>OX463224.1:80966088-82166088 GCA_949820135.1 Sylvilagus floridanus
GAATCTTTAAAATGTCCCGAGTGACTTCTTAGGGTCGTAGTTACCATCCTTCACTGTAATGAGTACTAATGACCTAATGCTGAACTGGGTATTGATCAGAAGCTAATGATTTATGACTTTGACCATCATGAATATCCAATTGGAAAATACCTTGATTGGCCTTGGCTCTCAAAAGCCATATATTTGTTTTTACCAGTGACGAGTATTATAATCCAAGGTCATGGTGTTTGCCTGCCATGATTTCTATGTATGAAGCACTGCTGTTTGTCTAGCGTCCTTCCCCCACTCCTGCCTTCAGTATGAATGTCTGTATTTACAGATGAAAGGACAGCTGTCTCAGGATAGGCAGTGAAACCTTGATTCATTGAAGTGTTCACAATACTCCGTAATTCCGATCAACCAGTATTTGAGAGGCTCCTGTGCTCAGCTCTGGGGGTGTAGTACATGCTGGTAGCACGTTCTGCCTAACTGTGTATTTAGGTAAAATGAGGAGCAGATATCCAGGAGTCAGCCCATTTATTGGGTATCTTAGACGTGCTTTTCATGGCACCTGCTTTGGGAGCAAAGCCTTCTAAGATTCTTATCCCAGTGTCCCTAGGTCGTGCAGAGTTAAGACAACTAGACAGAGTCTGCAGAGGTTGGAATTTCCTCAGATGGGTCATGAACTTCAACATCAATCACTTTTGCTGAGTCCTAAGGAAGTTATAGATTAGGCTGCACGTAGACTATCCCGGCTGTCTCATGGTGATTAGATTTTCAATCAGTTTCCTGCCCCTCATTTGCTTTCTTGTTTTTCACCTCTCTCTCAACCTGAAAACAATAAGCCCCGTTGGTGATCCTGCTGAGCTATATTTAGGTTCAAGTGCTCTATGATTTTGGAGGCTTGGGACACTTTGATTCTGTTACCCTTTTCAGATAGTTTTTAATGCATTTTTGTGGGAGTTTTAGGCATCGTTTTGTTAAAATCTGATGTGAAATTTTTAAAAATTCAGTTTTGTGGCACCATTGGCTGCTGCTTGAGAAACTTCATCTCGTGTTCAAGTCCTGGTTGTTTTGCTGCTTTTTTAAAAAGATTTATTTACTTATTTATTTGAAAGGCAGAATTATAGTAAGGCAGAGGCACACACACACACACACACACACACACACATACAGAGAGAGATCTTCTGTTCGCTGGTTCACTCTGCAGATGGCTGCAACAGCTGGAACTGCACCGATCCAAAGCCAGGAACCAGGAGCTTCTTCTGGGTCTCCCACATGAGTGCAGGGGCCCAAGGACTTGGGCCATCTTCCACTGCTATCCCAGGCCATAGCAGAGAGCTGGATTGGAAGTAGAGCAGCCAGGATATGAACTGGCACCCGTATGGGATGCCGGCACTGCAGGCAGTGGTTTTATCCACTGTACCACATTGCCGGCCCCTGTTTTGCTTCTGATCAGTTTCCTGCTGATGTGCCTGAGAAGGTAGCAGATGATGGCCCGGGTGCTTAGGTTCCTGCCTGCCATGTGGGAGACCAGGATGGAGCTCCTGGCTCCTGCCTTTGGCTTCACCTAGCCTTGGCCTTTGCAGCCATCTGGGGAGCAAATGGTGGATGGAGTGTTCTCTCTCCCTCTGCCTCCCCCTACCTGCTTCTTCTCTCCTTCTCTTTCTCTGTCACTCTGCCTTTCAAATCAATAAATCTTTTATTAAAAAAGTTCGGTTTTGCAAGCAGTTACAGAGATCTAAGGATGCAAATATGAACAATATACCGTATGTCTACTAGGCCCTCACGGTATAGTTGAGGGACACAAGGAAAGGATGAATGCATATTAGATGATGACTCACGTAATAGAGGTGGATGCAGGGTGCTGGGGGAACAGAGGCCCTGAGCGTGCCACATCCATCTCTGGGTGAGGGCTTGCTTATGTGGGGCCAGGGGACTGGGGCAGAGGAGATAAATTCCTAGTTCTTTGCTACGGAGACCTGAGTTTCTATCCTTAACTCAGAGACAACAAAAATAAAACTTTTATTGTACTTATTTTACGTAAATGGTAAGAGTCTATACTAATAGGTCCATGTTAATTCTAAGGAGTGTCTACTGTGTGCTAGGCATTGTGCCAGGCTTTTTGTTGGTATCCTGTGTATCATTCTTCTCCTCTTCTGAAGTGGGTAGTATTAGCTCCATTTTATGGATGAGAAAGCTGGCTCAGAGAGGTGGAGGGACCCAGCTAAGATCACACAGCTGAGAGTCCTTGGAGCTGAGATTCAAACTGACATATCTTTGCCCCCAGAGCCAGTGCTCCGGCAACAATGCTTACTGCCTTGTGCTGCTGCACTCTCAACTTCTTCATAGATCATTGCAGGCTGTATGCTTTCATCCATACTTATGACGAGTCATGCTCACCTCGAGCAGCTCCTTCTTAGTAGCTCTTGATTTCTAGTGAATTCAGCACAACCTTTCTCTATCACTTCTCCAAGTAGCTGGGTTCTTTCATGGCCTCAAGCGTATGTGTGGCCGTAGACTTGCTGCGTGGAGTCTCACTTTTCCTGCATTGGCCTGCCACCACTTGGGGAATAGAACCAGGACCAACAAAAGCAGTGCTAGGCCGTCTGGCTAAGGATGAGTTGAGATGTTTTCCTTCACGGCCTTGTCCCTAGGAGCTGAGCTGGGCTGGACTGGTGTGCTCTGAGCAATTGCATCTTTTGTAGGGAGGATTTGGGGGTCCTTGCCATTCGAAGCACTCAGAGCACGCTCACGGCTCACTGTCTTTCCCAGTCCGTGCCCCATCACTCCAGAACTGTCGCCCATGCAGTTGTCTGTGGTTTGAATGATGACGACCTTGCCCCAGCTGTCCCTGGGGGCTGGCGGCTTGATGAGTAAGTCCTGAAGCTTGCTAGATGCGTCTCAGTATTTCACATGCCTCCGTTGATTGGACAAACCCCAGCCCGGGCCTTAGGACTCGCTCGGCCTCGAGTGTCCTGAACATCGCTATGGAAAGTGTCTCTCTGGTGCTTATTTAAGTCTCTGACTTGTGTTTCCTTCCTCAGCAAATGAAAAGATTGAAGACATCAATGGCTGTCCGAAGAACAGATCGCAAATGGTAAGTGGTACCTGGGTGCTGTTTGTGGTGTGTTAGCAAGCTCTGCCTCTGAATAACATTGCCCATCCCGAAACATTCCACGCCAGACGCTTTCTCCCAGGGAGATTTTATTAATAAACAAACAGCCTTTTCCAAGTAGCCGTGCTGCGCTTCTCTGACATGTGTTGGCATTTATTGAAAAATGGCTGATTTTCACGTCTTGTGAGACAGCCAAAATGAAGTACCGTCCTGGGTCTTAGGCACTGGATATGCAGCCCTGGTGGGGAATGTGCACACGTGTAGGACGTGCACTTGTAGAGCAGATGAGGCGCTGGTACCTTACTCATCAGGATGTAACAGTGAGAGTGATGCGAAGTCAGAACTGTGGCAGGCGACGTGGAGGGTACGTTCACTCCGAATCATTCTCCGCCCAACCTTGATGGGGGCAGAGCATTTGAGAACTGCTCAGCAGCCTTAGCAAACTCCAAAAGCTTATCCTTCAAAATCTGTTCTGTTCTCGTTCTGCTGCATGATTTTGAGTTAAGATTCAAGATCATTGTTGAGGTCAGAAAACATTGAATTGCAAATCTCTGATTACTTAGTTTTGCACTGCAAAAACGCTTCTCAGGTATGAATATTTACATGAAGAATATGTATAATCTGACCCTCATAAGGAGATGCAAAAATCTGTTTAAAATGTAAAGCTGGTAACTCACAGATTTTTTTTTTTTTTTTTTTGCTAGGCATTTATTTAGTTCCAGGAGTCTAAAAAAGGCACGATTTGTTTAACCTTGCCCCACCCCATGTAGGTCAGCACAATTTGATAGGTCCCATTTCAGAATACGCCAAAGTGATTGGCACTCCTTGGGTTACTGTTTAATGTTCTGAATCGTTTGTTATCCCCCTATGTTGGGCAGAAAGGCAGGCTTTTTAGTCCGCTTTTTTCATGCACAGAAATGGTTCTATTTCAAAGAGGTTGGTGTGCGTGTGTGTGTGTGTGTGTGTGCGTGTGTGTGTGTGTGTTGGGGGGGTGTCATTTTCCAGTTTCCCTACTGAAACCAGTTTCTCTGCTTTGTTGTTCCCCTGGAGGTTCTCGTTCTTTTTGTCCCACCCAGAGACTGTCCTGTTCCTACTCAGGAAAGTCCCCAGGCAGACATCTCATGGCTGCCTTGACTTTTGGAAAAGTGTGGCTGCTATTTTTGCTAGAGCTACTGCAGCTGTCTGGTGTATTAATAATTGAGAAAATATGGACGATTGAAGACTTAATTTTAGTGCAAGCATTTTATACATGCAGACATATCTTCACATGAAAGCGATGCACTGTTTCCCTCCAGGACAGATTTCATTGCATTTGTGCCAGCCCAACAGAATGCAGAGGTAGAACTGGCATCTAGACGTCGTAGACCTTAATGTTATCTGGCTCATTGGTATTTTCTGCACCTTCGATTGGAGGTTTTGCTTGATGGTAAAGTCCACTTTCAAGTTCATGAAACAGTATCACCTCACAGGCTTCTGTGCAAATTTAATTCTATATGCAAATGTTTAATTTCTCTTTTAATTTTTTTTATTTTTTTTTTCCAGGCAGAGTTAGACAGTGAGAGAGAGAGAGACAGAGAGAGAGTTATAGACAGTGAGAGAGAGACAGAGAGAAAGGTCTTCCTTCCATTGGTTCACTCCCCTAATGGTCACCACGGACGGCACTGTGCCGATCCGAAGCCAGGAGCCAGGTGCTTCCTCCTGGTCTCCCATGCAGGTGCAGGGACCCAAGCACTTGGGCCATCCTCCACTGCACTCCCGGGTCACAGCAGAGAGCTGGACTGGAAGAGGAGCAACTGGGACTAGTACCCGGTACCCCGACTAGGACTAGAACCTGGGGTGTTGGTGCCGCAGGTGGAGGATTAGCCTAGCCATAATTTATCAATACTATTGTTGCACCAGTGCAATTTTGTGGTTTTGCATAACTCTTTCAGCTTTGCTAGGTGTTTTTTTTTTTTCTTTGATGGATTGAGGTTTTTTTAGACCACAGGGTAGAAATCTTACAATTGTCTGTGATAATGAGTTCCAGCTCAGGGGTGGGGAAGCAGACACAGTCTTGAGAACCTAGCAGACAGGACGTGAGCCAGGAGAACGTGAGCATTTCTGCCACAGTCCCTGCACTCGGCGGGAAATGAGAGATGGTGATAAGGACAACAGAGTCTTTGTCCCTTCCCTGGTGGTGACAAATCCACACACAGAGCTTGCCAGGTCACATGGGCAGTTCTTACAGACAGACCTGGGCATTGTTCTGGCTCCTAGGATACCCGTGTGTGCGTACACACCCACATATATGGCGAGAAAGCACTTCTACTCACGGGATGGGTAATTTGGAAATAGCATAGTGCATGAACCCCAGTTCCTGGGTGACTCACCTCCTGATTCAGCTTTGTTTAGGGTGGCCAATGATAAACATTTGTTGTTGTTGAGGGAAGTGTATGGAGAGCCCCAGTTTGACTAAAGGAAGATGGTGCACAATGAGACAAGAACTTGGGGAGTGCACCCTATGGGGAGAGTAACACAGCCAGCCTGGACTTAATGTGATCACTGCCCAGCACATCTTGAAGGGCCTTTAACCACAGAGTAGGCATGGAATGGGTAGTAGTTCAGTTTTCAGGAGGCCAATTTGTGTCATCAGCTAACCCGAGACCGGCTCCTGTGTTTTGCTGAAGGAGCAGACAGTGAAGAGAGGACAGCTCTTCTCCGCTCTTCTGGCCTGGCCCACCGATCTGTCCAGGAACTCCGTTCTTTGCCCTTAACCCCTGCACCCGGGCTCTACTCCAAGTCCTGCTCTCTTCCCGGAAGACTGGGAAGTGACAGCAGACCCCTGAGAAACAGAGGCTAGGGAACTGCAAGGGTGGTGGTGTGTGGACATGATGGGTGTGGCGTAGCAGACTGTCAGCCTGTCAGTCACATGACTGCTGCCGGGCACTGGGCCAGGCCAGGTGAGGACGCAGGTGAACCAGCTGTGAGCTCTGCCCTCTGGGAACTCAGAATGAGTGGGCGAGAGCCAGAGGCCTGAGAGCAGTGAGAACAATACACTGCAGCTGCTGCCACTGATGTCTGTTGAAGGCACCGATGGGAAGCCCATTTCTCCCCCGAGGCAAAGGGAGGTTGCAGGGTAACATCCAAGGGGTGAGTCTGCGCCCCAGTGAATGAGGTGTGGAAGAGGATTGGAAGCAGGGACAGCAGGCTTAATACCCATGTCTTGAGAGGATATTAGGGATCCTGCGAGCATTGGGTTGTCGATCAACAAACTTCCACGAGTGGTGTCTGGTGAGGCTCCCATGGCCTCTCAGCTCTGCCTTCTTGTGCCAGGGTGAGTGGTGGGCATGGAAGAGCCCGAGGCACAACAGGTGTCACAGGCACGAGGCCTTTTCAGATGTGGAACAAGCCTCTGCATTCTTCACTGTCCCCCGGATTGCTGCATCTGGGGAGCAACCCGCAGCAGACCCCAGAGCCGTGGTGAACCCTGCATGGCGAACCCCAAGGCCATCAGCTCCTGGAGGTGGAAGCTCGACCATAGGATCAGGGAGATGTTAATGTTTGTCATGTCACTGGGGACGAGCACCTGTACCGTGCCTTGCAGTTCACACTCACGAGCCCATTTGCCCTCTGCACACACAGCTCTGTTGCAGACTGTGTTCCGCTCCTGACCTTTCACGGGAGAAAGCAGGCTGCTAGGTCGTGGAGTGCTGTCCCCAGCACTCAGGCCCTGCTGCCTGTCTGCCGGCACCTGTAGCCTTCAGCTCTCCTAAGATGAGACCTCCAGTGACTGTCACTAAAAGTCAGAGAGGCTGGGCTGCAGCGCCCCTTCCTTGGTTTGCTTTTAACAAGTGCTTTGCCTCGTCTCAGTCTGACCTAGATGCTTTGGGGGCCAAATCCTTGGAGATGGAGCTCTAGAAACACGCCCCGCCCCGTCCCCTCTCCCCCACCGCCTGCGTGCACTTGGCCCTTAAATAAGTTCATGTGTGCGTCAGAACTGGTTCAAAATGTTTTGTCTGTTTCACATTGCCATGGCAACCCAGGGGCATCTTTCTGGCTTTCAAGTGGTGCGCTCAGCAGAGTTCTCTGTGCCTTTGGAAGGGAAGCGCTGCTTGGAGCTTGGCCAGCGTGCGCTGGGGAGCTGCCGCCTGGCTGCCTGCACTCACTGCACTCACTCCTCCTCCACCTCCTCCTCCCAGCGTTGGCTCACTTTGGAGCCTGGGAATAGCCAGTGGCAGGGGGTGGATTTCTTTTTTAATCATTGTTATTTTAAGAGCCTTGGCTTTCTGCTGTTGACTCAGGGAGGCGCAAAGTTGTGGAGACCTGCTTGCCCTTTCAGCAAAAAGCCCTAGGCCTGCTTTCCCCCAGGCATCTCCCTGGGCTCCTAGGGGACTTCCTTCCACCTTCTTCCCTTAGCACCTCTTGTCCTGACCCACCAGCAGCCTGGTCATGTCTGGATCGCTTCTCTGCTCTTCTGCAGACTTGAGCTAATTGTTTGACACTCTGAATGAAACCTGGGATACCCTGTGCTATAAAGCGGGATTGATAATGCATAGCTCATGCACTGTGTATGCATGAGGACTAAGGAGGTGAGCATTGATTTGTTTAAAAGGCAGGGGAACAGAGACAGACAGACACACCTTCCATCCTGATTTACTCCCCAAATGCCCACAACAGTCAGGTCTGGGTGAGGCTGAAGGCAGGAGTCAGGAACTCCATCCTGGTCTCCCACACGGACATCGAGTCCAAGCACTTGGGCTGTCTGTCTTCTGCTGCCTTCCCAGGCACAGGGCCAATGAGCTAGTGAAGACCCTAGTGTTGGGCAGTGGTAATTAAGACGATCAAATAAACTGGAGCCATGGAGTGTTTGCCCTGTGCCAGGTGGTGCTCTAAGTGCCTTACCGGTCTCGTCTCAGGCCATCCTCCCAGGCAGGTGCTCTCATTGTCCCCGTCCTCCTGGTGTGAGACCAGGGCTCCATAAATGGCAACTTCCTACAATGATAATGATGATTCATCTGACTGCTTTGTGTTGGGGTGATGTGGAACCCTTTGGAAATCCGGGAAAAGATACCAACTTTCTCCTCTCCAAATTGCACAAACCCAAGAATTTTGCACACTCTGAGTGGATCATGGACCCAGAGTCTGACTCCTGTGTCCCTGCCCTCCCCGCCGCCACTCACCCCACTCCCATGTTCAGTGCCTCTGCTGCTCAGGGCCCAGCTCTGCCCCTCATCTTGTCCCCTCAGGGGCCCAAGGGAGAGCAGCAGCACCCGCATTCCCAGGACAGCAGGAGGCTGCACGTACAGAAGGGGAGGGCAGTTACTTTCACACTCCTATTGCATCAGCAGAACCCTTCCCTTTTCCCCAAATAAAATCTCTTTTTTTAAAGATTTATTTATTTGAAGGACAGAGCAGCAGTGAGAGAAGGATACACACACATACAGGTGCGCACGTGTGCTCACACACACACACACACACACACACCTTCCATCTACTGATTCACTCCCCAAATGACTGCAATGGCCAGGTCTGGGCTAGACTGAAGCCGGGAACCTGGAACTCCATCCGGGTCCCCCACATGGGTGGCAGGGGCCCAAGCACTTGGGGCATCCTTTGCCACCCTCTTAGTGGCATTAGAAAGAAGCTGGATAGGAAGCAGGGCAACCAGGACTCAACTGTCATTCTTATATGGGATGCTGGCTTTGCAAACGATGGCTTAACCTGGTGTGCCCCAAGGCCTCCCCCCACAAGTAAAATCCGACGTGGAACCCATGCGTGGAAGTGCTCAGAGCTGAGTTGCTGCTGTAACAAGGAGTGGGCAGCCCAGCACAGGGCCAGCTCCCGGGGAGACGCGGCGTGATGGAGTTTGGTAACGAAGATCGCAGTGCCGACCCCGACCCCATCTCTGCTCTGGCTGTAGTGCTCCTTTCTCTGGCGCTTCTCTGGGACGAGACACAGGTGGATTGGAGGCTGCGAGGCTGCCCGCTTGTGACCCAAGGCGTGTCCCTGAGGCTCTCTGGGACCAGTGTGGGTAGCGAGGATGTGCCCCCCCCCCCCCGTGAGATAATCTGTGTGAAGTGCTTACGCTTTTGGGTGCAGGGTAACAATGGGCAGACGGACGTTGGCTCATTGGATGATGATTTTTCAAGGTACTTGTACAGTTTTAAAGCAACAGACACGTGTGGGACATGGCCAGCCCTGTCTTTGGGGTAAGGGGACTTGAATTTATTTGTGTACCTACCTCTCTCTGAATGAGAGTATTGAGCTCAAAGGCTCCTGTCTCCCACCGTCTGATGTCACAGAGCAGTGTGGTCAGTGAGTCTTGGCTCCATCCCATCCTGGCACTGTGGCCCTGGATGATGCACTAGGCCTGGCTTCCTTTCATCTCCTAGGAAACAGGGAAATGAACAACACCTCCAAGCTCCAAGGGCGGGGTTTCCAGGCGAGGTCTGGCTCCAGGCTGTGCTAAGAGCCTAGCTAACAAGGACAGTTCCTCCTCAAATAGCCCTGTGCTGTAGATGCATTCACTGTCTATATTTTGTGCACTGGAGCAGTGGATTTAAAAGGTGATTTTTGGCCCCAGATTTTTCACCTAGGAGGAAGCAGAGTTGAGGCTCAACCCCCAAATTCTAGTTTCAGAGACAACTGTGCTCACCACTGTGTCCAAGAAGGGGTATAATAAAAATGGCCCCCTTCCTCCCCTCACCAGTCCTTTTCCTTATTTTGCATCCGTGGGTACTGCTGGAGCAGTGAGGTTTAGCTGAGAGGTAGCCAGTGGGGGAGGGGCTATTTCTGCAAAGGGCCTGAGTTGACCTGGTGACTGGGGCCCAGGAGGTGCAACAAGGGCAGGTGGCCCCAGTGAAGGCAGCCCGTGTACATGGCCTCCAGGAGCGGTGGCGCCAGGTTCCTCCGGCCACATTCTCCACAGAGCCTCCTGGCCCAGGAGAAGGCTGTCGGTGATGGGATCAGGTTTCCACACCCGGTGACCCGGAGCCCTCCCTGCAGCTGCCAGAGAGCCTACCACACGCCTGGGCGGGGTCTGAATCCTTGGGCAGCTGACTTGCCTCTTCCCTGAGCCATGGGCCTATTTTTACCTAGCTCTAAGAGCACATCCGTGTAACAGCACCAAGAAGGAGTGAAGAGAAAGTCACGGGCCACTTAGACTTTAAAGCAAAGTGGCCAAGAGCAGCAGGAAGCCCCCCGATGCTTCCCACCCAGGTCAGCCCACCCCCATCATCACGTTTGTTTTGGCTACCCTTCCCTTCCCTCCCTTCCCTCCTTCCCTCCTTCCCTCCTTCCCTCCTTCCCTCCCTTCCTTCTTTCCTTCCCTTTTTTGAAAGGCAGAATTACAGAGAGGCAGAGGCAGAGAGAGAAAGAGAGACAGAGAGAAGCCTTCCATCCATTGGTTCACTTCCCACATGGCCGCAACAGCAGGAGCTGTGCCGATCTGAAGCCAGGAGCCAGGAGCTTCTTCCAGGTCTCCCACAGGGGTGCAGTGGCCTAAGGACTTGGGCCATCTTCTGCTGGTTTCCCAGGCCATAACAGAGAGCTGGATTGGAAGTGGAGCAGCCAGGACTCGAACTGTCGCCCTTATGAGATGCCGGCATGGTAGGCAGTGGGTTTACCCACTGTGCCACAGCGCCGGCCCCTATCATTCTCTTTCAAAGAGGGCAGCAGTCTCCATGTCTTCCCCTTGTTGAGCGACAGCCCTGGTTTAATGCTCACTAGTTGCTTTTCCACTCCATGCTCTGGAGCACAGAATAGAAGGCCTTTCAAGAGGTAGTTACCACCCTCCTGCCCTTCAGCCACTCGGACTGCAGACCCCAGCCATAGTGGACAGCCCGTGGTGCAGCAGGAGGCCTGTGGACACTCATACCATTGTACTGTGAAGCGTGCTGTCCTGTCTGCCAGCAGTGGCCTTCTGCTTACCCTTCCTGCTCAGTGCGACCTCTGACATTCAGGCTTATTTTTTCTTCGAGGAGTTGACATAATTAAGTGCCCCTAATTTTGTGTCCCCAAGTGTGCTGTCCTTTGCTTTAGTATAACACATCCTCGTGGTTGTCTCTGTTTACTTATCTTCAGGAAGGAGATAACCTTGTTGTCACCTGAGTGTTGCAGCACCTGTCATTTAGATCACTGGCATATAGTAGGTGTTTAGTAGATGTGGGGTGGGTACACAGGGACTTCAAAAAGTTCATGGACATGGAATTAAAAGATAAGGTTTTCGAGTGGGTGTTTAATTTCGTGGTTAAAATGCCCATGTCCCATGTTGGAGAGCCTGTGTTTAATTCCTGATTCCAGCTCCTGACTCAACTTCCAGCCAGTGCAAAATATGAAGGCGGTGATGATGGCTCAAATGAATGAGTTTCTCCCAGCCTTGTGGGAGACCTGGCTCCAGCCCTAGCCACAAGTAAATGGGAGTGCTCTTGCTGTCTTTCACAAATATTTTTTTTAAAAAAGGATAAGTTTGGTACAAAAAATTTTGAAAACCATGCATCGAGGGGATTTTCAAAAAGTTTATAGAAAATGCATGTCATTAAAAAGCTGTGCAGAAATGCCAGAATTTTTTTGTACCAGAATAAATTCATCTTTTAATTCTTATTTTTATGACTTTTGTTTAAACAAGATTTATTTATTTGTTTGAAAGTCAGAATTACACAGAGAAGGAGAGGCAGAGAGAGAGAAAGGTCTTCCATCTGTTGATTCACTACCTAGTTGGCAGCAATGGCCAGAGCTGTGCTGATCCAAAGCCAGAAGCCAGGAGCTTCTTCCAGGTCTCCCACACGGGTACAGGGGCCCAAGGTCCTGGGCTATCTTCCACTGGTTTCCCAGGCCATGGCAGAGAGCTGGATCAGAAGTGGAGCAGCCGGGACTCGAACCGGCACCCATATGGGAACTGGCATTGCAGGCGATGGCTTTATCTGCTCTGCCACAGTGCCAACCCCTTTATGACCCTTTTAAAAAGAAGTTTTATTGATTGATTCATTTGAAAAACAGTGACAGAAAAAGACACACACACACACACACACAGATATCTTCTGCCCTCTGGTTCACTCCCCAGATGTCAAGAACAGCCAGGACAGGGCCAGGAGCTGGGAACTCCATCCAGGTCTCCCATGTAGGTGGCAGGAATGCATTGTCGGCTGCCTCCCAGGAAGCTGGGTGGGAAGTGGTGGGAAGCTGGGTGGGGAGTGGAGGTGGAGCTGGATTCCAGGCACTCTGGTCAGGTCTGGAATGCAGGTGTCCCACACGGTGACTGCGCCGGCCCTCACCACCACACTCGCCCCCCTCCACAGCCCTTCTGAAGCACTCTGGTAGATGCACCGGGGGGAGCTGGCCTGAATGAGCTGGTGTGACTGGAGGACTGTACCGTGCCATGCCTCTTGATCTCATCACCCACAGCTGAGCTGTGGTCTGCACACTGGCAGCGAACTTGGAAATTCTTCATGAACTTTGAGAAATGGATTCTTAGCACTATTCTAGAAATATCTTTCCTTCTCTTCATTCTTTCTCCCCTTGCTTTATTCAGAGGACTCAAAACAGAAATTTTAAGAATTCTCAGGAAGTGTGTTCTGTTTTTAGTTTATTGAGCTCTTTCGAGTCTTTAGGGAAGTCGCAACACCAGACGTTAGTAACACTGAGAATAAAAATGATGACAAGGTGTTGTTGTTGGTGCTTTGCATGCTTTAGCTCATTTCTCCAGCCATCCCGTGCAATGAAGGGGATGTTTTGTTCATTCTATTAAAATGAGTAGAGAATATAGACATGATGCCCTGTGCTCTGCCCAGGGGCCAGCTGTGATAATTGGGAGCCTCATCCCTTTCCTCCTCACCCTGAAGGGCCTTTGTCCCTGATTCTCAGTGTTTTGATAGAATGCAGAGCACACACTTAGAGTATATGCCAAGATCTACTGGATGTATACTATTTGAGTTATTTTTACCTGTACTATTTTATCCTCATCAAACCCAATGAGGACAGAGAAAAATTATCATTCCCATTTTACAGATGAGAAAATCGAGACACAGAGCAGTGGAGTAACTGGTCCAAGGCCATATAGCTTATAAATGGCAAGGTGGAGTTTGCACACTGGAAGCCCAACTCCGACATCTGTTCTATTAATTGTCATGCTATCCTACATCTAAGGAAATCAACTGAAGAAGCAAAAAGGCTATGACACGGAGGTATAGAAGTGACACTGGTAATTGTAGCCTCTTATGTAGGTAGGGATGGAACTCAATCCGTGTCTCCCACTTGAGCCATCGCTTGCTGTCTCCCAGGGTCTGTATTGGCCGGAAGCTGGAATCAGGAGCCAGTACCAGGAATCAAACTCAGGCACCCTGATATGGAACATGGGTACCATAACTGCTCAGCCAAATGCTTGCCCCTAACAAAATTTTTGCTTTCTTGGAAGGTTAGGATGCTTCAGGTATTCTGTCTGAGAATTATTGTGTGTTCTAAATTATTGTGTGAATCGTATACATGACCATGGTCCCTTGGGGGTTTGCAAGTGTCTTCTCCACTCTTCCCAGCTCATTTAATCTAAGACTCTTGGCTTCATCCATTGAAACGTCAGGGTGATAATCCTTTAGTACCTTGTGCTTAACCACCTATATCCCCACTAGACATTAGCTCTGAGGACAGAGGTTGCTTCTGTCCACCTGCCCACTCTACCTGGCACCTGCTAGATAATCAGAGACTACTTGATGAAGACGTTCCCATCACACCTGTGCTGGGACTGAGGCGCTCTAAGTGGCCATGTGGTACTAAAGAAGGTGGAAGAACTCAGCCAGTGTGAGGGTGACGAAGGTGCTGGAGGGCTGCACAGAGCTGTAAATATTCCTAATGGAAAGAGAAACAGGCTAATCCTCCGCCTTGCGGTGCCGGCACACCAGGTTCTAGTCCCACCAGGTTCTAGTCCCGGTCAGGGCGCCGGATTCTGTCCCGGTTGCCCCTCTTCCAGGCCAGCTCTCTGCTGTGGCCTGGGAGTGCAGTGGAGGATGGTCTAAGTGCTTGGGCCCTGCACCCCATGGGAGACCAGGAAAAGCACCTGGCTCTTGCCATCGGATCAGCGCAGTGCGCCGGCTGCAGCATGTCGGCTGCGGCGGCCATTGGAGGGTGAACCAACAGCAAAGGAAGACCTTTCTCTCTGTCTCTCTCTCTCTCACTGTCCACTCTGCCTGTCAAAAAAAAAAAAAAAGAAATTTCCCATAAGAGACACCAACATTTTAAGTGGAGGATTTACCCACTACACCATAACGCCAGCCTCAAACAGTAGTTTCTTAGAAGGCTTTCAAGAAATAAATAATTAACCCATTTTACTGAATGGAAAATAGATCTTGGGAAAATTAAGTACCTTGCTCAAAGATGTCCAAGAAACACTGAGCCATCCACAGGTCCCCAGACTGCACCTCTGGTCATTTGAAATAATTGATCTCCATGTCTGCCGATAAAACCTCCTCTTTGTAAAGGCTCCACTGGGTGAAGACCACTCCAGTAATGACAACCCCGTGAGCTGACCTACGGAGTCGCTTTCATGGGTAAGAGGGCTTCCCACCTTGCTGTGGATGTGGTAGCAGAGAGCTGGGTGGACTGACAGAACCTAAGCAAGATCTTATCCTGTGCATGCGCTCCCTGGAAGGACTTTGAAGGCAAAAGGAAAGACACCGTCCTGGGTGCTAGGTGCTTTCCTTGGATGCCAGGTTGTGAGATAAGCCAGTGTGCCTTAGAGCCTTTCCCTTTGCTCATCCTGTTTCTCTTAGGGATTGCACAGCAGAAACCAGAACTAGGTCATGGGGCCTTCAGGGCTTGGCTTTGGGGCAGGGTCTTTCTTCTGACTCTGTCTTTTCCTTTCCATGCATTGCATAGCCCATCTGGTGAATCGCCAATGAGAGGAGCTCACAGGGATTCCATCCTGAGTGGCTGTAAAGTGCTCTGTTTTTATGGTCACCTAGCAGTTTAATTTTAACCCTTGAGGTAAAAGGGTGGGGGTGGGTCAGTGCCTTCCTGATGCATTGATAGGACCATGTAGAATGGCCAATATTTAACCTTTTTTTTTTGGCCTACAAAAATGGCAGTTTTATCTAGGTCAACAGAATATTTGACAAGAACATAAATAGCAACAGAGATTAGCTTTCCACGACAAGTTAAAAATTGCCACTGTTTCTTCACTGGTGCGTTAGGGTTTGTGCATTCTTGGCAAGCTCAAGGCTTACCTGCACTAGAGACCTTCCTGGTCTGCTTTGTTCTCTTCCAGTGGCCTTGGACCACGACTTACACTCTGGCTTTGGCAGCAAGCAAAGTTGAGAATTATTTTCGCTATTACTGTTCTTATTTATTTTTTTAATCTCCTAATTCCTGATTGTTTGGCAGGTAGCTCTTTTCCTTGATTACAGATTTGAGGATTTGAAACTCTTGGCCAATAAGATACATATTAACAGATCACCAATCATCTATAATTCAAGCACAACACTTTGGCCATGCCTGCAAAGAGCTTTTTAAAAGTTTAAAAAAACTGTTCAATTCATGAATTTATTTGAGGGACTGAAAGAAACACAGAGAGAGTGGGAGAAAGAGTGGGAGGAAGAATCTTCCCAGTCTTGTTTTACTGCCTGCATGCCATCAGTACCGGACTGGGGCAAAGCCAGGAGCTGGGCACTCAGTCCAGCTCTCCCATGTGTGGGTGGCAGGGACTCCATTACTTGAGCCATGGCTGTTGCTACCAGGGTGCACATTAGCAGGAAGCTAGAGTCAGGAGTCAGAGCCAGGTATTGAATCCAGGCACTCCAGCCTGGGACATGGGTGTCTTAGCTGCTAGGCTAAATGCCTGCCCCTTGCAAACAACTTTTGAAGTAAAATAGATGGAAGTAACGTGTGTGAAACTTGCTAGTATTGTGCCTGGCATATAACAGTCACCCACTAATTGCTAGCAGAATTTGTTAGTGGGAGTGGAAAGTGTGATAATTTTTGAAGTACATTTCCCATAGACTTTAACAATATAAAGTGATACATAAAAGTAGAGAGTAACAGAACAACCTTTATGCCAGCCATTAACAGAGTGAGTGAGCAAAGTCTTGCATAATTCAGGATTGAGAATTAAAGCGTTCATTGGGGACTGCGCTGTGGCATAGCGGGTAAAGCCACCGACTGCAGTGCTGGCTCCCACATGGGCGATGGTTTGAGACCTGGCTGCTTCACTTCTGATCCAGCTCTCTGCTGTGGCCTGGGAAAGCAGTGGAAGATGGCCCAAGTCCTTGGGCCCCTGCACCCACGTGGGAGACCTGGAAGAAGCTCCTGGCTTCTGGCTTTGGATTGGCTTAGCTCTGGCAGTTGCAGCCAACTGGGGGAGTGAACCAGTGGATGGAAGACCTCCCGCCCCCCCACCCCTCTCTGCCTTTCCTCTCTGTGTAACTGACTTTCAAATAAATAAATCTTTTTTTTTTTTTTTTTGACAGGCAGAGTGGACAGTGAGAGAGAGAGACAGAGAGAAAGGTCTTCCTTTGCCGTTGGTTCACCCTCCAATGGCTGCCGCGGTCAGCGCGCTACGGCCGGCGCACCGCGCTTATCCAATGGCAGGAGCCAGGTACCAGGTGCTTTTTCCTGGTCTCCCATGGGGTGCAGGGCCCAAGCACCTGGGCCATCCTCTTTAAAAAGATTTAAAGCATTCAGACGTGTCCACTGGCTTTGCTTCCTGCTTGGGGCTGCTGTCAGGCCTAACTTTGTGCTATGTGCATGCTATCCTTGGAACTGCACAGTTGAAATCTGTGGATTGACTGTTCACGAGCAACCCATCTGTAGCATGAGCCACAGATATTGGCAAATTGGCTGAGCCACAAAGCTGAGTTGTACAGGTTCATGTGAGGGAACTGGTCACCGACCTAGTGAGTGAGTCTAGATCTTGGCCTTCCTCTACCAATTACTATGTTACTGTCATTCCTTGCGTGTGCTTGTTTTGTGGGTGCAGTTAGAACTTCTAATAACCCTTCCCAAACTGAGAATTTCTGCTACTACAGGGACAGTAGGCACACCACAGCTCTGTCTTAATTAATGTTATGTGGTTCTACTGCCTCTTGAAGACTTCGTGGTGATGTTCAGGTTTGGCCGTATACACGTGGCAAGGGTTACGGCGAGAGCGTAGTGAATCAGTGTCAGCTTTGAGTGGGGGAGCTGATGACTGTTGTTAGCACCCTTGCATTTGTATGTTTACTGGAGTAATGGTTTGCTTACAGGCAGCCTTACCCGGCTGTCTGTTCCTTGACCAAAGGACCACACTACACTGCCTTGTCTGCCACCGTGTTTTCTGTGCCAGCAAGAGAGCAGGTGCCTGATCGGTATTTTTCAGGGAATGAATGGAGTTGCTGGGTTCCAGTTGGTTCCTGTCTGGAATTTTCCATGTGTCCACAGTCTCACTCGTCCTCATTGGTTCCAAAGGGACCAAAAGTTGGGATTTCCTTGTTAAAGTTTGAACCTTTTTCTATGTGAGTAAAGCCAAAGTTTTCTACAAATTTTTTTTTGACGTTTCTTTTTTCATTGTATACATTGTGTAATGCTGACCACAGTCACATTAATGAGCCCATTCCTCAGCACCTATGCTATGACATACCTTCTTAGAACTTGTTCACCTTGTACCTGAAAGTTGGAACCCTTGGACAAGCATCTCTCCATGTTCCCCACCCCTCAGCCCATGGCAACCACTGTTACACTCTTCCATGAATTCATCTTATTTTGATTCCACATTTTGGTAAGATCATGTGTTATTTGTCTTTCTTTGCCTGGCTTATTTCACTTAGCATCGTGTGCCCTGGGTTCGTTCAAATGGTAAGGATTCCTTTCTTTCTGTGGCTCAATAATATTATGCCAATTTTTCTTTATCCATTCATCTGTTGGTAGACACTTAGGTGTGTTTCTGTGTATTGGCTGTTGTGAAGAATGCTACAATAAACATGGCGCAGGTATCTGTCAGAGATACTGACTTCATTTCCTGTGGATCTATGCCCAGTAGTGGGATTGCTGGGTCCCATGGTGGTTCCAGGTTTGTTAATCTTTTGAAGAACTTCCATACCTTTTTCCTTCGTGGACTCTTTGATTCTTCTTAATCAAAACCATTTAAAGCTTTAGGTTTATCACGTACCATGATAAAGGAGGAGACTTTGGCCAGAATGCTTTTTAGATAGACAGCAATGATTCTGCCAGAGTGGAAATGAATTCTATGGACAAATCACCTATTTGTACAAAGACTTGACTCCTGTCACGTGATTCAATAAGTCTCAGGGCATCTCAGAACTCCAAAATGATCTTTTACTTTCAGGAAATGCCACTGCTCTCTGGAATTCTGCCTTTATGGACTTATATGGATCTTTTAAAAATTCTGATGGCGGAAAGTTCCAGAACACTGACATGTAGCTCCCCAACTAAGCCTCTTGCAATGCTGTGAGATTGGTATTAGCAGTCCTATGTTGCAGGACAAGTCCAAGGCTTGAAGCAGTTAATAATTTTTCCAGGGTCTCCTGCGTGGTCTTTAAGGGGGCTAGGACCAGGTGTGGAAAAGTTCAAATTCATACTCTTTCACTAAATGTTGCCCCCTCATAATTATGGGCAAGAGGTAGCAGGGAGAAGCCACTCAATCCTGCTGCCTTGATGTGAGTTAGTTTATCAGCATCTTTTCAAAAGAGGGGTTTCCGAAGAGCAGGTGTGACCTGATGTGATGGAGATGGTTCAGATTCCTGGTGCCTTGAGGGAAAGCCTGGGAGGAGGGAATGGAAGGCAGGTAACCTTGTCCAAATCTGTTTTGCTGGGGGCCAGCCCCAGACCTAGCTTGGGAATGCCATGACCTGGACATCCTGAATTACAACATAGTAGCAAAAACTACTGTTTGTTTTACACTTATTAAATGATGCACATACATCCTCTTGTCTAATGACAGTCATCACCCTGGGTAGTAGGTGTTAGGGTGCCCATTTTACAGATCGGGCAATTGATGTCACTTGCTGAAGGTCTGATTGAGTAAAGACAGAATCAAGATGTGAATCCAGATTCTTCTGAACCCATAGCCTGTGTGACATCTTCAAAATACCACACTCTCCTTTTGCGTTCGTGGCTAGCTCCTAACTTGCAGTTGGAACGATACCTTTAGGAAGTGGAGAGTGTTACTTGGAGACTGTAGCGGAAGGGTTCCTCCCAATGGCGTACCCACTGAATGCGTGCAAAGACAGCTGCCAGGCCTTTCCCACAACGTGGTCAGCGGTCAGTGTGGGAGGTTATCCTCTCAACACGGCTGCCACACCTACGAGGGAACAGAGCTCAGTGCAAGGGGTTCTTATGCAACTTTAACTACAGCTCCCCTCCCAAGTTTCTCTCTTTTGTTTTAAGGGAGAAATTGAGAAGTCAGACAAGGATAGGGAAATGAAATGTTCTCGGCAGTTGGAGAAAGCAGAAAATGATAGTCATTGGGGGAACTTGAGATTCTTGTTTTTCACTTCTTTCTTCTCTAGAAGGAATTATTTGTATCCATATGGACTTGCCCATTTGCAGTAACAGCAGAGAGACTCCTATGAAGTTCTTTAAAAAAGGAATTTCTGACAACATCTTGGAAAGCTGAAGATATAAATATTACAAGCAGTGTGATAGATAACCTTGCCAAATTAAAGGAGGGAGCTGAGCAAGGCAACAAAGCAGGAAGAAAAACAGACTCACACTGGTACTACTAAGAAGGAACATCTAGTCCCTGACTCCCGTGTTCTTAAGGTTTCCATTTTCACCAAAGCTGGGACAAGGGGCACAGAGCCTCTGGTACTACTGGACAAAGTTGACTTTATGCACCTACCAAGCAAGCGGCAGCCCCTGTGGCCTCCAGAGGGAGGTCCCAAATGTTCCCAAGTACTTCTCTACCCAGGAGAATTTGAAGCACCCCTGGACATTTGCCTCATTTCTGGGGTCCCCTTCTAAAATCAGGATGTCATGGGAGGGCCCTGAAAGCTGTACCCTGTGGGGTTCTGCCTCTCCAGGGCCACACTGTTGCCCAGGAGCCATGTGATGATGCTAGGACCCGACACTGATGCAGGTGGACCAAAAAAAAATAACACTGGGCAAATCCCACATCAGGTCATGGCCCCGAGGAATGACAATGCTGGTGAGATGACAGTCAGGAGGAGGGTTCACCGTGGTGCATTTTGCTTCTTGGTTTTGTTCTATGGTCAAGTTTCTTTTGCATTTCCTCTGTTTTGTTTGAAAGTGGTGAAGTGGGTATCAGATATGAAGCAGGTGTTGTCCTTCCCATCCACCCTCCTACTCAACCTTCTCTAAGTTCAACCAAGACGTTGGCTGGAGCCTCCTTCAAGGCCACTGCTGGAGCCAACCCTAACACAGCATAGTAGCCCCTCCTCCATCTGCCAGACTGGCTGCTGTTGCCACGGTAATGGGTGGGTATAGTACTGACGAGGCTTCCCCAAGAACTGGAGAGACTCCTCCCTTCTCATCTTCCCGTTGTAATCTCCTTTATGTGAGCTGCCTGGCTGGCTCTGTGGCCAGCACTCTGCCCCTCTCATGTGAGCTGTCAGTACTCTTCTCCCTCGCCCTCTGTGCTGCAGCCATTCTGGCTTTCTTTGGGTTCCCAGAGTTGCTATGTTCTCCTGCATCGAGGCCCTCCACTTCAGGTTCCCTTGGCTTGGTACCCTCTTTCTCTCCCACCCTTGGTGCTGGATAACTCCTTTCCCTTTATTTCTTCAGTCAATGAAATGTTTTCCAGTATGTGCTATGTGCTGTACCCTATTCTGGGTCCTTGATGCTGGAACAAAATAGACAAACAGCCCCGTCTGCACCCACCTCGTCTCTTCCTTAACACATTCTTGCCTGATCCCATCCCTTCCCTCTCCCCCTCTGCCCAAGACTAGATCAGACCTTCCAAGATATATTTTCCAGCACTGTCTTTTTTTATAGGAACCGTGACAACTTGTCATGTACTGATTTGTGCTTTACTTGTCTAATGTCTGTTCATGTACCATAGACTTGCAGTTTCTGCAAGGTTTCTTTCACTTTTGTGCTCCAAGCACCAGTACATTGGCTGACACCTTTTAGGTGCTCAGGAGGTGTGGGTGAAGAAAGAGATAACTAAATGGTTGATGAGCATGATTTTTGATGGCCAGAAGCAGTATCAGGCAAGGAGATCACACTCACTTCTGGAAGGAAGTGGAGCAGATGTATAAGTTTCACAAACAAACTATGCTACACTTCTTCTTTTTCTAAGATTTACTTATTTACTTGCAAGGCAGAGTTGGAAAGAGAGGAGAGACGGAGAGCGAGCCTCTGTCTGCTGGTTCACTCCCCAAATGGATGCAATGACCGGGGCTGGGCCAGGCTGAAGCCAGGAGCTAGGAGCTTCTTCTTGGTCTCCCATGTTAGCGCAGGGGCCAGGTAATTGGGCCATCTTGTGCTGGTTTCCCAGCAGGGAGCTGGGTCAGAAATGGAACAGCTGGGACATGAACCAGTGCCCATATGGGAAGCAGGTGTTACAGGCAGTATCTTAACCCGCTGCACCAACCCCTGGCTATGCTACACTTATAAAGTCACCAGAACTTGAAAGACCTTACTTAGCCTCATCCGGAATTTGGGTCTCCCATTGCCTTAGCTGCAGACATTTCATAATTCTAAAAAAAATGGCTGTGACCATGCCTGACTTTAATGCAACAGCAGTTTGCCCCTCCTCCCAGGATGGGGACCTCCAAGGGTCTGGTGAGAACCTCTTGACACATGTAAACTGGCACCCATTTATTTACTCGGTATACCCAGGGCACCATAACCCTGGGCTGCAATAGCTGCCGTAGAGATGGTCTTCGTTCGCATTCATCATTTTCCTGTACTCTGCACTGGGCTACACTGGCATTCAGAGAAAAATGCTGCCATGACAACTGCCACAACAGATGGTATTTGATCAGTCTCTAAGCTACCAGGGAGATAGGCAGCAGTCCTTCCGAGGTTTGCATATTTTACATTATCCTGAGGCCCAGTGCTGCTTTAACCATGACTGAAATGCCAACTTCTCCGTTTGCTTCCTGTTCCAGTTTCTCCTTCCAGTTGTTGGGCATTTGTTTTGATTCTCCTTGCTCTCTGGCAGCCCTGGGTGGGGGTGTCCTTTGGGTATCCAAGACCAGAGCGCTAACATATGTAGCGCTGTGGAAGTTGCTTTGCAAGCCTCAAGTTCAGACACCATTCAGAATCTCTCCAACCCTGAACTGGAGGTCTCTGCCATGACTGGGAGAAGGGCTTGCCTGCAGCCCCTCTCTGTTTAAAAATTCATGGGCTGCATGTGGGAGAGGCCACATTTGGCTCAAACAAGAGCATGCTGGCCTTGGTCTGCCCCTTTTCCCTGTTCCCCTTCCTCGTGTACACTGTTCTGCTCCCAGGGACCCCCAAGGCACATGGGGATCCCACTTTGGGGTTTCCCACCTCCTGACCAGCTAATGCTGCAAATTCCAACTGCTGGGCCCCTATCTATGGTAGCAACTGTAATAAACTTCTCACCCAATCCCCTCCCTCCTTCAGCACCACTGGAATGTCAGCCTTCCTACAGATTTTTTTTTCCTGGCTAATTTTGGAAAGTAGTTTATATTGGCTGCTATGTGCTAATGAACAACTTTGATCATGTTTACATACTTTGCTGGGCTCTGCCTCCCGACTTTAACCGGATCCTCCTCTCACGCTGCGTGTCTGGATCACACATGAGCCACGAGCCTCCCTGTGGTGGGTGCCAGGACATCCCGGTGCTGTCACAAGTGCTGGGTGCTGCTGCCGGGATGGGCCCGTGTCTCGGCGACAGTTTGCAGTGTCAGCAGCACTGGAAGATGGCCTGGTGTACCTGTGTTGGATTCGGAGAACCTGAAGGTGGATTTTTATCACACAAGGGCCTGGATCAAAGCACCAGTCCCTGCTTCTGATCTCCTTCCAAATGAGGCAGGAGGTTGGAATCCACATCTGACCCTTCTTTGCTTCCCAGTCTCACTCTCTTCCCGGGGTGCAGATGAAAAGAGCGTGGGTCTCGGCCGCCTTGTCAGGAGTGATTTTTAACCTTAATGGAACTTATTAAAGAGGGGATTTGAGACGTGAGGAATGTTTTCTGCGCTCCTTCCGTGAACGGAGAGTTCACAGGAGAGTGGGGGTATCAGAGGCAGCCTGTGGGCTGGTAAATGGTCTTATACATGCTGACCAGGTTCTTAGTTTCAGCGTGAGCCTTTCCTGGGAGGGCAGTGCGGCCGTCTGGACGTGGCTGTGTGCACCTCCTTGTAGAGGAGGGGGGTCTTGGTGCCTCTGCACCTCCTGGTTCACCTGGTGAAGGAACCTCCTTGTGCTTCCCTGTTGATCGCTTTAGTTCTGCAGCAGACGGGCATCTGGGTGCCTGTGCCCAGTGGCTCTGTGGTCCCTAAGGAGGAAGGTGCCGTGAACACAGGCTCCTGTGACAGGGAGGAGCACGCCTGGGGCCCAGCCCCAGCGCTGCCAGCCGCTGACTTGTGTAACCTTGCTTGGTCAGATGTTCCCACCGCCCTTACCTCACTCTGTCCAGCGTGTAATAGTTGCGGAAACCAGCAACATCCAAAGAATCGAGTGCAGAGCCTGGCACGAAGCAGGCGTCCACCCGATTGTGTTAACAGAGTGAATGATTAAAAGAGTCCAGTGACTTAGGGTTTCTCAGCTCGGTCCATCGACACTCTAGATTGGATGATTTTTTTCTTGCAGGCGCTTTCCCATGTGTTGCAGGGTGTTTAGCATCATCTCTGGTTTCAATCCATGAGATGCCAGCAGCACCTGTCCCCCACCCTGCACCATGGTGACAGCCCAGAGTGTTGCTGACATTGCCAGGTTGTTCCTCCTCCTCCACCCTCCCTCCATCCGATGGAGAACTGCTGATCTAAATTATGAATTTCTAGAAAAGAATGATAGGACTTTAAAAAAATCATCAAAGGAGGAAGAAGTATCCCAGGTAATCCATTTATAGTTCTCTACCCTTTTAATAGAATGCAGTGGTAAAAGACAGCCCAGCAGATGGCTGAATTGAAATGTATGAAGGTTAGTCATGCAGGAAGACGTTGCCATGTGCTTTAAATGATGCTGTATGCATTGGAGGCTCCATAAATATGACAAGTAAATGTATTCTGTGCTCCCTGGCAGGAAAACTCTGCAGCAACCGTGTTTTTAGTGGAGCAGTGCTGTTCCAGAACGTGCTGGGGTCTGTTTTCTTTGTTCTTTTTCAGGGGGGGGGGGGGCGCACTGCTTGTTGCTGCCCTCATCACCCTACGTGCGTGACACTTTCCAGGATAAATGTCAACATATCTTTTGAAAAATGTATTTATTTGAGAGGTAGAGAGTCAGGTAGAGAAAGAGAGCTCGCCTTCTGCGGGTTCATTCCCCAGAGGCCTTCAGTGTCTGGGCTTAGGCCAGGCTGAAGCTGGGAGCTGGGCACTCCATTCAGCTCTCCCACATGGGTGGTAGGAACCTAATTATTGGAGCCATGACCTACTGCCTCCCAGGGCCTGCGTTAACAGGAAGCTGGAGTGTGGAGTAGAACTGGTACTAGAACCCAGACACTCCAAAGGAGAATGAGGCATTTTAACTGCTACGTCCCCAGTGTAGCATTTTAAATTTTGTGTTAGTAGAGATTTGGGGGAATGGTCAACT
This sequence comes from Sylvilagus floridanus, assembly GCA_949820135.1. Lineage (NCBI taxonomy): Eukaryota > Metazoa > Chordata > Mammalia > Lagomorpha > Leporidae > Sylvilagus > Sylvilagus floridanus. Next base: position 80,990,825 of record OX463224.1, read on the forward strand.
TTTTCTTTTTCTCATTATCTATGGTGAAGTAATTGCCAATACATCTCATCAACCATGTGCAAGATTATATATGTGTGTGTGTGTATATGTATTTAAATTTATATATATATGTGTGTATATATGTATATATATATGTATATGTATACACACACACACACATATATATATATATATATATATATAAATTTAAAGATTTATTTATTTATTTGAAAGTCAGAGTTACAAAGAGAGAGAAGGAGAGGCAGAGAGAGAGAGAGAGGTCTTCCATCCGCCGGTTCACTCCCCAATTGGCCACAACAGCTGGAGCTGTGCTGATCTATAGCCAGGAGCCAGGAGCTTCTTCAGGGTCTCCCACATGGGTACAGAGGCCCAAACAGTTGGGCTATCTTCTACTACTTTCCCAGGCCATAGCAGAGAGCTGTATCAGAAGAGGAGCAGCCAGGACAGGAACTGGTGCCCATATGGGATGCTGGCATTGCAGGCAACGGCTTTATCTGCTGTGCCACAGAACCGGCCACAGTGCAACATACATTTTTAAAAAGAGAAAGAGAGGGGCTGGTGCCATGGCATAGCAGGTTAAGACTCCACCTACAGTGCCAGCATCCCATATGGGCACTGGTTCGGGTCCTGACTGCTCTACTTCTGATCCAGTTCCCTGCTAATGGCCTGGGAAAGCAGTGTAAGATGGCCCAGGTGCTTGGGACCCTGCATTCATGTGGGAAGCCCAAAAGAAGTACCTAGCTTCAGATCAGCCCAGCTCTGGCCATTGTGAAGCAATGGATGGAGGATCTCTCTCCCTCTCTCTGTCTGTAACTCTGCCTCTCAAATAAATAAAATAATGAATATTTTAAAGAGAGAGAAAGAATAGGATCATAGGAAGAGACAGGGAATGGATGGGCATTTTATTATGAATTAAATGTCAGTGCCTTTTTGTGGATGAAAAAACTCCTTTTGAGTGATTTTGTACATTACCACTATGGGCAACAGTAGAAATAAGGATTGAGAGGTAACATTTTCTGTCAAAAGCAGGGTTCCTGGCAGGATAGAAGAGCATTTAGAGATACAGTTTTGTTTATTTATTTATTTATTTTTGACAGGCAGAATTAGACAATGAGAGAGAGAGAGAGACAGAGAGAAAGGTCTTCCTTCCGTTGGTTCACCCCCCCAAATGGCCGCTACGGCCGGTGCGCTGCGCCGATTGGAAGCCAGGAGCCAGGTGCTTCCTCCTGGTCTCCTTTGCGGGTGCAGGGCCCAAGGACCTGGGCCATTCTCCACTGCCTTCCTGGGCCACAGCAGAGAGAGCTGGACTGGAAGAGGAGCAACCAGGACTAGAACCCAGGGTGCCGGCACCTCAGGTGGAGGATTAACCAACTGAATCATGGCGCTGGCTGAGATACAGTTTTGTATTACTTACAAATGCAGGCAGATTGCTCCAGAATACACCCATAAGGTATTCCCAGACATTCTCTTCTTTTTCTCCACTTCCCCCTTATCTCCAGGGTGATGTTACCTCATGGTCCTGTTACCCTGAGGCTGGACCGAAGCAAAGGAGAGATTAAAAGCAATCTCGCTTTTCTTCCGTCTCTGTGAGGACTGATTGTCTGTGTGGTGGTAGGCATCACTCGGAGCATCGTCATTTACCTAATTTGCAGGGAACTGCGTTCTGCCCCTTTCTAGAGATGAGAGAATGTCTGGAGGAGGACCCGTCCCAAACGCAAGGGCGGGGTCACTTCAAGCTGAGTGGGTTCCTGGAAGATGGGTGCAGTTTTACTCCTGTGCCCCATAGCTGAACACCGTTGGAAGATGTGAAGAGAACAGAGAAGCAGAATGCTAAGTCTCAGTGGGAAAGTGGGGATGAGTTTCAGGAAGACTTCTTGGGGTCAGGCTCTGCTCAGATTAGCGCTCTTAAAATGTGGGTGCTTCCAGGGGAGAGGGAGTGGGAAAGGGGAGGGTTGCGGGTGGGAGGGAAGTTATGGGGGGGGAAGCCATTGTAATCTATAAGCTGTATTTTGGAAATTTATATTCTTTAAATAAAAGCGTTATAAAAAAATGTGGGTGCTTCCCACCCTCTGACTGTGAGGGGACATCCAGAACTGCTTGGGGGTGGCCCCATGTGCACTGTGAAAGACAGCTGTCTGCTAGTTCAACAGGAACCCTGTGGTTACTCCTGGTTTGTGTTCATGAGGATGAATGATGATGGGGCCCGGGAAGTCACATGAGGTGGGTTTGTTGGGGAGAGGAACGGGGTTCCCGCTGTGAGATGTAAACTAGGTAAAATTCAGAGATCCCTGTGCCAAGTCCAAAGTGATGTCTTTCATTTGTGGTCACCAGAGACATTGATCAGGCCAGAGCATTTTCTTTTAAACCAAAAAGTAATGAGTCCCGACAACTCCAAATCAGACCTTTGGGAAATGACCTCATTGTTCTTTTTTTTTTTTTTTTTTTTTTTTGACAGAGTTAGTGAGGGAGAGAGATAGGGAGAAAGGTCTTCCTTTGCCCGTTGGTTCACCCCCCAAATGGCTGCTACAGCTGGCGCACTGCACCGATCCAAAGCCAGGAGCCAGGTGCTTCCTCCTGGTCTCCCATGGGGTGCAGGCACCCAAGCACTTGGGCCATCCTCCACTGCACTCCTGGGCCACAGTAGAGAGCTGGACTGGAAGAGGAGCAACCGGGACAGAATCCGGTGCCCCAACCGGGACTAGAACCCAGGGTGCCGGAGCCACACGCAGAGGATTAGCCCAGTGAGCTGTGGTGCCAGCCGACCTAATTGTTCTCTTATTCAGGCTGGACCTTAGCTTGCCCTGGCCAGCAGCATCAGCCCTAGCAAGCATGAGAGGCCTCCCAGACTCTGGCTGGTGGGTCCTTTCTCATCAGGGACAGCACAAAGGACAGAGGGGTCCAGGAGGCCACAGCCCTCTCTGGCCATGTGTGGGGTCTGCCATGCTGGGAATCTGGGGAGGAAACACTACCCAGATTCCTGCTGAAAATCCCATTCACTGTTTCTGCATTTGACCACCTGCCTTGTTGGTAGCTGGAAATTTCTCCCAGCTGTTGGCAGATGGGTGGGTCCACCAGGCTCATCCCCTCCTCCAACTTGTTGGCCACCGCTCAAGTGCTCAAGATTGTGCTGCAGACAGTGATCAAGATGAGAGCTCCAGTTCCACCGTGGTTTTTTTTGGCAGCCGTGAGCAATGCAAGGCCTTGACTTTTGGCACCGTGCGGGCGAGATATTAGGTAACCTTTTCCCGTGCAAGTACAGACAAAGAGGACACCTAACCTGCGTGCACCCATCCATTGGCCATTTTCACAACATTCTGTTGCCCTTTGTTCCTGGTAAGAGGTGGCCGTGGAGATGGTGGGAGGCTCATTAAGTGCATCTTGTGTCTTTCTTTCCCCATCTAGATTGAAAACATAGATGCCTGCTTGAATTTCCTGGCAGCGAAGGGGATCAACATCCAGGGGCTGTCTGCAGAAGGTGAGTCACGTGCTCGGCCTGGAGCTGCCCTCTCGTCCCTGGACATGCTCACCTGCTGCCTGTTGATGGCCTGAACACAGAGTCGTCCGGGGGCACTGCTGGCCTCTTCTGGTTTTGTTTTCCTCCAGGCAGCTCAGTGCTTGTCTAGACTTGAGGATGCTAACTTTAGGACAACCCCAAGAGTCACTGCGAGAACGCAGATCCAGCCCTGCCAGCCACATGGGCAAGACACCAGGCAGGGTGGCCAAGCGGGAGCTGCCCCTGTGTGAGGAGGGCTCGCAGAAACAAGGCTGATTTGATTTACCTGTAGGCTGCTGGAGTTCATTGTGCAGACAGGCCTCACCTGTGGAAGAGAGCGCACCTAGCCGTGGAATGTATCTAAACTGTGCGGCTCCCAGGGACACATGCGAATCCTTGTCTCAATTTCATTAGAAGCAGCAGCACTTTTCCTTGCTTTAAGAAAAAAATGAAGAAGGCAAGAAAGAACAAACGAAAAGCAGGTGCATTTAGTAATGTAATGCTTCGTTTTTACAGCCGGAGTAGTTTTTAATGAACTTAAACTTGGAGGCTGCTTAGCACATTAGCGTTTGCTTGTGCCTTGCCATTGAGTGTTGGTCCGGAGATGGCTGGTCTGCAGGCCCAGCCTCCTCAGGCAACGGCTCAACCTGGGAACTTGCGCGCTCTCTCCTGTTTGTCAATATGAGCAGCTGCCATGGGCCCCGGCAGCCTCCCAAACTCATTAGGCTGCACCTGCCTCCAGTTTTCCCAGAGCAGGTAAAGCAGTTTGGGCTTCAGACAGTAGCTCCATGCCCTAGCAAGGTTCCTTTGGAAATCTGCGTGTCACCCTGGACCTCAGTGGTCAAGGTCAAGTCAGGAGAAGCCGTGAAGAAGGAAGCAACCAAAGGGGGCAGGTAAGTTTGCAAACAGAAGGTCCCCTTGGGGGCAGGTCCTTGCCTTCACTGTGCTACATGGTGAACCCCTGGCTTTCCTGGCCGTGTGTCTGAGCTGGTGTCTCTTCTGATAGTGGGGCTGGGTGGTGTAAATGGCCACTGTGTGGCCCTCCTGAATATGCTGTGTCCTGAGTGGAACTGCTGAAATGCTCAAATCAGGAACTGCAGTGCGTGTGCTAGGCCTGGCTGCACTGCTGCAGTCTCAGGTGCACGTGTGTTGTGGTCAGCCCTGATCCCAGTTCTGGAGTGTGGGCCCCGTGTGTGGGAATGAGCTCAGGGAATACATGCTGTTGGAGCTGGTGGTGGTCTTCAGGGGAACACTTGGTTTTGTCCTGCTTGATAGTTCTTGTGCTGTCGGTAGGTGGCAGGGCACGGTCCTCCCAGGTCCTGGGGGTGATTGGACCCGAGAGCAAGCATGCACCCCATCCCCAGTCCCCTGCCCGCAGCAGCAAGGACTTTGACAGTCTAGTCAGCAGCGAGACTTCTAGGTGGCACAGACTGCAAGTCTGCTCTGTCCCCTGCTCACTCAGCTTCTCTGTCCTGCCTTCTGCCTCACTTGTCCTCCCATCTGTCCCGCCCTCTCTGTACCCAAAGCTTTCAGAATCTATGCAGTAGGTGTTTGTTGTAAGCACCAACTCTGCTTTTAAGGATTCCATCTGTATCAGCTCCATTTCTCACAACTGAAGCTGGAATTGTTTTTTAAGATTTTATTTATTTATTTGAGAGGTAGAGTTAGAGACAAAAAGAGGGAGAGACAAAGAGAGAGATGTTCCATCCACTAGTTCACTCTCAAAATGGCCGCAAGGGCTGGAGCTGAGCCCATGTGAAGCCAGGAGCTTCTTCCGGGTCTCCCACGTGGGTGCAGGGGCCCAAGCACCTGGGCCATCTTCTGCTGCTTTCTCAGGCCATAAGCAGGGTGCTGGATCAGAAGAGGAGCAACTGGAACAGGAACCAGTGCCCATGTGGGATGCTGGTGCCACAGGCAGAGTCTTAGCCTACTGAGCCACAGCACTGGCCCCTGAAGCTGGAATTTCTAACAGCTTCCATTTACAAGGGAGAAGCTTTGCCTAAAGAGGAAATGAGTGACAACCATGGGACACCTGCCTAGACAGGGGCGGTTGCAGGATTGGAGCCCAGGTCTGTGGGATTTCAGAGCTCATGATGGCAGATGGCTAACATCTGGGCCTGCCGTGTAGAGTGAGAGGAATCAGACAGAATTCTGTGCCACCTGGAACACAGAGAAGATGACGCGTGGTCCACGAAGGCACACCTTGTGAGGAGAGACACTCGGCTCCCGTCCCCTTCTTCATGTGGGGGCAACCCTTGTCACCTGTGGGACAGGTGTGCTGGGCCGTGAGCTCCTTGGGGGGTGACTGTGCAGTGGTTTTATAGCACTTCAGGGGCTGCCTCCACTGTGGTGTGAAACCCCATCTTCCGTGCTGGGCTGAGTCCCACTTCAGTGTTCAGTTATTAGCTCTATATCCATGCCTGTGACTCAGCCTTGTTCATTTTCTTATAGACTTTTAAAAAGGATTTATTGATTTGAAAGGCAGAGTGACAGGGAAAGCCAGAGGCATCTTCTATATGCTTGTTCACTTCTCCAAACTGCCTGCAACCAGGAACTGTGTCTGGTCTCCCATGTGGGTAGCAGGGACCCAAGGACTTCAGCCGTCATCTACTACCTTCTCAGGCACATTAGCAGGAAGCTGAGTAGGAAGCAGAGGAGTTAGGGCTTGAGCCAGCACTCTGATAAGGGATACTTGGATCTCAAGCACTGGCTTAACCCCCTGTGCCACAACACCTGCTCTGATTTTGTTCGTCTTTAAACTTCAAATCGTACTCAGAGCACTCCACCTTCCCCCCTCCCCACAGCTTCCCGGTGGGAGTGGCTAGAGAAACGTGAAGGGTGTGGTGGCTGGACTTCCTGGCCTTCCTCTTTCCCTTCCCTGCTTCCTGTGCCTGTGCCTCCAGGACTGGGGCACCAGAGAGAAGGTGAAGTCCCCAGCCCCTCGTGGTTGGCCATAGCTACCCCTGTCCCAGTCGTCCACTGAGCATGCCCTGCTGGCCAGAGCCCACTCCTGGGCTGCTCTGAGCACTGGAGTCTCTTGTGAGATCTGGTGGGCTCTTTGAACTAGGTCTCATGGTTCCTCCAGAATCTGCCATGGATCCAGCAGGAATGTCTGGGCTCTGTTTCCCACTGCATTGAGTGGGACGGACTTCCTGTCACATGGCAGCAGCCCCTCATCACACAGCCAGCCGCCGTCCTCCCCCCAGCACATGGCCTAGAGGCAGGTCAGCCGAGTCAGTGCAGAGCAGTGTGGAGCTGGAATGCCAGGCCCCCTTCTTGCCAGCACCCCCACTTTCAGTAACTCTCTAGGCACTCCTTTAACTTCAAGGAGACCAAGGACCCCACCTTCGTGTTCCTTGGTGCGGGAAAGAGAAACCCCGTGATCATCAACCACTTTCTGCCATCTAGATCTTCTTGCCGGATGTTTCTGGGAGCAGTGACGATGGTGTTTGGGAGTAAGACTGGTGATTACGAACCATTGCACTGCTGCGGGAAGGTGACTGGCCCCGGATTCTGTCACCTCCTAATGCCAGGGTAGTTTTATCCTCAAGTTGTGGTCTTATCAATAATTTCAGAATACAGGGAATATCTTGCTTCCCGTTAAATTATTGGAGCGAAAGCCATTTGTTGAGAACTCTCTGTGTAAGGCACCAAGCTAGGAGCTGTGCACATTTGTATCTTCTCTAACCCCTGAGGTCAGTGTGAGTATTATCCCCGTAATACAGATGAGGACACACCAAGGCCCGAAGAGTTTAAGGTGTGCATGGGAGAAGGGAGGCCCACAGGTGGGCAGTGGCTAAGCTGTTCACAGGCCTGGCATTGTTTACTTCTCTCTACTTCCTGTCTCTAGCCACCTGCAGAACTACTGGAAAAGTGTCATAATGTTTTGAAAATAATGTACTTTTAATGCTTTTTGCGTTCCTTTTGAAGATGATTGAGTGCCCTGAGGCTCCTCCTCCAATGAAAAAAAATAAAATAAACTCTGGCAGTTGGAAAGCCCCAGAGACACCTCTCCACCCCTCCCCAGTGACTCAGGCTGGCTTTGGAGCCAGGAGGGTGTGTGCACCTGTCCTTGATGCGTTTCAGCTGCTCAAGCCTGCCCCACCTGCCTGCTCCAGAGTCTTTGTTCTAGGGTGCAGACAGCAGGTGCTGGGGCACAGACGGCAGGCCCCGGGGAACCTTGTGGCGATGTTGCTGGTTTGGGCACTTCCCCAGACAAGGCCTCCCTGCCCCTTCAGGGCTCCTGAACTTTGAACCCTTCTATTTGCTCTTGGAGTCTTGCCAGAATCCTGTGGGCTTGGGTCTCCTGCTGCCTGGGGGTGATGTTGGAGATGCATCCCCCCCCCCCCCAGCTCTTCTGCACACTCCACCTGTCACAACCATCCCGAAACCTGCACCCGGGAGGAAGGATGGGCTTTTTCTCATTTGTGCTACCTGCCTCTCGGCCCATCCTCCTGTAATGGAGAAGCAGAGGTCTCAGGGAAGGTACATTCTGCTGCGTTCAGCAGACAAGTGCTGGGTGATCTGTGCTCAGTGCTCGATATTGGGGGACACAGATCATCATGTCGGTCATGCAGTTAGTAAGAGAGCTGTGCTCGTGGTGCGTGTTCGGGGCCCTGTGAAGATCAGACAGAAGCGCTCTTCCTGGGGCAGGCTGGGGAGCCTCGTAGAGGTGTGGTGGTTCTCGAGATTTTACAGGCAGAGTATGCCATCATCAAACAGAGAAGAAGCTGAAGGGAAGTGACACAGGGAGCGGGGCGTAGGCAACAGGATGGGCAAAGGTATAGCTGTTTATCAGCCTTGCAGAGTGGAGGAGTTGAGATCCTTCCAGATGACTCCTGGAAGGAGAGAGTGTGCACTTTTGAAGTGAAATTAGTTGCAAGCTTGATATTCTCAGTCCTGGGTTTGCTGCCCTGATGACCGGAGACTTAGGTCCTGGGCCAGAAAGCAGGAGGTCCTGCACCTTAGGGTGACAGCAGGAAGTAGAACGTTTCCATTGCCTCTTACGTGGAGTGGGGCTGTTGCAGGCCCTCAGCAGAAGGGGCTCTGCTCCCACCCTCCCATCCTGCTTCCTCTGGGGGTGGAGCCATTGGCAGGCGTGATGAACAGTACAGCAGGGGCAGCAAGAGAGGGCTGCAAAGTGAGGCAGTGAATGTTGATTTTGTCCCCAGCCCATGTGCAGGAACAGTGCTGTAGAATCCGCAGTCCCCCATCAGATGGGCAGGCCTTACCCCACCATGGCTTAAGGGAATTACATAGGAGTCCTGGGGCTCTGTGGTGTGTGCTAGTGCTCCCTTGGGATGTACACAGAGTTCTTCATGTTAGATTGCTCCCATGGCTGCGCTCTCGTCAACCAGGCCTGAAGATTCTCTTTGAAAGTGTTGAAGGACAGGCAACCATTGTGTGCAGTGGATTAAGCCACTGCTTGGGACACCCACACCCTGCATCAGTGGGCCTGGGAGGGAGTCCCGTCTCTGCTTCTGACCAGCTTCCTCCTCATGTGTGCTCTGGGAGCAGGTGATGACTCAAGTACTTGAGTCTCTGCCACCCAAGTGCAAGAGCCAGATGGGGTTCAAAGTTCCTGGCTTAGCCCCAGCTGTTGTGGGCATTTGGGGAGTGAACAAAGCATGATGGTGAACAAAGCATGATGGAAGATATTTCTCTCTCGTGCTTTCACTCTCTGTCACTCTTCCTTTCAAATAAAGAGAAAACAACTTTTAAAAAATGTTAAAGAAAGTAACTTCTCTGTTTATCTTGCCCATGGAGCTCAGCACTACCTACAGTATCTATGCAGATGGGACCCATAGAACCCATAGAACCCAATGTCATGGCAATCCTGCATTCTAGTGGAACTGGAATATGGCCTCTGCAGCTTGTTGTTTACTTTGCATGGACCTGGCCACAGGGAGAGGAAGGAGGACAGGGTCCCAGGGCTGGGGGAGCCAGCAGCTAGCTAGAGTCACCATGGCCAGGTCTGTTCTCTCTAGGTCAGCACTGATGGCCTTCTCTGGACGTCAGACAGGTGAGGTTAGTTAAGCAGATAGAAAACGCTGCTCCTCTTCCAAGGCCTTGGGAAATGTCATGAGGAAAACATTCTTGTGGGCTCCCTGAGTCTGTTTTCGGCTTCCTGTGGAGCTGGCTTAGCAGACCTTGCTATTTTGGATCCTCGCTGTTATAGACCACACATGGCATTCACTGTGTGGCTTTCTGAGCATTCACCACTCCTGCATTTTTGTGATTCAAAAAGAAAATGAAATGGTCCAAATGGCCCTCAGCTGGTGAATAGGTCAATCAAATGTGGTAGCTGTATAATGAGATGCCAGCCAGCAGTACAAACAAACCGATAAGGCATTATGTTAAGTGGAAGAAGCCAGTTATAAAAGAGTACCTAGTGCAAGATCTCATTTATATGAAATGTTCTGGAAAGGCAAATCTGTTGGAACAGAAAGCGGATTCGTGGTTGCCTGGGAGTGGGTTTGGGAATTGATTGCAGTTGCGAATGAGGAATCTGGAATGATGGAAATATTATAAAACCAGGATTTGTTAAACTTACTAAAGCTCATGAAATTGTCCACTAAAGTTTAAGGGTACAAATTATATAATACCTCAATAAAGCTTTTTTTAAAACCAGAAAGATCATCATTGAATGTTTACTAATTGAGATATTTCATGGTCGAGGTCCTTCAGGATGCCAGGGACTGTGGCCAGCAGGGGATAGGCCACTCCTTAGACTTGCTCTGTGTGAAGAACCCTGGGTCGGGTTCTGAGAAGGCTGCAGGTGGGAGGATCCGGGGCTTTGCAATCGTTTTCTCACTTAATCTTAAACAAGCAAATGGGAAAGGTGCAGGAGGAGGCACGCCTGTTCTAAAGGGTGAGGGATCAGGCACCGAGGGATTGAATCTAGCAAACTGTCCAAGTCCATCAATGATGGACTAAAGAGATTCAATCCCAGGCAGGTTTTTCTGGCTTCAAATCAGTCATCTTTACAATCGAAATGCTGCCTGCTAAGAAAAAAGTTTTCACTGGGGAGCAGGTACAGTGGTTAAGACACCAGTTGGGACATCGGCATCCTGTATCATGGTTTCAGTCCCAGGTCCACTGCCAGTCCAAGCTTCCTGCTAATGTGCATCCCGGGAGGCAGCAGGTAATGGCTCAAGCAGTTGGGTTCCTACCACCCACATGGGAGGCACAGATTGAGTTCTGGGCTCCGGGCTTTGGCCTGGCCCAGCCCTGGCCATTGTGAGCATTTGGGATGTGAACCATTGGTTGAGAGATCCCTCTCTGTCTGTCTCTGCCTCTCAGACTTTCAAATAAATGAAAATAAGTAAAATTTTAAGAAAGTGTTTACCAATGGAACATTATACTCTTTTGACAAATAGTAAAAGTTTTAGGAAACATTGAACAGTTACAAACAGTGGGTGACTTAACCCCAGAGGTGGAGACCACAACAAGGCTGTCTCTGTTGTGTGCAATAGGGGTGAGCTGCTAGGCTGCAGAGGGTGCCAGTGTGGGTGTGCCTGCGTTTTTTGCACTGGGCAACCTAGGAGCCCTGGGATGTGCTGAATTGTTAGTTCTCCCTTGCTCTGTTTTTCTTGTGTGGTTTTAAAATATAAGTATTATGGAATGTTTGACACACCAGAAGAATAGAGTATATGCCCTCGAGCCAGCTTAAGGAAAAAAAATAGTATCTGGTTTGCTTTTAAATCCCCCACCCATGATGGGTACACAAGTAAGCCAATGAACTGGACTTCGAGCTGGAAAAAACCTCCGTTCACATCCCAGCCCCAGCACTGATTACCTTGGAGAGCTCATAAAACCCTTTGGCCCTTCTGTTTTCCCAGAGGGACAGTGATATTCTCACATTGTAAGGAGTCAATGAGATCGTGCGTGTACAGAGCTTCACCTGATATCTACCAGGAGGCCACAGCTCTTGTTATAAACCATGTGGCATCCCTGCTCACTGTGAAAGACACCAAGGAGGAATCTTGGGTGGATTTCGTCTCTTCCCCTGCCTAGCGCTCGATTCTCTCTCCCAGGGAATTCAGTAGCCCAGCTCCTTCTAGAGGCTCTCCTACATGTCAGCACTTGGCCAGCTCATTTCCACTCTGTCCCTCACTCTCATCACTGTCCAGGATTCCCACAGATGGGGGTTCATCTCACACACCTCCATTTTCCCATCTGAGCCTCGTACTCTGATTTGCATGTAGTGGTAAGAACATTGAGAAATGGAAGTGCAGCGTGCAGCAGGTGTGTGCTGCTCCTCTGGTGTCCTTAGGATGCAGAAGGAGCAAAGCTGAACCACCCTAAGAGACATGGGTGGGGGCATTGCCCACCTCTCTGGAGCTTTCTCTGCCGCCTGCCTGCCTTGCACTGGGTGATGCCTAAGCAAGAGCTCTGTCCTGGCTTACACCTGTCATCCTGGCATAATTAAGAGCTCCCTCTTAATTGAGAGTCAGAACTCTCCAAAGTGGTGTTGCTTCCCCAGGGAATGATACGGCTGTCATAGGAAAAGCCCTGATTTTGAAGATAGAACTGTCTGGGCATCTTACTGAGGGTCCTGCGGCTCTGGTCTTCGTGCCGAGGGCAAGGCCAGGAGGGGTGAGCTTTACAGTGTGCTTCCACCCTTGCACTCTCATTTCATCTGCACAACAGCCTTGGGTGATGGAGCACACAGTGCCGTGGTTGCCATTTCCCTAAGGCCCAGAGAGGTGAAGGGAACGTGCTCGGGGTTGCACAGCTGGTGAGTGTTCAGGTACAGATTCAGACTCATGGCTTGGGTTTTCCAGGCTCTGTGCTCTTGTCAGCCTTGTTCCACGATCAGAAGCTGCTGGCTCCTGCAGTAAAGCATGAAGGCGGGGTTCTGGAAGTTTGCTTTGTCCATGTGTTCAGACCATTGGGAAGTCACTGGACCTGACCGCATCAGCAGATCACAGCTGGGCCACGGAGCTGGGAGGTTCCTTTCCCCTCCACCTCTGCATGCAGTGGGGCTCGTTTCTCAAAGGACTTGTGCCCGTCAGCAGGTCTCTGGGAGAAATGCTTGTTCCTAGGCCCACAGTCTATTCCTGGCTCTGGTCTAACCTCGACATGTACGCTGCCCCCTGGCCCAAGCTTCCCTCCCCTAGCCCTCTTAATGAGGCCTTGCAAGCTCCCTTGGGCCCTGTGTCCCTCTCTTCCCCCCTGCCAGTTCAGAAAAGGAAATCCAGCCCAGGTGGCAGCAAAGCAGAGTGGCCCAAGTGTGTCTGTCCCTCAGGCTTCTTCCTCGTCCTCTGCCCCTTATACTGGGTGTCCCTAATCCTTCACCCTCCGACTCAGTCTAGACTCTGGCCATCGGTGTCTGATGTTGACTGCATAAGAGGAGGGCTTGTCCAAGGAGAATCCCCTTGTGAACTGTGGTCTCTGCCTGTGAATAAATATTTTATTCCTCTCCGCAGCTCTCTGTGCATGGCTCGAGGCAAATGCATTTCAACATCTGAGAAATTGTCCGAATAGAAAGAATTCTTATTCCTACTCTGTTCTGGTTCCTTTGAAGATAAAATAAATATTTTGTATGAGTCCTTTATGTGGCAGCAAATCCTTATAGCCTCGCCCTGCAGCCAACCCGAATTAGGGTTATTTCTTCTGCAGACGGAAGGGGACAACTGGATACAGCAAGCAGGGCAGGGGGTTTGCAAGTGGGACATCAGCTACTCGGCTCCCTCAGTGCTTCTTGAACGTGAACTTGGCAGAGCAGCTGGGGAGCCTCCCCAAGCGCCGGATGGCATCCTTGTCCCCAGACCGGTGGCTTTGCCCGTGGAACAAGCGCAGTCTTGCTCAGGGCTGCTTGCTATCTCTGGCTGTCCTTTCTGAGAATTTCCTCCGGGCCCTTGCCAGACATCCAGTTGCAACTTGCCTGGTGTAGCCACTGTAATCCCAGTGGGGAGAATAAGCTAATTTCTTTGTGGTTTCAGCCTGGTTTTAATTGTGATCTCCTGTAAGTGTTTCAGGAAGTCTCATATCCTACAGGAATTAAAGTCCTGTGAGGGCTGCAGCAGCCCGTGGAACGTATGGGAAGAAGATGGGCTCCCTGTCTCACCGGGATCCCTTTCCTGTCTTGCAGAAATCAGGAATGGAAACCTCAAGGCCATTCTAGGCCTCTTCTTCAGCCTCTCCCGCTACAAGCAACAGCAGCAACAACCCCAGAAGCAACACCTCTCCTCGCCTCTGCCACCTGCCGTGTCCCAGGCGACCGGGGCTCCCTCCCAGTGCCAGGCTGGCGCCCCTCAGCAACAGGTGCCAGCCACTCCCCTAGCCCCGTGCCAGCCTCACCAGCCAGCGCCACATCAGCAGTCAAAAGCACAAGCCGAAATGCAATCCAGGTGGGGACTCCTCTCTGAATGGCAATTCTGTTTTTCTGGCAACGTCTTCCACGAGATTCTAGCCCGTATTGTGTGTGTTTTCCATTTAAGCTTCTTCAATGCCAAGTGCTACCAGTGGTCAGTGGGAAATTTGCATGACCTAGAACTGGACCGTTGAGGCCGCCTCCTGTGCCTGGCCAAGGTGCGGACTTCTGTAGGTTAGAATCACCAGCAGCCAAAGCCAGTTAGCTGCTTCCACCATAACTTTGACCCATTTCACACACACTCCTAAAATAGACTCCAAACCAAACCCGTTTTGTGTGCTGAACACCTGCAAGCCCGTGTTCGGTTACACATGTGAGTCATTTTACTTAGCAGAGGTGGTAGTTTTATTCCAGGAGGTGTCTCTGCTTTGCTGGGAGAGAAATGCCAAAAGTGCCTAAGAAAGCTGGCAATTAAAGCAGAGGGGGCATCGCCTTCTCTGAGAAGGGGCAGCATCCCCCGATGGGGGCTGTCACTTGGAATGTGACTGGAGTTTGTAGGACTCAGACAGTGGGAACTGTCGTGTTGAGCTTAGTCACAGAGAGCCCACCATGCAGGAGTAGGACCTTTGGGTTTTATTGGTGTTCCCAGGAGGAACTGATGCTTAATAATTGGACTCACCATAGACAGATGTACAAGCCAAGTGCCAAGCAATGCTAGGGTGGGGATAGCTGAATTTGCATTTCTAAGCAACTTTGCTCAAAACATTATCATTTAATGACAGAAACAAGGAGAAGATTAGGGATGAGGAAGTTTATCACTCAGAGTAAAATTCCACGGAAAAGCTGATGATAATGTTTTTTGAGTGATCGATTTTTAAAACACCTAAATATCACTGATCACACATCACACGAATGGCTTGATTTCAGCTACTATGAGCTAAACAGTCATGGCCACCTCCTCCCTGGCTCCCCGAGCACCAGCACTAAGAATCAAGTTTCTTGCGCACCCTGGTACCTTATGTCACCTAGTGTAGCTGGGCAAAGCAGAAAGCTGTTCAGACACACCAGATGCCTTAGAGGTAGTTTCAGCTCCTTTCCCCACAAGAAACGTAATTTTCCAGTGGTGATGGAGTTAAAACAGGCAGGAATGGGTGTCACGTAAACCAGACCCCCTGGTTAATTATCTAATTGTTGTCAGTTCACATTTTGGAGATTTGTGGACGAAGAGAGATGCCTGGACTAGTAGAGAGGACCCGGCAATGCAACAGCTGAGCAGAGAGTCACTGTGCTCGTCCCTGCAGGATGCCTGTGTGGGAGTCATTCCCTGGTCAGGGCTTCCCTGCTGGGCCTGGTTGATTGAATGACTGGGGACATCATTTCCCGGGTTGCGTTCTGCAGAGTGCATGTGCCCTAAGATGTCGCATTGGGTTCTGCTGCAGGGGAGGGCTCCTGTGGAGGACACACTGGGAGGTAATCTGGGCTTAGTTATTATAACCATGATTGTGGGTCTCTGGAGATCCTTGAACCTGCCAGTGTGCATTCATTTATTTAGTGTAAATATGCAGCACACATATTCTAGGCCCTTGAGCATCAAGGAGGAATGAGATAGCCAAGGTTCCTGCTGTCTTCATGCTACGGCAAGAGGCAAGCAAATTAGCAAATAAACAGGGAGGAAAAAGCTCAGACACTGGTGAGCGTGAGTAAGATGATGGGAGGCAGGGGGACTGAGCCACTCCTTGAGGTTGGGCTGATAGGAAGGTCTCTCTGAGGATAGGACCCCACAATGAAGAGAGATGGATGACAGGAAAGTCAGTTGTGAAGTAGATGGGGCAGAGGGCCTGTGGTCAGAGTGAGCTGATGAGTGGGAGGAGCTAGTGTGGCTACAGCTGCCTGGGTGCGAGGGGAGGGGAGGTGATAAGGTAGCCTGGAAGCAGAGGGCTGCTGCGGGTATGACTGGTGGCCCCTGGAGCTGTGCACTGCCGTGGACCTGAGGCCAGGTCCCAGAGTGCTGATTAGACGGGGTGAAGAGGTCGGACTGCCTCCTAAAGATGGCGGAGAGCCCTGGGCGGGCCTTCAGCAGGAGGAGCACTTGACCTGATGTATAGTCTCAAAAAACTCACCTCTTCTGGGGAGAAGAAGCTTGTGCAGGAGCAAGAAGGGAAGGAGCATCCTCAGTTAAGAGGCTTCTGCAATTCTGGCAGTGGTAGTGTCTCGGGGCCCGGTGAGGCCAGCAGTATGCAGATGGCCCAGTCAAGACAGTTGGGAGGCTGAGCCAAGGGACCTGTAAACAGATCCGCTCTGGGGTGAGGAGGGAAAAGCCTTGGCTTCCAGCTGAGCAGTTAGGTAAGTGGCGGCTGTCTCCCAGATGAGGAAGCCTTGGAGAGTAGATCTTCAGATGGGGACAGAGACGGGAGTGTTCTCAGAGTTGGCCGGTGTTCATTGTGTTTCATAAAGCATCTCTCCCTGCAGACTGTCCCAGGGTATGTGCATTGAGAAACACTGGCTTATGTCACCAGGCTATGCTAGCCTGAGGCAATCATTTTCATGATAAGCATTGGTTTTCTTAAAAGAACCAGATGTTCCAGTCAGAGTACCCATCTCCTAGGAAGAAAAACATTTTAGTATTCCTGAATGTTTTACCTGAAGAAGAGTCACAGCCATGGCACGATTGTCCATTCTCCCGTGCCAGCTGCAGAGTAATTCCTTCCATCGTGGCCCCGGATTCTGCAGAATGGTGACATGGCCTGGGATCAGAGTTGTTGTGTGTCCTCATCACCATTTGTCTTGCCCAGCTTGCATTGCCTCTGCAGATGGCTGGTTTTACCCATGTGTACTGGTCCTTTGTGATTTTACTTCCGAAGGAGAACCATGTTTCAAGGTTTAGGGATGTGATAGCTCGTGCTAGCACTCTGACTATACATTTAAGAATAATAAAATTATAGCACAGGCTCTATTATATTCCCAGCCCTTAATTCTATCTTTGATAACTAAACTCCCAAGGGTGATGGTTTGGACCATTGACCATTAATGTGGTGCAAGCCCCAAATAGCTGGTTTGTTTTGGTCTTGCGGGTACTCTGCCAGAAACCAACATGCCTAGGAACTATTTTACAAGTCATCTGGGTTCAGTACCTCCTTGGGAACCCAACATAAAAACATGGTAACTCTCTCTGAAGTTTGCAATAGAGGAGTTGTAGGAGGTGGCAAAGGACATCTGAAACAGTGGCATGAAGGGATCAGAATGACTCCCCCATGACAGCCGTAGGGAGACTCCACTTACCCCTTCATTTCTTCCCACAGTTTACCTGGTGGCCACATTTCACCCCATGACACTGATCTCCAGTTTAGGGGCCCAGAGCATAGGCTCCAAGACTCGCTCCCCTCCCCATCTGTGTTTACTAGACATGCATATGGTCACTATCCATTCATTGCATGAAGAACCCAGATAATTGGTTTATTTTGTCCCTACATTCCATTCTCTTCACTTCTGAATGCTAGTGAAACCAACATTGTTTTTCTCACCTCAGATTCTTTAGTGAACATAATATAGGATATATGGATGCAAAAGAGGAAATTTTTTTTGTATGTTTAACATTTGAATTTATTAAGCCCAACCAAGATTCTTCATATGTACAAATGTATGGCCTGTAAAAAACAAAAACAAAAAAAACCCAGAATTTAGCTTGAAATGGCCATTTCTGCAGTATTAAGAGCAAAATTCCCTAAACCAGCAAAACCTGCAAACATCAGTGCCCTTCTTTTGGATCGGCTTTATGGGATGTGCAGGACGCTCATCTGAACGGCACCCAGTAGAACAAGCTTGTGAATGGACATTTCCACATTGAAGAAAGGGATCGAGTTTGTTTGCTTATCTAAGACCCCTCGCTTTCAGGTGTTACTGTGACAGCCGACTGGAAGCAGAAAAATTGGATATTGAAGGAAAACACACAGAGAAGTTCTTAGATAATATTGATCTTAATTCTTCTGATTGGAAGTATATTATCTGCTGAGTCAGATCTAGAAAGAAAGCTGCATATCGTGGGAAAAATTGCTCAGAGGCAGAAACCCTAGGGGCATTCTGGTCATTATCAGCCTCTTGATATTTACCTGTGTGCCTAATGTTTCTTCTCTCTCCTCACTCATCTCTTCCACTTTTTTCTTTCTTGTCACACAGTGCGTCAACCAAGGACTCATCTCAAAGCAAAATCATCCGCTTCACTCTGGGTCAGAAAAAGATCTCTAGGTTAGACTTTCTCTGTGTCCCGCAAAGCATGGTTGAAACCCAACCCATTGCTCCGCTCTTCCCTCTGCTCTGGCTGAGTTTCCCATGTCATGTTTGCAGTTCCAGAAAATCTTACATGCTCTGGCTAATGACCCAATGGCAGTGAGTTTTGAAAGGGACCCTGAGATTGTTGAAAGTGTGTGTGTTGGGGGGGGGGGATTGTAAATGACTTTGAGGTGCACATGATACATCTCATTTTGACTGTGATTGCTTTATCAGAATCCATTCAGATTTAGGGAGAGGTGAGTTTCGAGGTGGTTCTTGGTGGGGGGATGTTGTGATGACTTTGCTCCCAGCTTCCTCCTGGCTCTAATCCCACCTCACCTGCACCTCAGTTATGTGCATTGTGTTTTTGCAGTTGTTCTTGTTAAATTACTAATACGGGATTGATTTTTCTCTTGAGTTATAAAGACCTGAAGCATGAATCCAAATGGGTCAGAAGAGACCAAACAGCAAGGCAACTATGAGGGTACGTCAAGAAGTTTGTGCAAAATGGAATTAAAAGATATGTTGGGGGGGCCTCCACTGGGGCATAGTGGGTTAAGCCGCTGCCTGTAACCCCAATGTCCCATATGGGAATTGGTTCAAGTCTTGGCTGCTTCGTCTCCCATCCAGCTCCCTGCTAATGCATCTGGGAAAGCAGCAGAGGATGTCCCAGGTGTTTGGCCCTTCCATTCAGATGGGAGACCTAGATGGAGTTCCAGACTCCTGGCTTTTGCCTGGCCCAGCCCTGGCTGTTGTGGCCATTTGGGGGAGTAAAACAGTGGATGGAAGCTCTTTTTCTTTCTGTCTCTCCCTCTCTGTAACTCTGCCTTTCAAGTAAATGAGTTTTTATAAAAAAAAAAAATGCAAAAAATATTGAAATTGACAAGTACAAAGGGTCCAAAGATTCATGAAAATGCACAAAATTACGCACAAACTAAAAATTTTCGTATCAAAATTAAGTGTATCTTTTAATTCTGTTTTCCATGAACTTTCTGAAGTTCCCCTATTTGTCTCATCTATGTAGCTATATCCTCTTACACACCATGGAGAGACTGCCCCAGATCCTGAGAACAAAAATATCCTTGTGCACTAAGTTGGTCTCTTAATTCAGTTTGGCTTATGTGCTGCACTCTATGAGGATCCATTCTAGGGATGAGAAAAGCCATTGTATCTGCTGCTACTCTAAAGGTGTCAACAACGAACCTTTATTGAATGCACCAATTGCATTATCTTATTTAAACCTCACATCAGTCTCCATGAGAGGGGTCTTGCGATTGTCTCCCATTTTTCAGATGAGTAAACTGAAACCCAGGGTCACATAGAAAGGGGGCGGGGGCAAGGATTTGAACCGAGGCGCTCTAACCCCAGCACCCTTGCTTTAACCTTGGTGCTGCGCTATCTTCCTCTTCCTGGAGATCTGGTATTAATGTGGGTTTTTTCAATCTCATGTTTCAAACATTACTTTGAGCTTTTCCTCTCACATTGCCCTTGAAGCATACTAATAGAAATTGCTGCTGGGTGAAAAAATCTCCTCATTATGACTAATAAGGTACTTTTTCATTGAAATCTCACATGAAGCAACTTGCGTGTCATTTCTCATTTCATTCAGGTCTCCAATACATACTGAACACCTGCTTTCTGCCCGCTGGGCCGGGCTCTAAGTATCTTTTCTAGCCAGAGTTGACTTTTCCCAGAGGCCAGCTCAGGATCTGCCTGGCTGTTGAGGGAGGCGATGCCTGGCCATTTGCTCCTTTGGAGAACAGGTTGGCATGTTAGCCTCGGTGCAGTGGGACAGAGAGACCTACGTTCCTCAGTGCCTCTGGTAGCCAAGCCAAAGTGGGACTGTTTCCCTTGAAAAACAGAGCAGCCGCCCAGTGCTCTAGCAAACTGCTGCGTTCCAGCTCATGCCAAAGCCTGGTACGTGTAAGGGAAAGGGAAGCTGAGCTCGCCGGAAACTTGAAATCTTGCGTCTGTTCCCACGATGTGCTGTGTCCTGGAGGAGAAAGGAAACGGGAGCTAGCTGGGAAAATATCTAATGGGAAGCACATGCCCGTCCCGTGCAAGATGCGTTATCAGTCCCAGATGATGGAAGAAGGCAGGGGTTGGGAGGCAGTGGGAAGAGAGGAAGAGGGAGAAGACGGGGTATGTCCATGCCCTGTGCTGGGTCCAGGACTTCCAGGCTTGAAGCCAGGGCATAGGCTCCCTGTAGGTTGCATCCCTGACTAGAGTTACTTTTGTGTGCATTTTCTCTCCATTGAGGCCAATAAATGCGTGGTGTTTCATTATTTGCCTAATACTACTTTTTGCCTTACCTATATCCTACTTCCCCGTCTGCACCCTTGAGCATGATTTTGATAAGAATTTTAGCTAATTAAGCACCACAGACTGTAGCAGTGTATTTGACCAAAATAAACAGCCTCACCCCCTCAGATTGAGCAGTCCCCCCCCCCCCATACTTTGGAAATAAGTTTCTTGCTGGGAAACAAATGATGATTCAACACCTGCCAGAGCTCATCACCTTGATGGACCCCAGGGATACTGAGCAGAGCAGGAAGCAGCCCCTAGTGAGACCCAGGTGTTGGTCTTATTCTGTGTGTTGCTGAGAGATGCAGTCACACCTGATTGGAAGCCCATCTTCACCATTTACTGTGCTACCTGGGCAAACTATTTCATCCCTACGTGCCTGGGTTTCCTTCCTGGTAAAATGCATTTTGTCATGAGTGAAAGGATTAATAAAATTGCCAATGCCTTAGTACCTGGCGTATAATCACTGCACTGGAAATAAGCAATACAGCCACTGTGGTGATGGAGGTTGATCTGGGCCAGGTAAGGTAACCAGGCCACTTCTAGCAGGTCACATGGAGTGGGTCTCAGTGTAACCCTCTTGTGGGATGGAATTGGCGGGCTTGGAGTTCAGGCTTCTCTGCCTAGCTCCTGAAAAGCAGATGCCATGGGAGTTAGAGATTTAGCATTTAATCATCTTGTCTGGCAAAATGCAGCTCCAGTTACGACCCATCCCCACCCCCTCCCAGCATGTGCACACAAGCTACCATCCTTCCTGGGAGGGGTCACCCTCTACTCCCAGCCTTTGAAGTGGTTTTGGGGGGAAGCACTGCTTTTTCCCCCGCCAGCACGTACAGTGCATGGAGCGAGGATGCACTTGTAGGTGACGTAGCAGGAATGACAGTTTTACGGCCCTGCCGGCTCGCCTCTGCACATATTGGAGAAGTTGACCGTGGCCCGGGTAGCAGCAGAATTTTTCTCCTGCCTCTCTTACACCACTTTGCTTAAACTTTTTTTTTAAAGCAACACATATGTGTTTCAGAGAATCCCTCTGTGCCCTCTGTCACGTTCTAACTGTGTGTGGACGTGGATCTTGGAAAGGAGCTGTTGGAAGCTCCTGGTGCTGTATGTGACACAGCCTGTCGCACTCCCCCTCTCACCCTTGTTCTCCAGCGAGGCAGGCACAGTGGGCAGCATCTGGTGTGGTATCCACAGCTGTTCTGCAGGAGCAAGACCATTTCTGCAGCAGTTGGGATTCTAGGGCTGGAGGCAGCAGATGCTTCCTGGCTAGGAGTTGATGGAAGTTCCCATGGTACATGAGGATGTTAACATTAATGAACTTCAAAATGTTAGCCAGAGGCCCAGTGTCTGTGTCACTGCTAGACTAGAAGATGTTCTGCCCTCAGCCTCCTTAATTAATGCTTCTTCCCTGGAGGGTAGGACAGCATCTTCAAAACATGACCTACAAGGTCTTGCTCTGACTCTCCTTGCTTCTGCGGCCTCACTTCCTCCTGCTCGCCCAGTCCCCCGAGTCCTAGCACACGCCAGCTCTGTTTTTCCTCTGTGGTTTTCACACACTTTCCCTTTGCCCGGGATTTGGATCTCTTAGTTCTCTGCTCAGTTGACATTCACTACGCTGGTTCCTGCTCTAAGGTTTCTTATCTGGACCTCTGCAGACCATCCCGCTGACTCTCCAGATCATCATTTTCCTTTTCTGAATTACTTCTGAACTGAAAGTATTTTATCAATGAAAGTAGCATTGATATCGGCTGAGGTCAGCCAGCCCCATGAGATCTCAATAAGATTAAGTGTTCTAGCTTGACCCCCAACTTCTGTTTGTGGAAAAGCCAGTGGCCTCCCATGATGGCTTGGGAATCTTAGATTCTTGTGGTCGCCTCTGCCTCTGAAACCCTGCCTTTGGAATCCTGTACTTAGAATTCCGCCTGAATGCTTTCATTTGTGAATTGACTTAGCATCCCAAGCAGCATTTTGTTTTCCTAGAGGATGAGTTCTTACTTCGCACTAACCGTGCGTTCGTTGTATGTGAGGCCGTTAGAGGTGAGGTGATTGTGCTGACATTTTCAGGCAGATGGAGAGGCCAACTTTGCAGCTAGTAGCAGTCTGAGCCCATTCACAGCAGCAACTGAGTTTAAAGAGTCACTCACCGTAATTTCTCTCTGAAACTTGAAATTACTTAATTTCCACCTGATTTTCCAACTTGATCAAATCCAAAGGGCTGCCCTGACCGGGCTGCAGTAGTGATGGTGGTGGAGAGTGATATGAGCCAGCATGAGCTTTGTGGTACAGTTGGATGCTCATGTGCCAAGCATCCTCATTTGGACGTATCAGCCATGTTCCAGCCTCTCCTGAACTTCTTATCCATGACCTAGAGAACTTGGCACAAGGCAGGTACCCATGAGTCTGTTAAGATGCCCATGTCCCATCACAGTGCCTGGGTTTGAGTCCCAGCTCTGGCTTACAACTCCAGTTTCCTGCTAATGCAGACCCTGGAAGGCAACAGTGTTGACTCAAGTAATTGGGTTCCTGCAACCACTATGGGGGACCTAGATTGCGTTCCCACTTCCCAACTTGAGTCCCAGAGAGTTGCAAGCATTTGGGCAGTGAACCAGCAGATGGGAGCTCACTCGCTCTCTGTTTCTATACCTTTCAAAGAAGAAAAACTTGGCACAAAACTTGTATATCCAGAAACCATTTGAAGGATGTACAATCCTGTCAAAGAAGCACCTGAACCTGATCAGATACAAACCTGGGAAACCCAGAGCTATCTTATCAGCTTAACCAAAACCAGGAATATTTCACTCTAGAGAACGCGGCCCCCACTAATGCAGAGATGCCCCAAGTATTGGATGTAGTAGTTTCTCTTCTGGAATGTTCTTAGGGAGATGGCAAATTCTGCTTTCCAAAGCCTGTCTTACCTCTTTGAAAATGTTGGTTTCAGAGTCTTCCATGTTGATTTTTGTCTAGCTTTTTCCTGAAACGTAGATGTAGACCCATCTATTTTATTCTTTTATTTATCTGGTTGTTTCCTATACTATAGTGTGTTTCCTTTATGACATTGTCTGATTTCCTTATGAGTCTGTGCTCAGAAGAGAGGGTGAGAAGGGAATCTAACACTGAGTACTTACAAGCCGTATGTTAAGTCTGATTTCAAGTTTACAGCTATTCCATCATATAGGTTGTGATTATTCTCACTCTTCAGTGTGGAACGTGAATCTCACACTTGCCCAATGTTGAGTGTATGAAAAAGCCCGTACTCTGTTTGTCATACCATGCTGCCTCACAGGGGACCAGACTGCCGACCTGATTTAAAGTGGTACTTGTCCCATCCCTGGGCTGTCCAGAAATCCCATGTGGTCCAGTGCTGGGTCAGCACACTGGGGGCTTCTGCACTTTGAAAAGAAAGCACCTTTCCCCCTCCTCATTGCTCTGTGCTTCCCGGCTCTGCAGCCTCCCCACTGAAGTCGAATGCTATGACCTGCCTTACCCTGCACCACTTAATACCATTGCTGTGACATCATCCTGGAGCAAGCCTGTAATCCTTTTCCAGACCTATCTGTGGGCATAAAGACTCCTGCAGGCTCTGGTTGTGTTAAATAAGTCCAGCCCCAAGGAGCCCCCTGTCAGCCCCCGCAGAAACTCTGCTGTTGAAAGTGAGAACTCACATATCACTGACCTGAAGGGCTTGGAGGACATGGTTTGCACTGGAAGCAGAACGGAGGGGTACCAGGCTCCCCTCGCTAGATATCTTTGATCACGTGTGCTGGCTACCTCTGGCCCCGAAGCATAGAGGCTGGCCTGCTGATTGCACCCCGTTCTGCGCCTGTCTCTGTGGGGTGAGTATCTTCTCCAAATAAGGCAGCGTAAATTAACAGAGCGGCCGGCCCTCCCAGTGCAGCAGGAAGCTCTGCCTTAAAGTTCTCACTGCCACTTGGTGGGGGCAGAGCTAACCCCCTCCATCCCTCAGAGCTCCCAGTCAAGGAACTGGGCCAGCTTCTTAACTGTATAAATTTTATAGTCCTCTGACACCAGCTTATGTTCTTTGTTTACTCTCCAATCATCTTTCTTGCTCAGCCAACAAGAAAAAGTTGAAAGTGATTGCCTCTTCCATCTAAAACGCTTCCAGACCAAAGACTTCTTTGGTGCTTGCAGAGTTGCATGGAAAGGGAAAGCTGAAAGCTTTATGGGTTGAAAATTCAGACTTATCACCAGATCTAATGCTAGTCGGCTGAGATTCCAGTGGCTTTTAAACACAGCTAAGTGGGTTTTAGCTGAAAAATATAATGAAATGCTTCATCATTTCTTCATCTTTCAACTTTGATTATTGGAAACAGCCTGCTTAGTAAGTCCCTGGACCAAAATTCAGATTTGGAGAAGTCTTAGGCTTAACTCTTTGGGGAGTGGGCTGGGATGTCTTTAGACGTATTACAAAGAAGTCTGGTGGCTCGATTTCCCAAACCACCCAAAATGAGGTGTTTTATTTAAAGGGAAAATGTGTGTGTATGTGTGTGTGTCTTAGGCTAGCAGATTACTGCTGGTTTTACAGAAGGAATGTATGGTTTTATCCATCTACTGTGCAGAAAAGCTGGCTTCAGCCTCAGAGAAGTGCCTAGAGAGGCAGGTTGTCAGGTGTTGAAGGGAAATATATGTCTGGACAAGTGTTTCCAACTAGGCCTTAAGTTTTCATTGCAGGTGTGTTGGCTTCTGATGGTAGCAATGCGCCTTCTTACTGTTACAAAGTTGAGTCCTTTTCTTGATCCTGACATCCCTGGATTGTGGCAAACACTGTACCTACCAGAAGAGCTACACATGAGGGAAAGCGGGTGAGGGCCTTCTGAGGCCTTTTATGTTTCGGACCTGGCAGAATGAGTGGTGACATGGTTTAGCCTTAATTGCAAAGTAAGAAAGAAAAAGAAAGATAAGCTTTGTATTTTTAATCAGCAGACATATCCATGCATTTTCCCTTCAGAACTTCTTTGCTCAGAGGAAAGCAGTTCGCATTTGCTGTAGGATTTTGCTGGGGTCATTACTAGCCTGGTTGGTTGTAGTAGTTCCCCCAGCTCCCTTAACTGGCAAAACTCCACAGACTCAGGGTCTGCTATGGTTTCTTTTATATCCTGCATGGTTGCAATTCCTTCCTTCTGAGACACTGCTGTTTTCCTGAGACTCAATGCATTACCCTGTTGCATTTGCATTTTAGACTTCCAGGTCCTACCGCGAGAGTGTCCGCTGCGGGCAGTGAGGCCAAAACACGCGGAGGATCAGCCACTGCTAACAACCGACGCAGCCAAAGCTTTAACAACTATGACAAGTCCAAGCCAGTCACATCCCCACCCCCGCCACCACCACCAAGCAGCCACGACAAAGGTGAGTCTCTTCTTGAGGGTCCCCTGTGGAGGCTACCTTCATCGATTATTTCCTTTGGGTGAGTTTGATTTGGGGGCGGGGGTTGCAATAGAGTGGTGAGAATGGGTGACAAGGGCATACTTGGCTTGCACAAGCCTTAATAAAGCTGGGGAAATAGTGCTATCTGTATAGTTTCCAGCAAGAATAACTGTGTGTTTGGATGGAAGCTCCTAAGACACCTGGCTACTACAGATAGAAGCAATGAAACATTTGGCCTTTGAAAATAAATCTTTGTGAAATATGTTCCATGTAGTAGGTGGCTTTCCATAAATGCAAGCTTCCTGGGGAGTGCATTTTGTGACCTGATAAGCTGTTTGCTCATCAGAAATTATGTGAGGGGAGTTAGGACCAAGGAGATTTTCAACCCTTTGAAACATCAGGAATGTGGGTTGGCTAAGTGGAGATCTTGGTTACATATAAGGAGTGGACAACGTTGCTTTTGGGGTTGTGATGATGTGAGTCTTGCCTTAAAAGGATGTGATTTTTTCACTCTTCATAGTACTGAGATTTGTGGATAGGGAAAAAAGGTGACTAGCCCTGTGGGAGGGTCCTGCACAGAAGGCAGTAAAACACCCTGACTTGCTTTGGCTTGTGTCTCTTGAGAAACTGAGGCAGGGCCATCCTCCATCCCAGCCAGGCAGAGTAGGCGAGCCTTCTTTGGAGGGTGTTCTCAGTCTATTGGAAGCATCTCCTGCCTGGTAGTGCTGAGTTTCCTGGAGCTGTTCCTCCATTTCCCTGAGGCCCGGGGGAACTGATCCTCCCAAAGTGCATGGGGGAGCCTCCTGCCACAAAGGAGCTCAGCACCTGTCTACCCTCTCCTGCAACCCGGAATCACCGATCGCTGGGTAAACATTGCTTCTCCCCTAAACAGTAAGCACATGAAGGAAACTTATGCAGAGCTGTTGGTTGGCAGAAGGATTCCCACAAAGACCCTGGGAATTCCACGACATTACTAAAGCCCCAACAAGACATCTCAACTGGGCAGGAGTTTGTGAGCCAGCCTTTGGTTTCTGCCTAATGCAAACCATTTTTGCTTCCCACTCTTTCTTTTTTTCCTATTCCCTTCTTCCCTTTTCTTTACCATACCCAAGTGTATTCTTTTTAAAAGTGTGCTCAGATTACAAAAAATAACATGTGCTTGTAAAATGGTATATATGTATATATAGACACACACACACACACACACACACATATATATACTCTCAAATAAAAGTTCTCCTTTATGTGCTTCTTCAAAAATACCAATATAGAACCTCCTACATATGTCTTTCTAGTGCTTTCACACTGCATTTATGTATGTGTGTGTAGATTTATCTATATCTATCTATATAGATAGATTTTTATTGCTTACATCAATGCATAAAAGTTAAAATTTTTGAGTATCTGCTGTGTGCCTTGTTTTACAAAGGATGAAGCTAAATCCAAAAAAGGTTAAGTCATTGATGAGGGCATCCCAGAGATAGTGAGAGGACTTGGCTTTGCATTCAAGTGCTTTGGTTCCGGAACCAAGATCAATACTGTGCTTTCTTTGGACGTTGGAAACAGATACCTGAAGCCTTGCATGTTGAGGACTGGCTAAGGATGTGCCAGTGCATACCCGAGGTGAGACGGGGGAAGGAGCTAAGCCAGCCCCGTGCAGTTCCTGTCCTTTGGTGTGCCTGTTCATTCTTAACCTTTGCCCATTTGGGAAGATGCTGTCATAAAAATGTCTAAAGGATGAATGTGAGACCAAAGTCTAAAAACTGAGAAAATGAAGGTGAAAGGCAAGAGAAGATAGGCATGGGAGAATACTGCATTCCAGAGTCGCAGGGCCGGTGGGGCAGCCCAGGCAAATGCTGCGAACCAGTGCTGGGACAGCCACCAGTCTGTCCCTACAGTGAGCAGGGATCCCCCTGTGTGTGCCAGGGAGCCAAAGAGCAGTAAGTCTTCTTAAAAGTTCTTGTTTATTTGAGAGGCAAAGAGAACAAGAGGTGAGAGGGTGAAGAAGCATGAAGGCTCGCATTCATTGGTTCACTCCCCAATGCCTGCCATGACTGGAGCTGGGCCACGCCAAAGCAGGGAGCTATAAGCTCAATCTGGAATCCCTGTGTGGATGGCAAAGACCCAAGTACTTGAGCTGTGACTGCCACCTTAGCAGGAAGCTGGAGTCAGGAGTCAGAGCCAGGTCTGGACCTAGGTACTCCTGTGTGGGACGTGTGCATCTTAGCCAGTATCTGAAGTGTTAAGCCAGGTGTGCACTCCAAGGTCCACTTTAAGCACTGTAATGAGAAATCTAAAAGGCACTGCTCCAGGAAAAGACTTCAGTATCTGAAGAGAGAAGTGCAAGTCATTCTCTCTTACTAAGTACATATTGCTTGCCAGAGACCTTGTCTGGGTTATCTGACCTGAGCTTTGCAAACATTCTGTGAAGTAGAGACTGTGAACCCAGTTTTCAGAGAGAGAAAGTAAGGCTAAGTGAGATGAAGTCATTTGCTCTCAGGTGATTAAGCACTAGAATTCATACCCATATTCTTCGCCGGGATTGCTTCTGTCCTGTCTTCTGGGAAGTGTGATAGGAGAAGCAAGTGAGGTCGCCCATGTGAATTTACAACAATAGGAATGCTGGCAGTGGTTCCGGTGTGGGGGAGCGTGCATCTGCTACCCTTCCCTGCTTCTCTGCAGGAGTTATGGAGCAGGTGCCGGGCAGGCCTATGGTAAAGGGCTGGAGACTGCAGTGTTTCCTCCTCCATTATTCCTAGTCCTCTACCTTCTGTCTTGAACTTGACCTCTTATTTGCAGCCCCTGGGGTAACCAGTGTATATGCAAAATACAGTGTGTGGAGAGCAACCAGAAATGACTCAACTGCCTGGCCATGCATCAGACCCCACAGGTGTCTTGGGTACAGAGGGTCTCATCCCTTGCCTTGGGAAGCTCCTTCATGGGGAGGGATCCACTCATGAGCTGATAAACTGCAGTTCACTGGGGTTGGAGGGTGTTTGAGGTGGGAGCTGTTTGCAGAAGAGGCAGGTCCTTAGCGTGACCTGGCTGTCAGTGAAGCTTTGGGCTGAGTGCGTCAGGCCCTGACTGGGTTCTGGCCTGGAGTTCCACTCTCAGGCGATCCCAGCTATAGGCTTTTGAAGAACTGTGGTAAAGTACAAAGGACGTTAACCGTCTTCACGGGATTCTAGTGTGCAGCTTAGTAATGTTAACTCTGCTCCCATTGCTAAGGCAACCAATGCTGAGAACTTTTCCATCTTGCCAGACAGAAACACTGTACCCATTAAACGATCACTCTCCACTCCTTAACCCCCAAGCAGCCCCTCACAACCACTATTCCACCTTCTGATTCTATGAGTTTAACTGCTCTAGAGAGCTCCTGGAAGAGAAATTCTATAGTATTTGTCTTTTGGTGACTGCATTTGTTCACTTAGGGAAACGTCCTTGAAGTTCATGCATGTTGTTACATGTGACTCATCGACATTAATGTGTGACCCATTGACCCAGGAATTCCAGTCCTAGGAATGATCCCACCATGTCGAGCAGTTAAATGAGCATTTATTATTCTCTTCATAATTGACAAAGCTATTACAACACTTAGTCTCAATATTAAAAAAATACTAAGAAAGATCAAGAATGGGGCAACTTTTCAAAACCCATAAAGCACTTTATACTTTCTGGGGAAATCAAAGACTTCTCTTAAAAACCATGTTGCCTCTTGCCATCCTCACTGAATTTGGTTCTGGTTATGTAGAATAGTCAGTTGGGATGCGAAGCTGGAGACAAAGGATAGATAATACTTCCACCCCAGGGGAAGAAACCCCGAGGCTCACACCGAATTCCTTGCTTGTTCTGTAACACGGTAACCAAATGTATATAGAAATCAAAAAGTGTTCCTGTACCGTTTCCCTGGAGTCTGACTTCCGATCGGCCTGTGAGGTCTGGAGGGGACAGCCTACAGGAGCCCCTGCCTGTGGCATCCCTGGCTGACCTGGGTGATGGGGGAGCAGAGCAGGTTTGGCTGTGAGAAGTCCGTGCGCAGGGACAGCTGGGATGTCCACGGGTTGCTCACTTGCTCTGTTGATTAGGAGTGGCCCTAGGGCCCCAGACCAGAATCTTGGGTTTTCAGAGCAAGGACATAGCTATCATCCTAAACATTTGTGACATTGTTTTCCCTTCCTTCCACCCTCTAGCTTGCATCTTCTGAGTAGGTTAACACTGCCAGGAATCTAGTACATTTGTAAATTATCATATGAATTTGAAACATTTGGCATTCCTAGACTGGCTTCAATGCATATGGAAGGTGCTGTCTCCTGAATAATGCAGTTTTCTTCATTTATAGAAAGCCTCCATGCCTTTATTATATTTTCAAAAAAAAATCTTGTAAAATGTTAAAAACCCAAATTGCTGAGAAGATAAAGAACCCTATGTAATCCTAGAAACAGCTGCTGTTAACTGTTTAGCTTATATTATTTTTGTGTGTATACTATCACATTTTGATATATAAAATGTCCCTGTTGTTTAGCTACTTGCCAGACACTGTGATAAAGTGTCTTATAAGAAATTACTTGTTTAATTCCTCAGGAGCTCTGTATGTATACAAACACACCTGCATATTGATAAGACTTTTATGAACATTATGAATAGGGGTCAGTGTTTCACTTGCTGTTAAGTTGCCTGTTAGGATGCCTGCGTCCCATATTGGATTACCCGGGTTTTGATACCCATTGATTGGCTCTGGAGTCCAACTTCCTGCTATTGTAGACCCTAGGAGCAGCAGTGGTGGCTCAGGTGCTGGGGTTCCTGCTACCCACGTGGGAGTTCCAGACTTCAGCTTCTGGCTTCAGCTGTTTGGGAAGTAAGCCAGCAGTTGCGAGTTCTCTTTGTGGCTCTCCTGCCTAATAAATGAATGGACTAATGAATGAAATTGTAAATAAATATAAATCACCAGTCACAGACAGCATATCTATACACACACACACACACACACACACACACACATACTAATAGGTCATTCTCTCTTCATAATAGTTGAACAGTATTCTGTTGTATGGGTTTTCCTTAATCACCGCCATTGACATGGCTTTTAATTGTTTGGTATTATAGATAGTATTGAGATTAACATCCTTGTTTGTCTTTTCACATTGTATACAGTTATAATCAACCGTATCAGTGGAATCTCAGCATTAACGTAAACACAGAGTTTAGAGTTATCTTAAGACTTTCAAGTCATATTCTCCAAGAATTATACCTATTTTATTGCCATGAACAGTGTATGAGAGGGCTAGTTTCTCTACACACTTGATACTGCTTTGTCACTCTGTGGGACCAAAACCACGAGTTATTTTAAGAAACCCTTTGATGAAGCTGGCCTTCGTCCCTGGCACTCACTGTGAGGACCATGGCGTCAGCAGAGCCCACAGATCCCCTGGGCTTGAAAGCAAGCTCTGTGCTCATGAGGTACTTCACTTCTCCAGCCTCAGTTTCCCTCTCTGAGTGAATCTAAAGTCGTCCATCACTGAGCCTCTGGGAAGTGCGGCTGGGTTCTTCCCTAGCACTGGCTGTTGGGCTTGTCCCGTGCGAGTGTCACCTGTGCTTCCTGGTGGGTCCCCTTCTCTGGCTCTCCTTCTCCCTGTTCCTCCCTGGCTGTTTGTTCAGTCCTTTGTGTCCTGGGTGCAGGAGAAGAGCCAGACATAGCAGGGGCAGCACTGGGTCACGTGTGAGTAGCCCTGGGGCCGTGGGTTTGGAATCTATATAAGCATGGTCACGTTGTGGTTGGTGGAGCAGGTTATTATCTGAGTTAGGGACTGAAGATGTAGCCATGGAGACGTTGTCTGTGTCCTGGCATTAACTAGGATTCTGATGTAATAGTACAGTGTGACTAGAGGGAATTAATTTAGCATCCCATGTCATGCAGGAAAGAATTTAGGGGGCTCTGCTTCATGAGGTCTGTTTCATTTGTTCACTTTGTCATCCTTTATAGAGCACCTGCTAACTGCCCAGCAGAGGGCCAGTGTAGGGACAAGGCAGGTGATGACACACACTCTGCTTCCCAGGGGCTCCCATGCCCAGTGATAGAGAAATGACCACAGTTGTGAGTGGAAACCTGGTCTTAGGAAGGTGCAGAGGGACTTCCAAGAGGAGAGACTGTTGATGTTGATTTCTGTCCCCAGAGTTTCGCTTAGAGAAGGAGGGGAAGGTGGACAAGGAATGGCTCGGCCCACTCTTCTGGTCCAGGTGTTAATCTGAGAGCCCACATCTGCGATCACAGCTTTGTTAAACTTGTGTTCTGGCAGGCCTGCAGAGGGCGTGTGGGGCAGAGGTTAGGGGCCAGTGGTTCTCGGTGACATACAATCATCTGTGCTTGGGAATCAACTGTGAAGTTGCCGTGACCTTCTGGCCAGAGCGCATGGTTGTTAGAGGGTTTAGGGAAGAGGCATAGAGATACACAATAAGTTGACTTGGTGGAATTTAAAGGATTATCTGGAAGTGGAATTCAGTTAACATTAGACCACGTGTTGACACCAGGAGGCCAGGGTGGCTTGGAAGCTGCCAAATATGGGGACTTCATAGAGTACTGGAGAGAAAAATGGCCAACAAGTGAGGAAGCTACTCCAGTCCCCCTGGGCCAGAGAGCAGTTAGCTCAGGAGAAGTTAGCTGCAGTTAAAGAGAAAGTGAGGTGAGTCCCTTGAGGGCGACTGCTCAGTTGTCTGAGTGGTCTGAATGCTGGCTCTGCCGCCTCCCAGAAGTAGGACTTTGAGCAGGGACAGTGGTCACTAGAGTATCTCGCTAGGATCACTCTCCAAAGATCATCACGGACCCTACTTGGTACCGTTCTACTCAGAAGGATGTGGACAGAGATTACAGTTTGCTGGCAGGGGCTGGTGTTTGTCTTCCCTGGGAGTGGTCTTTACAGCCATCCAGCTGCTGTCCTCCTCTCCCGCAGGTAATAAACATCTCAGGTGGAGGGAACAGGACTTGAATCGGGCAGGTGCATGAGTCACTCTAGCTTAAAAGCCACTTAGCTCACAGGAGTCTGTATCTCATCTAACAGCTCTGGCCCTTCTATGGTGATAACAGCACTCACAGAAGCCCAAAGTGATGGAGTCCCGAAGCTACATTTAGACTTCTCTTACAGTTCTTCCCCGTGCAGATGTGGTTTCACCCTCAAAGGTCATTTTTACCATGAATGATGTTGGTCGGTGACTAGATGACTTTCTGTCTTTACCAACAGAGTTAGAAGGTTAACCCAAGGTCAGATTCTACTGCAGAAGAGGAAAATATTTTGCTGAAACTTTGCCAGCAGTAAGACACCTCACCACTCAGGGTTTCAGTTTATTTATCTGTGACATGGCAACAGGCTATTCTAGTCTCAATGACAGGAGAAAATTATAACATATTCTTTCTAGTTTTTGGAATAACCCAACCCAGATGATCTGTCCTCTTTACCTCTCCATGGGCTGCAGATATTTCTATGAAGGGTTTGACTTTTAGATGCTTCCTTGTAGCTAGGGGTTATTGGCACCATGGGTGTCATTTGCCAGGTGTGAGAACATTGCTAAGCTCTGAACACTGGAAATAGTGTGTGCTCAGTTGGTTTACTGCCTGAGAATCGTACCCTTCCATGAGTGAGCCAATGGTGGTTACAGCTCCAACGCTAAGGACAAGTTTCATTTGTATGGTTAGCATATAGGTTGCATTTCACACCATAAATTCCTTTTGTTCTTAAAAATCTCATATTAACAATGTCTCATGAATAGATGAGAAGTCCCCAAACATATGCCAATTTTTTCCAAAATAAAGCCTAAGCCATACCCTTGTTCTGTCATTATATGCAAAGTGCCCAATAGTCTAAGGCTCACAGCTCAAGTCCCATGATATAGTGAAGGAACCCTGGTAAAGTCAAGACGCTAGGCTGTTGTTTCTAAGGTATCCTTCCTGAAACTGCTAAACCACCACCACTTGGGGTCATTGCTAGGAACTTAAACCCCCAGGGTGTACATACCTAGTCCTTCTAATTCAGATTTCAGAGTTAGGGGCCAGCAGTCTGTGTTTCATGCCATGTAATTCTTAGGGCACTGCTGTTTGAGAACCCTTGTCCTAGCAGGATTTCTTTGTTCCCTTTGAAAGAGAGCACTGCCTTCTAATAGCCCTTCAGTCCCTAGCAACTACTCTGTAGTATGTTGTTAGGGAACATGCAGATGACATAGCCACCCCCAGACTGAGACGTGACCTACAGCAAGAGCGCAGTCGGTGGGAACCATTTAAATGTGCAGTACATTTTGTCATGCACGTGTTCACCTTTACTCTCAGAGTCACCAACTTACATTGGGTAGACTGACCTGCTTGCATGGATTATTTTTTTTTTATGATTTATTTGTTTATTTGCAAGG
Source organism: Sylvilagus floridanus (assembly GCA_949820135.1). NCBI lineage: Eukaryota > Metazoa > Chordata > Mammalia > Lagomorpha > Leporidae > Sylvilagus > Sylvilagus floridanus. The sequence goes on from OX463224.1 coordinate 81,024,979, forward strand.
CAGAGTGACAGAAGGAAGAAGAGACAAAAGATCTTCATTCATTCACTGGTCCATTCCCCAAATGGCCTCAACAGCCAGAACTAGGCCATGCCAAAGCCAGGAGCCAGGTACACCATCCAAGTCTCCCATTTCAGTGGCAGGGGCCCAAATACATGGACCAGCTTCTGCTACCTTCCCAGGCATACTAGCAGGTAGCTGGATCAGAATTGGAGCAGCTGGGACTCAAACCAGATATGGAATGCCTGTGTCAGCAAACAGCTGCCTAACCCGCTGTACCACAACACGAGGCCCCCTGCATTGATTTTCGTGTCTTCTCTTGATTTTGTATCACTGCTTTACTAATCCTTAGTGAAGTCCTTATTATTTTCTTAAATTTTCCTTGCTCTTTTGTTTCAACTGAGCTAACAGAAAATAGGGGGCAAGATTAGCTAAGGCTAACCATGAAGATCCTTGAAGTTCGTGGAAAACAAAATTAAAGATTGTTTGGAAATTTGTGCTTAGCATTTTCTTTTTTTAGTTGCATTTTCTTAAATTACATGTCCCATGAAGTCATTGAAAACCCCACATTTGCAGAGATTTCAAAAATTTTTGCACCAAAATAAACTAACTTCTCATTCCATCTTTGCACATGCTTTTTGAATTTCCCTCATACTCAGGCTGGAGATTGAAAAAGGAGGTGCAGATCTGGAAGCAGAGGAGACAGGAGGTAGGGGTGGCCCACGGGGGATGTCTGCCCACTGCCATTGCCCTGAGGTGCAGAACCATCTTTCGGCTCATTCTCTCTGTGTTGGAAGAGCGCTGTCCTGGACAGAGATAGCGAGTACTATTACAGCCACCTGGGAAGGAGCCCAGGTGACAGGCCTTGCTCCCTTACCCCACTCTTGCTTTTGTCCTTCATCTCCAGCCTTCAATCAACAGCAAACTCCAAGGAGGAAGCATCCATATCTAGTGTAGTCTCTCTCACCGCTTTGGGGGCCATCTGCTTGATCTACGTATTTCCAAAGAACCTTCAGAGCGGTGGATGCAAAAATTGCTTTAATGTGTAAAAATAATAACCTTGAATGCTAAAGCCATCCATTTGCACAGAGAAAAAATTAATTAGAAGGCTATAGCCATTTTGCTTTTCTCTAAATAGGAGTGTGTTTCAAAACCAATGTGTGAGTTGTTGGGATTTTCTGCTATCTATCCTTTCTTGAAAATGCAATCAACCTGACTTGTTGTAGCAGGGAGAATGATCAGACACAAAGGGAGAGGAAATAAATCATTTAGGAAGATGAAATATCTGTTTGATTAGCTTCATGTCAGGAATAGAAAATGACAAATTGATGATCTGTAGGTGAAAAATCTCCCTTCCATCTGTTAGGTGGACAGCGTCACACTTACGTGAATTCAATTTCATTTCAAGGATCGTTGGCAGGGGAAGGTATTTTCATCGCTGGGTGCTCTTGTTGGCATATTTATGCAGGTGTCATCTGCCGTCAGGGCTTACTTTAGTTATTAATAGCAATGTTCTTCTTAAAATATTTTCTTCCCCAAGCTAGGTATTTATCAGTTTTCAATTGCGTGAGAAAATCAGTCCACTTTGCGATCAATGAAATCAATTTTTCCCTAAGTGTGCATGGCCTGTAATACCCTGCAAGAGTGCAGTCCTGGTCTGATAAGGGAAGAGCCTTGAATGGTCAAGGGCCAGCTTCTGGAGCTGGGACCCGCTGGGCAGGGGTCTCTGTGAACACGCCCCTAGCTGCCTCTCTGTGCCGAGGACCCAGCATCCTCAGGCCTAAATGGCCTAACGGATAGAATGCTGCAGCTTGCCGTCATGGGTCCTGCCACTCTGCACATTTCATCAGGTCACCCAGATGTTTGTCTCTGAGATAGTGGTCACAGTGTATCCACATGGCAGTCAGCACTGAGGGACACGCCTTCAGCAGGTGTGACTGGTAGATGAGTGGTCAGGCTGCACTATTGCCATGGCACGGAGCATGCAGTTCATATCCGTGCTGTCCCAGGAGCTCCTGTGGTGGTTCCTTAGCCGCAGCTAAGCTGATTCCCAATGTTGTGGACAATGTACAGATTTTTAAATTTCTTTTTTTATTTATTTGAAGGGTAAGGTTACAGAGAGAGAAGTGGAGGGGAGAGAGAGCAAGCGAGTGAGCGAGAGCGAGCTCTTCCATCCACTGATTTACTCCTCCAAATAGCCTCAACGGCCAGAGCTGGTCTAGGCCAAAGCCAGGAGGAGCCAGGACCTTCAGCCAGGTCTCCCACGTGGGTGCAGGAGCCTAAGCCATCTTCTGCTTTTCCTCAGGTGCAGCCGGGGGTTCAAACCAGCGTCCATATGAGATGCAGGTGGTTGCCTAAGCCACTGTGCCACAACTCCAGCCCAGACAATGCACAGATTTTTTAACTGCTGATGGCGTTCAGGGGCCTTTGCCAACAACTACGGCAAAGGCCCCTCCACCTCTGGCGCTTCCTTCCTCTTAGCTGTAGTGGGACAACCACAGCACTGCTCTGAAATGGGAACTGGAGTAAGGAATCTGTGCGCTGTGATGACACCTTGGGGAAAGCACAGTGAGGTGTTTAAACATCCTTTGGCTGCAGAACAGCCCAGGACAGTCCGTCTCTGCTGCCCCCTGCTGTCCAAGTTGTATGTGACCTCTCCCAGTGGCTCTGGGTTTCCTGGTCTGACAATCTATCAGGGAAGGTACTGACTCGCAGACCGAATGTTTTCTTCCAGGCAGGGTCTCCCTCCATTTTTCCTCCCAGCTTGGGAGGAAAGTTCATGTAGCCTGGTAGAAATGCTTTCTCATGAGCCGTGAAGAACTGACAGCAGGCCTGAGCTAAGGGCCATCTACCCTGTCGTTCAGTGGACAGCTGGCTGGTGGATTCTCTCTCTATTTCTCTTTCTCTCTTTCAAAAAAATAAAAATAATATTTTTAAAATCATTCTTAAAAAGATGACAATAGACTTGGCACCATTTTTAAGAGGCAGATAGTTCCAAACCCCTCTGTTTAGCAGGGGGTGACACCCTCCCTTCTTTATTAACTTCAGATATATGGTCTTGAGCTTGCCAAGTTCATGCTCCAAGGCCGTCAGAGCAGCCTGTGTTGTTAGCTTTTCATTGTTCTCAGTCGAGTTCCTGAGAGAAGCTACTCGTGGAGGAAGGTGGTTCAGAGTGCAGGACTGGTGGGCAGTCCCAGGAGCCTTGTGTCTGATGAGGGGGGCAGGACTTGTGCAGAGCGAGGTCCCTGTGTTGAGCAGAGAAAGAGAGGAAGCCTGATCACCTTCCACGTCCACATCGTGCCTCTTTATAGCACAATGACTGGATCACAGGGGCTGTGTCCACTAACCTAATCCAGTCTCATAACTGCAAAGCCCCACCTTCAGATCCCATAAATCAATTAAGCTCCCATCTTCAATCTACTAACCTACGACCCTGAGGAGCAGGAGTTTGGGGGACACCCAAACTATCATTCAAACCATAACACAGCCACAGGACAAGGATACTACTGAGAAGAAATCGTGGCTGTTTAGCCAAAGTTATCCATGGGTGGTTTCAGCTATTTAACACTTGGATTCATTTCCCTGCCCTCAACCAGAGCCAGATACAAATGTCCTCAGGCAGCTGTCCCTGCAGAATTATTTTTTAAAAATCTATTCCACTGACATGCTGTAGGGGGCAACATTCATTAAAAAAAGCCAGGGATAGAGCCCACAGGACAGGAGTCATCTAAACCTTATGGAGAAGAAAGTGGACCATGTTTTTAAAGACTTGCGTGCTGGAGAGTCAGTCTGTCCCGTGGTTCTGTGTGAATGAGACTGGCCTTCAGTAAGAAACCTACTTAGGGTGCCAAGATCCTTGTGCCTCTTAAATTCTTCTGGCTCAGAGTCAAAACGGGGAGTCCTTGTGAGGGAGAATGACTTTCACATGGGATTCTGATCCTCACCACCTGACTCCAGGCTTCCGCTCTTTTCGCCAAGCTCTGAGCCATTTCAGGCTCAAAGCTCCAGACAGAAATTGTGTCTCCTTCTGCCAGCGCGCCTTCAACCCTGGCACTGCCTAGGCAATAGGAAATTCCTAGCACTGACCCCTGGGGGGACTGACCTTGTCATCTGGGTCCTCTGGCCTTGACCGGTTGGTCGCAGCAGGTTCTGATTCACCCCTACCGCCCAGCCCCTGAGATCCACAGGACAGTCCTGCTGAGGTGCATCAGGCTTCAGTGGGCTTGGCTGGACTTCGTCCTGCATTGGAGGTCATCTGGGAGCTTGACTGGACACTGGCTGGTCTGCAGTGGCCCCAGCTGAGACAGCCCAGCTCTTTGCGCGTGGTTTCCCATTACCTTACACCTAGTCTAGGCTGTTGTTATGGTGGTGCGTAAGTCCCAAGACAGAGGTCTGAAGTGTACAAGGCCCTCTGAGGTCTGTGCTCTGAAAGAGGACGTCCGTTCTCTCCTTAGCAGAAAGCTAACCACGTGAGGTTGCAAAGTGATTCTTCATATTGAGAATAGAGCAGCAGTCACACTGCAAATAAATACATGATCCAGAGCGAGATGGAGACCCGGGGCTATTTTTAGTCACTCGGCTACAATACACGAGTGGAACAGAGTCAGTAGCTACTGCTGGGTTGATGTCACTGGTCAACATACTAGTCTGTTTTCATTGCAGTCGCATGAGGAGAAGACCTCATAAGAGGTGAACAGAGAGATGCTGTTAGTCACATGACTTTGATGGGTCTTAACACTTCTCAAGTTCAAATTCCTTAGCTCTAAAAAGGAAATGAGAATAGCACCAATGTGAGGTTGTTACAGAAAGTACCTGACAGAAAACAGATGGAAATATCCCAGATTGTTGAATCAGTGAATTCATAAGTGTCCAGAAGTTGGCGATGACTGCAAGGAACAGAGGAGCTGCAGCCACTGGGCCAAGAACCACGGAGGGCCTATTCCGCACTCCGGTCGGTGGCCTTGGATCCAAAGTCTGCAGCTCCCGGGTAACCACCTCTTGTTCTGTCTCGTCTCTCGGATAAACCATGGTGATGGATGTTTTTGAAAATCAAGAGACTGGGAAGGAAGGGATGGCCTTCACAGAAAGGGTGTTTCTAGCGAATGAACATTTGTCACAGCTCTGTAAACGTTCAGGCCAGTTTTGCTCCTGGAATCTCAGAAATGTAACCTATTGATTCTTGAAATCCTCTTCACTGCCACTCATTGGTGGAGCAGGGATTGAGAGAGAAGTATTGATCGAGACAAGCAAACATTGGGAGAGACGTTTATTAGGTTGTCATCTTGTTTTTTATAGAAGAAAGAAGATCTATCAGCAGTTTTTTAAAAAAAAATTTTATGACAAGGTTTGTTTCATTCATTTGAAAGGCAGAGTTACAGAGAAAGACGGAGAGATAGAAAGATCTTCCATCTGCTGGTTCACTCCCAAGTGGCCACAACAGGCGGGGCTGGGCCAGGAGCCTGGAACTCTGTCCTGGTCTTTCATGGGGGTGGCAGGGGCCCAAGGACTTGGGCCATCTTCCACTTTGGCAGAGTTTTTTAAAAAAGGAAATTAGACCAATTTAATTATACTTCTTTAAGACAGCTTTAAAAAAGTCATAATTGATGATTTTTCCACAGTGTTTTAGAACAAAGACTTCTTTGATTAGTAAAAGATCTTTGTCTGAATGTGATTTTTTTGTTTCCTTTTGGTTGTCTTCCTCCTTCAGTCCAGGCTCTCTGATCATCTTAATGCAACCAGACCCACAATTTGAAACAACCTGCTTCCCTGTTCCCAGGAACCAGCATCTTTGCACAGATGAAATATGTTGTAGCTACACTAAGGAACAGCTCAAAAAAGGGGCAGGATGTTGTCTGAACTCAGTTCTGCCTGAGCCTGCCCTGGTGCCATGGCTCTGGCCTGGGGGCGTTGGTCAGTATTAGTGGTCATATCTTGGCAACTGAACTGGTTGCTTTTGGCCAGAAACTGACCAGAACTGTTCAGTCTCATTAAGGAGCCCTTCTGATCACCTTCTGGCGTGAGACACTTCAGAAATCATCAAATGGCGAAGGTAGAGGCTGGATTCCTTGAAGTCTTTCCAAAGGCTTTGGCGTATCTGCCTTTTGGATGAGCTTAACTAAACAGAGAGCTTTTGAGGTCTGGGGTGGGGAATGGGGGAGCTCTCTGGGCACTGGCAGTAACATTGAGGCGGGGCTGGGAGGAGGGGCTTGGCTATTCTTGGCTTGCCACCCACTCCTTCCTTCCTTCCTTGTCCCCTGGACGTGTGCTCATTCTTACTCTCCATCTGCCGCGGGTACCTTCCTAGCACCAGGAGCAGATGTCTCACAGAGATCTGGTCTGTATTCAATCAATAAATTAATGTTCCATATGCTCTGGTTCAGTACTGTCCAACAGAATGGTTTGCAGTGAAGGCAGTGTCCTGTATGCTGTCCAGTATGATGGCCGCTAGCCACATGTGGCTATGAAGCAATTGAACTGTGTTAAGGTGAATAAAGATCCAAATTTTTTATGTGCAAAATTGTAATTAAATGGCCATGTCTCCAGTGTTTGACAATGCAGCTCTGGGTAATAGTTCAGTGAGGAGCCAGAAAGTCTAGAACTAAAATCTGTCCTTAGAAAAATGATTGGGTGGGCCGGCGCCGTGGCTCAACAGGCTAATCCTCCGCCTTGCGGCGCCGGCACACCGGGTTCTAGTCCCGGTCGGGGCGCCGGATTCTGTCCCGGTTGCCCCTCTTCCAGGCCAGCCCTCTGCTGTGGCCCGGGAGTACAGTGGAGGATGGCCCAGGTGCTTGGGCCCTGCACCCCATGGGGAGACCAGGAAAAGCACCTGGCTCCTGGCTCCTGCCATCGGACAAGCGCGGTGCGCCGGCCGCAGCGCGCCGGCCGCGGCGGCCATTGGAGGGTGAACCAACGGCAAAAGGAAGACCTTTCTGTCTGTCTCTCTCTCTCACTGTCCACTCTGCCTGTCAAAAAAAAAAAAAAAAAAAAAGAAAGAAAGAAAAATGATTGGGTGGATGTTTGACCTGACAGTTAAGATACCAGTTAGGATGCCTTCATTGCACATGAGTTCTGTTGCTGGCCCTGGCTCCTGATTCTAGCTTCCTGCTAATGCACAGGAGACAGCTCTGATGGCTCAAGTAGTTGAGTTCCTGCCACTCATAGGAGACTTGGATTGAATTCCTAGTTCCTAGCTTCAAACTCAAGCTATTGCAAGCATCTGGGGATTGAACCAGCTGATGGATGCACTGTGTGTCTCAAGTCAATGAATTAAAGAAGAAATGTAAATGACTTGCAAGTCATGAAGGACCAAATATTGCATGATTCCACTTGCATGAAATGACTAGGGTAGGCAAATCCTGAGGAGACAGGAAGTTGATTGCTGGTTGTTAGGCTTGGGGTCGGAATGCAGAATGACTGCTAGTGGCTAAACATTTCTTTTTGGTTTGATGAATATGTTCCACAGTTAGATTGTGGTGAGTGATATTTGCACAGTCTCGTGAATATATTAACAATGATTTGATCATACACTTTAAATGAGTGAATTTTATGGTATCTCAATAAAGTGGCTTAAAAATGGCTTCCCATGCTGATCTCCAGTGCAGTCATCATTACACATCCATTTTCCCCATGAAGTTTTTGTAGTGCTCCAATATTTGTTTATCATCATTACCAAGAATTATGCAATGTGCATAACTGCACGTGCTGTCCTGATGTGTGACTGGCAGGCAGTAGGCTTGTTGACCCCAGCGTCCTCTCACATATATGGGTGATGCCTTGCACTCTGGCAGGTCAACAGCTGCAGGATCCCTGAGCGACAAGAATTTTTCAGCTTCATTACAGATTGAGTATCCCAAAATGTCTCCGATCAAACTTTGGGATCAGGGACATTGAACCTGCATAACCTACAGGACTGCTGTGGCTGTGTCCCCTCATTGCCCGAAACCTCATCCTGCAGCATATAACTGGAGCCGTTTTTTTTGTTTGTTTGACAAGCAGAGTGGATAGTGAGAGAGAGAGAGAGACAGACAGAGAGAAAGGTCTTCCTTTACCGTTGGTTCACCCTCCAATGGCTGCTGCGGCCAGCGCACCACACTGATCCGAAGCCAGGAGCCAGGTGCTTCTCCTGGTCTCCCATGCAGGTGCAGGGCCCAAACACGTGGGCCATCCTCCACTGCACTCCCGGGCCACAGCAGACTGGAAGAGGAGCAACCGGGATAGGACCAGCGCCCCAACCGGGACTAGAACCCGGTTGAGCTGCGGCGCCGGCCTGGAGCCGTGTTGACCTCAGCTCTCCTCTTACTCAGCAGTATTATTAAAGTGCCTCCCTCCCCCGGTCCTCAGTTTCTCCTTGATAGAAAGAGGGCATTGCTTTTACCCTGACTTTGGAGAAGAAGGGAGCTTCTGGTCCTCCTTTCGCTGGATCTGTTTTAACTTTAGTTCAGATGGGATGGTCCCCAAGATAGGAAATGCCCCGCCCCTTCTGGGAGCCCGGGTCCAGACACTAACCCATTCCAGGAGCTCCGCAGGCAACAAACAGAATATTGAGGCAGATAAACTTTCTTCCCCTATGGACCCACAGCTCACAGAGCTGTTGTGCTGGCTTGGGAATTTTAATAGCTGAGACATTTATCTTTTAGCCTTTGATCCAGATACAAACAGATTGTAACTTTGAGTCATCCGTTGATTCAATGCACAGCTTTCTGTATCCTTGGTGAGCAAAGATTCAGGCTCCAGGGCGAGAAGAGATTGAGGGTAGGAGGAAATTCTAGCTGTAAAATACCTCCTGAGATTGCCTTATCTGCGGTCAGGTCTCTGTGGAATCTCTCGGGAAAACTGATCTTTTTTTCTTCTCCCATTTCTCTGATGGTCTTTTTGAAAACAAAGGCCAAAGAGTTGTACCTTAAAGAGTTGTACCTTAGTGACGTGGAGGAACTAACAGTTAATTGTCATTATAAAGCCTGCCTTATAAGTAACTTCATGTAAACAGAAAGATTCATTGCAACATATGAAGGATAATGAGAATCACAACTGCTCATTGTCCAGTTACTGAGTTGTTCTCACACTTAAGCCCTGAGATGCTTCAGGTTCTTTGTATACATAGCTCTGTTCAATCCCCCACATCACAGCAGGAAGTGTGAGTGGTATCATCTTCACTTTACAGATAAGGAAACTAAGTCTTGGAGGAGTTAAGTAACTTGTCTACATCATACTGCTGTCAAGGGCCAGATAAGATTTGAATGAGAACATGTGCCTGATTCCAGTGCTTCCATTTTGCTGTTACCCATCATACTATCATTAAAGCTACTTTTGACTCATCTCACTGATCATTGAGCCCCTCTTCTGCGTTAGGTTTGATGCAAGTTGCGGGAGGTGCAGCCATGAACAGAACCAGCAAGTGCCAGATGAGTTGTCCAGGCATCAGAGCATTATTAGACTTTGGGAGAAGAAAGTGGCAGCTTAGAGACTGGGGGAAAGAAGTGGCATTTGTGTAGAATCGGGGCATAGAGGAATAGTGCGCACTTCCTGCAGCTTTATAGGGTCCTGGATTGGAGGGGCTTTGGGAGCTTGTTTTCTGATAGATCAACTTGTTAAGAAAAAAACAACTAGATGTAGTAAAACAGTCTTGATAATTGTAATTCATTTTTGTGACTGACAGTTGCCTCTCTCCCACCCCATACTCTTCTTATGCAAGGTAATGCTTACTCTGCATCTCATTTGTTTTCTCAGTTTCAACACTTTGCTAACACATTTATTTTTTGATCTTGATTTCCTTCAGGGCAATGACAGGACCTAGCAAATATTTGTGAGCCAGAAGTGAACTCTGATCTACTTCCTAGGCTAGATGGCCCCGGAACTCCCCATGTGTGGCAGACACTATGTTCGGCAGAGGGGACAGGACCACAGACCTTCCCATCTAATGGGAGCACACACACTTGTAACCAACTATGATAAGGGTCTAGGGTGCTCTGGTAGAAGCCTCTCATCCAGTATTGGAAGAATCAGGGAGGCTTCTGGAAGAAGTGAGGTCTAAACTGAAAGGTGAATGAACTATGGAGAAGAAGGAAAGACTTTGCTAGACAGAGTGGACTTCCTGTTCAAAAACTAAGCAGTGAGAAGGGACATGGGATGGTCAAGGAAGTGAAAGTGCAGTGTGTGTGTGTGTGTGTGTGTGTGTGTGTGTGAGAGAGAGAGAGAGAGAGAGAGAGGGAGGGAGGGAGGGAGAGAGAGAGAGAGGGAGGGAGGGAGAGAGAGAGAGAGAGGGAGGGAGGGGGAGAGGGAGAGGGAGAGAGAGAGAGGGAGGGAGGGAGAGGGAGAGGGAGAGGGAGAGGGAGAGGGAGAGAGAGAGAGAGAGAGAGACACGCACGCACGCACGCACACACACGCCCTTGCCTGGCTGTATGAAGCAGGTGAACTGGCTGTGAGTTCTACCCAGCAAATTGGTGCCAAATGCTATGTTCTATGGTTCGGGCAGATTGCCTGTTAAGCACAATAAATCCTTGTTGAAAGAATTGAGACACCAGTGGCTGAAATGGGATCTGGACTCAGGTTTTATAAATAATTAATGTTTTACCCTCAACTCATTCTGAGAACTCTGGACCAGTTCCAAATCAGCCTTGGACAGTGAGTGACCTAGTGTGTCCTCGTGGGCCGCCTAGGACAGAAATCAGTTTTGAGAGCTGTGAGATTTTCAGAGCTCAAGGGGCAGAGCTCCAACAGAGGCAGAAAGACCCAGCTTACACATTTCTGCCCATGGAGCTCTGCTGACTTGGTAGCCTTACCACAAAAGGGACAGCACACCTTGGTCCAGGTTTATTTGTGGATGCAAGGAACCTGACAGAGCTCTGTGGAGGTGAAGTCCTGGGCCAGCTGAACCCCAGTAAGTCTCAATGTCCGTTAGCAAAATGTGCAGGTGGTAACTTCTGCTGCTGCTGTGGCCATCCAAATTGGCCGAGATGATAGGGTGCAGGGACTTGTTCATTGAATTTCTACCAGGTTAGATCTTGACTGAGGAGCTTCTTTTGGGGTTTATATTCATTGTTAAGTAAAATGTCTATTTTGGTAGAGTTCTTCATCGTTGTCCCATTAAATAAAGATTAGTGAATTGTCAAATGAAGATGAACTGAGGCTAATGTTTTTGAAATAGAAAGGAAATGGAATTTATGTCTGGACTCTAGGACGTTTTACCTCTTACAGAGTAAGTGCAAGAAAGTGATTCTTGTGTGTGTCTGTATCTTGAGAAAGGTCACTCTGCTTTCCAACACCCTCAGCATTGAGCAAATATTTACATTCCACGTAAACACATTTGGACTTTAATGTCTGCTGCTGGTTACTAACTTTTTTTTTTTTTTTTTTAAGAAAGGCTTATCCATCTACGTATTTGAAAGGCAGATAGAGAGACAGAGAGACAGAGATCTTCCATCTGTTGGTTCACTCCCCAAATGGCCACAATGACAGCGGCCGAGCCAGGCTGAAGCCAGGAGCCTGGAGCTCCATCTTGGTCTTCCCCATGGGGGATGGGGCACAAGCACCTGTGCCACTGTGTTGCTTTCCCAGGTGCATTAGAAGGGAGCTGGATTGGAAACAGCTGTCGGGGTTCAATGTGGGCTGCCGGTGTTGCAAATGGCAGCTTAACCCGCTGAGCCACTACACCAGCCCCCACTACAATGTTTAAATACAATGGAAAATGTGTCTAAATGTAATATTTTAGAATGCCTGACTCCTCTGACCCATGCCTTTGAGACTTGTTACTGCCAGTGTCAATGTCCCTGTACCCTGGCAAGGCTAGACAGATGGGCACTCAATGACTGAAGATGTCCCTCGGAGTCCATCACAAGTGGCCATTATGAAGTCTGGCTGTGAGCTCTACTGGGAACCCTGGCCCTTGTGGGCAGTGTTTCTTCTCACCCTGATGTCAGTGTCCAGAGGACTAAGATCCTCCTTCTCCCTGTACCCAGCCAGCACCTCCAAGGAACGTGCCCTCCTACCATGTGCTGACCCAGTGAGTTGGTTTTCCAAGGACTGGCAACTCCGAGAGAAGCTAGATTAAATGGACACTCAGAGTGCATAGCTGTACCGAAGGCAGGGATAGGACGTGGAATGGAATCTGAGTGGTTCAAGGCACCCTTGCATTGCCAGCTGCTATTTGAACACTGCCCTCCTGCGCTGAGCCCCTTCGGGTTTGTTTGCTTGAGCTCCTCCTCGGTGAGTTGGGCTTGTTTCTGTGCATCAGCGTTTTCGTAAAAGCCGCTCCTCCAGGATTCCGGCTGGACAGCTGCGGAATAGCTGGCATTTTTCTTTCCTTTTCTGTGTATTGACAGCAGGTTTGAATCACTCTGCCCTGTTTTGTGTAACATAACCAGGGCAGAAATCATTTGAAAAACATTTAGGATGCCTAATTTGATCTTATTTTCGTGAAAGGGAGGCATGGCTCAGTACATTTTGTATTTTTGTGTTTGGAGCTTTATTAAGAACATAAAAGGACCTCCCCCGCCTGCCCCTCCTATTTCCTGCTGATGAACATGGGAGTGGGGGGATCCCTTCCCCAGCAGGAATCTCCCAACAGCCCACGGCCTCCACCCACACTCTCGGACGTTCTTTGGTAGAAGTCGGTCTGCCCAGTGCTGTGCCGCCAGCCACCCCAACTGGGTCTTACCCGGTCAGCTGGGTTTCTGGCTGGCTTCCTGAAGCCCTCAGTCCCCAGCAGAGTCCTACCCCTTCATACAGAGATGGTCAGAAATGCTACAGCTTGCGCCTTGCGGCGCCGGCACACCGGGTTCTAGTTCTGGTTGGGGCGCCGGATTCTGTCCCAGTTGCCCCTCTTCCAGGCCGGCTCTCTGCTGTGGCCTGGGAATGCAGTGGAGGAGTGCTTGGGCCCTGCACACGTGTGGGAGATCAGGAAAAGCACCTGGCTCCTGGCTCCTGCCATCAGATGAGCGCGGTGCGCCGGCCGCAGCGCGCCGGCTGCGGCGGCCATTGGAGGGTGAACCAACGGCAAAGGAAGACCTTTCTCTCCGTCTCTCTCTCTCACTGTCCACTCTGCCTGTCAAAAAAAAAAATGCTACAGCTTGGAAGCTGGTAAACTGTGAACCGTTAGCCCGAGCTGCCTGGTCACAAGCCGAGTTTGCACTGCGCCTCTCTGGAGGATGAGGCTGGGAGACACGGAGGAGAGGGAGGCAGTCCCAGCTCTAGTTCCAGGCCTGTGATCAATTCCAAGAGCAACCTCGGGATGCCACCACACTCTAAGGGGCCATTTCCACCATCACACAGCTGCCCTCAGAGTTTCCCTTGGCCTCTGTGTCCTGTGCTCACTGGTAGTCACTTGATGGGTGGTGGCCATTTCTGTGCTTTGCTTTTTGCTGTGCCTGGCTCACCCTCCTGGAAGTAGTGCCATCTCCAAAAGCTGCTTGTAACTGTGCATAAAACCTTTCCTTTGGCAAAGCCACAACTTAATCCATGGAAACTGCTTTTAACCTAAACGTGAACTGTGGACTCCTTGTGCCAGAGATAGGCTGGAGCCAGCTTGTACCAGCTCATGAGAACTGGTTTTTAAATTTTCGGGAGTTTTGCAAGCCTGTGTCTGTCATGCTGGCAGCTTCCAATGTGCTGTGGTAGGAGTATTAACACTGCAGAAATGAGCAAGCACAATAAATCAGAACTTTTATCTCCCCTTCAGAGTCGGTTGTTGGACGTTGGCCAATCCACCACTGCCCTGATTCTTTGAGAGTCAAGTGAAGTTGATCCTGCAGTGCATATGTGGGAGAAGATCTCGTGTTCTTCTTGATCTTTCTGGAAGCCTTTTGTGTGGCTTACTGCGTTTCACTGGGATGAGGACGAGTTACATTACTGGTGGTTACTTGTTTGTAGAGGCTCTGTGTTGCTGAAATCCTTGAGTTGGTAACTGCAGCCTCTGCACCATATCCCGCTCTTACTGCCTGGCTCTGCCCCAGCTCATTCTCTACTCAAAAGACTGACACAGGCTTTGAGCATTGCAGGCTATTTCTGAAAGTTTAGGGCCTTGGAGCTGTTTCACTATTGTGGTACAAACAGCTTGGATTTTAGTAATGGATGTTTGCAATGTTAAAAATCCCTTCACCTCCCTTGCCGTTTGGAATTTCTCTATGGCCATCTCTGTTTTGGTTTTAAGCTTCTAGGCTCCTGCTATATTGTTTAACCATCCCTCTACCTTCTCCCTTTCCTTCTTACCCAGAGTAATCTCTCTCTGTTTCCTCATCTCCTTCTGGGCCATACTCCCAGAGCTGCATCTTCCATGCTTGGAGTGGCCTGAAGATATTTCCTACCCAAGGACACTTCTACAAGGAGCTCTGGTGCCAAGTGTTAACATCATATTATTTCATATTTCATAACATACCCCCTTCTCCAAGGCTTGGTTGCTGACTGCCTTCGGGTGCAGATTCATTTTACCCCAAAATGAGAGCAGGACCTCACTGCACTAACCCAGTACATTTGTTCAGTGAATGTTTACTGAGTGCAGACTTCATGGTGGCCACCGTGGTTTCCAGGAGCTCAGTGGATCGTGGCGTCTACCAGGGACTTACTTCCCAGTAGGGCATTGAGGAGGCAAGCCTCTGTGAGAAGCTGCCCATTGTTCATAAAGGGATAGAAGACAATGTTGGGGGTGGGAATTACAGTCAGAACTCCCCAACGTGGAACTTGGGGCTCTTGATCACCATTTCTCCTCTCTCGTTGGCCGTCGGAGACTCATCGCCCTGGCCTCCGTGGACCCCTGCGTGTTGGCCACGTTTCTGGCTGTTCTCTCTTCTCATGTGAAGCTTCTGCGTATCTAATGGCTGTTTTGTGTAAGGGCTCTACTCCCCCCGTACCCAACCTTTCTCCATGCTGCTGTGCATTGCAAATGCTTTCTCTGTCCTCGTTCTTCTCCCACCAGTTTCCCATTCGTCTGTTGATACGTTTCAGGTTTGGTTTTGTTTCCAGGAATCCTTTCTTCCAGGGACTGAGTGTGAGATCCCTTCTCTGAGTGCCACCGTGCCCCGTGTTTATTTCCTGGTCATCCTCAGATGCTCTGTAGTTGTCTGTCTTTCCTGAGCAGGTGAGCACCTTGAGGTCAAGAACTAAGTCACATTCTCTTTTCTCTCCATAACTATTCCAGAGCTTGATAAACAAAGACTCTAACACTGAAGCGTCTCCTAAAGACTTTAATAAACATTTACTGTTTGGTGGTAGAGTGGATAAGGGAGTGACGTGGGGAGTTCAGGACAGTAAGTCAGACCTGTACCTGTTTTCTGAAACTAGACAAGCTACTTCGTCTCTCTAAGCCTCAGTTTTCTAATCTGTAAAAAGGGAATGTAGCAGTATCCACTTCATTGGGTTTTTCTGAAGAGTAAATTAGGCAGTATAAGTAAAATACTTAGCATAGTGCCATTTATATAATATATGTTTAAGTTATTGAGCTGTTATTAAAGATTAAAATCATAAAGAGCAAATGATAGGGAAGTAAGGTAGTATTTCAGTGTAGGTACCAAAGCAACAATAAGTTCCAGTATTTAACCAGAGGACAGATTTCGTTATTTCTAAATAACATCCAAGGCTGTGTCTGTGATTTTTGTGTTTCAGGCACTAAAGATCAGCAGTGCAGCCTAAAACATCACCTAGAATTGTTAGTGAGACCCAAGTTTACTAAGAAAGAGTAATGAAATCACATGCTAAATCAGTGTGCGTTAAAACCTACCTACCAGTGTGTGTTGTTGCTCTTAGCCTGCTTCAATAGAAAATACAATTAACTAGAACAGCTCTTGTCAGTTGTTTAAGGCATTTCTTTTTTAAAACAAAGATTTATTTATTTATTTGAAAGAGTTACACAGAGAGGAGAGGCAGAGAGAGAGAGAGAGAGGTCTTCCATCTAGTGGTTTACTCCCCAATTGGCCACAACGGTGGATTTGTGCTGATCTAAAGCCAGGAGCCAGGAACTTCTTCCAGGTCTCCCACACAGGTGCATGGGCCCAAGGACTTGGGCCATCTTCTACTGCTATCCCAAGCCAAAACAGAGAGCTGGATCGGAAGTGTAGTGGCCAGATCTTAAACCAGCGTGCATATGGGATGCCTGCGCTTCAGGCCAGGGTGTTGACCTGCTGCACCACAGCACCAGCCCTAAAGCATTTACAATGAGTGTGTTTGCACTGTGGTAGGTTGATGTAGTGACATCTCTAAACAACCTTTATTCTATCTCAGGTATTGAAGATTTAAAAAAAAAAAAAAGGACCAGGGCTCTTGGCCTCAAGGAATTATTTTTCTGGAGTAAGAGTTAGCAAACTTGGCCTTTCAATAGCCAATCAATATCTTGGGCTTACAGGGCCATACACACTCTGTTGCAGCTGCTCACTGCCTCCACCATAGTGAGAAAGCAGCTGTAGCCAATATGTAAGTGAATGAGCATTGATAACTGTGTTCCAATAAAACTTTATTTACAAAGACAGGCATTGGACTGGATTTGGCCTTCAGGTCCCAGCTGACTGACCTCTGTTCTAGTGGGGAGAGCTGCATCTGTGCCAGGAATGTAGGAACTTCAGAGGGCTGAGTGCTGTGAGGGCAGAGGATGGGGAGATGAGAAGGGATGAGCTGGGCCCTGATCCTCACAGGGAGACGTGGGTTAGGGAGGCACAGGTGCTATGAGAGGTAAGGGAGAACCACCTAGACCAGGAAGAAGAGATGCAGAGGCAGGCGACCCAGACTGGCCCTCACCAGCCTGGGTACTTGCAGGTTCCTGCCTGCCCTCCAGAGCTCCGATTGGAAGTCTGGACCCACCTCAGACTTCCTGCACGTTCCCATGCTCTTCCAGCTTCCGTGAACATCATCTGTGTTCCACCCCAGCACCCTGAGCGTGGAAGCAGACTTCCACACTGATTTCCAAGAGACAGCCACTTGTAGCAAGCATTGCATATTCTCCAGCCAGTTTTGTGACAGTGTGTTAGGGGGAGGGTAGTGTAACAGGGAGGGAAATGCTACACCCCTCGTGGCCCCCAGCAGTTCTTTCTCCTATCCTCTGCAAGACAGGTGATGTTCCCGAGGGCCTCAGCTCCTGGCACACGTAGCTTGTTGTGGATTTTCCTACCAGAGACAACTTTCCCACCTAACTGGAGCGTTGTTGATCCCCTTAACCTAACAGATGGTGGCTTTACAGAAATCTTCTGCAACCCCTTCCCATCGCACACCCTCCCTGACCATATAGCTTTGCTTCCATGGTTCTGTTAGCTTTCAGGCAGGAGAATGAGGCTGGAGCAATAAGCTGTAGCTGCCCCCTGGACAGCTGCAGGCTCGAGTCCCACCTTCGCATTCTCCAGCTGTGTGGTACCAGGCCAGGGACTCTGCCTCCCTGGCTCTGAATTCACGGATCTGTAAAACAGACTGAATGGTGCCCTTTCTGGGAAGAAAAGCCTGTTCTAGCCAGTGTGGGGCCACTACCTGTGTCTTTTCCTGCTTTCATGTCTTCCTTGAAGTCAGAAATTGGGAGGATAAAATTGCATTTGGGGTCTCTGGCCCTCACATTTTTAACACAAAATGTGACACTTGTTAGAGGAAGTTTAGCCGTTTGTTTCAATGTTGTGGTGTCTGGATTGACAACTTGAAGTCACTGGGTCAGAAGTCAGTTTAACAGTATTTGAAGCCATCAGCTTCATGTTTGGTTTGCCCACCAAAATTGGGACAGAATGGACGAGTCAGGTCTGCGTGCCTGCTTTGTTCCAGCTGGGACTGGGAGGTGACTTGTAAAGATTCTTCATTCTGGAAATAAATGCAGTGCACATGCAACTGAATGGAGAGAGGATCTGCAGGCTGGCTGAGCAGGGAACACGAGTCTGAGTAACTGAGCAGTGGAGTAATGCATCCCGTTTTCCTTCTGCTTGAGTGGAATGAATATGACCCTGGAATCCTGCTTGCGATTAATCCTGTGAATGCATTTGGCTGACCAGATTTTTACCCTGATCAAGTGCAGAATTATATATTTTGTCCTCCTGAATTTGATTTTAATCACTTGGCATGGGTGCCCGGAGACTTTGTTTTCTTTTACTGCTTTGTAGAGAATTTAGCTATAGAAGTTCCATGTGAGGGCAGTTAAGACCCAGAACCACTGTGAGTTACTTCCTGGCTCCCACTTGCTCCCACGCTCAGGTAGCCCCTGTGGTGATCCACAGCTCCACTGGCCTTTCCCATGCCCTATCACATCAGCGTCACACCATGTTGTTCCTTTGTGCTATGGTTTGTCCCATACACAAGGTGTGGAATCCTTTTAAGGCATAGACCAGGTAGCCATTGCTGTATCCTGAGCACCTGGGAAAGCATCTGGAACAAAAGAAGTGTCCAAAAAAAAAAAAAAAAAAAAAAACCTAGAGGGATGGGATGGAGCAGAGTGATGGAGGAACAAACATATAATGTTGTGGTTGTTTTACATTTCCAAGGAGAAACACGGACAGGTAATGTTGAATCCCAACCATATCCCTGGGTTCCACACATGCAGAAATCATTATTCAGAATGACAAAGGTGCGCTGGAACAACACTGAATATGTGTGGGCCTGTGTGTAAGTTTGAGTTGCAACCTCCAAGCCAGTTTGTGAGCAAGCCTGCTTTCCACATTAGATCCACTGCGCCTGCCAGCGAGTGAGAAGTTCCTTGTCTCCGTGCTCACCGTGGTTCCTGGGAAGAGCCCCCTGAGTCTTACAGAAGCAGCACAGGTGTGGCCAGGAGTGACTGAGTCACCGCTGCAGACACTGAGAGCTCTGTGTTCCTGGGCTGCCGCCCGTAAGCCTGGTGAGGTGGAGGAGGCACAGAGGCCAAAGCTTGTCTTGCACAGGGCCCTGGCTCAGAGCAGCAACAAGGAGGAACTTGCCAGAGACCTGCAGTTATCCTAGGTGGGGCCATGGGAACTGCTTATAAAACCTGGATACTTTTGAATGCACACTGGCGCCAGAAGGGCAATTTTCTCTTCCTACATAGAATTGGGTCAGCAAGGGCTTTTGGAATACTTCTGAAAGATGGCAGTGCCACCGCGGTTCTGTACCTCTAGGCTTCACTTTAGGAAAACCCAGTTAATGGGACACATTAGAATTCACCTGAAGGGAGAGTGTTTTCCAGTTTGTAGCTCGCTGTGATGTCATTGCCCTGTTGCTTCTCAAAGGGAAGGAAGAAAGTTTGGTCACCATCTCCATTTAAGTTGAAAAGAGCCTGGGCTTCCATGTTCAAACTCTTACTGTGTCATTTGCTAATTTACTACTTACCTTGGGCAAACTGCTGGTAGCCCCGACCTATGGTCAGTCTACTTCCTGAGATACTTGTGTGTTGGGGCTGGCACTGTGGTGTAGTGGGTAAAGCTGCTGCCTGCAGTGCTGGCATTCCATATGGGCACTGGTTCGACTCTTGGCTGCTCTACTTCAGATCCAGCTCTCTCCTATGGCCTGGGAAAGCGGTAGAAGGAGGCCCAAGTCCTTCGGCCCCTGCACCCAGATAGGAGACCTGGAAGAAGCTCCTGGCTCCTGGCTTTGGATCGATGCAGCTCCGGCTGTTGCAGCCAATTGGTGGAGTGAACTAATGGAGAGAAGACCTCTCTCTCTCGCTCTCTTTCTCTCTCTCTCTCTCTGCCTCTCCTTCTTTCTGTGTAACTCTGACTTTCAAATAAATAAATAAATCTTTAAAAATATATATACTTGTGGCCGGCGCCGTGGCTCAACAGGCTAATCCTCTGCCTTGTGGCGCCAGCACACCGGGTTCTAGTCCCGGTCGGGGCACCAGATTCTGTCCTGGTTGCCCCTCTTCCAGGCCAGCTCTCTGCTGTGGCCTGGGAGTGCAGTGGAGGATGGCCCAAGTGCTTGGGCCCTGCACCCCATGGGAGACCAGGAAAAGCACCTGGCACCTGGCTCCTGCCATCGGATGAGTGCGGTGCACCTGCCGCAGCGCGCTAGCCGCGGCGACCATTGGAGGGTGAACCAACAGCAAAGGAAGACCTTTCTCTCTGTCTCTCTCTCTCACTGTCCACTCTGCCTGTCAAAAATAAATATATATATATATATATATATATACTTGTGAATTAATGAAATCATTAATTAAAGGGATTTGTGAAATTACTTAAAGCACAGCGCCTGGCACATGGTTGGCACTCGATAAATGGTAGTTATTAATGTTTTGTTTATGAATAAACCAAAGCTTAACTACACTAAGTAACTAGCCCAAGATTACAAAGATAGGGACCAGGGTTGTGGTGCATTGGATTAAGCTGCCACTGTGTAGACTGCCCCCATCAGTCAAGTCCTGGCTACTCCACTTCTGAGCCAGCTCCCTAGTAACAGACACAGAAAAGCAGCATAAGATGGCCCAAGTAGAAAATGTCACCCACATGGGAAACCTGCATGGAATTGCTGGCTCCTGGCTTTGGCCTGGACCAACCCTGACTGTTGTGGCCATTTGAAGAGTGAACCAGCAGATGGAAGATCTCCCTCTATCCCTCTCTCTCTTTCTCTTTCTGTCTTTCCCTCTCTGCCTTTCAAATAAATAAATCTTTTTTTAAAAAAAAAAAAATAGATTACCAGGATATTAAATTGGACTTGAGTCCATCTATAGAATTTTATAATTTGCATAATTCTCAGAGTGACCTGAGTAGCATGGAGCCCAATAAGATGATTTTCTTGGAATTCTTTCGACCTGATCATTATGACCTGATTTTTTAAAGATGTCTTAGCCTAAGTGACAGTCCCTAGGCTTCATCCAAGTGAGCGCTCCATTTATAAAGACAGTCTACCACCAGCTTGTCACAGCCAGGCCTGTTGCATAAAATAAAACAGGCACCTGGGGGAAGTTGCTTCCTGACTTGGGTGCGTGAAGCTGGTGTGCAGCCTCTGGGGGCATTTTCTACCTCAGTGAGTTTCCTTTTTTTTTTTTTCTCAGAAGAATTCTGTTTTTCCATCAGGAAGACAGGCTCTGAAGAAGTCTGGTAGGACCGTGAGGATCAGTAACATGCGTGGAGCCCTGGAATCATTTGATCTATCCGATCCTGAGTGTGTGCATACTTGGCAGAATCAGGATAAATGACTGCTTTCTTCCCTCTGTTCCTGCACATTTGGCTTAACACAATCGCAGATAGTGAAGAATAGTCCAATTCAGCTCTCAGTTTCTGCTTGGATTCCCCCAGAGAAACACAATGAGCTAGTTCTTTGGTTGGCTTCTGGTTTTGATTGACAGAAAAAATAACAGCAGAAAGATTACATTTTTGCCCGCATCCTAAATCTTGAAGAACAAAAACCATATTTGAATGCTGGCTAAGCTGTTGGATATTCCCATTAATTTTTTTTTTAAAGAAGAACCTCCTGGAGGGAAAAAATTCTTTTTCCTCGGGGAAGGAGGTAAGCTCCTCATTCAGTGTCTCTAAAAGCTGTGGACCGAAAACTCGATGAGCGCTCTGCTCTTGTGTCGAGAGAAGAGCATGAACGCTGAGAGTCCACTGTAGTCTTTTCTCAAGTCGCGGTAGACCAGAAGTACAGCTTAGGTGTGTGGCCTTTGAAATAGAGTTGCCTGGCTTTAATGTGTCTGATCTCTGGCATACCAGCCCCCGTGCCTGTGCCCTCCGTGGTGACATCCGGTGATTACTGTGTACTCACTGGATCTATCCCGCAGGTTGAAAAAGTCACTACTATAAAAGTGCTTGGCACAGAGAGATGCTATGGAAATGTTGGCTCTTACTCTTCTTAGCACATACATGTTAGTAATATGGTTATCTATCTATATATATATATATTATTTTTTTTTTTTGCCATGGAAACTTGTTGCCAAATAAAAGTCCGAGATGTAACAGGAGCTGCTCTGGTAGAAGTGGAGCAGAGAGCGAGCGGGAAGGTTGGCGGGACTTCCCTTTCCACAGTTGCTGGAAACATCCTCCACTCTCGGCCCTCTGCAGCTGCTCCTGAGCACGCTCCGTGGAGCCCTGGCTGCCTCCCTCCGCCCTCGCCCCAGTGCTGCTTCCTCTGCTTTAGATTCGTCTGGAGTCCCGGCCCGGCTCTCACAGTCATTACTTCACATTTATTTTTCATCCAGGGTCACTGGATAGAAAAAAGAAAAAAAGAGAAGCCACCCTGCTAATAACAGTTCTTTTGCCTTCTCCCGAGTGACTGTTCCCTTAGCTGGGTGTCTCAGTCACCGTGGCCACTTCTCATTCACAGCGACTTAGAGCCCTCGTCATTCTGTTTTGTATCTGAACTAACTACAGTTTCTCAGCGTGGCGTTCTAAGAATTCATGTCTCTAGCACCTGCTGTTTGAACTTGAGTGTGTACCGCAGTTACCTGGGGAGCTGGTTAGACTCCAGCTTCCGGTCCATCCTCAGAGTCTGGGGTGGAGCCAGGGAAGCTACTTTGCATCAACTCCAGAGTCCCAAGGTCAATAACAGCCGTGTCACTTCCTGAATGCAAGACCTTGAAAGCGTCATTACCCGCCCAGGCTGTGTTCTCATGTGAGGGAAAAGAATGACTTAAAGTCTCTCTCTAAGGGACCTCCTGGGCCCAGAATATTGAGATCTCACTCTTCTGACTGTGGTATGGTCTGAATGGGGCAGGATCCTCCGGTCCCTTGTTCTGAATGTCTTTCCCGGGTCAACATAGTCCCAGTTCGCTGGTCAACATAGCCCCAGATCCCATCAGTTTTTATGGGGGCTGTGTCCCATAGTCCTCACTGTTGGTAGAAATCCTTTTAGGCATGCTGCTGCCTGGTCTTAGCCCCTGCTGTCTGTTTTCATTTAGCCTTGGAGCTTTGGGGCAGAGCAATGTACTAATCCTTTCTACATAAAGTGAGCACTTAACACCGTAAGGGTTTGTAATGGTTCCAAGTGGGTATCATGCACCGAGGTGTCACTGGAGAAGAGTGTCACTCCATGGGGCAGACTGAGCTGTGTCTTCCTCCTTCCCCTTGCTCCCCTGGTTAGTGGCTGTGACCTGGCGGGCAGCTGTCTTTTCTGACTTGGGCTGTTTTCCTGCCCTCTTCACAAGGACATTGGTTATCAAAATGCATCCCATAGTGGGCTTCTTTCTTAAGCTGTCCCAGGAAGATGGCTCTTTGGTAAATCACCTTCAGGATCAAGCCTTCCTATTACCATTCTGAGGCTTGCAGTGCAACTCTCCAAGGCCTTGACAAGTCCCGTCGACCGACCAGAAAGCTGTTTGTTTACTATTTAGCCCTGTTTCCCAAACCCAGCATACTGTGGAGCCCCTCCTTTTTGTTAATGTGTCTCTGTGTTGTACAGTGCAAAGCATTCTGGTTGAACTCTGGTTTGGAGGTCTCTATTTGGGGATGCCCATCTTTTCCTTCAAGAGAAAGCAGGAAGGTTGGATTGGCATCCGAGAGGAGGAGGTTTGCAGAAATCCACACTAGCTCTGCCATAGTGGGGTATATGTACACTAGTAAAATTGTGTCACTCTGCCAGAAAGCTGTTGGTTGTAGACCCTGGCCTCCTGAAAAGTGGGATTTGCTCCACGTGAATTGTTTCTGATCTCTGAGACATTTCCTACACCCTTAAAAAAAAGCAAGGATGTTTCCCCAGCCAGTTTTGTCCTTTCTTACAACCATATATGGTACAAGATAGAGAAATGGCTTCACCAATTAAAGCAAAGGGTTTCTCCTAGGGATTTTGAACAAATAAGTTCAAGAGAGAGAGAGGATGTGTTCTGAGGATGGTACAGCTTTGGGAAATGAAAGATAAAGAATGGAAATACCTTTTATTTTTAAAGACCGCTTTCTTCAAATGCTAGCAGTTTGTCTCCCTACCCAGATGAGGAGGAGGATTTTTAAGATGTGTGTAGGACATCTTTTACTGAAGACACAGTGCAGGGAAAGGAGAGATGGACTTTAAGAATGTGTTCTTTTTGGAAGTGTCATCAAGAAGTGAGGCATAAGGCACATTGCCAGTGAGCTCCCCTTTGTAGCTTAACAAGTTCTGTACAACACTCTGTGGGACTTGGAAGCACACCTGGTAACATTCTTGGGAGAAAGTCTAGTGAAAACTGCTTTGGAAAATGACACCGCGTTGTCTTCTGGGGCTATTTTTTAGTTACCAGCAGAGAAACTAATGCCCTCCTTACCCCTGGTTTCACTTGGTTTTAGCCAAAACAAGCTACCAAAGACAAAGATTTAACTTGTTATATATTCAAGGGAAACATGCCTGTCATTTCGCCAGCTCTCGAGGGCCTCGCCATTTCTCCTCGGGGAAAAAGTCGGTGGCAAACTGTGAAGTTCATGGCTCCTCCAGGACAGAGGAGGCTTCAGGCTGTTAGGGTACTGTGTTTTATTTTATTTTATTTTTTGGCACATCATCATAAGATGCTGGAGTATTTGTACATTTTAAGCAACCTATTCTAACAAAATTCCCACCATACGTAGAAGACATTAGAAACATCTCCAAGACTTCCAGTCATGTGAGTTCACTTAGCTCTAGAGAGAACAACTGACATGATTAGCCAAGCGGGGACAAGTCTGGCACACCAGATTTTAATTTTGAGCCATACAGAGGGGTGTGGTATGGTGCGGGCAATCACTTTTGTTTATTTACTGTTTTTTTTTTTCTCCCCCAACAACCACTTCTAGGCACCTAATAGTGCCTCAGCCATTCTTGTGAGTAAACTGAGTGCAGCTACAAACCACAGCACAGGCCAGCGCGTGCCAGGGACACTGTTTTTTAAGTGATAGCTGTCCCCGTGAGTGTGACGTGGTATCTGCGGTGGTTCCGATTCGCACTCCCTAATGATGAGTAATGCTGAATGTCTTTCATGTTCCTATTGGCCATTTGTGTATCTTCTTTTGAGAAATGCTTGTTCAAGTCCTTTGCCCATTTGAAAATCCAGCCGTTTTTTTGGTGTTGAGTTGTAAGAGTTCTTTATACATTCCAGATATCAATCCCTTGTAAGACATGTGATTTGTAACTATCACCTTTTCACTGTGGTGATTATCAGGGTGCTTTGATGCTCAGAAGTTTTTAATCTTGATAAAGTCCAATTTGTCTATTTTTTTTTCCTTTTGTTGCCTGTGATTTTGGTGTCATCTGAAAACTCAGTACCAATCCAACGTCATGAAACTTTCCCCGAGACTTTTATAGTTCTGCCTCTTATGTTTAGGTGTTTGATCCATTGTCAGACATTGAGGTCTCTGATTCACTTTGACTTAATTTTTATAAACAATGTAAGGTTGCCGCCCTACTTCTTCTTATCTTTTTTTTTTTGTTGTTTTGTATCTGAATATCCAATTTTCCCACCCCCATTTGTCAAAAAGACCATCCTTTTCCCACTGAATAGTTGTGGGACTCTTGTTGAAAACCATGTGGCCACATGAACAAATGTTTGTCTCTGGACTCCAGCCATTGGTCTATATGTCTCTCTTTAGGCAGATACCACATTGTTTTGAATACTTCAGCTTTGTAGTAAGCTTTGAAACTAGAAAGTGTGAGAACTCCAGCTTTGTTCTTTTTCAAGATGGTTTTGACTATTCCAGGCCCTCGGGATTTCATCTGAATTTTGGATGGGTTGCTCTGTTTCTACCAAAGAAAATTCCATTGGGGTTCTGATAGGGTCTGGATTCACAGAGCATCTTTGAAGCCGCGTTTGGTTATATCGGTCATTATCTTTATTCTAGCCTGGATGTCCTAGGAGCCTGTGGCGTGATAGGCACCCTAAGATCCTTGGAGCATGTGGGTCCAAAGCCAGGCTCCCTCTGGCTCCATGTTCTGCCACTTTCCTTTTCCTTCTGTCTGGAGCTCCAGAAATCCTCTCCAGGAAGGAGTTATGAAAGTCAGACTGTGATTCAGCCCAGGCCCTTAACATTAGACATTGATACAGTGGTGCTGAGAAGGCTCCACTGGCAGAGCCATTAAGTAGACCAACTGAAGTTCATGTTCTCTGTAGACTAGTGGCTAACGGCGTTGTAAAGAAACTGACCTGGGCCACTCTGAAAACATACACTTTGCCAGGAAAAAAAAAAAAAAAGGAAAGGAAGAAAAAACTGGTTTCAATTATCCTGACAAATTTGAATGCTCAAGATTGACACCTTGACAAATTGTAGGAAATTGCAAACATTTTCCCAGGCCCAGTGACCAGGCCTATTCCCTCTAGGCTTTTGGAGAGGATTGAGGCAGAAACCTCCCCAGGGCAGGTCCAGAATCCCGGTGGCGGCAGCAGGAGCTGGGATCAGCTGGCCTGGGACGCTCTCCCTCCATGCTTGTTGGCATCAGGAGGAGACCACCAACGTCTCCCTCACAGCAGCTGGGGACGAGACAGACCTGGGGCCGGTGTCCGCCCGTGCACCGGCAGAGAGGAAGAACTGCTTATTTATCTGCCGTAGACAGTATTTTCATTTAGAAAGCTTTGGGGTCCTGACAGGGAAGGTTAAGGCTGGTTGCCAGGAAAACCAAACGTCTTCCCTCCGCACTGGAGGATTAACGCTCTCTCTAAACTCAAAAAAAAAAAAAAAAGAGTCTTTTTCTGTTCTTCAAAGACATCCTGTCTGCAGTATTTCAAATGAGACTTTTCCTTCTTGTGGTGGCTTGTCAGTTGGTGGTGGGTGAACTTCATAAGCTAGTCTTCTTAGAACTGAGGTGTTCCGACAGCCAAGAAAGACCCACCAGTGGATAGAAAAATATGTTAATGGGCAATGTGGTTAGCATTTGTTAGAACAGACCAGGGTGGAATAAATCAGACCTTATCCTACATGATAGTATGCCTTGATATTTTTAGTTTTACACACGGATCTAAGTGAATGTTTTCGGATTTTCATACAATATATTGTTCTTGCTATCTTGAGTGGTGGACAAGTTGTTAGAGATGTAATTTTTAAATTCTCTTTGGGCTCAGCAAGGCCCAGTTATGTCACTAAATCTGTCCATTCTCAGCAAACTAGCACATGATAAACAAATGCGTATAAATACATAAAGCTAAAGAGTAACCATTTCAGAGGCTGGAGTTGTGGCGCAGTGGGTTAAGCTAGCAGTGGCAATGCCGGCATCCCATGTCAGATTGCCGGTTCGAGTCCTGGATGCTCTGCTTGTGATCCAGCTTCCTACTGATGTTCTTGGGAAGGTAGCACACGATAGCCCAAGTCCTTGTCCTGTCACCCACCTGGGAGGCTCAGTTGGAGTTCCAGTCTTCTGGCTTTGGCCTGGCCCAGTCCTGGCCATTGTAGCCAACTGGGAGTGCACAGGCAATGAGAACTCTTTATGTCTCTCTCTCTGTCACTCTGCCTTTCAAGTAAAAATTTTTTAGGAAAAATAAAAATAAAAGTGGCCATTTTTGGATGTGTTGTGATCCTAGTTTCCTGTTTGGGCTGTGTGGTTAGATTTCTATTAGGTCAATTACATTTGACAGAAGAATACATTTACTATAAAAGAGAAAGTTTTGGCAGAATGTAACAGTATTTCCCCAGTAGCAAGCCTGTGTGATTTTTGCCAAGTCTGTGAGCCACTCATTTGTTTTATATTTTCCTTAAATCAGGTCAACTTTTAATCTGTATTTAATGTCCATGCATCTGTTAATTTACATATGGGCTAGTTGTCTTTCTCATATGCAATAAAGTAAATGTATACCTTTTCATACACAAAAATACTCACCCGTGTGCCACCCAAAATGGCTCATGTGTTTCCATGGCCCACACTGCATTGTTCGGGGAATCAGATGTCAGATCACTCTTTTTCGCTTTTCTTTCTGCCTCTTAGGGCCCTTTGCCCCCCAGAGGTTTGCATCCACGAGGAAGTGAGGGCTGTTGTTTACTAGGGAGGGAGGCGCTCTTCATTCTGAAGAATGTGCCTGCCTGCCGTCCCCAGGCGTGTGTTCACCTTGCATTTCTGACCTCACAGGCAACGCTGCTTCAAGGCTCATTGTGCCTGGACCAAGCCAGTTCCGCCACCTGTTAGTGAACCTTACCTGTGAGAGCTGTGCGGGGCAAGAGTAGAAGAGAGGGAACCACCTGTATGTTACAGCACAGAATGATGGAGCTAGTGAGGGCTGTGCTCGTGGGGACGTGGTGGCCATGGTCCAGCCTCCCAGGGCGTCTCAGAGCCTCACTGAGATCTGGACAGAAACAGAGCAGAGGCCAGCGCCACAGCTCACTAGGCTAATCCTCTGCCTGTGACGCTGGCACCCCGGGTTCTAGTCCTGGTTGGGGTGCCGGATTCTGTCCCGGTTGCTCCTTTTCCAGTCCAGCTCTCTGCTGTAGCCCCGGAGTGCAGTGGAGAATGGCCCAAGTGCTTGGCCCCTGCACCTGCATGGGAGACCAGGAGAAGCACCTGGCTCCTGGCTTCGGATCAGCGCAGCGCGCCGTAGCAGCCATTTGGGGGGTGAACCAATGGAAGGAAGACCTTTCTCTCTGGCTCTCTCACTGTCTAACTGTGCCTGTCCAAAAAAAAAAAAAAAAAAAAAGAAACAGCAGAAAGGACTCCAGAGAAATAGGTGGGGTGACTGAAGTCAAAGAGGCAAAATGGCAGATCCAACTTCACATCCTTTGTTGGTGACAAATCTTTGGCCCTGGCCTACCCACCCTGCTCCCCTGCATTTATCTCACTGCCTTAGAAGCCTGGTAAGGAGAACATCACCCTGGAGCCCACAGGACTCCGGTATTAGAAGTAGCTTCTTTCCAGAGACAGAGCAAGTCCCGAACAGCCACTCAGCCAGGATGTGAGATCGCTGGCACCATAGCCCAGGAATGACTGAAATGTGTTAAGTTCCCCGACCCAAGGCCATTCACGACCTGAGCCCTCTTCACTGGTTAGGGGATCTCTGGCTGAGACAGGAGCACAAAGTATTGATGATGTGGTCCTCAGAAGCCCTGCTGCCTGTCGCCTTCCTCGGAAGACTTATGCTCTAGAAACCGAGTCCAGACTGCCTCCAGGTGCTGCGTGTCCTGGCTCTAATGAGCTGCCTTCAGTTGTCCCCGCGATTCTGCAGGAGCGCGGCCCAGGCTCAATGCCAGGTTGACGACTTAGCACAAAGCTTGTTCCCTTCAGTGTGATTGGAACTGTCAACACTGCCAACCAGCCACTCAGAAGACATACGCTGAATATGTCTGTGCTGTGGCAGGCTCGGGACACAGGGGTGCCCTGGAGGAGATCGTGGACAGATGGAATAACAAAGCAATGTAGAGAAAACACCATCTGATAGCTCAGGAATCACCTCCTCCAGGAAGGCTTCCCAGACTCTGCAGGGAGAATTAGCACCCACTTCTGGTTCTCATAATACCTATTATAGCTCCATGGAGCTCTTTCCATTGTTCTTTTGTTTCGAGGTTGGATTGCATCCCTGTGCAGTGAATTTTTGGAGGGCAAGTTCTGTGCTTGTTCAAATCTTTACTCTAAAAAAAAAAGATTTATTTATTTGAAAGAGTTACATAGAGAGATAGAGATAGAGAGAGAGGTCTTCCATCCACTGGTTTACTCCACAGTTGGCTGCAACAGCTGGAGCTGCACCCATCTGAAGCCAGGAGCTTCCTCTGGGTCTCCCATGTATGTTCAGGGGCCCGAGGACCTGGCCTTCCTCTGCTGCCTTCCCAGGCCGTAGAAGAGATCCGGATCGGAAGTGGAGCAGCCAGGACTTGAACCAGTGCCCACATGAGATGCCAGCACTGCAGGTGACGGCCCCACCCACTATGCCACAGCACTGCCCCACTTATTCATTTCTTTGATTTTGGAGTATGGTGTAAAATCAATGGCCCTCCCAAAGGCTTTTATAATGAAGATATGGGCAAAGCACAGAGCAGAGGAACATGTATGTGGTGCAAACCACCGATGGCCCTAGGATAGGGGATGGTACAAAGAGGAGGAGGTCTTTGAATTAGAATTTGAAAGTCAGAAGCCATTCTGGCACAGCCCTAGGAGTGACTGAGGAGCTGGTGTACCTGCGTTTGTATAAGCCTTTCCCCTGTACCTGTCACCTCTCGCTGAGGGAGATACACTTGTCAGCCACTCTGGCTCTTTCACTCAAGACAAGCCAGGTGTCTTTTCCGCTGGGTCAGTTGTTAGCCAGTTGGTTGTTGCTTCATTTCTAGCTGTGGTTCTGAGGATTTCAAATGCATAGAAATGGTAGGTGGGGGCATTTGTTGCCAAAACTGTTTCTGAAAGCCTCAGAGGAGTTTTAAACACGATGTCACACTGATTCACGTGCACTTGGGGGCGATGCTCAGACTTCTCAGGGGAAGAGAGGGTGTCCCTCTGGGTGTGAGCTTACACTTCCTGCTCCCAGGTCCCCTTAACTTTTCCTTAGCATTTATTTCCCAACAAATTATTTATTTATGAAATGAACTCCCCCCAGTTCCTCCTTGCTAGGATGGAAAACCCTTGAAAATAGAGGACTGCATTTCTTTTTGTCACCAATGGACCCCAGGTACCTAGAACAGTGTCTGGCATATGTTAGGTGCTGGATGACTGAATATATGGCTGGATGACCATGTTGAATGTGTTGAGTGGGCGAGTGCTTGACTTCTGTCCCAGCTCTGAGCCCAGGTAAGGGGAACGGCAGTTATCTTAAGAGGTAGCACTTGGTCTCTGGTGTTTCAGCCAGAGAGCCACCCCCTGTTATGGGTTCTGCTTCCTTCCATTGGCAGGGCTGGCTTGTGACCACCACAGAGGTCATGATTGTGCTAGTAGCAAAAGGCAGTGCCTGGAGTTACGCTGCTACCTGCAACCCAGCATCCCATTTTGGAGTGCCGTTTTGAATCCCAGCTGCTCCACTTCCAATCCAGCTCCCTGCTAATGCTACTGGGAAGCAGCAGAAGTGCTTGGGCTTGGGTCCCTGCCACCCATCTGGGAGACCCAGATGGAGCTCCAGGCTCCTGGCTTCAGCCAGGCCCAGCCTTGGCTGTTGTAGCCATTTAGGGAATGAGCTAGCTGATAGGAAGTGTTTCTTTCTCTTTTTTTGTCTCTCTCTCTGTCACTCTGCCTGTCAAATCAATCAATCTTTTTTTAAAAAGGCAATGCCTGAAAAGTGCCTTGATAGTTTAAGGGACTGCTGTGCATACGGACTCTTCATCAGCTGTGACGCAGCCCCAGAGCGCTCTCTGGCAGAGACCTGGGTTCAAATCCCACATGGGTCCACTTCCAGCCATGTGATGTGGGGTCCCACATTAGCGCCCCCTGAGTCTCAGCTTCCTCTCTGCTGAAACAGGGACAGTGAGCCCCTCTTCACCCTCGGGTGGGCAGCGTCAAGCCTTGGAGACCCTCAGCCGACCGGCAGCATGCGTGGCTTCTGTGAGCCTGTTTGCAAGTCAGTCTGTGAGTCTTCCCCAGGAAAAGCTCCAGCAACTCCCTGTGCGTTTTGTCAGGGAGGATCTCCAAACCCCAATCCCCAGGAAGGCAGGAAGATGTATGAGTCTTAAAACATTGGGAGGTCTGCTTTGGATCACCCTGGAGCTGAGGCTCCCCGAGCAGCCGTGGAGAGAGGAGGCAGCTCCTCCACACGGAGCTAGCAGCTCGGTGCTCGCGCCCCACACAGGGGCTGCCTTCACTCGGCCGCAGCGGCCGTTGACTTTTAAATCATAAAAAGCCGCTCTATATACAGTTTACTCTGTTGCTGGAAGGCAGCGGAACATAGGTATTAGGGGAAAGGGGAAAAAAAAAAGGAGAAGCAGCAGCCGTTAATCCCGCCAGGCTTCTGGGCACTGGAGTAGTTGTGGATGACAAAAGTTAATTAGAAACATGAGCAGTTTAACCGAAAACACTTGTGACAATCGGAAGGGCAGCGTCTCCGGCTGCAGGCTTGTTCCTAGGGAATCACCGAGGGAGAAAGTGGCTGCCGCTCGGTAAGTCGGTCCCTGCGACTTTGCAGATGTGCTTTTAGGGGGCCAGAGGGGAGCAACCCGTGTGCTGCACTCACAGCGCATGGGCATGGGTGGACGTGGGCACCAGGCTCAGCCTCAGCCCCTTTCCCTGACACCCTCTCCAGCAGCTGTGTTGGGAGCCCAGCGCTGCAGACTTCGTTTCTGGGATACTGGGGCACCTCGGTGCCAGCAGAAACCCTGTCTGGTGCCCGCCCTGCCCGGAATCTTCCTGGCTCCGGTTTGGAAACATCTCCAGGCTTTTCTGAGAAGAGAGTCTGGCCAGGGAAACACCCCCTGAGCGCCAGGGGGAAGCCTTGCCTTTATAGTAAGTCGCGTGTTTTCTCGCCTGTGGGGAAGTCGTGTGCACACCATGTATTCTTAGAAGAAAAGGGAAAGCCTTTCTTTTTACAAAAAGTGCTGCCCGAATCAGTTTTGTACCAATGAGAACTCCCATGCTTTGGTAGGACTTTGTAACTTCCAAGGAATATTCTCTAGAGATTGTACTTGGTTTCTCCTCCTTGTCTGTTTTTTGGGGATCTGTTTTATTTGAATGTTTCTGCTATATTATTTCCTTAAAAGTTGGATAATCCTTGTTTGTTTAGGATTTATTTATGTATTTGAAAGGCAGAGTAACACAGAGAGGGGGAGAGACAGAGAGATCTTCCATCTGCTGGTTCATTCTGCAAATGACCACAGCGGCTGGGGCTGATCCAGCCCAAAACCAGGAGCTTGGAACTCCATCCGGATCTCCCCCATAGGTGGCAGGGGCCTGAGCATTCAAGCCATCTGCTGCTGCTTTCCCAGGCAGGGAGCTGGGTCGGAAGCGGAGCAGCCGGGACTCAAGCTGGAGCTCATGTGGGATGCCAGCATCACATGCTGTGGCTTAACCCACTGCGCCACAACACCGGCCCCGCTGGAAGATTCTGGATTCTTTCACGTAACTGGGAAGTGCGGCTGTGGGTTGAGTAATTCAGAAAGGAAATTATTTCCTATGCATTTCTTCCACTGACATAGGGCTGCACGTTTCTGTTGGTTTGCTCTTCTGTGGATTTACATGTTAATTAGGATTTAAGGTACGCATACCTGTGCACAGTGCATAGCACCAAATTGTGTCTAGGAGAGATGTGAATGATACAGGAAAGGAGGGAGTTGAGCTGGGATTTACAGTTTGGCCACAGGTAACCCACAAGGCAGATAAGGACATGTGAGTTGGGAGTGACGGGCTAAGTGTCTGTGGCCCAGACCCCAGTCTTCAGTATAGATCAGCCGATGGGATTCAGGTCTCCTTCTCTTCTCTCCCTGCAGAGCCATTGGCAAGCTCCATCTCTTCCCAGCCCGGGATGAGCGAACATGTACCCGCTTCCTTGGAGAGCAGCGGCAGCCCCAGCCCCGCTAGCTGCACCTCCTCTGCCATCCCCCAGCCCGGTGTGGCCTCCAAGCCGTGGCGCAGCAAGTCCCTCAGCGTGAAGCACAGCGCCACATCGTCCATGCTCTCGGTCAAGCCGTCCGGGCCCGAGGTCCCCAGGCCCACGCCCGAGGCCGTGAAGCCAGCCCCCAACAATCAGAAATCCATGCTGGAAAAACTAAAGCTTTTCAACAGTAAAGGGGCTTCCAAGGCAGGCGAGGGCCCGGGCTCCCGGGACGCGAGCTGTGAGCGCCTGGAGATCCTGCCCAGCTTTGAAGAGAGCGCAGAGCTGGAGGCTGCTGGCCGCGCGCTCTCGGCCGCGGGCCCCGCGTCCAGCAGCCCCAAGATTGCTCTCAAGGGCATCGCCCAGAGGACTTTCAGCCGGGCGCTGACCAACAAGAAGAGTTCCCCGAAAGGCAATGAGAAAGAGAAGGAGAAGCAGCAGCGGGAGAAGGAGAAGGAGAAGGAGAAAGGCAGGGACCTCACCAAGAGGGCGTCTGTGACCGAGAGGCCGGACTTCCGGGAGGAGCCCAGGGAGGAGCCCAGCGGTGCGACCGTGACCGAGATGCCAAAAAAGTCCTCCAAGATCGCCAGCTTCATCCCCAAAGGGGGCAAGCTCAGCAGTGCCAAGAAGGAGGCCACGGCCTCTTCCCACAGTGGGATACCAAAACCGGGGATGAAGAGCATACCCGGCAAGTCCCCAAGTGCCCCTGCGCCATCCAAGGAAGGGGAGCGCAGCCGCAGCGGGAAGCCGAGCTCGGGGCTCCCGCCGCCCAAGCCCCAACTGGACGGCAGACACTCCAGCTCCTCCTCCAGCCTGGCCTCCTCGGAGGGCAAAGGCCCGGGAGGGACCCCGCTGAACCACAGCATCAGCAGCCAGACCGTCAGCGGGTCCGTCGGGACCACCCAGACCACGGGAAGCAATACTGTCAGTGTTCAGCTACCTCAGCCCCAGCAGCAATACAGCCACCCCAACACTGCCACGGTCGCGCCTTTCCTGTACAGGTAGGAGCGGCCGCCCGTCTGCTGGCTCCAGGGGCCGGGAGGGCACGCGTGTGGACTGCCCCGTGGGACCCTGCAAGCACAGGGCTGAGGCACCACTTGCAGACACGGTGTGCTCAAGGGGTCAGTGCCCGGGCCATGGCTGGTGGAGGGCCAGTGAGCACCGAGGAGTGGGGAGTAGATGGTGACCTGACCCCAGCACGGGTAGGAGCTCCCCAGGCAGGTGTCACCCAGAGTGCATCCTAGATGTACTTGAAGGGAAGCACAGAATCCCCCTTGCTCCAGGGTAATGTTTGCCTTGAGCCTCCAGGTTCCCACAGTCCCTGCTGCCAAGCCCCCCAGGAGGGCAAGGGGGATAGGTGTGGGAAGGGAGGGGCCAGTTCCAGAGCAGGGAGCCCTTGTGTTGTAACTAGGAGATGAGCCTTGTGCCCTCTTGTGTCCTCTACCCCCAAGTCTCCTCTAGCCCACCCTGAGGACTGCTGGGGACTTGGTGGCCCTGGGCTGTGAGGGTCACCACTTGCTCAGCCTGCACCACACCCCTCCACTGAATGAGGCACCTTGACTGCAGGTGCATGTGCATGAGCCCCCTCCAGGCGGATGGGGGCTCCCCTGCACTGCTCTGGCCCAGCGCTCTGGGAGATCTTACTGTGTGTGCCCGTTCCACACTGCCCAGGTGAAGAAGGACTGATACCTGTACCCAGCACAAGGGCACTGAGGACTGAATGCTGTATTCAAGATACTCATTTTACAGCCCTCACCCTAAGTGCACACTCATGCGCAGTTGTGCACACAGTGACACAGCTACAGGTGTGGACATGCATCCACAGTCACAGGGAAGTGTGGACGCACGTCTGCATTCACTATAGCATGCGGATGCACATATGCTCACATATCTTTACCTGTTCAGGTACCTGGACTCCCGCCCATCCTTTCAGCTTCCCCCTCTGCTTGCCTGAGTCGTGTTCCAGGGGGCTCTGGCATTTCCTGCCAGTGGCTGCTGAGAAAGGCATGAGAAGTTTCAGATCGAAGCCGGCAGGCCCCAGCCAGTCCCTCCCTCCTTTCCTCCTGCTTGCCCTCCGCTTTAGGGAGGGTCACATCCACGTGTTTAACTGGGACACGGTCATCATTTTACGAAACCAAGTCACCAGCTCAGCTAACCGTGGTGAGAAGAGCGCCGTGGCACAGCGAATGACCCAGTGCTCCTACACGCGTGGCTTTTACAGTTGCTCTCCATGAAACTTTTACAGTGCCTAAAGCATTCGTACTCTGGAGGCATTGCAAATTCAAATTGCTCTTTACTGAGTCTTGATTTGCATTTTCCAAATTAAAATATAGGCCAGTCTTTGATCTCCAGCCATCCTATTCCTCCCTTTCTCTCTCTCTCCCTCCCTCCCTCTCTCTCTCTCCCCCTCTCTCAGCTCTAATCATTTGAAAGTTTATAAAACATTCATGCTCCTCTTTTCATTTCAAGATTTTTCCGTGAGAGGAAAAGCTGCAAATGATAAAGGGCAAATCTATGACAAGTAAGAGTCGGGAGAAACCATCCCCGACGTGGATGTGTCAGGCTCCGTGTTCATGTTCGGGCTCACGCTGGGTGATGTCTCTGAGGGGCCTCCCTCGGTAGCTGAGCCAGGGAAGAGAGGCTGGAAGGAAAGCACCTGGTGGACAGCCGGCACGCCTGGGCCTTGGTCAGCCCACACCGCCCTGTGTGGTCCTGGGCACTGACCACAGGAACAGCTATGGAGTGTGAACCCTGTGTGTGCTAAGGACCCTCTGTCTCTTAGCTCATTTGATGTGTCCCATAGCTCCATGAGCTAGATACACTTTAGATCCCCACTCTGCAAATGAGCAAACTGAAGTGCAGAGTCATTCACCAACTTGCTGTGTGTCACAGAGCTGTCAGCCACAGCATCTCCTAGCTAAGCCTGAGTCTTGCAGGAACTGGGCTCTTGGCCGCCATATTATCTTCTTAAGGAAAAAATAAAAAGATTTATTGGAAAGTCAGAGTTATGGAGAGAGAGGGAGAGACAGGGAGAAAGAGATATCTATCTTCCATCTGCTGGTATACGCCCCAGATGGCCACAATGGCCAGGACTGGGCAAAATTGAAGCCAAGAGCCAGGAGCTCCATCCAGTTCTCCCAAGTAATTGGGCCGTGTTCCATTGCTTTTCCCAAGCCATTAGCAGGAAGCTGCTTCATAAGTGGGGCAGCGGGGACACAGACACAGGGGATGCTGGCATCACAAGGGATGGCTTTATCTGCTCCGACACAACACCGGCCCCACCCATAGTGTCTTAAATTTCCAAATGGCGGCCGGCACCGCGGCTCTATAGGCTAATCCTTCGCCTGCAGCATCGGCACCCCAGATTCTAGTTCCAGTTGTGGCGCTGGATTCTGTCCCAGTTGCTCCTCTTCCAGACCAGCTCTCTGCTGTGGCCCGGGAGTGCAGTGGAGGATGGCCCAAGTGCTTGGGCCCTGCACCCACATGGGAGACCAGGAGAAGCACCTGGCTCCCGGCTTCGGATTGGCACAGTGCACCAGCTGCAACGGGCTGGTCAAAGTGGCCACTTGTGGAGTGAACCAATGGAAAAAGGAAGACCTTTCTCTCTG
This sequence comes from Sylvilagus floridanus, assembly GCA_949820135.1. Classification (NCBI taxonomy): domain Eukaryota; kingdom Metazoa; phylum Chordata; class Mammalia; order Lagomorpha; family Leporidae; genus Sylvilagus; species Sylvilagus floridanus. The sequence goes on from OX463224.1 coordinate 81,061,780, forward strand.
TCTCTCTTTCTCTCACTGTCTAACTGTGCCTGTTTGAAAAACAAAAATCTCTAAATGGCTTTGTCTTGCTGAGCCTCATTGTCTTCATCCATAAAGCAGAGAGATTGAATTCCATTAGAAGCTTTAAAAAAAAAAATGGCTCATGTTCCCTTCCTGCTCTGAAATTGTCTCTCTCAAGTTCATGGCTCCCTGTCTGTAACTTGGAATGTTCCATCTTGAATTTGTCAGTGCTAAAGATGCTACCAAAGGAGAAGAGGGAAAGAGGTCATTTTAAAAAACCACCTGAAATGAATTCTGTTGATCCGTTCAGAAGTAACAGCTGGCACCTCTGTTACTTTACAGTGTGCTAGGTGTTCTCTGTTGCATCACGTTTGATTTTTCTAGCATCTGCAGAGTTAGAATCAGCACCCCCATTGAACAGATGAAGACACTGAGGTTCACAGAGGTGAACTGACTTTGATTTGCACAGCTACTGAGCCACGGACCCTCGAGCTGAAGCTGAACGCGCAGACTCCACGTCTGACATTCTTTGCAGCATCTCTCGTTTATCCCATGCACACACCCTACTTGAATGCCTACCTGCCCGGTGTGTGAATCTGAACTAACCTCAGCCAGCCCAGGATCTGGTTGGGGTGATAAATAGGCAACCAGAGCATCTGCAGCTGCTGTAGAAACTCTGGGAGGTGGAGGTGACGGAGACAGGGAAGGCTTCTAGCCCAGATGCCACACCTGTGGTGTGAAGCGGATGGCGAGCAAACTGAAGAAGGACACAGAGAAGGGCCTTTAGGCGGAGGTGTGATCTGGGAGTGGAGAGAAGCTACCTGTGGGTGAGGCGTACACGGAGGCTGTGTACAAAGGCTGGGAGTGGCAGGAGACGGGCTGGAAATCAAGGCAGGAAGAATCCCAGAGTCCAGGACATCACCTGCCACAGGAGAGAGTTTGCGCCTTGTTCTGTGAATGGAGACATTTGGTGGCCTTTAATCACAGGGTGATGTTATCACAGCAGTACTACCAACATCGGGGGTGACAGCAGACCAGACTTAAGAAGAGTCTGGAATGGAGGTACGGATTCAGAAGCCTGCTTGGACCAGAGGGTTAAGTGCTCTAGAGGGTGCAGCACCCCCTTGCACCAGCAGGTGGCACCTTTCAGGGACAAGCGCTCAATCTTTCCAGGATGGCTTGTTTTTCCTGGGAGAAGGCAGAAATCCAGATATTCCTTGAGCAATCTCCCAATTTTTAAATACTGAACTAATTCAAAAATGCAGAAATACTAAGCAGACCAAGGGTCTGTGGCTCAGTAGCTGTGCCCGTTGCCCCTGGTGACCAATAGGAATATATCTGTGGGCTGGTTCCTACACCTGGCTGCCCGTTGCACCCTTCAGGGGAGAGAGGGCAGAGCTGTTTCAAAGCACTTAGGGGGCTGAGGCAGAGCGACCGAGAGGTTTGGACGCGGGTCTCAGGCTGGAGAGTAACCCTGGGACTGGGAAATCGAAGGCAGACGTTGCAGGCACTGGGAACAGATAGCTTCTGTGGGAGAACAAAGGACAGACCAGTAGGTGCATGGTTTGAGGTTTATCAGTGTCTTCTCCCTTAGCCCCGTTCTTGGCAGACACTGATTTCATAGGCAGTGAAATCTGGTTGAATGAGCTCGGGATGCTAATGAATGAGTTAATGTTGCATGCAGGGCTGTGCGTCTGAGTGTAATTACGCATTTGCATGCCATGCCTGAGAGAGCAAAGGTAACTGTGGCAAGAAAATATTGCGTGAAGCTGTTGCCTCAATTTGCTTGACAAATAAGGGCTGGAGAAGGGCTGGGGAAGTCCAGTGCCAGTCGAGAGTTGGAAGAATGATCCGTGAGACCTTTCATGTCAAAAGATCTGGGCTCTGAATCAGAGACCTAGAGGCAAGCACACCTGCTTGGCACCCGCTCCCAGCCGGTTTCACCGTCACCTTTTCAGAGGGAGCCACGTCAGGAGGGTGCGGGGGTGCGGGAGGGGCACCTGGAAGCTGTCAGCGGAGTCATCTTTCTGCTTGACTGGCTGGCTTTGCTGGTTGCTTAGAAGTTGCTCTTTGGCACAGGTGGAGTCATCCAGCCATCCTGTACCGTCCTGCACGTGTCTGGCTAGACCTTGCTCACCGAGGGGGCGTTCAGAGACGCGTTCCCCACTGAGGGGTTGCAGAGCCTCCATTTGGGCGATGAATATTCCGTCTCTCCGGCTTGGGTGGTTCTCTGTTCTCCGGAGTTGCTCCGCCTGTGGCTGAAGCCTTGCTGAGCGCCAGTCGGCGGGTCTGCTCTGTCCTGAGGCTTCTGGCTGAAGGAGGTGGTGATGAGTGCTGTGGTCAGACCGCAGTGGTCCAAGTGTGCCTGTTGCCCCTGGTGACCCATGTGTCTGCCTTGGTTTGTGTGTGAAGGTCCCAGACGGACACCGAAGGGAATGTGACTGCCGAGTCCAGCCCAGCGGGTGTGAGCCTGGAGCCCGGCCACTACACCAAGAGTGGACAGCCTGCCCTGGAAGAGCTCACTGGTGAGTACAGAGCCCCAGGGGTTCCGGGCCCCCCATGCCCCCCCCTGCTGGATCAGCACCATCCCCGCTTGTTGCATTGAGTGCTGAGCGAAACAAGCTGATTTTCTTCGTTACCTTTTTGAAAAATGCACTTGTTGGTGTGGATGAGAGGCAGAGGGACAGAGTGAGCTAGAGACAGAAAGAGACAGAGCCCCATCCACTGGTTCACTCCCCGATCCCTGCAACAGTCTCTGTCTTGGGCCAAAGCTGGGAGCTGGGATCTCAGCCCAGGAGTCCCAGGTGGGTGGAGCGACCCATTGACTTGAGCCATCAGTGCTGCCTCCTGTTGTCTGCGTTGGCAGGAAGCTGGAATCAGGAGCCAGAAGTTGGATGCAAACCCATCAGGCATCTCAACTGCAAGGCTAAATACAGCTCCCTTTCTTTACTCATTAATTTCCTCCCTCCCTCCCTCCCTCTCTCTCTCCTTCACAGTCTCCCTAATCCTTCCCACAATTGTAAAGAAGTCTCCTTCCTGTTGGCAAATCCCATCTTTAAGCCCCGTGCGCCGGCCATAGCGTGCTGGCCACAGCTGAACCAACAGAAAAGGAAGACCTTTCTCTCTGTCTCTCTCTCTCACTGTCCACTCTGCCTGTCAAAAAAAAAAAAAAAAGATACACTGAACCTCATTTATTTCAGGACCCTTCACTTTGAATCTCCTTGTTTATTTTTCTCATCAAGTTCCTTTTCATCAGATTTGGAACTTGAGAATATTGGATTTTTTTTTTGCTCTTTCCTCTATGGAAGCATTGATGAAAAATGTGTTCTTAGAATCCTCTGCTAGTTGGAAAGATTATAACATTGCTTCTTTTGCCCCCCCCCAAAAAAACACTAAATTTTATTTATATAGCACCTAAACGATGATGATTACATGGATACCATGCATATAAAGAGAAAAAATTTGCAGTTGTCATGTGGTTAATTCCACATGTTAATACCTATGGTGCAGCAGGTTAACGCCCTGGCCTGCAGCATTGGTATCCCATATGGGCACCAGTTTGAGTCCTGGCTGCTCCACTTCCAATCCAGCTCTCTGCTATGGCCTGGGAAAGCAATAGAAAAATGGCCCAAGTCCTTGGGCCCCTGCACCCACGTGTGAGACCCAGAAGAAGCTCCTGGCTCCTGGCTTCAGATCAGCCCAGCTCTGGCTATTGTGGTCATGTGGGGAGTGAACCAGCAGAGGGAAGACCTCTCTGTCTCTCTCTCTTTCTTTCTCTCACTGATTCTCTCTCTCTCTCTCTCTATCTCTCTCTGGCTCTACCTTTTTTTGTAGCTCTGTCTTTCAAATAAATAAAATAAATCTTCACACATACACAAAAATAACCTGTTGATGTTATGCTGTCTACTGTCAGGTTTTGTATTTTCAAGAATAGTTACACCTGAGGCAGAGTTTCTGCCACTGTGTGCCCCAAGCTGCTGCCTTCTCTGTCTGTCTTGCCCATCCCAGACTCTCTGCCCTGAGCTCCGGCAGCTTTAATCAGGGAAGAGAGTAGTGGACCCCATTTTTGCAGAGGCTGTGTCACCCTTCTATCTTATCACTTCCAGAACAGGTTTACAAGTTGAGTCCATGTTTAAAATCCATTGATTAGACTGACGATCCATGCCCACACCCTCGCAAGGGCACCATTGCAGCTGTGGAATTGGTCTGCAGCCTGTGCCATTGAATCTTACCTATCTCGCTGTTCTCTGAGTATTCATTTGAGAGGGTCTGGGTGATTTAACGGTCTCCTGCTGGCTCCCTTGCTGGCTAGGCATCGTGATGGCACAGAGATTTTTCAAGCCAGTCGTAAGTGATCCATTTCGAAGAATGGTTCAGGGCTGCACATTTGGAATTGATTTTGTATCTCCTCCTCTGCGGGCCTTGTAGAGCTGAGTCCACAGATAGCACAGGAAAGGGGCCAGAGAGGAGGAGAAGGGTGTGGGGTTCAGATGACTGCTCGGGTCTCCACATACACCCCGGATCGTGTTCTCCTGTGCACACATCAAAGAGCGCAGCGCGGATGAGATGTGTGTCCTGTGGAGGAGTGCGCGTTCGCCGCAGACAGTGCGTCTCGGTACAATCCACATTTGAAAAGCAAAACTGTCAGAGAACACCCCAGATATTACTTACATTTCACCGTTGACAGATTGCAGCCTGTGATCTGCCACTCATTTCTCTTTCTCTTCCCATGACTGCTGGGCCCCAGGACTGCAGCCAGAGATGCTGCTGGTTGGTTCAGGCAACAGACCAGTGTGGCCTGGGGGCCTGATCTTGCCCTCAGTGGTGCTCCATGGTGCGCGTTGCTGACGGACATTCCTTAGCCAGGGTGACTCTGTCCATGCAGGAGGACTCACATGTGTGACTGTATGGGGCATTTTTTTTTTTTTAAGGAAGAATAGTGTCAGGAGGTTGAACTTGACTTATGTCCTGAAGGACCCTTGAAATGCCGGTGAGTGGTGAGTGTCTCATGGGACTGTCTGGCCCACTGCTTAGATTTCTGCTTATGCACACACGTGGATTTTCCTGCGATGCATTGCCGTGCACGTGGCATCACAGTTGAGAACTACCTCCCAGGTGTTAGAAACCACACACGCACACACGTTTATCATTCAGTCCATGCAGCCCTTCTGCAGCCTGTGGATGTGTCGTCTTTAGCCTGTGCTTGAGTATTTCTTGAGACAGGAAGGTTGATTCTTCACCAGGCAGCCTGTCCATGTGTTATCATTGTTGGCTTCCACAGAGAACACAGTTCTTTATTCTTGTATTTCCAGTCACCGAATACAACTTGACCTCTTGCTGCCCGTGGACAGCTCCCATTCTTGTCCATGTAGGAGCACGTGCCTTCAGCCTTCTTCCAGATAAAAGCCCCAGGTTCCTCCCACTGTTCCCTTTGTAACACACCTCGGCATCCTGCAGACTGTGTCAGGTTTGCTCAGAACGTGGTGTCTCCCACTCACAGCCAGTGTCCGGAGGGACAGCTGCTCTTGGCAGCTGAAGACTGCGGCAGGTGGCTGTGGCCTAGCTTCCGTGATGGTTCCCGTGTCTCCTGCAAGCAGAAAGGACCTTGCTGTCTCCACAGGCGCTTGGCTGTGTTCTGACTTGGTTCTGACCATGAGTTGGTGGGAAGGTCTGACATTCGGGCCATTGTGCAAGGAGACCAGGTGGGCACCTCAGAGTGTGGGTGCCTAAAGGCGGCAGGTGGAGTTCAGCACCACCCTGGGGATGTGCCCTTGTGTGTTGTGGTTCTGAGAGGGGGCAGACATTTCCCCATGGGGTACCCAAGAGGGCAGCAGGGCAAACAGGACACCTGCTATTGATTTTGTACTGGGTACATCCTCTGTGCCACCTCATCCGGGTCTCACATGGACAATTCCTGGGAGGATTGTTAGCTCTGTTTTACAAATGAGACTGAGAGAGGGTAAGTGACTTGTCCAACGTCAAGTGACCAGTAAATTGGAATGCCGGGATTAAAATCTTTATCTGTAGATGTTTAAAGTCCGTGAACCCAGGCTAGTGCCATGGCTCAATAAGCTAATCCTCTGCCTGTAGTGCTGGCACCCCAGGTTCTAGTCCTGGTTAGGGCGCCGGATTCTGTCCCGGTTGCTCCTCTTCCAGTCCAGATCTCTGCTGTGGCCTGGGAGTGCAGTGGAGGATGGCCCAAGTGCTTGGGCCCTGCACCCACATGGGAGACCAGGAGAAGCAACTAGCTCCTGGCTTCGGATCAGCGCAGTGTGCCAGTCGCAGCGCGCCAGCCACAGCGGCCATTGGAGGTGAACCAACGGTAAAAGGAAGACCTTGCTCTCTGTTTCTCTCTTTCACTGTCTGCTCTGCCTGTCAAAAAATAAGAAAAAAAAAGTCCATGGGCCCAGCCTGGAGCAAACACCTGATGGGCAGTAACTCTCTCAAAGGTACCTATAGATTTGTCTGGGAGTTACCAAAAGTAAAGACTATACACTACCCCATCTGAGAGATCTCTGAATTTCCAGGGGAGAGTTTGAACAGGCAAATCTGTCATTAGTAGAGACATGGGTAAATAAATCTACTATACATTTTGTGTGTGATTAAATTAATTGATGGAAGTCAATTGAGAATCTGGGTCTAGACCTCATTTCCTCATAAATGTGTACTCGAGGGCCTACAGCTGTCCTAGGGATCAGTACCTTTTAGGCAGCTTAGATAAAATGGGACAGCAAAAGATGTTTGATTGATGGCCGGGAGGTAGATGCAATTGCATTCCTCCCAGGCCATTAGGGGAAGGTCGAATAGACATTCATCACTGCTTTCCTATGTATATATCTGTAATTTAAAGACTTGGGTGGGAAATGCAAGTTTAAGCACTTTTTCAGATAAGAGGAGAATGCCTTTCAAATTTCCCTGCACTGCAAAGAGGAAGAAAATTGAAAACAGTTGTAGTTTCAAGATTACAGAGCGGACCACAGTAAATTTCCCCCATAAAATCACATAGCTATCATTTAATCCATCCCCCAGGCTCTCAGCACCACCAAATACAGAACAACCTAGGGAAGCTGTTGGCCATCTCAGAAGAACAGTGTAATTCCATGACTTTCTTAGATGCCCGTTGTGCTTTTAATATCAGCCGTTGGAAGTTCTCCTTAGTACCTAACCTAAGTCACACTTATTGTCGGTCCGTGTGTACCGTAGTCTATGTGCGGATTTCTTTAAAAGTGTTGCTCAACACTTGGAAACAGTCACAGGCTTCTAAAGACCCTTGCGTGTGGTTCCTTCCGTCTCGGCCTTCCCTGAAATTACTCTGGGCGGGGGTGGGGGGTGTTCTATTCCTGTAATTGCTATTGTGGCTGCTCCTCTCCTATTGCCCTCGTAAGGCCAAATGATCAGAACAGCCAGAGAACTTGAGCAAGACCTCCTTGAGAGCCGCGTGGGCTCCGCTGGGGGTGTGGTGTGTTTCCCGTTGCCACGTTAGCACCAGTTCCAACTGTGCACGGCCAGGTGTCTATGGAAAAATCTTGGCCGAGAAGAAAGACAAGGCCCCCTACCCCAGAAGCCATGCCCTCAGGCCCTGGCTTGGGTTCAGTGGCCTGTGGTGGGCACCGTGCTAAGAAGGGGTCTCCAGGCTTTAGCCCATTCTGTCCCCCACAACTGTCCTTTAAGGGCAATGCTATTGCTGCACCTGTTTTAGGAATGTGGAATCAGGGATGGAAAAGACCAGCACCTTCCCCACAGTCACACAGCCAGGAGGTGGAGGAGCTAGAATTTACGATGCCATAATACAGCCAAGAGGGAAGAAGGCAAACCACTTTCTGTAGAAATATCCGTGATGGACAAGTACAAATCTCTTAGCCACTGCAAGCTCTGGGGCCTCCACACAGCTGCCTATGTGTCACCTATAGGTGAGAAAGCAGAGTGTCTCTCACAGATGCATGGGCAAGAGGTGATTCCCGGGAAACGATTGGACCTAGCTTGTGCGTCTTTTTTTGGAAACAGCGTGAAAATATGTTTGCATCTCCCGCCAGGTACTTTGCTTCTCCCATGGGCTGGACCTCACCTATTTTGGAAGGGCCTGGAGGGAGCGCCTCCTTGGATTGAACACTTTCCTTTGGGCACCCGTGCATCCTTTTATTCTCATATCAGTTTTCAGCGTGTACAGTGAGCCAGGCACTGAACAGGAACGTGGTTCCAAACGCGGGATTGCTACTCTGACAAAGCTCGTGATCTGTCCGAGGATTAATCGAGTCTTAACCCTCCTCTCCCCAGGGGAAGACCCCGAGGCTCGGCGGCTGCGCACAGTGAAGAACATCGCTGACCTGCGGCAGAATTTGGAGGAGACCATGTCCAGCTTACGGGGAACTCAGGTGACACACAGGTACCTGCCGCACGGATTCCGTGACTGCACTAGCTGGGTGCTCGCATGATCTCCACTGATTTGGTTAATAGTCGGATAAATAGATAACCTTGCTCTCCAAAAGTGCTGAAATTCATAATGAATGCCACACAACAGGGAGAAGGAAAGTATAGAGAACAAAAATTAGTATAGACGGATTCCTCCCAAAAGCAGCAGATTGCTAAATGCATTCAATGGAGGATATTATAGACCAGTTCTATTTATTATTTATTTATTTTTAAAGATTTATTTATTTATTTGAAAGTCAGAGTTACACTGAGAGAGGAGAGAAAGCATTCATCTGATGGTTCACTCCCCAATTGTCCGCAACAGCCGGAGCTGCGCTGATCTGAAGCCAGGAGGCAGGAGCTTCTTCTGGATCTCCCACACGGATGTAGGGCTCCAGGACTTGGGCCATCTTCCATTGCTTTCCCAGGCCGTAGCAGAGAGCTGGATTGGAAGTAAAGCAGCCGGGTCTCAAACCAGTGCCCCCATGGGATGCCGGCACTTCAGGCCAGGGCGTTAACCTGCTGCGCCACAGTGCTGGCCCCGACCAGTTCTATTTAAACTGAACTTACATTATCCCAAACTATTTTTGCTGTTGCAATAAGCAGATGGGGGCAAACATGCAGACTCGTAGTTAAGACACAGATGTCTCACATTGCAGTACTTGGATATGATTCCAGACTTGGGCATCTGATTCCAGCTTTCTGATAATGCAGGCCCTGGAAAGCAGCAGGAGATGACCCAAGTGATTGGTCTCTGCCACCGACCTGGGAGACCTGGGTGGTGTTCCTCGCGTCCAGCTTCAGCCTGACCCAGTCGAGGTTGTAGCAGACATCTGGGGAGTGAACCAGCAAACAGAAGAGAGCCTTCTCTCTGTCTCTGTCTCTCTGCCTCTCAAATACTTTTTAAAAATGTTTTGAAAAATAAGAAATGAGCAAGTGAACTGCGATTGACCTGCTTGATAAATTGAATAACTTGAATTCCTCACCGTGCCACACTGTGTAACATTATTAGTCATGCATGTGCATATAACACATAAGGAAATACTTGTAAAAGCTTAGGATCGTGTTTAAACTATGGTTTAGTTGGATAAGTCTAGGATGACTTTGGAAACGTTTATCAAGGTTGAGCGAGAAGTTGAGGAGGAAGCAACCCTGGGATATCCTTCCTGATCTTGGGAGAATGAAGGTTTACAGTTGGTGTTTGGCTTTGAAAATCAAAGTCAAGGCCTGGTACCCCTGCTTCACTCCCAAGGAGTCTCCTTTGCATCTCCAATTCATTTCTTTGATAAATGAGCAAGGCAAGGAGACCACAGGGCTGCCCCATTGTTAGCAAAGGTGGCTGACTGGTTAACCGCTGTGGGTGTTGTATCCAGTAGGACCAGGGCCCAGAACCGAGTGCTTTATGCACAAAGCAAGACCACTTCCAAGATCAGAGGGAAAGAGAAACAACTATGAGCCCAGGACTGGCTCTTCCAGAGGAGAGGGAATTGGGAAGCTCCCTGTGATTAGGAATAGAACACGCCTCCTCCCACTGTAATCCCCGAAAGTGACTTAGCATTAGTACCACGGTTTGACGGATGGCTTGGCTTGAGCTCCGATGGTAATATGACAGGAGGGGAAGCTTCCGTGGCTTCCTCTGCAGGACAGACTCACTGTCATTGCTCGGTCAGGAAATCCTAGTGCAGTTCTGAGGGGCACAGGTGCCTACAGGGCTGTGGCGATGCTGAGCTGCCTGAGCATCTTGCCGGCACCGGGGGTGGGGGTGGGTGGGGGGATGGGGGGATGGGGGCTGCTCTTCCTTCAAGATTCCCACCCATGTAACTCCAGTTATTAGGGAACTCATTTACTCATCTTGTTACTGTTTTGGGGCAAAGATGGAAGAAGCAAAGGGTCTAGGGCAAATGGACTTTAAGGGTCCTGAGAGAATCAGAATGCTCCAGACCTGCTTAGTCAGGAGGGAGCCGCGGGTGTCCAGTGCGGTGTTAGGAATTCCAAGGTAGGCTCATGTGTCCTGCACGTGAGAAAGGAGCTGTAATGCACTATCCCAGAATGTATCGACCACGCTTCAGCATTTCCTGGGTTGGAAAGCAATTTCCAATGGTCAAGATCATGTACTGAAAGTAATTGATAGTGAGTATCTTGTGCCATATTTTAAAGGGAAAAGGTCTCCATTGTGGGTTTCGGGATGCTCTATACATGTGCAGCTTCCCTTTTTGGTGCTTAACAAAGGAAAGGAAATCAATCCCTGTTCTCCTATCCTATTTCATGTATGAGAAATATTCCAGGATTCTCAAACCTTACAGAACATACAGCATGCATAGGATGCCAGGCACATGCGGGCCTAACCGAGGCTGGCTTTGTGTTTTTAGCACATTGGAAACCACATTTGACACCAACGTGACCACAGAGATAAGCGGCCGTAGCATCCTCAGCTTGACGGGGAGGCCCACTCCTCTGTCCTGGAGACTTGGCCAGTCCAGCCCTCGGCTCCAAGCAGGAGACGCCCCCTCGATGGGCAGTGGGTACCCACCTCGGGCCAACGCCAGCCGGTTCATCAACACCGAGTCAGGCCGCTGTGCGTACTCTGCGCCGCTGAGAAGGCAGCTGGCATCCAGGGGCAGCAGCATCTGCCACGTGGACGTATCCGACAAGGCGGGGGAGGACATGGACCTGGAAGGCATCAGCGTGGATGCCCCCGGCTACATGAGCGACGGGGATGTTCTGAGCAAGAACATCCGGACTGATGACATTACAAGCGGGTGAGTACCCGGGGCTTCTCTCTCTCTGCAGAGCAGAGGGCGGCTGGTTTTTCCTGCACAGGCTTGGTTTAAGTTCCCCAGAAGGGACCAGATCAGTCGCATCCGTTTCTGCTGTGTGGCGTGGAGGGGAATGCCGCTGGGCTGAGACCAAGACGTAGATCGTCCAGCTTCGGCCCCTAACTCGTGAGTGAGACTGGGAAAGAAACCTGAAAACCTGGCCGTGAGCATGGACTCCTGACCTCGTGGCGCAGCCTACCTGGGCCTGCAGGCTCTGCCCCTTCCCTGCGTTTTAGACCACATCGTTCTCTCCCACCACCCCCTCTCCCACTGCTGCTGTCCCTTCTGTCGCTCAGTCTTGTCCTCTCCTTCTGGGCCTGGGTTCTAGTTCCCAGTTCTTCTTGCTGCCCACTGGCGCCTCTTCCACCTTGCAGTGTGCAGGCCTTGTGAGTCCTGCTCATCCCCTCATCACCTCCATCACCTGTGTTAGTGGTGACGCTGCAGGTGATCTCTCAGCCACAGCTATTGCAGTTGATGTGTGTTGATCTCTCCAGCGCCACCTGCTTGCAACAATACGCACAGGAAGCGTGGTCTTGCTTGTCCACCTCTGGCAGTGGCCATCACAGGCACTTGTAAGCATTGCTGGTTGATGCACATGGGATTGGTGAGTGAACAAGCCTACTTCCTCCTCCTTCAGCTTTGCCTGTAAATGAAGTTCAGGGGAGTGATGCCTGGGAATCCTTTAAGATGGAAAATCCCAGATGGCGCATAGCAGGAGGCCTGGCTTCCAACTTGTACTTCCACAGTGAGCTTCTGTGTAAAGGTGAGGTTTAAGATCGCTCTTTCCCTGCTGGAAACACCTTCATCTGTTCATTGCCCAGAAGTTCCCTGAGGCCTTTTCCGTCTCTCACATCTAGCAGAAGCATTACAGATAAGAATAATCAGGAACAAGAATCAGGGCCTCTGCTCAGCTCTCTGCTCTCTGCAAAGCCGCGTGCCTGACCTGCCCTGGTGCATTCTCTCTATTCAACCATGTAACTTCGCTCTCCCCCAGCCCAAGTGACCGGGCACTCTTTATCTGTCTCTCCCATTCTGACGGATACCCTATCTCCAATAAAGCCCTACTACTTTACAAAAAAAAATAAAAATAAAATAAAGGAATCAAGGCATTCATTTCCACAACAATAGTCAGCAAGACCCCAAGGGGGAGTCAGTGTTTTCAATATTTTTTTAAAGATTTATTTATCTGTTTATTTGGAAGGCACAGAGAAAGAGAGAGAGAGAGAGAGAAGGGAAAAAGGGAGAGGGAAAGAGACGAAGAGGTTCACTCTGCTGGTTCACTCCCCAGATGGCCACAACAGCAAGGCCTGGGCCAGGCCAAAGCCAGGAGCCTGGAACTCCAACCAAGTGTCCCACGTGGATGCAAGGACTGCAGGTGCCCAAGCACTTGGGCCATTGTCTGCTGCTTTCCCAGGTGTATTAGCAGGGAGCTGGATCAGAAGTGGAATATCCAAGACTCAAACCGGTATTCACATGGGTGGCAGCATTGCAGGCAGCAGCTTAACCCACTGTGCCACAATGCCAACCCCTTCATCGTTTAAAAAAATTTTTTTTTTCTAATTTGAAAAGCATAGAGGAGGAAGGAAGGTGTGGGAGGAGACAGAGAAAGACAGATCTTCCATCCTCTAATTCACTCCATAAATGGCCATAGCAACAAGGACTAGGCCAGGCCAAAGCCAGGAACCTGGAACTACGTGTGGGTCTCCCACATGGGTGACAGGGGCTTAAGAATGTAGGTCATCCTCTACTGCCTTCCCAGGTGCATTAGCAGGAAGCTAGTTCAGAAGCAGAAGGCCAGAACTTGAACCATTACCGCAGTATGGGATGCCAGCATCAAGGGCTGCGGCTTTACCCACTCTGCCAGTGTCGGCCTCCATAAGTTGATAGCGCTAACTTCTGCCAGGTGCCAAGCACTGTGATGGGTGCTTTACACATACTCTTGTGTCCTCATGGCACCCTTTGAGTTTGTTGTTATCGAAATCTCCGTTTTGTGGATGAGGAACCTGAAGCCCGGGAATGTTGCATAATGCCTGCACAGCCCTATAGCTCAGGGCAGAGCCATGGCTGGTGTTGCCAAAGCCTGTTGTCCTAAACCACTGTACTGTCCCATCTTGCCCCACATTTTACTGCTGCGTGGAAATAGCACAACTACTAGAGCTTATTTCAAAATTAGTTGAATTTTGCTTAGTTCTACCTATTTAACTGGAAATCTTTTATCTAATTAAAGGTTTAGCCATAGAGCTGCTTTGATTTTGTGCCTATTTCTTGTACTTTTTTTTATTGGAATTCTTTCTTTTTACAATAGAATTTATTTTACTTATTTGAAAGGCACAGTGACAGAGAGAGAGAGGGAGATCATCCATCCACTAGTTCATTCCCCAAATGACTTCAATGGCCAGGGCTGGTCCAAGCTGAAACCTGGAGCCTGGAACTCCAATCTGGATCTTCCAGAAGGGTGACAGTTGGGCCATCATCTGTTGCTTTCCCAGGCACATTAGCAGGGAGCTGGATCAGAAGTGGAGCAGCCTGGACTCGAACCAGTGATCATATGGGATGCTGTGTCACAGGCAGCAGCTTAACTGTTGCACCACAATGCTGGCCCCTTTTTTCTGTTTCTAGATTTCCATACATGTGAGTGAGTCAAGACAACTTATAACTTTTACTAAAACTGAGTTGTACATAACGTAATCTTTTTATAATTGTTTAGAAGACTTGGTATCCAGTATGACCCTCAAATTTACCATTACAAATTCCCATTTTGTATACTTTGAAAAAGCCTGGTTATTTTGAGCTTTCTGTATCCTTAATAAAGAGTTTATTTTATTATTGGACCAGCCTTTGAAACCTAAATAAGAGGTTCCTCCTTATTTTGGCACACACAAACAGTTGAAACTCGTGCTCATGAAGGGGCTTCAAAACTTTAGTTGAAACTGAATATTGCCGGTGCTGTGGCTCAATAGGCTAATCCTCCACCTTGCGGTGCCGGCACACCAGGTTCTATTCCCGGTTGCTCCTTTTCCAGTCCAGCTCAAATGCTTGGGCCCTGCACCCCATAGGAGACCAGGAGAACCACCTGGCTCCCGGCTTCGGATTAGCGCAGTGCGCGGGCCGCAGTGCACTGGCCGCAGTGCACTGGCCGCAGTGGCCATTGGAGGGTGAACCAACGGTAAAGGAAGACCTTTCTCTCTGTCTCTCTCTCTCTCACACTGTCCACTCTGCCTGTCAAAAAAGAAAAGAAAAGAAACTGAATATTATGAAAAAATAGTATAAACATATTTCAAAATGTTGTACCAAAATAAACAAGTGTTCTTTTAAGTATTTATCTATTTGTTTGGAGGGCAGAGTTACAGTGAGGGAACGAGAGACAGAAATTCCATCCCCTGGTTCACTTCCCAGATGGCCGCAATGGCCCGAGCTCACCACGCCCAATCCAGAAGAGTAGAGCTCCATCTGGGTCTCACATGTGAGTTGCAGGGGTCCAGGCACATTAGTAGGGAGCTGGGTCGGAAGTAGGACAGCCAGGACTGGAACCAGTGTTGAGGTGGAGACTTTATCCCCCACAAGTTAACTTTTACTTCCCTTTTCCATGAACTTTTTGAAACATCTTATTTTGATGTAGGGTTGACAGTTTCCACAAGGTGGAGACATTGAAACACTCACAACTAAAGCCTGGTATGTCTGTGAGAAACTCCTGGTTGCTTTACCCACACCAGAGCCTTTATCCCTGTGAAAAAGACTCAGTGTTTACATCTGAGTGCCTGCTTAGTAAAGCTTACATTTTTAGTGTGTGAGATAGCATTGAGAACAAGTGTAGATAAAATGCAGAAATGTAAGCAAGCCGCCCAGTTACTGAAATTGGAGAATCTGGGCCTGGTTTTTCCCTTCTTTTCATGTAGAAATGTACTGTCAGAATGAGGAGAGGTAGCCCTGAGGGCACTTAGCAGTCTTCTGGCTGTAGCACTCTGGAGGACTTGGTAAGCATGGCCTCCTTTCTCAGAGTGCTCTCAGTTTCCGCTCTGAGGCCCAATTACCAGTGTGCCTGCGTGTGTGAGTCCAGGGCAAGTCTGTCAGTATTTTTTCTCCTTGTTTCTTCTTCATGTAAACAGGACAGGGTGGGAAGTATTGAAAGACTGCTCATTCATTCTTCAGGATCTGCCAGCTACATCATTTTTTAAAAGATCGTTTACTTTAAAAGACAGAGCATTAGAGAGGGAGAGACGAGAGAGCCCTTCAGGTCTCCCACGTGGGTGAGACAGACCCAAGGACTTGGGCCGCTACCCTTGCAGGCATATTGGCAAGGGGCAGCCAGGACTCAAACTGGCACTCCGATATGGGATGCTGGCTTTGCAGGTGGCAACCCACTGTGCCGCAACACCAGTCGCAAAGTCGCTGTTGAGTGGATGTGATGGAAGGAAGGAGACGAGGTCTCAGACAGACCTGGGCTTACACCCTGCCCTGTCTCAGGACACAATGCAGGTTGCGTAACTTCCTTAAGCCTTAAAACACTGTAATCAGTGTGAGTTTCTACCTTCTCCAATTAGGTTGATTAATGGCAAATATAAAGACATGAAATTTTAGCCAGAATCTACTCGACCTCAAACGTGCATGCACTGGGAAGCAGTGAAAGCATGCAAGTTTTCCTCCAGATGTTTGTTTGGCTGAATGGAAACACAGCCTTGATGTATGAATAATGTGTCCATCACCGGCGAGGCTCTTTGAGGAACCTTCTCGTAAAAGTTTACAGCAAGTTTATTTGGAAGTCGATTTGGCCATAAAACTTGCTTCTGATATGAAAGCAGACTCCCAGTCTCTGAAGACCTGTGACCTGGTTTCTGAGATGGCACCACACCTTGGCCAGCACTATAGCTATTTTTTGGATGTCTTGGGTTCGTTGTCTTTCTGGGTGTACGCATAAGCACCTGTGTGGATCCTTGGATTCTCCATGAGGTGGGACTGAAGTCACCTTATTGCTGCGATGTTTAGCTGAGAACATCATGGCAAAGGCCTTTTGTCTTTGCACGCGTGTGCACACACACACGTGTGTGTGTGTGTATGTGTGTGTACACACCTGTGGATGTGCCCATGTATCAGATCCTTACATTGTACTTGGTATATGCCAGGTAGATCTAAGCACTTCACACACTGTCATCTGACCTCATCGCTTCCTTGTATTAGATTAACATGCTGGGCATTGGCTATAGTGGAAAAGAAATTAAGCTGACCCCTGAAGATGTCTTCCTAACTCTCGCTCCATGAAGTCACTCCTCTGCTCGTACTTCAAAACTCAGAGGTGGTATGGTATGTGATAAAATGAAAGGGGCAGACTCAGCATCCATATGTTGGGGAGTTTTTTTTTTTTTTTTAATTTTCATTTCAAAGGCGGCACTGAGTTCTGTAATCTTCCAAAGTATACATCCCTCCATGGGAAAAAAATTACCATTTCGATTCAGCATCGGAAGTTTGCTGCCTGTGGGACAGGCCTGAACGTTCTCATGAACGCACAAAGCTGCTGATCGCTTCACATGCCTTCCCTGACTTAGCTCCGGCCATAGCTCCCTGCACGCCCTGGGCTGCTCTAGCCGCCCGCCCACCCTCCCCCGAAGCCTGGTTCCTGCTCTGGCCGAGCCCTCGGCCTTGGGACACGTGGCTTCTCCTGGGAAATTCTTTCCTCTCCAGGGCCTGCAGAGACCCCTCCTCTGGGATGCACCTGCTCAGTTAGCTCTGTGGCTTGTGTTTCCAGTGCCTCGGTTCTCACCTAAGCTGTCGTGAAAACCTTCGCTTTGTGTGTGAAGTGTTGGAGATGGGCCCGATGATGGTGAGGAGAGAGCATGGTCTAAAGAAGCAAACGGACTTGGGATTTAATCCTGGCTCTGCCAAGAACTGGAACAGGTTCTTAACCTTTACAAATTAGTCTAGCGGTGAAGGCACCTGTGCCCCACACGGGAGTACCTGGGTGTAGTTCCTGGCTCCTGCTTCCTGCTCATACCGACCCTGGGAGGCAGCAGTGATGGCTCAAGTAGTTGGGTCCTTGCCACCCACATGGGAGACTTAGACTGAGTTCCTGACTCTTAGCTTGAGTCTGGCACAGCCTTTATGGACGAGGGCACTTGGAGGGATGCCCTCCGGTGGATAGCAGCTCTCTTTCTGCCGTCTGTGTTTGTCTCTCTCTAGATAAATAAAAATTCTAAAGCAGAAGAAAGAAAAAACTAGAGGTAGAACTTGGCAAAGAGACAGGGAAGCTCTAAAATGTTCCCCTGTGTGTGTGTGTGTGTGTGTATGTGTGTGTGTGTGTCTGGGGATTGGGGGGTATGTGTGTAACTTTTCTCCGCCAAGTTGAACCTCCTCAAAGGTGGGCAGTGCTCATCATTTTTCTAAACCCTGAGAGTAGGACACAGTAGGCATCTGATATCCTATGCATGGCGAGGTCGTGGTGCCCACCATGGCTGGACCTTGGGCTTTATATATAACTTGCTGTCATGAGCTGTGGATCTCAGTGGTTCTCTTTCCAGAACACTCGGAGAAAACCAGCTTCGCCTACTGAGTGTAGCTCCTTACCAGCTCAGGATGTGAGGCCGTGGCCCCCACTGCCTTCGGCTGCAAGAAGCGCTTGTTGCTTTGGGACTGCCAGCAGGGGGTGGGGTTCAGCGCTGTGGAAGCAGCTAGCAGAGGTGGCAGTCGAGGGTGGGAGAGAAAGTAGGTCCTGAGCAGCATGGCCTTCGGTGGTGGCCTTCTGGTGGCCAGGGTCCCTCGGTCCACAGATGTGCACACAAGTCATTGTGCTGGGAGGGAGACATTTGTGTGTCTGATGTCTGGGCCTTTCCCTTCTCTGCCTGGAGCCCTCTCTGTCCATGCATGCGGAGCTGATGGCTTTTCTCTGGCTTTCCTTGATGCTTCAAGTATCCCTCATAGCACTGGCAGCACCGTGTTGGAATTGTGTGTGTGTGTGTGTGTGTGTGTGTGTGCGCTGAGGAAGGGACAAAACTTATGCCTGTTGCAAGCTCTAAAGGTCACGGTCAAGTCTGTCTTGAATTCTGTATCTTCATTGGCTGCCATAGCTCTGATCCATAGTAAATCATTGGTAAATACTTGTTGAATAAATGCCAAACCTGACCTTAACTGTGTCAAGACCATCCACACTCCTCTAAGTGAACATGTGGCTAACATTGAAGCGCCCCTTAGCTCAAGGCCCTGGCCCCATGCTCTTCCCTCCCTTGTCTGTGTCTTGTACTCTGATGACAAGGGCTGGGAGCTGCTTCTGTCCCAGTGGGCTTGGCATCTGCAGTCCTGGAAAAGAGGACAGCTCAGCCTGCTGGGGGCCCTTTGTCGTGGGCCAGCAATGGGAGGTAGAGGAGTTTCTGTTCCTCTCTCCTTTCTTCTGTGGGACAAATGTGTGTGGTGTCACCAAGTCGGCGGAGAGCATAGCAGGCAGCTCCCGAGTCAGAGGGTGCACTGATGGCCTGAAGGGCAATTTCTTTTTCTTTTTTTAAAGATTTATTTTGAAAGTCAGAGTTACACAGCGAGGAGAGGCAGAGAGAGAGGTCTTTCATCCGCTGGTTCACTCCCCAGATGACTGCAACAGCCGCAGCTGCACCGATCCGAAGCCAGGAGCCAGGACTTTCTTCCAGGTCTCCTACATGGGTGCAGGGGCCCATGAACTTGGGTGTCTTCCACTGCTTTCCCAGGCAATGCAAAGAGCTGGATTGGAAGTGGAGCAGCTGGGACTCCAACTGGCGCCCTATGGGATGCTGTCACTGCAGGTGGCAGCTTTTTTAACCTGCTACACCACAGCGCTGGCCCCCAAAGAGGCGATTTCTTATCTGTGTATCTTTCCCCTTCTCTTTCCAGACCAGACCCTGAGTGACCTTGACAAGCTATTGTTCCTGGCAAACTGATAGGAGAGGTAGCCAAAATACTCCCCATAGCCTAAGCACACCCTGGAGCCAAGATGAAGTAGTTTAGGAGACGCTGTACTGAGAGGCTCTGATTCCTGGCAGACTGCAACAGGGTGTGGCTGACGTCTAGAGGAAAGCGTAGGTTCTTGTTTCTCCGGGCTGATCCCACTATAGAGATCTGAGCTCACAGGGCTCCTGGAACGCTTGGAAAGTTCATGTGGTCAACAGACCTCTGGGCTGGTCTTGGTGGAATTAGGGGAGGACTCAGCTCGGTGGACAGACCCATCCTTGAGCCCTTGGCAAGTGAATAGAAACTGTTTCTCTATCCGCAGCACCCCTGGCACTGAGCGTGTGTGGGTTTGTCCGCCACACTAGCCTGTGCACCTGCCGTCTTGCAGTGCGATTCAGTTCTGACGCTGTCTACCTGGCGTTTTGTGTAGGATGAGGATTTGGTGTAGTTTAGGATTATAGCTCTCTGCATGCTTCAGATGCCAGTTGCAAGAAATGCATCCCCAGGTTATCCACACTTCTGTCCAAATCAGCCACACAATGGGGGGTCCCCCGGGCCCCCTCCTCTGCTTCAATAGTGGCTCACCAAACTTAGGAAGTGACTTGGCTTACGAGCACTGGTTTGTAAAATTATAGGACATTTTATAAAGGATACAGACAGTCAGGTGAAGAAGTACTTAGGGCCAGGCATGGGGCATGACACAGAGCTTCTGTGCCCTCCCTGGACGTACTACCCTGTTGGCATCTGCTTTTGCTCACCAGTCTGAAAGCTCTCAGGACCCCACAGTTCAGAGTTTTGTGGAGCACCATTAGGGATCAAGTCCATCTCCAGCCCAGGAGGGTTCCAACCTTCTGATCACCCAGTTGTTTCCTCTGGGAAGCAGCCCCCATCCTAAGAGGTCAGTAGCAGAAACTCAAACAGGATCGAAGGGAACTTGTTACAGATATCAAAGGCGCTTTTCTAACCCTTGTCACTCAGGAGAGTCTCAGGATTTAGGAGCACTGTGCTAGGAACCAGCATCAGAGACCAGAGACATATTTCTTATTATGTCACAGCAAGTCACTTACTCCAATGCACAACTCTCCTCTTAATACACACAGATGTTAAAAAAAAAATGCAGCAAGGCTCTGCGATGAAGCTTGTTGTCCTTGAGTAGCCCAGTGGATTTCTGATGGGGCTGGGTCCAATCCAGGGGTCTTTCCATTCTTCCCTGCTTCTCTCTCTCTCTCTCTCTCTCTCTCTCTCTCTCTCTCTTGCTGTTGGGTCTTGATGGGGAATGAATTCACAGAAACTATAACTGCTTTTCACCGTCTGATATTTTTCTTGGTGTTGAATATCCCAGGTAAGCACAGTGACCCCTGTTTTCCTAGGCAGGTCTCTGGTAGAATTAGCAAGTACAAAGTCAAGCAGGGGCAGGATTAATTGCCCCAAATGCTGCAGAACTTGGAACAGCTTTTTCTGTGTGGGGTGATATCATCTGACATGGGTGGTGTGGCTGATTGATGGCTCTTGCTACCACTGTCAGTTGTCCTTGGTGGCCAGGGGCGGGGTAACCATCAACTGTCCATCTCTTCTCCCATCCACGGTGGACCCACTTGATTTATTGAGTGTGGGAAAGGTAGCTGGATAGATAATATTGTCAGAAGAGAAAGAACAATTGAGCTACCAAACCACTGGGGGATGAGAAATCCTCCATCATCCCCAAGCCAGCCCTATCTAGTATTGGATAGATTTACTAGGCAGAAACCAGGATTAAAAGGAAAAGATTTACTGGAGAACAGCCCCCATGGAGAAATTCAGTGGGATACAACTTTGACATGGGCAGCCTAGACTGCCACTCATGTCCGATAGCAAATGGTGGCTTAGTGATTTATGAGGAAGGGAGAAAAATGAGGGTGTCTAGCGTTAGAACTGGGCTTGTGGGGATTTCCCAGCTTGCTTTGAGTTTGAGTCTTTTCCTCTAGCCTCACAGCTGTATAGAAGGAAGAGGAGAAGGGAGCAAAAGTGGGTGCTTTGGGAAAAGGAAGCCGAGAGACCCCTGAAGGGCTCCCGCCTGCCCGCCCTCCCTCTCTGAGTGATAGTCCATGGCCCCCATGGCTCCTAGCTTCTAAACACAGGCTTTCCCTATATGGGAAACGGGAAGTGCTTTCTTTGGCCTACCTTCTGGGGAGGCTCCAGGCTAAAGGCAGTAAAATCCCACTGAGAAAGTGTTGATTGAGTTTGCTGTATGCTCAACACTGTGCTACAGACACGGAGCCCAAGGGACATGAACAAGGTGCAGCAGGTGGCCAAGATTTAGGTGTTGTAGAGGGAAGGTCTTGGAACAGGGCTCTGTGTAGGTCTGTGTAAGGGGTGAGCTCAGGGGGCAGTGCATTCTGTTGGGACCAGCAGTGGAAAGAATGGAGTCAGACTTGAATTCTGAGGCTGGTTCCCCGACTCTCAGCTATTTAATTTCACAGAGTGGTTGTGGGGTTTCTGTGAAACCATGTGTGTGTACGCACCAAACACTGAGCAGATGTTCACCGCTGTAACAAACCCACTCATCACCAGCAGCAGATGCAGTATCTTCAGACGGGGTGAGCTGCACCTGGAAGGATAAACACGGTGCTGGGCAGACCAAGAGCAGTAGGGCGAGGACATAAGGGCATGGGGCACGTTCTGGTGAGAATGGTGTCTAGGATGGATTGGAGATTCAAGAAGATAGGGCGCAGGCTCACCAAAAGCTGTTACAGAGCCCCAAGAGCAAGGGCACAGCTCTGGGTAAGAGCAAGGCAGGGGAACAGGCACAAGGTGAAGTTAAGGAAACATTTTACATTAAGCTCAGCTAAAGGAGGAAATAAGGCCAGCCACCAGGCTACAGCACATGGCACTGGTTGGGAAATAATTGACTTTTGCCCTCAGCACCCTCTGTCCCTTTCCAGCTTTCGCTCTTGCTGAGTATGACCCAGTGTTCCCACATCGTCTCAGGCCACCCTGAGGCTAGGCAGAGGAAGTGGCAGCCTAAGGGGTATCCATCTGGGGGCTTCCAGAAAACCTCAGTCCCCCAGCCTTGCAGTTCTTGCACTGGAGAAGCTCAGGGCTCACTGGGGGAGACCGCCCT
Source organism: Sylvilagus floridanus (assembly GCA_949820135.1). Classification (NCBI taxonomy): domain Eukaryota; kingdom Metazoa; phylum Chordata; class Mammalia; order Lagomorpha; family Leporidae; genus Sylvilagus; species Sylvilagus floridanus. Next base: position 81,084,007 of record OX463224.1, read on the forward strand.
GTGTGTCAGCGGTTGATTCTAACACAGGGCAGGTGGTGAAACTTGTTAGCATTGGGAGGCGAGCCGTGCAGCTCTGCAGCAGTGCGTTTTGTTCTGCTGCATCAGAGAACCCGAGACAGGATACTTGACATTCGGAAGTATACTTGGCTTAGGGTCCTGCAGGCTGGGAGGTCTCAGCCAGCCACACCACCCCACCAGGTAAGGTGGAAGGACAAGAGAATGCAAGAGAGAACTGAATCTGCACTTACAGCAGACTCACAGTAACAACATTGATCCTTCCATGAGGACAGAGACCTCATGACCTCAACACCATGCATCCGTCCCTACCTGACCACTGTTTGCATTATAATATACATTTTCAACACAAGAGCATAGGAGTTTTGTTTTGTTTTTTGACAGGTAGAGTTATAGATAGTGAGAGGGAGAGACAGAGAGAAAGGTCTTCCTTCCATCGGCTCACCCCCTAAATGGCTGCCATGGCTGGCGCTGCGCCGATCCAAAGCCAGAAGCTCCTCAGATTTGCTATGAAACTTTGACTTAGCTCTCATCTGGAGAGCCCAGTCCATGTGCTTTTTGTTGTTGTTGTTTATTTTGAAAGGCAGAGTTACAGAGTGGCAGCAGAGGCAGAGAGAGAGTTCCACTGATTCATTCCCCAAACGTCTGCAATGGTCAGAGTTGAACTGATCTGAAGCCAAGAACCTGGAGCTTTTTCCAGGTCTCCCACATGGGTGCAGGGACCCAAGGACTTGGGCCATCTTCTGCTGCTTTCCCAGGCACATTAGCAGGGAGTTGGATTGGAAGTGGAGCAGCTGGGACTCGAACTGGCACCCACATGAAATACCAGCATTGCAGGCAGCAGCTTAACCCATTACACCACAATGCTGGCCCCCTTATTTTTGTTTTAAGCATGTAGGTCACACAGGCTGAAAACACCCTTTGCAGTTATTTTCCAAGGGCCAGCATTAAGAGAGTGGCTCAACAGATTTATGACAGCAAGGTTGGAGAAGACCAAGTTCGAATTGAGGTGAATAGGAAAAGAAACATTTGGATGAGGTTGGGAATCTTGGCCCTGCGACAGTAAGTCCTTGTGAAAGACTCAGAAAGAAGGCCCTGTGTGCCTGGACACAGATCAAGATTAAGAGACTGAAGTTTTGTTGGGACCTTGGGAACCTCCCACCATGTTGTTCTGGAGACGTGGGTGGGTACAATGGAAGAAGCTGTAGCCCTGACTTTGCATTCCTTCCTTGCCAGCAACTTGAAGAAACAACTTGGCTTTCTAAACCTCTGTCTCCCACAGGTTAGGGTGTAAGCTACCTCTTATCTGTTTGATGGTGAATAAAGGAAGCAGCATAGTCAAGTGTTTGGTGTGTGGAAGGGTGGCTGCTCTAGCCTCTGCAGCTACTGCACCTCTTTGCCTTTCTCCTGCCTAGGACATTTACTAAGATGTTTTCATGCTGTTTCTTATTCTTAACCACGATGACCAAGCAGCTCCTGGCTGAGTAAGCGTTGGTCGTGTATTAGTTGAGGATCTTTAGAGAAACAGGACCAACAGGAGCATGTGTGTGTGCAGAGACAGAGACTGATTTTAAGGACTTGGTCATGTTCTTGTGGAGAGTAGCAAGTCCAGAATTTGCAGGGCAAGCTAAGAGGCTGGAGACCCTGGGAAAGTTGATGTTGTTATTCAAGACCAAAGGCTGTCTGAGGGCAGAATTTTCTCGACCTCAGAGGCAGCTGTCTTGCCCTCTTAAAGCCTCCAGTGGATTGGTGAGACCCTCCTCATTGTGAGGAATAATCTGCTTTACTCAAAGTATATGGATTTCATGCTAATCTCATCTAAGAGATACCTTCAGGGGACAGAGTTGTGGTGCACTGGGTAAAGCAGCTGTCTGCTCCACCAGCATCCCATATAGGTGCTGGGTGGTGTCCTGGCTGCTCCACTTCTGATCCAGCTCCCAGCTAATACACCTGGGAAAGCAGCAGAAGATAGTCCAAGTGCTTGGGCCCTTGCACCCAGAAGGAAGACCCAGATGGAGTTCCAGGTTCCATTGTGGCCATTTGGGAATTGAACAAGTGGATAGAAGATCTCTCTCTCTCTCTCTCTCTCTCTCTCTCTCTCTCTCTCTCTGTGTGTGTGTGTGTGTGTGTGTTACTGTCTCCCTCTGTAACTCTCCCTTTCATAAAAAGCCTCCCCCAAATTTATAAAAAAAAAAAAAAGAGATACCTTCAGCAGTATTCAGACTAGTGTTTGATTAAATATCAAGTATCCTGACCTCACCAAGTCAACACACACAGTTAGCCACCTCCAGAGTCTGCAAGGAGACTTGCAGTATGAGCCACGGGAATGAGTGCCTGTATCCCAGAATGCAAGCAAGCAGCACCCCAGCTTGGATAGCCATCTGTGTGGGCTCAGGGCTGATGCTTCCTGCCTGGGATGCGACCACAAATCATGCATACGTTGGGAGGATCGTTACATCCCTTCCCTGGTTCCCAAGGACCTGGGAAGAAATCTCCCTGAGAAGTGGAGGTTTTTGACCTTTCCTCTTTGTCCTGAGTTCGCATGGACACCTCTGGAGAGTGGGTGATTTTGAGACCCAAAAGGGCTAGGAGATCCTGCGACTCAGGAGAGGCCTGAGTGTGTCTGCAGAAACTGCCAGCTATAAAGCAAACCTCCACTCACATCTTGGACTTGGGAAAAGTGGGATTTGGAGTCTGAACCCCACTGCCTCGCTGGAGCCAGCGTCTCAGTACCCAGTGCTTTGTGTTCATCATCTCCCAGACGGCTGTTCTGGAATTCGAATGCTCACATCCTTGAGGGTAGAGTCAACTCAGATTGTTAGAAACATGGGGCAGAGTGAAGGGGGTGCTGGCACTGCAGAAGGGAGAAGCTGCAGAGGAGCTGAGTGACAGCTCTGCTGCAGGTGGCACTGTGGTTTGTAACAGCTGCGCTGCTTGGGAGTCTTGGCCACTTGCAAGGCCCTGGACTGAGATCTTCGTGCACCTCGTCTCACTCTGGCTGTCAGTGCTTTGAGATGGAGGCTGCTTTTTTGTCTCTCTTTCACAGCCAAGGAGACCAAAGCTCAGACACGTTAAGTTACCATGGCCAGGTAACACAGGTATTCACCACTAAAACCAAAGGCTCAGCGAGGCTGAATTCAAAACCTGTGCTCGCCAGCACTCTGTCGTATGGCTCTCCCTGATGCTGGACCTCATTCTCTGAATATGTAGAGATCGAGAAGGAAGAGTGGGAACCTTCTGGATATTGGAAGCCTTGGTCAACCTTAAAGAGAGTGGGAAGGTGGTGTTCAGAAGGGTAAGATCCATTGCATAGCAACTGAACTACTGGACGGGGCTGGCCTTGGGGTGTAGCCAGTTAAGCCGCCACCTGCAATGCTGGTCTCTGATGTCAGCACCAGTTTGAGTCCTGGCTGCTCCCTGCTAACACACCTGGGAAAACAATGCGTGATGGCCCAGGTGCCTGGGCCCTTTCCACCAACATGGGAGACCCAGATGGAATTCCAGGCTTTTGGCTTTGGGCTGACCCAGCCTTGGCTCTTGAGGCCATTTGGGGAGTGAAGCAGAGGGTAGAAGATCTCTGTCTCTGTCTCTCTCCCTCTCTCCCCCTCTTTGTCTTTCTCTCTCTCTCAGTTGCTCTGCCTTTCAAATAAATAATTATAAAAAAAAAAAAACCCTACTACTTGGAATATACTTGTGCAAGGACCAGGGAGCTGAACTGGGGCAAAGGCAGACATTTGTCTTTGCCTCAAAAGCATCATTACTCATATAATTTCCATTAAATGTCACAGGTCTGGATGGTAGCATTAGAAACACTTGTGTCAACATTCCCCGGGTGCTCGTGGTGAGAGTGAGCAGGGGCAGGTCTGGCGGTGTGTGTGTTGGAAGTGAAAAGCGATGCGGTGGTGAGAGGCAGGGAAGTTCAGATCCAGGGCCAAGTGTGCGGCGTGATTTACCGCCGCTCCTCTGTTGTGAGAGCTCGCAGCGGTGGGCATTGCAGTCACCTGTGGTTTCCAGCCTCTGTGCATGTGACATGTGAGTTTCTCTGGGGAAACTCTACTCCCTTTGCCCCCCTCCTGCTGCGAACCCAAACAAAAGCTACAGTGACCAGCCCAGCACCACCCCGAGACCCCAGAACCATGCGCCGCCAGCTGCAGCCGTAAGAGTCGAGTGACTTTTGCCTGACTCTTAATTACGACTGCTCAGCCCTGGAGTTGGGAAGGGAGGGAGGCAGAGAGTGCGGACAGCTAAGGGCTGGGTTTTCTCACTCCTTTGCTGGCTGCTGGAGCTGTTTCATCAGTGCTGGGGACTCTGCAGGTCAGGGAGGTACCTTGGGAATGGCTTTTGTCCAGTGCCCTGCAGACAGACCCTCTGGGTACAAAGAACCTGCCCAGCCTCTGTGTGTATGTCCAATAGTTAAGGATAGTGATCATAAAAGTATCAATATGGGCAGCTTAGAGTTGACTTAGCACTTCTAGATGGCAGCCAGCCACTGTGAGCAGTGTTTATGTGCGTTATCTCTTCTCGTGCTCACTGTGTCTCAGTGATGTGGGAACACTTCCTCCCATTCTCCCGAGGACACGGGACCATGGGGCGCTCCTTGTCATGTGCTTCGGGTCCCTGAGTCAGTGTATCTGGGAGTCAGGACTCAGCCGCAGGCAACCTGTCTTGGACAGGAGCTCAGCCACTCCCTTGCGGCTCACTCTGAGGCTGCACGCGCTTGTGTAAAATCTAGCTCCGCTTCTCCCCACCATCCTCACCTCCTAAAGCCTGATTCTTCCTGTGTTTCCACTGCCCAGACTCTGCCGTTCCCTTGTCCTAGGAGTGTGATGGCCTTGCTGCTCTGTTTCCCACCTGCAGGAGGACCCTCCATCCCTATGTTGGCCTCCTTGCTCCTGGTCCCAGTGCCCCTCCAGCAAAGCCACCCTGCACACGGCGAGAGCACTCAGCACTTCCCCTTGCCTGCTGGGCAACCTTGTTCTAGTTACAGTGCTGTGCAACAAATAATGCCACCCAAAGCGGCTCGGACCACTGTTTGATTCTGTCTATGGAGCCAGGGCACTGGAATTGAGACAAGGTGCAGGTGGAGATGGCTTGTCTCTGGCCCGCGCCGCCTCCAGCCTGCGCTGGGAGGATTCCAGGGCTAGAAGGCGTCATTCCAAAGTTCGTTCATTCATGGGCGCAGCGTGGGCTGGGATGACCTGAAGGCCAGAGCCGCAGTGGCCTCTCCATGCAGCCGGCTGCCTCCTCAGGGCTCTGTGTTACAGTGAGCAAGGCAGAAGCTGCATCACCTTTTTGATGCAGCCAGGGAGGTCAGAGTGTCACTTCCATCTTCCTGTATTGGTCAGGGCAGTCACAAGCCCTCCACTGGCAGGAGGAGGGACCATAAGCCCCACCTCTCTGGGGGAGGATGGCCAGGCCACCTTGAAGCAGCAGGTGGGATGGGAGGTGTTGCTGTTGTCCTCTTGGGAAAGCACAGCCCGCTGCCTCTCCACCCCGCTGTGCCAGCCGTCAAGACATGCAGCACCTTCCCTCCTTGGTCCCCACGTTGGAGTGTAAGCTCCAAGCAGACACACACCTTGTGTCTCTTACCTCTGTGAGTCCCCAGTATACCCAGCGGGCCCCATCTTTGGCATGAATGACCAACTTGCCTGGCTTCATTTCTTCATTTCTTGCCATCTCCTCGATCCCCAGACTGATCATGTGCCCGCCACCCCGCTTCACCACCCTGGCCCTGCCACCCTGGACCTCAGACCCTCCCTGTGATGTTGACATCATACTCTCATACTTCTGGGTCTTGGTGTAGGGCAGACAGTGCCCCGCTCAGTGCCCACCCACCTGCCCAGCCTTCACAGGTCCACCCCGCACTGGAAGCATCCTTGGCGGTCATCAGGCCTCCTCTGCTTCCAAAGAACCTGGCGGCACCTCCCAGATGGCTCCTCTCATTTCCTTTTGGCTCGTCTGTTTGTGTAACTGTCCCCAAGGCCAAGACATTCCTGAAACAGAGGGATTGGGTCTTTCCACTCCTGTATTTCCAGCTTCTTCTGCCAGACCTTCTGTGTGTGCTTGGTGATGTGTGTGGGATGAAGACAGGGAGAAGGAGCATGGCTGGTGTATAGCAGCTGCAGTAGCTGCTGCTGCTACTGATAATGCAGCTCATGTTTATTGAGCCCTTTATACACGGCAGGCACTTGCCAGATATTGTCTCATTGAAAGGTTACAGATATCCTGGGAGGCCTATAGCGTGTTGTTAGTCCCATCTTACAGATGTGGAAACTGAGGTTGACCGCAGTCACCTGCCCAGGGTCACAGTGCTGCCCAAGAGTGCAGCTCACTTTGGGAAGCTTGAGGGCCCAGCAGTTGAGATCCAAGCCTCTTCTGCTTTGGTGTTGCTACCTGCTGGGTCTCTAGGCTGTGAGACCCAAAGACTTTCTCTAGGTTTTTTATCCAAGGAATGTTTTCTCAGTGCCAGGTTTTAAGTATTTGGAATCAGGCAGAGGTTTGTTTAGGGAAGGATGTCAAGGAAAATGCAGGGTCCAAAACCCAAAACATGATAGAAGTGTTTGTGGAAATTAAATGTGCTTGGCATGGAAAATACATAGGAGTAAGTTGCAGAGGGCCAAACCCAGACTGTCAGTGGAAGTTAGTCTTGCACTTTTCCTTTCCTAAACACCAAGGTGACCACTAGTCCACATTAGGAAAAGCATGGTGAGAAGTGCACCTGTCCAAACGGAGCTGGGCTGATTTGCAAGGACACAAGCCCTGGGACTCCCTCTTCCTGGGGTATTCAAGCAGAATCTGGAAACCTGTGTTCCCGGATTCCTGCACGAGGTGAGAGCACAGAGTGATGATGTTCAAGGGTCTCCCACTGGTGAGATCCGGGGCGTCCAGGTCCCCATAGGAATCTGTGGCCCAGTTACAGGCAGAGCAGAGTCAGGTGTTGTGTTCACATGAAAGGGGTCTCTGGAAAGCCAGGTGTTCCCAGATCACACTTAGGCTGGGAGTGAGAGTGGGGCCACCCAAGTAGATTCCTCTGAACGTTGTCTGACCCAGGCCTCTGATAATAAACACAAACGTCGTACCCCTTCCTTCCTTCCCCAGGTTCTGATCTGAGGAGCCCCTGTAAACTTCCTGTGTACACACCAGCTGAGACCTTAGCGGATGCCACTCTCTAGTTCATAGACTGGACATGCGGAAATTGGAAGTGTGAAATGTTAGAATAGTGAATTTGCTCCCTGAAACTGCAGAGTCTGAGTGTTTGGCTTTGCCCCCGTCCTGTTTGTGTTATGAGTTCAGCCTATCTGTCTACCACCCTGGTAAGAAGTATGAGCATTTGAACGAAGTCGGGGTCCCCATTCTTCTGTCTGTGCGGCGTCACACAGCTGTTAGGGCTTAACCCCGGGTGCCTTCATAGACTGTAACCTGAGTAGCCCGTGGGCGTCTAGCTTAGTTTGAGCCTTCCCCTGGAGGTCACTGGCCTGTGTTTCAGCTCCCTGCCCACTCTGCCCCACTCTGCCAGCATGCCCCACCCCTCCCAGGTCACACCACCCTGCCCTCACTATACATTGTCTACAGCCTGGATGCTCAGGCATTGACTCCCTTCTACAGAGCCCCTGCAGCCGCCCTGCTGTGGGGACAGATGTTCTCTTTTTTTTTTTTTTTTTTTTTGACAGGCAGAGTGGACAGTGAGAGAGAGAGAGACAGAGAAAAAGGTGTTCCTTTGCCATTGGTTCACCCTCCAATGGCCACCACGGCCAGTGTGCTGTGGCCAGCACACCGCGCTGATCCGAAGGCAGGATCCAGGTGCTTCTCCTGGTTTCCCATGGGGTGCAGGGCCCAAGCACTTGAGCCATCCTCCACTGCACTCCCAGGCCACAGCAGAGAGCTGGCCTGGAAGAGGGACAACCGGGACAGAATCCAGTGCCCCAACCGGGAATAGAACCCGGTGTGCCGGCGCCGCTAGGTGGAGGATTAGCCTGTTGAGCTGTGGTGCCGGCCGACAGATGTTCGCTTCAGCGTGGTTTGTCCTGCACCCTGCCCCTCTTACAAGTTCACGCACGGCACCGTCATGCTGTCATTTTAAGGGAGAAGCCTAGCCTTTATTTTAGACTCAGTTCTCCACTATAATAGTTAACTTTTTATAGCTTTCTTTTATAATTCATGGACAATGAAGAATTTAGTTTGGGGGCAGTGAAGCCACCTTCAGCTCAGGTTCTGAGGCCACAGAGTGTGAGTCTAGCATAATTTCCAACACAGTGGCCTCTGCTGCAGCCGTGCTCTCCCTTGAATGGTACCTAGTGGCACTTCCCACAAACTGGCTTCAACTGCCTGGAAGGCCCGCATCCTCCTGGCAGTCTCCTTGGACTCTTAGGTGACACAGCCTAGTAGTAGTGTTTGAGGAGTAGGCAGTCGACCTAGCAGTTAAGACACCACTTGCATCACCCACAGCCCACACCACAGTGCCCGGGATTGAGTCCAAATTCTGCCTCCCATTCCAGCTCCCTTGTTAATATGTACCTTGGGAGGCAACAGGAGACGGCTCAAGTGCTTAGGTCCCTGACACCTGTGTGGGGCACCTAGATTGAGTTCCTGGCTCCCAGCTTCAGTCCAGGATTTTGGGGGAGTGAATCAGTAAATGCAAGATCTCTTCCTTTCTCTGTGTCTCCCTCTCTCTGTTTCTCTGCCTTTCCAATAGATAAAAATATCTTTTAAAAAATAAACTGATAAATATATGTTATTGAATGTGATTTTTCAAACTCCTGCCCGACCCCAGAGATGGGCCCGCTCCCCCAGAGAACTGGGGCTCCTCGTTGCCTGTGTACTGTTTCTTCTTGTTTGTTTGTTTTTTGATATTTATTGATTTATTTGAAAGTCAGTTACAGAGAGAGAGTGAGAGACAGAGAGAGATTTTCCATCTATTGGTTCATTCCACAGATGGCCTTAACAGCCAGGGTTGGGCCAGGCCAAAGCCAGGAGCTTCGTCTGGGTTTCCCACATGGGTGACAGGGGCCCAAACACTTGGGCCATCTTCCGCTGCTTTTTCTAGGCACATTAGCAGGGAGCTGGACCGGAAATGGAGCAGCTGGGGACGAGAACCGGCACCCGTATGTGATGCCAGCGTCATGGGCAGTGGCATCACCAGCTCTGTCCCAGTGCCCTGCATGCTGTTCTGGAGGTGACCCTATGCACATAAACTGGAGGGTCAGGGGTCCTGTGTGGTCAGCTGTTGTGTCTACTGTTCCGGCTGGAGTTAGTGCCGGGTCATTTCAGCATTGAGCTCTCAATTTTGGCTTAATCCTATATCCTGGGTGGCCAGGGGCTTAGATACCTGTGAATATGTCCTTCTGTTGTTGGTATGGTTGTTGAATCCCACTTAGATTGAGTGCCCAGACTAATCACTGTCTTTGCAAATGCCACCTGGTAGACATTTACCATGTAAAAGCACACACTGAATTCACCTTCCCTTTTTCCAGCCTTTGTATTTGCGTGTCTGTGAGCTCCTTGATTTCCTTGCCCCAGCCCAGGGCTGCCTGACAAATGCCTTCACCAGGCACTTCAGCCTTCCTCTCTCCAAGGAGTCTTTTCTTCCTGAACTCCTAGCAGACTTCTGCACATCTCTCTGTCTCAAGCAAACACGAATCCCCTCAAGGTCAAGGTCAAGGTCTGAATCTGGTCCTTGCATCCCCAGCCTCACCACAGTAACTGCATAAAAGTTTGTGGAACGAATGTCACTTCCTTAAGACACTGGGCCTCCTCTGGGGCCAAGACCCACTCCTGGCTCTAGTGCAGCCTGCAGCACCCTGAGGTGGGGTGACGCTCCCCAGGTCTGATGCCTCTCAGTTACGACTTAGTCACCCGCTGACTCCATCTGTTCTCGGGACACCTTGCTGTCTCCCTCAGTCAGACAAGGTGAAACTTGCAGGAACCAGAGTGCCTGGTTTCTCCCCAGTTCAGGGGTTATTACCCCGGGCGTGGGGGTGGGCATGAAGCCAGAAGAGAAAGAGGCACCATATGTCTGATTGCCACCCTCAGGAGGCCTCGTCATCTTTTACCTGGAACACACGGCCCTCAAAACCGGCGTCAGTTCTGCTGACTTAGTGTGGAAAGTGAACTTGTGTCACCTGGGGGCTCGGGGAGCCATGTGAGAAACCACAGGAAGGACAGGGTTGGCAAGCACGGCTCCGTGGGCTGCCGGTGTTTGGGAGGAAGGAGTGTTTGACGTCCTGAAGGCTTTGCCAGTGTGGGGGTCCCCTGCCTGGCACCCGTGTGCTGTCCACAGTGCTCTGCTCATAGCACGCCTGATGCTGCTGAGTCAGGCTGCTCGCCAAGCCATTGGCTGTCCACACGTGCACACTGCTGAGACCCCTAGGTGTCTAAGACCAGGAGTTCCATCGGCTCTTCTCGTGCCCTAACGTGCCACAGGGGGCACATCAGGGATCAGCTCCCACTGGGGCTCTGTGGACACAGAGGTTACTCACCGACAGAGCAGGCCAACACCAGTTACTGGGAAGATTTCAAATTTCAAATGCTGTTGCTCCATCATCACCTGAGGGGGACTCGTTCCTAGGGAAACTGAGGCCAAATTAACTCAGGTTCACCACCCACATAAGATAATTACTTACTTGTCTGTTAACAATGAAGGGCTAGGGGATAGTCAGAACACAGGGCATTGTTATTAGTATTTTAGGGTTTTTTTTTTGAAAGATCTAGTCATTCATTTGAAAGAGTTAGAGAGACAGGTGCAGAGCAAGAGAATCTTCCATCTGCTGGTCCACCCCCAGAGCCGCAATGGCCAGTACTGGCCCACGCTGACATCAGGAACTTCATCCTGGTCTCTCACACAGATGGCAGGGACACAAACACTTGGGCCATCTTTTGCTGCTTTTCCCAGGCCCTTAGCAAGGAGCTGAATCAGAAGTGGCGGGCCAGCACCGTGGCTCACTTGGTAATCCTCCACCTGTGGCGCTGGCATCCCATATGGGCGCTGGGTTCCAGTCCCGGTTGCTCCTGTTCCAGTCCAGCTCTCTGCTGTGGCCCGGGAGTGCAGTGGAGGATGGCCCAAGGGCTTGGGCCCCTGTGCCTGCACGGGAGACCGGGAGAAAGCACCCAGCTACTGGCCTCAGATCGGCATAGCTCCGGCCGTGGCAGCCATTTGGGGAGTGAACCAACAGAAGGAAGACTTTTCTATCTGTCTCTCTCTCTCACTGTCTAACTCTGTCAGAAGGAAGGAAGGAAGGAAGGGAGGGAGGGAGGGAGGAAGTGAGGAAAGAAGGGGGGGGAGGAAAAGGAAGGAAAAGAAAAGAAAAGAAGTGGAGCAGCTGGGACACAAACGGGAGCCCATATGGGATGCTAGCATTGCAGGTGACAGTACTACTGGCCATACCACAACACCAACCCATAGATTCATTTGATTAACTTGAAAGGCAGAGTTGAGAGGGAGAGGGAGAGGGCATTGTTAGATGGCTCCTATAGGGCATTTTTAGAGTAGTGAGGTTATTATATTCTGTGATTATATAAAGTGAGTACATGAAGTCCTGCATTTGTGGAAACCCTTAGAGCTGTGCAACACAGAAGGAATAACCTTACATAAACTGACATTTAGTAAATATAAATGTATCGCTATTGGGTCCCCTGTTGTAACAGTGGACCATGCTAATGTAACTTGTTAATAATAAGGCAGACTTTAGGGGGTATAGGAGAACTCTGCTTTCTGTACAGTTTTTCTTCAAACCTCAAAATGCTCTAAAAAACAAAGTTGTTTTTTAAAATGGTGGGGTTTGCGTCCCCAAAGACAGCCCGCGTCCAGAAGCCAAGACCTTGGAATACATCCCCAGAGAACTCAGGTGACTTCTGAGGTTTGCACATTTGGGGATTTCAGACCACCTCCTGTTACCGTCCGTTTCCTTCCCAGAAAGTGCTTACAGTGGCTTTGTGTGGAGAGCTGTCTGCTGGGTGTTAGGACGTGTTTCTTCTTTCAGAGGGTGGACACAAAGCTTTCTACTGGTGCTGGAAATATCTCCTGCCAGCCCACACTGACGGTTGAACCACAAAAAAGAGAATCCTGGCAAGGCCAAAATTCTGGACGTGGGGACGGTCGATTTTCCAAAGCAAGAAGCCTGTCTTTGGAAGCATGCCCTGCCAGCTCCTGTTCTGAAGCAGCTTAGTGGAGAATTGTGATGAAAGTCTTAGGTGTCTATTTATTTAAATAGGGATGAGGAATACAGTAGTATTATATTCCTGGGCTCTCTGTGTGTTTATGTAACTTATATGGCACTTTTTTGGGGGGATGGTACTGTGGTGCAGTGGGTTAAAGCCCTGGCCTGAAGTGCTGGTATCCCATATGGGCGCTGGTTCTAGTCCCAGCTGCTCTTCTTCCATCCTAGCTCTCTGCTATGGCCTGGGAAAGCAGTAGAAGATGAACCAAGTTCTTGGGCCCCTGCATACCCATGGGAGACCTAGAAGAAGCTCCTGGCTTCTGATTGGTGCAGTTCCAGCTGTTTTGGCCATCTGGGGAGTGAACCAGCAGATGGAAGACCTCTCTCTCTCTCTATCTCTCTCTCTCTGTAACTCTTTCAAATAAAATAAATCTTTAAAAAAATTTTAAAAATTTTATATGACACTTTTTTTTAAACTTAAAGTGCTTAGCGACATGCTGGCACTGTGGCACGGCAGGTTAAGCTACCACTTGTGATGTGTGTCCTGTAGCATGGTAATGGGTTTGCATCCTAGCAGCCCTGCCTCCAGTCCAGCCCTGTGCTAATGTGCCTGGCAAGGCAGTGGAGGATGGCCCAAGTGCTTAGGTGCAGCCACCCCTGTGGGAGAGCCAGATGGAGTTCCAGGCTCCTGACTCTGGCCTGGCCTAGCCCTGGCTGTTGTAGGCGGAGGTGAGATCTCAAGATATCTCTTTCTTTCTCTCTGGTAAATGAAAATAAATTTTTAAAATGGTGCTTCTATAGCTCCTTTGTGTAAAGATCCTTAGGGAAGCTAAACCAATATGCTCTGGAAATCAGTGTGAAATGGAATTCTGTTAAATTTAGCATCTTGCACAACACACACACCTTGGAAATTTTCTCACTTGGTCCATCACCCCTCTGCTAGGAGCTTGGTGAGAGCAAGACCCACACAGTAGAGAGACTGAGTTTGTGTCCTAAAAGTGGGAGTGGCATTGAAATCAGAGCAATGCCCTGTGTTGCTTGCTGCTGCATCTGCTCATAGCAAACAAATGGGTCTCGTAGTGTGGAAGCCACTGCAGAACAGGCTGAGGCCCCTCATCCAGGACCCACTCTGGCTCTGCCTTGGTGGAGACATTGCTGATGTGGAGTCTTTGGAAGCTGGGAACCGACTCAAACTGGATGTAAATTTTGCACATGTGTGAGCTGGAGACCGTAGCTTTCACAGCCCCTTCAAGGGGGCCCATGACTTTAGAAAATGTAGAAATGTCTGCTTTAGACTGTGATCTCTAAACCCTTTGATTGTATCTGTCTTAAATAAATAGAAATGTGGCATGTTATTGCAATATTGCATATATTATAGAACAATGGCATCCAAGAGGACATAATAAGTAAGCGTAAGTGTCCCCACCTACAGACGCCACTGCCTGAGTCCTGGGCTTCCCAGTCTCCAGTGTGCGCCAGAGTCAGCAGGGAGCCTGTTGAAAGGCAGAATTGGATCGGGAGCTGGGGAACAGTCCAGATCTCTCTGTAGCCACCAGGGGAGGTGGGAGCAGCTGGTCTTTGGTGAGGTGTATGTTGGTCTCGTCACAGTGACCCCCGACCAGAGAACAGCGCCTTCTGTTCTCTCCCACGCCACCCTTGAGCACTTCGCTCCAGGAAGTAGGAATGGCTGAAGTCTGCAGCACCAGCTTCCCCCAGAGCGCCACAAGGGAGCCTCTGGGGCCCTCTGACTCCTCCTGAACACAGGCCTGCGTTTTCTCACTGCGACTTCTGTCCCCATAGCCTGATGGAGCCGAGCCCTTATCTGATTCTCTTAGCAACATCTTTAGCTTGCTCCCCAGAGAGGCGTGCTCCGGGGACAGGGGCCGGCCACAGTCGACTCCTGGTCTCCAGAGCTGTTCACTCCGCAGCAGCCCTGACTTCCTAGTGCACCATAACTGGAGACTGAGCCGGGTTCTCCCGGTCACCTGGCTCTGCCTGCAGCCAGGACTCAGCGAGATGGAGGAGAAATGCAGCCAAGCTGGGGAACACGCTGATGGCCACTGAGGAAACCTCTCAGTGGTGCTGTCCGTGGTTGTGTCCGGTGCTCTGGGCTGAGGCGGCTTGCATTGTGGCCACAGGAGGCTGCTCCAGGCAAGATTTTGGTAGAGATGAGAATTGAACCTCCATGGCCTGCTAAAAAGGGGAAGATGATAGCAGCTTGCTGACGTCGGACGTCCTTGAGGAGGGTGGGAAACGGTGCCGAATGGTGTTGGAGCTCCACGCCAAGCAGCAAGGTAGGGAAGGGGCTGGGTGCTGTATACCCACAGGGTCCTCCGCCCCAGCCAGCAGTGTGGCAAGGCTTCTCCCAAAGGCCAGAAAACCAAGCAAGTGGGAATCTGTGTTAGAGTTGCCCTTAGGGCACACTGATGCGTGCCTCGCTTCTCCTCCCTGCACCCCAGCCCATGTCTCTGGAGTGTCCCTGCAGTCCAGCATGGATTATGTGTAGTCCACGTCCTGTTATTCCAGGGAGACCCCACTGGGAAAGATATTCGAACCTTGGGCTTTTCTTTCCCAAGGTTTCTGTTGCATTCATTTCATCATGTGTCTGCCTGGTAGGATCTGTATTTAAGAACTTGCAACACCATGCTCTTTCTTGGGAACTTACCATTATTTATTTGATTTTTGAATCTAGGAGAATTTACTATGAGTAGAATATCAGGATCACCGTGATAATGTCTCCGTGCTGGTCATGTGGGAGAGGGAGTTTGATAAGTGAAATACATCACTTTTTTTTTTATTTTTTTTTTTTTACTTTTGACAGGCAGAGTGGATAGTGAGAAAGAGAGACAGAGAGAAAGGTCTTCCTTTTGCCGTTGGTTCACCCTCCAATGGCCACCGCGGTCGGCGCACTGCGGCCGGCACACCGCGCTCATCCAATGGCAGGAGCCAGGTGCCAGGTGCTTTTCCTGGTCTCCCATGGGGTGCAGGGCCCAAGCACTTGGGCCATCCTCCACTGCACTCCCGGGCCACAGCAGAGAGCTGGCCTGGAAGAGGGGCAACCGGGACAGAATCCGGCGCCCCAACCTCAGCAGTCACGCCTAAAATTCTTTGAGGACAAAGTGGGTTACAGATCTTTCCTTAGCAGAGTTTTAATTATTTGCCTACATTTTAGTGCTGCTGTTTTACCATTAGCGCTGAAAATGAACCCAGTTTTTTCCAGTCATATTTTTGCATTTCAGATGCTTTCTCTTCTTCCCATAAGTTAAATGTAGCAGCTCCTTTTCTTTCATAAAGGTCGGCTTTCTTCTAAAGGATTTAGGTGGCTTTGTCACACTAGCCGGTTGGTTTGTCCTTCTTTGACCCAGAGTGAATTTTTTCATCTGACTTCTAAGGGGCCCTAAACCAAAGAGATCCTTTTACAGGTTTGTCCAGCAACTCCATTTACATCCTAATAAGAATAAATGTCACGCCGCCTGTATTGTCACTGAGCAGAGGAGCCCTGTGAAAGACTCTGTTGTCCAGGGATTTGGGTGCTGGTGAACATTTTGAGAGCAAGAGCTTTTTATCAGCCCACAT
The DNA here is from genome assembly GCA_949820135.1 of Sylvilagus floridanus. Classification (NCBI taxonomy): domain Eukaryota; kingdom Metazoa; phylum Chordata; class Mammalia; order Lagomorpha; family Leporidae; genus Sylvilagus; species Sylvilagus floridanus. The sequence goes on from OX463224.1 coordinate 81,099,750, forward strand.
CATTCTTCCCAACCCCGTGCAACATAGCATGTGCTGATGTCCATGTTCCTATGTTTATATTGATGTTGGCAAGGGATATTTTGTATATATAATCTCGCTCCATTTTTCTGTGCTGTGTTCGCCTGTGAACTGAATGTGTGTCCAAAAAATATTAGACAGGCTGACATGCCTTTGGAGAAAGGGAATCAGCTAGGATTGGTTGGATTTTCTTTTTCCCTCGTTTGTACTTTCATTTCTTGCACCTGAAGATTTGTTGTTGTTGTTTTGTGCACTTGACTAGAGCGGCTTGGATCATTTTTCTTTCTCTTCCCATCCCTCTGCCTCTCCCCCAGTTCTTGAACAGAGGGGATTTCTTCAAAGATCTGTGGCCATCAGCATGTGTTCCTTAGGCTGGCCACGTTGAACTGTGAACTGTGAGAGTCCAGAGCCACCTCCCACCAAAGGTGACTCACAAAGTCAGTTTCACCTGGCTGCACATCTTTCCATCATGACGTTTCGACCAGGGGACAAGATCTATTTACTAAAGCTTGGACTCGAAATCTCATGTATTTGTTCCAACAGGTCCTATTGGATTCCAAAGCTTTTTCATAACCAGTGTCATTCACTTGTATTTTGTTGAGACTGTTCCTTGTAATAGGTGTGTTGTCTTCGCAGTCTCTCTTGGCTGGAGGGATGGTGGGGCCTACCCGGCAAGTCTGGTCATTCTCCAAAGGTCTGGCATGACTCACACAGGATTAGAAGTGGTGTATTCTGAAAAACCTGTAGAAGGAAATATCGATGAGAAAATGCCTGCCAAAAATGGAGTGCGGAATGATGGAGGTGTTCCAAAGCCAGTGTTGTCTTTGAAGCAGAAGCCAGAGCCGGTTACTCCTCATTGGCATCCTGCCTTCCTGTCTCTCCTGACTTTTAGGCTTGGGTTTCCAACCCACCTGGCAACCCAGCTCTTTGTCACTGTGCCCCAGACCTTGTGGTGCCCAGTGCCTGGCTTTGTTCTCCGTGAAAGAGCAACAGTGAACTGCTTCCCCTTCTCTTAATAGACCCTTCTCTTGCATTTCTCTCTGCCTTTGTTCCTGATGCCCAGATGGGTGCTCCTGTGGCTGACAGATTCCTCAGCACCTTCCAGGACCAGTTCACGTGGTACTCTTCTGTGACCCCTGCCCCTGTCATCTTATGCCGCTCTTCATGTAGTAGCTGAGTTGTTTGCATGTCTTAATCCCTGTGGACTTTGAACTTCACTGGGGCCCCAGCTGGGCACCCAGCCTGGTACACAGTACCTGTGGCATTGAAAGGGGGAGGAGGTCATGCAGAGTCACTGTTCTGTGATATGGACAATCACTGATGACAGGCACCGCAGTTAGTAAATATGAAGTATTCCTGATGTGCCAGGCTTTCCATACATGCGCGTCTCAGCCCATGTACCACAACCCTGAGAGGTTAATTTGTGGCTTCTTTTTTTTAATTAATTAGTTAATTAATTAATTTGAGAGGCAGAGCTACAGGGAGAGGGAGAGAAAAAGTGAGGAAGATCTTCTGTCTGCTGGTTCACTCCCCAAATGGCCGCAACGACCAGAGCTGGGCCAATCCAAAGCCAGGAGACTCCTCCAAGTCTCCCACATGGGTGCAGGGGCCCAAGCACTGGGAACATCTTCTACTTCTTTCCCAGGCCATCAGCAGGGAGCTGGATCGGAAGTGGAGCAGCCGGGACATGAACCAGACCCCATATGCGATGCCAGTGCCGCAGGTGGCAGCTTTACCTAACCCTACGCCACAGCGCTGGCCCCGATCTGTGGTTTCACCTGTCTTGCAGATAAGGAAACTGAAGCTTAAAGAAATGACACCAAAAGGAGACAAATTTGGGATGGGAACCCACCTACCTCTCCTGTGATCCTGACCACGTTTGCTTTTCCTCGCCTGAACTGTAGAGATGATAGTGCACTTGATCAGATGCTTTTGAAGACACAATGCTGTGGTTTCTGTGAGGCACTTAGCACAGTACCCAGCGAGCACTCCGCACCATTAGTTCTTAGTAACACTGTGTGGTAGGTTTCTCAGCAGGCAAGGCACACAGGGAGTATTTGAGCCCTGTCTCTAACACTAGAGCCTTCTTCCTAACTCTGCTGCTCGTGGGCCAACCAGGCAGTCCCAGGTTCAGACAGATACCTTGTCCCTTCAGCAAAGGCCCACTCTCTACAGCCAGAGGTCTCTGGGGCGGCTCTGGAAGGTGGAAGCAGACAGCCCCCAACCTGTCGCCCTCCAGCTGGGGAGGATAATGTGGGAATTGTTCAGTAGAGGCTGCTTAGGCAGGCACCCACTCAGCAAACATCAGGATGTTACCAGCACCTCATTAGGCTGCAGCCCTAATTATTTCTTTCCCCATGGAGAAGGCAAGTGTGGCGCTGGTGCTCTGAGACATAGCCCTGGCTCAGCTGGTTCTGTACCTGTGACCTCAGGCAAGTCATTTCATCTCCACCCAGGGTGAGCCTCACTGCAAAACTCCAAGAGACAGAACAAGGCCTTCTCCTGGCCTCCCCAAGCACCAGGCTCATTAACACTGCTGGCCCAAGGCCGTGTCTCAGATGAGCACACCAGTGATTGCGTCATCTGCAAATTATGCTTTCTTAAGGGATTAACTTGGTCGAGGCAGTCTACATTAATGCATTCAGTAGCCAACTCCTATGCAAATTTGCGTCACCCCCAAAAATATACTTTCATTGAGAGTGGGAGTTATTTAAAGATATACGCAGAGATTTTTGTAAATATGATTGTTGTAACTGGTTTTATTTTTTTAAAAAAAGATTTATTTATTTACTTGAAAGGCAGAGTTACAGAGTGGCAGAGGCAAAGAGAGAGAGGTTTTCCATCTGCTGGTTCACTCCCCAAATGGCCAAAGTGGCTGGAGCTGAGCTGATCTGAAGCCAGGAGTTTCTTCTGGGTCTCCTACATGGGTGCAGGGGCCCAAGGATTTGGGCCATCTTCTACTGCTATCCCAGGCCATAGCAGAGAGCTGGATCGGAAGTGGAGCAGCTGGGACTCGAATCGGTGCCCATATGGGATGCCGGCACCGTAGTCAGAGGCCTTACCCTCTACACCACAGCGCCAGCCCCGTAACTGGTTTTAATGAGTTAGAGATGAGACAGGCATTTAGTGCAGCAGTTAGGATGCTGTTTAGGACACCCAAACCCCATGAAAGGATGCCTGGGTCTGAATCCCAGCTCTGCTTCTGACTCCAGCTTCCTGCTCATGTGCACTCTGGGAAACAGCGGTGATGGCTCAAGTGCTTGGATCCTTGCCATACCATGTGGGAGAGCTGGATTGAGATCCAGGCTCCTGGCTTCAGCCTGGCTGAGCCCAGCTGTTGTAGGTGTTTGGAGTGAGCCAGTGGATACGAGATCTCTTTCCCTTTGTTTCTCTCTGCCTTTAAAAGAAATAAATAAATAAAAAGTGGATCTACTTAAAATATTAATTTAGAGTAATTTAGAGATAAGGGCAAGGCAGATGTTTGGTGTAGCAGCTAAGATACCACTTGGGTGGTTTATATCCTCTATCAGTGTGCGGGGGTTCAAGTCTGGGGTCCACTCCCAATTCCAGCTTCCTGCTAACCCAGTGTTCTGGAAGGCAGTGGTGGTTCAAGCAGTTGGGTCCCTGCCGTCCACATGGGAGACTTTGTTCCCCAGAGCCCAGCTTCAGTTAGAGGCATTTGGAGAGTGAAGCAGCCAATGGGATCGCTCTCGCCCTCGCCCTCACCCTCACCCTCACCCTCACCCTATCTCTTTCCACTTCTCCCTCCCTCTCTCTGCTTTCTCTCAAATAAGATAAACAAATTTTTTAAAAAAAGAATTTGTAAGTAAGTGATTGAAATTAGATTCTTGAGTGTGAAGCTGGTTCTAATGACAATTCTGTCTCCACTGTTGTGTCTGATTCAACAGAATCTGTTTTAAAGATGATTTAATTAAATGATTGAATTCCTTTTTACAAGTATAAGGGAAAAGTGTCACGTTTCCCATTTTCCTACCCATGCTGCCTCACCTCCCCACCCACACCCAATGAATGAATTAGACTTGCAGTCATTATCATCAGACTAGTTACATCCAGCTCCCTGGCTTTCTGCTCTTAGTGCCTACGAGAAGGAAAAGAATCCTGATTTATCCTTACTTTTCCCTCCCCTTTGCCTAAACCAAATCAAAACTCCCAGAAACAGTTGACAAACCAAGTTTTTAAATTCAGTCCCAGGTCTCCAGGCTCCCCCTACCACATACACACACAGGTCGATTTTTATTTGTTTATTTATTTTTTTGTAAAAGCATCTGGCACTTGGGCGATTACTGGGCTTGGGCTGCAGCTTGCCGCCACACCCCAGTTCTTCATTGTTCACCTGGCTCTCTTTTCCAGCCCTAGCAGAAAGCCCGGTGTGTGTGTGTGTGTGTGGCCTTGTCAACATCTCTGGCGGTGTGTAATTGCCAGTCGTGTATATTGTTTCACCAGCAATAAAAATCCAGCAGGGAAATGAGTGCTAAAATTAGTTTGTTTGTCCTTTGACAACATCTCCTCCAGTTAAAAAAAAAAGTTGTTTATCTAACTGGCAGAAAAGACTTTGCTGAAATCAAAAGTAACTGTCTTGCTTAATGGTGTGAGAGATTGTATGTCGAAGTGCTTCCACCAGATTCTCCTTGAAAGGACATTTGATCTTCTAGAAAGTTCAGCCTCTGACAGTTACTGCATTTTAATGGGTGGGGTTTTTTTCTCCTTGTGTTGTTTGTCAGATGGATGTGTGTGGTTCACTGGTGTACCATGAGTCTGTACATCTGTTGGGTGTGGGAGTAGGTAAATGGATGGATAGACAGACAGGGGTTCCACTGGAAGATAAATGGGCTAATTTGCTTTCTCATGTCTTAGGTATCAAGTTTTCCAACATTTAAGAAGAAAGGAAAGCTCTGAGCAGTGTCTTTGTAAAACATTTGTTGCTAAACCTCACCTTATACATGTGTATTAAGGCTTCATTCATTCATGTGTTCATTCATTCAACAAAAATGGTATTTTTTAAAGATTTTTAAAATTTATTTTAAAGCCAGAGTTACAGAAAGAGGAGGAGAGACAGAGATCGTCTATCTGCTGGTTTACTTCCCAAATGGCCACAATGGCCCCGGGGTGGGCCAGGCTGAAGCCAAGAGCCCGGAGCTTCATCTGAGTCTCTTACGTGGGTGCAGGGGCCCAACTACTTGGGCCATCTTCCACTGCTTTCCCAGGCATATTAGCAGGGACCTGGATCAGAGAGGGGCAGCTGGGCCTCAAATCCGTGCCCGTTTGGAATGTGGCATCCCAGGCAGGCGGAGGTTTAACTACTATACCACAACCCCTGCTCCCGAGGTCATGTTTAATGAGCACTGAGCATGTGCTAGGCCCTGGGATAATAAGAATCATCTTTGCCTTCAAGGAGCTTACTGTCTAGGATAGGGAATAAATATTAAAAAGCAATTGTACAAATACTCATTCAACTCTAGCTTTAATCATGGGCTATATTTTATTGCAATATAATTCACATGTAAAATTCGCCATTTTAAAGTTATATGCTTCTTGGGGTGGGCATTGTGCACCTTAGCACACCTGCATTCCATATCAGAGTGCCCGTTTGAGTCCTGGAGCTCTGCTTCTGATCCAGCAGTCTGCTGATGCATCTAGAAAGGCAGCAGATGATGGCTCAAATGCTTGGGTCCCTGGAACCCACGCAGGTGACCGGGAGGAAGTTCTTAACTCCTGGCTTCAACCTGGGCCAGCCCTGGCTGTTGCCCTACATTTGATTAGAAACCAGTGAGAAGATCATTCCCTCTCTGTCTCTCTCTCTCTCTCTGCCACTCTGCTTTTCAAATAAATAAATAAGTAATTTTTTTAAAAAAAAAAAACAAAGCACTTAATTCAGTGGCTTTCAGTATATTCACAGAGTGGTTATTTGTAAACCGATTGCGTTGAGCGAAAACTTCAGCACAACCACAGACTCGCCCTGCTGCGGCAGCTTTTCCATTGCTTTCACGTGGGCTCTGCTGCTGGTCACTAATGTGGTGAAGGGAGTCTGGGGGGCGTCACCGGTTCACGCAGGGTCCCCGGGAGGCGGCCCTCAGGGAATGTTCCTTTGTTCCACTCCCGGAAGCTGTGCTTCTCACCTGAAAACTCTCCCCCCGCCCCTTGCTTGGACCTACTGGTTCTGGGCAGCCTCCACAGCATTGTCCTCTAAGAATATCTGGAAATGGAAGAAATGGAAGAAATTCAAGGACCAGGAACCCTCAGGGTCTGCTTCATGTGTGTGCAATAAAATCTCCATGATTTCACTCAGCTGATTGTTGAGAAAATTGACTCATTGGGCTTCTTATTACACACAATGACTGAAATGATGAAATATTTGCATCATCAGATACCTTGCAGGTGGTCTGCTGGGGTGCATACAAGGATTAAAGGGGTCCCAATGTGGTCTGTGGCTCTGCCCAAGTTTCTTCACACCTTCTGTTCTCAGAAGATGAGGGTCAAGACACAACAAGGCTCCTTTCCTGGGTCTTGTGAAGGAGCTAAGGGAAATACAAGGAGCATCTACTGCGCACCTGCCCTGCATCCTGTAGGTACCCAAGCTCCTAAGAACTTGTCTTGTTAGTACAGTGTCAGCCAGCTCAACGGAAAGTTCTAGGAGTCTTGCCTTCCCTGAACAGCGCTCATTTCATCAGAAGATAGTTTTGTAGCCTCACCAGAAGATCTGGAAAAGAGTAAATTAGCATCAGTGGTGTTCACAGAATTTTGTAACAACCCCGTTAAGACATCGGTCTCCAAGATGGAATTCACCATTGTGGATCCTTTGCCATCATGACAGCCATAGCAGTATCCTCCAAGTGTATAGTCTTCTTCAAATTGCAGCGCACTTCTGCTGTCCTTGTCTCACGAGTTCTCATGTCGCCCTTGTGATAGTCCCATATGTCTCAGATGAAAAACCTCGGGCCCAGAAAAGGGACTCGCCCTTGATGGTGAAAACGGCTCTACTATCTCCTATCCTTTTTTTCCTCCTCTCTTTAAAGCTTACCTGCTTGCTCTGCTCTGTAACATTCTTGCCTGATTCACTAATGACTTGTCAGTTCCACTTACATTCCTTAGGTGAAACACCTGCTTGTCTAATTGCTGACATTAAAGAATGTCAGGAGTCCATCTGACAGATCATTGTATTCGCTGGTTTCCTTCTGCTTGATAGATTCCTGTGCGTTGGGATTAATTAAGTCTTTTGCTTGCTTGCTAGCAAGCCGGTGATCCTCTGAGCTGAATCAGTGGCTGAGTTATCCTTGGGCTCTGATCAGGGGCAGGACCTCAGGGAATCCTCGGCTCCTCCCCAGTAGAGCAGGAGCTTGTGAAAGGTGAGCCTGCGTGCAACTTGCTTTTGGCCATTCACCTGCAGCATCCTCTTCTCCTTTGAAAGGTACATGACTGATGGTGGGCTCGGCCTGTACACACGGCGCCTGAACCGGCTGCCTGATGGGATGGCTGTGGTGCGGGAGACGCTGCAACGAAACACCTCCCTGGGCCTTGGAGATGCAGACAGGTAAGCTTGCTCCGCGTGGGGTTGGCGGGATGCAGGGATGACGCCGGGGTGGCCTGGGAAATGAGAGTCGTGGGAAAGTGCATGGGGGATGCTTCAACCCAGGGAGAGGTAGGGAGCCCCTGTGGCGGTGCCTGAGGTCAGGAGCCGGCCCAGGAGGTAGGCGAGGGCCACTGAGGGGTCTGAGTCCTGCCTCTGTGTGGAGTGCACACGAGGAGCTCAGGCTCAGCTGGTTTTGCGGTTGTTTTGACTGTTGCCATTGCATCTCTGCAGCTCTGGGGACCTGTTTTGCTTCCTCTCTTGTGAGGCTGCTTTCCAGGGATTGCAGCCATGAGGCATGGGAGGGCTGTGCACTGAGGCAGTGCTGCCGGCCTGGGCGCCTGGGGGACGAGGACGTCTCCCTAGCGTCTCCTGTGGCCCAGCACGAGGAGGCAAGGCTTGTGGATGCGGTTGCACACCACCTGAGTAGTTGTCACTGTGAAGGGGCTGATCAGGCTTCTTGCCACCACCGCCACAAGAGAAGAACAGAACCTCAGGCAACACAACAGGAAAGAGAGAGGGCAGTTTGGTTTCCAAGTTTCTCTAGTCCTTACTCTGACATGGACCGGTTCAGTGACCTTGAGCAAGCCACTGACGAAGGGATGTGGACTGTACCATTGCCAAGGTCCCTTCCAGCTCTAATGTGCTGTCTTTCTGGATGTCAGTACAGCTTCCCAATGCCCTTTGATGATCTGGCTGTTCAAGGATTTTTTCTGGCGTACTTGACCTCTTTCCACATCTGGGTTGATGAGACAGAACATGGCATTCGACTGCGAGTGGTTTGCAATGACTGTGCGCTTTTTTGGGTGCTAACCCTCATGCGTCAGAAAGCCAAGTAGCAACAGAAGCACAGCTTCCCACTGTGCATCTCGCAGGCCAGGCTTCTTACCAAGAGCTCAGTGCCGTCTCTGGTTCTCTGGCTTCAGAGGAACGTGGCAGCACACAGGAGAGGCACTAACATCCTGGCCAGGAATGGCATTTGCTAATGAGGACGCTTCCTATTCTCTGAGAGGCGTCCGAGAGCACTGAGTTCATTGTCAGGAGCTTGGGACTGGCCCAGTCCCTGCTGCTGACTTGGCTGTGCCCTCCTTGGAGCCCCCCATGGCCCAGGGTGGTGATTTATATCAGGGATGACAACAGGCTTCCCGCTGGAGCCCCAGCTCAAGTCTGCTTCCTTCCTATAGTTAATAAGAGTTTGACAACTGTTCTTTTCTTTTTTAAAAAAATTTTTATTTGGAAAGCAGAGTGACAGAAAGAGGGGAGAGAGATCTTCCATCCATTGGTTTACTCCCGAGAGGGCCGCAATAGCCAGGGCTGGGCCAGGCTGCAGCCAGGAACCAAGAATTCTGTCCAGTTCTCCTATGTGGGTGACAGGGGTCCAAGTACTTTCTGATGCTTTCCCAGGCACATTTGCAGGGAGCTGGATCAGAAGCAGAGCAGCCAGGACTCAAACCAGAGCTCCAGCATGGGATTCCAGCTTTGCAAGCAGCAGCTTAACTCACTGTGCCACAATTCTGGCACCAATCACTGCTCTCTTTAAAAAAAAAAAAAATTAAAAACTGCTCTAAGGCATAAACTCTCTGTAACTACAATTTTTATAGTAAATATTATCGGGGGAAAAATAAGCAGTTGTTGCAGCACCCTCTTGGAAGAGTCCACAGTTTGCCAGTTATTTTGCTCATGCGTGGTCTCCTGTACGTGCAGCAGGTGAGTGAGTCTGTTAGCACAAATGCAGCCCTTACAAGCTGTGCTCCCCCTTGCAGCAGCGGCAGAATCTCTGCTCAGCAGTTTAATGTAACGCTTCATTGCAGGGTTAATGGCGTTATTATAGACCACAGCTGAGCTTCTGTCCGCGTCTGGAGATGGAGGATTTGGGGGTGGAAGTGCAAACATGGATGGTGTTTGTTATTTTACTTCGGTCTGTATGGTTCCACCAAGTGGCCAACTGTGTCTTCCAGTCCAGCCCACACTCTGAAAAACCCCCAAAACTTGGTCTTTTGACGAACGACCCCAGAAACACAGAGTCCAGATCAGATGATGCAAAAAGCATGAGGTGGTTTATTCCGGCGTTTGCGCTAACGGGCTTGTTTTAACAGCCACAGGTTTATGCACAGGTTTAGCAAGGGCATGGGGGGATACTTGTCACTTCTCAGAAAAACCGCAGAATGTACTGTCTGTTAACCTTAGGGGCATCTGGTGCCGCTCTTGGGTGAGGTTGCTCTGAGATCGAGCCTGTGTTCCTGTCCTCGCGGGCCTGGTTTCCTGTTTCTGCACAGCCTTGCAACCTAGGGACCTGGACTTCTTCCCAAGTGCATACTTGAATGTTATTATTTTTTATAAGGGTCTTACAACTCGAGTGCTCAGGCGTGATCTTTTATTTTATTTAAGACCAAATGCATAACCAAATATGAAAGAAAGGACTCAGGTGGCTTTTGTAAAAATGGAATTCATTAGTGATTATAAATTTCTTCATCTATTTTAAATCAGTAGTTGTGAGATTTATTTGTATTTATTTGAGAGTGAGCAAGTGAGTGAGCCATCCTCTGTTGGTTCATTTCCCAGTGCTCACAGTGGCCAGCAATGGGCCAAGCTAAAGCTGGGAGCCAGGAACACAAACCAAGATCTCCCAAGTGGGTGCAAGGAACCTGTTTACTTGAGCCATCAGCGCTGCCTTCTCAGGTCTTCATTAGCAGAGAGCTGGAATCAGGAGTCAGAGCCATTCCTCAAACCCAGGTACTGCAATAGGAGATATCTTAAAAGTGGGTGTCTCAGCTGGTGGCTTAACCCTCGGGCCAAATGCCAGCCCCATTCTTCCTAGTTTGTGTAAGTTCTGAGATGTAGACAAGAGGTGTTTTGTGCTGTTCTAGCACAGTTATTGTGGACAGACCATAGTGATGCTTTGTCTTTGGCCGAGTGGAAGCAGATTTGTTTCTATAAAGCTCTTCATGTAAATTGCCTACAAAAACTATATTCTAAATGAGTGTTTCCCACAGTGGGAGGCTGGTGTTGGTAGTGCAGGAGATCACTTCAACATTTACATTAAATTACATTTAATTGTAATATTTTTACAAATTTGCAATGTTCATATCCAAGCCATGATTTTACAGATACTACCTGCAGTGAGGAGCGTATTGGCTTGAGACAATTTAGTGTGAAATATAAAGGAAGACAGTCACAGATGGTAGGGAGGCAAGTGGCTGTAGTTTGAGTAGTATCCTCAGCTTTGCAATTGGGAACACCTTCTTTAAACAATCAGACAGGTGGCCAGAACTCCTCCCTTCGAACCTCAAAAACAAAGGTTCTAGAGCTAAGTTATTTCCTGGAAATTCTGTACAAGAAGACAGCCCAGTCCTTGTGGCTTCACACGGAAGCAATAGAGCACGGATCCTACAGAGGAGATAGGAGAGGCTCTACTGAGAGGGCAGACCTCGGCGAAGGGCACACAAGCATGCGCGTGGCTGCTGGCGGTGAGAGGCAGCAAATTATTAACCACCTCCGTGCTACGCTGGTGAACAGCTGTTGCCGGTAAAGGACGCCGACCCGTGCAGCAGAGCGTGGCCGTTTGCAGCAGGAAATGGCTGGGGTATCTTCGGGTTATGAAAAGTGACTGATAGGAATGTGTACCTTCAGAGCCTGGGAGATAGAGGCCATGTCACTTTGAGGGCCTTGCATGTCACCAACCGGCTCTGGGAAGCAGTGAATGAAGATAGTGAATTCAGAACGCCCAGTCTGCTCTTGATCTCCCGTCACACCTCGGGGTCGCCACCCCTGGGCTCCAGGTTTCTCCTGATAATGATCAGGGGCTCCGTCCAGCAAACCAGAGCCAGACAGCTGGGAAGGGAGGATCAAAAGGGACAGACGGAGGTGGCTTAACGCATGTTGTAGGCCCCAGATAACAGCCATGGGAGCTTTGGCACGGAGGGCTCTGGACTAAGGCCTGGAGGCCTGGCTGCTAGGGTCTGGATGTGTTTGGAGTGTGTCCCCAAAGCTTCATGTGCTGAATGAAATTCAGTCCCCACTGTGAAGTATATTAAGAGTGTACAAACCTATTTTGACTCTGGTATTTAGAGGTTAGAGGTGGAAGGTAGTTAGGATTAAGGAAGGTCATCAGGGTATAACCTCATGGTTGAATTCTGGTTGCTTTTTAGACAAACGAAGGAGGGCCAGAGCTGTGGCACAGCAGGTTGAAGTCCCAGCCTGCAGCACCAACATTCCATATGATGCTGGTTCGAGTCCCGGCTGCTCCACTTCCAGTCCAGCTCCCTGCTAATGTGCCTGGGAAAGCAGTAGAAGATGGCCCAGGCCCTTGGGCCCCTGCACCCACATGAGAGACCCAGAAGAAGCTCCTGGCTTTGAATCGGCTCAGCTCCGGCTGTTACAGCCAATTGGGGAGTGAACCAGTGGATGGAAGACCTCTCTCTCTCTCTCTCTCTTTCTCTGTAACTCTTTCAAATCAGTAAATCTTTTGTAAAAGAAAGATGTGTGGAGGAACTCAGAAGAGACACGCAGACGTGCAGTTCCTTGCATCACCGTGGAACTCTGCCAGCAGGAAGCCCATCACCAGCTGCAGGCCATTGACCTTGCTCCACCCCCTCCCCCAGGAGTGCATGCCAAAATACACCTCTCCCTTTATAAAGCTCCCCAGTCTGTGACTCAGTTAATAGCAGCAGAAAGTGGACGAATAGGTCAGCCTGTCAGAAAGTCAAATGGTTTTTGCACCTCTGCCAGCTGTCCCCTCAGAACCCTTCCAAAGTGCTTGAACTCCAGGGAGTTAAGTGCTCCGCAAGCTCTGGGTTCAGCTCACAGAAAAGTCTCCTCTTTCCATGGCTTTCTTGGTCACCCCAGGGCTTCACCGTGCTCCTGAGCCCCTCTCAGGCTGGGGCTGTACTGCAGCTTCCCAGGGCCACGTAAATGCTGCGGAGAGTGCCAGCAGGCAGGAGGGCCCTGCCGAGGATGACCTTGGGTTAGCTCTCTCCTCAACCATCAGAGCGCTTACTGAATGCCAGTGGCTTTCATTTGGGCAATAAAGCCTTCCAAGGACAAAAAAACAAATGCCCTATGGTTTAAAAAAAAAAAATCAGCCTGAGACTGAAAATGTCCCTCCAGCACTGCCAGGAAACCAAGGAGAAGGGAGATCCCTGTTTTGTTTTCCTTCTTGTTATAAGCAGTTCATTATTTTCCAAATTATGAATGTTTGAGATGTGGGAATGGCTCTTTCTGTTGCTGTACAAACTTCTCAGACTGTGTCTGGGCCCTGGCCCTCCGGCCATCCCAGTTTTGCCCTAAATTGAGAGGCTGCTCTCGGGTAAGCCCCATGGCATGAGGATATAGCTATGCAGCCTGGTATTCGAGCAGCCTGCCAAACCAAACCCTCCTTCCTCGCCCAGATTGTCCTAAGTGCTCCAAGAGCCCAGGCATCACTTGGCTTTGTGATTTGTGTGGAACAAAGCAGCCTTTCTGGCACTAAACAGTGAATTCACGGGTTCAGGCCCAACCAGGAGGGAAGAGTTACATCCAGGCCAGAGGGCCCCAGCCAGCCCGTGCAGTTGGCATCAAGCCCTTGTTCAGGGGTAGGTCCCCAAGCCCGTTGTTCCTTAGGCATAGTTCCTGCTGGGATCTACAGAAGAGAAGGAACAAATAGAGCAAGAGACCTGCACTTCCTTTTAGATCCAGAATATGTGGCTATGTAATGTTGCATGGCAAGAGTGAATTAAGGCTGCTTATCAGCTGGCATCAGATAGGAAGAGTGCCTTGCATTCTGCAGCTGGACCCAATGAACTGACAACATTCTCTTTCTTTAAAAGATTGATTTATTTATTTGAAAGGCAGAATGAGAGAGTGAGAGAGAAAGAGAAGAGAGAATGAATCTTCTATCTACTGGTTCACTCTGCAAATGACTACAACAGCTGGTGCTGGAGCCAGGAGCTTCATCGGGGTCTCCTACATGCATACAGGGGTCCACGGACTTGGGGCCATATTCTGCTGCTTTCTTAGGCCATAAGCAGGGAGCTGGATTGGAAGTGGAGCAGTCGGGACTCGAACCAGCATCATATGGAATGTTGGTGCTGCAGGCTGGGACTTCAACCTGCTGTGCCACAGCTCTGGCCCTCCTTCGTTTGCGCTGACATGGGATGCTGGCATTGTAGGTGGCGGCTTAACCTGCTATGCCACAGCACTGGCCCTGTGACAGCCTTCTTAGGAGCAGAGGAGAGAGACAGAAGAGGAGGTCCGAGTGATGTAGCATGAGAAGGATGCAACCTGCCGTCGCTGGCTTTGAAGTTAGAGTAAGGAGTCTACTGCCAGAGGACACAGGGAGTGGGAAAAGGCTAAGGGGCAGCAGTCCTGCCCCCCGAGCCTCCAGAAATGAGGGCGCCCTGCCAGAAACTATGCCTTTTTTGTTTGTGAAATTCATGTCAGACCTAAAACGCTCGGAACTTATGACGATAATGCATTTTTGCTGTTTTTAAACACAAAGTCCATAGTATTGTATATGGCAGCAATAGAAAACCACTGTCAGCTTTTATCAGAAACTGAACAATACGAGGATCCATTGCCTGATAGACTGCTGTATGCCAGGAGCTGCACCACGCACCTTGTAAGCATCATCCCGGTGACACTCGACCCTTTAAGGGGAGCTGGGGCCCTGGAGTCCTGAACTTGAAGCAGTGGTGCTCGTGAGGGGCCGTAACCTTGCCTGACTCACGCCCCAACAGGAGTCCAAGCTGCGGGTCAAGCCAAGGCCTGTGTGACCCGCTGTGTACTCTAACCGGCTTGCTTACTGCCTCTTTAAGGCAGCTGTCCTCTGGAGTCTGCCAGTTCTGAACTGAAGCCCTAGTCTTGATGTCCTCTTGTTAAATGAGCCCCCAGTCACTGAAAACACAAGCATGCCCAAATGGCAGGAAGAGTAAATTGAGTTCTTCTTTTGTTTTTTGAAAACAAAATTAATTTATTTGAAGGCAGAGAGAGAGAGAGAGAGAGAGAGAGAAATCTTCCATCTGCTGGTTCACTCTCCAAATGGCCACAATGGCCAGGGCTAGGCCAGGCCGAAGCCAGGAGCCCAGAATTCCATCCAGGTCTCCCACATGGGTGCAGGGGCCCAAGGGCCTGGGCCATCTTCTACTGCTTTCCCAGGCACATTAGCAGGGAGCTGGATTGGAGGTGGAGCAGCCTGGACTCTAACTGGTGCCCAAATGGGATGCTGGCATTACAGCTGGCAGCTTTACCCATAAATTCAGTTCTTCAGGAGCAACACAAAGGCTGTATTTCTGGGTGCCTCCCACCCCATCCCAGACTTCTTACACATGGACGCTGTGGGGCGGGGCGGGGGCGTGCCACCCCCTTTTCCTGGCAGTGACCTCAGGCCCAGAGGGACAAGTCCTCTCGTCCTCTCGTACATAAAGCTGGATGGGTTTACTCTTCCGCTTGCTTGTAGGTTCACCTGTTGGTGAATTCCGACCTGCAGTGTGCTCTGTGAGTAGCGAGAGGAGCCCACAGTCTCAAGGTCCCCGACCAGGGCTGATGTCTCCCTTCAGTGACCCAGGCAATCCAGGGTTAACAGGGCGGGGGGGGGGGGGGGAGCTATGTCCTTTATCTCCTCCTCTGCTCTCCATTCCCCTTTCCCCTCCCCCCTCCAGCCTGTGCACAGCTACGGACTAGAAGAGAGTGAAAGTCACTTTCAACCCTGGGCTCAGAAAAGGGCCCTTGGAGGCAAATCTGTCTCCGTGGTAACAGGGTAATAATTACTCATGGGCCTTTCCCAGGGGCTGCTTTTCCGCTGGTGCCACTGGCTTCCTTGGAAGTGAGAGCTGCCTCTGTGGGATGGGTAGGCAGGGGCCACCTGTGCCGGACAGGGGGATGGTGCTGACAGGAAGCAAACCATCTGCAGTGTAAACCACAGAGGAATTCTCCCAGGGGCTTGGAAAGAGCAGAGGAGGGCTAGTCTGCCCGCCATTGTTTCCTGGGCATGCGCTGTTTTCACTTTAAAACGGAAAAAAAAAAAAAAAGCATTGTGGACAGGGTCCCCCCAGGAATCTCAGAATCTGTGGCTCAGAATCTCAGCCTCTTAACTTGGTGACAGGACAGCAGAAATGTGGCTTGCCTGGGGGGGAGGGGCATTATCACACCCCAAAGTGCTGCCCCTCAGCAGTTGTCGCAAGGTAATTTATAGGCTTCATGGTTGTTCCACGTATGGATGAACCAATGTCCAGCAATGTGGAAGCAAGCATGAGAGGCCGGAGAGAAAGGCCAACACAGGCCACCTTCTCTGTGCTTACTCTCCCATAACCCAAAGCATAGGTCCCAGCCCCAAGTCCCAGTCTGACCGCACCTGCGCCCTATGCAGAAAACAACACCGTGTTACTCTCCCATAACCCAAAGCATAGGTCCCAGCCCCAAGTCCCAGTCTGACCGCACCTGCGCCCTATGCAGAAAACAACACCGTGTGTTTGAATGCACACGCCTGGGAAAGTCTTTGTTTCAATCAGAATAGGAGAGGTTATGCTGCTGGACAAATGACTCCATACACTCACCCTCCACTCTGCCTTCATTGCAGGCCGGTGGAGGCTGTGTTGTCCATCATTCTGTCTCTGAGACCTAGGGGGACAGAGGGACCATCGTGTAGAGCACTGGTAATCCCTATGACCAGGAAAAAGAGAAAGTAGGGAACCACATGCTATCTCTTAAAGCTTCTGCCTGGAAACAGCCCATGTAACTTCTGTTCTGTCACTGGACAAAGGAAGTCACATGGCTACACTGAAGTTCAAAGGTGACAGGAAGTGCAGGTCTGCCATGTGCCTGCAAGGGGAAGATGATGCAGTGGCCTTCACTAATGCCTGTCACCATTTTGTGTACAAATGACAGCCTGAGCTTAATGCTAACCCCAACTATGCATGATGCAAGTCATCACCTATTACTGTATGCCTATCAGATGCCAGCATGCTGCCACCCACCTACTCTGATCACATGGCCCCTAGGGACTCCTGTGTAGGGGAGAGAGCGCAGGTAAATGAGGAATGTGACAACTTAATGGGTTAGGCAGTTTTATCCAATGCTGTGGGTCAGTTTTATTTCAATCAAGTATTTGGACTACATTTTGATATGTGACAGCTTATAGAAAATGCTGCTGATGATTTAATATTAACTGAGCACCTACTATATACCAGGCCCTGGGGACCTGAAGATGAATAGGACTGCCCCTGGGAAGCTTAGAGTCTAGCAAATATTTGGTACAGCCAGCGTGTAAAGATTTATTTATTTATTCGAAAGGTAAAGGCGGAGTTACAGAAAGGCAGAGGCAGTGTGAGAGAGAGATCTTCCATCCGCTGGTTCACTCCCCAAATGGCCACATTGGCTGGAGCTAGGCTGATCTGAAGCCAGGAGCCAGGAGCTTTTTTCTGTATCTCTGACACAGGTGCAGGGGCTCAAGGACTTGGGCTGTCTTCTACTGCTTTCACAGGCCATAGCAGGGAGCTGGATCAGAAGTGGAGCAGCCAGATCTCGAACCAGCACCCATATGGGATGCTGGCAGCTTTACCTGCTAAGCCACAATGCCAGCCCCAATAACTAATTTGTTGTAAAAGAGGCTTATTAATACTATAACTAGTACTCCAACAGTATTTTTCACTTTGTGTTGCTATGTGAGGGCAAACTGTTGAAATCTTTACTTAATATATACTAAACTGATCTTCTGTATATAAAGAGAATTGAAAATGAATCTTGATGTGAATGCAAGGGGAGAGGGAGTGGGAGAGGGGAGGGTTGCGGGTGGGAGGGAAGTTATGGGGGGGAAGCCATTGTAATCTATAAGCTGTATTTTGGAAATTTATATTCTTTAAATAAAAGCGTTATAAAAAAAAAAAGAGGCTTACAGTCAAGTAGGGGAAGAGAGGAACCTACATAAGCAGTAGAAAGGTGATGATGGAGCAAGTGCTGTAGAGACTTCTATTCTGGGCTGTGGGAGCCCCGGGGGGGGGGGGGCACAGGAATCACCCCAGAGGGCTGACTGTGGTCCTGCATGGGGAACTTGCTGATACCCTAGTAAAATGCCAGAGAATTCTTTCCTGTCAGTGGGGATTCGGAAGATCCTTTAGCAACTTTATCCAAGTGTCAGATCAGCCCACTTAGCTCTTCCTCCGCTTGGGATTTCCTCTGACATCCTCCATCACTATTAAAGAGCAGCCCCACCACGATTTGTTATGGGATTGTTAAGAGCTGATTGAGATATGTCTGGTGCACGAGGAAGCCCTTGCAGGGAGCAAGGTGCCCTCCCTCCTCGTGGGCCTGGGAAGCATGCGTTCCCGGTGACTCTGATGGAAGCGTGCATTACCTGCATGGCAATGCGTGCATCCTTGCCCTAAGGGAGTGAAGCTGCATTAGAAACCAGAGACTGGGCCTGGGCCTGGCTCTGCCTCATGTGAGTATCTTGAGCATGATGCTCTCCCCAGTCCTTCAACTGCGTAATCAGACTGGCTGAGAGTGAAGGCTCCCAAACTCCCATGAGTCTCTGCTCTTGTTTCTCATTTGAAGGGCAGGGTTCACCCAATGACTCACGGGCATAGCTCATCCAGGTAGGGCAGGGACTGTACACATCCCTCTTCCCTGATAGCCGTAATAACACGTGGAGCACATGACAGCATCACATTTAGGAGTGGACTTCTCGTATGCAGCTGCCTTGCTGAGTGGCCTCCTCTTCTGCATTCTGCTGACCTCTTACAGAGGGATGTCCATCCTTATGATGCTTTGCAGCTAAGCCTCCTCCAGGTCACAGTGCGTTTAGAGGAGTTTGAGAGAGCTGGGTGGCCATGGTTGCTGATGGCAGATGCAGAGGAGAGCCTGGGGCTGTAGGACCAGAGTGAGATCTTCCCCCAGGGAAGGAAGTGCCTGGAGGAGAGGGTGGTGGGCCTTAGATCTGCTGGAACTTTGGAGAAACTCTATCATACATTGCAATGGACTTGTTCCCATTGGACCTTCACCAAAATTATATTAAGAAATGAAGCTCATGGAATTGTAGTCTTGTTTTCATCACGATAGCGGCATTCTAAGTCACTGATAAGCAGTGACTTGTGTTTATTTTGGTGGGTGTTTTGACTTGAGCTTTAATTAGACTTGGAGGGACACTGTTCCCTAAATCAGCATCGACAGCGGGTGCAGCCTGTGCAATGCAGAGCAGGTGGTCTACTTCAAGAACAAGCAGTTTGGGGGGTTGGAGGGATTTCCCTGCACTGATTTTTCATGCAGTGGATAGACTCTGCATGGTGTGCCATAGTCCAAGAGGATGAAACAGCACTTTGAAAGTTATACAAGGAGGGGCTGGCATTGAGGCATAGTGGGAAAAGCCACCCCGTGCGACACCATCTTACCATATTGGTGCCAGTTGATGTCTGGCTGCTCCACTTCTGGTCTAGCTCCCTGCTAAAGGCTTGGGAGAAGCAGCAGAAGACGACCCAAATGTTTTGGCCCCTCCCACCCATGAGGGAGACCTTGAAGAAGCTCCTGTCTCCTGGCTTCGACTTGGCTGGGCACTGGCTATTGCAGCCATCTGGGGAGTGGACCAGCAATGGAAGATCTTTCTCTCTCTCTCTCTCTCCCCCTCCCTCTCTCCCCCTCTCCCCACCCCCGAATCCCCAATTCTGGCTTTTAAAATAAATAAGTGAATCTTTAAAAATTTTTTAGAGAAAGTTAAACAAGGAAACAATAAGTTTAATGTATAAGGAAACTGAGGCTTGGGAAGGTGACATTCCTTCACGAAGGCCACAGTGCTACCAGGAGCAAAGTGAGGGTTTGAATGTGGGTCTCCTTTCCATAAAACCGTGGCTGTCAGTCATCGTATTTGCCTCCATCCGTGTTCTCATTTCAACTGCCCTCCCTCCAAAAACTGAGCCTCCTTTGGAGCTGCATGACTACCTGGTGAGCATCTGCTTAGGGTCCAGCATGCATTGCGGCGCTCCCAGGTGTCCCCCGGCCCCTCCCCCGGGTATTGTGTTCCCATCCGGGAGGAATATGTTAGCCTGAGAGGTCAGCTCAGGCCAGGTTCTGCTGCACACAGAGCTCCGTCCTTTACTTAAGAGGATCTTGGGGTTGCCAGGAGCTGGGGATGTCGTATTTTTCTCCCGAGAATGTGTAGCTGTTTTATTGCCAGAACCTCCAGGAAAGACTTCAGAGTTGCCATTGTCATGATCACTCCAGGTGACCTTGAGGGTCATGGTCTCCTGGGAGTGGCGTCTGCTGTGGATGCCTGTGGCTTCTTTGTGTCTCAGTCCTGCGGGATGAGGAGGCTGGCTTTGTGCGCTCCAGCTGCGACCCCTTGTTTTCGCTCGTCCGCCGGGCGCTCTGATTTATCTCCCTCATTAATCGTGGTGCTCAGTACTGTACGATTGCCTGAAACGAGATCTGAAGAGAGAGTGTGACATGTTGAAGGATGTTGTGAGACTGTGTGGAGATCACAGGGGACGCAGGGAAATGAGGTGGTTGCACGGCTCAGCGGCTCAGACCTCCACCCTGAGGATTTCTGTTGTCACCCTCCCTTCCCTTTACCCTGAGATTTAGGGAGAGGGATTCGTATCCTACAGTTCCCCCCGTGACCAAATACGGCTTCACAAAATTCTCCCTGGCTGCCTGGTGGACTTGTCTGGGCGCAGCTTGTAGGTAGCCGTGACTGTGCGGGAGCTGAGCCCCAGTGACGACGTGCAGCAGGCAGGAGTCTGTCGGGTCTCCTTTCATGGGATACAGGGGTGACTAGAAAGCCAGTGTGGCCCCCATTCCCGCGGAAGCAGGCTGAGCACTGAGTGGGGCACTGAGGGTGCCCTGGAAGAGCCCCCATGGAGAGAAGGGCCCATCTCTCCATTGTCCACACCGTAGCAGCTCAGGGAGGCTCTGGATGCTCTGAGCAGATTCCTTGGGAGGCTGCTTGCCCTCCCCGAGGACTGTTGGCAAGCTGGGAGCCACACCCACCTTGCTCCAGGTATTCATCTAAGAGTTTCATTTAGCTTTAACCTCCCGGAGTCCCCAACAAGACAGGACTTACCCCCGTTTCACAGACGAGGAGGTCCAGGTCAGTGCGCCCAAGCGACTTGCTCAGGGCTCTGTAGGCAGCGAGGGCAGGGCTTGAATCCCAGCCCAGGTCTGCCTGTGTCTGAAGCCAGCGGAGTGTCCGAGCCTCCACACCACCCGTCTCTAAACGGGAGAGTGGGCCATGCTGAGCAGTGCATCCAGCTCCCCCATCTCAGAGCAATCAGGAGCAACCTGAGTGCTTCCTTTACCTGAGGAACTCTGCCTCCTGCTCCGAACTGGCTCTGGTCCCGCTTCCCCCTTCCTATCCTCACTCCAGGCAGGAGGTTTCGGGGTCTCTCATCGAGCCAGGGTCTCCCCATGACCTGGCCTAGCACGTAGCATGCCTCTGGAACTGTAGGCTCCTGGGTGTGGTCTCCCTCTCTAGACAGGGAGGGAGTGACCAGAATAGCAGCCTCTTCTCTGCGTTCCCCTGGCAGGTCTCTGCTCCCTCCTCCAAGTAATCGCTCAACGTCTCCTCTGGTCCCACTGAGACCCTCACACGGCCCTGCAGCCGCCTCTTGTCCCACTGAGACCCTCACACGGCCCTGCAGCTGTTGTAACTTCTTAGCGTCCACTTGAGGTGCACCCTGCCTCCTGCCCCAGGGTTGACGTCAGTGACTCGCCAATGCATGTAGAATAAAATCCAGACTCCTTACCGTGGCCTCCGAGTCAGCGCGTGTGCTGGCCCCCGCCCTCCTCTTCGGTCTCACCTCGTCCTGCCTTCCTCTCCTGAACTCACGCCTGCTCTCCCTGCAGAACCTTTGCACAGGCTATTCCCTCCGCCTGGAATGTGCTTCCAGAATTTTTTGTTTCCAAGGCTGACTCAGATCAATCAAACCTCACCTTTCAGAGGCTCTTCTGCCACTCTACCGAAAGATGCCAGTGGTTGATTTCTTTTAGAAACTATCTCACATCCAGTTGGACTATCTGTGTCAATTTTCGTTTATTTCCTGTGATACCTCCGCCATGAGACAGGAAGGCTGAGGAAGACAGAGACCAGGCCAGTTGTGTTTGTGAAGAATTTCCTCTCCTTGCACAGTGCCCGGCTCACGGGTCAGCAGTGAATGAATGACTGCTAGCCACCGGGCTGCAGGGCTGACCACGTGATGCGGGCAACAATGAAACAGCACAGCCCCCGGACGAGGCAGCACGGGGCTTAGACCCAGGAGAACAGAGCAGTAGCCAGAGGCCAACTGCTGCTACAAGACCCCGGGAGCGGCGACTTAGGAAGGGACGAGCGGTTCTCTTAGCTCACTGCCCTGGAGGCTGCGTGTCAGATGACATCACACAGGCTATGGTGAAGGCTCCAAGATGGATGGCAGAGAGTGTGCAGAAGGACGATCACGTGACAGGACAGGAGGAGGAAGACTGACAGCCGCCCTGTGAGGGCACGCCCCCATGATCCAAGGACCTCCCACCTCACCCTGCCCCTCCTGTAGTAGGTTGTTTTTGTTTTGTTTTGTTGGTTTTTTTTGTTTTGCTTTTTTTTTTTTTTGACAGGCAGAGTTAGACAGTGAGAGAGAGAGACAGAGAGAAAGGTCTTCCCTCCATTGGTTCACCCCCCAAATGGCCGCTACTGCCTGCGCACTGCGGCCGGTACCCTGTGCTGATCCGAAGCCAGGAGCCAGGTGCTTCCTCCTGGTCTCCCATGTGGGTGCAGGGCCCAAGCACTTGGGCCATCCTCCACTGCCTTCCCAGGCCACAGCAGAGAGCTGGACTGGAAGAGGAGCAACCGGAACAGAATCTGGCACCCCGACCAGGGCTACAATGCAGGGTGCCAGCGCCGCAGGCAGAGGATTAGCCAAGTGAGCCACGGCGCCGGCCTCCTGTAGTAGTTTCTACCACTTCCACAGCATCTTGGGGACCAAGCCCATAAGCCCCAGGCCTTTGGGGGACTCAATGTCCAAAGCACAGCACACTCACGGCTGGTGCAAATCAACCCTAATGCCTCAGCTTGGGGTAAACCGTGGCATCCAATCCTTGCAACAAACTATCTGTGGCCCCAGCCTGCCTTCCAAAAATGGGTGTATGTGTGTCCAGGAGTTTCTACTGTGGGAAACTGAGGGTTGACCCAGCCCAGTACCACTTCTGGAAAAAAACCTCTAGCCTGTGACCTCCTGACAGGTTCAGACTGTGGTGTTGCCATGTGCCAGCTCTGTGATAGAAGTCGGTTAGCCATCCTGAGCCCCAGTATCCCCATCTCCGTCATTTGCTGGGCTGCTCTGACGATTAAGTAAGGCTGTGCTGATAGGAGGATGGCACAGTGCTTGGGCCTGGTGTGTGCCCTCAGTGCGTGGCAGCAGTCTTTATTTAATAGTGGGTTAGGATGCTGTTTTCACAGGTGAGGACAGTGAAGTACAGAAAGGCTAAGATGCCTACAACAGGAGGCGGGAATATAAGTGGGAGTCCTTTCAGCCCTAGGTCCAATGCTGTGGCCCTGGCCTGTGTCACCCCCATGCCACCATGTACCCTTCTTTTTGCAATTCAGCTCTGGGAAATCTCACTCAGCTCTTGTCTCTCTGCTGCTCTGTCCTTTGGCAACTCTGGTGGGACCAAAAGCAGAACATATACTTTTTAAAAGATCTATTTATTTATTTGAAGGGCAGAGTGACACCATGACAGAGAGTGAGGGAGAGAGAGTTCTTCCATGTGCTATTTCAGTCCCCAAAGGGCCGCAATGGCCAGGCTGAAGCCAGGAGCCGGGAACTTCATTCCAGTCTCCCACATAAGAGGCAGGGGCCCAAGCACCTGGGCCACTGTTTGCCATGTGCATTAGCAGGGAGCTGGGTTAGAAGCAGAGCAGCCAGGACTTGAACCAGCATTCTGATAGGGGATGCCTGTGTTATAAGTGGTGGCTTAACCTGCTGCACCACAACACTGGCCCTTAAAGCAGATATTTAAGGCCTGAGGCCTCAGGGGCTAACTGGCAAAAGCTAAAATAGTCAACACACTGTGTCCT
Organism: Sylvilagus floridanus; assembly: GCA_949820135.1. NCBI lineage: Eukaryota > Metazoa > Chordata > Mammalia > Lagomorpha > Leporidae > Sylvilagus > Sylvilagus floridanus. The sequence goes on from OX463224.1 coordinate 81,123,359, forward strand.
GGCAGGGGGCCCCACTCTTTGGAACCAGCAGACTTACTACCTTGTAACAACACCAGAGGTGCAAACGTGTTAAAATCCCCAGCAGAGGTCTTGAAACCAAACATAAAAGGGTTTATGGCCTTGTGAATTTGAACTCGGGGAGCCAACCACGCTGTAATTCCAGCTCCGCTTCTGGAAGTGAAGATCAGAACCATAATTTGAGGAGGGCCTCGGAACACACGCTGATTATGTTCCAAGGCACTAGCTGGGGGATGAAGCGGCCCTGGGATGGCCGTGGGGAGACTGAAGCAGGGCGTCCAGCTGGGACAATTAAATGTCCTTGCTGCTCATTCCAAACAAAGGCCCCAAGGAAGCCTCCCGCAGGCCAGGCTCTTAATGATGTGGAAGAGAGGGCTACTGGCAGAGCCAGCCAGCTGGGGGAGCTCTGGCAGGTCCTGGGACCTTGACTGTCCCCTGCAGGACGTTGCACGGGAGGCCTCTGTGCACCAGCAGCACTTGTCATGCTAATGACGCAGGCCTGAGGGTGGAGGAGCAGTGCCTCTCTCCCTCCTCACCCTGCAGCGGCCTGCGGTTCCTGGCACACTCTCTGCTCCGTGGTACCATCCTGCTGCGCCAGCCCTGTTCCTCAATGTGTCACCCCCAGCACAGCCACAGGGATCCTGCTCAGGGCGGAGCTGACCACAGCGTCACTGGCCCGCTTAAAACCCTTTGTGGTTCCTCATCACAGACGGGTGGAAGTGCAGACCCCTGCAGTAGCACCCCTGCCCGCCCCCCCCCCCCCCCCCAACCTCGGCCCCTGCTGCCCCATCAGCCTCACTTCTCATCTCCCGCCCGGCAGCATCCAGCACAGTCCCTGTGCTGTCAGAGTTCGTGCCCTTGCCCATGGCCTTCTCTATCTGAACACCATCCTGAGCTTCCTTGCAGAGAGGACCTGCCCTCTCCTTGCATTCGTGTCAAATCCCCCTTCCTCGGCTCCTCAGGGCCACCCAAAGGACCCTGTCTAACCCTTTTTTTTAAAAAAGCATTTTTTAAAAATTTATTTATTTGACAGGTAGAGTTACAGACAGTGAGAGAGAGACAGACAGAAAGGTCTTCCTTCCGTTGGTTCACCCCCCAAATGGCTGCAATGGCTGGAACTGCGCCGATGGAAGCCAGGAGCTTCCTGAGGGTCTCTCATGTGGGTGCAGGGGCGCAAGCACTTGGGCCATCCTCCACTGCACTCCCGGGCCACAGCAGAGAGCTAGCCTGGAAGAGGGGCAACCGGGACTAGAACCAGAGCCCATATGGGATGGCAGCGCTACAAGGCGAAGGATTAACCAGGTGCACCATGGCGCTGGCCCCAGCCCTTTGTTTTAACATCTAAACAAGTCTCGACAGTGTCTATTTCCCCTAAGCTAGACATGAAGACAGGGATTATCTGACTTGTCATTGAGTTTCTAGGACCTCCTAACGCAGCGTCTGCACTTAGTAGGTGCTCCGTCTGAACAGAGCTCCTTTTGTAGCCAGAGTGGTCCCGTCTCTGCAGCCGCATGAGATCAGTATGAATGTTGTTTTTCTCACTCTGAGCCCTGGCTCGGTCCTTAACATACTGGGTGGCACACACTAGGTCTCCGATAAGGATCAGGTGCAAGCGTGGCTAAGGTGATTTTGTGGTGTGACAGTCCAACCTGCCTTAGTTTGAGTTACCATCATGCAGTGATAGATCCGAGTGGGTTATAAACAGCAGACCCTTCATTCTCACGACTCTGGGGGTGGAATCTGAGACTAGGGTGCCAGCATGATTGGTTCTGGTGAGGGGCTTCCTCCAGGTGGAGACTACTGACTTCTCATAACCTCGCATGGGAGGAGAACAATGAGGTCTCCTGGGTCCCTTTCCTAAGGACATTTAATCCCAAACATAAGGGCTCTACTCTTGTGACCTAATAAGCTCCCACAAGCCCCACCTGCAACACCATCATCTTGGGGGTTGGATGTCAGTAGACAGTCGGGGGTGAGGGGTGCACAAGCATTCAGTCCGTAACTCCACACATACATATGTAGCACTCCCTGGAGACCCTGTATGTGGTGCTGTGCTGGGCCAGCACTGTGAGGACATGCATGGGTTTGTGGTGGAGCCTTCTCCAAAGATACCAGGGCTCTCCTCCTGTCTCATGGATCAGGTGGTGAGCCAGTGAGGAAGGGGGCAGTACAGTGGGGCATGCCAAGGGCTGCCCAGAGAGCAGGTCCAGGAGTACTGTGCCATGAGGTAGACGGAAGTGTTTCTGGAAGAGATGGGCCTTCAGCTAGGGCCAACAGCCCAAACCAGTTGGAGGCATTGCTGTGGAACCCCCAAGCTGGGTCCGCTCACCTGACACACAGAAAGCCAATCGCTGACACTGGGGTGTTGGAAGGCAGCAGGTGTTTATTGCAAAGTGCAGAGCAGGGAGCTGGGCAGCTATTACTTAATTCCTAGGCTTTCCTGGGGCTTAGGGGTGAAGGTTCCTGTAGATTGCAGTGGGAGCTGAGAGGTCCAGCTGTGACAAGTTGCTGGTTGGTCAGTGGTGCTGTGCTCTTTAGGGAATTTATGATGGCCTGGTGGGCTCCAGTTGGGCGGAGGAGTCGTGTGCAGGTGGCAGTTACATTCTGCCTGGACCTGGAATCCCCCTATATAAACCACCCCAGGACAACACTGGTCATCAAGGTTCTCTTCTATTGGAGAAGCAAATGACTCCTTGAGCCCAGTGATTAGAACCTTGTAGGGCCAGCTGGATCACTCCCTCAAGTCAGTGAATTCCTTTTGATAAAGAACCAGCAAGGACACCTTGGGCTAAGGGAGACAAACAAGAGACTGGGTCCTGGTTTTACATGTAGGAGTTCGGTTTCGAGCTGGACCTTGGAAAACAAGTGGGAATCACAGGAGGTACAGGGAAGGAGCCATCCAAGTGTGGTGGGAGGACAGTAGAGGGAGGGCCTGAGAAGGGAAATCTCATCTCTGAATGCTGACAGCCTGTTTTCCAGGCTCACAGATCCACCACTCTGATCCTTAAAGCCTCCACTCCAGAAGCTACGTCCCACTGTGCCCTTGGGAATAACCACCCCCTGCCCCTCCCCCCCCAACCTGCAGTGTCAGAGGTCAGCCCTGTGTCCTTGAAGAGAAGCCTTTGGAAAACAGGCACGGAGAGACTGAGGCAAATGGCCCCGGGCCCGGCTACCTCCTAATGATTAAACACTACGCAAACAGCTGGTGGACTGGGTGCCCCAGTAAGTGGGCTGTAAACCAGAGGGGGCAGCGGCCATCCCACCAACTGGGAGGAAGCAAGGCTGGACAAATGCTTTGTGTCCTAAGCAACAAGCCCTGTACTCGCAGCCAGGAAAGCTGACCCAGGCCTCTACTGCAGCCCTAGCGAGAGCCAGGGAGGGAGGTCACCTAGAATGAAAAATAGCAAGTAGTATCCCCCCTCCCCGCCCCCACCTCTGCTAGGTGCTCTAAATATGCCACGAATTAATTTACAACACAGCCTGGGGAGTTAGATGCTACAGGTTGGGAAGCAGAGCTGGTAACTGACAGGGCAGGATTCAAATGAGGGCTGTATTGTTGGGCCATCTTATCTACCTATCCATCTAGGAACTCACCTCCAGCCTCAAGTTAAATGATGCAACTGACTCAGAAAGGGTGCGTCTTTTTTCTAGAGTCACACAGCAAGCAAATACTAGAGAAAGGACTAGAACTCAGGTCCTCAGACCCTCCAATGCAGGTGTTGTCTGTTGTCTCCAGTGATTGCACTCTGCCCAGAGCAGTTTCCAGGGTCCAGTGACTCAAAGTGCCAGGTACAGCAGGTTGCCGCTCTGGGGTTCTCTGCCTGCACACTTCCCTCCATCTCCAGAATAGTTCTGCTGGAGCCCAGGAAGTAAAACAATCATCGCTGCTGCGCCAGTGGCCTCTCCAGGAGGGAGGTAGCTGGACACGCTTCCTCGCCTTTGGGAAGAGCCAGACCAGAGCCGTGGGAAGACAAAGCCTTCTGTGTTGCCAGCCATGAAGGGTTAGGAGCCACTGCTCCCATTCTTCTGTAAGAAGCAAAGCCATTATATTCCGTGTGTTAGGACTTGCTAGCTTCTGGTTATGTCACATGAATGATGTCATCCTGTGGCTACTCGAGAGCGTGTAGGTCTCTGGTAGCCAACAACCTTGCTTCCAAAATTGGTTCTCAAACAGCAGGGCTCCTTAAGCTCCAGAAGTGGGGACCCTCCACCCTCCACCCCATCCACAAGTCACCTGGGATTCCCAGCAGCAGTTACTACACTGGCTCTGCGCTCCTCTCCGCATCACCTCTAACAGTTTCAACTTTTTTTTTTAAAGATTTATTTGAAAGGCAGAGTTATAGAGAGGCAGAGGCAGAAAGAGAGAGATCTCTTCTATCCACTGGTTCACTCCCCAAATGGCTGTCACAGACGGAGCTGCACCAATCCAAAGCCAGGAGCCTGGAGCTTCTTCCAGGTCTCCCATGCCAGTGCAGAGTCCCAAGCACTTGGGTCATCTTCTACAGTTTTCCCAGACCATAGCACAGAGCTGGATTATAAGTGAAGCATCCGGGTCTCGAACCGGCACCCATATGGGATGCTGGCACTGAAGGTGGCGGCTTTACCCAGTATACCATAGCACCAGCCCCATATCAGCTTCCTTTGTTTCTTCTCTGTGTTCACCACACCAGTTAGGATTGTGACACTGAAGGGTGAGCCTGCCTTGAGCTTCAGAATCCACGTTCCTTGCGTATTGCACAGCTGTGTTGTACTTGGGTTTCCCGTCTGCAGAGTGGGCACGCGCTGCCCTGATCTCTCTAGTGCCCCTTCCTGTAAGTCAGATACAGCTGTGGAGCTCGCCCCGCCCTAGGGAGAGCAGCCCACGGTCTCCCTGCTGGCCCTGAGGAAGTGACCACCCGGCGCTGATGGAACTCGAAGTGGGATCTGCTGCGGGGCAGTTCTGATGCTCTCATCAGGCGACAGTGAATGCTTCCAGCGTCTCCTTCCAGGAGAGGCCAGGCTTGCCCCTCTCACAGATGCCACTCGCTGCCTGCCAGTGCTGAGAGAAGAGAGCGTCTGCACCCACTGGGTTGCTTTTCAAGTTGCAAGCATCATGCCCCCATGAGGGAATCCACTGACCTGGCAGTTGTTCCAGACACCAGCAGATGCGCTCTGAGGAGTTAGGGTTTCGCATCTTTTTTTCTCACCTTCTTTTCTTTTTTCCTAATGCTACTGCTTTTGATGCCGGACCTTATACCTTGACGAGGTATAAGGTAGTGGTTAAAAAGAGAGTTCTAGAATAGGACTCCACTCGCAGCTCAGCTGCTGGCTTACCGGGTGACTTAGGGGACACTGATGCAGATCTGAGAGGTCCTTCTTGGTGGCAAGCCCCATACCTGAGAGCTGTTACGTGGAAGGAAGTTCCGACTGCACGACGGAGTGGGGACCGAAGTGCCTCCTGGTTCATTCTCTCCAGACTGTGAGCTCTCTGACAGTCGAGACCCTCTCTGTCTTAACTCTGTAAAAGCCATGACCTGGCAAGCACCTGTCCTGCGAGAGAAGCTCCTTCAGTAACTGCTGTGGACCATTTCAGTTCCAAGTGGTTCTGCTTAGTTTTGATCATTCCTTAAGAGCAGAATAAGAGGAAATAAGTCCTATGTGGAATGACAGACTGTCAGTAAGAATAGCCAGGGACGACAAGCGACATCTCTGAGCCTTCAGCATGCCAGGCGGTGGGCCTGATACTTCCTGTGTTCCATCCCTTTTGTCTTGGTGAATTCATGCGGTAGCAGTGCTAGTAATGGTAGTATTGGGAACGTCAGTGCCAGTGCCGGTGGTAGGATCCGTAGTGGCAGCAATGGTAGTCATAGTAGCCATATTAACAGCAGCAACAGCGATAATAACACCATTAGTAGTAACAGCAGTTGTGACATCAGCAATTGTGATAGTAACCGCAGTATCAGCAGCAACGATAGTAGAAGAAGTAATAGTAATAGCAACAGCAGTAATAACACCATTAGAAGTAACAGCAGCAATGGTGATAGTAGTAGCAGTAGCATTGATAGTAATAGCAACAGTGAAAGTACTAGCATTGGCTACAGTAGTGGTGATAACAGCAGCAGCAGCTGTGGTAGTATAGCTGTCATGGTGCCAGTGGTAGTTATAGTAACAGCAGCACCAGTGATAGTAGTAAGGTAGTGGCAGAGGCAGGATTGAAAGTAGCAGCAGCAGCAGCAGCATTTATGTAGCACCAACTGTGAGCCATGGACAGTCCCTCAATTTTGTCATTGAATCCTTCTGACTCATGAGATTCTCATTTTAAGGATGAGGGACCAAGATGCAGAGTGGCTGAGTAGTTGGTACCTAGTTGCATGTGGAGCCGAGACTGGACCCTTGGTCTCCTAAGATTATTTTCTTCTTCTCTACCGGAAAGCATTCGTAGGGCCTTGGGAGGTGTGAGCTTTGTGAAACAAAAGACGGGTTGTTAAGGGGAAGGGTGGCACTGCTTTCCTCAGAAGCTTTGGCTGTGTGGCCTCTGCCCGTGTGCTCTGGGTGCGTGGATGGGGCTTTTCCTCCCGGTACAGGGCAAGGGGGAGGAGCCTATGCAGCCCCTCCGGGGCTGGCCCATCTCCCCACGTTGGTGGGGCGGCAGGGCTTTGTCACTGAAGCAGCAGCTGTGCTGTGGAGTGAAGTGGCAGGTTGGAAAGGGCTCTCCATGTCTAAATTTAGCCAGCAGAATGTCTTGGAGGGCCACACAGCCGGGTCACCAGGAGCAGATAGGTTTGACAGGTTGGCTAGAGGATGAAAGCCAGCCCTTGAAGAAGTCTCTCCCCCTTTAAAAGGTAAGTCAGGCTCATTATGAACTGGCGAGGAGCCTGGTGTGTGAGCCCATTGATCAGCAGTGGCAGTGGCGGTACAGGGTGGTGTTGCTGCAGGCACAACTGCCATGTAGCTGGGGCTTCTGATGCAGCGGCTTCCAAGATGAGACCCTGGAACGTAGCCCAGCTCGGACCTTCGCTTTACAGGCTGGTTAGGGTTTGTAAAAAATATTTATTTCCAGGGCTGGGGCTGTGGAGCAGCAGGTTAAACTGCGGGCTGCAGTGCCGGCATCCCATCTGGGTACCGGTTCGAGTCCAGGCTGCTCCTCTTCTACTCCAGATCCCTTGCTAATACAACTGGGAAAGCAGTAATGGCCCAAGTCCCTGGGCCCCTGTACCCCTGTTCCCACCCCTGGGGAGACCCAGAAGAAGCTCCTGGCTCCCAGCTTCCATCCAACCATTTGGGAAGTGAACCAAAGGATGGAAGAACTCTTTTCTGTCTCTCTGCCTCTGTAACTCTACCTTTCAAATAAATAATAAATATTTTTAAAGATATTTATTTCCCAGCCGGCGCCGTGGCTCAATAGGCTAATCCTCCGCCTTGCGGCGCCGGCACACTGGGTTCTAGTCCCGGTTGGGGCGCCGGATTCTGTCCCGGTTGCCCCTCTTCCAGGCCAGCTCTCTGCTGTGGCCCAGGAGTGCAGTGGAGGATGGCCCAAGTGCTTGGGTCCTGCACCCCATGGGAGACCAGGAAAAGCACCTGGCACCTGGCTCCTGCCATCGGGTGAGCGCAGCGCGCTGACCACGGCAGCCATTGGAGGGTGAACCAACGGCAAAGGAAGACCTTTCTCTCTGTCTCTCTCTCTCTCACTGTCCACTCTGCCTGTCAAAAAAAAAGAAAAAGAAAGAAAGAAAAAAGATATTTATTTCCCTAACATACAAGAAGAACACTATTATACTTTTACCCCTTGTGCACACGTGAGAGTGAGTGGTCACTGTGAGAGCCCTGTTTTGTGGAAACAAGGGAGCAGGACTCCGGGGCTTCCAAACTCTGTGTGCTTTAAGCTTAGGCAGGTGTGTGTGTCTGTGTGTGAATGTCTGCCCTCACCTCTATCTCTGCTCTCTGCAGCTGCTTCATTCCGAGAGCTCCCCCCACCCCACTCCCTCCACCCCACCACCCCCGTGATGGCTGTCAGAGTTTTTAGGGACACTAGCATGCTTGCCATCAGCATCTTCAGCTTGACCCTTAGCCCTCTGCTGCGGCGAAGATGGAGGCTCGGAGGAAAGTCGTTCCCACCACGGCTGAGTCCAGGCAGCAGCCCACAGACTTGGGAAAGGAGCTGCCCACTATGAGAGAGGACTAAATTTAGACCTGTGCGTTTCTTTCCCTGCTGCCGCTGCCTTTGATCCTCGTGGCAGTTGAAAATTGAAGTTGCTCAGATCTCTTTCTACCCCCTGGTTATTTGACTAGATAACCCGTTCGCACAGAGTGCTGTGTGTGCCTGCACATGCTTGATTTTGCTGGCATCTGATAAATGTTCTGCATAAGATAACGTGGGGAGCTTTTCATCACCTTGCAATATTTTGCTTAAATAGAATCGATTCTTTTTCTCAAAGACTGTGTTTTACTTCTGTTGGTTGATTGGTTGATAAAATCACACTGCCTGCCTGCACTTCCTGTCACTCCCATCCCACCACTGAGCCATCTTTTCTGTGCCAGGAGTATTCACTGGCAAGTGGCACTTCCCATACCCACGTGGCTGCACATGTGTCTTGAGACCTCTGTGACCTTGGGATTCCCAGTCTGTAATGGGGAGAGCTGGAGAGAAAAGCAGAGACATGTCTGGCGAGGTAGAGGTCGGAGGTCCAACCTTGGATCTGCTGCTCCACTGTGTGACCTGCGCCCCACCCCCTTTCCCTGAGCTCACCCAGGGAATTGAACCCAGTGCCCCCATGGTTTCTGTTCTGATATGGACATCTACAGCGACCTCAGCTTACTAGATCACCAGCCATGTACAAGGAAATGCAAGGAAGAGAGTGAAGTTTCTGGATTAGAACAGAACTGGAGTGATTCCCCTTTGGTCTGCCTATATCCCTGCTGCCCATAGCTCTTCCGGGAAGGTGAATTCCCATACGCCCCGCTCCCCCTGAGATAAAGCCCAGTCTTAGTTACGAGGCTTTGCTACGAGATGGGGTTCCTCTTACTCTCTTATACCTCTCCCCGGCCACACAGAATTGCTTGCCATTCCTTGAAAACTGTCTTTTCTCTTGCCTCCTAGCCTTTGCAGAGGTGTCTGGTCCATCTTTCCTCATCCCTTCAGGGCTCACATTAAATATCACCTCCTCCAAGATGCCTTCCTTGATCACTGCCCACTAAAGACTGAACGATGCATCCCTCTGAGTTGTTTCCATAGCAGCTGAGTTCATCAGAGCCCAGACACGTTGTCTGATGAATGCCCGACATCTGTGACCTCCTGTGTACTCTGAGCATCTTGAGGGCAGGGACCTGGCTCACTCACTGTTGTATCCTCGTGCCCTGAGCCTAAGGAGGAGAGTGCTCAGACAGGTAGATAGACCAGCTCCGCTCCTGCAGCTCTGCTTGTGGCTTCTCCACAGACCCCATCCCTTTCTGTGCTGGAAGACTTCTCACTTCCACTAGTGCCTGAGACGTCTTTTCTCTTGTGACACCTCCTGGGGAGCCCATAAGAAGCAGTGAAGGAAAATGGAATTTGTTTTTGCAGACTTTTGATTTACAGCCTCATTTACAGAACTGTCAGCATCCATGGATCAAGACTGAACACTTAGATCCAGTGGCTTAAACAGCACAGCATGAGCCGTGCAAATCAGGGCTCTGGAAGGAGCCAGTGGGTCTCTCCTTTTCTGCCCAGACTGGGCCGCAGCCTTCCCATCTCACATGCCTTTGTGAGATACCTGTGGCAGCCCCTTGTTATTTTAATTTGTGAATTTTGAAATGGAAACATGCCTTCTGTCTTCTGGATTCCAGCAGCTTTAAATGTCCTTGGATTTGGTAGAAAAGGGACCCCAGCCTGTAATATGCGTGCAGCTGTGGCTCTTATCAGAATGCAGACAGGCCTCTCATTACTGCTAATTGCACTTCTTGCACCGGGCGATCTGAGCTTGAACCTCCCAGTTCTGCAACTGGTAGCCTGTTTTATAGCATCGGTTGCATAGGATACATTACAGTATCTTCCAGGCAGCTGCTCTTTAGGTAAATTAATACCTGGGGGTCTTTTTCCTACTCTAGGAAATCTTAAGTACTGTAACAGGCTTTCATTTAAGGCAGCGCAAGGCTTATTTCACCAGATTGCTATTTGGAAGTTCTAACAAAACACCTTTATGAATAGCGACTGTAATACCCTTAATCCGCTAAACTTCCTGACATTTTAAACTAAGTGGATTGCTCCAAATGAAATCGGGCTTTCCCATCTCTCTGCTCTCTTCCTCTCCCCAGCTCTGCCTGTGCCTCTGTGCTGGGGTGCAGATTCTTTGTTGCTGTAGGCTACTGAACTAGGAAGCACCAGGGAACACCCTGCACTTTTCTCCAGATTCCAGGTTTCCTAACTACCCTCTCTGACCTACAGCTCTTAACAACAACCACCAAAAAAACAACAATAACAAAAATAGTTTGGGTGAGGTTTCTGCTTGTGATCAAAGTTTAGGATTTTTAAAAAATTACTATTTTATTACCTATTATAAACAACACACTTTTTATTAGGAAAGATGGAAAAATACACATGAGCAAACAGTAGGAGTAATAGAAAACGGTCATAATATTATGTGTAGCTGAAAGAACCACTGCTAATACTTCTGTGCTTTCCAAAATTTTTTTAAAAATTTATTTTATTTGTTTGAAAGGCAGAGTTAGAGAGAGAGGGAGAAAGAGAGAAAGAGATCTTTCATCTGCTGGTTCACTCCCTAAAGGGCTACCGTGGCCAAAGCTGGGTCAAGCTAAAGCCAGGAACTCCATTCGCATCTCCCACCAGGGTGGCATGGGCCCAATACTTGGCCTACCTTCTTCAGCTTTCCAAGGCACATAAGCATGGAGCTGGATAGGAAGTAGAGCAGCTGGGACTGAAGCCAGTGCTCACATGTGATGCCAATGTTCCAGGCAGCAGCTTAACCCATGGTGCCATAATGATGGCCCCAGCATGTATACATTTGATTTTTAAAAAGACCAGACCTTAACTGAGCACTTACTATGAGCCATGTCATGTTCTGTGCTCTTTACATGTATTGGTTTTTTTTGGTTTTTGCAACATCTCTAGCAGGAAGAACCCACTGTACAGATGATGAAATGGAGACACATGTTACTCAAGCTATAGGAACCCAAGCCAGACAGCTCAAAGGGGCAGACAGAGGATTTGAACCTAGAGAATATGATTCCATGGTCCTTAATTTTAATTACTATACTCTGCAGCCCCTTAAGAATGGAAAGTGTCTTGCAATCCTAGTTTACAGTCTGACAGTGTATCCTGAGCCTCTTTTTCTATCAGGACTCATCAGCATCATTTTTAGTAATCACAGTGTCTTCCATTCTCTGGAGGAGCCGAACTTGAACTTGATTAACACTTTCCCTATTACGGGTGTTGAGGGTGCTCAGCTCCTTTTGTTCTTAGAGATGACAATGCAAAGACCCTTCTTACAGCAAAATGCCTGCTCAGTACTGTGGGCTGCCCCTGACGCCCGCCTTCTGTGTTCTCCTTACAATTCTGACACTTGTGTGTGCAGAAGCTGTCTTGTTAGGGGAACACAGTGACAAGTGTGTGCCGGCCAGTGGTGACGGGGCTGCCCCGAACGATTCACATACTTCTTGTGTCCAGAACCCATTGTTCCCAGGAGACAGGTGGCTGGAGAATGGAGCCGCTGTGCAGGTCCTGCTGCCCGAGTGGGACCTGTGAGTTTAACAGCAGTGTCCACTGTGCTCCGAATCGATTGAGAGTTTGGTGTTTTTTTTTTTTTTTTTCCTCTTAACTGAAATGAACATGCAGAACTGGAAACCACCCTATTGTTACCTACCCATGGGAAGAAGAGAAGAAGAGAAAAGCGGAGGGGGAAGGGGCCCTGGCTTAGGGTTGCTGTCACTATACCCTAGTACTCCATCAGTGACGTCAAGAGAGGCATACCCAGCATGCCTAGTGCCAGGCTCAAGGCAAAGCCTCACAGGTGATGAAGAGAGGTTTCGAGCATGGGTGTTGAAATCAGAAAGCCCAGGTCTGACGAGCAGTGTGGCCCTGCAGAAGTGACTGAACCTACTTCTCTCCCAGTTTCCTTCTATCAAGTGGGGATCCTCATTCCTGCTGCATGGGGAATGTCAGAGAATTAAATCCGACCGGTGGTGCCGGGGCAAGAACTCAGGGAGTGGGAGCTTTCCAGTTCTGTTTATGAATAAGGCAGACCTGTGTCCCAGTTTAGGCTTTAGAGCTTACGAGCTGGGGGACCTAAGAGCAGCTGCGGGGGGTGAAGGGCAACTGTAAGGGATAAAATCGGCTCACTGGGTCTTGCGAGGTTGGGCCCAGGCACACACTTGGTTGGAGTTTGCGAGTGTTCGCTGCCAGTCACCCTGGTTCACCTCTCTTGCCCCATTCGGAAGTCCTTCTCTTGGAGAGGAAGGGTCAAATGGAAGGGGTTAATTCTTAACCAGTCTGTAACTCTGCAGTCAGCTTCCGGCTAGACAAATACCTGGAATGAGTTGGGCTTTTTGCCAGAGTTTTTTTTTCCCCCTCTTTTGACTTAGATGAGATTGTGGTTTAGGGACTGGAAGTTTTTGCAAACTATTTTATAGTTCTTATAAACTGTGAAGGGAAACAGTGAAACAGCCAGCACTAAGGTAGAGAACAAGTCTTCTTTAAAAAAATATTTATTTATTTGAAAGGCAGAGTTACAGAGAGGGAGGGAGGTGTCTTCCATCCTCTAGTTCACTCCCCAAATGGCACAATGGCTGGGGCTGGGCCTATCCAAAGCCAGGAGCCAGGAGCCTCCTGCAGGTCTCCCTAGATTCAGGGGCCTAAGGACTTGGGCCATCTTCCACTGCTTTCCCAGGCCATAGCAGGGAGCTGGATCAGAAATGGAGCAGCTGGGACCCAAACCGGTGCCTATATGGGACGCTGGCACTGCAGACAGCAGCTTCACCAGCTACGCCACAGTGCCAGCACCTAGAATGGGTTTTCTTACAAGAGAAATGACCTCATAGAGTTATAGGAAGGGGGCTTGGGTGAGGTATTTACAGTACCTGCACCTAGAAAGTTCCAGGAGTGTCCCCAGCAGGGCGCAGGTAGACAGTGAGTACACTTACAAGGCACATGAGCTTACTTTGGAGGTTTCAGCAGGAGATCCAAGTGTGTCGACTTAAAAATCAAAGCACTCCTGCTTGGAGGGGTCTTAGAGGACCTCTGAGGGGGCACTGGATTCAGGAGCAGCCAGGTGACCTTGGAGCCACAGTGAGGAAGTGATTAGGACAGGGTGAGTGTGATGATGGCAGACAGAGAATCAGAGCTTGGTCCCCAGCTCCCGTTTTGTCTGCTCTGCTCTGCCCTGTAGGGCACCTTCAGGTGCAGGAAGTGAAGTAAGAGCAGAGTTCCCAGTCTGCCCGCAGCTGCCAGTGATGCACACCTGCATGCTTCCTCTCCAGTCTCCTTCTCCCTGGCTGTACTTCCCTTCCTCACCCCCAGCCCACCTGCCCCTCCCCATTGTCTTCTCTTGCCAAGGATGTCCTTGGAACTGAACCTCCATTAGCAAAGACCAAAGAGTGGCTTTGAAATATTTTATTCATTACCCATTCATCTTAATGGAGTGATTGTCCAGCTGCAAAAATAAATACCCAAACTCTCAGAATCCTCCCTCTGCACCCCACAACACGATTTTGAACCCAGATCCTGGGTGAGAGTTTGGCGTAGCAGTTAAGGTACCATTAGGATGGCCACACGCCATATCAGAGTTAACTAGGTCCAAGTTCTGCCTCCGCTCCCAATTCCAGCTTCTCGCAAATGTGTACCCTGAGAGGCAGCACATCATGGTTCACGTGATGAGGTCACTGCCACCCACATGGGAAAGCACAGTTGAGTTTCTGGGTACTAGGAGGATGAACCACTGGATAAGATTGATCTCTTTTTCTCTCTGTCTCCCCTTCCACCTCCAACCCTCCTTTCTTCCCTCTCTCAACTTTTTAAAAACTTAAAGATCCTTATAACCTCTGATTTTCGTGTAAGTCTCCTTTAATTTTTTTTTTTTTGCATTCTAAAGGACCCAATTGCCACATAGCTTTAGGCCTCTTTATGTCTCTTAACATCTTCCTGTAAATAACAAGGTTTGTTGTCATGACCCAGTATGTAAGAAGCCCTAGCTCCAAACTGTTTGCCTGAAATACCTGCTGAACTTAGCTACTCCTCGTACCCTACCACACGGGGATTATTGCAGCCCTCGTTGTGGCCAGGGGTGTTTGGGATGGAGTTTCATGGGATAATCTAGATTCTATTACTTAGGAAAGCTACCCGTAGGGAGAAGTTTTTACGTTTTCACCAAAATTGTCAGCTTCGAGCATCGTCCGGCAGCCTGAGCACAGGTGTGTCTCACTGTTTGGATGATTCCCTTGCTCCGGATTGCAGCTCAGGATCCCTTTCCTTGATGGCACCTGTCATGGTCTGATACCCCCACGTCCTAGCAGACAATAAGCTCCGTGAGAACAGAGGCGGGCATTTTCTCGTTTGGCTACCACTGTTGCCCCAGCAATACTCAGTTGATATTTCACCAGTCCCTGGGAATAGAGGAGGAGCCATTGTAGACTGGGGTTTGGTAAAAGGGAGGATTCACATTGGATCAAGCCCAGAACTGTGAGGAGCAGCTTGAGGACTTGGGGATAACCTGTTAAAGGTCCTCACCCACTGAATGTCTCAGTGTCATCTGTTGCCATGGTGACCCAGAGGCCATCACTATCCTGAGTTGTGTGATGTCATGGAAACCAAACATGATCTGGCTTGTCTGCTGTAGGACCATGGGCCAATCATCTGCATTCTCTCAGCCCCAGATTTTCAGTTCCTAGAACACAGGAGTAACAGCGCATGTTAGAACAGTTCTGAGAATTAAATAAGATGAGATTTGTAGGCAGTAAATCCTATAAATCTTAATTATTGTTATGATTGAGAATGATGTTGCTTGGACTCACATGCCCTTTGTTGGAAAGGCCATTTGGGAGCTGATAAGGCCGATGGGCAGCCTGTCGGGACAGTCATGTCAGACACTGGACTGGGAGTGGGAAGTCTGGATTTACAGTTTTTCAGCTGAAGATGCTGGCACCCATGTCAGCATGTTCTTCAGTCTTCTCTGTCCAAGGTTTTGTTAACAAGTCTCTGGTTTCCCATTGAGCCTGGGAAAGGCGATGTGGGCTCCAGACCATCTCAGAAATTAACTAACTAGAGCTAACACCAACTGCAGCTCCACAAGATGAGGTGTTTGAAACTGACATGCCACTCATACTGATTTTTTTTGTTTTTTAATATTTATTTATTTGAAAGAGTTACACAGAGAAGGAGAGGCAGAGAGAGAGAGAGGTCTCCCATCCGCTGGTTCACTCCCCAGTTAGCCACAACTGCCGGAGCTGCGCTGATCTGAAGCCAGGAGCCAGGAGTTTCTTCCATGTCTCCCATGTGGGTGCAGGGGCCCAAGGACTTGGGCCATCTTCTACTGCTCTCCCAGGCCACAGCAGAGAGCTAGATCGGAAGTGGAGCGTCCAGGACTCAAACTGGCGCCCATATGGGATGCTGGCACTGCCGGCGGCAGCTTTACCTGTTGTGCCTCATTGCAGACCCCTCATACTGCTTTTATATAGTAAAATTGGAGGACAGTTTCACTAATCTGCTGGAAAACCAGGGCAGGGTCCACCGCTGCTATAGATGCATAAAGGTAGGTGGCCCAGGACCAAGCTTAAGAACCTTAACAGAAAGGGAGGCCTTGCTTCTCCTGTGGATTCTAATTCCCCCAAAAGAATGGAGGAAATGGAGAAAGAAGGCAGGAGATGTGTGGCATCTCACTGTCACCTCCAAAGATGCCCACTGATACCTTATTAGGCTTGTGGCTCTTACTGGATTTGAGGGTTCTCCACACCAAGCTCCCACCCAGGACCCCTTTTTTGGCCAAGGACCATGTGGATATTTATAACATCACCCATAGGCCGGACAAATGATCCAATTTAAACTTTGAAGAATTAGCCTGCTGTGACTTCTGACATCTGGAGTCCTCCCCACGGTTGCCTTGGCAGGGCCTGACCCAGTGATTCCGCTGGTGCGTGGCTCAGCTGCCCCCACCCTTGGTAGACTTTGTCTTCCTTTGACCTCCCTCCAGCAGCTGAGTAGGCTGCTGCCACCTGTCAGCTGGTCCAGCGCACTAGCTCTTGCCTCCCCCCTGCCTTCTCTGCCTGGAACACCTGGCTCCCCTCCTTCGCATGGTGGCTGGCACCCTCTCATCTCTCACATCTCCCCGGGAATGGCCTTTGCTGGCTGTGCTGTTTAGTCAGTGCTTCTTGTGAACTTTGACAACTCCCTCTTTATTTCCTTCCTCACTTGCTCCTGACGTCCATCACAGCCTTTGTGTGTCTTTCTCCTCCATGTCAATAACTACAGCACAGCCAGGCCACTGATTTTCTTGCCCTTCTTTCCTCCCTGTCCAATCTGGTGCCCAGGGCAAGTCCGACACTCAGCGACTATTTGTAGAATATTGCTCATTTTCTATCTCAAAGCAGCCTGTGTCTATACAGTTTTTGTTGAAGAGTCACAACACCTCTAGTGCTTTGAAGACTTTGCTGAACATCCTCGGAGTATTTTTCCCCTTCTGCTGTCTACTACAAAGCACAAGCAGTAAAATTCCTCTCCAGGCCAGTTGATATGCTCACGGGTACAGAGCTCCTTTCATCCCGTTACCTTCCCATTCGTGTCCATTCGTCTAGGAGAGCTCGCCTCCCTCATTGCTTTCTCTCTTTGCTCTGTTATGAGCAAGCCAGAAGACAGTGATCACAATGAGGGATAAGACTGATTCCCAGTAAGGTAATAAAGAGTCATCATATCAAAGTGGAACAAGACCTTGGATAAAGTTGGTTCTGGGAAACCCAGAAACAGCAGCCTTGGAGATCAGTGGGTCCCCTGAACACGTGTGTAAAATGTTCTTTATATATTTTTCTTTCTTTTTTTTTTTAAAGACTTATTTATTTATTTGGAAGGCAGAGTTACAGGGAGGGAGAGGGAGAGGCGGAGAGAGAAAAGTCTTCTATCTGCTGGTTCACTCCCTAAATAGCCACAGTGGCCAGGGCTGAGCCAAACCAAAACCAGAAGTGTCAGGGCAGGAGAGAAGCAGGGTGAACACTGAGAGTGAGGAGGAAACCAGGTGCCAATGATGGCATAGAAACCTGAGATGGAAGGAGCCAGGAGCCAGGAGCCAGGAGCTGTGGATGCCGCCACCTGCTGCTGGGCTTGCAGGTGGGGCAGGGTTGGAGCGCTGGCCCTTGGCTTTGGCAGGAAAGAAGCAGGCTGTTCTGGGGAGAGCAGTGATCTCTGTGGAGGAGAGGAGACAGAAGGCTGCCTGCGGAGTCAAAGTGATGATGGGATGTGAGCCTGGGGGGGATGCGGGGGAGGGGGAGCAGGGGGAGACAGCAGGGCAGCACAAGCATGGGTCAGGGGTTTGGTTTTGTTGGGCGAGATGGGTGCTGTGTGGATGCCACCCAGCTGGTGCCGCTGGTGAAGCCAGAGAAGGGGCAGAGGAGGAGCCCAGCCCCTTCACTGGCGTTGTCTTAGTAAAGTGCTCACTGAACACAAGTGAAGACTTTTTTTTGACATTCATTTCGACAGTTTTCCATTCTAATTCTCTTCTGTGTTCCCAGGACATGTGTTTCTACTTCCTGATACCTGAATAGAGTTTATTAACCACTTTTTGGTTTAAAAACCTGGCACTGTGAGTTATCCAGGGAACCTTACCACCGCTGATAGCATTGATCCTTTGGAGGAGAATGGTCTGAGTTACACATGGTCTTTGGAATTTGGCCTGCATGGAAGCCAGGATCGGAAGGGACAGGGGAAGCGTGGCTCTTTGACAAGAGGCAAAGGGCACTTGCTGTTGTACAGCTGGCTGACCTGCTGCCTTCTCTCTGCCTGGCCACACGGATCATTCTCTGCCACCACAGGGAAATTCTGAACCTGTGTAGATCTGAACCTGTAGCTACAAGGACTCGGAGCTTTCCTACTAACTGTGTGATTGCTACTTGTAGCCACAGAAAGAAGACTGAGTCCCTGTCTCGTGTGTGCCCTGTATCCCCCTTGTAAACGTGTGCATACTCCAACTGGGCTGTTACCTGCTGTAGGCACTTGACAGGAGCTTATATCAAAAGGGGAGATGGCATTTACTCACCCTCCAGCTTATCCTCTGTCACTCATAGCAAAAGCCAAGATGGCCACAGTGACTCCACTGCTCTCCTGGGCCACTGTGTGCCCTCCCTGTGCCCCATAACCCTCTGCCTGACTTCTGACCTCCTCCCGGGCTCCTGTGGTTCCCA
Source organism: Sylvilagus floridanus (assembly GCA_949820135.1). NCBI lineage: Eukaryota > Metazoa > Chordata > Mammalia > Lagomorpha > Leporidae > Sylvilagus > Sylvilagus floridanus. The sequence goes on from OX463224.1 coordinate 81,141,725, forward strand.
GTTCATCTATGCTCCGTCCATTCGTTCATGGAGTGAATATGGGAGTGGAATCCTCTCTCAGAGCCTTTGCGTTGACCCTCTGTTCTCTCTGGGAAGGCTCCCAGATGCTCACCTCTCCAGCTCCCACACCTTTTTCAGGTTTATCATAAAATCCATCACCTCAGCGGGCTTTCCCTAGCTCCCTGTGTCAAAATTCAGATGCCTACCTTGACAAATCCTATCTTCTTTACATCATTTTTTTTCTCTTTAGCATTTATTGTTGACATACCATTAAATGAACATTTTGTCTCATTATGTTACAGTCCTACTACCAAAAGGTAAGTTTCACTGAGTAAGGAGTTTTTGCCTATTTTGCTAACTGCCACACCTTGGCACCTAAAGCACACACCAGGTGCTCTGTAAGTATCCCTTAGTTGAATGAGTGACATTCAACTAAGTTGAATGAGTGATATGCAACTAAGAGACATCCTTTAGTTTATGGTGATGGTTGATCAGCATTTTTACCTATTGTGGTCCCTTAAAGCAAGGAACAACTGTAGGGAAACAGTGGAAAATTTTTAGTATGTGTTTGTATGCCTGTGTGTAGCTGTGCACCTGTGTCTCCCTATACACATCCTCAAACCAACCCAGAGGTCAGCTAGGTTCTCAAGTCGGGTTGTAAAGATGAACTCATTCCAGGAACAGGGTGGAAGGTCAGGAGAGAACTTTTTTGTCTTAATAAATCGAGACTCCACCCCTCCCTGAGCACTGCCTTCCGCCTCCCCATCCCTCACTGCCTGTGCTCACAGCAGGTTTTCAAGTGGAGGCGGCCCTGGGGGATGATTAACTTCATTTGGTACTCCTTGGAGATTACCATCTCTGCTCCCAGACACGTTTGCTTTTTCCTTCACCTGGGACACACTCCCAGACCTCCTTTCCTCTTTGAGCCAAACTGTCACCCCCCCTCTGGGGCCGGGGAGGAATGGCCTCTTCATTCCCCTCTGAAAAGCTTCTGTTTGCTGAGCAAACGCTGACCACACCGCTGGTTATTGCTTCCTTTCCTAACTACCCCCCCCCCCCCCCACGTACACACCTGCCATCCCACTGGAGGGGCAGCCCAGGCAGGGGGAGACTTTCTCAGGGAAAATCTTTGAAAGCTGCCAGGAGCCAACAGGTTGGGTTTTTGGAGAGGGAGAAGGGGTTGGGAGAGCATCTTAATCCTTCTTTTGGAAACAAAACTTTGTGGCGATCACAGAATTTTGCTTTTGACTTCTCCCTGGTAGTACAGTTGTACGTTGTTCACTGCATCTGTTTGCACTGCTGCTTCTGAACTCCTTGATTACAGGTTTTAATAGGGATTACTCCGTGCAACCCCTTCCCATCCCAGAACCGGGGCTCTCTCCCTCCCCACCTCCTCCTCCAGCCTCGGTACCATAATGCTTAAGGTAGCCATGCACAGAATGAGGTGGTTTTTCTTTGAAAAGGAGAAGCATAAGGAATTAAGCACTGCAGATATTTGGTTAGCACTGTATCAAAATCGACAGCACTGGAAATGACGTGTGCCATTGGTAAGTGTTCAGACAGGTGTGGGTTCCCTGTCCGGTTCAGGTCTCAGGTTAATCAAATGCTTTTGCATTCAGGTGTGGAAGGGATGAGCTCAGAAATGTTACGGGCCATGATTTTTGTGCCACAAAAAGTAGCACTCAGGACTGAAAAGATGCTCTTCAATGTTTTCGGCAAAGTCCATGGGGATTTGAAACATCTTTTCACTTTTAGAGTTTGTTCAGCCTGACCTTGTAATACACTTTCCCCAGGGACCGCGGGAAGGGCCCTTCCTTTCTGTGTTTTACGGTAATCGTGTCCGCGTGTGGGGTTAGCTTTTGCTTTGCTGAAACTTCACAGCTGACTTGATACTAGCACTCAGGCCTGACCTCTCCCTCCTTCAGCACTTTAGAGGTTAATTTTGTTGGGGGATCGGATTTCTCTCCTGGGCTGGGGAAGGGTGATCCCTGCTCGCTAGTCCTCCAGTAGCTAGGTTGCTGGGTGCCGGGATTCCCTGGGCCAGCGTGGGCCAGCTCGGCTGGCTGAGGGAGCTGCCATCCTGCGAGATTCACTCAGCTTCTTTGTGCGCTGTTCTCCAAGGACCGCAATGTAGGGAAATGCTGTGGCCTAGGAACCTCACAAGGTAGGGACGATCTCCTAAAATGTCTGGGGGCCAGGGGCAGGGCAGGGCGTGGGGCGGCACTCGTGTACTGCCTTGTCCTTCTTGGCTGGTATTGAAAAGCCGGGCAGAGCAGCCAGAGGTGCAGCACTGCGAGCCGTGTGGTGGGGGTTCGGGTAATCTAGCACCATCTCTCCTCCCACCCTTCCCCACCCCCTTTGCACTCTAACCTTGGTGGTTTCAGAGGAAGCTGGGACATTGCCCAAAATGCCCTTGCTTTGCCTAGATATTTGAGCAATGTCAATAACTCTTTTATCAAACTAGTCTATTGAGCCTGAATAACCGGGTGTTGATCACCCAGCTGTCTTAGTCCGTCTTCCAGGTTTTTTTTTTTTTTTTTTTGGTGGGGGGGGTGGGGGGGCGTGGAGAAACTGTTCAGCCTAGAGGGCAGAGGTGAAATTGAGAGGCAGTGTGGCCTCAGGGTACCAAGGGCCCTGGTTACAGTGACTTGCAGCTTTTGTTTGGAATCTGAAGGAGCCTGGTGAACTTGCGGTTGTGTTTACTAATACTGCAAATTACCGGCTGGGCTTTCTTCTGGGCTCCAGGAGAGATGGCAGGAAGGGCTTTACAGCTGCCCAGAGGGGTACTTTTCTGTCTGTAAGCCAGAAAAACGTTCCTTACCACCTGCTGTGTGCCAGGCACCTGGCAGACGTGGTCTCATTTGATTTCTATTGCAAAGTCAGGATGATGACCCACAATTCTGAGATGAGGCCTTGGGACCTAAGAGAAGTGAAGTAACTTGGTGAAGGTCACACAGCTAATAGGAGGCACAGATAGGATGATGCCCAGGGCCACTCTGCTAGTCTGCCTTTGGTGGGGGGCAGGGTGGCAGCGGCTTGGGATGGTTTTATCTGTACATTTTTTACATGTGGCTGCGGCTGGATGGAGGACCTGTTAGGCACAGCCTGTGAGGGCTTCCCGGACACTGCTTGTTTCTGGGAGGCAGACGGCTGTGTGTCACGAGGCAGCCCTGTTTCGGCAGCAGGACCTAGCTGGGAGTCCCTGGACCTTGCTGAAGCTCCTGGACCCTGCACACATCTGGCTGGAGTTGTGCTTTGTTCCCCAGGGTGGGGGTGGCGGAGGTAGGGGTCATCCCAATTGGAAGCCCCATCTGGGAATCCTGAAAGCCTTGGAGCTGGCCTTGGGCTGCCTCCCAAGAAGCTGAATTTTGAGAGTCCTGGAGGGAGAAGATGTGCACCCCGTGTGTTAATGTTGACTCCAGCGCCTGGCTCTCGCTGCCACGTGTGTGCTGGGGATGCCTGATTAGCTAGGCTGAACCACACTGGGATTGCAGGATTGATTTTCCTTGGTGGTATCTTGACCTGAGTTCCCTTCCCTTCCCTTTTCACCCGGAAGACTCTGACAAACTGCAAAATGAGGCCAGCTTGGACTGGGGAGGACAGCCGCCTCCTTTGATGTCCTGGGCAATTTCGGATCTGTTTTGTGAATTCAGACTCCCAACTCTCTTAGATGTAGTGCAGCTAAGCACGTGGGATCAGGGGAGGCTATGGGATCTGCAGACTCCACATCCCTTTTTGTCCCACCACCCCCTTCCCTTTCACTACTTAGAGATGCTTTTAAAATGCCTTGTGTGCATGTTCTTCTCAGCAGGTGGAAGTTCTCAGTTCTCCATGAACCTTGTATGTTTAATAGCATTCTCACCTCTGTTTTTTTCATTGAATCAGTGTGGCTAAGAAGAACTTGGATTTTGGAATCAGGCAGGTCTGGGTTCAAATCCAGCTCCATTTATTAGCTCTGGCACCTTGGGCAGGCCAGCTAACTTCTGCAAACCTCAGTTTCCACATCTATGAAAGGGCCCATTAATATAATTGTGCCTGGAACCCATTATGCAACCTTTTTCACCTTGTGTAAGTGTTTGCCGTTGTTTTGGTGTTTTCATTCAACTCCAGTAGGCTGAGTTCTGTCCATGCTCAGGGGAAACCTGGAAGGATTTGTTGAGATCCCTGCCAAAAGGCAGCCGGCAGTGGCCCAAGCCTGAGCAGCCCTCTCTGGAGGAGCCTTGGAGGAGAGAGTGCTTTGTGTAGCTGAGGTCAGCAGACAGGCTGGTGCCACTTGTAACAATGAGGGTCTAAGGCATCCACACCAAAGCTCTGGCGTTCCTAACCCGATCAAACCCCTGAAGCCAGGGGCAGGAATTTCAGGCTTACTCAGGGGACCACCTACTTGTCCAAGGAATGAGTTACCAAAGTGGGACAGAGGTGCTGGGGGGTGAAACTCAAGCCCGGAGCATTCAGATCACTGCCAAATCCCAGCGGAGCCTTCTTTCTGGGCTTCACGGTTCCCTCTCTCCACCCTAAAGGGATTGACTTTGCACCTGGTACCATCTGTAAGAAGCTGCTTCTCCCCAGGACGATGACCGTGTATGGCGGCAGGAAGCAAATTCTTGCACTGGATGTCATCATCTAACTCATAATGTGGGCCTGCATCTCCTTCCTGCTGTCCTTGCAGGTCCCCTGCACCCTGGCCTGCCCTGGACAGGATCTGGCACTCTCCAGAGTGCCGGGAAAGCTACACACACACAGTCTGACCCGTGGGAACTGGGTGTTCTTAGCGCTGTTCTGCACAGGGCAATCCTGGCCTCCTGGCAGTGAGGTGGACAGGCAGCGTGAGGATTCATACACAGTTCGTTTTTTCTGCAGAGCCTGTGCTGCCTCCGTGCAGAACCTCCTGGGCTCAATGGGTGCCCACAGCTCAGTGAGCCTAGGTTTTGCTGGCATTAGTTTCTAAAATCTGCCCTTGCATGGCTTCAAGCCCAGGTTCTGAGCCATTTTGTACCGGAACTGCAAAGCATGTAGGCTGGTCCCAAAGGTAGAATCCAAGAGAGGTAGCTTGCTTAGATTTTTAATTCAAGTAACTAGATTTTGGAGTGTGGAAATCTTTGAAGTCCATGTAATAACACGTGGTAAATGTTCCTTAATGTGGGTAAAGTGAATACATAACGAGGTGATTGAACACTTTGGGTCTACGTTTAAAACCCCAGCATCAGCATGTCCTACTTACATGACCCTTGGTCCTGTTTTCTGCAAGCCTCAATTGCCTCATTTCTAAAATGAGTATAGTATTAGTATCGCGTCATGTGGGACCTGGGCGAAGATGTGTTGGGTAACACAAGAGTAAGTCGCTAATACAAGTTCGTATATTTCTCCTAGAGCCGCCAGGATTAAATGAAATAATGCATGTAGTGAAAGTGTCCTGGAACCACATTAAGCCACAGCTGAAGTTGACTATTACTTTATTATCCTGTCCTGATAGACTGGGGAAGGTGGGTCCCTGCAGGGGTGCTGCTGCAGTCTTTGAAGGCAGATTTCCTTAATGGGCCCCAGGGGTGCTCAGAGGAGAACAACCTCCTGGTGGGGAAATAGTTAACATACCTGTTTGGTGGGAAATGAAGGGAGCCAAACCCTTTCCCTTCCCCAGGGGTTATTGCTAAGCCTACGGTCTGGCTTGCTCACTCGTCCACACCAAAGGATCTCATTCCGCCAGGCCCTGGGGTTTCAGGGGAACAATTGCCTTGAACAATAGCCAGAAAACAAGTTCCACCAGTCTGGGCTTTTTGCAACTGAATGCAGCTGTCTGGCAGGGGGCACGGGGACCTGGCCCTGCTGGGATTCTGGAGCAGAACTGGAAAAACTAGCAGGTAAGACCTGGCACTGCTGGTGGTGGCTATGCAGGGAGTTTAGACACCTGCAGAGAGACAGAAAAGAAAGTGGGGCCAGTGAGTGTGTTCCTGAGGACAGTAAGGGCCTCCTTACTGGAGTTTGGGGGCGGGGATTAGGATCCTTGCTTTGCAAAAACTGCTTTTTAGCGCCAGAGTTACAGTGCTTTATCTACGCTCCCTGGCTGGGGTTTTATGAGTGAGCAGAGAAGAACGAATACATGTCTGCAATCTAATTTTTTTACAACATCATTTACCATGTCTTTCCCTTGAATAAACAACATTATCTCACTGGGAGTCCATTTGAAAAGTGTAATGAGCCTCCCTCTGGATCCTTCAATAACTCCTCTTCTCCAGGTCTTTAGCTGGGAGCCAGGGCATGTAAATCCTAGTGGAAAAATCTGTTTAATCAACCCTTGAGCCTTGCGTTCTGCTTTGCTGTTTTGCTCCGCGAGTGATGCAGTTGTAAATGTAGCATCGCATTAATTCAGGACCATGTCAGGGCCCTGCTCCTTTTAGATTTCCACCCCCCACCCCCAGAAGAGCTCAAAATTAAGAATGTGTCCACACTAGATGAGTTTTCTCAGGGGTCTGGGTGTAGTCAGGGTTACCGGCTCAGTTCTGTGGAATGCTCGCTCCCCACAACAGAGGGGCAAAACAGGAAGTGTGGGAAGCTGGGATAATTTATGATTCTTTCACCTGCGTTGTTCGTAGCAGATAGCTGAGATTTGGGCCGTTAAAATGGGGCTTTAAGCCCTCCGAGTGGCATTTGAATTCCTGGTGTAGTGATGTCAGCAGCTCTTTTGAGACTCTGAAACTGGATCTCCTGGTTTTATGGGCCCTTCCAGTTTTGAATGGATTTTCTGGTGATTATGTAGACCCTTTCCCCTCCACATGTGTGTGTCTCCAAGAGAGAGAGCAGGGCGCCAGTTGTAGCTCAGAAAGCCTGGGTGCTTGTCGACACGCTGAATGTTAACCAAGACAGGGTCTCTTCGTGATACGCTCGCAGACTGTGGCTGCAGGCTCTTCAGTTCTCATCCTGGTTAACAGACAGATTTCCCAGCTGGTTTGTGTATACTGTAACATGCCACTCCATGTACTGTCTTTTCTGATGAGCTCTGGATCCTAAGCCTCCGTTTCATCCTGGGGGACACGGGAGTGGAATAATAGATGTCATGTGCCTAGAACAGAGCCCGGCACGGGTGGTAACACTGTAACAGGCAAGGTCGCATCCTATTTGTTGGTGGAGACATAGCGTGATCTGATGCAGGCTCTGTCACGAGTTGGTCTGCAATGCCTCCATACCAGGGACTACAGGCTCAAATGGCAGGGCCATGCCCGTGGTATCCAGGCATAAAACAGCTCACTTTGGGATTGTGTCAGATGGGAGGGCACACCTCCATCCAAACGGGTCCTTGCTACTCAGGGCCAGCTCGTTGTCTCATACATAGGACATATTGGTGCCTGCCTAAAATATTTAAAAAATTCCGTGTGGAATTTTAAAAGTAATCATCTGAGTGATGAAATCAGCAAAGCAGCGGCCCAGAGGAGAGATGGAGCTTCCTGCTGGCAGCCGTCCCTGGGTGGTAGGAGATGCTTCCGTGGGGACCTTCAGCTTGCCCATTTGCCTTTGTACCAACCTCGCTCTGACCTTAGACATCATTGGCCTTAGAAAGGACCCTTGGAGGGGCCAGCAGGTTAAAGCCCTGACCTGCAGCAGCACCGCATCCCATGTGGGCACCAGTTTGAGTCCTGGCTGCTCTACTTCTCATCCAGTTCCTTGCTGTGGCCTGGGAAAGCAGCAGAAAATCTCCCAAGTCCTTGGGCCCCTGCACCCACGTGGGAGACCCAGAGGAAGCTCCTGGCTTCAGATCACATCAGATCAGCTCTAGATGGAAGACCTCACTCTCTCTGTCTCTCTCTGTAACTCTGACTTTCAAATAAATAAAATAAATCTTAAAAAAAGAAAAAAAGAGAGGATCCTTGGAGTGGCTGAGCCCCACACCCTCATGATCCAGGGGAGGACCCTGGGGCCTGGAGAGGAAGTGACTTGTCTGAACTCTCACAGGGCCAGGTCCCAGCTCTCCAGATCCTGAAGGAGAGAGCACCCTAGCAGGGAGCCACTGGGAGCCACTGTTCCTTGTGTTGTGACTTGGCTGGTGGCTGCAGGAGCTATTGGAGGTCGTAGCAGTGATGTCTGGAGCCAGTGCAGTCGCCACGTGGCGCTGTGGCCCCTTCCTGTTTTACATTTCCATCTGTGCCCGAGCTGGGTCCTTGTCTCACATCCACTGGTCGTGCTGTCCCTGGCTGGGACAGCTCCAAGTCCTCACTGGGTCCCCACAACACTTGATGCTAGAAGGGCCCTGACAGACCAGATGAGATGAACTCAAGGCCCCTGGCCCAGCATCCAGTAATGTTCGGTTTATGAGTCTTGAAGAAAAATGGAAAAGGGTTGCTGGAGTTCCTTCCACCAACCTGTGGGCACTTTCAGATCTGATCCCTCCCACCTCGTGATGCTGCCTGAGTTGGCCAGGGTGGGACGTTTCACTGAATGGAGAATACAGGGCATGTCGTTATCTGGTTAGGAGATGTAGCTTTGGTGTTGACTGTTCCGATGAGTCAGTGGAAGCTGCCCTGGTTTGTTTTTCATTTTATTTGAGAGGTGGAAAGACAGAGAGGGATGTTCCATCCTTTGGTTCATTCTCCAAATACCTGCAACAGCGGGGCTGGGCCAGGCCAAACCCAGGAATCCACAGCTCTATCTCCCACGTGGATGGCAGGGATTCAAGTACTTTGGCCATCTTCTACTGCCTCCCAGGATGGGCATCGGCAGGAAGCTGGATTAGAAGTGGAGTGGCAGGGACTCAGCCGGCACTCTGGTTCAGGACAGGGGCTTCTGGGTGGAGGTTTAAGAACTCAGCCGAACCCCAGCCTCTGCTTGCCATTTCTCTAGAGGTCTCATCCTAACACTTTGTCAGGCACACCTGACATGCTCATGAATTTAAAAGAAAAAAGACGGGGAAGCCAGGGAAGCTGTACGTCACACACCCCTTTCAGTTTCCAGGAGGAGATCTTGCTGGGTGGTTGTGCCGGTTCTCCGAGGCAGTCAGCCCAACACAGGCTGTCTCGGCGAATGGTTCTCCTGCAATTGTGGAGCAGTCTGCAGTGCAGAGGGAAAGTACACTGGAGTAGAGAAACCAGATGAAGAGCGTGGGTGCTGTCTTGGGTTTACTTACTCTTCAGATCAGTCGTATAGATATCACTCATTCCTTCAGAAAATGAGGTCTGCTTGAATATTTGGCCATGTCTGGGGAGTGCCTTTTGGTGTCCAAAGATAACTGCTTAGAGTTAGTTACGTGTTAATATTTGATGTATTAAAGTTTTGATGTTATTATTTTTTTAAACATGTACTTATTTGAAAGTTACAGAGAGTTACAGAGATAGGAGAGTGAGAGAAGGATTATCTATCCACTGATTCACTCCCCAAATGGCCACATTGACCGGGCTGGGCCAGGCCGAAGTCAGGAGCCTGGAAATGCATTCTGATCTCCCACCTGGGTGCATGGGCCCAAAGACCTGGATCATCTGCTGCTGCTTTCTCTGGTGCATTAACAAGGGACTGGATTGGAAGTAGAAAAGCTGGAACTCAAACTGGAGCACATAGGAGGCACCAGTGTGGCAGGTGGTGGCTTAACCCATGTCACAACACCGGCCCCTGGAGTTTTTGTTTTTCTTCGTTTGTTTATTTATTTGAAAGGCACATTTACAGAAGGAAAGAGAAAGAGAGATCTTCCATGGATTGATTCACTCCCCAAAGACCAGGGCTGAGCCAAGCTGAAGCCAGGAACCAGGAGCTCCCATCTGTGTCTCCCACATGGGTGTCAGGGGCCCAGGCACTTGGGCCATGTTCTGCTTTCCCAGGCCATTGGCAGGGAGCTGGATTGGAAGCGGAGCAGCCAGGACTAGAACCAGTGCTTGTATCAGATCCCAGTATCGTAGATAGAGGCTTAACCCATCGTGCTACAATGCCAGCCCCTGAAGTTTTAATTTTTTAGCCTAGATTCTTATAAATCTCACCTAGAAATGAAAAAGGTTTTGATAAGATCATTTCCACTGGTTATTGACCAGTAGTTTCTTAATGCAGGCTTAGCAGACTGAGCTACTGAGCAGTCTGTGCTCTTTAGAAACTTGGAGCGCTGCGCTGCCCTCACAGGTGTAACGTATCTGGGCTCCACAAGCTGTTCACACGCAGGGCCTGGCTTAGCAACTGAACCAGCAAGAGAACCAACAAGAGCTTTCCCCATCCTCTGAGAACACTTACAAACCAAGTTAACCATTATTAACACATGACACAAGTCATCAGTGATCTTAAACATTTCAATTCTCAATCCAATCTTCAGTTTTTAAGTCTTTCATCTTAACACTTTCAAGTCAAAAATCTCTACTCATTTAAAATTGAAATCACCAGACTGCTGATATTCTTAGATATGCTATGTGTTCTTGTTAAAAAAGCTGTTTATTTATTTTCATTTGAAAGGCAGAGAGGCACAGAGAGATCTTCCATCTGCTGGTTCACTCCCCTGCAGCTATCAGGCTGGGTCAGGTCAAAGCCAGCACCAGCAACTGCGTCATCAGGGTCGCCAGCAGGGACTCAGGTACTTGGGCCATCATCTGCTGTCCCCCAGAGTGTGCATCAGCAGGAAACTCTCAGAAGCGGGGTAGCCATGACTAACCAGGCGCTCCCATACTGGATGAGAGCATCCCAGACAAGCCACTGCCAGACATCACCTGCAAATGTGTTTTTCAGTTACAAATATACAGAGATTAACCCAATTATCACACAGCTTTTTTTTTTTCTCTTAAGATTTTTTTATTTTACTAAGAAATAACAGGCCAGCCCCACGGCTCACTTGGTTAATCCACCTGTGGCGCCGGCATCCCATATGGGCGCCGGGTTCTAGTCCTAGTTGCTCCTCTTCCAGTCCAGCTCTCTGCTGTAGCCCAGGAGTGCAGTGGAGGATGGCCCAAGTGCTTGGGCCCTGCACCTGCATGGGAGACCAGGAGGAAGCACCTGGCTCCTGGCTTCGGATCAGCGTAGCTCTGGCTGTGGTGGCCATTTGGGAGGTGAACCAATGGAAGGAAGACCTTTCTCTCTGTCTCTCTCACTGTCTAACTCTGCCTGTCAAAAAAAATAACAAACATTTTGAAAAATATTTTTTTAAAAAAATGTTATTTAAGTTATACAAGTTTCATGTGTTTCATATCTACAGATTTAGGAACACACAGTGACACATCCCATACACACTCCAAACTGTCTTCCTTCTCCCTCTCCTACTCTTAATTTTCACAAAGAGCTATTTTCAATTCACTGAGTACTCATAAGGTTAACCGTATACTAAGTAAAGAGTTCAACAAGTAGTGTGAAGAAAAAAACCACTGTTCCTCAGCAGTAGCAACAAGGGCCGTAAACAATCATTGAATTTCAGAATGTTCATTTCACTCTAATATGTTACATTTTAGGTATTCTATTAGTTACCCCAAATCAGGGAAAACATACAGTATTTGTCTTTTTGGGACTGGCTTATTGCAGTAAGTATAATGGTTTCCATTTGCATCCATTTTGTTGCAAAAGACAGGATTTCATTTTTCTTTCACCTGAGTGTTACTCCGTAGTATCACACAGCTTTAATCTCAAGCATTTATGTCATGATTCATTTCATTATTGCTCACCTTTTTTTTTAAAATATTTATTTATTTGAAAATCAGAGTTACACAGAGAGAAGAGGCAGAGAGAAAGAGAGAGAGAGAAAGAGAAAGAGACAGAGGTCTTCCATCAATCTTTCACTCCCCAGTTGGCCACAACAGCCAGAGATGCACTGATCCAAAGCCAGGATCTTCTTCCAGGTCTCCCATGCGGGTGCAGGGGCCCAAGGATTTGGGCAATCTTCCACTGCTTTCCCAGGCCATACCAGAGAGCTGGATGGGAAGTGGAGCAGCCGGGTCTCGAACCGATGCCCATATGGGATACCAGTGATTCAGGCCAGGGCATTAACCTGTTGCATCGCAGTGCTGGCCCCTCACCTTTTTCAACCTTTACCACATTTTAAAATTAGCTACTCTCAGCTGAAGGTAGCAGGCATATCATTTCAGCTAGACGCAGTTTTTCTGAGTCAGATCCAAGATCAGCACCCAGGGATCGTCCAAGCGTGTTCCTTAATGATGGGTCCAGAGTCGTCTGACTGCACTGCAGGCTCCTTCTCTTGCGCCCCTGGGGTCCTGAGCCCCTCCTCTGGAATTTCATTTCACCACAGTAAACATAAATTTTCCTGGTTTCTTTCAAGTTTCCACCTTAATCACCTATTGGAACCTCTTTCGACATTTATTACCTGGCTCAGGTCTATGGACTTTTGTACCTCGTCCCAGGTTGTACCTCATTTCCTTTACCACTTGATTGGTTTCAACTAATGTCCTTGCTGCTCCAGTGCATTCTGCCTGCTTCCCACGTAGTTCCCGTCTGACCTGCAGCTGCGTGTCTGCAGTCATTTTACAGACAAATGGCACTTCCCCCTTGGTGGGCACCAGTGCACCGAACAACAAAACGGGAGCAAAGAGAAGGGAAATTATTACTTCTACCGGCTGGGTGTCCCACAGCTGCCGCTGGCATCGAGGAATGCCTGAGTCCAGGAACTGGAGCCATGTCCCAAGGGCTCTTCCATCCTCTGGGTGAGATTCCTTCTTAGGCAGATGAGAATGGAGTAGCCACTCCTAGCTTTAGGCTTCCCTTACATTTTTCATGCATGTTTTACTCTTTGCAGCATCTCCTGGGTGGTCGTGTGAGTCTGGGGAGTGTGATTTTAGGCAAAGTTAAGGAGGTCATTCCTGGGCGGCACCATTGCTAAAGTGTTGATGCGCACTGAGTATTTCTAGCGGAGGCCAGGAGAGGCAGCTCATCCCACATGCCCTGGTCTGCCAGCGCTGTTAGCACGGAGCATCATGGGGAGCTACTTTTCCTTAGGATCCATCTTGGGGCTCCCTTACTGGCAGCTCATGATTATCTTTACCCTGGATTTTGGGAAGAGGACAAGTTGGAACTAAGTGATTTGATGTCTCACTCGACTGGCCACGTGCCCCTTTAAGCTTGGTGCTGAAAGGCCACAGGCAAAGAATGGGTACAATTTCAAAGCACAAAATCTGGGTCTTGGATTCATGGGCAAATGTCATTCACTCACCTTCTTGCTCCCCACCAGCCATGGCACTCTCCCATCATCCTTTTCTTCTTCATCAGAATATAAGAAATTTCTCCTAGGCTGCAATGCTAACCCCAAAGGGCAGATGCAATAAAAGAGCCCTGGGATTTCCTTGTGATCATGATGGCAAATCTGAGTCCTTTTCATCCGTGATCCGTGCCTTCTCCAGCAGAGCCCCAGGTGTGGGTCACGGCCTAGGCGAAACTGAGGCCCAGACGTTGTGACCTGAAAAGGAATAGGTAGGGCAGGGGACCTGGGCTCAGGATGCACTCCTGGTGGCGAGTTTGTGTCAGAAACCTGCCCTGTCCTCCACACATGGAAGTGTTTAATAAGCACACGCAGCGTCCCTGAGACGGAGGGGACGTGGCTCACACAACAGGCCTGGCCTTGTAGCAGCATCGCCCAGCGTCTACATTGTGAAACACGGTTAGCAGCCACCCATGGGAGTGAGTGAGTGTGAGCGAACGTGTGACTGTTGAATAGCTGGCACGTGGCATGGTTGCTCAGGGAACAGCCTCTGTTTTTGACAGGCAGCTTAGTAGAAGTAGAAACAGCCTGTGTTCTGAAATTGTGCAGCCAGTTCCAAAACTGACCGATCCACGTGGGTGGGGGAACTTATTTTTGATCCATTGGTCCCATGGACAGAATATTGCCTGCCTTGAGGTATGATAGGAGGGTTGGAGACATACATAATAATAAGTGTATGGTATGTGGCCCCATGCCTGATTCATGGTGAGCATTGAGTTGTGACCATAGGCAGGCCCTTGCATATATTTGGAAGGTTGGACAGACCTCTACCCAGAGAATAACTGGAAAGCTGTAAAGGTGTGTAAAAGTGAATGCAGATGTGTGGGACTGTGTAGGAATCGGTGTAGGGGATGGTTTGAGGGTGCTGAAGGATTTGGAGATGGCCTTCACATCTGCAGGTGGGCTTGTGGAAGGTACAGGGGAGTGTTGAAGGGCAAGGTGATGAGAACAGGTTTTCGGGAAGCCTTTGTCTTCCTGCCTGATCAGTAGAGCTCAGGATGTGCACCAGGTGTCTTACACGCTGCTGCAACCACTGGAGCCTCTTTGGGGCTGTTTGTGTGTGCAGGGAAGGGGGAGTTCTTGTGGCTTTGGAAATCTCAGCTCCCAGCATTTCTCAGGCTCCACGCTGTCTTTTTGTAGGGCTTTCAGCAAGACACAGGGTGGAAGGCGGGCTGGTGGAGTAATGTGATGAAGTCAGGACTTTGGTGTCAGATCTGCTGCTCCTGGCTATGTGACCTTGAACCTGGGCCTGCCACCTCCCCAGCCTTGACTTTTTCCTGGGCAAGTGGCCCGTGTCCTATCTGATATGTCCCGAGCACCGACAAAATGGAAAACTCTGTAGCATCACAGTAAAGAGAGATGATGACCCTGGGGTCAGAATGTCTGGATCTGGATCCACTCCACTTCTCAGGAGCTGTCTGGCCTTGTGCCAGACATCTCACCTTTCTTAGCTTCCATTTTTCCACCTGTGCAATAGAAAAATGGTGGCATTGATTGCATTGCACTTGTCACAGTGATGTTTAGAAGCTTACTTTATAGACTGTTTAGTCCTGTGAGTTTCATTCAGCAAGTGTGTACATGTCACCCTGTAACCACATGGTGTGATAGAGCGGGATGCGTGTTGATGGGTAGTGATGAGGGGTGGCCTTTCTGAGATCTAAAAGACAAGGAAGCAGGACAAGTATCAAGGGACAGGGACAGCCAATGCAAAGCCATGAAGATGGGAACAGTCTTGGCCTGGAAGGAACAGAAGCCCATAGGACCCAAGCCCCAGCCCACAATGGAGAGGCAGGTAGAAGACAGGACCAGAGAGGGAGGCCAGATCAGAGGGTAGCAGGGACCAGTGTAGGGAGTCTGGTTTTTGTAGCTGAGAAGTTACCTGAGGGTCTGCAGCAGTGGAAGGAGAGAACATGATTCACATTGCAGAAAGATCATTCCAGCTGCTGTGGGGAGAACGGATTGTTCAGAAGCAGAGTGGAACGCAGAGAGCTTCTACTCTATTTGCAGTAACCCAGCCAGAGAGGACAACACCCTGAGCAATGGGACAGCAGACTGTGCCCATCTGGATATATTTTGCAAGTATGAAGGCTCTTCAAGATGTGTGCAGAAAATGTATGTTCTGGGGAAAAAAGAAGCTATTCGTAGATTTCAAACTTTTTCATCAAAATAGACCTTTTAAAGATTTAATTATTTTATTTATTTTGAAGACAGATCTTTCATTCGCAAGTGGATTCCCCAAATGCCCACCACAGCTGAAGCTGGAACAGGCTGAAGCCAGGAGCCAGAACTCCACCCAGATCTCCTGTGTGGGTGGCAAGACCCCAAGTAGCTGGTCCACGATCCACTGCCTCCCAGGCACATTAGAGAAAGCCGAACCAGCAGCAGAGTAGCCAGGACTTGAACAGGCACTGATATGGGACGTGGGTGTCCCAAGCCACAGCTGATCAACCTGTTGCGCCACAATGCCCACTGTCCCAGTCTCTCTTGATAGTATTTTCCACAGACTTTGTGAAGTGTCCTTGTAGAGGTGATAGGACCAGGTGCTGGGTTAAACGCGGTGGTGTGTTGGAGGTCGGGAGCTGGAAAGGAGGGGGGTTGCTAGGAGAGTTGGTTTGAGCAGCAGGGGGAAGGGCTCAGTTGGTGTGAGGGCTGGGCAGTGAAGCACTCGGTTTTACACGTGGCGTCAGAGCTCTGATGGAGGCTGACTATTGCGTTTTCATTTCTCCGGAGTCAGAGAACTCAACCAGCAGCTCTTCTACCCACTCCGACCCCTAGGGAGGGGCTGACGTTGAATCCTTGCCTGCACCCTTTCCGCTCTAGTCCCCTAACTCCTTGTTATGACCCTGCTACTAGGCCTGGAGAGGAGCAACTGGGTTTTATAAAGTTCCCCAGGTAAAGTGAAGTTGGCATAGGGAGTGGTGTGTGCAGCCACCTTTCTCCGTGGAAGCATCCGCACTTCGGGGAAGGTGTGCAGCAGTCATTCAAGACAATGCAGATGGATGTCGCTCTTGGAGATGAACCACTGAAGAGGGAAAAAGCATTGTCTGGGGCTTCGTGCCATCGTCGGGGTCCTTCCGGGGATGGTGCGTGTGGTCGGTGCGAGCTAAGGAGCTGACACTCAGGGTGTGTTTGTCTTGGCAGCTGGGATGACAGCAGCTCCGTGAGCAGCGGCATCAGCGACACCATAGACAACCTCAGCACCGATGACATCAACACCAGCTCCTCCATCAGCTCCTACGCCAACACACCTGCCTCCTCTCGCAGAAACCTGGACGTGCAGGTAAGATACACGGGGCCTCCACCAGCAGGGGGCGCTGGCCTTGTAGGGTGAGAGGACTGTTCAGAGTGGGCAGAGTCCCAGGGAGATGAGATGAGGCTCAATCTGTGGCTGCCCTTGCTCTCATCTCGTTGACTCTGGCCTCCACCTGCAAGGAAAGGAAGTCAGCATAGGGAGCCTCGCTCTTGTGGCCATGGCAGGTGACATCTCTTCCCAGGACCTCTAATTCATATCTCATTTAAAGACTTATTTATTTATTTGAAAGGCAAAGTTATACAGAGAGAGTTATTCCATCTGCTGGTTCACTTCCCACATAGCTGCAACGGCCAGAGCTGGGCCGATCTGAAGCCCAGAGCCAGGAACGCCTTCGGGTTCTCCCACATGGATGGCAGTGGCCCAAGACAGATGGGCCGTCCCCCACTGCTTTCCCAGGAGCATTAGCAGGGAGCTGGACCCAAAGTGGAGCAGCTGAGACTCAAACCAGCACCATATGGGATGCTGGTGTCACAGGCAGTGGTTTTACCCACTACACCACAATGCTGGCTTCCATATGTCATTTAAAAAGCAAACAGAAAAGTACTAAGAACGTGGGTTTTAGCCTGGAAGGTGTGTCCCCTTGGCAGTGAGCCACTACTGTCCAGGCATCTCCCTGCTTGCAAAGATATCTCTTCTTTGAGGATGGGGCTAAAGAATGCATGTGTCAGAGTGTGAGAGTAATGCTGTCCCACAGGAATGTACGTGTTGACTGCCGCTTAAATGTATCAAGTGTTACCCTTGGAATTGTCTGTTACTTCTTGGATTCTCATTTTAGCTGAATTTCTGTTTACATTCAGCAGTGAGGATACATTGTACTGGTGGTTTAAAAAAATACTACCCAAGTGACTGGGAGGGGGCACAAAGTTGTTGGGATGTGCTGTCAGTGTTTTATTCTGATCTGAGTTGTAGGTAACGTATGTTAAAATTTTTTTAAAGATTTATTTATTTTTTAAAAGGCAGAGTTACGGAAAGGCAGTGGCAGAGAGAGAGAGGTCTTCCATCCACTGGTTCACTCCTCAAATGGCTGCAACAGCCAGAGCTGGGACAGGAGTCAGGAGTTTACCAGGTCTCCCACTCAGGTGCAGGGGCTCAAGGACTTGGGCCATCTTCTACTGCTTTCTTGGGCCATAGCAGAGAGCTACATCAGAAGTGGAGCATCCAGGACTCGAACCGGTGCCCACATGGGATGCTGGCACTGCAGGTGGTGGCTTCACCCGCTGTGCCACAGCACCAGCTCCACGCATGTTAATATTTAACTCAACAAGAAGGATGTTCAGTATAGTGGGTAACATGCCATTTGGGACACCACATCTCACGTCACAGTACCTAGGTCCTTGCCACCCATGGGAGACACCTGGATCTTGGCTTCTGCCTGGCTCAGCCTCAGTTTTTGTAGACATTTGGAGAGTGAACCAGTTGATGGAAGATTGCTTTCTGTCTGTCTCCCTGTGTCTCTCAAATTAATAAAATAAATTAATAAAAATAATAATAAAAAAAGAAAGCCTAAGCCACACTGCCCCAGATTGGCCTTGGTTTAATCACTGATTAGGCACAAGTTAAAAATGACCACACTAGCCTTATGTCCCTGCCCCAACTGTCTGCCAAATGCCACCGTATCGACAGTCCTTCATTCTGTATCCAGGAAAGGACAATGACCAAGCTTCCAGACGGTTCTTAGACCCAAAGGTGGGGAAGCAAAGGTATTCAGGCAACAGCCTGTTAGAGGTGCTGCAGCGCACTGGGGAGGTTTCCTTTGTTTTCCCAGAGGGTAGGAGTAGGCTTACCCAAAAGGTACGGGTTAGCCTGGTTAAAACAACAGCACCTTGTCTTTGGTCTTCTTCACAAAAGCTGGAGTTGACTGCAATTTACAAATGATTTCCTGCCTGATAAGTTGAATCTGGTTGATGCCAAGGTGCCCTTTCTCTGAGCATCCCTTGGCTGTCCTCATCAGAAAAGGATACGGCACAAGCACATGTTCTGCTCGAGAAGTTATTCCAAAGGGTGGAGAGAGTTCACTATTCTTGGATAGTTGTCTCCTAAATAACTGCTTGAGTTTAAAATATGCAAAAAAGGTCTTGGAGTAAGATAAATGCACCCTTGTACCAGTAGTCACCAAGATTCCTAATACAGTGGTTTCTTTAAATGGACTTTTGGTGACGGTTCCTTTGTTCCTATCCAGGGACCATCTCAAAATATTTCAGTCAGTGTAATTCGTAGACTCTGCCCTCTTCTCTGTATACTCTGGCCAAGGAATGCTAAGGGCCATTACTCCTCTCTGAGCGGCATCAGGCGGCTGGGAGGTGTGTGTTGCCCCCTTCCCATGAGCCACTCCTCCTGTGCTGTGGCTCAGTGAGATGCTTGTCACAGGCGGGTTCCCCCTGTGCCATGCAAGACCTGGGGGCGGGGGCAGAAAGAAGCAGTCCAGTGCATCCGTCAGGAAAGTGAGTTGAGGACAGGTGGCCCGTGTGGGTGTTACATGTACGCGACAGAGGAGTCACTGTCTGGAGCAGCACAGTTGCTGATTGAGAGAGGAGGGGACGATGCTGATGGAGGAGCTCTGGCTGGCGAAGGAGGGGCCCTTTGCCCAGGAGGGACTCTGCTGCCTCAGGGGCGTGGAGAGCACTGAGTGCACCCTGGGCAGGGCACACGTAGCTGGCTGCCCAGACCCGCCCTCTGCACTCACTGCCCCCCCAAGTGCGAGGCCCCACAACCTCTGCACCGACCTGCTCCAGGGGAGCTGGTGAATTCTGGGGGACAGCCCCAGATGGTGGCATTGGGGGCAGGTGTGGACGTTGGAGGAGGCAGCTGGCTTTGAGTGGAGCTCCTCACTCTGCTGTGGCTGGATCAGCTAATCAGCCTCTCTGGTCTCTGTGCCTCCTCATCCGTTAATGACGGAACCCAGGCCCATGCAGCGGGGTGAGGGTGATTGTTATCGCGAGAGAGCCATACAGCACTTGCTCTGAACCCGCTCACAGTGCCCAGCCTCGACGGCTGCCCTGGAGCCACCTCCTCCCTCCCTCTGCCTGCCCCTGTCCTCTGGATCACCTGCCTGTCTGCCTCCCCCTGCCCTCTCCCCCCCAGCACACCAGTCTCTACAAGTTGACTGCTTTTGTCCTGGATCCTGTGGTTTCAAAGCAATTCATCTTGTATTTCTCAGTGTTTTATCCTGGGGCCAGTATGCTGTCGGCAGAGGGCTCTGACAAACACACACATCCGTCCCCAATGTCATCGGTGTCCTTGACCTTTCCATGGTCAAGGCACCACTCAAGGTACTGAGGTGCAAAGAGGCGTCTCTCTGGTTTGCAGTGTGCCTGCGATGTTTAAACACAGGCATGCACACATGGACACACGCGAGGGAAAAATGACAATTGCATGTCTGTTCAGTATTTGCTACTCAAGGAAAACATGGTCTCAAGTGAGCCTAGGTCCCTCAGGTCTAGGATTGTGGTGTGATTGTGGGGAGCAGTTTGCCCAGGGACAAGGAGAGGATCCCTTCTGCCAAGCCGCCAGGAAGTGCTGCTCCTGGCGTTGGGCAGATAATCTTCCTCCTTCAACCTGCATTTTCCGGATGTGACTAATAACAGAGCCTCAGAGACTAAGGCAAGCTAAGAATATGTGCAGAGCAGGGCTCAGGGCCCATCCAGGGAAGCGGCAGGAGATGATATTGATGCCAGTTAATTACTTCTGTTATTTCCCGGGTGCAAACTTCTCCCAGTTCTACTGTAGATCTGCAGGAGACATGGACACGAAGGGGAGCTCTCACTGCTTTATTCTATATAAGCGTGTGATGCAGTAGCAGGAAAGGACAGTCCCTGTTCACCCTCTGGCAGGACAGAAGTGGGCTCAGCAGTAGAGAGGGACATCAGAGTGCTGGGGACGCTCCGAGGGGGACAGCTGGCAATGAGTGCGGCTGAGTCTCTCCGCGTGTAGCCCGCTCTCTGAATCCTCAGCCACTCACTGAGAGACAGTTGTTAGCATTCCTGTTTTATTTGCGAGGTAACCGTCTCAGGGAGGTGAAGAACCTTTATCCAGGGCCACCCACAGCACACAAGTGGCAGCGCCCAGGCTCTGAGCTCCTGCCTGTCCGAGTGCGGAGTCACCTTCTTCTTCCACATCAGGCCGGTCTCCCACTCCTCGCCTCCCTTCAGAGCATCCATATGTGAGGCTTATTTCTCCGCCTTCCTATCTAGGTCCAGGCAGGTGCAGTAAGAACATCCTTCAGAGCAGAGGGGCCGTCGGGGAGCAACTGGCCCAGGCATGGAGAGGCCGAGGTGGAGGAGGGTTGAGCCCTTGGAACTCCCCCTGTGGCTGTCCCACTGGCCCTCCTGCCGGAGAGGCTAGGATTCTCTGGTTTTTAATCCCGAGGGGCGTCACCACGCGACCTGGCACAGGGCTCCAAAGGTTTTGTTCAGGTGGCCCAGGACACACGCCCAGCAGAGAAGGTAGCGCCCTGGACTGATTGGTTAATCATTTGTCCCAGGGGGTGGAGAGTCAGGCCACCGTCTCGGGCCTGGGACTTGAGCACTGTCTCTGCCATCCACAGAATCAGAATGCTAGGGTTCCCTCTCGGAGACTGGGCAGGAGCGAGGGGGAGGGTTGGAGAGCAGCAGCCAGCCAGTCTGAGAAGAGAGTCTCGTGGGTGTGGGTGTTGTATCAGGCACTGCTGGATATGCAGAAATGTCTCCTACCCTTAAGTGTATCCATCGAGGGAGACAAGGTGGGTGGTGTAGTGGTTCGAGTGTGGACTCTCCGATTTCACTCCCCGAGTCCCCACATCCCTGCTTCCTTGCTGTGTGAGCCTGGGCAGCCTCCTTCTCCACTCTGTGCCCCAGGTTTTGCCTGCACAGTTGAGAATGTTAACCGCGACTTCCTCATTGGTTTTCGTGAGGATTAGAATACAGGCCTCACGGGAGGCTCAGTGCCTAGCACATAGCAAGAGCCCAGTAGACTTTAGTCCTTCCTGCTGCCATCACCAGCAGTACTGGTGCAGCTTTTGTGTGTGTCGGGGGGTTTAGGGGGTTGTAAAGATTCAAGCATACAGTAACCTAGGATGTGGCATTCACTGACTTTTATTTTTTTAAGATTTTATTTATTGCCGGCGCCGTGGCTCAACAGGCTAATCCTCCGCCTTGCTGCGCCGGCACACCGGGTTCTAGTCCCGGTCGGGGCGCCGGATTCTGTCCCAGTTGCCCCTCTTCCAGGCCAGCCCTCTGCTGTGGCCCAGGAGTACAGTGGAGGATGGCCCAGGTGCTTGGGCCCTGCACCCCATGGGAGACCAGGAAAAAAAAGCACCTAGCACCTGGCTCCTGCCATCGGATGAGCGCGGTGCGCCGGCCGCGGCAGCCATTGGAGGGTGAACCAACGGCAAAGGAAGACCTTTCTCACTGTCCACTCTGCCTGTTAAAAAAAAAAAAAAAAAAAAAGATTTTATTTATTTTACTTGAGAGAGTCACAGTGAGAGGGAGAGACAGAAAGGTCTTCCTTCCGTTGGTTCACTCCCCAGATGGCCACAACGGCCAGAGCTTCGCCGATCTGAAGCCAGGAGCCAGGAGCCTCCTCCAGGTCTCCCATGTGGGTGCAGGGGCCCAAGCACTTGGGCCATCTTCTACTGCTTTCCCAGGCCATAGCAGAGAGCTGAACTGGAAGTGGAGCAGCCAGGACTAGAACCGGCACCCATTGGGATGCTGGCACTGCGGCTGGAGGATTAACCTCCTGCACCACAGCGCCAGCCTCGATGCACTGACTTTTCAGTACCCTTTGGGCCACATTATTAGAATATATTAGTACACTTGATCTTAGCCAAAAGGCCAGGAAGATGTTAGAATGCACTTGTACATAAATGCCACAAGGTCACTGATTCGTACTTGCTCCTGTGTTTTCCCCAGTGTGAATGAGCTTGCCTGGCACATGGGGACACCCACTAAATACTTGTTGAGTAAATGATTCCAGTGCCAAGCTGTCTCCTGCCTCAGGGCCTTTGCACGTGCAACTCCTCTGCCTGGCATGTCGTTCCTTCAACTCTTCTCTTACTAAGTTAATTCTCAGTCTTCACAGCACTTCATCCAAAAGGCCTTGCCTGAGCGCCATCCCTGCCCCAGCCACCTAGTTAGGTCCGTGTCTGTATTTCTCTCAAGCTCCTTGTCCCTTGCCTTATGATAACATTCATCACCCACAGTTGCACACTGACTTGTGTTTGTGTGTGTACCCCTGTCTTTTTCCCAGGATCGTAAACTCCATGAGGGGTGGGAATCTGTCTTATCCACAGGCCCCCAGGGCCTCCATGGTGCCTGGCCAACAGTGGGCATTGAGTGAGGTCTGGTTGAATGACCACACTGCAGGTGTTCGGAGGAAGGAAGCACTGGGTGGGGACGGGTAGCTTCAGTTGCTGCTCATCTGTGTGATTTAGGAGACCGACTTCCTTACCCTCCCTGAGAGATGAGGACAGGCGCTTCAGTGCCCCGTAGCCTGAGAAGCTGTGCTCATGGCTCATTCACTTGCTCACAGGCCTTGATTCTGCTTCTGCTCTGTGTCCGGACCTGGGGGCACTCCCCTCGCTGGTTCCCCGGCCACAGCTGGACGGGGAGCTTCGTGATCAGGGAGCCTGGTGTTGTCCTGCTCGTGTCCCTGGCTGGGATGCATGTGTGCTCCAGTAGTGACCAAACCAGGGCGCCCGGAGGTGGCTGTGATGGATGAGTGGAATCCACCAGGGAGGAAGGGCTGGGAAGAGAGAGAAAGGCGTTACCCTCGGGCTGCCTGCCTCTGTGTAGCCGCTGCATCTCGTGGGCGCAGGCTCTTGTGCTACTCTTGGGTGACAAGCCAGGTGTTCATTTTAATCCCCTCCTTGCTGGTGTTGTCTGCTCATGGCAGCCAGGCCTGGTAGCTGCAAGACTTGTGTCCCAGGGTAAGCACCCTGACCTCCCTCCCTGCTGGCTGTGTTGTTGTTGTCCCTTCCGGCACGCAGGGACCGACCACAGACCGTGGGGAGGCCTCCAGTGCTCTCTACACCTTTTAGTGCAGCCCGTCATTAACGTCACACTTCTGCCCCCTCCCGGGTTCTGTGGCCAGCGGGTCAGGGCTCTTCTAAAGAAATCTGGCTCATTAGATCCCGTGTCTGAACAGAATCACAGCCAAGCAGTGGCATATCAATGAAGTCGGCTGGGGTGGGAGCAGGCTCCGCTGGCTTTTAGTACTGGGGAGGGGAAGTGCGGCTGGAGGACCCGTTCCTTCCCAGCTCGCGGCTCTCCCAATTCACGTGGAACTGGCAGCCCCCCTCGCTCCCTGGGTGTGTTAGACTGTGGCGCTGAGCTGGATCCAAGGACCGTGCTGCCAGCAGAGTGATAGGAAGACGGCAGAACAAAGGGAAACAGGCGCAGAGGCTGGATGCGGGTCGGAGATCGGCCGCTGGAGTTGGAGGAGGCGTGACTGCAAGTGACAGAGGATGGGTGGCTCGCTCCCACACGTCCCCACCGGCCCTGCCGCATCTCCGCTTTCTCCCTGGGACCCTTTCTGCTCCTCCCTCACTCCCTTTTAAGAAGACGCTTATGTTTCTTCACTTTTCATGCTAAGAAAAGCCCAGGCTATCCAGCAAGATAATCAGAGCACAGGAGCCCCGATATTTTTAATGTGATTATCTTTCTTTACCCCTTAACTGCTCCGGGGCGTTGACTTGTGTGCCTGCGGCGAGAGGGACTTCTTAGGCCGGGGTTTGGGTAGGACTAACTCCGGGCATCTCTCTTCGCAGACGGATGCAGAGAAGCACTCCCAGGTGGAGAGGAACTCGCTGTGGTCAGGTGATGACGTCAAGAAATCAGACGGAGGGTCAGACAGCGGCATAAAGATGGAGCCAGCTTCCAAGTGGAGGCGCAATCCTTCCGACGTGTCCGACGAGTCTGACAAGAGCACGTCGGGCAAGAAGAATCCCGTCATCTCTCAGACGGGCTCGTGGCGGAGGGGCATGAGCGCGCAGGTGGGCATCACCATGCCGAGGACGAAGCCGGCTGCCCCAGCGGGCACGCTGAAGACCCCAGGCACAGGTGAGTGATAGGCCAGAGTCGCCTTGCACCTGCAGTTGTCAACCTGCCGCCCAAAGCCATGGTCATCCTAGCAGTGGCTTGATGCCGTAGGTGTCTTCCTAGGGTCTGTACCCTGCTGACCATGGACTTGCATCCAGCTTCACCTCCCTCCCTTTTCCTAAGTGGAAGTACAGACATGTGTGAGCCTCTCACACTCTTAAGAGAGTTCAGCTATGCCTGTGTATTGAATTGGCTGAAGTCTATGCTAGCTAGGAACTAGTGCACTTGGTGCAAGCTATTCAATGGCATGACTTTATAAGCTATTGATGTGTTGAGCTCACGGTGCCCACAATCTAGGGGAATGAGTTCACACAAAGGCAGGCGTACCCCCCAGAAGTGGCCTTTTAATGGACAGAGCATGAAGGGTCTGTAAAAGGCAGGGTCCTTCCCCACCCCCCAGGCTTTGCCTTATCCTGGGAAATTTCGACTGCTCTGCAAATGCATAAAATCAGCGACATCTCCCTAAAGGCTCACCGTGACAGCAGTAGATGAGATTATCTTTATTAAAAGCTCTTCCCTCTGCCTTGCAAGGCACCGCGTTCCTGGAGGGAAAAGCGAGGTCTTCAGAAGAAGGGGGGAGCATCTTACCCAGAAGGCTGGAGGAGGTGGGGTCTTGGTTTGTAGGCTGACCTCGGTGACTTCTCTTGTAGGGAAAACAGACGACGCAAAGGTGTCTGAGAAAGGAAGACTCTCGCCCAAAGCCTCGCAGGTGAAGCGCTCCCCATCAGATGCCGGTCGCAGCAGCGGCGATGAATCCAAAAAGCCCCTCGCCAGCAGCTCCAGGACGCCCACCGCCAATGCCAACAACTTTGGGTTCAAGAAGCAGAGCGGCTCGGCTGCCGGGCTGGCCGTGATCACAGCCAGCGGGGCCACTGTCACCAGCAGGTCAGCCACGCTGGGCAAAATCCCCAAGTCCTCCGCACTGGTGGGTCGATCTGCTGGCCGGAAGGCGAGCATGGACGGAGCCCCGAATCAGGACGACGGGTATCTGTCCCTCAGCTCCCGGACAAATCTGCAGTACCGGAGCCTGCCCAGGCCCAGTAAATCCAACAGCCGCAATGGGGCCGGGAACCGGTCTAGTACCAGCAGCATCGACTCCAACATCAGCAGCAAGTCGGCAGGCCTGCCGGTGCCCAGGCTGAGGGAGCCCTCCAAAACAGCCCTCGGCAGCTCTCTGCCCGGCCTCGTCAACCAGACGGACAAGGAGAAAGGCATCTCATCAGACAATGAGAGCGTAGCCTCCTGTAACTCGGTGAAAGTGAACCCAGCAGCCCAGCCCGTGTCCGGCTCAGCTCAGGCCACTCTGCAGCCAGGGGCCAAATACCCAGATGTGGCCTCTCCCACGCTCCGCAGGTAAGTGGGTCCGTGGGGCTGAGCAGAACTGGAATGGGTGGGCTGGCAGCCTGGATTCATAAGTTTCCTGTTTCCTAGTTAAATCAGCCTCTGTCTTTCCCCACTGCAGCCCTTGGGTGAGGCTGTCTGATCAGACCCTGCCAGCAGGTTTTCAATCGACAGATTATTTTCCCATGTTGGAATTAAGAAACAGAAGCTTCTGGAATCAGTCATAGTGGGTTCAAATCCCAAGTCCATTTTACCTATCACGTAGATGCTTTTAACAATTTGGCTGTTTCCTCATCTGTAAAATGGGAATGATACTTTTCTCAGGGTCTCATAGAAGTTCATCTTTGTAGCCCTGGCTGGCCACACTAAGTAAGCATTCAGTAGACATTGGCTATCATCCAAAACAGGTCTGATGCACCTTAGACCTGGCTGGAGTAGCTCACAGGAAACAGATAATTTTTTTCTCGTGTCTTTGTAATTCTGTGACTGAGTTTCCATACTGTGGCATAGACCTATGCCAGAATTTTTCTAAAATAGTTCACTGTCCTCACATTATTTTACTGCATGTGTAACTGCAAGTTAAGATCTCATTTTCTCCCATTGCTACACCGGGTAAAAATTTTGAGTGTGCAAATGTTATCTGCTGGGTTTTGTTTTGTTTTAAACAGTGTCTTTTGGAGATAACGCAATCAACTTTTTCTTTTGATTGCGTGTCATTGTAATCCCCACTGGAGCAGCCTCAAACCGCATCTAGTTAGGTTAGAGCTTATCCCGTCTGCCCAGGAGACTCCCTACCAGAAAAGAGAGTAAGACTCTGGGATAGAACACTCCGCTGTGACAACAGCAACGTCACACGCACGGGCACATATTGGGGATGCGCAGGATTGCTTGAAGGGACTTCAGAAGTGGCGTTCCATGGGCAGGGTGTGAGGAAGCCGTTCGTTCACTGTTCTTTGTCTAGACTTGAGTATTAGAATTTCGGTAATGATTATTCTGCAGGGGGGAGGTCCTGCTGGGCTTCTTTGTTGTTCTAACAGATTGCCTTGTAAATGAAACTTTTCTGTGCTTCTTGCCCTAAGTATTATAGGTAATATGCACTCTTTGGTATTATGGACTTCTTTTTAGTAACTACAAAGGCATTTTATGAGACCCTCGGGCTAATGTAATAGGACACTTGAAAATGCAGGCGGCTCCTTCCGTTCTGCATTGAGCACCTTTCAGTCCATTCCTGGCGAATGACATTTTCCCTGAAATCACTGAGATGTTCTCAGTTCTCTTCATGTGCACTGGTGTGGAAAAGAGAACTCTTAGGTGAAGGGCGATAGACAACTCCCTTCAGATGTGTCAGATGGGGACTGACACTAGGTGGGTGACTTCTGTGTGGTTACACACAGCAGGTGTGAGGAGCAGCGTGGGTCCCACTTTGGTTTCCTAACAACCAGAAGAGCTCGGCAGTGAGCGAACTACCCTTTGAAGTAGTGAGGTCCCTGTCAGTGGGAGTGTGTAAGCATTCTGCAGCCAAGTTTAGTCATTGTGTCACCAGGAGAAGAATGTTTCTCTTCTCCACCAGACACTGTCATGAGGATTGATGGGTGGTTAGAGGATGTATTTGTCTTGACAATAATTGAGGTGTGTAGGGCTGTTTGGAAAGGTCCGAGATGGAATCCATACCACAGAAATTAGCTGGGTGAAAGGCACCCTGCCCGCCTTGATATGCAGTAATTTTGTCCCTTTTCGGAGTTGCTTATCCCACGTGGGTTTAGTGGGTGGAGTCGAGCCCTTGGGTCTGGCTCTCAGAGGGTCTCACCATTCCCCCAGGGGGCTCTGCCAGTGGAAGAGGCGGTCCCAGGGTCAGTCTGATAGGACAGGCAAAATGACACCAGGTGGCATGTCTGTGTGTCTGTCATCTAGACACCATTCACTCCCAGTGTCCGGTCTACCGTCTTGGGAGCCCAGCCAGATTGCTTTGTCTGTCACTGGCAGTACAAGCCGTCCGACTCTGATCGCCGCACCTGGCTGGGCGGGCTTCTCCCTGGGGGTGAGCTGACACATCTCTAGACCCCTGATCTTGACACTGTGGGATCAGAGACCAGATCCCTTGGAGCTGAGCTGTCTGTCGTGGTCGGGGTGCGTCCTGCTCTGTGATGGTGAAAACCATGAAGACAGCTCTTTTTCCCTCTGTCTTCCCAGGCCAGGACACTTTTCTGTATAGCCATTTGGAAAAAAAAAAAGATGGGGGCGGAGACAAGATCTTGGGCTAGAGCATACAGGCCTGTAGATGATCAGCCCCCATCACCTTCGGCCTGGATAGAGCCCAAGGCTCAGCCACAGTCTAGAACTTGAAGAGGGCACCTTGCAACACAGCAGCGTCGGGGCTGCTTTCCGGCTGCCCTGTCCCCATGCAGGGCTGCTAGCCACCCCGGCACCAATGCCTGTCTCCCTACCCCAGGACCCTCCACCCTTCTCGGTGCCCCACTGCGCTGGGAGGCCGACCCGCACAGCCCTTTGTCTCTCCACAGACTCTTCGGTGGGAAGCCTACCAAGCAAGGGCCCATCGCCACGGCTGAGAACATGAAAAACTCGGTGGTCATCTCGAACCCTCACGCCACCATGACCCAGCACGGCTCCCTGGACTCGCCCTCGGGCAGCGGCGTCCTGAGCAGCGGCGGCAGCAGCCCACTCTACAGCAAGAACATGGACCTCAACCAGTCTCCTTTAGCCTCCAGCCCCAGCTCCGCCCACTCAGGCCCCTCCAACAGCCTCACGTGGGGCA
Organism: Sylvilagus floridanus; assembly: GCA_949820135.1. Classification (NCBI taxonomy): domain Eukaryota; kingdom Metazoa; phylum Chordata; class Mammalia; order Lagomorpha; family Leporidae; genus Sylvilagus; species Sylvilagus floridanus. The sequence goes on from OX463224.1 coordinate 81,170,374, forward strand.
CCAGCGCCAGCAGCTCCTCGGCCGTCAGCAAGGACGGCCTGGGCTTCCAGTCTGTCAGCAGCCTCCACACCAGCTGTGAGTCCATTGACATCTCCCTCGGCAGCGGAGGGGGCCTGAGCCACAACTCCTCCACGGGCCTGCTCAGCTCCTCCAAGGACGACTCCTTGACTCCCTTTGTCAGAACCAACAGTGTGAAGACCACACTGTCAGAAAGGTCAGTGCTGTGCCGAACCCCACCCCTCCCCCCCTCTGGGAAAGCCCCCTCCCAGACGTAAAAAGTTTCCGGTTACAAGCACCAGGGCTAATTAACCTCCGCCAGGGACATTGCTCTCGTCAAGATGACTGCTGTCTTTCACGGAGATGGAATTAAGCTCTGCTTCCTGTTCTCTGTCTTTTCCTCTGTGGTTATCCTCAGTGGTTAGAGCTGCCCGGAGTCCCTTCGGGGCGGATCTATGCCACGGTTTGAAGTGGCCCTCTGCCTTTGAAATCCTTCCACTGCTCCGTCTGTTTGTCAGCTGCTTCTCTCCCCCTCCCCTTGGCTTGTATGAGCCCAGTTGGTGGCCCCCGGCCACCACAGAGCGTGTCCACGTCACTGCATGCTTGGTAGAGTCCGTGGTTATCATGGCGCACCCCTTCCTGAAAAGCCTGCTGGCCATCATGGTGGGAAATCGAGAACCTAAAATTATCCCCCGAGCCCCGGATTTCACCGCAGTAGTGAGCGTGTGCATACAGGGAAGAAAGCCAGGGTCAGCCCTGGGAATGAGAAGAATGTTCGATCACTGTATGTAACCACGCCTCTCCTTGCTTCCAGTCTAATGTTCCCTCTCTTGTTTTCTACCTGCCTGGACTTCTAGCCCTCTCTCTTCCCCTGCTGCTAGCCCTAAGTTCTGCAGAAGTACCTTGCCCAGGAAACAGGACAGGTAATGACACCGTAGGCCGCGCACCCACCAAGCCCCAGGCCTCCTCGCCCCCTCCCCCCCCCTTCGTGGAGCCCGATGATTTTCCGCAAGGCTATTGGCCCGAGGCTTCCGCTTGTGTTTGTGGCTCTAGTGTGGTCTGTGCACCCCGGCATGCCAGTGAATGTCTGCTCCGCTGCCCGCTAAAGCCCAAGGAGAGGTGGGCCTGCGCTGGCCCCTTCGGGCCTCAAACCCTGTACTTGACCTTGGGCGGCTGGAGCTCTCCCTGGCATCTCCTGTGGCCCCCTGTGGCATGTTCCTGCCCGAACCCCCCTGCCCTGTAGCTTCCTGCCTCTCCTTTTTTTCCACCACAGCCTGGCACTGATCTACCACCTGCTCTCAGCCGGCCTCACCTCTACCTCCCCGCCCCGCTCCCTGCGCAGCTGGCTCTTATCCCTCTCCAGGGGCCTGGCTGCTGTGGGCTCGGTGTGTCTTGCAGGCTGTTGTGTTCTGTGTACCCAGTTCCTCTAATGATCATGAGAAAGAGTGTGTGCAGTGGGGGAGACTTGTGTTGGCCTCCAGCTGTGGGTGGGCCTCAGGGAGGGGTCTTGACCTTAAGTTCGCGGGGGCGGGACGGCTTGGCCAAACACAGCAAGCAGATGTTGTTTCATGCTAGGGGAAAAAAAAAAAAAAAGGATGAAAACCCTATTCCCCCCATCAACAGCAAAAACCTTGTTTTTGTGAGACTCGCAAAGCAAGCCTTTAAACCCTTGTTCTTTGGAAATCCAAATGCCTTGACTTTATCAGTCAGCAAGTTGTGACACGCCTGACTCAGGCCCGGGGCTCAGCTCCCAGCGACGCCCAGGGAAGGCTGCAGGAATCGAGAGGGACCTGGAATTTACTTGGTTCCAGATGAATTCCAAATATGCAGAGTGCTGGCCTCTCAACTCTCCAACGAGTCCTCTCTCCCACTTAAGTCACCGCCCGTGGCATTTAGGGAAAGGGCGGGAGGTGGAGGAGTGCTGTGGGTCCCTGGAAAGCTGGGGCTCCCGCTTGGGCTTGGGGTCACGGACGCCCCGGCGCCGGCTGGGGCTGAGGACTGGGTGTCTTGTTCGCTGTGTTGCATGCCTTGCTGGATAAGGGAACTCTCCCCGACCATGTGAGTCTCTCTCCCCAGGCTCCAGCCCTCTCCCCCTCGCCTCCCCTGTGCTTCTCTCAAGTTCTCATTTTTGTTTTGACTTTCCTACAGTGACCCGCACCTTGATAGGAACACTTTGCCTAAGAAAGGACTCAGGTATCTGTGCTTCCTCCGTGCGTCTGTTCGGCTTCGGAGCTTGGCTGTGTGGCTCTGTCGTGGCTGGTGGGGGTGCAGGCTGGGCTGGGGCCCCTGCTTTGGCCACTGCAGTGGGACCCTGTGGAGGATGGCTCCCTGGCACCTTCTTGTTCTCATCTCCATTTGTTGGCTTGTTTGCTTGAGCAGGGGCTGTGCTTATTCAGGCTAAGCGTGGTAAAACCATCTCGTGAAAACCATCCCTGGGCTAGCCCAAGGAGCAGCCCCTTGCTGCTTCTGGGGCCGCTGGGTTTTATCACTGAGCCTCACCACGACCATCCTGTCCACATGGCTGTCTTCCAAGAGAAAGGCCATGGCTTACACACGCTACCTTGTTAGCTAGGACCAGAGCAAACGAGGAGAGAAGTAGTTCCTCCAAATTGAAAATATTTATCTTTTTTGTCTGTAAACAATTGCTGAGGACAGGTACTTTGCACCTGTCTAAATAACCTCATCAAAAATTGGGTCGGCTCTGCATGCCCACCAAGATACAGGTGCAGCTGCTTTTTGCTGACCCTGGAAAAAGACTGCCAGAACAGTGACCTCCCACACGTGCAAGTCATGGCTTAGGCTCATTTTCAGTGCTCATCCTGGTAAAAGCAGATGCTGCAAGTCACCATTGCTCTCACCACCCACGTCACTTTGGCGGCAGGAACTTGCGTTTGCTAACACCTCCCCGTGATTGCCTTCTCATGGTTGCCACTGTCACATCTGCTGTCCCAACCCCTGCTCTCTGTAGCATCGGCTTCCCCCTGCACTCAGCGTGAAGTGCTTTCCCAGAAAGTGGAGCTTGGAATGAACTGTCTCGTTGCTGTCCTGTGTGTCTGTGGTTCCTCAGGTGAAGGGCAGTCCGGGTGGGAATGTGAGGTAGGTATCAGTGCTCCTGTTCAGTGGGAGCTCTGAGTAAAGCCACTTGGAGGAATCTGAGAAGGAAAGTGTTGACGTCTCCCAGCAGACATCCAGTGGCCTGAACAGGGAGCTGGCAAGGCCTTTTGTACTTAAGAGCATCTTCGTGCTTACGAGGGTGGCGTGTCAGCACCCACACTGGATTTTTTTTTTTAAGATTTATTTGTTTATTTGAAAGTCAGAGTTACACAGAGAGGAGAGGCGGGGGGGGGGGGGGGGTCTTCCATCCAAGGTTCACTCCCCAATTGACCACCATGGCCAGAGCTGCGCTGATCCAAAGTCAGGAGCCAGGAGCTTCTGGGTCTCCCACAGGGGTTCAGGGGCCCAAGGACTTGGGCCATCTTCTACTGCTTTCCCAGGCCATAGCAGAGAGCTAGATCAGAAGTGGAACAGCTGGGTCTTGAACCAGTGCCCCTATGGGATGCCGGCACTTCAGGCCAGGATGTCAACACACAGTGCCACAGCACTGACCCCCTAAGCTGGATTTTTAAACAATGACATTCCTAATGTGAGATTGGTCTCGAGTAAGTCAGACCTGGGGCTTGAGTTTGCCGTCAGACGTTAGCATTTTGAAATCCTGGGTGTATTTCTGTGGCAGATCTCGCTTATCAAAGTTCTGTCCCTCTGGCTTTTTTTAAAGCTGGTTTTTAAAAATTCAGAATAAGGATGTGTGAGGGGCTCTTTTCAGGCCCCCGCTGTGTCCTGGAAAGTTGCAGGAACACAAAGCACAGTACAAGCACACAGGGAGAGACCTCTCTATGCTGCCACTCGTATGGGGGGGTGCTCTGGCTGTGAGCTCTCTCACCCCACTGATTGCCAAGGTCGATTCTGCTGATCTCTGCTGCCTCTCACTCAGACGCTCCCTGTCCAGCCCTCTCCATCCATGCACACCTGAATTCAGTAGCCACACACTGACAGAAGTGTCTGTCCACTCTCAGTACCCAGTAGCCTCTGAAATACCCAAGTAAAGGGTATCCTGGCCACCTAGGCATTTCAGACACTCCCCATGCAGCCCGATGGCCTCACACAAAGGGCACGGACTTGGGAATCAGACAGACCCGAAGGGAAATCTCAGCTCTGTGACCCAGGGCAGGCTCTGGGCCTTCCCTGAATGTGAAATGGGGACCTTCTCTGTGTTGCTGAGTGGGTCTGAGGCTTGAGAGAGAGAGAGAGAGAAAGAGAATGCCCCTAAGGGCTCCAGGTACATTGTAGCTGTGCAATAAATAAATCACTTTGAGATATGTTTTGGAATAAATGGGGAGACAGACCACGTGACTTCTGAAGCCCCTCTCCCGGGAAGCCCAGTGACTACTGCAGGCTGCTTTATGAAGCTTGCGGATAGCAGCAGCCGCTCTAAGTCTCCATGTCCTTGGACTTCCCTCTGCGTGTTTGCTTTCTAACGCTCTGTGACTCATGGCCCCTTCCTGGCGTTCCAGAATGCAGAGGCCACGAGTTAGCCTAGTGAAAACGGCCTCAGAGATCCAACAGCAGCTCTTTGTGTTGCTGCAGTGCTGTCGAGATGGGGCTTTGACATGACACTGTCATGAACGAACATGTTACAGTTACGCCCAGTGACGGTTCTCTGGAGCATTTAGCAGTCTTTCTCCCTTTACGCATTCCCTCCAAACTGAAAGGGATTGTAATTTTCCCCAAACACAGCCAAGTCACAGGAAAGGTTTGAGACGCTTCCTGAGTTTGGGGGTGTGTATGGATGTGGTTTTAATTTTTTTTTTAAATCATCTTTGGACGTCTGCTTTTCTTTCTATACGTGTATCATCAGCTCCACAGGACTCGTTTCAATGTGTTGTTCATAGCTGATTCCGGCTTGATTTCTGTCTGTCCAGGTATACTCCCGCCTCCCAGCTTCGCACGCAAGAAGACGCAAAAGAATGGTTACGGTCCCACTCTGCTGGAGGCCTCCAGGACACTGCTGCCAATTCCCCTTTCTCCTCCGGCTCCAGTGTAACTTCTCCCTCCGGGACGAGATTCAACTTTTCCCAGCTCGGTGAGTACCCTCTAGTCATCAGCTGTATTGAGCAGCTCCGCGAGATAGAGGTGATCTTGTGTTGGAGGTCAATCCATGGTTATTCACACACATGTGACCACATCCTTCTCCAACCTCATCAGCTCTCGACAATCTCATTTGATGACGAGATGGATAGCGGGAGAAAGAGAGTAGCAACCTTTGTGATGTGCCGGTCAATCATTCTCTTTACGTGGTTGATGCAGGGAGAGTTCTAGCAAAGAGCAAACCATCCGCTCTTGAGGGGGTTTTGCAGCATGTTCCATGTTTGGTCATCCTCATTGCTTTATTAAGTTGGAAAGAAAACTTCAGTTTTGATTGAATACATATTCTTGGGACTCCTTGCTCCTGGCTAGTGCTTTGACCAGCACAGTGGGGAAAGGAGAAGCATGAGGGACAGTCTCTGCAGGCGTGTCAGTGGATTCTTTTTCAGAGAGAGAAACACACCCAGGCCAGTTCATAAAATAGAGTAAAAGACAACAATCCAAGCTTCATATAAAATGACCTAAAAATGGAATATAGCAAGTATTGCATGCAGTTAGAAGAAGGAAAGATGACCGCTGGCTAGAATGATTGGCAGAGATTACACGAAGGTGGCAGGCTGGGAGCTGAGCCTGGGAGGACTGATGGACGGGGAAGATCTTTTCCAGTCTCATTTGGCTCTTTAGGGGAGGCGGCCCTTCCCTAATATTGTAAATAATGAACTCAGCCATTAAGGATACGTGTGGCTTGCAACTGGGAGAGGTTTGACCTTCCTTTTTTGGTCAATTAAATGGGTAAATGCAAATGTTATATTTTATTACCAAGAAGCAGGATTTTTGATAGGAAACCCCTTTGTACTGAAGCTCTTGGTGCACCTTTGTGAGACACTGCCAGCCGAGGCAGTGAGACCTGGGTTCATATTGTTCTTTTGCAGCCGTAACTCTTTGAGGCAGGAGATTCTTGTCATGCACAAATGCTTCCCATCTGATCAAAAGCCTCGTTGCACTATTTTGGGCTTTTGGCTTTAGAGAGACTTGTTCCAGATGAGCCCAGGGAGTAATTAGCTCATGCCTGGAAGGGGGACACTGGCTTGTCTGAACGCGCCAACTTGGAAAGCGGAGGCCCAGAGCCTGGCTTTGGAACTGACCCGCCTTTCCTCCCTCGTTTTTCACGCTAAGTGTATAACTCAAATGCTGATGTGACTACCTTTGCGGAAATAGACAAGCGAGAGAAGCTGGCGGGGACACGTACGACTGACAATAAGCAATCTCTCTGTCCCCATTTGAGATGTGAGCACATTTATGAATTTCTACCCTTCTGCTTCTGTGGCTGTCATTCCAGCAAGCCCCACCACTGTCACCCAGATGAGCTTGTCCAACCCAACCATGCTGAGGACACACAGCCTCTCCAATGCTGACGGGCAGTACGACCCATACACCGACAGCCGCTTCCGGAACAGCTCCATGTCCTTGGATGAGAAGAGCAGAACCATGAGCCGTTCAGGCTCCTTCCGAGATGGGTTTGAAGAAGGTAAGAAGACTCACCAGCCTGCCTGGTGAGTGGTCTTCCTGCTCCGTCCACTTGGCTGACCAGAGGATCTACCTGGTGGTGCTTCCAGCTTCCCCGCCTCCTGCAGGGGTTAGGGAGAAGGAACTTGCATTAGTAAGGTCTGAGCTTTAACTAACCTTGCAGGACTGTAGGAAAGAGCTGCTGATCAAACAATAATGACCCTCAGCACTGACTGAGCTGCACCCCAGGCTTCTCTCTCCTGGACATAGGCCACAGCTTCTTGGCACGTACTTGTAAGTTCAGGCTCAGCCAGCAGCACCCCATCTTGGCAGAGTGTGTCACAGGGGGTTCATCTCCCTGTGCTGCCACACTTACCCTCGTTGCTTGCAGGCCTGGGAAACCTCGCCTTCCTGCTCTGCTCCAAAATTGGTTTTCTTGAGCACTGCTATTTTTTTAAAACTTGCTCGCTCTCTTTTTTTTTTTTTCATTTTTGAATGTTCATCATTTATTTTCTTCTACTTGAAAAGTGCACAGAGAAAAGAGAGATCTTCCATTTACTGGTTCACTCCCCAAATGCCAACAGCAACTAGGGCTGGGCCAGGCCAAAGCCAGAAGGCAGAAGCCCAACACTCTGTCCAGGTCTTCCATGTGGATGGCGGGGGCCCAAGCACTTGATCATCTGCCGCCTCCCAGGATGCATTGGCAGGAAGCTGAATGGAAGTAGCCCTGCACTATGTGATGTGGGTGCCCAAGGCAGCAGCTTATCCTGCTGCCAGCCCCTCCAGCACCAGTTTTTTAAGTTTATTGCATTCAGTGATGCACTTTTCCTTCATTGATTGCTAACCAATTATTTTGGGTTGGGTTCTGTTTCATTCATTTTCATCAGAATTGTGGGGGACAATTTCTGTGGGCTACTCTGTGCCTTCATGAGTCATTTTTGCTTCCCTCTGTTTTAGAGGCAACTCTCAATGACCAGTGATCAAGATTATGGCGCCAGATTAGCAGAACTTGAGTCCCAGTCCCACTACTTCTTTAATTATTGATGCTTATTTGCTGATCATTTTTATTTACTTGTGTGAATTACTGAAAGAGAGCTCCCATCTGCTGGGCCCCTCCCCCAAATGCCCACAACAACCAAGGCTGAGCCAGGCCAGAGCCAAGAGCCCAGAATTCCATCTAGTGCTCCCATGTGGGTGACAGGTGCAAGTACTTGAGCCATCATCTGCTACCTGCAAGGCACATCCACAGGAAGCTAGATTGGAAGCTGGGGGTGAGAGCTGATCCCAGAACCTCAATATGGGATGCAGGTGTCCCAAGTAGTGGCTTAGCCCACTACACCACAGTGCCCCCTGCTCCCCCACTTTTTAGGCATGTCATCTTGGACAAGTTGCTTCACCTCTCTGGACCTCTGCTTGTGTTTCACTGATTAAATAGGAATGACAGTCGTAGTTAGCTCCTGAAATGTGAGAACTGAGAAGAACCTGCCAGGCAAATGTTAATGCTGTAGTGTTGTCAGACGTAGACACAGCTTCGGCACCGGCAGTTCAAAGTCCCCAGCCAGGGGCTGGGCACTCTGGGAGCAAGTGAAGCCCAGGACGCGGGCCATCTGTCTGTGCCTTGTCCACCGGTGATAAAACAATGTTGGGGCAGGAGGCAGATCATAGGTACTTTCCTCTGCTCCCAGTTCCTGTATGAAGCGAGGGAAACAGGCCCAGTACCCGCCTGGTTGGTTAGGAAGAACAAAGGAACTCAGGATTGCTTAGTCCTAAAGGAGAGACGTCCAAGACAGATGCGTCTGCTTTGGCCTAGTGTTGTTTTTCACAGAGGTTTGAAAGAATTTAGTTACAGAGCAGTTGCCCCATTCTTGACTACTTAATACTCTCCCCCTGATTGATGGATTCTTTGCATTCAGTGACATCCAGGGAACAGATGCATGTCTGTAAATCCATATATGGAACCTGCTGGGACAGGGGATTAAGCCGGAGAAGAACCTGCGTTCTTGGGCACGTTTTGCTAGATTTAAAAGCAAGGAGTCAATGGTTTAACCGCACCGGGCAGTGACAGTGGAGGAAGTATTGAGCTGAAAGTGACAGAGGAGGTTCAAGCTCCCTGGTGATCACTCGCACGCAGAGTATGTCCTGCGCTGTGTTCGTCTGCTCCATCATGTGCACCCCTGAGCGAGCCACATTCAGGGCGGTAACTTGTCCAAACAAGCACACGCCGTCTCCCAGAGGTCCGGGGCTTTTACAGTGCCGTCGTCGGAGACCTGTTATTCATGCTGTCTGGCATCAAGCTGTCAGGAAGCCCAACTGTGGAAAATCTGGGCTGTCGCGATGACATTGATAAAAAGTGCTTGCCCACAAGCGGTGTCTAGACTTCTGTCCACCTAATGACTCATGGTGACAAGGAGCTGAAGCACAGAGGCTTTGGGGGAAGGGACAGGGGCCGCAGTCAGCACACTGTGAACACGTAGCATTTTTGTCTGCTGGGGAACTTGCATCAGATTGCTTCTATTTCTTCTAATGCTATCCCATCAGAAAAACAAAATAAGGTTTGTGTGACTTGATTTGTCTAATTCCTTTGCATGAAGACTTTATTTTGTTTTCTGTGGAGTTTATAAACTCCCATTGTTGCAGGAACGTTTGGGAAAAAAATCATTATCTCACATTTGGACCAAACAGAACCAAATAGTCAAGTGTATTGTAGGCCATAAAGCAGGATAGAAATTTGGGAAAAATTAGCCCAAGGATTTGTGTGAGGTTTTTGTGCAATTTAATTAGCACTTTCCATTTTGAGGGAAACAGGTATCATCAATATGTAGATTAGGTAGAGGCATAGCCCAGATGCACAGATTCAGAGCTATTTCAGGTAAATTAATTTGCATCAGATGCATTATGCTATCTTAAAGTCAACTTTAATAGCACACATTTAGGGAGATGCTTGAGGCATTTTGAAACTGGATATCTTTGGAGGAAAACTACCCTGTAACTTAACCAATCGTGACTAAGAGCTAGTGCAGTCTGCAACTCAGGAAAAACCCCCTCAACAATCCCCCCACCTGTCAGCTTATATGGATCCACAGGGCAGAACAGGAAATCTTGTATCACTTCTCCCTTATGTTTCTGGCCCCTGAGTTACAGTCATGAGTCAAATCCCAGCCCCTCCCCTGTTGGCAACGTGACTTTGGGTGAGGGACTTGACCCTGCTCAGCCCAATTCCTGTTCACTAAAATGTGGGAAGTGATTGCATCTGCCTCAGAGGATTGATGTGAAGATTAGCTCAGACGAATCCTGGAAAGCGTGTAGCAAATGGCTTTGAAAGGGCCTTCTTGTAAGTGCTCACTCGGTGGTAGCTGTCGGTATAACTGTCATGTTATAGCACGTCCTTCTTCCCAAGGGCCATTATCGTCCCCATTTTGCTTAATGGCAAAAATGAGGGAGAAGTGAGTCAAAGCCTTCATGCAGCCAGAACTGGGTTCTCAGCTCTGGCTTCCCAGCCCTCTGTCGATTGTTTCTTTGGGCTGTCTGGGGCAAGCTCGGGTCCCTCATTTGCTGGGCTTCCTTGGCTGGTTGAGATGCAGGGTGGTCTGCTGGTGGTAACGACAGCATCTCCTCCTCCGTAGCTCCTTCCATAGCATCCTGCTGTGCTACAGGGACTAGAGCACACTGAGATGCACACTCTCTCTGCTCCTGCCTGGCTGTGTGCACTTGGTCATATCACTTAACCACCCTTTTTTTAAAAAAATGTTTATTTATTTATTTAAGAGAGTGATATCCCATGCCATCTATTGGTTCACTCCCCAAATGCCTAGGAGCCAGGAGCTCAACGCAGGGCTCTCACATGGGCCCTAGGACTTGAATCCTCGTGGGCCTCCCATGAGCAGAAAGCCAAAGTTGGGGTTTGAGGCAGGACACAAACCTAAGCATTCTACTATGTGATGTGGGCATCCCAGCCAGTGTCCTAACCACTGCCCTGAGCACCCACCTCTCATTTAACCATGCTCGTTACTCATTGTTAACCTGGAGTAGGAACTCCTGCCGAGTCTGGTGCTGTTATGTGCAAATTCTCTGTGATGATGATCACTCCAAGCAGTAGCACAAGTGAAAGATGCATTAGTTAATATGAAGCCATACGTGGTGTGTGTGTATGTGTGTGTGTGTGTGTGTGTGTGTGTGTGTCTGTGTCTGTCTGTCTGTCTCTAGGGGATGTCCTGATATAACATCAGAAGCACTTGGTTGCTTCATTCTGTCTCGTGGTTTCACTCCTACCTACAGCATTTTTCTTCTCAAACATCAGTCCCAGTTTATGCTTATGTGATCACCTGCGGGCAGGGGTGAGGGGGTAGGGAAGATTAGCAAATCATGCTAAAAGACACAAATGGACTTTTTAAAATAGAAGAAAATAAAATAACCATAAACATGATCACGCAAGGGTCTCGAGACGTATGGTCAGCAGATCTTGTTGTATGGCCGTTAAGCTGGTCATTGAACCTCTCTGGTTTCAGATTCCTCCATGGCGAAGGTGGCCGAGGTACTTGGATATCCTCTGGTTTCTTGTGGCTGTAAGGTTTTGGAGGCACAGATATAAGGAGGAACATGGCATGATATGCTGTAGCTGTTCAATTCTCATGAGCATTTTGTTGTCTGGAAGTATCCACACCGCAGAACCCAGGCTCTGACTTGGCTCAGTTCACTTGAAGGAGAGCCAACTGCAGCGGTTCAGGCAGGCCACATGCAGTTTGGGGTTGATGCTGGAGATCAAGTCATCTCTTTCTTTGGACCGTAGCCTTGCTCTTTGCTATTTATGAAGGGAGGGGAGTAATTACAGAGAAAATTAATTGCCTCTACCTTAACCCTGCCAGATGCGCTGTTCTCTGCCTGTGGCCCACGGTTGCACTGAGTTATAGCTGAAGCTGTGTCAGGAAGTTTATGTGTATGAGATGTAGCAATGTAACAGGAAAAACCCTCCTTTTGCCAGCAGCCCTGTGCAGGCCTCCTGGAGCCAGCCCCCGGCAACCACGTGTAAGTGTGATTGACACATGACCCACATCTCTTCACCCAACTTGGCCTCCAACATAATCTCCCACTATTGCCTGTAGCATGATGCTAAAGCAGCTTGGTTTTTTGGACTGTGAGGCTGCTATTGTGGACATAGTGGCACTGAAAGTCATTATTGGCCAGCAGCACCTTATACTAAATTTTTCAAAGATGTATTCATTTATTTATTTGAAAGGTAGAGTGACAGGGGAAGCGGGGAGGGAAACAGAGGGAGATCTTGCTAATTTACTCTCCAAATGGCCACAACAGCCAGGTCTGAGCCAGGCCAATACCAGGAGCCAGGAACTCCATCTGGGTCTCTCATGTGGGTGGCAGGGACGTAACTACTTGAACCATCACCTGCTGCCTTCCCAGGTGCACTAGCAGGAGGCTGGATCGGAAGCTGAGCAGCCATAACTTGAACTGGAGCTCCAATATGGGATGCCAGCATTGCCGGTGGCTTAACCCGCTGCAGGACAACACTAGCCCTTTAAAATGATGCTTCATGGAGCTTGAGTCAGAATGGTCATGGGTGAAAGGAAGAAGAGAACTAGAACTCAGGCCATTACTAACGAGAGTGGATGTGAGTGAGTGGGGCCAGCCTCAAAGCAGTGGACAGCGACTAATAGAGGAAGGCTGTAATATAATAGCTGTCCCGAAGCTTCATGGGGAGCCTCTTAAAGGAAGCAGGAAGCCTGAGAGGGAGGAGGAGGAGGAGGCCCATGCAGGTGGTAGGGAAATGAGGGAAGGCTCCGTGGGAACGTCATCGTTTGTGCCGAGCCGGATTTGGGCAGGTGGTGTCTGGGTAAACGTATCTGAGGCAAAAAGAACCATGTGGGCAGAGACTGCAGGTGGACCTCCTAGAGCATGCTTGGGAGAGAGGCGCAGATCTCTGTATCAGGAGCACATGAAGGAAGACGGGGCGGGCAGGTGGGAAGACCACGGGGCGGTGCCTGGCTAGCAGGTAGCTTCTGCCCACGGCTAATCCAAGCTGATTTCACTTCTTGGGTGGTAGGCGAATGCCACTGAGCACACGTGGGAAGTAATTCTGCAGCCTCCCGCTTTCAGGCCGCGGGTTATAACACTGTGTGGGAGTAGAGGCCTTGCGCTCACATCAGGAACTCTTCCCAGCTGAAAGGCCTCTAGGGTCTTAGCACAGGAACGTTTCTGTCTGTCAACAGGGTGTCACATGGTTGCCGAAAAGCGCAAGACCTGGTTCCCAAAAGGAGAAGGCAGCCAAATACCCAGTCCTAGAAAAAACTGCCTAGAAATTAGAACAGATAACAAAATGTCTACACTCGCTGGCCAGGAAGGGGTGCTAAGGGTATACACAACGGTGGTCCCACGGCAAAAGATAGCAGCTTGAAATAGAAGGCAGATGGCGCTTGCTTGTTACTTTGTAGAAAAGCTAGAGATCAGATGAAGAATCTGTATGTTTCTGTGGGTACATTTTCCTTCCCCCCCTTTTTTTTAAGATTTATTTGTTTTAAGTCAGACGAAGAGTCAGGGAGAGAGAGAGATCTTGAGAGAGCTTCCATCCACTAGTTGACTCCCCAGCAATTCCATCCTGGTCTCCCACGTGGGTGGGCCTTGAGCACTTGGGCCATCTTCCACTGCTTTCCCAGGTGCATTAGCAGGGAACTGGATATTAAATGGAGCAACAGGCACTCATGTGGGCTGCCGTTGTCCCAGGAAGCAGCTTAACCTGCTGCACCACAGTGCTGGCCCCAGGATATGTTTTCTGAACAGATAATGCTGCTGCATGGTCATCTAGAGTGAACTAAATGGCCAACGGCTGCTTAGGTTCAAAGCAATCAGCTCATCTTTTTGCATATCCAAGTGACAGATGTTCACAGAGTGTGAAACATACATACAACACCATCTCTACCCTAAAGGAATACATTAGAAAAAAGTGGCAGATGTTGGAATAGTCACTCGGGCTGATCCTTGGGTGGTGAACTTGTAGGTCACTGCCGGTTAGGACAGTGAATGTGCTTTTTAAAATGTCACTCTATTTGAAGACTATTCAGTAATTTTATATTATATTGACAGTCAAAACAAATAATTTATAAAGGAGAGAAAAATGCGACTTTCCTAGCAAAAGGTGACTTTCTTAGGGATTATTTATTTGCAACTGAGCTATAACCAAGCCAGGAAAGTTGGGTCCAGGTGAGTTGAAGTCATTTTGATTACAATGGTGTCCAGCTGATTTCTTACCCCCAGCCCTTCCACTACCCACCGCTGCCCCTTTCTTTGGTTGCATAGTAGGCACCTGAGCAATTCACCTTTTCTTTCTTTTTTTTTTTTTTTTAATAGTTCACGGATCCTCGCTCTCCTTGGTTTCCAGCACATCATCCATTTATTCTACGGTGAGTATAAATCGATGCTATGTGGCTATGATCATGAGAGCTGGAGTCCTTTATCAAAAGTGTCAAGAGTGAAATATAAGCATTTCTTGTAGAGAGTGCATTTCCATTATGTGATGATCAATAAATTGAGACTAGATTTGAAATTCACAAACAGCTATTAATTATAACGTGCCAACCAATCAATCAGGAACTGACAGCCTTGTTAAAGGGACACTATGCTATGTGTGGGAAGCCCTGGCCACCTGCTGGCAGCCCTGGAAAACCAAGGCTTTGAGCAATTTCTTAATCCTCTGTCAGCCTCAGTTTCTCTATCATTCCTACCTTACAGAGTTGTAATGAAGATGCAACATTATAAAGATGATGTATCACTAAAGTATGAATTCCTTGAGCACAAAGGCTTTTCTGTGTATCTAGTTCCTAGAAGAGCCTAGCACGTTATATTGAAAGCATAGGGTTTGAAAGAAATCAGAACGTGCATGTAAAGCAATGTACAGCATGTACAACTCAAAGTAAGCACTCATAAATGCCAGCTATTATGGATGAGAAGTTAATTGACCCCAAGCCAAATGTAATCAAATACGTTTGGATTTTTAGTACTGCTGGATTTGTTCAATAGTTCTTACTTTTTATAGCACTGCACTGTTTTTCTTCCAAGCAATAATAATAATCTGGCAGTTCCTACAGGAAGAAAAGCCACTGTGTGATTGTGAATTGGAAATTCCTTAGCCCTTCCTTCTGTGGAAACAAATGTTTCGATAATTCAGTTTGATAATGCTGGGTTTCTGGGCAGAGAGTAGGAGGCCATGGCACAATGAAATTGAAGAGACCAGGGCCTAGGTGTTCTTTCCAGGACTAGAGGGAGCAAACAGGTTTCTGTGATTGCTGAACTGGTCTGATGTGAAGGGCCTGGAAACTCGCTTATGCAACTACGCATCTCATGCATGCAACTCCACAGTTCCTTTTTTCGCAGCCAGTCGTTGTGTCTGAAATTGCATCACCAGGCCCTGATTCTCCTTTGCAAGGTTTTCTGTAGAGTAACCTTGCCAGAGGGGTTGGCTAGTCCAAGAAAGCATGGTGTTGGCCTTCTACCTGTCAGCCAGTAGACACACTAGGTTCTTAGTTCTTGAATGAAACTCTTGAGATGTGGGTACCAAAGATGACCCTTGCTGGCAGTTCCTGGTAACTGTCCACTCATGCCTTCTCTGTAATAGAGGTTGCTTTTGCAGACTTTAAAGAAAAGCAGCCTCACCTATGAATGTTTCCATGCCAGAGCCAGTCCGTAGTGTGTTAAGTCTGCTAGAATCTTGCCACCACCCAGCTGTGGTGCGTGAGCACTTACTCTGTTATTAGCTTCTGGGTGATGATAACATTCTGAAACCAGTACTTAGGTATGTTGTGAGTGGGGAGGTGAATGAGGTCTTGTTTGTTTTCTAAAACAAGATCTTGGAAGTCTCTTAGGTTGCCCAGATTCTCTTCAGAGAGCCTCCATGATAGCAGAGGATGTTAAAGGCTGACTAGATAGCCATAGGTTCTTCCCTGGAAATCTCTACTTCTTGAGTATTCAAGAATGCTCGTTCTACCTGAAATTTGCCTGCAATCTTAGTCCCAAACTGAAGCAAAGGCAACACGGTGTTGAGCGGAGAAAAATCTTAAAGGACCCATCTCGTGTCAGACTTGCTTTCTTTGTTGATGGGTGTAGCGGTTGGGTTCCCAGGGGAAGTGCTGAGTGGCTGGAGGCCTGCAGCTTCACACAGGGCTCCCAGATTCACCGAAGAGCAATGGCAGCCAGGGCCAAGATGGGAAGACATGATTTCTCCAGGCTGCTGTTGAGCGTGGGGCCCAACCCTAGGGAGAGGTGGGCATAGTGATGGACAGTGGACAGGACAGGGGAGGACAGTTAGGGCCTATTTTTTTTTTTTAAGATTTATTTATTTATTTGAAAGGCAGAGAAAGAGGGAGGGAGGGGGAGGTCCTCCATCCGCTGGTTCACTCCCCAAATGGCCAAAATGGCTGGAGCTAGGCCAATCCGAAGCCAGGAACAAGGATCTTCTTCTGGGTGTCCCACATGGGTGCAAGGGCCCAAGGACTTGGGCTGTCTTCTACTGCTTTCCCAGGCCACAGCAGAGAGATTGGAACTGGAGCAACTGAGACTCCAACCGGCGCCCATATGGGATGCTGGCACTGCAGGCTGCGGCTTTACCCACTACGCCACAGTGCTGGTCCCTAAGGCCTATTGATAAAGGTATTTAAAGGTAGGGATGATCCTGTGTGGATAATTGAGCTGACAGTCCTCCAGGAGCCTTCCAGTTGTTAGAGAGCTGTTGACTTCTCACCATTACCTTTATTCTTTGCATCAGATCCAGAAGTCGGGCCCTGAGTTCCGGCTAGTCTCTGTGAGAATGGAGCTATAGTAGAAGAACAGGACCACTTTAGACTTAGTCCCAGCCCTGCCACCTGCCAGCCGTGACCATGGCCAATTACTTACCCTCTCTGTGCCTCAGTTTCCTCACATGTAAACCAGAAGTCAGTGGTATCAGTACTCACTCCAAGGGCTGGCTAAAGATTAACTGAAATAACGATTGCAAAGTGCTCAGGAAGTCTGGCATGTGGTAAGTGTTCAGTAAATCTTAGTTATCTCCAGAATGTCGGCCACACCTGGGACTTGGTCTCGCTCACAGCTGTATCCTAAGTTCTTCAAACAGTGCCTGGTCCATAGTAGGAAATCAATAAACATTTGAGAGGTGGTGATACTGGGGACAGATGGATGGATAGACAGACAAAGGGGGATGGGAGGACAGAGTTAGCCCTGAGGTGCATAATTCTTCCTCCATAAAGCATTACTTGGATAGAGAAATTGTCCAGCTGTGTGATTTTAAGCAAGGTACTGTCTCTGAATCTCAAAGAATGCAAACCTACTTTACAGAGTTACTGCAAGGATTAAACGAATTTGGCCCAAGTACTGAAAAATGTGTGCCCTGGATGGAGGGCTATAGGGGACCCAGGTTAAGGAAGATCAGACAAGAAGCAGCCCCGCACCTCACTGGTGGATGTGGGGTCTCTGGCATCTAATGAGACGTATTTTTTGAATTTTGAACTGATAGGAAGAAACGCCGATGCTAACTTTTTAAAATAATGATTTATTGCAGGTAAGGTTAGAGTAGGATATGTTCAGCAAGGACCCAAGAACAGAACAGGGTTCTCACTCCCCTGGCTCCCCTGTCACCCCGTCACCATGTGAAGTTGGAGTGGCAGTTGGAGAGAAGGGCATGGACACTTGGAACGTTTGCGGGAAGGGTTATGTTGCTGTTGCTGTCATGTTCTCCTCCTCCTCCTTCCTATTTATTTATTTGAAGGACAGAGGGACACATACACACACACACACAGCTGGATTGGAAGCAAAGCATCTGGGACTCAGGCTGGAACTTGCATATGGAATGCTGGCATCACAGGAAGCGGCTTAGCCCACTGCACCGCGGCGGTTGCCCCAGGGATGTGTGCTCTGTAGGCCCCTTGGGAACCAGAGGAGAAGGAAAGCAAGGCTCCTCCTGCAGCAGGTTCCTCCAGCCTGTGTGGGTTCCCCCTGTGGGAGAAGAGAGGGCGTTTGAGAATTTCTCACTGGCCGGTGCCTGTGTCCCCGGAGCCTCAGAGCCAGCAAGGAAGACCCTGCCAGTCAGAGAGGCCTCAGGGTTCACCCTCACTCACCAGGGTCACACAGGGAATTGTGGGGGATTCCAGGTAGGACAGCAGGAAGATGAAGGCCACAGTTAGGCTCACAGCCTCTGGAGTTCCTGGGCTGGTGCAGGGTCTGAGTCCACCCGTACAAGGATGGACTGGGTCCGAGGAAAGGTGAGTGCGCCACTCGCCCGTTCCCCAGCCTCCTGATCCCAGAGACAATCAGACGCAGCGGGGAGCCAAGTCTAGCAAGGACTCATTTATTCCATGCGAAACCGAACCTTTTATAGCACAAAACTGCAGAGTCATTGGGGCAGGGCTAAGGACCAGCCTATCACTTAAAAGGTCACTTTATGGGGGGATTTCTATAGGACTGGCCATACGTCTATACTAGTCTTGTTACTGCCCCTGATGTTGCGTAGCCAATTAGCTTTTGAGTTCCGCCCATCTTACTTCCTCTGGGCGCCATCTTCTTTGCCCCTCCTTGGCGCCACCCGGTCCGGGAGCCACGTGCATGCACACCGGGCCCCTCCCTGCGCTGCCATCCCCTGGACACCTGCCGGCTGGCTCCGTGGGCCCTGGCTTGGGTTAGTTCACGGGCTCGGCTCCACGTGGCTCCGTTCCGCGCAGCTTGGGCGGGGGCACCCGCGCATGTGGAGCCCCCAGGCCTGGCCTGGCCGCACCACAGCCGTGCTCGTGCCCCGCAGGCTGGCTGACCAGGAGCCCCCAGCCGCCTCCCCTTTCTGCCCGCCGCTGCTCCTGCTGCAGTGTCCTGGGACAGGACAGGGAAGAGCACATGGGGCAGAGTGACCTTAGGAGCATCTTCCTTGCTCCTTGCATGACAAAGCCAAGTAACACACAGAACAACCAGTGACATCTGAAACTCAGCAACATTTCCTCGTATAAGTATGTCCCCAGTATGGCTTGGGATGTACTTAGACTAAAAAGCGTTTCAGATGGAACCGGGTGTTCTGTGATTATCTTTGCTGGGGCTGGCTCATGCCCCTCTCCTGTGCACCTGCCCAGCTTCCATCTCCACATGGGGGCAGGGGCTCCTTACAACCAGAACACTTAGAATGTTGTTCTCATCCCTTAAAATGATAAGCCATTTGTATGTGACTGATGGGTTGGCTTAATTAAAGCAATATAGCAGGAACAAACGCAGCTTGCAGACTGCTCCGCGTGTCCAAGTAAGGCCCTCCTCACAGGCCGGCCTGTGCTGTGCATTGTTCCTCCACCGCTCTGATTTCCTCTTTGTTATCTTTACAGCCGGAAGAAAAGTGCCAGTCGGAGGTAAGCAACGATTTGCTGGTGGTATTTTCTCTCTTGCTGCTATGGGTGGTTTTTGCCAAGCTCCACCTGGGAATAGACTCCTGAAGTGAGTAACGCTCTCCCTGGTCATCTTCAGATTCGCAAACTTCGGCGGGAGCTGGATGCCTCCCAAGAGAAGGTGTCAGCATTGACGACGCAGCTGACGGCAAATGTGAGTACAGACGCGGGGCGGCAGCTGCCGGGGCTAAGCGCAGCCACCCCCGCCTGCGGGGCTCCGAGCACCCGAGAAGCAGCACAGTGTGATAATGAGGACACAGGCTGCAGCCCCCTGGCTGTGGATGTCAGCCGCCACTCTGCCTGTGATTGTAACCTGCAAGCCCGATGGGCTCTGTGCCATGGGGGTGATGAGCTTACCTTCTGCTGTTGTCTGGTGATCACAGCTTCCAGTGTGTATATTTTAAATATTTATTTATTTTCATCCACTTGAAAGAGAGATTGAATGAAAGAGAGGTCTTCCATCTTTTGGTTCACTCCCCAAATACTCACAACTATAATACCCAAGACTTCAGCCTGGAGTCCAGAGCTCCATCCTTGTCTCCCATGTGAGCGGCAGGTACCCAAGTACTTAAACCATCACCTGCTGCTCCCAGGGTGCAGTAGCAGGAAACACTTGCAATATGTTGAGTGTTCATTAAGATGTTGATTGCAGAGTGGGTATGTATTTGACTTAGAGGTTAAGACTGTGCTTGGCATGCCCACGTCTCACTGTGGAGTGCCCGGGTTCCATTCCCGGCTCCAGCTCCTGAATGCAACTTCCTGCTGATGTGGATCCTCAGAGGTGGCAGATGGTGGCTCAAGTAGTTGGGTCCCTGCTGCCCATGTAGGAGACCTGGATTGAATTCCCAGCTTTATTCCCAACCAGGGAGCCATTGCAGTCACACGGGGAGGGAACCAACAGGTGAGATCACTCTCTCTCTCCCTCTTAAAAAAAAAAAAAAAAAAAAAAAAAGCTGTTCATTTCTCCTCCTCTTCCTGCAAATTTTGCCCTTAAGGGAAAAGAAAGAAGAAAGAAAAGAAAGGGAGCAAAAAGAAACGTAGGGCTTTGTGGTAAATAGCAATCTGCTTTGTAATAATTCTAATGTGCACAACGGCACGGTCGGGACGCAGCGGGGAGCTGCCAGCCAGCGTTGAGTTCAACAACTGTCTGAGTGCCAGCTACGCCCCAGGCACTGCGGGTTCAGTAGCGAAGCAAGCACAGCCACTGTCATCCTTGTGTTCAGTCTCGCACCATCGGAGACACAAAACAAACCGCATTGCTGTGACACGGTAACTGCTGCAGATAAAGGGAGGAGGCTGTGGGTACACAAGAGGAACACCAAAATCAGTCTCTGTGGGGACGGCAAGGAGGTCCCACAAGGGACTTCCTGGAAGAGGTGGCATTTGATGGATGTGGTATAGGAGAAGATGCATAGGGAGGACAGCATTGTGACCAGAGAATAATCTAGGCCCAGGCCACGGGGGAAGGATCTTGGTGCATTTGGAACTCTAGGTAGCTTGGTATAGTTAGAATCCACAGCTTGGGTGAGAGACAGAGACAGAGATGGAGATCAGAAGCAGGTGGGGAGGCAGAAAGCTTCGAGGAGAGGCCGAGGTCAGGTCGCTGTGTCTGAACCGTCAGGCAGGGTCCGAGTGCTCTATTGAAGTTAGGAGAGCCTCGTCAGTGAGTTCTAATAAGCAAGTAGTGAGATGAGCCACTTTGCTCTTTAGAAAGTGTCCTGCCTGCAGTGTGGATGTTGGGTTAGGGAGGCGGAGGAGAGGCAGGGGATCTGCCGTCCTGTGGCTTTGCCGCAACGGGAGCCTGAGATCTCGGAGAGTATGGAAGGTGCCAGGGTGCCTTTCAGGCAAGGTGCCCTGCTCAGGAATTCACCACCCAGCCCGAGACTGCAGGTGGCCGTGTTGAAGCCTGGCAGGAACCGGCCTGAGTGACCCTGTGTGACGCTGTAGCGCACTATTAACTTGGAAGGCAGCTTCAAAAGAGTGTCCCCTTTGACCGGGACACTGAGTCAACACGGCAAAGTAATCATTGACCTGGCATTTGAACCCTGGCAAGTCCCACCCGAGTCCATTCAAAAAAACCGTCTCTCCCAAAGTCTACGTATGAAGCACTGCACACGGTTTCTGACCTCAACAGTTGATAGCTGCTCTCGTTCTCACTCATTCTCTTAATCCCTCTTCCATTTCAACAAATTTAATTTTTTCCCGAAGCTCTAACATACTAGCCTGCTGCGTGTTGTGTGGTCCTTTATTTTCCTCTCCAACCACCTGTGATGTTATCAAAACAGCATCAGAAGTAGATGGGAGAACCGAATTCCAAAGCTTAGATCCTATTCAGACAAATTGCAAAGGCACTGTAAGGGCAGATGTATCATTGGATAACCAGGTGTGTGCCTCTGGATCCAAAACCAAATCGATTCCCAGTGAACCAGGATCTCCTGGGATAATCCCCACAGGTGAGGTTGGACAGCAGTGCCCCCCACCCCCAAGAGATTCTGAGGTTCTCTCCTGGTTTAGACTCCCAGTGTCCCGTGCCGCCCTTCACTCATCAGTGCCCTCTGGTTCCTTGCTCCAGTGACCTCGTGCTGGCCATTCGAACTCTACCCCGTGTTCCAGAACTTAGTCCAAAAGTGCATTTTGCCCTCTCTTTAAATGCCAGTGAATCCAGTACTGTTTAAGTCAATATTGAGTCTTACCGCACACAATCAGCGGTGCTAGCCTGTTTTCTTGTCTGCCGTCTTTGTCACAGACCGAGCTGTGTTTGTTTTTCTAGCACAAACTCCTCCGAGTTGCCTTCTCTGGGTGTTTTCCTACCACTCGTGTTTGTTTTCCTTGGGGACGGGAGAATGGTGCTTGGTGCGAAGGCTGTTCTGTGGCTCTGAACCCGGCTCAGCGCAGCCCGTGCAGTACATATGTTCCTGGCTGTGCCAGCAAAATGAGATCCTCTGGTTCCTCAGAGCAAATGCGTTTCTCCGTGAGCCTGCGGAACCGCTTTCTCACTAGCAGTCTCCGCGGGGTCAGGTTTGGGCTTGGGTTTCTCATTGCATAGGAAATCTGAGTGCCCACAACGGGAAGCATGAGTGCTAGTCAGACGCAGACTGGGAGTTAGTGGAGAGAGAAGGCTGTCAGTCCAGCCTGGTGACTGCTGTGCAGGGTGAGGATGGCAGGCATCCGTCCACACGGCCGTGTGCTGGTCCGTTGTCTTCACCTACCATGAAACCATCTTGAATTGATTGGCTTTGGCTTTGCTGCATTCACCAGGACAGGCTAAAGCATATCTTTTTTTTTTTTTAAGATTTATTTATTTGAAAGTCAGAGTTATACAGAGGGAGAAGGAGAGGCAGAGAGAGAGAGAGAGGTCTTTCATCTGCTGGTTCACTCCCCAGTTGGCCACAATGGCCAGAGCTGCGCCAATTCAGAGCCAGGAGCTTCCTCCAGGTCTCCCACACAGGTGCAGGGGCCCAAGCTCAGACCATCTTCTACTGCTTTCCCAGGCCACAGCAGAGAGCTGGATAAATGAATAAAGTTGATTTTTGTGTAAGATTTTTTGAAATACATGTATAGTTTTTTCATAATACACATTTCCCAGGAACTTTTTGAAGACTCATTTGCATGGTTTTCAAAATTTTTTGCACCAAAATAAGTTTACTTTTAATTCTGTTTCCCATAAACTTTTTGGAAAACCCTCTCATATTTTTTGTCACATTCTCATTCCCAAACCTTTCTTTCACCACAATGTCCGTTCATCCTTGTGTTCTACAATTCCTCACAAGTTTATAGACCATTTTCACCTGTCTTTATCTCATTTAGTGTTCAGAGTAACCCTGGGAGGAAGATAGATGCTGTTCTCCTAAAATTAGATGACTCGCTCAGTGTTAAGAGCAATCAGAAGGAACTAGGATGAGCCCTGAAGACCTCTAACTACATTCTGTTTGCTTCTCCTATGCCACACTGCCTCTTCCATCTCATTGTGTTTCCCTTTGGTCCTTCTATGTGCTCATCCAGCACACATCTGGCTGCTTTGGACCAGCAGTGAAGAGGCAGGGATGAGCAAAGTAGACAT
This sequence comes from Sylvilagus floridanus, assembly GCA_949820135.1. Lineage (NCBI taxonomy): Eukaryota > Metazoa > Chordata > Mammalia > Lagomorpha > Leporidae > Sylvilagus > Sylvilagus floridanus. The sequence goes on from OX463224.1 coordinate 81,193,486, forward strand.
GGTGACCACCATCTCGTCTGCCCAGTACCTCTAACTAAAGGACAGGCTCTTGTTCCATTGATGCAGGTGGATTTTGCATGCTCATGGGTTCTTCATCAATGAATAGGAGTTCTTTAGCATGACTGTTTGAAAAAGTATCTATTCTAAGGGCTGGCACTGTGGTGAAAAATGTTGAGCTTTCGCCTGCAGTGTCGGCATCCCATATGGTGCAAGTTCGAGTCTTGGCAACTCCACTTCCAGCCCAGCTCCCTGCAAACGCCCCTGGGAAAAAACAGCATGGCTCAAGTGCCTGGGCCCCTGTACCCATGTGGGAGACCCAGAAGAAGCTCCTGGTTTTGTCCAGGCCCAACCCCAGCCATTGTGGTCATTTAGGGAGTAAAACACTGGATGAAAGATATCTCTCTCTCTCTCTCTTTCTCTCTCTGCCTTTCAAATAAATAATAAAAGAAAAGAAAAAGAAAAAAATCCATACTTTACTCTGGTTCTGTCATTACCAAGATCCTTGTTCAGTCAATCAACATTTCATCTGCTCCTCTGTGTCCCAGGCAGAAGGCTTAGGATGGGGACACAAAGCTGTCTGTTGTCCTTGAAGATAGTTATAGAGAAGGGGCAGGCAGGAAAATTATACATTTCTGAATTCTAAGATACATAGGTTTTTTTTTTTCATGTTTTAGCATCTCTGAAACTGGAATGCATACTTTAATTACAATTACCACATTTTTTTAAAAATGTCCTAGTAATAGGTAAAGTAGTGGTGCATCTGACGTCACATCCAACAGAAGTGTATAGATGTGCATGAGAGCCTGTGGGGAAACTGAGTCCCTGGGGCACTGGGAAAGGTTTCTCCAAGGAGGTAGCAGGTGGACCTTTCAGTGGCTTTTTATTAGGCAGGAGCATAACAAGCCAAGTAAGCCAGCTATTTTGTTCCTTCGTTCTACAAACAAGGTTATTATGAGCCTCTGCTGTGAGCTTGGCACTTGGGGAGCTAAAGAGCACCCTGCAGTGGAGCAGAGCAGACAGACCTAAACCAACACTCGCTGTTGACTGTGATAGCACGGAGTGTGCGTCAGAAGGAGGCTGTGCCTGTGAGACTGAATGGGAGGGAACCAGCCTGGGCTGGAGGTGTGATGAAGGCATGAGCTGAGAGCTCTTGAGACAGACATGTGAACATGAGTCAGGCAGGGTGGGGAGAGCATTCCAGACTGCAGGGGAGGGATGCACAGGGCCCTGGGATGGGAAGGAGCACAGGGCGCCTGAGTGAGTTGGGGGTTAGAGTAACTGGATTCCAGAGAGTAGTGGGAAGTGGGATTCAAGATGCAGCTGAAGGGGTAGACGGGCCAGATCAAGTGGCCCTGATGAGGGTCCTGCCTATAGGCCGCAGCGCCTTCCGGCACTCTTGCCTTACACCGTAGCATAACTGAGCTGTGTCTTCCTCCTCCAGGCCCACCTGGTGGCAGCTTTTGAACAGAGCCTGGGGAACATGACAATCAGGCTCCAGAGTTTGACCATGACAGCCGAGCAGAAGGTAAGGCAGAAGGAAGGCTGTTTTCTCCCTGCTTGGCCATAAGCAAGAAACCTAAAAATATTCTTGTCTTTCCTTTAGATCATCATACAGAGTTTAGTCTAGTCCTTGAATCTGCCAGAACTTAATTGTCAATAATAGGTCTGTTAGGGAAAAGAGTGACTTCGGTCAAATGAATGACAGATCTCTTACACATATATTCTTACTCTTCTTCTATGTTAATTTATGCCCAAGGCAGGTTTCCTGATCTCATTGACTTCCCCCCTCTTTTGAACCTAACTCATACTTCAGTTGAACTCATGTGGAATGATTTGAAGGTGATCCATACCTCTTTCTGTGCTCCAGGATTCAGAACTGAATGAGTTAAGGAAAACTATTGAGCTGCTAAAGAAACAGAACGCAGCTGCCCAGGCTGCCATTAATGGAGTAATTAACACACCAGAGCTCAACTGCAAAGGTAAAGTAAGAGAAGCAGCCCTTAGACAAACAGCCTGCCTGCCTTTGGGGCCCTCCCCTGATAGTACTGATGCAACCTTCCTGGCTGGACCCTTGTGTGATCTACTTCCGGGTCAGTAGGACTTGTCCTGGAAGGGAACTTCTGTTTGCTGCTGGCCCTGGTAAAGATGGCTCTTGCAGTTCATCCTCTTCTCTGGATGTATCTCCCAAATGCAAGGAATAGACTTCTGTTGGCAGAGTTTTACAGCCCTTAACTTCGCTAACGCTTTGATGTTTACACGCCAGCAAGAAATCAGCTGAAAAGGGCCATCTCTTATTGTCCAGAAAACCTTTTCTGGGTCATTTGCTTCATCTTTGTGTATCAGAGTTGGGACTAAAATTAAAAAGTGGGCATGAAGGTGAGTGGCCTCCTGCAAAAAATACTGTTATCTAGCATTTGTGGATCACTTATTGGGTTCTCAAGACTACGTAAAAGTGTTTCATTTATTTCATTTTATTTCTGCACCTGTGACAACTGGTCTCTTCCCCATTGCACTGATGAGAGCAGTTTCAGAGACTGAGTCACTTCCTATGGGCAGAGAGTATAAGGAGCAGAAGCAGATCGAGACGCTGAATCTGTCTGGCTCTAAAACCAGTGCTCTTCCAGACTGGCCTGTGGATCCAGCAGAAACCTCTGGGCAAACTTGATTTCAGATAGCACTGTTATGTGCAGTATCTTCCTGGTTTTGGATGTTACACCTCCTGAAGAAGTGATGATGGGTGGCATGGCTTAGCAAGGGCTGGCCCGAGTGAAAAGAGAAGAGAATTCCAGGCAGAGGGCATAGCATAGGAGAGGGCCCTGAGAGAAGGCGGGCATGGCACGCAACAAGGGGCTGAAAAAGACCACGCGTTGCAGGAGCAGAGAGCACAGAGAGGAGGAGGCTGGCGACAGCAGCGGCTGTGGCCGCCATTCAGAAACCCTTTGTGCCTATCTGCAGCTTACCAGAGCTGGCATGGGAGAAGTTCTCCCAGTGCCTCCCTTGGCTTCTCATTTGTCAAGTGCGGAAGAGATAGACCTCATTTAATGGACTAAGGAAGGCAGAGTACCTACTCAAGGACTTTAAAACCAGGAGGGGGAACCCAGGTGATGTCTCAGTGCAAAATACCTGGTATCTCTCTGCTGTGAGGTCTGTGGCTTAGGAGAGAGGATTGGGCCCAAACAAGCTGCTACTGACTTACCCCACCTTGGTCTCCAGGAAACGGTGCCTCCCAGGCTTCAGACCTCCGCATCCGCAGGCAGCACTCCTCCGACAGCGTCTCCAGCATCAACAGCGCCACCAGCCACTCCAGCGTGGGCAGCAACATAGAGAGTGACTCCAAGAAAAAGAAGAGAAAGAACTGGGTGAGTGTATAGCCAAAGACTATCTCAGGGACCACTATGCAGTCACAGAACCAGTATGCTAGCTCTTAACTTCAGTACACAGAACCTTGGGAGTAGATCCCAGGAGCAGTTTGTGCATAGGTTTCCATGGAAATCATTGATGTGCTCAGCAAAACACTAAGGTTTAAAAATCACCTCCACCTGATGGTTTTTGTCTTTCATGAGACTTTATGTGAAGGACTCATCCCCCATCCCATACATGCATCATTTCTTCCTCATTAAATGTTGGCCACAAAGTTCCCCATACTAGAGCAGTGTCACCAATTAAGTGAGTTCTTCTTAGTTTCAAAGTAATTTTTTTTAGCACAAATCACAAATTAGTGACCTCATTGTTAACCATGATCTTTATCTGTTTATTTTTGTCATTGTGTGGGACCGTATCAAACCAACCTTCTCTTTGAAAACTGTTTGACTGTTTCATACTGTCGGTATTAAGAATTACTGAGTGGCTCTAAACTGAGAATTCTACCTCAAATGGGCATCCGTATCTGCTGTAGCATTTCTCCACGTGTCCGTAGTCCAAAGAGCTGCTTGCATGTCCAGACAGTGGTTTCCTGAATGGCTTTGCCCACTTGTTGTGGCCGCAGAGCTCTGCGTGACATCGCTGTGCTCTGCCTTCGGTGCAGGGATCCCCCGTGTTGATCTGAAGGTGATCTGTGCTCACAGGGTCCCATCTGTCAGCGCCGACATCGTGTTCTCATAGCAGCACCAGTGTCCTCATTCGTCCCACACCTGTCACTCATCTTGTGTCATCTTGGATGGGTGGCGAGGTCTAGTGATGGAGGAGTTGGGAATTTGGTGTTTTGGTTATTGATGTGTCTTGCACTGGGGGCACGCTGAGAGGCCAGTAGAGTGTGACCCTCTCATCATTCTAATTATTTATCTTCTTTACGTTTCTAATAGCTTTGAGTCAACTCATTTGCTCTGACTAAGCAGATAGGATTAACTCATGCTGCCATCTCTGATATGCAGATGACAAATATGATCTGATTTGATTATCAAAGTGATAAGAGTTATTGTCTATAAAAATAGTTATTGTCCATTTGCTTCAAGAAAAAGAAAAGCTTGTTTACCTTGCTTTAAGATAACTCTTGGTTGTCAATGAAATCGGGAAAGATGGGTAACTGCCATCCTCAGCTAATCCCAAAGCTTAATTCTGCCTAATCTTTGTAATTGCGCCTTCCGCCTGATGTTTTACCAGATGCAGAGGCAAGACTCGAGGCTGTTGGCTTGTATGTCACACCCTCCTGTTTCTGTGACAGCTCTCTAGAAATATGGTCAGAAGTGAGATCTAGACTTGCTGTGAGCTGGACGTGTTATGGGGGAAAATCTCCTGTTGTTTTCAGAATGGCCCATGTTATGAATTTCTCAGTGGCTAAGGGGACCCCTAGAATATATTTTCAGAAGCAAGAAAGACTTTAAAAAGGGCACTTATTTTTTCAAAGATTTATTTATGTATTTGAAAGGCACAGTGACAGAAGGAAAGAGAGAGAGAGAGAGAGAGAGAGTGGGCCAGGGCTGGGCCAGGCCAATGCCAGGAGCCTGGAACTCTCTCCAAGTCCCCCATGTGAGTGGCAGGGGCCCAAGCATTTGGCCATATTCCACTGCCTTCCTAAGCACATTGCAAGGAGCTGGATCCAAAGCAGAGCAGCCAGGACTTGAACCAGCACTGCAGTATGGGATGCAAGCATCCAAGATGGTAGCTTCACCCAGTGCACCATGACATGGACTAAGGCAGTTACTTTTTAAAGTAATTTCAAGATGAATTATTTCCATTCTCATTATCATTATTATTTTGGCTTAGAAAAATACATGTTGATCATAGATTTCATAGAAGAAGACATTGCATTTAATTGTTCAAATTTTCAGGTCTGTTTATGCTTTGGGGAGATTGTGACATACCAGTCCTTGGCCCAACACGGTTAATAAATCCCTTAAAAGTAACTCTCCATTTTTGGAGTAATAAGTAGCTAGTTCCCTATCTGTTAGATAACCTTCTCGTGTAGAAGGACTGCAGGAACTCCTAGGCACGTGTTTCTGAGAGCTCTCCAGCCGTGTGGGACCTTGCCCTGCTAAGGAAAGAAGACATGTGTCCCCGTCTCCAGAAACCTAAGGCATAGAGAGACGACTGACAGGAAGCAAAAGAGAGTGAGCGTCATAGAAGGGGGTGGGAGCATCCATGTCACCTGACAGGGAGAAGCCAGCAGGACACAGATTGTAAGCCCCCCTCTTCCATCATGGAAGAAGATACCCCCAGTAATTTCAACGACTCGTGTTCCTACTGGAAACCTCCTCCGTGTGTGGTGTTTATTATTAGCCGTGTTGTGTCTGAAAACTCCGAAGCTTTCCCTGTCACTGGCTTTCTCTGTTAAAAATTGTCTTTTTTCCTCCCCCCTCCCTGTTTTTGCTTGCGTTTTCTCTGGCAGGTCAATGAGGTAAGCAAGACCCACTTGAATATCAGATACCAAGCTAACCCATCCATTGATATGACTAACCCCATGCGCATCCGTCACTGTGTCTGAGCATCCTGCTTTGTTGCTGTGTAACCTCATCTCCCCGACACCCATCTGCTGAGCCAGGCTCTGTCTTGCGGTTGGCATTAGTCTTGAACCAAGCGTAGGCATGGAATGTCACCCACAGGTCCAGTCTCCCGAGCTGTCAACACCAGATAACTCTTCTTCCCTTAATGCACTGATGCGAGAGAGCTGTGGGGAACCTTGTCCTTTGGCCGGGGAGACGTGGGAGAATTAATTGCTCTCTTGTGTGCATGTCTCTGCTGAGCCAAGTCTGAGCGCCGGTGGCAGCCCCTGCCAGGCTGATGATCTCGTGTGTTCAGTTACGCAGCTCCTTCAAGCAAGCTTTCGGAAAGAAGAAGTCCCCCAAGTCGGCATCCTCGCATTCAGACATAGAGGAAATGACGGACTCCTCGCTGCCTTCCTCGCCGAAGCTGCCGCACAATGGGTCCACGGGCTCCACTCCGCTGCTGCGGAACTCCCACTCCAACTCCCTGTGAGTCTGCCTGCTCGGGGGCCGTCTTTGTCCCCTAGGAGCCCTCTTGCATGGGCATGGCTGCAGGTCCTATGATTGATGGTGCATCTGCGCTTTGCAATCTTTCTTGTTTTACTTGACCGAACTGTGCGTATTCTTTCCAAGTTTTAGGGCTGGCGACGCTGAAAGAGAAAGGCAACTTGGGTTTGAGTTCTGATGGTGTCAGTGTCCATAGTCAGCGGCTGGCCTCCACAAACCCCTTAACCTGGCTTTATTTCCATTTCCCTGTGTGCCCTCTTGGATTGAGGTTGTTGTCTGCTTACCCTCGCCTGAGGATGGAACAAAGTCTGTGGACGTGAAAGAGCCAGAAACATTTTTGCTCTGAGGGGGAGATGACCTTATTAGTCTTGGCGATTTTTTGCTGAAATTCTGGTCCATTTAGGTGAGAATACTTAGATGAGCCTTTCCTTCTTTGGTCAGAATTTGGTGTCGGCTCTTTCTCTGAGGTCAGAGCTCAGAAAATGGAAGTGGAAAACAATGGGACAATCAAGTAGCAGTTGTCTTCATCCAAGGATTTCATGTTTTATAGAGCAGTTTGTGCGCCTGTCCTCAGGGGCACGGTTGCTTGGGGGGTTCAGTTATTTAGGTCCTGCTCCCCTTGGCTACAAGGTAGCAACTGACCCCCGTGGTTCCCACTGAGCCCAGGCTGTTTGCTCCTCCATGGAGCGCACAGGAGGACAGTCCAAGGCCTAGGCTCTAGAGGCAAGAGCAGGGAATACAGAGGCCCTATTCACCTGCGTGAAGACATGAACTGGAAGGGAGACGTGGAGTTTAAGCGACCCCTCCCACTAGTGAACCGTGGCCCTACCAGGGTCTCCATTGTATGTCATTAGATTATCAGCTCCTCTTCTCTTGGGGACCACCCTGGTGAGAGGGTCGCCACAGGGAACTGCACTTCCATCATGGGTGAGGGCAAAAACCTGAGCAGAGGGGCAGGAGGATTGCTCAAGATCTGGACTTCAACCCGTCCCTGCAGCACCTGCTCATTGCCCTGTGTTTCTTTTTATTATTATTATTACTATTACTATTATTAAGATTTATTTATTTGAAAGGCAGAATTTTATATGTATAGATTTTCCACCCACTGGTTCACTCTCCAAGTGGCTCTGCAGCAATCAGAGCTGGACCGGGCTAGGCCAGGCTGAAGCCAGGGGCCAGGAGCTTCTTCCAGGTCGCCCATGTGGGTGCAGGGGCCCAAGCACTGGGGCCATCTTCCACTGCTTTCCCAGGCACATTAGCAGGGAGCTCTATCTGGCTCCCATATGCTAGTGTCACAGGCAGTAGCTTTAGGCGACTGCACTGCAGCACTGGCCCCTGCCACTGTGTTTCCTTGAGTGACGAGACTGAGTGACAGGTTGCAAGAGTGTTTCCCATGTGACCTGCAGGCTACCAGAGACACAAACAGCACACGGCCTCACTTTGTCCTCCCCCCACAGCATCCTGGCTAGAGGATGGAGGAACTTACCCTGTTCTGTGTTTACTCGTGGAAACTTGGTATGCAGCAGCTTCTGGGAGCAGAGCCCTCTTCTAGGTGCAACCAGACCACCATCCCTGGGATACGGGGGCTCCTGGGACCATGGCTCAGACCCTTCATTCCACCCCTGAGCCTCCATGTGTGCCGCTGTGCTCAGCTCTGCTGAAGCAGTGCACCAGACAAACTCCTACTCTGACAGATCCTGTATACCAGATGAATCCCGAATAAACCAGAAAAATCAGCACCAAGGGCTGATGCTGTGACTTACAATAGTGCTTGGATGCAGAGTACCTTGACAGCAGCTTTAAGTGTGTGTTTTTCTTGCGTTTTCATTTATTTTCATTTTATTTGGAAGACAGAGAGACAGAAAGATCTTCCACCTGCTGCTTCACTCCCCACGTGGCTGCAACAGCCAGAGCTGGGCCAGGCCGAAGCCAGGAGCCCACTCTCTGGGTCTCCCACATAGCAGGGACCCAGACATTGAGCCAACATCTGCTGCCTCCCAGGGTGTGCATTAGCAGGAAGCTGCGAGAGAAGTGGAGCAGCCAGGACTTGAACTTGGCGCTTTGATGTGGGTCTGCAGGCGTTTTGAGTGACAACCTAACTGTCATACTCCTGGCAGCAGCTTTCGATGGGCTGTCAGGGAAGGCCTCTTGGAGGAGGCAGCATTTCAGCTAAGATCTTTGTAACGGGAGGAAGCACTGGGCTAGTTCTGGTCAGTAGCTCTAGCTGCTGTAACAAACTCGATGGTTTATTTCAGGCTCACTGCAAGCCCCAGGCAGACATTTCTAGTCAGTAATGCCTGCCCTATGGGTGAGGTAGGCTCTAGGCTCCTGCCATCTGTCGCCCAAGTCCTGGCTCGGGGCTCTGCACTCAGCCAGCAGGGGCAGAAGGGAGCAATGGGAGGATCCCAGGGAAGGGCTTTATGGACACGGTCTGTGAGGAGTACAGCCTTCCTCTTCCCACTACCCAGGTCTCGGGGCAATCCCAATGACAAGGGAAGAAGTCCAATGAAATGGGTGAGCATGGGTCAGCCTCAAAATGAGCAGGGTGTCCTGCCCGACCCGAGAAGTCTGTAGCACAGGGGACAGAATGAGGAAACAGGCTGAGGAGCTGGGGGTAGGGAGGGGTGCTCGAGGGATGGAGTGGTGGGAAAGAGGCACTGAGACAGCCAGGCTATGCTGTGTTCATGCACCTGGGACATCAACATGAAGTTGCATCGATTGCAGGTGCAGTGGGCAGACACGGGAGGGTTGAGGTCATGTGAATTCATTGTCTGTGGATGAGGAACAAAAATCCCATAAGGCTGCCAGCACGGCCCCAGCTTCCGCCTCTCTGGCCACTGACAACTGCTTTGAATACTCTGGTCACACTCCCCACTTCAAGCCTTTGTCCTTGTCCTTGCTGTGCCCTCTGCCTGCTTGCCCCTCCTCCAGCCATTCACTCCCTTCAGGTCTGTGCTCTGTGTGACCTGATCAGCCAGGCCTGGCCTGTGCCCCTGGCATCAGGAGGTCCTCCGCCACCAGCCAGCATGCCTGACATCCCCTCTCCTCGGCTTTTATTGTTCGCTGTTTTACATGTTACCACCTGACATGTGGATTTCCCTTGGTTCTTTGTTCTGTGTCCCCACACCTACCCCAGCTCTACACGATCAGCTCCATGGAGGTAGTCACTCTATTGGTTTTGCAGGCACTCACATATTTGGTGGCATGAATGAGTGATTGATGGTTAGTGAGGAGTCCAGATGGACTCAGGTTTGGAAGAAAAGTGGTGATGGACCAGCTGCGGAGTAGGAGAGCAAAAGAAGAAGCATCCTTGGATATTCCTGGATTTGAGTACCAGGCATGAGTGGGAGAGACAGGTCGGGGAGGGGTCGGGACCAGGCTCTCTGGTCGGGCCACAATAAGTTTAAAATGCTCAGCAGGCACCCTGGTGGAGGTGCTGGCTAACCTGGGATCCCTGGAGGTGGGATTGCAAGCTGGAAAACTGGAGGAAGTTCCCAGGGAGTGGAGATGAAGAAGAATGGAGAGTATCAAGGGCTGAGCCCTGGGACGCTCCGATGTTGAAGTTCACGAGGAGAGAGTCATGCAGCCAGTGAGATGGGGAGACACTTAGTACCGAGAGGGAGGAGTAGGAACTGGGCCAAGTGGTGCTGGCGGCCGAGTGGGACGAGGAGAGCGGTGAGGAGGCACTTGGCCGCACAGAAGCCCGAGCAAGGCGGCTCCTTCCAGACCACTTTCCCCATGGGGATTGGGCGGGGCAGGCTCTTGGCTCCCTGGCCTCCTTCTTAGATTCCACAGCATCCATGGACACTGGAGATGTTTGTTTTGGGTCTGGTTTTCCAAAGGGTGGGCTGGGAGCACATGCTGATTTCCAACCTTGAAAGGTTTGTAAGAATGTGCAAGTCTAGATGTGAGAGAGAGTTCAAAGGCGAAACCAAAGGCAGAAGAGTTGTGCTTAGAAAATTCCGACCTCGTGGGCGAAAGGAATGGTAGCTGTGGGAAGGCAATGTTTCCCACACTCAAGGCATTTAAAATTAGGTATGCCTTCAGCCCTGCCTCTGGACAAAGTGGCTAGAATATGCTGAGCAGGAAAAAAAATGTGCATAGGGTTGCCTCAGTGAGTGGTCCCTGAAGTGAACAAGCATGTCTTAAGTACCACTGGAGATAGTTCAGGAGGTTGCGTTCTTTTTGTTGTTTTAAGGATTTATTTATTTACTTGAAGGGCAGAGTTACAGAGAGGGGGTGGGGAGAGACAGAGAGAAAGAGGAGAACTATTCTCTGGTTCACTCCCCAAATGGCTTCAACAGCCGGAGCTGGGCTGGTCCAAAGCCAGGAGCTTCCTCAGAATCTCCCCTATGAGTGCACAGGCCCAAGGACTTGGGCCATCTTCCGCTGCTTTCCCAGACACATTAGCAGGGAGCTGGATTGGAAATGGAGCAGCTGGGACTTGAACCGGCACCAATATGGGATGCTGAAGCTGCAGGTGGCAGCTTCCCCCACCACACCACTTTACCCACTACACCCTGGGTTCTGTAATTAAATGGACCTACCAGGTGTAATGCTGCCTCTGACATACTTAAATAGTGTGACCCTGCCTCAGACTCCCTGTTTTAGAAATGCAGATAATTCTAGAAGGAAGTAAATGGAGTCAGCTGCTTCACATGCCTAGCCCAGTTGTTTGTGTATTGTGTGAGCACTCGCTGCTGGTCAGTCTGATCAGACACTAGAGTGATGCACAGAATACTGCCAGTGCTGGAGGGCCAGCAGCATGGGGTAACCGGTCAAGTGCAGCGAGATTACCGGTCGGTGGCATAGCATTAGTGCAGCCGGGGAAGGCACCAAGGGAGAAGGCTGTGTCTTGGGTTCCACAGAGGGAAAAAACTTGGCAGAGGTTGCTACGGAATAACTTGTTTTCAACACCTTCTGTGTGGCAGGACATCCCTCCCTGTGGTCTCGCTCTTGGGATTCCGAGAGCTGGCTGATTTCAGAGGAAGCCTGCAGGAGCTCTGCTCTCTACTTTCTTTATTTTTGTTTGCTGCCTTTTTGTCTTGGGCTGTTTTCTGTTGCTATACTTGAATACCACAGACTGGGTCATGTTAAAGAATTCGGGTTTATTTAGCTTATGGTTCTGAGCTTGGTGCCGGTACCTGTACAGCACCTTCCGGGGCCTTCCTGCTAGGTTACAGCCTGGTGGAGGGAACCGCATGGCAAGAGAGCAGGTGTGCTTATTTGGGTCTCTCTTCTGCAGCCATTGCTGCAGGGATAGCCCCCCCCCCCCCCCCCCCATAACCTCCTCATTGAGCATCGTTCATAGATGACTGCAGGAATAACATTTCAACACGAGTTTGGGCAGGGACGGGCACCCAGACCACTCAGGTGTGGCCCCATCGGAAACTTGTTGTTGGGCTTAGCTCTGCGAGGTAGACTGTGTAGTCCACTGAGTGACATGTTGTCTCTTGCTGAGAGCATCCTGGGGAAGAGGTACAGACCACGCAGACGGGACCTGAGTCCATGCCTTACCATGGAGGGCTGGGCACACTGTCAGGACACGGCACGAGCCAGAACGGCGTGTTCTCTGCAGTGAACTGCAGCCTCCATTGTCGGCACCGGGAGGGCCTGTGGTGGCCAACTCAGGAGCGCACCATGGAGTTTTGTTGGGACTTTACACTCCATTTAAACCAGGAAGCCAGCGTCCTCTCAAGAAAGAACCACTTTTTGCAGGCTCCTCCTCCAAGCCTCCCAGACCAAAAAGAAAAAAAAAAAAGCACAGCTTATAATAAACCTCCCAAGCCACAGGCTGTTCAGAGCACAAAGAGCCAGGGACAGGAAGATCTGAATTCTAAAGGCATTTTTGTCTCTCTGGGCCTTTTAGTCCCCAGTCTGTTGGCTCCCGTTTTCTCCTAGGTATGACAGGGCATAACTAGGATATGTTCAAGAATTCCTTGGATTTTGAACCAGGGAAGCTTCCTTGTTTGCTGACAGCTTTATAAAAATGGGAGGCGGTTTTACACTTTATATCTGGAATCCAGGCTGTGCAGGCGCAGGTCAAGGGAGGTTTGACTATTCAAGAGTTAAAGCTTTCTTCTACTTCTTACTGCCCCTGAAATAAAGGTACCTCTTGTTGAACAGTTTTGTAAATGAATTTCCTTTGGCAGTTAAAATTTCCTCACCCCCAACCAGTCTCATGGGTCAGGTTGTTTTTGGCCCCAGATCCAGCACTTGGGTCTAGGCGAGCAGGCGCGTGTGACATTTTTGCCGGATCGTGTGCTCATCATGACTTTCAGACATAATCAGTTTCAGCTTTGTGAGTTTATGAACTTGAATCTGGTTTTTTTTTTTTTTTTCTATTTTTTTTTTTGGTTTGTTTGGGATTCTTGTTTGTGTCTACATTCCAAGAAATGGCAAAACTTTCTCTCCTGGCTCACCCAAGTACCCCAGATCCTACGATTTTTTGAAATTCACAGGACAATTTTTTTTTTCAAAAAAAAAATTTCTTTATTTTATTTGAAAAGCAGAGTTACAGAGAGGCAGAGGCAGAGAGAGAGAGAGAGAGAGAGAGAGAGAGTGTGAGTGAGAGAGAGAGTGTTCCATCCACTGGTTCATTCCCTAGGTGACTGCAACAGCCAGAACTGTGCCGATCCAAAGCCAGGAGCCAGGAGCTTCTTCCAGGTCTCCCACATGGGTGCAGGGGCCCAAGGACTTGGGCCATCTTTTACTGCTTTCCCAGGCCATAGCAGAGAGCTGGATCATACATGGAGCAGCCAGGACTTGAACCGGTATCCATTAGGGTTGCTGGCACTGCAGGAGGTGGCTTTACCTGCTATGCCACAGAGCCGGCCATTTTTTTTTTTTTTAAAGACAACTTTCTTTTCTTAACATTGCCCTCCATCATGTGGTTATGATCTTCCACATGTGCTGACCTCCCAGGCATTTGAAGGGCAAACCCCATCAAGTAAGGAGCCCTGGATCCTAGTAGTAGCCTTTTTTTAGGCAAGATGGACCCGCGGGGGGCCCTTCAGCCATCTTGCTCTGATGTGCAGAAGGGGAAGGAAGGCAGTGCTGGCTGAGCTGTTGCGGCTTCCAGATCAACTCTGGCTTCCCTGTCCCACGGTGCCCGCACGTTCTGACCCTCCATAGCTGTTCCTCTTCGTGCCGTGGGTGTAGCGGCAAGTATGGGGCATGGGGGCTCACGAAGGCAAACTCCTTTCTTTAGGTTTCTTCCCCCTTTTGGCCAGCTGTTTCACTTGGAGTTTCTGTAGACCTTGCTTCCCAAGGGTGTTGCGGCGTCATTGGAGCAGCCAGCTGTGTGCACTTGGTGGAGGGCGGGTGGTGTTCACAAGTTATTACTCTGCACCAAGACCCATTCTGATTGCTAGAGCTCTGCAGAGAAAGAACAGAGAATAGTGACCTCTGAATTTCAGGTGCTTTGAGACACCAGGACCCTGACTTTGATTAATAACTCCGACCAGACCTGATGACAAATAGACTGCGGGAGACTGAAAGGAGATGCACTCGGAGGTACTATTGTCAGTGACGTTCCTCTTACCCTAGAATTTCAGAGTGCATGGACAGTGAGGCCGAGACAGTCATGCAGCTCCGGAATGAGCTGAGAGACAAGGAGATGAAGCTGACAGACATCCGCCTAGAAGCCCTCAGCTCCGCCCACCAGCTCGACCAGCTCCGGGAGGCCATGAACAGGATGCAGGTGAGAGCCCAGGCAGTGGGCTGAGCGCAAGGCTTACTGGGAAGGGCTTCCAAGAAGGTGCTGTGCACCCAACCTGGAGGGCTGCTGGCTGCCCCCTGCTGTCCCGATCTCTGGAAAGGATAAGCATAACAGTGCCCTTCACCTGGCCTTGAAGGCCTCCCACAGTCCTTTTTACTATTGGTCCATACCACCTTCCCCAGCTATACTTTCCAGACTCTGCCCACCTGCCACACCGACTCCCATTGCGTGCCCTGCACGACCTTTGTCTTATTCTTTCCCCCAATGGCAAGATCCTTCTGCACATCTCAGTTGGGCCCTCCTCTCCAGGTGCAGCCGGTGCCTCTTCCAGTGCACAGCCTAACAGGTCCTGCCGCTGGCAGTGTCACTGCCCTCCCCTGAGCATTCCTATAGATTCCTTGTTACAGCCCTCCCAAGCCCCATCTTCCATGGAGTGAAGATGTTTGGGTCTTCCATGCAGCTCTTTGCACCCCTTTCTGTGGATACAGCACCAAAGCTTTTTTTTTGGTGAATGTAGTTGGTTCTTCACCCATGATGGGAGAACGTCAGACTCCTGGGGAGCTCGCTGGAGAATGTTGTTTCTCGAAGCAGTACCCCTGAAGCAGCCATTCCCCGAGAGGCTCTGTGAGAGGAGAGCTCCTTGGTCACGTGCATTGGGGAAGCCCTGCACACGAGGACGTGCACGGCTTCACACACGAAGCAGCCCCTTAAAGGCTCGGAGCGGTCTTAGAGTACCGAAACCTGCCAACTCAGAGCGCTGCACACCCCTGAGATGAAGACCTGCTCACTGAGGACTTGCTCCGCAGAGCCTCGGACATGCTTGCAGCATCTTTGCAAAGGCCGAGTCTCTGGGAGAACGGAGCCTCTGTAGCCAGGCCTGCCAGCGCACACAGCAGAGGCTGCTGTATCTCGCTGGTTTCTTGCCTTGGCTGGGAATATACGGATCCTGTCTGCAGAAAGGGTTCGTTCCTCATTCCATCCAACCTAGTAAGTGAATGTCTCCCCTTACTCTTTGCAGAGTGAAATAGAGAAGCTGAAGGCTGAGAATGACCGGCTGAAGTCCGAGTCTCAAGGCAGTGGCTGCAGCCGGGCCCCCTCCCAGGTGTCCATCTCTGCCTCCCCGAGGCAGTCCATGGGCCTCTCCCAACACAGCCTGAACTTCACTGAGTCAACCAGCCTGGGTGAGTGGCTCACAGGGCTTTTGGGGGGCAGGACTGCCCTTGCAGTTGGCACTCTGGTCTCCAAGCGAGAGCCCCAAGATAACGCAGGTCAGCAGAGCCAACGGAGAGGCACAGGCGTGTGTGCACTTGGGGCGTGTGTGTGTCTGGGTGTGTGTCTGCTGCCAGCATGAGCCCAGCCGTTAGACTGCTCTCATGCTTTGCTCCAGCGGCCCAGATTCTCCAAGCCCTGAGCTCAGATCCCCTTGCTCACCATGCTGAGTTCTGTTTGATCCATTTTAAGAGGCTGACCTGCGAGCTGAATGCTGCATACAAAGCCCATGGTAGCAGGTCCCAGTCGGGCCGATGGCTTGGTCTATGGTCTTCCTGCCTTCCTGGATTCTAGGCAGGCGCAGTCATCAGTGAACACGGTCCAGGTTTTCTTTATAAGCATACCGAGGCTGACGCTTTTATTTTTTATCCATGGCGCTGCTGTTGCTATCATTTTGGTTGAGTCTCTCCTTCGCACTTCCATCCAGCAAAGTGCATCGTCAGCCGGCTGGTTCCTTGGTTGGTCCACCGTTGGTTTCTGTGGTTGCATTCTCCATTCTGCCCTTCCGCCCACCCTACCCTACTTCCCTTGCACCGCGACACCTGGTTTGGCCCGCTGCTGTACCACAAGCAGTGGGGGTGTCGGCAGGCCGGCTTTGCTTCCCCGTGTGCCTAAGGCTGTTGATGTTTTCCATTCGCAGACGTGTTGCTGGATGACACTGGTGAATGCTCGTCTCGGAAGGAAGGAGGCAGGCATGTTAAGCTAGTTGTCAGCTTTCAGGAGGCAATGAAGTGGAAGGAGGTTAGTTGGATCCCTTTCCTGCTCTGCCTGTCCCTGCCCCAGGGAGATCCACCTAGCTTAGTGACTTCTCCTGGAACTGCATCACCTTGGAACCTCGGATGATTCGGGAATGCTACTAATACTTTTCCTGATTACAGTAGTCCCCCTTTATCCACAGACTCGCCCCTCCCAGTAGATGCCTAAAACCGTGGACAGAGCCACACCCTGCAGTAGACTACATTTTCTGCTATACATGCGTCCCTATGATAAAGCTTAATTTACACATTAGGTCTATTAAGAGATTAACAACAGTCATTAAGAGTAGAACAGAACGATCATAAAAATATGTTGTAGCAAAAGTTATTTAAAACTTATGAATTATTTTTCCTATACTATTTTTGGGCTATGGTTGCCCACGGGTGACTGCAGATAAGGGGGAACTACTGTCACTGTAATGCCGGTGGCATTTAGACGCAATCGGAGGGAGTGAGCAGTACTTTCCTCTCTCATGTTTGCAAGTCTATTAAAGAGGACTAACAGTGGTCCCCCATTGCACTTTCCCGCATTAACTAAACACTAACATCCATCAGAAATGGCTTTTCTGAACTTAATAGATTCCCAAAGCCCCGCAGAGGTAACTAAGCACATTTGACATAAAAGGCACAGACTGAAGCTGGCTGAATTCATCTGAACAAGAGCACCAGTCTGATCTCATATGAGGCAGCCAGCACACGCTGAAAGACAGGCACCCAGGTCCAGGGGACACACAGGTGGCTGAGCGTGGAGCTGATGGGGTGTCCCGACTCATTGGGGCTGGGGACTCTGCATGTCTGAAGTCAGTTTCCTTTCTCTTGCAGAATCTAGAGACTTCCTGAGTCTGCACAACCACCAGAGATTACTTGGGAGGGTCTAGGCATTGCCAGTCATGCTCTGAATGACTGTCTGTCAAATAAGGATGGTCTCATGAGTCGGCATATCAAGAACTGTGGGTTTTTTGTGTGTTATTTCTTAGCATTCCTAGCTAGCAGACTAGCTGGGTGTACCCGCAGCACCCACCAAAGCAGAGCAGCGCAGGCAGACTTGTCTGTCTCGGGGGTTCCACTCTGTGGCTGATGCGCTAGCCTCACTGCAAGGGGCAAGCCCAGCCTAGGATGACACAACAAATAACTCCATTTTCAGAATTAGCTGGTAGAGCAACAGTCTGTGAGAGGGGAAACTCATTGTTGCAGTAAGTGCAGGTAATACCTGGGAACCCGGTTCATTCCAATGGTCCTCAGTTTGAACGTTGTATAAAAGTTCACAGGTCACTGTCAAAAAACCTGTCATTCTGGATCCCTGCAGCATCCAAATGAGGCTGGCTGACCAGGGGTTATCACCTCCATTTCACCATTAAGAAACCCCGGATCCAGGCATCACTTACCTGGAGGCCACAAGGCCGGCAGTGGGTCAGGTCACCCCACTGAAGACTGGTGCTCTTTGCTCTGCTGATTTTCCTTAACTGCCTTTTGCCTCTGCCTGCTCCACTCACCCTCTCCCCTCCTAGCTCCTTATTCTTCTAAGCACGTCAGATATTTAAAAACCCAACAGGATGGAATGTTCTATCAGCTTTCATCAGTGAGTTCAGTTAGCCCCACTATGTAGAGCCCCGTGGGCAGAGATACCAAAAAATTAGAAAAAGATAATCTTGTGTAGCCTCTTCCTGGAGTTGCACTGAATTGAACATGTTTTAATGTTTACTTAGAAGAAAAGCGATAAACTTTTTTTAAAAAAAGAAGAAAAGAAAAAAAATAGAAATTCCTTCTTCCTAAGTTTTTAAGATCTAGCAAGGAGATGAACTTGATATAAAAATAAGACAAGAAGAATGAAAACTAAAATATAAGCAAGTGCAGAATATACATTATGTAAGCTGTGTTCAGAGCCCGTGAAGCAGTGTAAGCTGTGTGCCTGGTTGGGTTAATTGCTGAAGGCTTCCTGGAGGAGGTGCGTTCACAAGCCATTTCTTAAAAAAGGAGTGATAACAGACGCAGGGACGGAGAATATTCCAGACAAAGGCGTGAGAGCCACGCAGTGGTGCGGGTCACACTTAGCAGAAGGAGAAGGCGAGCCTGTCTGTCTTCCTGACCCATGAACTGCTGTCGTAGCCGGAGAGCAGGGAGAGATTTGAGGCTGAGCTGTGCCTGGTACTGATGTAGCAGGACTTCCGCTCCCCTCTGACACCACTGGTGGAGTTCTAAGGCAGCCTAGGTCCTCAGCTGGGCATCTCGTTTTCACCTGCATACATTTCCTTACCCATAGGACTCCAGACCACACCTCTTTCTTATTGGCTGCATTGGAGTCAGTGGCAAGACGAAGTGGGATGTGCTCGATGGGGTGGTTAGACGCCTGTTCAAAGTAAGTCCTCAAGAAGACTGTGGTGGCTCCCCACCTGCTGGGGGTGGCGGGGCTGGGCTTAGGCGGGAACAGGAAGTGAGAGTTCTGAACCAGGTTGTGACTTGGGCCTGCCCCCATCTCACCATACTTCTGTGGCTGGGACCTCGCCCCTGGCCCTCAAGAGAACAGAAGGAGGAAGGTAAGTACAGACTCAGGCAGTGGTTGGCCTGCTAGCTAGAATCATTTGAGCAGTTCTTTGATCCTCTCTCGGTGAGCTGCTAATGTCCACATTCGCTCTGTACCTTACCACTGGGTCCTGTTCAGTGTGCTTGGGGGTAAGTGATCTGAGGCTGGCGCTAAGCCATCAGCGTTCTACCCTTCCCTTGGGGATCTGCTGTGCTATGCCAGCATCGTGTCCTTGCCTTAGAGTCTGACTTAGGCTGCAGGTGAGGGTAGCATCTGATCCATGGCCAGTGTCAAGGGCGTTGGCACAGCTCTTTTTCTAATCACACCATTGGATTGAGTGTCTGCCAGAGAAATGACTGATGGTTCCAAGGTGAACCACGGAACACAACCTCATTTGAAGGAAACTCTCAGTGCAGCTGTTCTGTTGTCCTAAAGTCAACCAGCAGCTTAAGTGTTCATTATTAGTCAGATCCTGAGTAGTGGTGTCACCCTTTTTGTTTGTTGTGCCAGAGGCTATGCTAAGCCCTTTATTGTCTCGTTTAAATGGGAGGGAACTGAGGCTGACGTTGCCTAAGGCAGTGAATCTAGAGTGGGTGGCACAGGTCTAGTTTTTGATCTGACCTTGTTAAATTATTTAAAAGATCTTTAGACAGAGAGGTCTCCCATCCGCTGATTCACTCCCCAGATGGAGCCAGGAGCTTCTTCTGGGTTTCCCACATGGGTGCAGGGGCCCAAGGACTTGGGCCGTATTCTACTGCTTTCCCAGGTGGTTAGCAGGGAGATGGATGGAAAGTGGAGCAGCTGGGACTTGGACCGGTGCCACAGGTGGATGCTTAACCTAATATGCCACAGCACCGGCCCCTGGTCTGAGTTTAAAACCTGACTTAACTGGTCCCTGGAAGCATCCAGAGGCAGGTGGCTCTATACAGAGGAAATTCTGTTCTCTGACCATATTGTTGCCCATCTCGGCAGCTGGTGCAGAAGAGTAGAAGGAAAGAGATAAGAACTAGGCAGCTTAGGGCCGAATCTGCTACTCAGGCAGAAAGAGCGATGGACGCATTTCCGATGGACAGCGGCATGGCCTGGAAAGAGCTTCTAGGACATCACAGTAGCAGAGGAGCCGAGAATGCACAGTCCTGTTACTGGGCGTCTGCTCCAGTCCTCACAGCCCATGCACCTTGTGTTCAAGTTCACTGCCCTGCAGCCTTGGGTCCCCCACTTGAAAGACAACACTTCCTGAATTCCACACACAGTTCTCTGTCTGAAGCCCTTGAGCTGCTCCTTTGGAGCTGCCCCGTGTCCTCCTCAGTATGGTCTCTGCTGTGAGCCAGAAGGAGGAGGCGGTGAAAAGATTTCTTTCCGGGAAGGCTTTTTTCATGAATTTGCCAGCACCGTTCCAAGGTCTCGATGTCTTTGAGGCTTCAGCCCAGCTTAAGAATTTAGGAAAAACAGTCTAAATGCTTGGAATCTTGTTAGGAGTTCCTTGGGGGTTTTCCTTCCCATCCCGAGCCAAATAAATCTGTATTTTAAGAGGCCCGCACTCCTAGGATATGATCCCGTAGAAAGGCAGCTCTTCTCCCCGCCATTCGCACCTGGATCCTCACACGTCAGAGAACAAAGAGCAGTTGATTGCGAATCACCCAATGGAAACCTGAGTCATGTGCCGATTTAAACCTCTTCGATGGGTTCTTCATTTGATTTTTTCCCCCCAGGAGTACATCATTCACGTGGACCCGGTGAGTCAGCTAGGGCTGAATTCAGACAGTGTCTTGGGCTATAGCATTGGCGAAGTCAAGCGCAGCAACACTTCGGAAACGCCAGAGCTGCTCCCCTGTGGCTATCTGGTTGGCGAGAACACCACCATCTCCGTCACTGTCAAAGGTACCTGGGCCCGCCTGCAGAGGGCGCAGCTGTCGGGATGGCAGCGCTGGGGGCTGGGACCGGGCAGAGGATCGTGAGCTCAACTTTGCTTTGGCGTACATATGTGGGTGGTTGTTTTGATTTTCTTCCCACCAGTTTCTCTTACCTAAGTGAGTTAAATAGTCTGGAGCTTTTTCAGGCGCGGCCAGAAATAAATGGTTGTCGTTCATTGCTGAAATTATTTAACAAAAGATCCCATTAGCCTCATGACTCCAGGACGATAGAATCTTAATTACCCTGTGGAAACAGTGCTTTCCCCATACCGATGAATGTGTCTTGCCAGCAAGCCTTGGACGTGGTCCCATTCTACAGATGGGGAAACCACGATTTGCCGTAGGCTGCAAGCAGCCGTCCTCTTGCCCACGCGGAGTGCTGCAGGAGCTTCCGCTGCCTCCCTGCCCAGAGAGGTCGCGGAATCCAGGCCCACAGGTTCCTCTGTGACCGAAATGGTTTTGTGGCCAAATAAGTCTGGGAAACTGGATCCTACCCCATTCGGGGTGTAGGGGCTGGGGAGCACAGGTGCACTGGTACATTAGAGGTCCTTGCTTTGATGTCCTGACTTCTGCTAGTTAAGGGCTGCTCGCTCCCATCTCTCCCAAATTTATCTGACCACAAGCCCCTTCATTTCCTGTCTTTCATGCACCACCTGTGAAAGAGACTTTGATAAATGCCGTCCTCGGGTCATCCTTGGTGTCGTCCAGTCTTAATTCCCTGAAAGGCACAGATCCTGCCTTGTAACAGTGCAGGTCTGGAGTTGGTTGATGCCAGTTCTGTCTCCTGGTTGGTAGGTTTTTCCAGGAGCACCCAGCATTCTCCCTCCGTCAGCGAGCGTCAAGGTCTTGCTGCATGGGTGCCAAGCATTGCCTTTTCCCTGGGGCCTCACACAGCTGTGCCCTTGGGCTCCAGGTGGCAGAAATCCACTCAAAAGCAGCTGTAGGAATGGATGGGTAGATAGGCTCAGGTAGCAGAGCACTCTGGGAATCCACTTCAGCGCAGCCAGATCGGGACGTTCGAGCTGTGTCCTCGGGACCTGCCGCCCCCAGCCTCGCCCGTGGCTGCTCTGCCCATTTTCTGAACTCCCTGCACAGCGGATGAAATAGGCCTGGGGAGCCTTCCATCATCCTTCTAGCTTAGGAACCTGAAGGAAGAGGTCTTTCTGGAAAAGTGTCACAGAAGATCCCAGGGCTGGCTGTGGCCCACCGTGAGTCAGATGCCCATCACTGAATCTCGGAGGCAGCCCAGAGTGGCTTTGACCAAGGCCACAGCTGTGAGTGGATGAAGGGGCTGGGACAGTTCCATGTGATCTACCTGGAATGAGCTCCCCAAAGGACAGAGGAGCTACACTACAAGGAGTAGCAAGGAAGGACCACCAGCTGTCCCCCTACAAGAGCTGTTGAAGGAGAGAGAGAGAGAGAATGACAGAGACTGACTTTATGTCTTGGGCTCAAAGCATTTCCTCCAGGCTGCCACGTGTGACTCGTTCACCTGCACATTTTACAGGTGCGCAGCATGAGCACCAAGGGTAAGAGGGGTGACCTGGTGCTGAGAGCAGAGCAGAGCTCTGTAGGAGCGGTGACAGGACCCCCTGCCTCCGGTGGAGATGTCTCCTCTGCAGAGCCCCATCTGCCACTGCTGTCAGCACAGCCTCATGTTTTAGCTTCCAAAAGCATCAGCTGGAGTTATCTCCCAGTGATGCCCATCTCTTCTGTATCCTGAGGTGCTACTTAACCCCCACCACCACCACCAGGACACCACAAACCCCAGCGATTCCCTGCTGGCTCCAGCACAGGGTATGACATTCCACGTTCATCCTCAAGCTAGCTATTCCCTGGGAGTTTCATAGCAAAAGACCGAACAATAGCTACACAGGGAAAAGCCTTGTAAAGTGTGCAGTTCCCACAGTGTTGGTTAACGTCATTGTGATTAAGCGTCAGAACCCTGGTTCTGTGCTTTGCACCAAGGTTTGATCCAATGTGAGCTGTGTGAGCCCTGGCAGGAAAAATTGCAGGCCTATCCCCAGCAGATAAGGCATCTGGGAACATTCATGGTGATCCTTCTGGAACAGCCACTGCACTTAGGGCTCATGCTGGGGGGAGGATTAGAAGCAAGCGTGTAAGTGCATTAGGATGAATCTACTTGCAGTGAATAATTGTGTGGAAGAAAGATGCTATTTTGCTTTTTTTTTTTTTTTTTTGCATACACTAGTTTTCTGGAGAGGAGTTTTTAAACGGAATTACTTTAGGTTCTGGACAGCCAACTTTGGCTGAATCTTCTCTTGGACAAAATCTCAGGAAAGCAGCTCTTTAAAAGCCAAACACCCCGATTAAGGAAGTCATCCCAGACAAGGAAAGGGAACGATAAGTTTCCACTTGATGTGCGGAGGACCAAGGCCTCGGCGTGCAGCACTTCAGCCTGGGTCCGCCCGTGTTCCCAGCCGCAGACCTCGCCTTGCGTGTTTTTCTCATCTCAAAGATAAAAGCGGTGCCGCCTTCGTGGTCCATCTCTGTGGGGGTCGCAGTGTCCCCCGGCAGAGAGGGTGCAGCAAGGGGAAGAGGCAGTGGCAGGCACGGGTTGGCTTTGGGCACACGCCATAAGTATAATAAACCCAGACAGACAAGCGGGGCCCAGAGCCTCATGACTGCTGCAGAGGACAGAGACTGGGCACAGCTATTTAAGGCGACCCAGAACCTGGGAGAGTCGGCCAGGACTTGCACGTGGTGCTAGTGAGCAGGAAGGCGACAGTTTCCTCTGCCTCCCGTGTACCTGGGTGGAAAGGAAAGGGGTCTCAGGCTATCCCCAGAGAAGGGATAGCCTCAGGACTTGACATTCCCAGTTAGGGGAGCTCAGAGGGCTCCCCTTCCTACCCGACCTCAGACACTTCCCGTCTGTCTCTCTAACACAGGCCTAGCAGAGAACAGCCTGGACTCGCTGGTGTTCGAGTCCTTGATCCCCAAGCCCATCCTTCAGCGCTACGTGTCCCTGCTGACGGAGCACCGGCGGATCATCCTCTCCGGCCCCAGCGGCACCGGGAAAACCTACCTGGCCAACCGACTGTCCGAGTACATGGTGCTGCGCGAGGGCCGGGAGCTGACGGATGGGGTCATCGCCACCTTTAACGTGGACCACAAGTCCAGCAAGGTGAGGAGGCCATGCCCAGCCCGCTACGAGTTGGGCCCGTCCCGTGCTGATGGGAGGAGAGCAGCATTTCCTTTCAACTCGGCCTTGGTGCCTACAGGAAGCCAGGAGAGGTCAGGCTGGGCCGAGCCGAAAGGAGGCGCAAGGTCCGCTCCTCCCGGCGGGCAGTTCGGTCTGTGTGAAGTCCCTCTAGCTCCTGCGGCTACTCAGGACCTGCAGTTCTTTCAGATCACCCCAGATGCATCCGTTTCACTTTCCCGAGAGTTTTTCCTGTGCTTCCTCGGAGTCACTGTTTTTCCAGAGTAGATAAGAATAATAGCCACCAGAGCAGCAGCTCCCACTGGTGTGCTCGTGACCAGCAAACTGACCTCCTCCCAGCAATATCTTCAAGGGAGGAAGTTTCATTGCCCCCATTTTGCAGAGGAAGAAGCAGAAACTTACAGCAGATGGGCCATGTGCCCAAGGCTGCTCAAGTGGTACCCAGTGGTGGAGCTGGCGCTCACATTTGATGTGTCTCAGACAGTAGAACCCAGTGGCCAGATAATAGGTTGCATTGCCCTCTGCAGTGCGTGATGGAAACTCATTAGAATGAGGTTGGACCCAGCCCCAGGTGAGGTGCTTTCTCAGACCTGTTCAGCCGTCCGTGCAGTGAAAGTTGATGGATCATTTACCCCCCAGCCCTGGGCAAAGGGCCAGGAGAATCAAAGGGGACTGGGAAATGGCTCCTCTGCCTTCCAGAGTGCCTGGTCTGCTCTGAAACCTTCCTCGTGGATCAGCTGTGTCCGTCAGTTATGTGGGACAGGAATCTGTGCTACAACAAGCTCCTCCGTGATCTCAATATAGGAGCAGGACCAGAGAGTGGCTGTAGGGAGAGCCCTGTGTGAGTTCAGGAAGGCACCCTCTCTTCTAGGACAGAGGCCAGGCCCCTTCATGTGCCCCTTGGCAAGGCATCTGCTTACCAGTCAGCTCACCAGCCATATGCCACAGGCTTGAGTATGGGAAGGCAAGCTCCAGGATACAAGACACCTGGTCAGTGCAAGACCCCTCAGTGAGAGGGATCGAAAGGGGCTGGTGTTGTGGCTCAGTGGACGAAGCTGCCGCTTGGAACACCTGCGTCCCATATCAGAGTGCGCGGGTTTGAGTCCTGGCTGCTCTGCTTCTTCCCATCCAGCTCCCTGCTCATGCACCTGCAAAGCAGCAGATGGTGGCTTAAGTACTTGGGCCCCTGCCACCCATGTGGGAGACCCAGATGGAGTTCTGGGCTCCTGGCTTCAGCCTGGCCAAGATCTGGCTATGGAGGCCATTTGGGTAGTGAACCAGTGGAAAGAAGACATGTGTCTCTCTTGCTCTGCCTTTCAGATAAATAAATAAATCTTTAAAAAGAAAAAAAAAATAGTTCTGAAAGAACTATTAAGCCAAAAAGTTGGCCTTCCCCTAGAGCTGGTAAGCCACATTTTGGACTTAAAGCAGAGGCCTGGTGGTGGGAGGGTGCTTGAGCGAGGTAGAGGAAATGTCACCTGCTGGCCAGCCTGGCCACAGTCCAGGACAGGCTGGTGTGGTGGGACACGCTGGAGCAGGGACCCCAGTCTGAACCCATCCTGGTGTGGTCTCAGGCCAATCTCCTGACTTTGATGTGCCTCAGCTTTTCCATCTGTAAAATGGAGCACCTCATGGGGCTATTGAGTTACAGAAGTGTGTGAAGGCCTCAGAGCCCTGCCAGGCTCATTCTGTCTTCCTTGGCCAGTCCTTTACTCACTGTTCTGCCTCTTCCCCCATTGCACCTGTATTCTTCTCCATTTTATTTTATTTTTACTTTTTTGAAAGGCAGAGTTACAGAGAGGGAGAAGGAGAGACAGAGAGAAATCTTCCATCATTGTTTCACTCCCTAGGCCAGGGGCCAGGAGCCAGGAGCTTCATCTTCATCCCCTTATGGGTGCAGGGACCTAAACCAGACTCAAACCGACACCCGTAGTAGGGATGACGGCACTGAAGGTGGTGGCCTAACCCCCTGCGCCACAACACCGGCCTGTCCGCTTCCTTTTCTTCCATGCGTCCCTTCCCCTAGGCATGCTGGGCTGACCAGCGCCCACCCGTTCCCAGGCCCTCTGTGCAGGAGGCTGCATCTCCCACCTTGTGTCTTTGTGCTCTGCTACACTGATTTGCGGGAGGGCTTCTGTGTGCACGGCTGTCAGGCAGGGGCTGTGAGGGCACAGGTATGCATGAGATACCTGCCTGCAGGAGCCTGCTGTGAGGTGGGCATACTAAGAAATGGCAAGAAGAGTGGCATTTCTAGAGAACCAGTAGGGCAAGGATTAAAATCCTACCTGTGGGGCTGGGTGTTTGGGACAGTGGTGAACAATCCACTTGGACCATCCTCAACCCATAGCAGAGTGGCCAGGTTCAAGTCCTACCTCCGCTTCCCATCTCGCTTCCTGCCAGCATGCACCCTGGGGGGCAGCAGTGATGGTTCAAATGTGGGAGACCTAGACTGAGTTCCTGACTCTTGGCTTCAGTCAGGCCCAGAGCCCCTAGCTATGTTGCGGGCCTTTGAGGAATGAACCAGCAGATCTGATGCCTCTCTCCCATCAACCCAGTCTATCCCATCGTCTCCCTCTCCTTTTCCAGTAAAATGAAAATAAAGAAATGCTTTGGAAATGATGCCTATGCATCAGTTATCGGGTAAATGGCAGAGGGCAGGACCCAGGCCTTGCTCTTCCCGTGACCTTGTCACACGTCCTGCCCACCAAGCCCATGCCCTCCCTGCCACGCGAGCACTCAGAACATGTCCACAGCGCGCCCTTGTGCAGGCCCCTTCCAGCCTCTCGCCTTCGCCAACCTGCCCTCCCTGGCCTGCCTGGCCCCTGTAGGAGCTGCGCCAGTACCTGTCCAACCTGGCCGATCAGTGCAACAGCGAGAACAACGCCGTGGACATGCCCCTCGTCATCATCCTGGACAACCTGCATCACGTCGGCTCTCTGGGCGAGATCTTCAACGGGCTGCTCAACTGCAAGTACCACAAATGGTAAAGGCCAAGCTGAGGCCTTGCGGGCCCCTCGCGGGCCCTGGGGAAGCCCCACGCTCTGGCGTGCAGGCGGTGGTGAGACGTTGGGCGGGAGGTGGAGGCTGCCTCCTGTGCACCTGCCTGTGAGCCACAGCTTGCTTCTGCTTTCCCCTGCAGCCCTTACATCATTGGCACAATGAACCAGGCTACCTCTTCTACCCCCAACCTGCAGCTCCATCATAACTTCAGGTAAGGTGTCTCGTCCCTCTTCCTGTTAGACGATAGACTCGCCAAGAAAGCAAGCAGGAAAGGAGGTGTGGAGAAGCCTCCTTGGAGTGTATACTGCATCCCAGGCCTCGAGTGAAGAGCTTCCCCAGCCTAACCTGTTAATGCTCACTCCGGCCTCAGTTAGCTAAATGTGTCATTCTTACAGATGAGGAAACTGAGGCTAGGGAATTTGGTGTCTTGTGTGAGGTCACACAGCCAGCCTGGTTGGACTCTAAGTCCTGCTGTGGCAGCGTCAGGGAGGCGGCTCTGGACAGGAGACGGGGTACGGACGGGGCTGTGGGCCTTTGAGGTCTGGCTGCTATGAATCCCGTGGCTTCTCTTTCCCACCCCACTGTCCCAGCACCGGCACCACCCCGAGGACTCTCACATTCCACTCTGTCCTGCAAGCTTGTGTTACTTCCAGCCTTGGCGTCGGCAGATGCCCTTTGCCCTGGCCCGAGCCTCAGCTAGCTCCGCCTCTCTCATGCAGGACCTTGGATGAGGGTGAAGAGCCATCTGCTGGGCCGGGCCCCCAGCTCCTTGCTCCGGCCACTTTGCAGGCATCTTGGAGGGAGGTCTGTTTAAAGGGGTCTGTATCTGTATTGTCATTATCCTAGAATTGTCAACTCCTGCAGGCCCCCTCTCGCCAGGCTGCTCCAGTGCTGGCCATGATTTCTCCTAAATGTCCTTCGAGTCCCCCCCACACCCTCACCCTGTCACTGCCGCGTCATCACCCAGTGAATTGTTACAGTCAACTTCCAATGCTGTACCCCTGCAGGCTGTCCGGAGAGAACACTCTAGAATCTGTGGCAGATCTGAGCCTAGAGCCCTCGTGCTTACGAGTCCCGCAGTAGCTCCCGTTACCTCCAGCATGAAAGCTGGGCTGCTGGGGCTGGTAGGTCATATCCACACTCGGGTTCCACCCTGGAACCTCTGGCAGCTGCATCAGACATCCCACAGTTCCCCAAGTCTCTGTCGAGACTGCAGCGTGCTCCCCACCCCTGCCCAACTTCCACACCTGCCCTGCTCCCTGGTGCTGCTCCATCACCCCCTGGTCTCAACCCAGAGAGCGCCTCCTCCGGGGAGCCTTCCCAGATTCCCTTAGGGTCTGTTGTGTGTCATCCTCTGGGGGCTGGAGACTGGTCTTAGCTATTGTTACAGCTCCAGAGCCTGACACAGAGCCCCAGAGGCTGTCTGCCTCAGTAGGAAGGGCTGAGTCCGGAGCTGCACTGGTTCAAATCTTAGCTCGGCTGTCAGCTGTTTGATCCTCATTCAGGCTACTGCATCTTCAGCTGTAGAATGGAGATGGTGGTCATGGGGTTGCCGCCAGGCCTTGAGAGTTGAGACGCAGGGGCTGTGTTCCGGTGTCTGATGTACAGAGAGCTCCATGTTGGTGGTTGGCATCTTACCGTGAGCACAGAGCCTTTCCGCATTGGGTCCTGGAGTGCACCATTGTTTTCTCATTGTCGCCATCCTGAAAAGCGTCTGACTTCCCCCAGGTGGGTGCTCTGTGCCAACCACACGGAGCCCGTGAAAGGTTTCCTGGGCCGGTTCCTGAGGAGGAAGCTCATGGAAACGGAGATCAGCGGGCGGGTGCGGAACGTGGAGCTGGTCAGGATCATCGACTGGATCCCCAAGGTCTGGCATCACCTCAACCGCTTCCTGGAGGCACACAGCTCCTCCGACGTCACCATCGGTAGGTGGGCGACCCGGCAGGCAGGGGCCGAGGGCACGTTCCCAGAGCCCTGGCTTCCCCTGTGCCCTGGCCAGGACCACAGCTTGTACGAGGCTGGACCCGTCCTTGGGGTCACAGCAGGGGGCAGAGGGACAAACAGAGACCGAGAGGGCGCCGGCCACAGTGACCAGCATGGGCGGGAAGCACCCAGCCCTGGGCTGATGCAGGAACTGCCCGCCCAGGGCACGGCTCCTACCAGAGCATCCAGCAGCGTGCAGGTGCCCATGGGGCGGGTTTGGCTCTAACGGTGGCTGTAACAGCATTTCTCAAGGTGAGGGACTCTGAAGATCGCCCGGCGCCCCACCCGCCCGACATACTCACTTTCTTTGTCTGTGCCCATCGGTGTGCTGTGTGCACTCCATCCTGGAGTCCAGTAGCGTTTTCCTTTCTTTCCACTTAACACTGTCTCCCGAGTGTTTAGAGCTGTTGTTGTGGAAGGCCCCAGGTAATCAGAGGGGGGCGTACCCCAGGGACTTAACCTTGGCTGCTCCTTCAGACCTTCCACTCTTAAAGGGCCAAATTCCTGGGAACATCACGTGTGTGCCGTGTTTCCTGGCTTGGGGCTGATGTCCCCAGGGACAGAGGGACCCAGAGGGAATAAGGGAATTGGGCCATCTCCCTGCACAGCCAGCAGCCAGCAGCTGGCGTCTGTCCCAGGAGGGGCTGTTTGGGCACGGTCCCCCCCAAAAGGCCCCCGTCTCTACTCTCATGTGTCCCCACTGTGCTCCCCAGGGCCCAGGCTCTTCCTGTCGTGCCCCATCGATGTGGATGGCTCACGGGTGTGGTTCACCGACCTGTGGAACTACTCCATCATCCCCTACCTCCTGGAAGCCGTGCGAGAGGGACTCCAGGTGAGCCACACAGCCTTGCTGGTCTCTGCAAAGCCGAGGGTCCCTTCTGTGCTGAGTGGGCAACAGCGTCTCCCTGGTGAGGCCGTCAGTCTCTAGTGCAGCGCAGGAGTGTTCAGTTGCAAAGCTGGACTTGGCCACTGTTAGCTGTGTGGCCCCAGGCAAGTCATTTCGTCTCTGTGTGCCCTAGTGCCCTCATTGATAGCAGGGGGTGATACCGGGATTCTGTCCCCAAGGGTGCCAGGATTAAATGAGATCCTGGCTGTGCAGTGCTCAGTATACAAGCACCAGAGGTGGAACCGTGTGTGTGTGTGTGTGTGTGTGTGTGTGTGTGTGTGTGTCGCGTTTCATATCTGCTCTTTGGTTCAAAATCTGGAGTAGTCCTGGGACTTGCACAGAAATAATTTTTTTTTTGTTCTCTATTTTTCTTTTATAAGCTTTTATTTACAAAAAAGATTTGTTTATTTTTTTATCTGAAAGGCAGAGTGACAGAGAGACAGAGAGAGCTCTTCCATCCGCTGATTCACTCACCAAATGGCTACAACAAAAGCCAGGAGCCTGGAACTCCATCCAGGTCTCTGATGTGGGTGCAGGGGTCCAAGTCCTTGGGCCATCTTCCTCTGCTTTCCCAGGCGCATTAGCAGGGAGCTGGATGTGAACTGAGCAGCTGGGACTGGAACCAGTTCTCCAACATGGGATTCCTGCATCGCAAGTGATGATTTTAAATCGCTGCACGAGCCAGCCCTGAACTTACCTTTTATTTATTTATTTTTTTAATATTAGTTTATGTTCATCTACTTGAAAGGCAGAAAGAGAGCGATCAAGATCTCTTCTATCCACTGGTTCACTCCCCAAATGCCCACAACAGCCAGGGCTGGGACAGGCAAAAGCCAGGAACTCCATCCAGGCCTCCCACATGGGTGGCAGGGACCCACGTACATTGAGCCATCATCTGCTGCCACTCAGCGTTAATTAGCAGGAATATGGATTGGAAGCAGAGCCAGGAGTTGAATTGGCAGCTCGGTATGGCATGTGAGAGTCCCAGTTGGCAGCTTAACCGGCATGCCACGGTGCCAGCCCTGAGCTTACGCACTCTCACTAGCTTGCTTCCAGCCCCTGATTGGTTCCCCAGATGCCTGCAATGGCTGGACTGAGCAGTCCAAAGGCAGGAGCCAAGAGCTCCATTTAGGTCCCCGCTTGGCTGGAACCCAGTGACTTTGCCTCCTCTCAGAGTCTGCATTAGCAGCAAGCTGAAGACAGGAGCCGGTGCCAGGAACTGAACCCAAGCCCTCCAGTATGGGTCATGGGCATCGTGACTAGCGTCCACATTCCTAGGCTGAATGCCTGCCTCTTGTCTCTGTTTTTCAATGGCTCAAAGAGAATTAAGTGACTTGTCCAAGGTCTGAACAGTGGAACTTGAGGGATGTGGAATTTGAACCCACACGTTCCGGGTGGGATTCTCGGTATTGAACCCTCACACCTCATTCCCTCGCATCGGGACCCCTACAGGTGACTCGGGCCATAAAGCTACAAGCTCCTCCTGCCCTACAGAAGCTAGAATGCACAGATGCTTCACTTCTCACTCAGCACAGAGTTTCACTAACATCTTAGTATTTTTTTTTAAAGATTGGTTTATTTATTTGAAAGGCAGAGTTACAGAGAGGCAAAGGCAGAGAGAGAGGTCTTTTACCTACTGGTTCACTCCTGAGATGGCTGCAACAGCTGGAGCTACAGCAATCAGAAACCAGGAGTCAGGAGCTTCTTCTGGGTCTCCCACGTGGGTGCAGGGGCCCAAGGACTTGAGCCATCTTCTACTGCTTTCCCAGGCCGTAGCAGAGAGCTGGATCAGAAGTGGAGCAGCCGGGACTTGAACTGATGCCCATGTGGGAGCCGGTACTACATGTGGCGGCTTTACCTGCTATGCCACAGCGCTGGCCCCAGCATCTTAGTATTAACCTGGAGTTTGGGACAGTATTACTGTTGAGCCTGGAGACAGCCTAAGAAATTCCATGTGCCTGCGACAGGCACCCAGAGCAATTAGCAGGCAGCGCACGGGGTTGAATGATCCCAGAACCATTTCTGCACAGTTGCCCAGGGTGGTTTGTTCAGTACTGGGGAGCAGGAGACACAGATGCTGTTGGTTTGTGGACCTTGGAGGGCTCAGGAGCAGTGTTACTGTTGCACACGTGTGTGTGACCATACTGCTTGTCATTCCAGGACATCTGGCTGAGCCTGGCAAGTCTTCAGCTGCCTGGTATCCATAACTTGTAGCAATGGCGGTGGTCTTCAGAGACTTTCCTTAGAAGACCTTGAAGAGGAAGATAGTGTGCCTTTTGTGTGTGTCAAGGAACTGGGGCACGTTCAGGCCAGGGTGGAAGGCGAATGTCTCGTGAAAGCCGAGAGAAATAAGAAAGTGGCCAGCACCAAAGGGTGGGTTAGCAAAGCTCTTGTCAAAGGCTGCATCACAGAGGGTGTGAACAACTTCAGATCTTTGTGGTGGAATCTCCCTGGGTAGATGACGTCACTGGCCCAGGGAAATGGACCATAATTTAGTCAGCTGCGTTTTTAGTACCACAGACCCCAGCAGCCACGCAGCTATTCCTGTATTCCTAGGCCAATGGGAGCACACCCTAGCTCCTGGGTTCTTGCCGTGTCTCATTTGAAAGCCTCTGCCCTCACTTGGTGGCCCTCGGCAGTCTGCCCCACACCCTGGTGAGACGTGAGCTGCTCAGGAGGAGCAGAGGTTGGAGCAGGTGCAAGGGGGCGTCCTTGGCTCCTGTGGCCACCTTGTGTCTGTCTTGTCCTAGCTTCCTATGTTCTACACCTCTGAGCTCCGCTGACTAAAGGCCTCTCCTGCCCACGGCAGCCCTAGCTGGGAGGGAAGAGCTGCCCTGACTCCAGCCTGGAGCTGCCCACCTGCAAGCTCTTGTTGCTCGCCCGAGGTTGGCAGTGCCAAGGCCCTGCTCCCTTGCATGTAAACTTGAAAGCAGCTCCCTTCCCGTCCAGGAGAGAGGTGCTGATGGAATTTCCCAGAGAGGAGCATCAGTTGGGTCTCTCCTCCCACCAAGAGCAAGCGAGGCCGCAGGTTGAAAGGACATGGGCGGCAGGGCTGGGAGCAGCCCGCTGCGCAGGGACGGAGGCGCGCTGCAGTCTTAGTGAGACTCAAGTTCCGCGAGAGGCGGGGAAATCTTTGCTGCCTGTGTTGTGAGGAGGCTTGCAGGACGATCTTTCAAGAGAGCAGGAACAGCAAAGTGCAGTGGCCAGGGTTAGCCCTCCGCACCGTGGGGCTCAGCAGCCAGCCACCCTTTCTTGCTGCGATCTCGTGGCAGAAGGAAAGCTGGTGACGTTTACCGAGGGTCTGCTGCTAGGCGGGGACTGTCCAGGGGCCTGACGGACGATAGCTCCTGCAGCCCAGTAAGCATCTTTTACTTAGTGACTTGAGAGGCAGAGTTATAGACAGAGAGGTCTTCCATCTGCTGTTTGACTCCCCAAGTGGCTACAATGGCTGGAGCTGGGCCAATCTGAAGCCAGGAGCTTTTTCCAGGTCTCCCACATGGGTTCAGGGGCCCAAGGACTTCAGTCATCTTCCGCTGCTTCCCAAGGCCATAGCAAAGAACTAGATCAGAAGTGGAACAGCCGGGACTTGAACTGGCACCCATATGGGATGCCGGCGCTGCAGGCAGAGGCTTAGCCTACTGTGCTACAGCGCCAGGCCCAAGTGAGCATCTTATAGAGGTGAGCAGGGGGTGATTGAGTCAGCGCTGTAGCCCAGGCCTTGCCGGAGGGCCCTGCACCCATAAAGTGTGTATTATGAAAAAATTATGTGGCTGGCGCCATGGCTCACTTGGTTAACCCACTGCCTATGGCGCTGCATCCCATATGGGCACTGGTTCTAGTCCCAGTTGCTCCTGTTCCAGTCCAGCTCTCTGCTGTGGCCCAGGAGTGCAGTGGAGGATGGCCCAAGTGCTTGGGCCCTGCACCCACATGGGAGACCAGGAGGAAGCACCTGGCTCCTGGCTGTAGATTGGCATGGTTCTGGCCTTAGCAGCTGTTTGTGGGGGTGAACCGATGGAAGGAAGACCTTTCTCTCTCTCTCTCTCACTGTCTATAACTCTACCTGTCAAATAAAAAAAAAAGAAAAAATTATGTATAGAATTCAAATTGTTTTCCTACCAACATAAACGTTATCTTTGAAGTCCATTTCTGCACACCCTGTGACGAGCCCAGCCCTGTGCTCAGGACTGTACTGGCTCACTTGCTCCTCGCCTGCCTCAGGCAGGTGGCTGTGGGGTGAGCATCCCACAGTTCAGAGCGAGCAAGTCTTTCATGGAGTCCCTAGAGTGGTTCAGCCAGGGAACCAGGAAGGGGAGCTGCTTATGGTGGTAGAGCCAAAATGGAGCTGCAAATGGTGGTAGAGGGAGACCCAGCTGGAACCAGGCCTCACCCTCAGCCACACACACACCCCACCCCCACAGCAGCACATCCTTGCCTAGAGGCAATGTGGTATCGCCCCCTAGTGGATATCAGGTAGCTTTGCAGTTTGGGTTTCAGAGCCTTCTGGTGGCAGGAGTCAGAGAATGAATGAATGAGTGTATGTATGCTTGGAGTGCTTTCTGACTGTGTGCGTTGATGGTTCCGTG
Source organism: Sylvilagus floridanus (assembly GCA_949820135.1). NCBI lineage: Eukaryota > Metazoa > Chordata > Mammalia > Lagomorpha > Leporidae > Sylvilagus > Sylvilagus floridanus. The sequence continues at coordinate 81,227,722 of OX463224.1, forward strand.
TGTGCGGGGCTCCAGGCCTGAGACCCAGATTTTGGCTTCCAGTGTCGTGGCTCCGTGGTGTCCTTTCTCCCTGACCCTAGGGATGCCAGGCTCCTCCCCTGCCCTGGAGAGAGTGAATGTGCTGTGTGCTTGTCTGCCTGCCTGCCTGCCGGTCTCTGCTCCTGCCCTCGGGGATCTGCAGTGCAGCCAAGGAGCTCTGTGCTGTCTCCTTCGCTTGCATGGTGCTTACCTAGCCATTCATCACCTGGACCTTAGCATGCCCAGCGGCCAGCAGGAGGCTTGTAAAAGACATGCTGCTCTTGCGGATGATGTTAGCGTGCGTCTCGTGTGCATTTATCTTATGACTCAGTCCCCGGGCCTGTTCTCCCCTGGAGTTGTCATCAGGAATGCTTGCCGAGTGTCGGAAGTCTACAGAGTCGCTCAGGGCGGGCCTGGGGGCTGCAGGGAACGGGAGCTGTGGAGGGGTGGGCATGGACCTGTTGGTCAGATTGCCCCACCTGCTTAGAGCCGCTGGGCAGCTCTCCCGCCTCCAGTCTCGGCTCCCGCATCTGCACACTGAACAGCTGGGGCTGGAAGAGTGTGGTTTCAGGCTGTCTTCTGTGAAACCCAAAGGGTCCTCCCACCACGCGGCGGGCGTGGGGGGTCAGAAATAAGGGGCAGGCGTCAGCAAGCTGCCGGCCAGGCGCACTCTGAGGACCTGCTGCGCTCCTAGGGTCCTGGCCCTGGTGGCTCGGGGTTCCTGTGCGCCGCCTCATCCAGGCGAGGGCGTGGACACAGAAGCAGGAGCTGTTGGCGACGGGCCGGGTTCGGCCTCACACGTGTGCAGTCTGGCTTGGGAGAGACAATTGGTCGCAGAAGGACAGTCCTTGCAGGGAGAGGCTCCTGAAATGGGCGGGGGTGTCTGTCATCTGGAGCAGCTGCATCTGTGTTTGCCTGCAGCTCGCTCGAGCCCCTGCGCATGCTCCCTTTTGGCTCAGTCTATAGAATGCCTGGCGGGATTCGCAGGGCAGATAGCCCAGGTTACGGAAAGATTAACTAAGGGGCACGGGCCAGGGCACTAGATGGGGGGGGGGGGGGTTGGCGGCTTTCTGGGAAAGGAGGGAGGTTACAGGAGCCTGGGTGTGCTGAGTGGAGGCAGAGGCAGCCACTTGGGCAGAGCGGTGGACCTGTCTGGGACGGGGGCGGCGTGGGCGGCTTCCCTGAGGAAGCACATGTAAAAGTGCCTCAGTGGCTCGGGTGATGGCGACAGAGGGGCTAGCGAGCTCAGCAGAGGTGCTGAGGGCTGGCTGAGGTCTCATGGCTCTTGTGGAGAGACAGAGTGGGTCAAAGTGCAGTTGATCAGGAGGGCTGGAGAGGAGGAAGCGGGAGTCATCTGTTCCATCCAGCTCTGCTCTTGTACCTTTCACGGCTGGCTCTGTCAGTTACGCCTTGATTTCCTCACATAGGGAATAAGGGGTGGGGCAGGGTGGCCCCAGCCCCTTCAACCAGGTCTCCCAAAGATGCGGCTTCATTGGCTCACAGCCCAGCTCTGCTCAACCTTCAGCACCTTGCTCTCTCCCCCGGCTCAGCTGCAGGATTCCTGGGAGGGCAGAGGGGCAGACAGACTGACAGACGGTGGACAGACAGGCTGCGGCCGGCTTGTTTCCTTGTGGAGCCCTGCTGCCATGGCAGTGCTTCCTGGAGGTTTCAGTCTGTACCCCGAGGCCCCCACAAGAGGGGCTGCCCCTCAGAGCCACAGAGGATGCTGCCTGGCCACCAGCATTCCTCCGTGTCTGCTCAGAGCTGCACAGATTCGATTTCCTGCCCTGGGCCTGGCTCTGCACGGGCAACATGTGCGGAATAGCCCTTGCCCTTGGAGTTGGCTGCCAGGTGCTTCTCACAGAGCCTGCTGCACCGTGAGCTGTAAGACGTGCCGGCGGTGACAAGAGGGAAGAGACAAAGGCCACAGCTCACCACCCAGTACACAGCTTCACCTTGGGAAGTGGTCCGCCCTGGGTTTGTTCTTTAAAGAACATATGTGATTTCTTGGATTTGCCACTAAACCCACTGGAATCATTTTGTCACTAGCTGCTTAGGCTTCAGAGCAGGAGCTTGGAGCTGCAGTGTTGGTCTTTTTTTTTTTTTTTTAAGATTAGTTTATTTTTTTAGACAGTTACATAGAGAGAGGTCTTCCATCTGGTGGTTTGTTCCCTACATGGCTGCAACAGCTGGAGCTGGGCCAATCTGAAGCCAGGAGCTTCTTCCAGGTCTCCCACGCAGGTACAGGGCCCCAAGCATTTGAGCTACCTCCCACTGCTTTCCCAGGCCATAGCAGAGAGCTGGATCGGAAGTGGAGCAGCCAGGCCAAGAATCAGCGCCCACGTGGTATGAGGATGCCGCGGTGCCACAGCACCGTCCCCCATGGTGTTGGTCTTATAAAACTCAGTGATCATGGAGGCAGGCATTTGAGTACAGCAGTTAGGAGCCTGTACAGCAGTTAGGACACCTGCGTTCCGTATTGGAGTGTCTGTGTTCAAGTCCTAGCCGATATGCACCCTGGGAGGCAGCAGATGATGGCTCAAGTGCATGGGTTGCTGCCACCCACATGGGGGATCCAGGCTCCTGACTGTGGCCTGGCCCTGCCCTGGCTGTTGCAAGCATTTAAGGGGATGAACCAGCAGATGGAAAGATGGAAGATATTCTCTCCTCTCTCTCTTTCTCTCTCCCCTCCCCACTTTGCCTTTTCACATAAATCAAAATGAATGAAATTTTTAGAAGTGACAATGTAGCTTAATATTTCAAAAGCAAGTTAGTCGTTATGGCCAAGTGTCAAGTCCGTCACTGGGGAGAAGTGCTCCCACTGCCCACACGCAGCCTCCCTTAGCCATCTGCTGTGTGAAAGGGACCAGTGATCCCACGAAGGGGCCCTGAGAGTCAGGCCCTGTGCAGGGCTGCTGGGGACCTCTGCCAGCGTGTTGTTGCCCAGCCCACTGTGTTCCAGCGGGTGTACCCCGTGGGGCTCTGAAGCTGGTACTGGAAGCCAATAGTTGGCCTCTTTTCCCAACTCCTCATTCAGTGGCAGCACGTGTATAGTTTGGAATCAGCTACAGTGGGAGAGTTTACACCATGGAAATTGGCAAATGTCTCCAATTGGCTGGTTGTTTTTCCCCCCTCTGGGCCAGTGTTTCAAATTGGACCACCAAGGCTCAGAGGTGAGTGGGTGGCAGGGCTCAGGTGAGAGCCCAGGTAGGCCTCAGTCCAAAGCCTGTGCTTGTAACCACAGGTTCATAGCAGCTTGAGCTGCGTGCCTCTCCGATGGCTTCCTTAGACCGAGTTCTGGAAGCGCAGGCATGGCGCTGGGCTCGGGGAGCGCTCCAGGAAGCTGCAGCATCGGGCCATAAGAGAGGGTTCTGTTCGCTCCCACACGCTGCCTTTTCTTTTGTCTGATCACAGCTCTATGGAAGGCGCACTCCCTGGGAGGATCCCGCCAAGTGGGTGATGGACACATACCCGTGGGCTGCCAGCCCTCAGCAGCACGAGTGGCCTCCCCTGCTGCAGCTCCGGCCTGAGGACGTCGGCTTCGATGGCTACTCCATGCCTCGGGAGGGCTCAGCAAGCAAACAGGTGCCTCCCAGCGATGCCGAAGGAGACCCGCTGGTGAGTCCTCAGCTCAGCATTCATGGGGCGCTTCCTGGATCCCGGGCTGACGCTGGGTGTTCTGGAAACTCGAAGTCTGCTTTGGAAGGCTGGGCCCTCCCCAACATTAGCTACCCATCCACCAACATGTTCTTCCATAGCTGTAGCTGGAAGCCTTTAACTTGTCTGAGTTAAAGGTGTAAGGTAAGAAGTCAGGAACTTGCTTCTCCCCACCCCAAAATGCTCCCATACCCGTTGTTCACCACGTTTGCCTTCTGATTTGGGATGCCTCCTGTATCGTGTGCTGTTCTGTTCCTTTGACATCGGTGCACTGCTAACTGAGCAGAGGAAGAGGTCGCCGAGGTCCAGAAGCCCAGGAGAGAGGCAGGAAGAGGCTCAGGGGCAGGCCCAGGGACCTGAATACAGCGCCCACGGCCAGCGGAGTGCGCGGAGTCTTGGATGCTGCTCGCGCATCTCACTCTGCCATTGGTAAAGCAGCAAAGCCCCTCTCAGGAATGCTTGGGCCAGTGATGACGGCATTTCTCCTTTTCTTTATTTTTTTTTAATTTATTCATTTTATTTGAAAGGCAGAGTTACAAAGAGTGAGAAATCAAGACCTTCCATCCACTGGTTCACTCCGCAAAATGGCTGTAATAGCCAGGCTGGGCCAGGCTGTAGCCTGGAGCCCAAATCCTGGGACCATCTGCCGCTGCCTTCCCAGGTGCATGAGCAGGGAGCTGGGTCAGAAGTGGAACAGCCAGGACTTGATCCGGCGCTCAGGGGATGTCAGCATCACAGGCGGGGGCTAACCCGCTGCACCACAATGCCGGCCCCACTGACAGCACTTCTGATCAGTTATAGCACAGTGCAGCAGCGTGGTCATCCTGCTGAATTCCTACCCAAGCAAAAGCCCTGTAGAAGAAGGAGGAAGCAGATATACCCAAACCTCCCACCATTCGATGACTGTTTTCATGTCTGAAATTTAGCCCCGAGCTTCCTTGGCAGCCGTAGCATAAAGAAAAACACAACAGGGAATGTTACTTGCATTACCTAATGAAAGAAAATGTTTGTAAGAGATGTCGTGGGAGTGAAAGACAACTTCCCAGTGACTCATTGATTTGCTTGATAAAAATATAATAGGTTTCTGCCTTTGCGGTGATTGGTGGGTGCCTGTGTGGCCTGCCGAAGATTTAAACAGGAACAATGCTCTAAACCAGGGGCTTTTCTCTGCCAAGGACCATTTCAATATTTATAGCATCATTTGCGGGGCCGTACAAAATTACCAACTTAAAAATGAGCCTGCTATAGATTTATTGAATTTTTTTGTTAAATTTCCAATTCTGCCCTGTGAGAATTCATATACTTTTTTTTTAGACTTATTTATTTATTTGAAAGTCAGAGTTACACAGCAAGACGAGGAGAGGCAGAGAGAAAGAGGTCTTCTCTCCACTGGTTCTCTCCCCAGCTGACTGCAATGGCTGGAGCTGCGCTGATCCGAAGCCAGAAGCTAGGAGCTTCTACCGGGTCTCCCACATGGGTGCAGGGACCCAAGGACTTGGGCCATCTTCTGCTGCTTTCCCAGGCCGTAGCAGAGAGCTGGGTCAGAAGTGAAGCAGCCGGGACTTGAACCGGCGCCCATACCGGGTGCCAGCATTGCAGGCAACGGCTTTATCCGCTATGCCACAGCACCAGCCCCAATTTATTGAATTTCAAATCCCGCCTACAGGGCCTAGCCAAATTATTTTGCAGGGCTCATATAGCCCACGGGCTGGATGCTCCTCATGCCTGTTCTAACAGGATTCATTATTTGTACTGCTACGTGCAAAACAGTTTGCAGCATTTACAACCATGGTTTTCCAGAGGAAGAACACATACTTTAGACAAGGCATTTCTAATGTTAACCTTGCTCATGGCCAAGGTTATGGGGATTTTTTGGTAAGGGGCAGGCTGTAGGGGGGGTCTTAATTTACAGAAAAATAGAGTTGAGGATAACTGGAGGAAAGAGCGGCTAGCCCGCCAGGGCAGCCTTCACAAGCCAGGAACGTTTCCTTCACTGACTCAGTTCGCACGGTGCTTAGGTAAGAGCTGGGATTCACGGATCTCTCTCCCAACCCAAGCCCCAGAAGCAGCTGTAGCAGTCCAGCCTCCGCCCACTTTCCAAGCTGCATGCTTGGTTTTTCTGCAAAATCCTGTTCTCTCCAGGGCCACCCATCTCTCTCGGGAGACCAAGGGCTCCCTGAGGCGGGAGCTTGCCTGGGTCCGGGGACCACCTCCGTGGGTGTGCCAGGAGTGTTTGCTAAGTGAAAAAGGAAGCCACGACTTCCCTGCATGTGGCCCTGGGACTGGACTTCAGCAGACCCGGCCGCTGTGGCCTCACCTGGGCAGACTCTGCAGAGCATCCCAAGGGGCAGCGGAATGTGTCATACCACGTTCTAACTTTCCTGCTATGTAAAATGCCAAATGCACACCATTTATAGTTGCAAAGAAAATAAAAGCAGTTGTTAAGTTTCCACTCAAAAACAAATGAGCAGAGAAGAGTGAAGAACCCTGTCTCTAATGCCTTCAAGTTAGATGCTCCGCCAGCAGATGGCATCTCGTAAGCACACTTTGTGCCCCAGGCCAACCAGGCTTCTGGGGGTTTACTACGTGCTGTGTCATTTCGTCCCCACTTCACCCCTGTGAGATAACGGCTGCAGGTCTCCCATTCTGCAGATGAGGAGCTGGGGGCTCAGATCCGGGAGGTCGTGTGCCAATAGATCGCTGAGTCTCCTTCGGGCTTCTCTGTAGTCCTGATGGCTTCTCCACCTGGCCTCCCTGGGGAGGCTTTGCCAGGAGCTGGAGCACGCGGTTGCCTCCATACTGACTTCTGGCCACAGCCAGGTGCCCAGGGAGGCTGGCTGCTCACCAGGGACGTCAGTGACACTGATGCCCGTGTAACAGGTGCGGGGACACTGGACCAGCATCTTCACCCAGGCATGCACACCTGGGTAGGATAGTAAACCAATTTCAGAGGTCTTTGGATTAAGTTTTCAGCACTCTAGATGTCTTGACTCAATCCATAACATAACATAACGGGACAGGTCCAAAGAGGTTAAGCAGCTTGCCCAAGGTCCTGCAGCTGCTAAGTGTTGGAGCTGAGATTTGGACCCTGGCAGCTTGGCGGAGTGTCCGTGCCCTTGCCCTCTGCTTCCCAAGGTGCGTGTGCTGGAGGTGGCGTGAGTGCCCAGGAGGCCAGGGTGGGGGGTGATCGGGCCAAAGGCCGCTCATGCTGCCCTGCTCTTCCCCCAGATGAACATGCTGATGAGGCTGCAGGAGGCCGCCAACTACTCCAGCCCCCAGAGCTACGACAGCGACTCCAACAGCAACAGCCATCAGGACGACATCCTGGACTCGTCCCTGGAGTCCACTCTGTGACGGGCTCGGCTCTGGAGCTGCCGTCTCCTCTCCTCCTCGCCCTGCCCCACCTGCATCCCCCACGTTATCCTGAAGATGACTTCCTGAGCCAGCCCCCCAGCCGCAGCCTGGGAGCTGCGGGATCCCGGGACCCCTCGTCCTCCTGCCTCGCTCGCGTGCAGGCGTCCCGGGCGGGCCGGCCGCCTGGGGCCCGCTTGCTTCCACAGCAGCGAGGACTGCACTACTTTCTGTTCTCCTGCAGTTATTGTTTTGCCTTGTTGCTGTGAGCGCCCTAAGACACTGAGGATGCATCTCGGGAAGGGGCCGTCCCCGCTGAGCTGGAAAGAGCCCGCCCGGAGCTCGGAAATCGAACCACACTCTGCCGTGAGCTGCCCAGAGATGGGAGAGGCTGGGACAGAGTTGGAAATGGAGACAGCGCGGCTCCTCTCACTTCAGACCCAGGGGTCTTGCTGCCGGCGCTGCACCCAGCCGGCCTCAGAGAGATCTGGTGCTAACCCGGGAGCTTGCTTTGGTCTCGCTCAGTGCACTACAGAGCTGCGATGCAGGCAACCCTTAGGAGAAGAGAAATCGTGCTTTTTGGTTTTTTTTTTTTTTTTGGTTTTTATTTTTCACTTTTTTTTAAATGGTGCTCTCCTTGCTCGAGGTATTTTGCCTGTTCCAGTTCAGCCCTTTGCAGGCCCCTGAGCCTCCGATTACCCCGTGAGAGTGAGTGGAGGAGTGAGAATGTGGGCGGCAGGTGCAGCCGCCCATGCAGACCCGCATGTGTGTTTCCCTATCATGTCGCGATGAATCAGGTTTTGTTTTTGCTAACACTGTGTATAGTGAGAACTGTTCTACTTCGGAGAACCGATCACCCCTTTCCAGTGAGGTTGAGTCTCTCCGTTTCTGACTCGTTGATTTTAAAGACTATTTTTTTTTCTTCTCTCCTTCCTCTCTTGATCAGAATCGATCCTCTGGTGAAAGTAGAAGCCACAGGAGTTGAGTTTTGGTTTGGTCCTGCTCCGTTTCGGTTTTCAGTTGCCCAGCCTCACGGTTCTACACACTCGCCCCCGTTACTGGGCCTCGAGGGCTGAGAATGTGTGTGGACACCTCAGGCGTCCCAGCCCCAGCTGCTCCCGGTGAGGTGGTGAGGTTGCCTCGCAAAAACCTTGCACTTTTCCTCAGACCCAGCAGGACCCGCGACCCGAGGTAGCTCAGCCAGGGAGCTCTAGCCCCCTAGCCCCCTCCCCCAGCCCCCACCTCCGTCCAGTCCAGACGAGCCTTGCCCGACGTCTTCGGTGCTGACCTCCCCAAAACGATGCCTTACTGGTTTTGTGCTAACCATGTTCATTTACGTCAGTGTTGTTGTGCCTGCGTGGGGTTTTTTGGTTTGGTTTTGTTTTCCCCATCAAAGCAAACAGGGCTAAAAAAAAAAAAAAGTCATCCATTCATTAGGAGAACTCAAATTGTCGTGACTTTTCTCATCCGAAAGACTCATTTGTGTGGCTGCATGACTGTGGGAAAAAAGAAAAAAAAAAAAACAAATAAGGATCCATGTTTCAGTTCATAGCAGTCTCCAGCTGAGAGCCTGGCTGGCCAGTGGTGTGCCCCACGCAGGTCTCCATGACATCATCGCTGTCCCCGCCTAATGGAGACCCCGCGTGCCGTGGCTTCATCCTCACTGTGGTAGATCTGTAAGTTGTTTCTATTTTGCAAAGAATCTCTCTCAGCTCCCACGAGGGCGTCTCCGTCACTGATCAGGGTTTTTATTCCATGTCCGTGCTTCTGTTCCTGAAGATTTATCTCTTGGCATCTTTTCCTGCCGTACGACCTTGACCTGAAACTCCTCACATCCCACTGGAGAGCAGGTCCACCAGTGGGTGGAGAGAAAGCCTTTCAACACAGACCCCGCCCTACGCTCAGACTCCGCCCAGCTCCCTGCGGCTCTGGGAGTGAGCGGGTCTTGTTCTCTTCTGATTTTTTAACAAAACATGTAAACCCTATGTTTAGCCTGTGACGGGAGTGGAAGAGGGGAGCACAAACCCTGAGCCTTCTGGTAAACCCCAAGGGTGGGGTCTCTGACCCCGTGTCTCCCAGCTATGACCTTATGCTCTTGTACTGTGAATTGGGAGGGAGGAAGAATCCCCTCCTCCCCGTGGGCAGTTGTCCCTGTCACCGTGTGAGTTGACACCTGCCAGTGTTGTCTGAAGTTGTTTTCTTCCCACGCCTTCTCTTTCTCTGCTCCCGTCTCCTCCATTCATCCCTCTGACCGGGTCCAGCTCGGAAGCCAGACCCGTGGACCCGGTGCTGCCTGGTTGGTGAACAGCGATTCCAAGTAGCCCTCGTGCGATTCACAACTCAGTGTCCTTCCTAAAGTTTCGGGAAGCAGGGTTGTCTGACGTGCACATGTCTCACGTGGGTCATCTTTTTAGTTCAGTTTGTCACTCACCTTTGACAAAGTGGCTTTGAACTCCTTTAGGGCTCTGTCTGAAATGCTTCCATTTTGCCTTGTTCGGCAGTGAGGCGTATTTAGAAATGTCTGAAATTCTATGCAACATTTATGTTGAGCTACCAATGGAAGCCAAAAGTTTTCTTCCCAAACTGCCAAGACTTCTACGGGCCATAACTGAAATGGGAATGCCTTTTTATTAAGGTGGGGGAGGTGGGGGAGGTGGGGGGTCGGGGCGGGAGTGGGACGAGGAACGTGACCTGTCTCAACTTTCGTTGTACCTTGGGGACATTGTATTGTTTGATGCTTACACTTCAGAATTCTGTGTATTCCAATCTGTGGCGAATCTACTTCAAAAGGAAACATAATCCAACTTTGTGGACACTGAGTGGAAGGTTTGCTGTTTTGACCCGGTTGTTCCCAGTGGAGCAGTTTATGAAATATGTTCTATAAGATGTACATTTTTTCATTGTAACATAGAAATTGTAAATAATTAAAGTGCTGCATTTTGATGAATTTTTTCTAGCCATTTTTAAAGAGAAAACTAGGAATCCAGTATTTTGTGTACGGTCTTGTTTCCTTCCTTCTTCCCCGCCTCCCTCCCTCCCTATTTAATTTTCATTTGTCATGAGGGTTTTTGGATCTGCCAATGATCTGCTGGAGATCAGGCTCCACGTCCTAGAGAATAAAGCTGATGATTGTACCCATCTTAAATTATTCATGATTCAATAAAATCGATGCTTATTTATTCAGATTGGTGGTTTGCTCATCTGTGCTAAAGCCCTGGGAGGTCGCTCTGTTCTGGATGCAGGAAACGCATCTCCTTTGCAGGCACAATTCCAGTCCTCCAAACTTGGGAACAGCAGATGCTGATTGCGGAGGCCCAGGTGGCCCTGGAGAGGGAGAGTCTGTCTAAGCAGCTCCTAGGCCATGCCCTGCCCTGGTCCCCAACCACATTTTGAGGCGCAAGCAACCTCCATGCACAATACCACTTAGCATGAGAAAGAATCTGTTGTAATGTTCTGAATACCTAGTAATGGCCAAGTCCGTCTCCACGTACTGCAGTATAACCTGCACGATGCTCTTCGGATGTTTTCTTACTCTCACTGTACAGGGGGAACAAAAAAACAGAGAGAGATGTCAAGGAAGGTGAGAAGTTGGAGTTGCAGCTCCATCTTCCAGATCCAAACCCTGCTTGCCAGGGCGCCCCCTGATCGGAGGGCGCCCCTTCCTCATGGCAGCTGACATGCACAGCAGAGAGGCAGTGGGAACTGCCATCCCATCTCAGCGTTCACTTTTCACAGCAGCAGCTAAAACTGGAAATGCTGGAAGGGAGTGCTGCGGGGTCACAGTGAGATTCATTCGTCCCACACAGCTGGCTCTGCTGCACGCGATTGGAGACTGCGGCTCACTGTAATGCGGAACAGTGACCTAACCAGGGGGAGCCAGAACCCAAGTTCATGTAGCATGGGTGGTTTTCAATGCCTGTCCATAAAGTAAAGAGTAGGTAGGACAATTATTTGGCAACTCAGTGTCCTGAATTGCAAGGCTCTTTCTCTTTCAAATAGATGAAACCTTTTTTAAAAGTTAATGAGAGATTATTTTGGTACAAGATATTGGGATCCATGCATTTTTTCATAATACATATTTTCCATGTATTGTGAAAAAATAAATTTTGCAACAAAATGAACTCATGCTCTTAATTCCATTTTCCATGAGTTTTTAAAAATCCTCTCAAATGTATAGCCAAACTTTTTCAAAAATGTAGAATACCAATTTAAGCACAAAATTATCAAATACCTAGGAATCAAATCAGTGTAAGATCTGCAGGAACTCACTAGAAATCTAAAACATTGTTGAAAGAAATTAAAACCTAAATAAATGGTGGGGACGAACATACATGGAAAGACTTAATGATGTGACAAAGTCAGTTCCTCCAGGATGGACTCCGGATTTGTTGCAGTCCCACTCAAATCCCAACTTAGCGTCTATGGAATTGAAAGAATGACTCTAAAATTGATAGAAAGGGTGGCGCGTAGCCAATAAAGTAGAACAAGAAGCACGAATCATTATGAAGTCATGAATTAAGATAGTGCAAGAATTGACAAATAGGTCAAGTGAGTAGAATGCATAGTCTTCAAGTAAACCCAATGTACTTGCGTTACTCCATGGAATTCTGAAGACCAAAGGGAAGTTGACAAAGGACTCAGGATAATGGGATCTACCGGTTTCTCTTATAAATCTGGAGGTTGAATTATCTATCCGCTTAGCGGCTCAGCTGAAGCGCTGGCTTGGGACAGATCTGCGTGGGACCACTGCCCCCCAGGAAACAGGCCATTGATTGCTGAGTGCCCCACAGCTGGCATACTGAGAAGTGGGAGTGGCCCCTCACCAGCACACCTGGGCACTTCCTTGCTTCTCTTCCCTACAGCCCAAGGCTCTGCAGGAGGCACTTGTCCCTGGGATGTGTTGGGCAGAGGAGGGGCGGGAGGAGGGAAAGCTTCGCCACCAGCGAACTTAAAACTGCAGCTGCTACCTGATCGCTTGGAACTGCTGACCCTGGAGGCCCATCAGGCCAGGAAAGGGGCTACCGTGCCTGCGGGCAGCGTTAATGTGCACACGGTGCTGGGAGCATGCCTGGAACTTGGAGCACTCAAGCCTTGGCACTTCCACGCTGGGTGTTAAGTTCATGGTTATTTGTGGCTCCCACAACCCAACAAGGGTGAGGTGCGCTTCAGGAATGTAGGTCTGGGCCACCCCTCTGAGCAGGCAGGCTAACCCTGGGGACGTGCTGGCTGAGGAGGGGGAATGTTTAGAATCGAGGATTTGAAAGCAGCGAGGAGGATTGCGTCCAGCCGTGGGCTCAGCTGTAGCCTGTTTCTCCAGTTCTCACAGTCTGAACCTTTTCTAAGTGATCATGACCTTGAAGGCCCAGTTACAGAGCGAGCTCTCCACGGGAACGAGACAACTGAGTGAGGGCAGGGATGGGCTGTAGCAGACCCTGTTGATCCCCCGACCCGTGCCCCTTCAGCCGGATTCCACCTGAAGCCACCGCGGACAACAGCTGGCTCGCCGGCAGACACGGCCCCTTTTCAGGCACCTGCTCTTTCCCTGCTGCTCTGCAGTGCTGCAGCTTGCCCAGCCCAGGATCAGAGCAGCCCGAGGGCTGGGGGTGGGTTGCCCCCAGGGTCAGCCTGAGCGTAGCTTCCCCTTCCTTCTGAGGGACGCAGTGAGGCGCACCCCACAGGCTTCCAACGGGATGTGGAGCCCCAGCTACCCAGCAGGAAGCTGGATACCTTGCTCCCTTCCTTGGCATGTTTTTATCTCAAGAATTGGGGCAGTGATAGGCAAATGAGGCACCTGGGGCACGCCCCCGGCCGGGAGAGATACCGCCCCTTCCTCACTCCAGTCAGGTGGGCTGAAATTCTGCAATGCAAACCTTCACGTGTTTAATTATGGGCTGGCTCCACCCCCTTCCCAGGATGCCTGCTAAGACTCCACCCCCATTTATTTATCCCATTAAGGGTACCACCCCTACTGCACTAAAGAGGCTGAGAACGGGGAGAGGTGTCTTCGCCACAGCCCACGCGTGCAGAGACCGCTCTCTTTCTCGTGTTCATGGGGAACCCCCGGCCCTCTCGTGGTGAGTATCTCTCCGTGTGGGCATCCGCACCTGTGTGTGTGTCTATATACATGGGGCCTGCACTTTGAATTCTTCTCTCCGTGGGCACGGGCCTGGAATAGAGGTTAAGATACTCAGGCGGTCATGACCCTCACGTGTGCTCCGACGCTGCCGCAGCAACTAACGTCCCACAGCCTTTCTCGGATCTGCCAAGGCAATGACCGTATATCTCAGTCGTTATTTTGGGTGGAATGGTGTCCTACAAAAAGATACTTTGACGTCCTAAACCCCCGTAGCTCAGAATGTGACCTCATTCAGAAATAGGATGGTTGCAGTTATAATTAATTAGGATGAGGTTGTGGGGCATTTCATCTGAGCACTGGTTCAAATCCCAGCCGCTCTATTTCCAGTCCAGCTCCCTGCTAATGTGCTTGGGAAGGCAGCAGAAGATGGCCCAGATGCTTGCCATGCATGTGTTAGATTTAGACGGAGCTCCTGGCTCCTGGCTTTGGCCTGATCCAGCCCCTACCATTGTGGCCATTTGGGGAGTGAAGCAGTGGCTGAAAGATATCTCTCACTCTGTCACTCTGCCTTTCAAATAATAAAATCATCCTTTAAAAAAAAGGGACGAGGTCATACTAGAGTAGGATGGGCCCTTAATTCAGTATGACAAGTGTGTTTGTAAGAAGACACGTGAAGACGCAAGGGAAGAGTGTCTCCGTGTGGAGGGAGGCGCTGGCAGGAGTGAGCTGTGATCTGTTGGCAGCCCTGGCTCTCACCAGCCTCTGTGAAGCCTCTGCCACGACCCCCTGGGAGAATTCTCCCAGAAAGGAGTCCACCGAGCTATCTGCACCAGGAAGCAGACACAAGTGTTCCCAACAACGGAAACTGGCAGCAACCCGCACATCTCCTGACAGGGAAGGAGAACTGAAAATGTGATACGGGTAACGCGGATGAAGTTTTTAGGGATTTATTTATTTGGAAGGCAGAGCGATGGGGAAGAGGAGGATGGAGAGAGAGAGATCGATCATTCACCCTCTGGCTCCTTCCTCAAATAGCCTCAACAGCCAAGGCTGAGCCAGGCTGAAGCCAGCAGCCAGGACGTTTACGCCAGTCTCCCATCCAGGTGGGTGGGAGCCCAGGCACTTGAGCCACCATTTGCTGCCTTCCCAGGCACTTGAGCAGGGAGCTGGGTCAGAAGGAGAGCAGCTGTGACTCCAACCAGGCCTTCCTCATGGCAGGCAGCATCTCAGGGACTTAACCCACTGCACCGGGGTCCAGCCCTGATGGGGCTGTTCGAACGTTGGGTTAAAGGTGAATGAAAACGGTCAGACACCAAAGTTTGCTAAACGTGGGGCTCACTGCATGTGAGGTTCACAATTGTCTTTAGGAATGGTGAGTGCTTGGGTCATAGAACTAAAAGGAAAGTGGGAGGGAGGGGCAGTAGTTGGTGGGGATAGTTTAAGGGGCTGTGGGTGCTGGCAAATGTCCCTTTTCTCAGCTTGGAGAGTGCTGGGCCTGTATGTAAATTCCTACCTTGAAGCCTAATCTTTAACATGGTACTATTAGGGGCTAGGGTCCTTGAGAAGAGAGTAGGTTATGAGATTCCGTTCTCGTGAGTGGGATTCATGTTAGAATTAGCTAGGTTTGGCCGGCGCCACAGCTCACTAGGCTAATCCTCCGCCTGCGGCGCCAGCACCCTGGGTTCTAGTCCCGTTCGGGGCGCCGGATTCTGTTCCAGTCGCTCCTCTTCCAGTCCAGCTCTCTGCTATGGCCCAGGAGTGCAGTGGAGGATGACGCAGGTCCTTGGACCCTGCACCCGCATGGGAGAGCAGGAGAAACTCCTGGCTTCAGATCGGCACAGCGCGCCAGCCATAGCGGCCACTGGGGAGTGAACCAACGGAGAAAGGAAGACCTTTTTCTCTGTCTCTCTCTCACTGTCCACTCTGCCTGTTAAAAAAAAAAAAAGAGCTAGCTTTTTTTCCACGATGCAAGGACAGAACCAGGTGGCACCATCAGAGAGGGAACCTTCGCCAGGCTAAATCTGCACCTGCCTGGACCACTTCCACCCGCACTGCTGCTGATTGCACCCGTTTTAGGGCCAAGTAGTATTCCTTTGTGCATTTGTGCCATATTCTCTTCCTCAAATTTTTTTAAAGATCAATTTATTTGCAAGGCAGAGTTATAGAGAGGCAGAGAGAGAGAGAGAGAGAGAATCTTTCATCTGCTGGTTCACTCCCCAAATGGCCACAATGGCCAGAGCTGGGCGGGGCTGAAGCCAGCAGCCAGGAGCCTCCTCTAGGTCTCCCATGCAGGGACAGGGGACTCAAGGACTTGGTCCATCTTCTACCGCTTTCCCAGGCCATAGCAGAGAGCTGGATGGGAAGTGAAGCAGCCGGGACTCAAACCGGCACCAATATGGGATGGTGGCACTGCAGGCGGCAGCTTTACCTGCTACATCATGGCACCAGCGCCCACGTTTTATTTACGCCAGTTGATGGACATTTAGGTTATTTCCTTCTCTTGGCTGTTGTAAATAGTGCTGCATTTAATGAGGGCGGGAGTGCAGATGTCCCTTCAACGGGTGAATTTCCCTTGGACATGTACCCAGTGGTGGGATCACTAGGCCACATGGCAGTTCTATCTTCAGGATTTTTTAGGACCCTCCATACTGTGTTCCATAATGCTGCACTAATTTACATTCCCATCGGCAGTGTGTAAGGGGGTTTCCCTCAGACCACATCCTCACAGCACTTGTTACCTTTCGCCTTTTGCTAATAGCCAGTCTAGCTCGAGTGAGGCGCTGTCTCCCTGTGCTTTCGACTATTTGCGTTTCCCTGGGGATTAGTGATGGCCACATGTGTTCATGGACCGGTTGGCCATGAGCCTATCTTGCTTTGAGAAGTGTCCATGTAGATCTACGTGCCTTTGTAAAGTTGGATGATTTGGAGGGTTTTGTTTGTTTTACTACTGAGTGGTTTGAGTGCTCATATAGTCTGGTTATTAACCCCTTGTTAGACGTATAACTTGGAAATATTTTCTCCCATTCTGTAGATCGTCTTTTTACTGTCGATTGATTTCTTTGCTGCAAAGAAGCTCTTTGTCTACTTCCGCATTTATTTTCTGTGCTTGTTGGGTCTGATCCAAAATACGCTTGCCCGCTCAAGGTCCAGCAGTGTTCCCGTCTGCTTCCTTCTAGTGGTTGCAGCTTTAGGTCTCGTTCCATTTGAAGTTGACTTTCGTGCACGGGAGAGAAGGGGGATCGTTTCATTCACCTGCATGTGGATTTTAAGTTTTCCCAGCACCATTTATTTATATTATTTATATATATTTATTAAAAATATATATTTATCTTTATTATTTATATTTATATAATATATATATACATATATATATATAGAGAGAGAGAGATGGATCTTCCATTCGCTGATTCATTCCCCAAATGACTGCATGATTGGGGCTGGGCCAGGCTGAAGCCAGGAACCAGGAAACCCATCTAGGTCTCTCACGTGGGTGGCAGGGGCCCAAGGACTTGGGCCATCTTCCATTGTTAACCCAGGCCATAGCAGAGAACTAGATCAGAAGAGGAGCAGCCGGGACTAGAACTGGCGCCCATATGGGATGCCGGTGCTTCAGTCCAGGGCGTTAACCTGCTGCACCACAGTGCAGGCCCCGGTTCTTTTTCTTATCATTATTGGTGTATAATATGCTACTGATTTGGCTGGCGCTGTGGCATAGCGGGTTAAACCGCTGCCTGCTATGCCGGCATTCCACATAGGCACCAGTTCGTGTCCCTGCTGCTCCACTTCTGATCTAGCTCTCTGCTGTGGCCTAGGAAAGTAGTGGAAGATGGGCCAAGTCCTTGGGCCCCTGCACCCACATAGAAGACCTAGAAGAAGCTGTCTGTCTCTCTCTGCCTCTATCTGTGACTCTACCTTTCAAATAAATAAATCTTTTTTTATTTGAAAGAGTTACACCCAGAGATAAGGAGAGGCAGAGAGAGAGAGAGGTCTTCATCTGCTAGTTCATTGCCCTGATGACCACAACAGCTGGAGCTACACCGATCTGAAGCCAGGAGTTTCTTCCGGGGTCTCCCACATGGGTGCAGGACTTGGGCCATCTTCTACTGCTTTCCCAGGCCATAGCAGAGATCTGGATTGGAAGTGGAGCAGCCGGGACTCTAACCGCACCCATAAGGGATACCAGCACTGCAGACGGTGGTCTTACCCACTACACCACAGTGCTGGCCCCATCAAATAAATAAATCTTAAACAAAAAATTCTACTGATTTTTGCACATTGACTTTGAATCCCGCGACTTTGCTGAATTCATTTATTAATTCCAATAACTTTGTGGAGTCTTTGGGGTTTTCTCGATATGAGACCTTAGCATCTGCAGTGGCGATTTGACTTACTCCTTTCCACTTTGAGCATCCTTTATTTCTTTCCCTCACCTGTTTTCCCATTGTGGAATTACAGAGCCAAAAGGGGGCGCTATTGTTTGAACAGGAGTTGATTCTTCAAGCTCATGCAGACATTAAACATTAAACCCCGGGGTTTTATGTTAATGGGTTAATGTTCAAATGGATGCTGGATTAGTGTGTTGATTAGTGTGTTGTTTGAAAGTGGGCAGGCCTTGGGAAGTGATGGGGTTGGATTGGGAGACCTGGATGTGTGCTCCATCATGGGATTATTATTTATAAGCAAGAAGGAGACAGAGAATAAATGAAGAGTGCGCGCTCTGTGGCTCTGCTGCTGGCTGGCCACGTGATTCCTCCACACACTGTCTGCTATCACCGGCTCCAGCAGGCACCCCACTAACGGGGACTCTCAGCTTTGGACGTGAACCTCCCAACTGTGAGCTCAAACACACCCCTTCCTTCATCAATGGCGCGTGAGTAGCTTTGCTCAGGAATTTTAGTTGAAGTAATGCAAATCTGACTAACTCAGGACGTTGCTACCCCGAAGCGGGGTTGTCATGCTTAACCACGGCTGAAGATGTGGAGGGGCCTTGGGAGTTATCTTTACTGGAAAGGAGCGGGGGAACTTGGAGAAACAGACCTGAGCGATCTAGGATATAGAGGCAGAGAACAATTACGAAGGCACGAATGGCAGAAGAAATGGGGGTAGTGGAGGCCGTGTTGATGAAGATCCCAAAGTAAAACGGGGTTGTACTGGAACCTGGGCTAAAGGCCATGCTAAAGGCATCTTTTGTGTTCGTTTCCTGACACGTGGTGGGAGGCAGAGCTTAAAGGCGAAGGACAGGTGCGTCGGGGAGATTTCTGGGCAGCCAAGTGTTCAGGCTGCCGCACGGGAGGCGTTGCTGCCTTTAGCAAGCTCTACGGTGAGAACAGGAGCCAAATGGGGCTGGCAGATGTGCAGCCTGGCCCCGGGGGAAGACAGAGGTTGGTGAGGACAGGAATGTGAGGTGGGGAAACCTCTAGCTCGGAAATTAGCCCCAGGGAAAGGAAAGACCCCAGAGCCCCAGAGGCATTTCAGAGGTTTGTGGGGCTGCCCTCACCATCCTGATCCCAGAGGCCTGGACTCCAGCTCTGGGTCCTGGTTTGCTGGCCAAGTTCTCCTCTGAGGCCGCTGCAGTCCTGACCCAAGTGGGGCTGACCGTGGCCCCCGCTGGCTGCAGATCTCCGTGCTAGCCGTAATGCTATTCTTGCAGGTGTGCTGAATGCTAGCGTTATGGCATCAAGACACTGTCCGCTGGGATTTCCAAGGAAGTCTGGGGAGGCCGGGCGGAGTTGTGCCACTGGGTTGGGCCCCCTGCCTGGAGCAATGTGTAGTGAAGCTGTGAACGGAGCTGCAGAGCAGTGCCCAGAAAAGTAAAGTTGCCAGCAGCGTGAGATGCTCGCCGAGAAAAGCTAAGCAGGGTGCCAGGCAAGCTTCAGACAGCAGTGTGGCGCCTCAGCGGGCAGCCTCGTGTGCAGGCATCAGCAGGTCAGACGGGAGTGCTCTCCGCTCCCTGCCACCAAATAGTTTTTAAAAACTTAAGATTTATTTATTTATTTGAAAGAGTTACACACAGAGAGAAGGAGAGGTAGAGGTAGAGGTAGAGAGAGAGAGAGAGAGAGAGGTCTTCCATCAGCTGGGAGGAGCTGAGCTGATCCACAGCCAGGAGCTTCCCCCAGGTCTCCCATGTGGGTGCAGGGGCCCAAGGACTTGGGCCATCTTCTGCTTTCCCAGGCCATAGTAGAGAGCTGGATCAGAAGTACAGACGCTGGGACTTGAACAGGTGCCTATATGGGATGCTGGCACTGCAGGTGGTGGCTTTACCTGCTACGCCACAGCGCTGGCCCAAAAGTTTTTAAAAAATTAAAATCATTCTTGGCCTTCCCTTCTCATTGCTGAATCAACACGAAAGAGCCCAGAAATCCCAGGCTGCAAATGGGGCGGCCCTTTCTACTTCCCATGGACCACCAGGGGGCAGTAAAGCCCAAGCAATGCCAATCCTTCATCCAGCAGTAACCGTGAGGCAGTAAATTCCTTTCTCTCTGTCCCCCACTCTCCCCAGTAGACTGGATTAAAAACAAACCAAGACCTGCCCTTCGTGTGATAACACACGGTATTTTCCCCTCTGCCCCTTGCTTTAAGGATGGGGCTGCCTTCTCTATAAAGGGAGTAGGAAAAGGAGTTCGAGTATTCAAGTGTCAGGTGTCTTCTGAAACCAAGTGATTTGCTTTCTTGGGTTCCCGCGAACGCCGTAACAAACATGAGGCTGATATTGTCCTCTTCTACAGAGTAACAGGCAGACGGCCTGGGGCAAGGACTCTCTCCAGGGACAGAGGATTGGAACCCAGGGCCTGGGAGACGCCAAAGCCTGGAGCCTTGCTCCTACGGGCAGCACACCTCCACCAGTAGCTGCCACCTGAGTGCGCACTTCATGACCTCTCTGCTAACTCCTTGGCCGTGCAGGTGAGGCTCTGAGTGGGGGAGGGAATTGTCCCAGAGCCCCCTGAGCCCACGGTGCAGCCAGATCAAGAAGTTAGCTTCCTGGGGCAGGTGTTAGCTCTCCTTTTGAGATGTCCACATCCCATGTCAGAGTGCCTGGTTCCAGTCCTGGTTACTCCACACTTCTGACCCAGCTTCCTGGCCGCAGGCATGCTGGGAGACAGTGGTGATCCCCTGCCACCCACATGGGAGACCTGAACGGAGTTCCAGCCTCCTGGCTTCAGCCTGCCCCGGCACCGACTCTTGAGGTCATTTCGGGAGTGAACCAGTGGATGGCGGGTCTTTTCCTGTCTCTCAGATAAAATGAGCATAAAGAAATAGAAATTAAGGTTAAAAAAAAAAACATCTGGAACCCAGCTTGCTTTCCCAGGCAGCTGGGGAAGCAGGTAGGTGCACAGGCTGCACAGTGAAGTCAGGACTCTGCTGTTTGCACTCTGGGACCCTGGCCAAGCAGCCTTCCTCTCTCTGAGCCTCAACTCACTCATCTAGGAAATGGGCACGAACATACCTCCTGCAGTTGGTGCTGTGGTCCACATCCCCTGTCCGCTCTTTGTTTCTGACTGAGCCCCAGGATCGTGCAGGTGTCTGTCCCTCCCCAACGGGTCAAGCAACTCAAGCAGGACAGCCCCGCCCCCAGACCCAGGGTGGTGCTGATGGTTTCCTGAGCCACACAATCCATTTCCTAGGGGTTGAGTGGTGAGCGGGCCTCTGGGGTGACTCAAGGGAGAGTCTCTGGGGACATTTCTAGAAAGTTTCTTCTCTTAACAGAGGTCCTGACGTCTGCCTCTGGCCACTGTCACATCTGAAAGTGACCCTGGACCTCATGTTGTCATCATGTGGGGAGAAGCATCTCCCACGGGGGTCCTCGCTGGTAGTGCTGAGTCTCTGACGTGTGCCCAGTGGGAGCCCAGTGCCCCTCCGGACTTGCAGTTAGGGAGACGAGACATAGGGTCTAGCTGTGCTGAGTGCCTGTCTCGCCATCGGGCACGTGCCTGGCAGCTCCACCACAGAAGGAAGACCCCACTCACCCGCTGATCACCTGGTGCGTGGGATCCCAGAGGCAACTTCTGTCCATCTCCTGTGGCCCCCACAGAGCACACAACCAGGGGCTCGCAGCAGTGCGGGGGGCTGGCTGAGGCCCTGTGCCCCAGAGCCAGCCTGCCTGGGGTTTAACCCCCAGCTCTACCACTCACTTAGATCCATGGCATTGAGTACTTCAGCCTCTCAGCCTCCTTGTCTTTAAAATGAAGATGACAATAATTGGGCCTGTCTACAGAGGCACCTCGAGGGCTGGATGCATGAAGATGCGTGAGACCCCGGGAACAGCACGTGGCGCGGTGTTAGCTCCCGAAAGGCAATAGTTGTGATCATCGCTTATCCTGTTTATAAAAAGGTACCAAAACAGTGCCTGAGAGGAACTTATTTCTGGCCACTTGCCAGATGCAAACCAGTGCCGTTATTGGGGTGGGGCCGTCGCCGGGATGCCTGGGTTTGCCACATGACATTTAGGGCTTCATTGCCACCTCTGACCTTGGGATGCTAAGGTGTCAATGACTGTGCCCCGTGAGAATGTCCTCATCTGCCTCGACGCACCTGCTCTGTGTCCTGAGGACAGCCCTGGGCCTGCCCTGGTGCCACGATGGTGGAGCAGCTCAGCTGGTGTCTGGCTACAGCGGCTGCCTCTGGGCTTCTTGGCTCTGCTCACAAAGCCGCCCAGTTGGAAAGCTGGCTTCTCCTCCAGTCTGAGAGATGCCGAGGTTTTGGGTCTGGGGTGAGGGGCAGCCTGTTTCATGCTCTGCTTCTCCAGTGGAAATTCATGATCATTTCTTTGCACCAGGAGTCTCTAATTTTCATCCTCACCAGGTCCCGCAGGATATGTGGAGGACCCTGGTTTTGATTTACACACCTGAGTCTTGTGCCCATTCATTAAGCTGGGCACTGGGGGATGGGGTTGGGGAGGTATGTGTGGGGGGGGTAATCAGCCACACCCAGGTCACAGAGACCACACAGGGGGAAAGGTGGCTGATTGCAAAGGGAAACTGAACAGTTGTTACCAGGAAGAAAGAAGGGTTGCTACAGAGGCAAAATTGAGCATCCATGGATGCAGAAATTCTGTGTATTTGGGGAAACCCCAAGTGGTGCAGACCGAGGTCTCCCTTACAGGAGCGCATCGCACCCAGTACTGGTAATACTCAGCCTGGGTTAGCCAGCTCACATGCGCCCCCTCCTGCAACCCTCAGTGAGCCCTCACTCCACAGAGGAAAACCTCAGGCAAGCACTTCTTTGTCCTGTAGCATGAGACCCCGCTAGGCAGTGTCCCCTCCTTCCCACCAGGGCTGGGGAGATCCTCCGAGTTTCCCAGCAGTCCCGAGCTCCCCCGTCCCCTTCTGCCATGGCCTGGGTCCCCGTGTCTCCTTCATGCAGACTGTGAGTAGGAGGCCTGGCTAATTCCTCTGTATGGTGCTGGTGCCTCAAGCAGAACCTGGATCCTATCATAAATGCAATAAGGACAGAGAATAAAGAGAAAAGTGGAAGGATGCCGAGTCATCCAAAGGACTTGGCCTCTGGCAGAAAAGGGAGTGCGGATGAGGCGAGCTGGGAGGAAGCCGGGTTCCAGGCAGCTCAGAGGTAAACTCTGGAGGGTGTTCTTGACACAGAGTCCTATCAGCATGAATGAAAGATGGC
Source organism: Sylvilagus floridanus (assembly GCA_949820135.1). NCBI lineage: Eukaryota > Metazoa > Chordata > Mammalia > Lagomorpha > Leporidae > Sylvilagus > Sylvilagus floridanus. The sequence continues at coordinate 81,250,445 of OX463224.1, forward strand.
TTAGAAGTAACACCAAGGGAAACACCTTGCTGTAGCAACTCGATAATCCAATCTTATGTATTTATTGTATGTATCATGCACTTTACTTTGTGGGTGTGCTGATGATTGTGTATCGGGTTAGGTGCCCCTCACCAAGGTGTCAAAGGTATGGTCCCCAGGGTGGCACTGTTGGGAGTTGGCAGACCTTCAGGAAGAGGGACTTGGTGAGAGGTCACGGGGGGCGTGCCTTGGGAAAGAAGTTGCCAAGGGACCTCCTGAGATCTCACAAGTGGGTTGTTGTGAGGGCCTGAGTCGGGGCCCACCTACTCCCTGTTTCCTGGCTGACCGGAGGATCCTCCCTCTGCATGCATTCTGCTCTCTATGGAGTCACAGTTTGCACTTGTGATTGAACTTCACACCCCCAAAGCTGGGAGCTTAACAAGCTTCGCCTTCATATGCAGCTGGCCGCAGGGAGTTAGCTGCGGTAGTGAGAAGCTGACTAATGGGGGGTGGTGATACTGACGTAGCAACTCTGATACCACTTTGTGAATAATTAGGTGAGAGCAAATACACTGTTTCAGGGAACAGAAATTCTCTTGCACTGTGCATAAAGGTGGAGATTGTATGATCTCTCTCTCTCTCTCTCTCTCTCTCTCTCTCTCTGTGATTCATCATCACCATGACACCTTTAAAAAAAAAAGATTGATTTGATTTGAAAGGCAGAGTTATGGAGGAGGCAAAGACATGGAAAGAAATTTTCCTCCTGCTGATTCATTCCCCACGTGACCACAACGGTCAGAGCTGGGCTAGACTGAAGCCAAGAGCCAGGAACTTCCTCTGGGTTTCTCACGTGGGTGTTAGTGGCCATCTTCGGCTGCCTTCCCAGGAGCATTAGCAGGGAGCTGAAGCAAAAGTGGAGATCTGGGACTTGAAACGGTGCTCTTACAGGTGCCTGGCGTCACAGGCAGAGGCTTAACCCACTACGCCACAAACCTGTCCCCCGTTACTCCTGATGCACAATCATTTCAGAGTTAGCCAGGGGGAGCCTCGTCACACTGGCTCCTTGTCCTTAGGCATGGAAGGGGGCATTCTGTGTATTTGGAGAAACCCCAAGCGGTGCAGCCCAAGGTCTCCCTTACAGGAGCGCATCACACACGGCACTGGTAATACTCAGCCTGGGTTAGCCAGGCACATGTGTCATCTCTAACCCTCACATGTGTAAGTGTGACATGAATATGTTAGCTAGAGCCTGTCTCATATGAGGAATAACTTAGGAAGTAAACGTACTACTTGTAGACTAGTATCTCGTATGCACGCACCATGCATTACCTAAATGATGTTACTGTGTCTCCCTGTAACTCGGCCCTGAGCCAGAGGTCTCGGCCCTCAGCTCCAGACTGGAGTCTACAGCCTTGGGCCCATCTTGCCTCTGCTTTTTTAAAGATTTATTTACTTATTTGAAAGTCAGAGTTACAGAGACAGAGGGAGAGACACAGAGAAAGGGATCTCCATATGCTAGTTCACTCCTCAGATGGCCACGATGGCCGGGCTGGGCCAGACCAAAGCCAGGGGCCAGGAGTTTCATCCAGGTCTCCCATGTGGGTGGCAGAGACCCAGACAGTGGGGCCAACCTCCGTTGCTTTCTGAAACCATTAGCGGGGAGCTGGATTGGAAGTGGAGAAGCCAGGGCTTAACCAGTGCCCATATAGGATGCCGGCAACGTAGGCAGCCGCTGCACCTGCTAGGCCCCAAGGCTGGCTCCTCCTCCACCTGTCTTTCCCAAGATCCACTTCTTCTTTCTCCCCATGTCCCTCAAGTCCCTTCTTGCTCCTTGCTTCCCTTCAGTGCTTTTCCTGGAGTCTGTGTCTCAGAAAGCTTCCCCACCCAGGTCACTGCAGCCCACATCTTGTCCCTGAGCTCCAAATTCTGTGCTGCTATAGCCTTGTCCTATCTTCCTGTCTGATGACTCGTCTGTGTGGCTGCCTTGTCTCAGCACACAGACTGTCAGCCATGGCATGGGTGTAGCAGATGGGAGTACCCCAGACCTTTATCTGTGGTGCTCAAACACACACACACACACACCCCAATGCACATAGCCAATGCTCCTCAGAACCTACTCGATATCTAACTACACTGGCACTTGTTCATTTGTAATGTATAAGCACACGAACTCTGACACAAGTACTCACATACACGCACCTGCACACACAGGCACAGATATGAAATTGATGCAAACATTTTATAAAACATGAGATTTTTCTATTCTATCCTATGCTGTGGCAAGCTATTTCATTTTTTTTCCAAAAAAGTCTACACTTTCACTCCCTCTTTTCCACTTAGCTTTTTCCATTAAGGAGTGTTTCAGTATATTAAGATAAAGTTCAGAAGATGGTACAATGGGGCAGAGATTTGGCACACTGGGTAAGACACCACTTGAGATGCTCACACCCTCTATCAGGGTGCCTGGCTTGAGTCCAGCTCTGCTTTCAACCCAGCTTCCTGCTAATTCACACACAGGGAGGCAGCAGCAAATGGTTTCCATCTTTTAAACTCATTTGGAGTGGATTTTGCATCTAATGTGAGCTCAGGAGCTGGAATGTATGTAACTTTAGAGAGCGATTGTCCCAGTACCCTTTACTGGAGCATGTGTTTTCTTCCTGTTGATCTGACATGGTTTTGCTATCAAGCAGCAAGGTTTCGTAGAGCTTTGTCTCTGTTTGTCTTACAGCCCCATCTCCTAGGTAAAACTGGTATTATCGGAGCCCCCCGGTGACTTCTTCCGGGGCTCTGATAATAGATCGTCCGATGTGGGGTGCACCTTGGCGTGCTGAGCACCCTGAAATTAAGCACATTGTAAGAGCCTTGGAAGCAAGGACTCTCTGACCTCCTCCTGCCCCCCCACTTCCCCACTCCCGCCCCACGCAGACAAGGAAACCAGAACTCTTTTCCACCAAAGCCAAGCACAGAACCTGAAGAAAGCACCCCTCCCTCTCTCCCTCCCTCCCTCCCTCCCTCCCTCCCTCCCTCCCTCTTCTTCCCCCGAAGCCCTCCTTCCAGAAGGCACGCTGCCACATGTCTAGGAGCAAGGGGTGCGACCAGCGGTGCCGAGCAGACTGGATAGGAGGGCGGCCTTGCTGGCTGCTCCCCTCAGTCTAGTGCCACTAGACCACACCGCTAACCAGCCACATTTATCAAGCCTGAGGGTGAAAACGTGGTTTTCCCTGGCTCTCTGATATCCTACCTCTCTACCCTACACTGCTGCCAATAACGTCTGGAGGCCATTTCCATTCTCATCTCTATTGCCATTTGAGGAGTTCCGGGGAGTTCACATCCCTGTGCTTCTTAGCACATTCTCTGCTCTTTGCTTCTATGGCCACATTCTGTCGGGGGTTCCCTCCCAAATCCATGGCTGCCTCTTCTCCTTCTCTTTCCCAGGTGTCTTCTACTACACCCAGCCCCAGCACAAGCTGCTCCTCCTCTTTCCCATCTTTGGATACAAGAAATATACATACAGCATCCACACATCTCCAAATAGTCAGATGAGGCGAGGCGTAACCATAGAGGGAGCATGAGGTGTCTTTTCACCTCTGCCCACCACCTGGTGCCCTGGAGGCACTGTAGATGGTTGGGCGTAGGGGCACAGAATGGGAGTTGACCCCGAATGTCCACTTTCCCCTTCACCTTCTGCAACTGAACTGCCTTGGAGTTAGCTTGTGTTGCTCTCCCTGGTGGTACTATGTGGTTCTGGGACTAAGTCCTGGATCATAGGGGAGAAGTGGATTTGGTGTGTGCAGTGTTATGGATGTTCTCCCAAAGGAAGGGACAGACTATTATGTTTGGTCCTTTCTACTGTTGGGTGGCTGGAGCCAGAGCAGCCAACTAGAATCTGAGAGTGGGAGAAAGCTGTGCATTGACGAAAGTGGAGGAAGATTGAGACGGCCTGAAATGCTGGTGATCTTGGAGCCATCCCAATCTTGTCCTACACAGGAGAGAAATGTGCATACATTGTAACACTGCTGCTGCTTGCGACTTTCCCTCACCTGCACCTAGAATTTGCCTCACTACCTTAGACTGTGTAGCCCAGAGGATCTTTGTTCACAAGTGTGTCTTTTCCTTCCATCAGTACATGCATGTAGAGGTCTGCAGGTGGCTTTTTATACTGAACAACACGTTCCTCCATCTCGACCATCTCCCGTGTTTAATTCATTCCTGCAGTCTCTGTTCTACTTGGAGAGTCTCAACCTCTCTTCACTTTCGCCATCACCCCCCTAGTCCAAGCTGCCACGGTTGTGCCATCTGTGCGTCCTACTTCCACTCTCACCTGCCGAGTCGATGATCCTTTATTCTTCAATTCGACCTTCACATAGTGTTCAGGGTAAGTCTTCAAAAACACACATCAAGTCCCATCAACCCTTGCTTGAAACCCTTCAATACTCTCCTATTCCACTCAAAATAAAATTTAAGTCCTTTGTGATCTTACTGATATGGGGTAGCTGTCTTAGGGCCAGGAGCTGGAATCCATCCCTCACTTGGCCTGTGTAATGTAATCCTATCCACTCACCTGTCAGGCAAAGGACTCCTTCCAGGATATACCTCCCCTCACCTGGGACCTGGGGCGGAACCATATAACCACTCCACTTTTCAACTGAGAGGAGTTTCAAGCTGAGAGGGGTTCTCTCTTCCTTTGGACTCCCAGGAAGCAGGGTACAGAAGCATCTCTCTCTCTCCCCTCAATCTGTCCCTTCCTAGCCCACTCTGTTCCTGAGCAATGCCTGTGTGTGTGTATAGTGTATGTGTGTGCTTCCCTCACCTTTTAAATAAACTTTACCACTTTCATGTTGTATTTCTGCCTCTACTTAGAATGCTTCTGTGAGTCAGAGGCAAGAGCCTGGAGTAGGGATCTGTAGACCCCACGTAGCCCACAACCTTACAAAGCTCTGAGAGATGCGATCTCAGCCCCCATTGTGGCCCAGGCTCTCCCTCTCTTTAGCCACACAGAGTTTCTAGTTCCCTGTTTGCAAATTCTACCTTGTTGTTCCCTTTGTGGACTGTAACAAGCAGTGGGGACACACTCTGCACAATACAAGTCCCAGTGCCTCCTTCCCTGTCTGCTAAAATGTCACCCCCCTAAAGAGACCTTTGCGCCCTACTTATTACCCTTACAGTGGTCTCACAATTTGAAATTATGTATGTGTTTATTCATTTACTTGATCATTCCCTTCTTCTCCCATGGGATTGTACCCTGAGAGCAAGGACCCATTTTATTTATTGATTGATAGATTTGAAAGGCAGAGGGACACACAGAAAGAGAGCTAGGTCTTCCATGCACAGGTTCACTCCCCAAATGGCCACAAAAGCCGGGGCTGGTCCAGGTTGAAGCCAGCAGCTGGGAATTCCATCTGGACCTCCCACATGGGTGGCAGGAGCTCAAGTACTTAAGCCATCGTCCACTGCTCCTGAGTTGCATTATCAGGAAACTGGATCAGAAGTGGAGTGGCCAGGACTTGAACCAGCACTCCTATGTGGGATATAGGTAGCCTGAGGGGTGACTTAACCTGCTATGCTGTGATGCCCACCCATGTCCCTGTTTGTTGTGGGTAACACACTATCCACAGGAGCAATGAGACATCCAGACACAGAGAAGGCACTCGATAAATTCGTGTTCAACTGAACAGCCTGACTCAGTGCTGAGAACCCGTGGTTCCAGTCCCGTCTTCACAGCTGGCAGGCTGTGCCGCCCCGGGAAATCAGGCAGCCTTTCTGAGCTGCAAGGTGCATGGGAACGGGAACAAGACCTGCTCTGATTAGCTCATGAAACTGTGGGGAAAGAAAAAAAACTGGAACACAGACAGTAAAACTTTAAAACTCGGAACGAACGTGAGATATAAATTAAAGCAAAGATAATGCATGAATGAGAAAATGAGAAGTGAGCTCCCCCAGATGTGGGGGGGGGGGGACCTGCTTTCTTAAATTCTTTTTTTTGTTTGTTTTTTTTTTCTTTTTTTATACATTATTTATTTATTATTATTATTTTTTTTGACAGGCAGAGTGTACAGTGAGAGAGAGAGACAGAGAGAAAGGTCTTCCTTTTGCCGTTGGTTCACCCTCCAATGGCTGCCAGCGCGCCTCGCTCATCCGATGGCAGGAGCCAGGTGCTAGGTGCTAGCACCCCGACCGGGACTAGAACCCAGTGTGCCGGCGCCGCAAGGCGGAGGATTAGCCTGTTGAGCCACGGCGCCGGCCTGCTTTCTTAAATTCTAAGAAGTAAAATGGGCCTCCACAAGCTAGCCTGCCTAAGGTCTTGTTGGTAGGAACTGTTGATTCTTATTCGTCCTGTAACCTCAGCTTTAAGAGGAGAGCTTAGGTGGGATGCAGATCCTAGCCCTACTCACATCTCCAAACTCAGGCCGGGTTCGGTGCAGCAAGAGTTGAAATGCCAGTTTTTGCTCAGAGCCATCACAGTTCAGCTTTCTTGCCTGGTGACCTGCTCTGCTTAATTTGTTAATGACTGCTGGGGTGTATTTGTTAATGACTGCTGGGTGGTATTGACAGAAAAGTTTAGTAAAATGTAGGGGGCGGTGTGGCCTTTCACATGGGGCTGACTGTGTGGTGTAAATAATCCTCTTTTAATCGTAATCTAAACAGAGTCCTAAAACAAGACGTTTGTGCCAAAAGGAATTCCAGCAGGCTTTACCCGGATGGTGTGGGTGCGGTGCATTGCGGTAGGGGTGGGGGCAGGGACTGGCTAAATAATAGAGCCGGGCTGGGCTGGGCTGGGGGCGGGGTATACTTTTGTTGCTAGGGAGTATCAAGGATGAATTGAAACTTCACTTTTCTTTTCAATAAGCACCTTACTCTAAGACTATTTTTGCCACGTAAACAGTAAAGCAAACAGTCATGTTTTCTCTTAGCAACACTTATGCAAACACATTTGGGAATTTAAAATAAACTTTTAATTTGAAAATGATTTCAGGTTTCTAGAAAAGCTGCAAAGATAGGAGAGAGCATGGCCTACACATCCCCCAACTCCCCTCACATTAACATCTTCTATTCCTGTGGTACATTTGCAAAAACTAGTGACCTAATCTTAATACTTTCATTGGCTGGAGTCAACACTTGATATGATTGCATTAGTTTTTACCTAATACCCTTTCTTCTCTTCCAGGACCTGGAGAGGATCCCATGTTGCTGTGTTTGCATTGGCATCAGAAGGTAATTTTTTTTCTTTTTAAGTAAAGCCACCAACTTTAAATTAAAGACATATCTTTCTTTTTGGAGAATGTAAAGTTGCAGACTTTTGTGGGTCTTTGGCGAGAAAACTATTTCTATATGCAACTTATGGATATTGATTTGGTTATTATTATATACAATAGTTCATTAATGATTAATCAGATTAATTTTGCCTTTCCACACTTGGATCTTGTGGCTTTAAAGGCATTTTGTAAGACAAGGAGAACACTTGTCTACCAACAGGGATCCTTGCAGAGGCTGAATTTGGTAGCAGTGGGGAGAAGGGGTGGAGATGGGGGTTTTATGGTCCCTCTGTCCTTAGCATTAAGAGAGTGTACTTGAATCTCACCTATGAGTGATTGTGGGAAGGTTATACAGCCTTGGTCTCCCTTTCCATCTCATGTGTAGGCAGGCTGTAGAATGTAAAGTTTAGTTGCAAAGTATGTGAACGTGTTCATGTTACACCTGGCATGCTGTGACTCCCAAAGTAGCTGTTGTATTGTTAGTCTTCTGTATTTAAAGAAAGGAGACAGGCAGGTCAGAAATGTTTTACTTGCGGGCTACTTGTTTCAATGTGCTGCTCTGAGTAGAAGCACCCGCAGTGTCACTCTCCACAAATACATCCTGGCAACAATCTCCTCTGTGCTTTCTGTCACGCATGTCTTGAAACAACATAGCACAAGGTTTCCTCGCCCTACCATATAAAAGCCATGCCATCTTTTATGACATTGGACAGGTTTCTCCAGTGACCCTCCCTGATCCTCTAAGTGCTGCTGAGAGGGTTGGGTTGAGAGCCAGGATAACCAGGAAGCTCTGAGTCAGTTTCCTCATCTGTAAAACAGAATTAAAAAGTAGCTGCAGTGTGGATTAAGGAGATACTGTATATAAAATATTAATCATTGGACCCAGAGGCACCCGACAGCCAGGGATGGCTACCCAGGGGCCAGGTTCTTGGCTTCACGTCAAGAAAGAATTCAGGAACAAGTTGGTGAAGAGCTAATTGCAAGGTGTAAGGGTTTAATTGAGAAAAAGTAGCCTCCAAAGTCACACGGGCCCAGAGGGGAGTGGCCCAGGCTCTGACCTGCATTCGACGTTATATATGTACTATTTAATGAAAGGGGAGGTGCATTCTAATACATGGGAGGAATAGTCATGGTTTCTCTAGGGAGTAGGTGGAGATCCCACAGGATGTAGCTGCCACCCGTTTTCACTCTGTATGTGGTCTGATGTCTCCTGTTATGGCAGCTGGTATGTATGCTGCCTATCACGCTAGTGTGTCACAATGAGAACTTAATGGGTGCTGGTGCTGTGGCAATGCAGGTTAAGCCATGACCTGCAGCAGCACCCACATCCCATACGGGGCTGGTTTGAGTGCTGGCTGCTCCATTTCTGATCCAGCTCCCTGCTAATGCACCTGGGTAACAGTGGAAGATGGCCCAAGTCCCTGGGCCCCTGCACCCATGTGGGAGACCCCGAAGAAACTGCTGGCTTCAGCTGGACCAGCCCTGGCTGTTGTGGCCATTTGAGAAGTGAACCAGTGAAGGGAGATTTCTCTCTCTCTCTCTCCCCCCTCCCTCTCTCTCTCTTCCCCCCCTTCTCTCTCTATGACTCTGCCATTCAAATAAATAAATAATTAAATCTTTTTTTTTTAAAAAAAGATTGCTTTATTTATTTGAAAGGCAAAGTTACACAGAGGCAGAGAAGGAGAGAAAGAGAGGTCTTCAATCTGCTAATTCATTCCCCAGATGACTGCAATGGCCAGAGCTGTGCCAATCCAAAGCCAGGAGATGCTCTTGGTCTCCCACATGGGTGCAGGGGCCCAAGTACCTGAGCCATCTTCCACTACTTTCTCAGGCCATAACAGAGAGCTGGACAGGAAGTGGAGCAGCTGTGATTCAAACTGGCGCCCATATGGGATGCTGGCGCTGCAGGTGGTGGCTTTACCCACTATGCCACAGCACTGGCCCCTGCAATCTTTTTTTTAAAAAATTTATCTATCTATTTATTTGAAAGGCAGTTACAGAGAGGCAGAGGCAGAGAGAGAGAGAGAGAGAGAGAGAGAGAGAGAGATAACTCTTCCATCCACTGATTCATTCCCCAGTCCACAATAGCTGGAGCTGTGCTGATCCAAAGCCAAGAGCCAGGAGCTTCTTCTGGTCCTCCCACATGGGCACTGCTTTCCCAGGCCATAACAGAGAGCTGGGTTGGAATTGGAGCAGCCTGGACTCGAACCAGCACTCGTATGGGATGCTGACACTGCAGGTGGTGGCTATACCAGCTGTAGCACAGCATCAGCTCCAAATTGATTTTTTTTTTTTAAATGAGCATTTGATGAGCAGGTCAGGAATGGCACTCTGGTCTCCAAGTTTGTAGCGAGAGAGACAAAGGCGTTCATGAAGTTCAGGGCAAGTCATTTTTGCTTTATTTGAATGGGTTGTTGCAACTAGAGGACATGGTACTTGGTCCTAGGCAATTGGAATTTAGCAAGTTTTGGGGACTTCACAAAAGCAGATGTTCAGACTGTTATTTGATCTTGTTCTGGAGTCCAGAAGAGAGGCCTTTGCGTGGCAGATTAGGGTTCATGGTCATACAGATGTTAACTGAAACCAGGGAGGAGAAGGGAAGATCTTCTAAGCAGCTCAGAGAGACAGAAGAGGCGAGGACCAGGGATAGAACCCTGAGGGACACCAACATCAAGGGAACTGCAGCAGGTGAGAAGTCCAAGGATGAGGCTTAGACATCACCAGGAGACTGGGAGATGGAGTGGCTATCGGGGAACAGAGAGGGAAAATCAAGAACCCTGGGGCCCCCAAAGACCCACCCACAGTTGTGGCATTTCCAGAGGCTGGGTGTGTGAGGTTATCTCTTGCTGACAAGGGCTAATGGGATGTGTGTAGTGTGCTCTCTTTCCTATAATTTTCTAGGCAGTAGTTTTAGCTCCATGTGCATTTTTTGAACGTAAACTCAGTTTTTCTCAGTATTCTGCAGTGCTCTCCCGTGTTCTCGTCAGTTACACCTGCTATAACATCCATAAGCCCCTGATCCAAGACGTGGTTATTTTGAAATTCCAAAGTTTTCTGTGAGTCTATGCAGGAACACAATGAGTACACCCTGCTGTCTCATTTAACACTACTAAAAAATTCCTTGAGACTGCTGTACACATCAGGATTCAACCAAAAGCCTCTCTAATTTTAGAATTTTGTTTTTGAAAGTAAAGGAAAATGTATGTGTCAGATTTTTCTTATATTTAAGGATAGATTGTTGGCTTTTAAAAGGAGACTGGAAGACTCACTTTCTCAATTGATAGCTGTACTGGCTACTTCTAAAGATGCTAAAAAATGACAGTAATATATCATATGTCAGTAATAATCATATATCATTACTCATCAGAGTGAGAAACACACCAATAAACACCTACATCAAACTAAATAAGAAAGAAGGCATGTTGAACATTATCTTTTCCCTCAGGTTTATTGCTGTTAATCATTTAACTTTGTTGTCATACATCAGACCAGTTGTTGGTAATATTATACTTCTAGTTAAAGCAACACAATCATGTTTTTTCCCAAAGAAACCTTTTATTTAAGGAATACAACTTCACACATTTCATAAGTACAACTTTAGGAATATAGTGATTCTCCCCACATATCCACCCTTTACCCACACTCATACACTCCCTCTTCCTCCCTCTCCCATTCCCAATCCCATTCTCCACTAAGATACATTTTTGATTCACTTTATACACAGAAGACCAACTTTATACTAAGAGTTCAACAATTTGCACAAAAACAAGTGACAAAAAAATCTGTTCCTCAACAGTTGAGACAAGAGCTGTTCAAAGTCATTGTATCTTGAAGTTAATTTCATTTCTTTTTTTTTTAGAACGTTAATTAACTTTTTCTTAAAAGATTTATTTATTTATTTGAAAGGCAGAATTACAGAGAGGCAGAGAGAGACAGAGAAAGGTCTTCCATCTGCTGGTTCACTCCCTAGATGGCCGCAATGGCTGGAGCTATGCTGATTGAAAGCCAGGAGCCTCTTCTGGGTCTCCTATGCGGTTGCAGGGGCCCAAGGACCTGAGGTATCTTCTGTTGCTTTCCCAGGCCATAGCAGAGAGCTGGATTGGAAGTGGAGCAGCCAGGACTTGAATTGGTACCCATATGGGATGCCAGCATTGTAGGCGGTGGCTTTACCCGCTAAGCCTCAGTGCCGACCACAGAAAGTTAATTAACTTTAAAGAAGCACCCAAGAATGATATATCTTTTGTGAGCACTTAAACATAATTATAATACATCTCTTTGAGGACAGAGATCCTGCATGGGAAGTTAGTGCACAGTGATTCCTGTTGTTAATTTAGCAATTAACATTCTTACCTATAACATTAGTGATCACCCAAGGCTCTTGAAATGAGCTGGCTGCCTAGTCTATGGAACCCTTTTGGATCCACAAGCTCCATCAGTATTTAGACAAGGCCATAAGTAAAGTGTAAATTCTCTCCTCCCTTTAAAGAAAAGTACCTCCTTTTTTGGGAGACCAGGAGGAAGCACCTGGCTCCTGGCTTTGGATCCGAGCAGTGTGCCGTCCGTAGAGACCATTTGGGGGGTGAACCAATGGAAGGAAGACTTTCTCTCTGTCTCTCTCTCACTGTCTAACTCTGCATGTCAAAAAAAAAAAAAGAAAGAAAAAAAGAAAAAAAATCTCCTTTTTGATGACCACTTCTTTCTATTGGGGTTTCACGCACTGAGATCCTTCATGTAGGACATTTTTTGCCACAGTGTCTTGACTTTCCAGGCCTAAAATGCTCTCATGGACTTTTCAACCAGACTGAAATGACTTAAGGGCCGATTCTGAGGTCAGAGTGCTACTTAAAGCAATTGTCATATTGAGTCTGCTGTGTGGACTGCTTCCCATGTTGGAGCACTCACTCCTATTTAATTCTATCTACTATTATGACCAGACCCTTAATCCTATCCATATGATCACTTTAACACTTAAGATGATATTTTTACCAACCAGCTTAAGGGAATTTGGGGTTTCCATGGCAAGCTTTTAAACTGTACCTGGGGCTAGCTCTGTGGCGCAGTAGGTTGATCCTCTGCCAACGGTGCCGGCATCCCATGTGGGCGCCAGTTTGAGGCCCAGCTGCTTCTCTTCCAATTCAGCTCTCTGCTGTGGCCTGGGAAGGCAGTGGAGGATGGCCCAAATCCTTGAGCCCCTGTGCCTACATGGGAGACCTGAAGGAAGCTCCTGGCTCCTGGCCAACTCCTGGCCCAGCTCCGGCCTTCACCGCTATTTGGGGAGTGAATCAGTGGATGGAAGATCTTTCTGTCTGTCTCTCACTCTTACTGGCTGTAACTCTACCTGTCAAATAAATAAAATATATATAAACTGTACTCTTAGGAGTAAGTCCACAGGAATTCATGCATAACTATACAGCTTTACAGCTATAGACTTCATGCATTTCATAATTACAACTTTAGGAACATGTTAATTCTTCCCACTTTGCCCACCCTCCCACCCAGACTCCTACCCCTTTTCTTCCTCCCTCTTTTATTCCTACTCTTATTTTTTATTGATCTATTTTCAACTGACTTTATACACATATGTTTGACTCTATATTAACTGTTCAACAATTAGTATAAAAAGAAAAACTTCCTCAACAGTCAAGGCAAGGGCTGTGCAAAGTCATTGCTTCTCAAAGTGTCAAGTTCACTTCTACAGATTGCCTTTTAAGTGCTCCATAAGTTATCACAGGTCAGAGTAAACATACGGTATTTGTTCCTTTGGGACTGGCTTATTTCATTAAGTGTGATGTTTTCCAGATTCATCCATTTTGTTGCAAATGACTGGATTTCATTTTTTAAACTGCTGTATAATATTCCATGGTGTACAGATCCCATAATTTCTTTATCTAGTCTTTAGTTGATGGGCATTTGGGTTGATTCCATGACTTACCTATTGTGAATAGAGCTGCAATAAACATGAGGGTATAGATAACTTTCATATGCTGATTTAATTTCCCTCGGGTAAATTCCCAGGAGAGGGATGGCTGGTTCCTATGGTAGATCTGTATTCAGATTTCTGAGATAACTTCATACTGTCTTCCATAGTGGCTTTCCAGTTACATTCTCACCAGCAGTGTATTAGGGTACCTTTTTTCCTGCATCCTCACCAGTATTTGTTGTTTGTTGATTACTGTATGAAAGCCATTCTAACTGGGTTGAGGTGAAACCTCTCTGCGGTTTTGATTTGCATTCCCCTGATGGCTAGTGATCCTGAGCATTTTTTCATGTGTCTATTGCCTATTTGGATTTCCTCTTTTGAAAAATACCTGTTTAAGTCCTTTGCTCATTTCTTCACTGGGTTGTTTGTTTTATTGTTGTTGAGTTTCTTGATCTCTTTATATATTCTGATTATTAATCCCATATCAGTTACATAGTTTGCAAATAATTTCTCCCATTCTGTCGGTTGCCTCTTCACTTTCCTGAGTGTTTTCTTTAGCAGCACAGAAGCTTCTCAATTAGAAATAACCCCATCTGTTACTTTTGGCTTTGATTGCTTGTGCCTCTGGGGTCTTTTCCAAGAACTCTTTGCCTGTGCCAATGTCTTGCAGGGTTTCCCCAATGTTCTCTAGTAATTTGATGGTATCAGATTGTAGATTTAGGTCTTTAATCCATTTTGAGTAGATTTTTGTGTAAGGTGTAAGGTAGGGGTCTTGCTTCATACTTCTGCATGTGGAGATCCAGTTTTCCCAGCACTGTTTGTTGAAGAGACTGTCCTTGCTCCAGTCATTGTTTTTATCTCCTTGGTCAAAGACAAGTTGGTTGTAGATGCTAGGATTGATTTCTGGCATTTCTATCTGTTTTTGTACCAGTACCAGGCTGTTTTAATTATAACTGCCCTGTACTATGACTTGAAATTTGGTATTGTGATACCTCTGGCTTTTTTTTTTTTTTTTTTTGTATAAGATAGCTTTAGCTATTTGGGGTCTCCTGTGTTTCCATATGAATTTCAGCATCATTTTTTCTATATCTGAGAAGAATGTCTTTGGTATTTTGATTGGTATAGCATTGAATCTGTAAAAATTGCTTTTGGCAGTGTGGACAATTTGATGATATTGATTCTTCCAATCCATGAACCTGGAATATTTTTACATTTTTTTGGTATTTTCTTCCATTTATTTCTTTAATGTTTTAATTCTTATCATAGATATCTTTGACATCCTTGGTTAAATTTATTCCAAAGTATTTGATTTTTTCTCCCCAGCTATTGTGAATGGTATTGATTTTCAAAGTTCTTTCTCAGCTATGGCATTGTTTGTATATACAAAGGCTGTTGATTTTTGTGTATTGATTTTATATCCTGCTACTTTACCAAACTCTCCTTGGGTTCCAATTGTCTCCTAGTGGAGTCTTTTGGATCATGTCATTTGAAAATAGGGATAGTTTGACTTCCTCCTTCTGAATTTGTATGCCTTTGATTTCTTTTTCTTGCTTAATGGCTCTGGCTAAAGCTTCCGGGATTATATTGAATAGCAATGGTGAGAGTAAGCATCCTTGTCTGGTTCCAGATCTCAGTGGGAATGCTTCCAACTTTTCTCCATCCAATAGGATGCTGGCTGTAGTTTTGTCATAGATTGTCTTGATTAACACAATAATTTTAAGGCCAGTCATTCAGATTTAAAGAAAGGAATTAAAATGATTATTTTTTAGAGACATAGATATGGTGTGATCTTAAAGACTTAATAACTGTTCCAACTGTTCAGATCAGAAACGAGGGTATTTCTACAACACCTAGGTTATCACTTGGCATTGGCTAAGGAAGTGCTTGCCCTCAATAGTGGAGAGACTGAGAAAGCTCCATCCAGTTACCATGTTGAATGCCAGTTGAATAAAAGGCAGTTAAATCATGACAGTGCCACTTTCTGTTTTCTTTTTTTTTTTTTTTGAGATTTATTTTTATTTTTAAAGTCAGATTTATACAGAAAGAGAAAGAGAGGCAAAAAGAGAGACAGAAGTCTTCCATCAGAAGGTTCACTCCCCAAATGGTTGCAATGGCTGGAGTTGCACCCATCTGAAGCCAGGAGCCAGGAGCTTCTTCTGGGCTCTCCCACATGGGTGCAGGGGCCCAAGGACTTGGCCATCTTCTACTGCTTTCCCAAGCCATAGCAGAGAGCTGGATGGGAAGTGGAGCTGCCGAGACTAGAACCAGCGCCCATATGGGATGCCAGCACTGCAGGTGGCGGCTTTACCCGTTTACGCCAGCCCCGACAGTGTCACTTTCCAACCTTAGAGCAACTTGGCAAAGACTGAGTTCATAAATCATTTATGAAATTGTACTTTTGCTTTGAAATGGAAAAATATGCAGACATCCCTGGACTTTCTGTTCTGTTTGCATTCACTTAATATTTGCACAAACAAGAGTTTCTTTTATTTGAAACCTGGACATAAACACAAGTGTTGTGAAATATTTACAGGAGAGTGTCTTTTTGAAACTTTTGGTCTATTGTAGAACAACTATGTTGCTGTTTGTATTGAGAGGGTGAAAGTGATGAGCAGCAACATGGAAGCTGCTAGTGTACCCTAAAACAATTCAAGGCAGTGGCACTGAATTATCCTAGTGGTCACTGCATTCTCTATGACCCTTACTGATGCCCACACACAGCCAGTTTCATTTAACAGGTCTGGTGAGGCAAGAGAGGTTATCAGTGTTACTCAATGACAACCCTTGAGTATACAATATATAACTTCTTCAATCTGAATGATGAAATGGGAAGTGTCATAAAAGACTTCCACTGGGGCAGGTGTTGTGGCCCAACGAGTTAAGCCACTGCTTGGAATGCCCATTTCCTATATTGGAGCACAGTCCTGGCAGCTACTCCTTGGATCCAGCTTCCTGCTAACACATCCTAGGAGGCAGCAGATGGTGGTTCGGATGCCTGAGCCCCTGCCTCCCATGTGGGAGTCCTGGATTCGGTTCTTGGTTTCTGGTTTCTGCCTGGTCTAGCTCATGTTTTGTACCCTTTTGGGAAGTCAGCCAGGAGATGGAAGATTTCTTGCTCTGTCTCTGTTCCGTTGCTCTGCCTTTCTCATAAATAAATACACTTTAAAAAAGATAATTAAAAGAAATTCCCTCTAAGTAGTGTTGTCTGTGAGCTACAACAAAGACAAGACTTCTGCTGTACACGGAGGGGTGATGGTTGCCTCAAGATGAAGCACTTCTGCAATTGTTTAACCAAGCTTTTCATGAAATTCCATTTTTTACTTGAAAAAATTGACCAACAGACAAACGATGATTTCTCAGAATTGAGTATCTGAGACATTTTATCAAAAAAAAAATTAGCCTGTTACCTGGAAATAAAAACTGATAGCACTCTACTCAATCATGAAGTGTGGCTTTCAAGTAAAAATCTGAGTTTTGGAAAGCTTGTATCTGCCACCATAAGCTTCTTAGCTTCTCAAGACTTTTGTGATGAGACAGGTGCTACCGTTAAGAAATGTGATATTTGATGATGCATGACAAAGGCCAACACTGAGAATATCTTTCCAGACTTGGTGAGCCAATGTTTCCCAAACATCCAGTGTACCTTGTTGCAAAATCCTCATAGATGCTCAAAGACCTATACGAAAATACAAGACAAATGAATAGATTTTAATGTAAGTTGTTGAAAAGTTCATTGACAGAATGTTTAGAATTTAAATTACAACTTACCTTTAAAAACTACCAACTATCTAGTTTCTCTGTTGCATCAGAATGCAGCCACAGCAATCTGAAAAGGCTATGTAGTCCTCCTGTGCATGTCTGTCTCACAAGAGGCTGCAGAAGCAGGCCAGTGAATCCGGATTTCTTTTATGAAGTCAATCACTAAAGAAGTGTGCAGAAATGTAGCACAGTACAACTCTTCTTGTTTCATTTTGTAATGTATAAATACTTATTTTCCATAAATATATATTTATGTGGATACATGATGGTTTCTTGTTCTAAATGAATTATTTCGATTTTAATTTTTTAATCTGAATTTCTTATACAGTAAATATCAGTAGATAAAACCCATAGGGACAAAACCTCTTTTTAGGCTTTCAGAGATCTCTTAGAGTACAAAAGTGGTTTTTTTTTTTTTTTTTTTGACAGGCAGAGTTAGACAGTGAGAGAGACAGAGAGAAAGATCTTCCTTCCGTTGGTTCACCCCCCAAAATGGCTGCTATGGCCGGCGTGCTGCGCCCATCCAAAGCCAGGAGCCAGGTGCTTCTTCATGGTTTCCCATGCGAGTGCAGGGCTCAAACACTTGGGCCATCCTCCACTGCTTTCCTGGGCCACAGCAGAGAGCTGGACTGGAAGAGGAGCAACCGGGACAGAATCTGGCATCCCAACCAGGACTAGAACCCCAAGTTCTGGCGCCACAGATGGAGGATTAGCCTAGTGAGCCGCGGCACCAGCCACAAAAGGGTTTTAACACCAAAGCTGGAAGACCTTGTTTGGCCAGGTCTCATGGTGTTATAGGAGATTTAGGAATATGAGAAAGGTTTTAAATGGCCAATGAGATTCTCTTTTTTTTCATAACTGCAAAATATTTCAAAATATAACACTCTATTAGAGAATTCCTATTGGTTGACTTTTGGTTAAGCAGATTGTTACCAGTTTAGTCAAGGGAGGATAAACCTGTGTAATACTTGCTACTTACTTTTTGTTCTGTGAGCTAACAGTGTTAGGGATGTCAAGTACCCAGAATCATTATTTGCATTTTGATGGGATCCTCAGGAGGTCTTTCTGCACAGAGAGAAATGAGAAGCCCTGATCAGGCACCTAGCACGGTGACTGCCTGCAATGTAATAGGTGCTCAACAAAAATTCCCTTTATTTATTTTTTTAAAAGATTTATTTATTTATTTGAAAGTCAGAGTTACACAGAGAGAGGAGAGGCAGAGAGAGAGAGAGGTCTTCCATCCAATGGTACACTCCCCAGTTGGCCGTAACAGCCGGAATTGCACCCATCTGAAGCCAGGAGCCAGGAGTTTCTTCCAGGTCTCTCACGTGGGTGCAGGGGCCCAAGGACTTGGACCATCTTCCACTGCTTTCTCAGGCCATAGCAGAGAGCTGGATTGGAAGAGGAGCAGCTGGGACTGGAACCGGTGCCCATATGGGATGCTGGCACTTCAGGCCAGGGGATTAACCCAATGCGCCACAGCGCCAGCCCCAAAATTCCCTTTATTTTGACTATGCATTTATTATTCTCTGGCTCATGGATATAGCTACTTCAGTCTTTTGAATGAAAGTTAGTGGTTTAGGGCTGGCGCTCTGGCACAGAGGGTTAACGCCCTGGCCTGAAGCACCTGCATCCCATATGGGCACCGTTTCTAGTCCCTGCTGCTCCACTTCCGAATCAACTCTCTGCTATGGCCTGGGAAAGCAGTGGAAGATGGCCCAAGTCCTTGGGCCCCTGCACCCACATGGGAGACCCAGAAGAAGCTCCTGGCTCCTGGCTTCGGATCAGCACAGCTCCGGCTGTTGCAGCCATTTGGGGAATGGACCAGCGGATGGAAAACCGCTGTCTCTACCTCTCTATTACTCTTTCAAATAAATAAATATTTTTTAAAAAAAGTTAGTGGTTTGATTTTTAAAAACACATTTGACCTATCCGTTTCTTTCATGTTTTTTGTTCATTTTTGGGGGGAGGGGGCTAACTAATCCTTCCATTGGTTTGAAAGGTTTAAAATTTCTAGACAAATGGCTTAGAGTCTGGTGCATCTCTGACCCTGTTTAATTCATCCAACACATGTCAAGCCCCTAATGTTAGCG
Source organism: Sylvilagus floridanus (assembly GCA_949820135.1). NCBI lineage: Eukaryota > Metazoa > Chordata > Mammalia > Lagomorpha > Leporidae > Sylvilagus > Sylvilagus floridanus. The sequence goes on from OX463224.1 coordinate 81,269,449, forward strand.
GGAACATTGGGTAAAACAGACACCGCCCTCTTGTGAAGCTCAGTTAAAAGAGACACTATGTTACTGAAACAAAATGTAACATCCATAGCTCTCAAGAAGGGTGGTATTATGCATACTTAGGACAGACGGGCATTAAAAATCATCTCCAGAGAATTTTCTTTGACTTTCCTGGGTTGTCACATCTTTTATTAATATTTTTAAACTTTATTTGGGGTGAGCGTTTGGTAGGGTGGTTAAGACACTGCTTGGGATGCTGCATCTCATATCAAAGTGTCTGGATTGGAGTCCCGGCTTCACTTCTGATTCCAGCTTCCTGCTAATGTGCATTCTGGGAGGCAACAGGTGATTGCTGAAGTGCTTGGATCTCTGCCATCCATGTGAGGCCTAGATTGAGTTCTGGGTTCCTGGTCCAACTTAGGCTGTTGTGAGCATTTGGGGAGTGAACCAGAGGATGGAAAATCGCTCTCTCTCAAATAAATAAAAATAAGAAGGAAATAAAAAGTCAAGAGATTTTTAGAAAGTTGTATTTACTTGAAAGGCAGAGTGTCAGAGAGTAGAGTGAGAGATCATTCATCTCTTTGACTGCCTTAGATACTTTATATGAGTAGAGACATGCGATATTTGTCTTTTTATGACTGGCTTATTTCATTCAGAATAATGTCCTCGAGTTTCATCCAGGTAGTGGCGTGTGCCAGGATGGCCTTCCTTTTTGGGTGCTAGTATGTACGCCCTTGTGTGCACACACCACCTGTGGCTTATCTGTTCTCTGAGCTGGGGACCTTGGAGTCACTGCCACCACCCCTGGGCTATCGTGAGTGACACTGTGGTGAGCACGGGTATGCCTCAGGAGGACTTCCAGCTGAGATCTTGACCCTGATCCATCTCCGTATGTGAGAATAGTCCAGGAGTCTAAGGAAGAACTGGCAGCTTGAACTGCCAGTAGAAAAAAAAAAAAAAGCAGACGTCGATGTGAATTATTGGGAGCTGAGAACTCCCGGTGTGAATGGAAGCAGGAACTGGGGTCGAATGCCAGCCACTTTCCTAAGTGTAAAGGGGGAAACGTGGGAAGTTTCTTGAATTACAATGATCATGAAAACAGCAGCAGTTTTGCTTCTGCCGCTTCTCAGGACCGTGGATAAGCCACAATGAAGACAGTGGTCAGTGATGTCAGGAGCAAGCCCAGCAGGGCACCGCAGCGTAGCAGGGTCTATGTTAATTGAAAACAGAGTTAATTTGGAATGGATCAGATTTAAACTTCAAGTATGACTACCAAAAATAAACATCACCTTTTTTTTTTTTTCACTTGGATCTATGTGACGGAGGGGCTGAGGCCAATCTCTTAAAGGACACAAGAGCCCCGTCCATGATGCTAACCTGATGTCCTGTAGGGCTCAGTTTGCTGGTTAGCTAAGGTGCTCCTGCTGAACGCAGGTCATTCCAGAACTCCTCATTTCTTTGGGAGACACCAGCGTCTGGATCTGGACTCCCAAGTGCCTGCTCTAGATGGCACTCCTGACAGAATGAGCTCATACACAAAAAGCAAGGAGCGGAGCCCCGCTTGGAAGCTTTCCTGGGGTCTGGGCAGTAGGTGTTCAGGGAGAGAAAGGAAAACAACGAAGACCAGAGCTGCTTAGACTCCCACTCAAGCATTTCTTCCCATGATTTCAGTTCTCACAGAAGAGAGAAGGGACGCTATGGATTCAGCTTTTTTAGTGCCATTTTACTAGAGCCACTTGACACCGGATGTAGAAATGTGGTTATTTTATGATACAGCAAAGCAGACAGTGCATTGAACAGAGAGCCGGAGGAGGATTCTAGTTTCAACGTGGCTACCTACTAGCTGGGGATCTTCAGACAAGTGCACTCCCTCTTGACCCTCAGCATCCCTTAAGATGGAAGAGAAACCTAGCGTTTGGGCTTGAATGGCATTGTTCCTTTCAGCTCTGCACCCTCTGAATTTTAAATATTTATTTATTTATTTGAAATGCAAAGTTACAGAGAGGCAGAGAGAGAGAGAGATCAATTGATCCTCCATCCACTGGCTCACTTCCCAAATGGCTACAATGATTGGAGCTGGGCCGATCCAAAGCCAGGAGCCAGGAGCTTCTTCCGGGTTTCCCACGTGGGTGCGGGGGCCCAAGGACTTGGACTTCTACTGCTTTCCCAGGCCATAGCAGAGAGCTGGATGGGAAGTGGAGCAGCCAGGACTCGTATCAGTGCCCATGTGGGACACAGGCACAGCAGGCAGCAGCTCCACCTGCTAGGCCACAGCACTGCCCTGCACCCTGTGAATTAATGCCACCACTGGGCCATTGTATCCATTCTACTTTTTATTTGGTATTTGTTCATTTGATACATATGTACATATATAAAATTCTGTACATGGCAAAAATACAAAACATTTCTTTATAAGTTATGCAATTAAACAGCTACCTTTTTAAAGTTTAAAAACCATTGCAAAAAGGAAAGAAAGCGCCTAGACAGTCTTTTTTTTAGTTATTCACAATACCCTTGGTATAAAATAGCCATACAACACATGTGTACAAAATAGCATACAGTTCATAAAAGCTGTGCAAAGACAGCAAAGTTCGGTGAAAGAAAAAAACATCTAAGGCTTGTGGACCCCTCCATCCACACAGTGCCCCCTGTGCTTAGACACTTTGTAATCCCCTCCCCAGAAATAATAAAATATTAGGGCACATCGTAGAGTCCACTGTCCATATACTGTGGATGCAGGCATTAAAAAAGAAAAGCTTTCACACACACACACACACACGCGCGCGCATACACACACGCACACACACGAGCAAACAGACTGATCCTCCCCCACCCCCTAGTTTGAGAACTTACTCTCCCCCCTCCAAAAGCATTTGGGATATGAGAACAAAGAGTCAATATTCACATTGGTCCTCAGGGCACTTCCTAAGGGTCGGGGATGGGAAGGCCGGGGTCGGGGCTAGGGGTACCCCAGTCTGCAGCAGGGAAGGAGGCCCTCGCAGTGTAGGATAGGCAGGTGTAGGAACCCACGGCGTCAGGGGGGCTGGGCGTCAGTTATGCCCTTGGTGTAGCTCCGTGTGGGGCTGAGGATGCTGACCATCAGGGCCTGGTTCAGAGGTAGTGCAGGCCACAGGGTGGAGGAACCCCAGGAACCGCAACACGCTGAGCTCCAAATGCTTTGCAATCAACAAAGTAGAATGCAGAGTTAAGTCTGAAATCAAGCCCCAGATTTAAGGAGGGAGGGCTGCCCGGAGGTGGTGCTGGGGCGGGCAGGGGGGAGGGGGGATCGTCGCCCTAGAAGGCTGCGTCGCCCTGGACCCTGGACGGACCCTGGACGTGGTGCAGGTACTGCGGTGGGGAGCCGCAGCATCCCCGCCGGGTCACAAAGCGATTGGCGCAGACTGGATCGCACCTGTTCAATGCCAAAGCACCTGAAACCAGTACCGGGCTCGCGCCGGTGCGGTCCTAGGACACGGTGATTTCCTCCTCGTCCTCGCCCTCCTCGTCCTCCTCCTCGGAGTCAGAGAAGTCCGAAGGTTTGCCGGGGCTGCTGGAGTGCGCGGGCGAGGGGGGCAGCGGCCCGTCGAGGCGCGCGTCCCGCAGGTGCCGAGGCTCTGGGGACGCGTGGAAGGCCAGGCGGTGCGGGGGGCTGCCCGGGGCCTCGTCTTCATCGTCGTCGTCCCCAGGGCCCTTCTGGCCCACGTCGCTGAGGTCCGGGTGCGGGTTGAGCTTGGTGGGGAGGGTCTGCTCCCTGCAGCCGCCGCTGGACAGGAGTTCGCGCTCCTTGGAGTTCCGCCATTTCATGCGTCGGTTCTGGAACCAGATTTTCACCTGCGGCGCCCGGAGAAGCCGCTGTGAGTGCTGGGGTCTGGGGGAAGGGTGCAGGACGGCTCGGCGGGACTGGGGGGGGGGGGGGCGTCTTTCCTCGTTCGCTGTCTCCGCACCCCAGAAGTGGGTTTGAGCCCCGCGCAGCCCTGACTCCCCTCTCCCGCCCCTCCACCCTCTGGCACCTAGGCTAGTGAGCCCGGGAGAGGGAAGCAGGCTGTCCCTAGGAGCCTCGAAGAAGCTAGCGGGGGCATTTCCGCCCCCGTTAGGCCTCGGTTTCCCCATCTGTACAATGGGACGACTTCAGACAAACCCCCCTCCCCGTAGTGGCCGACGCGAGGCGCGGGGGTGGAAGGGTGCGGGGTAGGGCGGACACGGTCGTCACCTGCGAGTCCTTCAAGCCCAGCTTGGCCGCCAGCTTCTTGCGGTCGGGCTTGCTGATGTACTTCTGCTTCTGGAACATCTTCTCCAGCGCCTTGCGCTGAACGTCGGAGAACACGGCGCGACGCAGCATGCCCCGGCGTGGTTTGCCGCGGGCGGCCAGCGGCCACGAGAAGGTCCCGGGGATGGGCACGACGCTCGAGGACGCTACAGGGGGTCAGGGAGGTGGTCGCTGAGTGGGCGGTCTCCCGCCGAGACCCGGTGGCGTCCGCCCACCACCGCGGCTTTCCCAGTCCTTCTCGCTCCCGCTCGGATCCCTTCAGCTCTTCAAAGCACCCCCCCCCCCCCCTTTCTCCCGCTGGAGAACCTGCAAGACCAAAAGGCTCTTTCCGCCCAAATGACTTTTTCTTTCAACCGTGCAAACCCGGATTAGGTGGGAGCACGAAGCCGCAGACAACAATCCCCACCGTAGTCCATTTCGTTGTTCCGTGCAACGGTTTTAGAGAAACAAACCCGCGTACGCCGGCCAAAACAGCCGCAAATAAAGTAAATTACAGGAAAATTAAGCAGCTGGGGCCACTGAGTTTCCGCGCCCCACCCCACCCCCAAAACGTCTATCACCTGGGCGGCTTTTTGCACTTTTGATGAAAATTTGATGGAGGAGAATTCACTTTCGATTCCTCTTTTTATATTAATCTTTCTTCCCCTCCCCCACAAAACATAAAGAATTCGGCCGAATACATGAAAAGTGGCAGCTAATTAGCACACTGACCGCTTCCCAATGGGTATTGGCATGATAAAAAGGGGGGAGAGTTTCTCTTTAAGAGAGAGGGGGGGAAAAAAACTAAAAAGATACAGAACCTCTAATGAAGCGTGAATGGTAATTGTGTAGTAATGAACTAACAGAAAAAGACGGGGAACAAGCAGCGAAAGCCCTATATTACTGGGACAAAAGAGATTTACACTTTCAAACTAAACACAACTGCAGGCCAGGACTATTGGGAGAATACTGATGGCAGAGGCTTCTCTTCCCCGAATCATTTTCATTAAATGGACATGAAAAGCTATTTATAAAGCTCGGGTTGTTTTTGTTAGAGCATTGAGATGAGGTAGAAAGGGAGCAAATTCCATTAGCAGCAGCAGCATGAATGGTGGAGTGCGGGTGGGGGTAGGGATTGGTGAATTTGCTCTCCTTGACCAAAAAAAAAAAAAATCAATTGCTTGTTTCCCTCCTGATATTCGGAGTGCTGTCCTGGGCTCCCCACATCCCCTCCCCCGCGGTTCCTGCCCAGCGTCTCTTCTCTGTCTAGGGGCTCCCCCCTTCTCCTAGTCCGTGTGCCTTGTGACCAGCTAGAGTTTGAGTCATCCTTGGAGTCTCCAGTGAGATTCCAGGATGGGAACTTGGTGGAGCTAGGTCCTTCCCCTTCAGGCTGGAGCCCACATGCGCATTTCCCTAGGGCTGTTGGGATTTTACCAGCTCAACGGTCTTGAAACCGACACAGTGGTAGAGGGAGGGAGGGTCTGAGAAGGGTTGGAAAGAGAAGGTTGGGGTTGGGGATGGATCTCGCTCCTCTCCCCCCTGGACGACCCCATGCATCCCACACAAGTGGGCACCCCATGTGGTCTTGTGAAAAGCCCCAAGCCTTGAATGAGAAATTAGCCCCGGCTGGTAGGTGTCTCTGGGCGGTGTGGAGGGCCGAGGGCCGGTCTGTGTGTGGCTGCCCGGAGGAGCTGACCAATTGGTCATGGTGCTGAAACCTTTGTGGGGAATCGTGAGCAAGTGCACTGCCTCTGTGGGAAAACGGCGGCGTGAAGGGATGCCAACAGCTCCTCGCCGGGAAGGGAACCGCCTCAAACTGGGACCATGACAATTCCTGCTAATTTGTAGAGCAGGGAATTGGTGCACAGTGTCAAGCAGTCACTGCTTGTGCTAAATAGGGCATCAAATTGGCGCGACGGATTCGTGAATGTTGTACGCCTTGCAACCTCTGAACCACATCGTAACCCCGAGCGGTGGACGGAGAAATACGGCTTGGGGGCAAGGGAGCGCCGCCCGGCCTCGCGCGAGGAAACGGGGCGAGACCTACCTGGGAAATAGGACGATCTGATGAAGGGCTGGAAGGAGCCTTCGAAGTAGGGAAAGGCGAAGGTCTTGGGAGGGACGCTCTGGAGCAAGGCTGGGGATGCTTCTGGGGGAGAGAGCGCGAAAAAAGGAATTTGATCACGTATTTAAGTATTGCAAAACCCACTGCACGTGGGACAAGATTAACCCTTCCGCTGGTTCCAGGTGTGAACCTTCACGTATTAAAGTACAGCACGTATTTCCAACGTGGTCTCTTTCTGTGCGGGGCTTTCTTTCCCCGCCCCAAGGAATCTGCTGCGCCGCCCCTCCCACTCTGCATCCTATGCTAAGGAGATAGGACTAGAGCAGGGGAAAAACTCGCAGCTCCATAATACCAAACTGTAGCAAGAAATAGTTCCCCGTGGCGTTTTTCTTTAAAAAAAAAAAAAAACTGTCTTCAGGAAGCAGAAGCGCAGATGCGCAGGGAGGTGCGCTCAGCTTTGCAGCCGCGCGAGAGCACTGCGCGCGCTCAAGTCCATTCCGGGCGAGCCGCGGGACCTGAGACTCCTGTTGCCCGACTTGGGGTCTCAGAGTTCGTGCGCACGTGTGTAGATGGTTGTGTTAGTACCCGCTCTGCAAAGGAAACTGAGGCCAGAGCCCTCGGCACAGGCCTGGCCCCTGAATTGACCCCTCACACTCTGCCCCTACTTACCTGTTCTGGGTGCCGAGGAGAGGATGGCGTTCACCCCAAACTTCAGAAACGTGGGCTCGCTGGCAGGGGGGAGGGCCGTCTGTGGAGAGCTGCCCCGCCGGCTGCCGGGACCAGGGGAGCCCAGGTCGGAAGCCCCCGTGTCGGTGAGGGCTGCGGGGGCCCCCTGCCTGGGCGGCGATACGCTGGTTGCGGGCACGCTGCGGGGCAGGTAGGCTGGCGGCCGGCTGATTCGAATCAGATCCTCCACCAGGAAGCTGGAGTGGCCAGAAAATGCGGACTGCAGGGACTGGGGCAGGGTCAAGGTGGGCGTGGGCCGCAGGAGGTTTGGGTACCCGGCGGGGGGCGCGAGGAGGCCCGGGAACATCATGGTAGACGCGGGGCGGGCGGAATAACCCTTCTTCCAGTGGCCGCAGGGTAAACGCCTGGCTTCCCGCCCCTCCCGCCCCCGCAGTGCCCTCTCTGGGGCTTAGCGAACGTCCCTAAGTCACGATCCCACTTGGGCGTCGGCGAGTCTTCCGTGGTCTTCCCGTCGAGGTGATGGTTTTATAGCGGCCCGCCCGCCAAAGCGCTTTGAAAAGTGACAGCTCTGACAATGAAGTTCAACAAAGTTCTCCACTCGAGCTTCATTCGCTGGCGGCTCTGGGCGCTCTGATTGGCGCAGAGGTGCAATTTATGATTGGATTAGTCTTCATAAGCATGGCCCGCACAATGGGCCGGCAACAAAGACCCGCGCATCCATTCTGCTTACCGACCGCCTCTTTGCAATACAGTGCGCCCCCAAAGCTCTCGCTGGGGGTTTTTGTTCCGAAGCAACGCCCAGGCTAATTAAATGCCTATTTAGAAGTTTCAGATGACATCTTGCCTCATAGAAAAGGAATTATTTAAAGAACGCACTAAATTTATTTGCAGCTCTCCTGCTGAGCCTGGAAAATAAATCAATAAATATTCATAGAAATACATCTTCAGGCTCTCAGTAAAATCACCCTCCCCCACTTTGGAAAATTTCAAGTCAGTGAACACGAAAGTGGACTAGCCCTATGAGTTACTCCAGCCCAAGCACAAAGCAGATGTGAGTGCAGGGTTAAATCAATGTTTTGGGACTATTGGATGTGTGTTCTCAAGGGTAGGGGGAGGGCTTAATTCGGGTTATTTCATCTTGGGAGACTGGTGGAGTTTGAGAGCTGGGGACCCTGCGTGGTAAAACAAGTCTGCAAACTTCCAGCGGAGTTTCTCCAGTCCCTTCGTGGATGGATTCACAGTTCCTGGGAGGGAGGAGGAGAGTCCCTGCGCAGAAGAGAGCAGCGCCAGTGCTCAGGGATTCCGAGGGCTTCTAGTGCAGGAAGCTACCCCGGGCAAGGTGACCCAATGCTGGGAAGGCCAGCTGGCCCTTCCCCAACGTCAAGGAGGTCTGGGCAGTATGAGGTGAAGCTCACAGCCAGTAGGTTTTAAGCAGTAGCCGGTCCAGAAGTCTCTAGAGACAGCGCTTAACGTGGCTGAGGCTTCACAGCTTCTTAATTAAGAGCAACATAGAAACACATGCAAACTGGGAGGAGTGTGCAGCTGCAAGGAAGCTGGCTCACACAAGCAAGGTCTCCCCTTAATCTGGAGCCTCAAACCAGATCTTCTTGGGGACAGTCTCCTCACTGTCCTCTGGGCTGGGGCTGCGGTGGGGTGGCACAGAGCCTGGGTCCCTCCTTTCTCTCTGTGCTCGGCGAGATAACAGATGTGTTAAATGTTCCATTCATTTCTTTAGTGTGGCTGAACCTCCCCAAAGAGAAGTGTGCAGCCCCGCCAGGCCGCCCTGATCCTATTAACCATGCACTAACTGTCACCTTCAGCTGGTTTTCCTTTTTGCTTTTTAACACAAAGCTTTCTCAAAAATCTTATTAACCAGCTTTATTTCTCTCGATGGTTTTGTTCAGGGCGTTTTGTGTTGATGATCTCCATGTCGCTGCTTTAACCATTCAATAAAAGTGCATCTGCGATTTATATCACATTAAACCAGAAACGGAGCCTGCTAAAGCTCTCCCTAGATTCAAATTAAAAAGTTATTTGGGGCCGGGTGCTGGAGGCGAATGAATGCTTAGACGATGTAAGTATGGAGTTCCTGAGCCGCAGACTGCTGATGGAGGCGTCCTGGGCATCAGGCAGAGACGGCAGGCGAAAACCCACTCAGAAAGCAGCAGCTTTTAAATCCGTGGCCATTTAAATCCGGGAAATGTATTGCAAGGTTAATTGGAAGCCCCTGGTAAGGGGGAAGGGGGAATTGTGGAAATTCAAAAGTTCCCCCTTTTGAAGTCTTGCAATAAAGTAGTTGAGAAGAGTCTGCGCGAGGTGAACACCTGGCTCGAATCTTGCCGAGACAAAGTTTTTATTGCAATGGGACTAGCACTCTTTCTCCCTGGCGCCTCCGCCTCTGCTTCCCCTCCTGTTCTGGAGACTCTGGAGTAGAGCCTGTATCTGCAGAAATCAGCTTTTGGGTTTTGTTGGGGGTGGGAGGCAGAAAGGCCCGGAAGCCAGCCTGAGGCCTTCCCAGTGGCCCCTCCCCGGCTGGGATATTTCCCTGGGTGTCCTGTGCAGTTACCACCTTGTTCGTCCAGGGCGCCATGCCCCCACCTTCACACACACACACACACACACACACACACACACACACGCTGTGCCTCAGTCGGGACTCACTGCTGCTCCTTTCTCTGCTTTTTAAAAGACATCCCTGACACTTTTTGGAAGGTGGGTCAGCCCCTCGCTGCGATCCACGTGGAGCCCGCTGCCTGCAGCGAGTCCCCACAACCCCCCGAAGAATTCTCTGAGGCGTCCAAGAGAAAAAAGTAAGGGCGGGGTGGGGATGGGGGAGCTAGAGCTGGCCGCCCGTGAAAAGGCCAAATAAATCCAAAGGAAGCAAGAAATCAGACGAAAGGATCTTACTTTAAGTGATCTCCTTGAACGTGTCTTTTCAGACTCGGCGAGCGCCTACCGGGCTGCGCGGCGCGGCGGCTGCGCCTAAGACCTGTGACTAATGCCGTTTGACCCCAGCCCGAGGGGTCTCTACATCCTGCCAGTCATTGTAATGTCGTTATCTTCAAGTCTATTTTGGAGAAATCACGCGCGCGCTTTATCCCAAGGCGGCGCTTTCAGGGGGAAAAGAGAGAATTGGAAGCCCTGGCTTGGGGGTTCAGGCCCTTGCCTGCGCTGCAGCTCGCTGGGGGAGACCGCAACAGATCCAGCCCGGGCCAAAGCGGCCACAGCGTCCCTGGCACGGTAGGAAAGGCTCTCAGAAGCTGTCCTGGCAGGTTCTTTCCTCCCCAGCCAGGGCAGAGAGGGTGCGTTCCAGCCCCGCTACCCGCATCCTCGCCGCAGAGCAGAGCGCGCGAGTAAGCGCGGGCCACCAGGCGAGGTGACAAATGCTGCAAGGTGGAGTCAGGCACGAGCTTCCTGGCTCTCCTAAAAGATGGCGAGTGTCCGTTTCCGGCAGGTTGGGACCCTAAGACTGCCCTGTGCAGGTGTGGGACCTGGAGGCTGCCCCGCCACCCGGGCCACCGTGCCAGAATGGCGCGACGACGTCGGGCGGCGGCAGGAAAAGCGCGCACCGCCTGGCGCCCGGGTTCTCCCGGGTGGGGGAGGAGGGCGCGAGGCTGGGGCTGAAAGAGCCTTCCTAGGGCCGACCGCAGCCCCTGTCGGCGAGCCTCTCTATTAAGACAACTCTAAGGGGTTCACCTTTAGAATAGGCCACAAGGAGCTACCGGCCGCCCCGGCCCTTTCTCGCGTTCCCCCCTCACCCCCAGTCCCTTTCACACTCACTCCCCTCTTTTTCCTTGAAAATCCTTCTATTGTGCCAATCAAGCAGATGGTCTGCAGGAAATATAGCTTGGCCTCGCTGACCGAAACTAATTTTAATAGCTTTCCAAGCCTGACACGTTTGTTTTGCTCTTACAAAATAGCCCCCAAAACAGCTGGCAAGGATGAATTAAACCCATTAAAGACACATTTATAAGAAATTATATTCACATAGATTGCCCGAACCCCTTGTGCAGCCTCAGAGAGGAGATGAGCACATTTAAATGAAAATGTCGCCGACCGCTCCCCTCCTTAAGGTAGCCTGAAAGTCTCAAAACATTTTACTAAATAGATTAACTTGACTATTGTCTCCCATCACATTTATCAGCTTCATTAAGTGAATAGCTGAACAAATATATTACGTATGCATGAAAAGCTCTTTTTTCAGGAGCCTCATTGTATCCTCAGCCCTGACAGGTGGTTAACTGTGTGTTGTGTTTTTTTGTGGGTTTTTTGTGTTTTCTTCTTCTTTTTTTTTAACCCAAAGAAAGAATCACTGTAGAGCGGCATGCAGAGCGGCTTGGCGGCTCCCCCCGCCCCCCCCCCCCAGCCCAGGGATATTAACTCCGCGAGTGTTGGGCCAAGAATCATCAAAATTGGATTGTGGTGATCTGGGCCTTGAATGCTCTTCCTTTCCCATCATTCCTGCCCCACCCTCTTGTCTGGGAAGTTCATTTCACATTGCATCCTTTAAGAGCTAATGAGTCTCTCCCGCTCTCCTTGACAGTCAATTGCCTGTACTTTTCCTTGCTTAACCAGCTTTTTCCCAGACCGGCGAAGTCAGTGTTCTTCTTTTAACTCACATTTGGGTCCATTTCACTTTCCAGTGTATGTTCAGGGAAAGCCCTTGTTTCCTGGGGCCTCAGTGTCCCTGGGGTAAAGCCAGGGGCTACTGTATGGAGCTCTCTAAGAGAGTTCTCAGATCTGACCTCCTTCGGCTTACATCCTAGGCTCAGGGGCCTCATGGGGACCTCCACAGCCACCAGCTTCCGGGTCCTGGATGATGACCCAAAGGAGTATTTCCAGGTCCTGGGGGTGCACGCTTGAAGTGGGCTGGACGCTTGGTGCAGATGCTTGGCCCTGGGAGGACCATATGGACAGACGTAGATTTTGCTCCTCTGCCCTCAGGGTACCCAGATGAGGAGAGCGAGAACCCTAAGGTTTCTGGGCCTTTGCATGCCACCCCACATCCCTCCCCACAGGAATGCCACCTTGCACCTTGCCTGATCCTCTCAGGACCTGGTCCCCATACCTTAAGGTGTGGCAGGACACCAGGTCAAAAACAGGAGATCCTCCTTGGTCACTCCCCAGATCCTGGGCCTCCTGCTTCACCTCTCCAAGTATCCCTTGTGAAGCCACAAGGAGCCCCTTCCACGCTGTGTCCCTCCCTTCCCTCACCCTGTGCCCCTTCCCCTAACCCCAAGCTGGAACTATCCATTTCCTGTCCTGGACTCCTTCCGGTGAAGGAGTCTTGGGTGAAGGGGAAGGTGGCTGGCTGACTGGCACTGGGTGGGAAACAGTACAGGATCTTTCCATAGGCATGAAGGGACTGCTTTTGTCAGTGCACGGGTGGGAGGAGAAGAGATGAAATCCATTCCGCCTTCTCTTTGCAGTCGCTAAGGACTCTGGGTTAGGGAACAGATGCCTTTGAGCAAGCCTGGTTTTATGTTGAATTGGAGGTGGTCCCTGAGGAGGGGCTGAGGAGGGACTAGAGGACTGGGAGGCAGATCCTACCACCAGGCATACACACATCTCCAGACCAGAAGACTGTCAAGACCAGTCTTGCTTACATTGCATGGTTGTGAGAAGTCAGTGCTTCGAAGTTTATGCCAACCTTTTCTTTTTTTTAATATTTATTTATTTATTTGACAGGTAGAGTTACAGATAGAGAAAGACAGAGAGAAAGGTCTTCCTTCCATTGGTTCACTCCCCAAATGGCCGCCATGGCCAGTGCTGCGCTGATCTGAAGCTAGGAGCCAGGTGCTTCCTTCTGGTCTCCCATGTGGGTTCAGGGGCCCAAGCACTTGGGCCATCCTCCACTGCCTTCCTGGGCCACAGCTGAGAGCTGGACTGGAAGAGGAGCAACCAGGACTAGAACCCGGTGCCCATATTGGATGCCAGCGCCACAAGGCGGAGGATTAACCAAGTGAGCCAAGGTGCCGGGCCCTATGCCAACCTTTTCATCTGTCCTCCCCAGCTTGTTGTCTTAATACTGAGCCTTAATCCTGTTCAACACTTAAGAACCTGCAAGGGATATCCCCTGGTTCACTTCCCCAAATGCCCACAATAGCCAGGATTGGGTCAGGCTAGAGCCAGGAGCCTTGAGCTTAGTCAGTCTCCCAGGCGGGTGGTAGGGACCTAAGTACTTGAGCTGTCAGCTGCTGCCTCCCAGGGTGCGCATGAGCAGGAAGCTGGAATTGCAAGCAGAGCCAGGACACAGGCACTCTGCCACTGGGTGCAGGTGCTCCAAGTGGGGACTTAACTGTTGTGCCAAACACAACACCCCCCCCCTTTTTATTGTAAAAAAAAAACTACGTGTGTGTTATAAAACATAGAAGGAAGAGAAGTCATTTGTAAACTCAAGACCAGTAAATTGGAGTAGGTGAAAAGGAGGGAACATCCTTAACACTCAGGATTCTTCAGCTCATTTTGTGTATGTTGGAAATTTAGAAATTTGTCTTCTTGGGTCATAAAAATATTTTTCTAACTGAGACACCTGTAGGAAGATTAGAGGGAAGGCTATATATATATTTTTATAACATAGTCAAAATTAGTTTTAAAAATTAACAGATCTTTTTTAAAAGTTTATTTATTATTTGAGAGTCATAGTGAGAGAGAGGGAGACACAGATAGAGATCTTCTGTCTGCTGGTTCACTCTTCAAAGACCCACAATAGCTGGGGCTAGTCCAGGCTGAGGCCAGGAGCCAGGAACTCTGTGTTCCCCACATTGGTGGCAAGAACCCAACTGGTCCATCATGTGCTAACTCCCAGGTGAACAGTAGCAGGAATCCACAGTGGAAGTGGTGGAGGTACTCAGTCCTGGGCACTCTGATATGGTATGCAAGTGGTATCTCAAGTGGCGACTTAACCACACCACCACAATGCCCATTCCTCTGTGATTGAATTCTGTGCGACAGCAATGCCCAAGGACAGAAATCAAATAAATGGCAGAACTGAGACCAGGAATTAAGTCTGCTTGCAGAACCTTTGCTCTTACCCATTATTCTATACTGACTCCGAACCACCTGTTTATCGGAAATGCAAATTGATCTGGATAGTCTGCATTTTTTTTAAGATTTATTTATTTGTTTATTTGAAAGGCAGTGTTAGAGAGATAGAGATTTTACGCCCATTTGTTTATTCTCCAATTGGCTAAAACTGCCAGGGTTGGGCCAGGCTGAAGGCAAGAGCCTAGAACTCTATCCAGATCTCCCATGTGGGTGGCAGGGGCCCAAGTACTTGGACCATCATCTGCTGCTTTCCCAGGCACATTAGCAGGGAGCTGGATCAGAAGTGGAGCAGCTAGGACTTGGCTGTATGGGATGCTGGCATCACATGTAGTAGCTTAACCTGCTGTGCCACAATGCCAGCCCCATTCTGTATTTTATTTGATAAATAAACCTATTAGAATAACATAATTAATGTTTGTTTCTCTCAGTAGATCATGACTTCCTCAAATGTGAGCACCTTTTTTTTTCTTTTTTAAACTTATTTATTACTTGAAAGAGTGGGAGTGGGAGAGAGAGAGAGAGAGAGAGAGAGAGAGAGAGAGAGAGAGATACACAGAGATCTTCCATCTGTTGGTTCACTCCCCTGATGGCCACAATGGCCAGTGCTGGGCCAGACCAAAACTAGGAGCCAGGAGCTTTATCCAGTCTCTTACATGGGTGGAAGGAGCCCAACAACTTGGGCCATCTTCTACTGCTTTTCCTGGGCACATTAGCAGGGAGCTGGATCAGAAGTGGAGTAGCCAGGACACAAACTGTTGCCCGTATGGGATCCTGGCATTGCAGCCATCTGGCAGCAGCTTTACCTGCTATATGAAAATGCTGGCCCCCACCACATCCTTTTTAAAAATATTTATCCATCTATTTATTTATTTACTTACTTGAAAGACAGAGTGACAAAAGGAGAGGCAGAAAGAGGTCTTCTAACCACTGGTTCACTCCCCAGATGACCACACAAACCCAAGCTGAGCCAGGCCGAAGCCAGGAGCCAGGAGCTGCATCTGAATCTCCCACATGTGTGGGCAGCAGGCTGTATCTGGGCCATCTTCTGCTGTTCTCCAAGGCACATTTCGAGGGAGCCTGATCAAAAGTGGAGCAGCTGGGACTTGAAGTGGTACTCTGATATGGTTTGGCAGCTTTGCAAGCATTGGCTTAACCCACTATGCCACACCACCAGCCCCTCACATCTTTGGACGCTGTGTGACTCGTGTGCAGTCAGAGCACTGGTGCGCTGTCGTGCAGGTTGGCTTGTCTGAGAGCATCCCCTACCTCATGTCTGAGGATCTTTCCTGAGTTACATTTCTGTGTCATTGGTTCACTGATCTAACTTCTTTTGGCGTCTGACCACTGTTAACTCCTCATTTGATCCTGTTTGGTTTCTAGAGGATGACCAGTTGGGAAACTCCCTGATTTTGTCACAAGACTCCACCTAATGTTCATTTGTCTCCCCAGGGCCAATAGAGCCCTTTTGTTTGCATAGCCTGGACTAATCCTCTTTGTTAATTTGAATGGTTAGGGGATGGCCCTTGTTGGTCCTGTTGCCTATTAGTGGACATCACTCATGAATATGCTTAGTTGATTACAGTTGTTTAACAGAGTCAAATTCTGTGGCATGATAGCCAACTCAAAGAACAAAAAGTTAACACAAAGGTATTAATGCCTGATGTCACAGCATTAAATTAAGAAAATGTTTAATTTTTCAGAGTAACGAATGCACTGAGAGATTCCCAGCCAAGCTTCCCTTAGCTACTTAGACAGAAACTCTATGGATAAATAAATATATTTTAATGAGCTCAACCCTAAGAAAGATCATGTGACCTACACATCTCAACACTTACAAGTGCCAAGTAAAGGCCTCTGCAGTTACTCTATAGACCTTGTATACTAAATCCACATACACATGGGACATCTGAATTCGTTAGTTCTCATGGAGAGGAAGATAAGGAAAGTGAGAGGCCCAGAAAAAAATGCAGAGATGCCCATCTGAATATCTAAAAAATGCAAAACTAGAGCTGTACTGCCCAGTGTAGTGGTCACTAATTACTACTCAAATTCAGATGAGTGAAATCGAAATAAAATCTAAAATTCACATTCTCAGCCATATTCCCCATACTTCAGGTGCTCAGTAGCCACACACGACTAGTGGCTGCAATGGTGGGAGGCACAAATATGGAACAATTCCATTACTGTGGAAGTTCTTTTGGACAACATTGAGTCAGGCTCCTGAATTTGGAAAACTGAAGCCAAGAAGCTGAGGCTATTAGCCTGGGGAAATGGAAAGAGAGAGAGACATGATTCCATTCAAGGCTTGTAGGTCTGCCCGGGCGTGGGGGTGGGGTTCGGTTCTATGTTACTAGAAGGAACCAAGAGGGGCAGATTGTATGCTTTGCAGTAGCTAGAGAGATTTAGAAACATCTATGAGATCTCGCCACTCTGTCCCCTCCTACAGTCAGCAGATACGTACTGAGGCGCTACCATGTGCCACCAGGTACTACTTCCAGGGCTGGGAACACTGGAGAAAGCAGACAGACTAGTTCCTGCCACCCAGGGCCTTCTGGTGCCATTTAGAACCATGTAGGAGTAGACCCTGCTGGCTCCTGCACCCTCCCTTTCTCTCCCACATCCCTGCCACCCCAAGTCTCCTGTCTCCCCTTAGGTGCCAGGCTATTTCTTACCGTCCTGTGTTTACAAAGGCTTTTCCCTCTGCTGGCTTTACTTGGATAATTCTCATTCCTTCAAATTGCAGTGCAAAGGTTACTTTCTTCTCATTCAATTTCAATCACCCTTTTTTTCTTCTTATTTGTTTTTAAAAATTTTATTTATTTGAAAGGTACAGAGAGAGAGAGAGAGAGAGAGAGAGATCTTCTATCCACTGGTTCACTCCCCAAATGGCTGGGCTGGGCCAGGCCAAAACCAGGAACCAGGAGTTTCCTTTGGGTCTCCCGTGTGGTACAGGGGCCCATGGACTTTGGCCATCTTCCACTGCTTTCCTAGGCATGACAGCAGGGAGCTGGATCAGAAGTGGAGCAGCTGGAACTCGAACTGACACCCACATGAGATGCTGGTGCCACAGGCCAGGACTTAACCTGCTGCACTACAGCACCAGCCCCTATTTTTTCTTCTTAGTATTATACACAATATATAATTTATATATATAAAATGATGCCACTTCCTCTATGTGACCTTGGGTCCAGTTTCTTAGCCTTTCTGTTCCTTAGTTTCTTCAACTGCATCCTCTAAGATAGACTTCACAGTACCCACACTAAAAGACTGAAAAATGTATTCTTGTCTAGAACAGTGGCTGTCCTAGATTTAGTAACACAATAAATGCTGTGCTTTTTCTCCTTGAGAAACTAAATATTCTTTTACTACACCTGATTTCCTTTTAAATGTCCATGAAGGACATCAAAATCGATGATATTATCACCAACAATGATAGGGATAGCTTCAGTGAGTACCTGCTGAATGCCAGGTACTGTGTTATTTTCCACACATTGTTTTAAATAATCTTCAAAACAGTGTTATAAGACACTGTTATAAGACACTATTATTATCACCACTTACTTAAAGAAGAGGGTATGGAAAGCTAGAGAACTTTAAGGTTAAGCTATGGTGGCTTTTTATTTATTTTTTAAGATTTATTGATTTATTTGAAAGGGCAGGGTTACAGAGAGGCAGAAGCAGAGGGGTGGGGGAGACAGAGAGGGGTCTTCCATCCACTGGTTTACTCCCCAGATGGCCGCAACAGCTGGAGCTGCTCTGATCCGAAGAAAGACAGGAGCCAGGAGCTTCTTCCAGGTCTCCTATGTGGTGCAGGGTCCCAGGGACTTGGGCCATCTTCTGCTGCTTTACCAGACCATAGCAGAGAGCTGGATCGGAAATGGAGCAGCTGGGACTAGAACTGGTGCTCATGCGGGATGCCGGCGCTGCCATAGCGCCGGTCCCAAATCTAAGATGGCTTTGAATTGTGTCAGCTTGGCTAGGGTGAACTACGTATGTGGGAGTTCCTTCCCTAACAATTCTGGTTAGGGAGGGCCATAAAAGAGAGTGATTTGGAGGGTGAAAGCAAAGCAGTAGTCATCTGATTGCTGGTCACTGACTCCTTCCATTGGCAAGTGAGGAAGCAGCCAGGCCTGCAAGTGCTGTCTGTCCCACCTCTCGGACTCCTGGACATGGTGCATGTGTTTAGCTCCATTAAGAAGGGCTCCAGCTTTTACAGGCCACCCTCACCAACAAGGCTGGGGGCAACCAGGACTGACAGTGGATTCAGTCTGTCTCCCAGGGCTCCAGCTTGCACTCGTGGGCTCCAGTCTGCCACTGGCCTTGCCCCTCCTTCGATCCATCATCTCTTCCCACTGCTGTAAGCTCCAGCATCAGATGTGAAAATGACAGCCAAGACTGCTTGGGTCCCCCAGTTGTATGAAGGTTAATCACTGTAACAAATCCATATGCCCAAATGCATGGCAAACGGCATTCACATGAGACCTATGCCTATCATGTCTCCCATTGGTTTAGCTTCTCTGATGGAATTCTAATAGATACAACACTCAAGGACACACAACTAATAAATACCAGAGCTGAGGCTTGGAACTCAGTCCAACTCCAGAACCTATGTGCATGCCATCATTCTGTACTGATTCAGAACTACCTCAAGAAAGTCTTGGAGTCTGGTGATTGATGAGCCTCGTCTGTGGTTGCAGTTCTAAGTCTGGAGCTCTCTTCTTCTGCTTAGAATGTCATTGGGAGGAAGAAGAGGTCATTATAATCCAAATAGATAATTTAGCAACTACATTTAGTTAGCTTCTAAAAATCAAGGGTTCTTTTGCTACTACTACTAAGGATGCAGCTATGTAGTTAGCCCTTACAGAATTTCAGGTATCTCTGCAGGTGCTAGGAATCAACCAACCTGCTTAATTTAAAATCGCGACAAGTTGATACAGCATTTCCATAACCTAATTTATTGATTGAAGTAGGTATTAGATTTTTTAAAAAAGATTGTTTATTTATTTGAATAGTAGAGTTACAGAGATGCAGAGGCAGAGAGAGAGAGAGAGAGACAGAGACAGAGAGACAGACAGAGAGAGAGTTCTTCTATCCATTGGTTCAGTCCTCAGGTGTCTGCAATGGGTAGAGCTGTACCAATCCAAAGCCAGGAGCTTCTTCTGGGTCTCCCATGTGGGTGCAGGAGCCCAAAGACTTGGGCCATCTTCTACTACTTTCCCAGGCCAGAAAAAGCAGAGAGCTGGATAGGAAGTGGAGCAGCCTGTACTCAAACTGGTGCCCATATGGGATGCTGGCATTGTAGGCAGTGGCTTTACCTGCTACGCCACAGCGCCAGCCACTAGATTTTTAAAAAGTAAAATTTGTGGCTGGTGCTGTGGCTCACCAGGCTAATCCTCTGCCTGCAGCGCCAGTACCCCAGGTTCTAGTCCCAGTTGCTCCTCTTCCAGTCCAGCTCTCAGCTGTGGCCCGGGAGGGCAGTAGAGGATGGCCCAAGTGCTTGGTCCCTGCACCCGCATGGGAGACCAGGAGAAGCACCTGGATCCTGGCTTCGGATTGGCGCAGCGCGCTGGCCACAATGCACTGGCTGTAGCGGCCACTGGGAGGGGGGTGAACCAATGGAAAAAGGAAGACTTCTCTCTCTCTCTCTCTCTCTCTCTCTCTAACTCTGCCTGTCCCCCCCCCCCAAAAAAAAAAAAAAGGAAAAAAAAAAGTGAAATTTGTGAGTGCAAGTGGCCAAGAATTTGCAGAGATCCTGATTTTCTGGTCTGACAAAGGGACATTTAGAAGAGGGCTTCAACGTGTTTATAGCAAAATCAAATTAAAAGGTTATATGCGGGAGCAGGCAGTAAGCCTACAGGTTAAGATGTCTAGGTCCAACACAGGCATACCTGAGTATGATTCCCCCACTCTAGCTCCTGATTCCAGCTTCCCACCCATGCAGATCTTGGGATGCTTAAGTGGTTGGATTCCTTTGACATATTTGGGATACCTCTATGGAGTTCCTGGCTCCCAGCTTTAGCCTCGCACAGGGCTGGCCTTTGCAAGGATTTTGGGGAGTAGAACAGTGCATAAGAGTTCTTTTTCTATCTGTCTCTCATGCTGTCTGCATCCCAAAAAAATTGCATTCTCTATCAGTATTTTGAATCCCCCCCCCCCATGTCAATCCCAGTTATATACTGGCTCCAGTTTGAAAAAACATGTATCTGAAGGGTCTAGTATTTATCAATTGTGATTCTTTTAGCTGCAAGTAGCGAAGACCTATCCCTGAATAGAGTAAACTCCAAGGGAAAAAAATCAATATTTCACAAAACATAAATTCTAGAAAGAAGATATCTGCAGAGTTCACCAATTCATTGGCTTGTTGATGGCACTGGACTCAGTTCTGTCCGTCTCTCAGCTCTGCCATCATTATTTGACTTGTCTTCTATGGTTTGCACCCAAATGGTCCCTAATATCTGCCCTAGCTTCAGGCAGTGTATGTAGGTGACAGTGTCCAACATGAGAAGGAGGAATCATCAGTTTATTCTTTATCAACGAGGAAAATCTTTTCCAGAAGTCTAAGGATTGTTGCTCTTACGTCACTGGCCCGAATCATGCCAATTGACCAATCACTGAGTTGGGAAATAGCATCACCATTATTTGATTAAACAGATCAAAGTTCATGCCCCTGGGGCTAATGAAGGGCTGAGCTTCCTGGAAACATATGAGTGTTAGAGTCTGAACAAATAAGACCCTTACTATCAGGGGAAAAGGAGTATGGGTTTGGCTGGTTACCAAATGGTGTCTGTTACTACTGCATGTTAAAGTAGAATGTGTGAACTGTGCCTTACAGAGCTAGACCCATGGGTGAGCCTCAGCAGCTGCCCCTTGCTTCTCTGATCCTGTTTTTGTCTGTTGGGGGAAGCACTGGTTGGAGCAGAGTTTCTCCAGTTTTTGTTGTGGGGCTGATGTGGGACATTGTAGGCTGTATAGCAGCATCATAGGCTTTTACCCACTAGATGCCAGTAGCACAACCTCCAACCCCATCCTGACAATCAAAAACGTCTGCAGAAACTGCCAGTTGTTCCCATGGGGGACGTAATTGCCTGCAGTTGAGAACTACTGGGTTAGAGGGTAGCAGGCCTGGTGTTTGGAGCAATTCTGACTCCGGGAAGGCAAGTGTCCTGGAAGGGACTGAAGAACAAGAAAGTAGAGGGTTGGTGCCATGGCTCACTTGGCTAATCCTCCACCTATGGTGCCGGCACCCTGGGTTCTAGTCCCGGTTGGGGCACTGGGTACTAGTCCCGGTTGCTCCTCTTCTAATCCAGCTCTCTGCTGTGGCCCGGGAAGACAGAGGAGGATTGCCCAAGTGCTTGGGTCCCTGCACCCACATGGCAGACTGGGAGAAAGTATTCGTCTCCTGGCTTCGGATTGGCACAGCACCGGCCATTAGGGGAGTGAATCAATGGAAGGAAGACCTTTCTCTCTGTCTCTCTCTCATTGTCTTAACTCTCTCTGTCTCTCTCACTCTCACTGTCTAACTCTGCCTGGCAAAAAACAATAATACCAAATCCTAAAGGCTTCCATAGCCTCAGCAACTCATGACTAGAGCCTAGGGAGATTACTGATGCCATAAACAAGAGTGTCAAATTGTTAAGTCAACAACAGGAGTCACTGTGTACTTACTTCTCATGTGGGATCTGTCCTTAATGTGTTGTCCAATGTGAAGTAATGCTATAACTAGTACTGAAACAGTATTTTACACTTTGTGTTTCTGTGTGGGTGCAAACTGATGAAATCTTTACTTAATATATACTGAATCAAT
This sequence comes from Sylvilagus floridanus, assembly GCA_949820135.1. Taxonomy (NCBI): domain Eukaryota; kingdom Metazoa; phylum Chordata; class Mammalia; order Lagomorpha; family Leporidae; genus Sylvilagus; species Sylvilagus floridanus. The sequence goes on from OX463224.1 coordinate 81,291,295, forward strand.
TTTCTGTTTATAAAGATAGTTGAAAATGAATCTTGATGTGAATGGAACGGGAGAGGGAGTGGGAGATGGGAGGGGTGTGAGTGGGAGGGAAATTATGGGGGGGGGAAGCCATTGTAATCCATAAACTGTACTTTGGAAATTTATATTTACTAAATAAAAAATAAATTAAAAAATAATAATAATAAAAAAGCAGAGACAAGGGGTCCATGGTGGGAGCCTAGAGAGCCAGATGTCTCAGGGTAGGGTGGGAGCTTTGTCCCCAGAAGGAGACACCAAAGAGGAGGTTGGATGCCGAGTCCTCCAGGTTGTTGAAGGACATCTCCTATATGTTTCCTGTGAAGAAGTGGGGCTGAGTTTGCAAAAGATTCTTGTAGATACAGAAGGATGTGGAGTGAGGGAAGGATTTAAACGGCCATGGTCATCCTACAGACATCTAGTAATCACTAGCTACTGAAAGAGTGTTTGTTGAATGAGAGAAGGAACAAAAGGGGTTGCAATCATTTTTGAGTAAAAACATGGAATTAAAAAAATTCTCACATGCCCACTAAGCCTGAAATCAGCAGACACTAAGCCACAGGTTTCAGATGCGTTCAAAGGCATGAGGGTTAGGATGAGCATACAAGGGAGTGACCCTTTTAGTAAAAATTAATGCTACAACCTAACACATTTGCTCAGTGTTTTTTCTAGTTTTATTTATTTTTTAAATTTAACTTTATTTCAAAGGCACAGAGAAACAGATAGGCAAATAGAGAGATCTTCCATCCCCTGTTTCATTTCCCAAATGCTTACAACCGCCATGGGTGAGGTCATGCTGAAACTAGGAGACCAGATACCAGTCTGGGTCCCTCACGTGAGTGACAGGGACCGAAGTACTTGTGGCATCATCTGCTGCCACCCAGGGTGCAATTAGCTGGAAGCTGGATCAGAAGCAGAGTCCCCGGGACTTGAATTCAAGGTACTTTGATATGGGTTGTGGGTGTCCAGAGTGGCCACTTAATTGGGTCACACGGCTGCCCCTCTTCTAGTCTTAAATGAGCATTTACCCTGTGTGAAAACAGAACTGTCCTCTGGGGTGGCAGAAAGCAAGATGCCTTGGGAAAAAAATATGAATGGTATTTGACAAAAACAGTCATTTCCCTTAAAGATAGCTAAGTGTGAGTGTTCATGTTGTTCAACTCTTAGTGCTTAGTTTGCTTTCTCTTATTTCTACAAGGTAAATCACTTTTTCTCTTAAAAATTTTTTAAAGATTTATTTACTTGGGTCTGGCACTGTGGTGTAGTGGGTTAAGCCTTTGTCTATGATGCTGGCATCCCATGTGAGCCCTGTTTCAAGTCTCGGCTGCTCCACTTCTGATCCAGCTCCCTGCTAATGTGCTGGGGAAAGCAGTGGAAGATGGCCCAAGTGCTTGGCCCCTGCACCTGCTTGGGAGACCCAGAAGAACCTCCTGGCTCCTGGCTTCAGTCTGGCCCAGCCCTGGCTGTGTGGCCATTTGGGGAGTGAACCAGTGAGTGAAAGATCTCTCTCTCTCCCCTCACCCCCTAACTCTTTCTAGTAGATAAAAAATAACTAAATCTTAAAAAAAAAACTTATTTACTTGAAAGGCAGAATGAAAGAGAGAAAGGGAGAGAAAGAGGCAGAAAGAGGTCTTCCATTGGCTAGTTCATTCTCCAAATGGCCCCAACTGCTGGGACTGGGCCAGACGGAAGCCAGAAGCCCATAGCTTTTTCTGGATCTCCCACATGGGCGGAAGGGACCCAAGCACTTGGGCCATCCCCCACTGCCTCCCCAGACACATTAGCAAGGAGCTGGGTCGGAGGCGCGGGAGATGGCACTTGAACCAGTGCTCTTGACATGGGATGCCAGTGTCGCAAGCGGTGTTTTAACCTGCTATGCCACAGTGCCGGACCCAGCAACATTGTTTCTTAGCAGGCACATCTAGCTAAAATCAAAGGGTTTCTGAGCCTCGGGGGACTGAGAAGAGTGGAGAAGCAGGGAAGGTGTTGCTGCCTTTGTCCAGAACCACAGGCTGCACCTGCAGGGTCACGCCCCTCTGCTGCAGACACCGCTCAACAGCATTCAGCACCACGAACGCTCCTTTGCCACCAAGCTCCCAAACAAGCTCACAGCCCCAGTTTATAATCATCCGTAACTTCTGACCCTTTCTCAAAAACCAAGCACATACTACACTTACTTGGGAGTGTTTTAAAAAGAAAGCATGCTTTGTTTTCCTCTCCTCTTTCCCATTTGCATCATAGAGCAGCACACAAATCCATCTTCCCTCCTAAGATATTTCGCTCTCCGTTATGTGCATAAAGCGCCAAGGAGTGGCTCAGCCCCGGGCCGGCCACAGCTTTTCACATGTTGCCTGTTAATCTAATTACTAAGGTAGGCGCTCCGGAGACAGAGCTGCTCAGAAAAAAGGCGTCCCCCCACCTGGCGGATTGTTTAGCCAAGATTTTTCAATGCCCAGAGACTTTCTAGGGGAGTGAGGGCAGGAGCGGGGGAGAGAAATAAATCTTTTTTTTTTTTTTTTAAGTTTCTATGCAGAGCAAGGGAAAGAATTTAGTGGTTGTCAACATGAGTTTAGTGCAAAGGTATGGGTTAAGACGTAGGTTCATTTTGACTGAGCTTCAGGTCACGCAAACCAGGGAAACCTGGGCTGCTATTTGTTTTTGTGTGTTTTGTAAAAGAGATCAGAAGACTTGAAGGGAGGGAGAAGCAGCAGAGGGGCGTCCCTGAGGCAGGACGTTCATTGAAGGGTGGGTCCTTCAGGGGTGCTGTTTCCAGAGCCTCCAGGGACTGTGTGTGAACGGGCAGCTTTGAATGCATAGCCACAGCCAAGCTTGGTTTTGAATTTTTTTTTCAGTCCTTGATTCCTACAAACAAAATAAAATACCTTGTCGAATAGAGCCCATTGAGGGAGGATGATGGGTTAAGAGTGGGGGTCCGAGGTGGCAGCGTGGGTGCTTGTTTATCCAGGAGGAGCTGTGCGTTGTTCCTGGAGCCCGTGAAAGGAAGGACGCCACAGCCAATGCTGGGGTAGCATTGATGTGAGGGAACGGGCTAATCGGATTGAAAGGGAGCCATGGTCTTTCTGTCAGTTCACATCTCGTCAAAGGAAGAATATGAGGTGCTACCTAGCTGAGGCTTTGGCCTGGGGGTCCGGTTAGCAAGCACCCAGGCCTCGATGGATTCAAATATAAATTAATTCTCCCAGGAGCATTGCCTGATTAATCTATTTGCATAATAGTAGAAAAACTGCAGAGTGGTTACTTTTTTTTTTTTTTCTTCTGCAGGGATTTGGACAAGAAAAGGTTTAAATTCATTTGAAAGAAGAGTGTGTGAGAAGTCAGAGCAGCAGAAGCCCCCTCTGGGGCTCCCAGAGCGGCTTTCTGGAACCAGAAGGGCTGGAGTTGAGGGAAGTGGGCTTAGGAAGCTTAACTCTTCCTGGGAAGCGTCCCCTCCTTCCCAGGGGGCAGGGATCTTAGCTCTGGGCTCAGATGGCAGTGTCTGGTTCAGAGGAGGAGACATAGCCCAGAGTGAACTATTCCCCCTGCTTCAGGCTCCCATCAAGAGACACTATAGTTTCAGAAATAGGGGTGGGAGTTTGGCCTAATTATTAACATGCCTGCATCCCATCCTGGGAGTTGATCTCCAGCGCTGCTCCTATGCTGCTTTCTCCACAGTGTATACCCTGGGAAGCAACAAGTGATGCCCCACGTGGTTGGGTTCTTGCCACCCACGTGGGAGACCTGCTTTGAGTTCTAGGCTCCTGGCTTCATTCTGGACCAATACTGGCCATTGTGGGCATTTGCGGTGATGAACAATGGATGAGAATTCTGTGTATATGTGTCTTTCTGACTGGCTGTCTCTCTCTGCTTTTCAAATAAATAATTAGAGAAATAAAACAAATATATGTAGATTAATTTCTGATTTACACAGGTTCATTGGGCATTTATTTGCTCTTTTTTGAAGATTCATTTATTTTTATTTTAAAGGCAGAGTGACAGAGAAGGAAAGAGCGAGAGTGAGCAAGCGAGTGAGAGAGAGATGGAGAAATCTTCCATCGCTCGTTCACTCCCTAAGTGGCTGTAACAGTCAGGTCTGGGACAAGCCAACGACAGGAGCTGGAAACTCCATCTGGGTCTTCCTTGCGGGTGGCAGGGGCCTAAGTACTTGGACTACCTTTTTCTGCTTTCCCAGGGTCATTAGCAGGAAACAAGATCAGAAGATAGTCAGGATTTGAACTAGTGCTCTGAAATGTGATGCAAGTATCGAAAGCTGTGGCTTATCCCACTGCACCACATTGCCTACCCCAATTGGGTATCCTGTAAAGAATTTTAAGTCTGTTTGCTGTTCCATAGAAAAATTTAATAATTGGATGTATAAAACTCATATGTTCATGACCTATATTGACTGAGTGTACTTGTTATAGGGGGTGGGAAATGCAGAGCTCAAAGAAAAGGGGGCGTAGGCTGGGGTGGGGGTGCTCTCAAAGCTACAGCATTGCATGGAACGGCCAATTCCCTCTCTGTTCTTTCTCCTTTTTTTTTTTTAAATAATTATTTGTTTATTTATTTATTTGAAAGGCAGAGTTATAGAGAGGCAGAGGTAGAGGCAGAGGCAGAGAGAGAGATAAGTCTTCTATCTGCTGGCTCACTGCCCAAATGACTGCAATGGGCAGAGCTGGGCCAATCTGGAGACAGGAGCCAGGAGCTACCTCTGGGTCTCCCATGTGGGTGCAGGGGTCCAAGGACGTGGGCCATCTTCTACTGCTTTCCCAGGCCACAGCAGAGAGCTGGATGGGAAGTGGAGCAGCCGGCACCCATATGGGATGCTGGCACTGCAGGCTGTGGCTTCACCTGCTTCGCCACAGTGCCAGCCCCCAACATATTCAATTCTAAGGTAGAATTATTATTTTTACTCTGTTATACAGGTGAACTTGGGTCTGCAAGGCAAGCTCCCCTGGGTCTGATTGGCTGCTTATTTCCTCCCAATGACGTGATTTTCTCTGCTTTGGATCCTGCCCCCAGGAGATGCAGTGGGGAGAAAGTGCCAGATGAGAAAGCGTAGGCTATGACTCCAGCTGTGACTTTAGTGTTCAGGAATCTTGTGCAATCACTTAACCCTTGTCCTCCGATTCTGTCTTCTATAGAGAAAGTTAATTTTACATGTAGTTTTCTCAAAGGAATATTATTGGAGAGAAATTAATGGATTTTGAAGAATTAAAAAATATCCAATATATGTTTATGTTAGTTACCATTAATTTTTTTTAAAGATAAATTTTTTTTTATTTGAAAGTCAGAGTTACACAGAGAGAGAAGAGGAGGCAGAGAGAGGTCTTTCACCTGCTGGTTCACCCCCCAACTGGCCGGAATGGTCAGAGCTGCGCCTATCTGAAGCCTGGAGCCTGGAGCTTCTTCCGGGTCTCCCATGCAGGTGCAGGAGCCCAGGCACTTGGGCCATCGTCTACTGCTTTCCCAGGCCATCGCGGGGAGCTGGATCAGAAGTGGAGCAGCCAGGCCTCCAACCGGCACCCCTATGGAGTGCTGGCATTGCGGGCAGTGGCTTTAGCCGCTATGCCGCAGCGCCGGACCCACCATCAATATTTTATCACTACGACCACAGCAGTTGCTGAAATGGCCGATGCTACCACCACCACCATCATTGTTCTTAGTATTCTTACTTTATTGGTAGCTTTCTACTTCTTTTTCTTTTTACAACTAGAATAGAAAAACAGAGAGAGATTAGATCATGACCATTCCCCTGGTGGCCAACATTGTTTCTTTCCATTCAGAAAAAGGTTTTACAGGAAGTCACTCTCAGTTTGACCCCCAAAACGTATTCTCTGCATGAGTCACTCTGCTTGGAATGGCCACGGCAAAGCACTGCATATTCACTAACTCAATGGTTGTCAACGAGGAGTGATTTTCCCTCCAAGGGACATTTGGCAATATCTAGTATCTGGAGTTTTTTTTTTTTTTTTAAGATTTATTTTTTATTTGAGAGGGAAACACACATACACACAGAGGGAGGAGAGGAGGGGAGAAAGAGAGAGAGAGACAGACAGACAAAGAGACAGAGAACCTTTCATCTGTTGGTTTACTCTCCAAATGCCTGCAACAGCCAGGGATGGGCCTAGTCAAAGCCAGGAATCAGGAACTGTATCCGAGCTTCCTATGAATAACAGGAACCAGAGTACTTGAGCCATCTTTTGCTGTCTCCCAGGTGCACTGGCAGGAAACTAGATTGGAAGTGGAGAAGCTGAGACTCGAACCAGGCACTCCAATAAGGAACATGGCATCCTCAGTGGTAGTTTAACCTCATGCACCCCAGTGCCTTCCCTGGAGATAATTTTGGTTGTCACAGATGGGAAGGGCAGATTCAGAAAATGCTCCTGGTTGGGCCTGGTGCTATGGTACAGCAGTTTAACGCCCTGGCCTGAAGCGCTGGCATCCCATATGGGTGCTGGTTCTAGTCCCGGCTGCTCCTCTTCCCATCCAGCTCTCTGCTATGGCCTTGGAAAGCAGTAGAAGATGGCCCAGGTCCTTGGGCCCCTGCACCTGTGTGGGAGACCCAGAAGAAGCTCCTGGCTCCTGGCTTCAGATCAGTGCAGCTCTGGCTGTTGTGGCCAATTGGGGAGTGAACCAATGGATGGAAGACCTCTCTCTCTCTCTCTCTCTCTCTCTCTCTCTCTCTCTCTCTGCCTCTTCTCTGTGTAACTCTGACTTTCAAATAAATAAATAAATCTTTTAAAAAAAAGTTCATTAAAAATGTGGAATTAAAAGATAAGTTCATTTTGGTGCAAAATCATTGAAATCCATGAATAATCTTTTTCATACTATGCATTTTCTGTGAACTTTTTGAAGCCTTCTTCATTCTGTGGATTTCATTTTTGTTGCCCCAAATAAACTTGCCTTTTAATTCCATTTTCCCCAAACATTTTGAAGTATGTACCTATATCTTCACCATTTGAAAGTTAGGTATAGATGTTCTGACATTTTAACCCTAACTACAGCTTACCATTATTGCTTGATTTCACAAATGGGAGTTACTTTTCTTTGACAAGTAAGAAAATGAGATCCAGCAGTGTTAGGTAAATTCCTTAGCCTCTCAACAAGTCAATGCACAAAGCCAGTATCTGAGTACAAGGTTGTCCAATGCCCAAACTTGTATACTTTCTGCACTACCATTTCTAAGTGATTATTCATTCACTCCAGTATGTTGGTGGGGTGGAGAGTTACTACATATGGGAGATATGTCGGTGGAATGAGGAGTGAAAGAGCATTTCAGTTTGTGATGAAAAATTCATTGATTCATGAATTGAGATAATCTGACATAAAACTTTTCCCATTCCCATAGAATTTTTTATAAATTAAGAAATTTTAGTGTTTGGGTTGGGTCCATTTAATGAAGTTGGCTTGAATTTATGGAAATATTTGGTCTAACTTTCCTGTGATGGTTTGATCTGGCCATGTAATGAATTAATAGGTAGAAAGTGTGATTCATATTAAGCTGGGAAAATGAACAGAACAAGCCTCCACCCTTGTTGGCACTCTTACCCATGTTACTACAACAGCCTCTATCTGTGACGTAGCAGGCAAAACCACTGCCTGTGCTGCTGGCATCTCATATGGGGACTGGTTCAAGTCCTGGCTGCTCCACTTCCGATCCAACTCTCTGCTATGGCCTGGGAAAGCAGTAAAAGATGGCCCAGGTCCTTGGTCCCCTGCATCCACATGGGAGACCCTGAAGAAGCTCCTGGCTGCTGGCTTTGAGTTGCTGCATTTCCAGCTATTTGGGGAGTCATCCAGTGGATGGAAAGGCAGGCTCGCTCCCTCTCGCGGGCTCTCTCTCTCTCTCTCTCTCTCCAACTCTGCCTTTCAAGTAAATAAATAAATCTTAAAAAAAAAACAGCAAAAACATCCTCTATCTGTTTTTTTCCCAGATCAAATCCTTCAGAGATAGAGGGGTCTTTGAAAAATATAGATGTGTTCTTGCTCTTCCATTCACAAACCCTCAATGCTTTCCCACTGAATTCAGGATAATATCCAAATACCTTTACCTGTATGCAAATCCTTGCATATTTTTGGCCCTTGATAATCTCCCCAGCCTCAGCTTTCATCTCTCTCCCCCAGATTCTCAGTACATGGGATGTAACCGAGAACTTTCAGTTCCTTCCAACAGATTTGTCAAGTATTGTCTCCTCCATGTGGGACTGTTAAATGTGCTCATCTGATGTCTGGCACACTCTGCCACTCCCCCTTTCCCCTGTAACATCAAATCTCAGCATTGGATACTTCAAATGCCATTTTCTCTAGGAAACTTTCCTTACCCATGCAGAAAAATTGAGCCCCAGCACTTCTCTCCTAACACATACCACGTTTGAATTTACGGGTTCATCGAGTGCATTCATTCCAGCTTGTAGTTCCATGATGTCAGGGGGACAATGTCTATCTTGTTTATCACTTTATTTCAGATGTCCAACAATTAAGGCCTCATTTTTATCCCTAAGGGAAATGATTTTTATAATATTTTGATTTTGGCCCATTGTAAATATTCAGTCATATGTAGCCAAATGAAAATTTGCTTGAATGTAATCGCATGAATGGCTCATGGTCACAGGTTGAGATTTTTAAATCCTATGTGCTTTTTTTTAAAAAAAACACATGTTCTTGAAATACAGTGCATATACTAAGAAATGCACATAAGTATACAGACAAATTGTTTTTTTTTTTCATCTCATCACACTTACAACTAATAAGCAAATTAAGAATAAAATGTTACTAGCACCCCAAGGGTCCTCACTACCCCCTGTTTCTTATTTTTAATGTGGGAAAGAAGAGTAGTGTCATTTGCTTGGTATGATTCAGTGAACCGATTATAATTATATACCAAATGGTATGACATCTACACAGTTTTAATACTCTATATGCTAACTACCACAAATAAGAGAAAGCATGTATTTGTCTTTGTGGGTCTGACTTATTTCACATAGCATAATGATCTCCTGTTACATGCATTTTGTTGCCGGTATCAGGATCCCATTCTTTCTGATGGCTGAGGAGTATCCTATAGAATATACATACCACATTGTCTTTACCCAGTTGTCAGTTGATGGACATCTAGGTTGATTCCACATCTTAACTATTGTGTACTGAGCCGCTATAAACACGGGAGTGAGTGCAAGCGTGCCTGGCATATGCTGACTTCATTTCCTTTGGCTACATTCCCAGGAGCGGAATTGCTGGGGCCTTTGATAGATCTATTTTTAGTTTGGGGAGGAATCTCCATACTGTCTTCTTAATGGTTCTGGCAGTTTGTATTCGTACCAACAGCTATTGGGGTACACTTGGCATTGTAGGGCTCCCTGGTGTCATCTCTCCAGCCTCACTCTTGCCCTTGCTTTCTAAGCTCTTGCCATACTGGATCACAGCGGTCACACTGCAGCCTGGGCTGCCATGTATGTGACTTAGAGTTCACAGACCACATGGTTGACTGTGTGTTAATTGATTGGTTAGACAGTTACAATGCAGGTTAGTCTGAAAACATGAGTTTTTTTACATTGGTAACAAGGGACCCTGGTTACAATGTTCTTGGGAGTTTTCCTTAAAAGCATCGTTTTACCATTGACTCAGATTTGTTTATGAGCTGGCTGTCTTTAGAAGCTTTCACTCTGGTTGACTAGCACCCGATGGCAGCAAGGTGCAACCTCCTTTGGCACTAGAACGTGGTAGGAAGTGGGATGTATGCCCAGGAGAGGTGGATGGCCACGCCGAGCGATCTTCTGCTTGCAGACAGTGGCGCAGCAGCATGTGCTCTTGGAGCAAAGTGCTTCTTCCCACAAGGAAAGAACCGACCCAAGTTCAAACTCTAGGGAGGACATCTCCCCCCACAGAATAACTTCCGGGCTGCCTTTTTATTTTCAGCCTGCTCTCAGTGTTTATTTTGAGGATTTCTGATGGCCAGACTTTAGACACAATTTCGTTCTCTCTTTTAAAACTATTTTATTTATTTCTTTGAGCAGTAGAGTTATGGAGCGAGTTAGAGAAATGTTTTCCATCCTCTGGTTCACTCCCCAAATTGCCACAATAGCCTAGGCTGATCCAAAGCCAGGGACCTGAAGCTTCTTCCAGGTCTCCCACGTGGGTTTAGGGGTCCAGGCACTTGGGCCATCTTCTGCTGCTTTCCCAGGCCATTAGCAGAGAGCTGGATGGAAAGAGGAGCAGCTGGGACATGAACTGACCCCCATACAAGATGCCAGTGTCACAGGCGGAGACTTGGCTTCTTATGCCACAGCACCAGACCCAAGTTGACTGTTTTTAGATTTTATTTTTGGGTCGTAAATAAGCACATAAGAAAGGGATGCAGGTAGAGGGTTGCAGTTCACCTGTTTTACTACTTGACACTAAAACAGATCTGAAAACTGAATGATGTGATGCTGTGAATCAGGTACTTTTACATAGTACCTATCTGTAGGGAACTCTCTCTCCCTAATGTTTGAGGACCCAGTAATCTATCTTTGATGAGAGAGAGAGAGAAATTGTACTTCCAAGCTGTCAGTAGCCTAAGCATCTACAGCAGAGAAACCAAGCAGATTTCTTTCAGAAGCCTAAACAGAACCTCTTTGCAAACAGCTGCAGCAGCTGGGTAAGAGAGCCAGGAGACTGCTGGGCAGTGGGCTCCGTAGTTAGCATTTTACCACATGCAAACTCTGTTCTGATGATGCATGCTCTCAGCTCTGAGACCCTCTTCCCTGGGGACCTCCTGTCCCGCCCTCTCTACCTTGCTGGTCCTTCTGCAGAAATAGCAGACAATCCTGTCTCTTTACTGTGTGCATAATTGAGCTGATTATTTCAGATTTGGAGCTGTTAATATTTAACAAATTGGGCAGGAGGTTTTCCCCATTTCATAGAATGGCAGGTTGAGGCTTTGAAAAGGCCCTGTTTTCTTATTTCCACACCATAAAGGGTCATCAGGATTCCAAGGGAATCTGATCAGCGCCTGGCCATCAGCCTTTGTGTGTGTGTGTGTGTGTTTGGTGTGAGGGGATTGATACATGAGTTTGTAGCCCAGGAATAACTGACTGAGTAACTCACTCCACACCTGCTAAGGGTTCGTACTGTGATACCCAGAGACTGATCATTCAGGGGAAACACACAACCCCTCAAGAGGCTGTGGCTCACCCAGATGTGTGAATCGTCTGTTGGAGATGACAGGAAAGTTGCTCTCAGTGGATGCGCAGAACCCCAAGTTTTAACTGTGCAGCTCCTGCCCCATGACTGGGCAAAGCTCTGTGTGGTTTCATCCTGTCTACTTCCCTAGCTGCATCATAATTCAAGTTCCTCCTCACTCTCTGTACACCAGCTGTATCCCTCTCCCTCAACCACAGGACCTTGGCATGGCGGATCCCTCTGAAATGCTCTCCTGCCCCCCATCTTACTCTACTCTTCTTCAGCCACCACTGAAAGTGCCATTCCCTCTGGGAAGCACTTCCTGACCTCCAGTCTCCAAGAGGGCCTCCCTGTCCTAGTGCTGATCATAATTGCCATGAAGTTACTGGGTGAGGGCTTGGCTTTTATTAGTCTCTCCGCTAGATGAGAATGAGAGATCTGTTTTGCTTACGATTGTTCTCTAAGCTCTGGCCCGACAGAAAGCAGATGTGCACGACATATTTATTATGTGAGTGAATACAAGCTGTTGCTTTAAATGCTCTGAGATTCAGTTTGCTGTGAAATAGGGATCCCAAGGCCTCCCTCTATGGCTATTACATGGATAACATGAAGTCTGGTATTTGAAAGCATCCTAGGCAATGGCTGAATGTCATGTGCATCAGTAGATGTTGAACAAAGAGCTTAATCGGAACAGTGCTCCTTAAATCTATGAAACAGCATTTGGGTGGGAGTCGAGTGTTAGCAAAGGCGTTCGAATGATGTTGTATATTTTTTTTCAGATTTATTTATTTATTTGAAAGACAGAGTTACAGAGAGGCAGAGAGAGAGGTCCTTCATCCACTGATTCACTCCTTAAGTAGCTGCAACAGCCAGAGCTAGGCTGAGCTGAAGCCAGGAGCCAGGAGCTGCTTCTGGGTCTCCTACATTGCTGTGGGGACCCAAACACTTGGTCTATCTTCTACTTTTTTTTCAGGCCACAGGCAGAGAGCTGTATTGTAAGTGGAGCAGCCAGGATTTGAACCGGCAGCCATATGGGATGCTGGCACTGCAGGTGGTGGCTTTACCCGCTATGCCACAGCGCTGGCCCTGATGCTGTATATTTCATGCAGCTATTTCCTATAGAGGGTCCCGTCAATCTCTCATCCCACAGCCCCTTGTTATAACATCAGCACTCCTGAGATCTGTGTTCCCTCCCTTGAACCTCGGTGGGGCCGGAGTCTGCTCTAACCAAGGGGAGTGGCAGAAGCGATGCCACATGACTTTGGAGCTGGCTGCTAAGAATCACGTGGCTTCAGCTTGCTGCTCTGCCTCTCTCAGGTGCTTGCACTTTGACCTGCTGTCATGTTACGAGGAAGCCCTGAGAGATCCAGCCCTCATCTGCCATGAGCAGGCAGACCTGCAGTGAGTGAGCCTCCTGGGGTTCCAACCCCAGTGGTGAAGTGGCCCTTGCTGACCCTAGTGCAGCAGAGACAAACTGTCCCCACTGCGCCCTGTTCAGAGTCAAGGACAAGACAAATGTTGTCAGGGTCTTAAGACACTGTGTTTGGAGTGGTTGTTATGCTGCAACAAATGCCCAGGACATTTGTCATCTCAGGCCCTGCCTCTCTGTGCAGTCAGCAGGGCAGGTGGTACCACTTATTACCATTTTTCACACGCAGGAGCTGAAGTTCACAGGGGTTAAGTGCCTGACCCAAGGTCACATAGCTGGTCAGCATCAGTATCTGCATTTCTTCTTGTTTTTTTAAGATTGATTTATTGGGGCTGGTGCTGTGGCATGAGGCTCCACCTGTGACACTGGCATCCCATATGGGCGCCAGTTCTAGTCCCGGCTGCTGCACTTCTGATCCAGCTCTCTGCTATGGCCTGGAAAAGCAGTGGAAGATGGCTCTTCTGGTCTCCCTGCACCCATATGGGAGACCAAGAAGAAGCTCCAGCCTCCTGGCTTCAGATTGGCTCAGCTCCGGCCATTTGGGGAGTGAACCAGCCAATGGAAGACCTCTCTGTCTTTCCCTCTGTAACTCTCTCTCTCAAATAAATAAATAAATATTTTTTTAAAAAAGAGTTCACTCTTAAAAGATTTACTTATTTATTTGGAAGGCAGAGTAACGGAGAGTGAGAGGGTGGTTTCATCCCCAAATGGCCTCTACAACTGTGGCTGGGCATGGCCAAAGCCAGGAACCAGAAAGTCCATCTGAGTCTCCCATGTGGGGTTGTAGAGACCCAAGCATCTGGGCCGTCTTCTGCTGCTTTCCCAGGCACGTTAGCAGGGAGGCGGATCGCAAGCAGAGCAGACAGCGCCTACGGAATGCCAGTGTCACAGGCGGCAGCTCACCTGCTGCACCACATGCAGGTGCCAGGATCTGGATCTCTTTAAGAACTGTCTTCCTCGCACCCAGAGCACTGACTCTCCCCACAGGCCTTAGAAATAGGAGAGTGAGGGGCTCGAATGAGGGGCTTTGACTTCCATTTAACTGGGCTTGGGAGTCTTGGGAAACTCCTGTCAGGCTCTTTCGGCTTTTCAGAGTGTCGGGTCACCCACCCCAGAGACAGGAAGGAGAACACTGGACCACATCACAGCCGGAGACAGCGCTTGAGCGTTCCCAGCTCTGAGCCGTTTCCACCCCTTATGCCATAGAAGTTGTACCCGGAGGCTTGGCAGGTGCCATGTACACACATACCAACCAGAGTGGCAGAGTGGTTGGTTCAGAGAGATGGAGAAACCACTTAGAGGTGGATCCACGCCTGCTGACCCCGGACACGGGTAGAGGTTTTCAGCCTGTACGTCTCCCCATACACCCACTCACAAAGTTGGCTCACTGTTTTTCATCATAAGGAACTAAGTGGAGAATCAAGTCTCATGGTGACACCAGCCTTGATGAGCCCCGACTAGCAACACTGTGGCAGCTTTCCAGGCCTGTCGCCTTCATGAATGAGATGAGGGGATGGAGTGACTGAGCACGGTGTGTGGTATACAGCACAAGCTCAACAGGGGCCGGCATGTTTCTAGGCTCCCTGTGGTTGCAGAATAAAACCTAATCCTCAGGGGCTGCGCTGTGTAGTAATGGGTAAGCCACTGCCCACAGCACCGGTATTCCCTATGGTCACTGGTCTGAGTCTCAGCTGCTCCACTTCTGATCCAGCTCCCTGCTAATGCAGCTGGGAAAGCAGCGGAGGGTGGCCCTAACCTCTGGGCCCCTGGACCCACCTGGGAAACCCAGAAGAAGCTCTCGGCCCAGTTCTGGCAGATGCAGCCATTTGGGGAGTAAACCAACCGGATGGACTATCTCTCTGTCTCTGCCTCTCTCCTCTCTCTCTCTCTCTCTCTCTCTCTCTCTCTCTCTCTCTCCTCCCTCTCTCTCTCTCCCCCTCCCCTCTGTATTTGTGCATTTCAAATAAATATATAAATCTTTTAAAAAATAAGTCTTAAAAAAAAAAACCTAACTCCTCTGCATGGGACACACATGACGTTCTGTGTCACCTGGCCCTCGTTACACATTTCAGCTATGTCTTCTCCCATGTTCTTTTTGCCCATTGTACTCCAGCAACAGTGGCAGTACTGTCAGCTCTGGCTTTCCCAAGTACTGCTCCCCTGGCTGGGTTGTCCCCATTCTGCTGGTCTATTTGACAAACTTCTTTTTCTTCAAATCTCAAGAGCTTCTTTAACTCCCCGTTAGCCAACTCAGAGACTCTGGTCTGGCATTGAAGCCAATTATTCCTCATTCCAACTGGGTGCACTAGCATCAAAGAGATGTCCCCCTTCTAATCCTGTCCCAGCATTTTTGTTTCCCAGTGCTAAATGTTGTGCCTGATGCAGAGAAAACATTCAAAAAGATTTGCTGAATGAATAATCTCACTTAATCCTTACAGTCACCGCCATAAAGTGGGTACCTCCACAATCCCATTTTACAGATCGTGAAAACTGAGCTCAGAAAAGTTAAGGGGCTTAGGCTACCACAGCTAACTGTCAAGTCTGTGCCATGCTGCAACCATGCTCCATTCAGTGATGGTTCCATTACCAGCTGAGGCATCAACCAAGAAGTCCTGCATAGACCATCGCCACCCCAGAGCTTTCTGCATTGCTTCCGGGAAGTCACCACGGCTTGGAGTACACCTTTCAGACTGGCCGGTGTGATTAGGGAAGCTTGCACAATCATGATCATTTATAGAGGCAGCTTCCTGATCTTGGGGCCTATTATTTCCAGGCCCTGAGCTCTCTGGAACAGCTTTCGGACTTAGGCTGCACCTGGGGCCCATCAGGGATTTGATGTCGCCGTTGACCTCCTGTCTCCCTTTCCAGATTAACCTGTGTTTGAAGTTTTGGTTCATATTATTGTGTGCTCATAGGGGATTCTGAACATTGTGCTTCTTCCAAACAGGCCCTGCTGTGTCTGTGGACTATCTGACTCCACTGGAAATGCTCTCCTGCCACAGAGCTATAGAAAGCCAAGTGGCAGAAGTAAATGAACCTACCGTTTCCACAAAGGGATGTGCTCAGAATTGCCAACAATATTTATGTGGGCATTGTGCTCCCAGATACACTCGGATGGCAGTGCATTGTCAGTTACTATGACAAAATGACTGAAGAAATCAATCTGCCAAGTGTGAATAGCTCTCAATGGGCTTCAGGGTTCTCAGGTTAAGGGACCCACAAAGCTGACAGGGGTTGGGGCTCATATCGATATGACCTCCATTGGAGAGCCGATAAATTAGCTGAGATGCAGGCAAAGAGGTCTGTTCCCCACCCCCCATACACACACACCCTCCTCACGCAGGGCATTTTCCAATATTCACATGGAAATGAAAGACCATTGTAGAAGGCCGCAAGCCCAGCTATGTTAATGACATTCAGATCAGGCCTTTTCTCCCGTGAAGCCTAAAGCACACACCTGCCCAGATCCACAGGGGAGGCCCGCCTCTCACCTGTTGTATGATGCTGCTTCCCCATATTCATCCTCTGCCCAGCTAAATCACGTTTGGTTGCACAGCAATGTCAATGCTGTAGACAAGGGATGAGTCCTTTCTCTCTTCCTTGATCCACAGAACGTGTTTTCCCCCTCACAGGCAGGGACTGTGTGTTCCTCTCGGTTGGATTCCAGACCACCCCTGGTTCACCTCCATTTCAGAGTGTTTTTAAATAAAAGCTTTTTATGTGTGAACACTGAGTAAGTTCTCATTGTTAATACAAGGAAAGATAAAGCCATTCGTTAAGGACACCCAAATAATTTCTAAGGAATTGGTTTTAGAGCAAGATTTTGGAGGGAACAAAATGTTGAGAGTCATAGGACATTTAATTTCATTCTTATTATAGTGATCTCTGCTGTGATTTCGGGGTGACTCATATAAACACTACCTGCAATCAATCCATAAAATCAAGCTTTGGGGAAATGTGTGTTCTTTATGCTAAAGACAAAAGATTATTAAAGTAGTTAGGTCAGAAAAAAAGATTTTTTCTTTAGAAAAATATCAAAGTTTCAGACTTGATTTTATTCCTTACCATGAGATGTCTTCGAATCATGTCTCACACATTTATGTATACAGACATTTATGAGAAGATGGTTAAGTAGGAGGAGGGTTTTCCCTCAAGGTGGCACACTGATGTGAGCACTGCAGGAGGACTGCTGACGGATCCTGCAGAGGAGCCTGGGCTGAACTCCACCCCGTCCCACTGTCAGATGCAGAGAATTGCTGAGCCACAACGGGTGATGCTGAGGACTCAGACATATCAAGTTATTAGAGTACATGAACTCTGCTCTGGAAAGTGATTATGGAGAGTAAGAGAAAAATCTAAAAGATTGCAAATAGCATATGACTCAGTATTGATCAATGTTCCAGGGCATGGAAGCAAAAGTCTTGAGTGTAGCCTGAGGGAATCAAGAAAATCATAATAAATGGTGCATAATTTGGCCTGGGCCTTGACAAACAGGTCCAAATGTAGTTCCATTCCCTTATTTAATAGCCTTAATATGCAAAGAGCTATTAAAAACAAGACAAGCTTACTAATAGCTACAAAGGCAAAGGATAAGAAAGATAATCAAAGGCAGACATCAAGAAACATCTTAAAATATTCAACTTAATAATGAAAGGACTAGGGTAGATGTTTGGTGATTAAGCTTCTGGTTAGGGCACCCGCATCCCATGTCAGAATGTCAGTGATCCAGCCCCACCCCTGACTCCTGATTTCAGTATTCTGCTAATACAATAAAAGGCAACAAGTGATGTCTCAAGAAATGTATGAGTATATTGTGTCAATACTCATACAACATGGAACTGCTTAGCATAGCAAAAAACAAACAAAAACCAAAAAAATGAGAATTGCTAAATATCGAACTATGGGGATTTGGTTTAAGAAATTATAATATAAATCAATGTGTAATATTAACAAGGATTTTTTAGACTTCTTAATAGCATATATCTACCATAAATGATTAGAAAGGCTAAAAATTTTATGTAAGATTTAACTCTGATTAAAGTGTACCATTAGGTGTGTATTGTTTTTGTAGATTTCACATTTAGTGTGAAGAAAGAAGTAACTACCTTCAGTGTGAGGGCTCCATGGATAATTCTTTATTTTGAAAGTTTTTCTATAGTTTTGAAATTTTCCATATGAACAAAAAGTACTATCTTTTCCTTTGTACGTATTGCAGTTTGCACTTAATCTAATGGAATAGTACTGATGCTACTGCTTTGTTCTGTAGGGAATCTATCCATTTTTAGAATGTCTTCACCTTGGCCAATGCTGTCTTCTTGCCACTCTGCGATCTTTCTCAGATGCCACATTTCCCACTGAATGAGGAGGTTCACGCCTTCTGGTATCATTTTTGCACAACGTTACCCCCCCCCCCTTGGCTGCATTGCCTGTTTTTCAAAGCAGAGCACAATTTGCAGATCTCTCCATTTCTTCTTGGCAACTATAGCAAAGGCAGATAAAAATGGTGCTTAATGAGTGTGGACTCGAGTCTCCTTGCTCGGATTCTGTGAGACCGTGGGCACGGCACTTACCTATCCTAAAGTAAAAGATGCCTAATCGATTTTTAATGAGGTATTGAAATGAGTGATTCAATAACAGATAGCAGGAAAAGACAGAGGTCTTATTACCTATTTCCCTAGATAAATGACCTCCTATGAACATTTGAAATGTGCCTTCCACTCTTGAGCAGAGAGGCAGCATGGTATTTTTTTTAAAAGATTTACTTATTAATTTGAAAGTCAGATTTATGAGAGAGAGGAAGAGAGTGAGAGAGAGAGAGAGAGAGGTCTTCCATCTGCTGGTTCAGTTCCCACGTGGCAGCAATGACCAGTGTGGAGCCACTCCAAAGCCAGGAGCCAGGAGCTTCATTTGGGTCTCCTAGGTGGGTGTCAGGGGCCCAAGTGCTTGGGCCATCTTCTGCTGCTTTTCCCAGGCATTAGCACGGAGCCGGATTGGAACTCGAACAGCCGGTGCCCATCCTGCTCATGTGAGATGCCTGTTTCACAGCTGGCAGCTTACCTGCTGTGCCACGCTGGCCCCCACCAATGTAGTATTTTTAAAAGGTTAAGTTTGAATCAGAATTTTACCTCACCAAGTAGATGCTGTCTTCATTGTGCAAGAAACATGAAACTATCCGAAACTCATTTTACTTGTCTGTAAAAGTGGGGAACATGGAATCTGTGAGATCATAGAAATCCCTGTGGTAGTTCGCTGTATAACAGCACTCTTTAATGAATACATCCCTACTCACTCTTCTCCCTCCAAGGCAGTGAAATGTTTCTTTTCAGGTGCGAGTCTGTCTCTGAAATGAAATGTCTCTTCTTTGTTGTAGTGCCTGCAACATCCCAGTCGTAATGATCAGTATGATTCTGATCAATAGCTACAGAGATTGATGCTTCTCATTCATTTTAAACTTTTCTTTTTTCTTCCTGTTACACCTAAATCTTTCTTGCTTTACATTTGATTTGAATGGCTTCTGCTAAACATCAAAATTAACTCTTTTAGGGGAAGTGATGATCTGATAAGCAGTTGCGACTTTACACTACATGTGCTAGTATTTGGTCACTTTCTTTCGTATGTCTTTTCCTTAAAAAAAAAAAATGAAATCAAAACAGACCCTCTTTCACTGTACTTTACTTGGCATAAGTGGTTATGCCTGGCTTCAGAGATCAATCCCATTGCCCTACAAGACAGGATGATCTGGTACTTCCTCTGGGTTACTTTAGCCATTCACAGTTTTTAAGAATAAGAGGCATCTGATTTTGGAAGTGATCATAAGAAAACCAGGTCCTTGCAGTAAAACACACTGAGAAAGATCAGTGGCACCGCGTCTCAATCATCTGCCGAGGAGCCAGGAAGCCAGAGTCGGAGCTGTGCGGTTCAGGGAAGCGTTCGACTCCGTTTCAACCTCTATCCTCTAATCCTTAAAACAGGTTTGCTCCCTTGTTCAAATTCACTAAAGATCCAAAACAGCTGGGTAAAATCTGGAATCATATAGGGTTACTGTTAACATGTTTAAATTGAGATCTAATGGTAATCGCTCTCTCCTTTTCCCCCTAGCCTTTTCTCTTCATTTGCCTCAAAGAGTTTCAGGGGCAGTGATGTGCATTATTGTGCATGTGCTTGATAGATTTTAAGCTTTGTAAGAGGCTAGATGCCTGCTGACTTCGTGAGCATGAAAAGGCCGCTCTGCCTGGGGTTTGCAGATTGAGCGAGTCTGAGAGTAGTAACTCAGTGGGAGTCATTGCCACAGAGGCAAGAGCGGGTCTCACAGGACTAGGTGGGTAGCACAGCAGGTGGTTTGCACCACGACTTTCTTCTCTTTGCGTTAGGAACAAAACATGTTTAGGTGAGAAATCGTACGCTAGGTTGTAAGCAAGATTCTCACCTCGATTTTCAAGTTGTGGAGTTTGGAAGGCGTGTCAGTGTCTTCCGTGTTAGAAGATAATAACTGCAGTATCACCATCGCCTACTGCTTTGTTCCTTTTCCATCTTGGTGTAACTGAAATTTCTAAGCCCTACAATCGTACTATTTTTCAATTTCTCCTTTCCTAAAACTTCTGGAGAAAGCCCCAAGGCGAAAGGAAAACTTTTCTCAAAGAGCCATGTTAAATTTACTGAAGGACACATCAGTGATCAAGCAGCTAAACTGCAGGTGATTTAGATTAGGATCTTCTTTCCCGAAGGTGTGAATTCAGTCTCCCGTATTTGGTGGAGGGTAGAATACTTTCATATTCCCTGAGTGGTTTTTTTTCAGTTTAAGAGACACCCTGAGTTTTCTATCTCTTTCTCATTGTTTTTTCTAACGATAAAAGACATCAAATGTCTTTAAAAGCATGCATGCTTATACATTTTTGTGACATATTTACATAAATGACATTTTGACACCCCCCCCCAAGTTTTTTCCTTATTTACAGAGTAACCACCAGCCTGGCTCTTCTGTTTTGCATTTGGTTCTGGGGAGTTGTTAATTTGAGTATATTCTGAACACGACCACTTTTGTATATAAGAAAGCTTTGCCAGATCTTCAAGAAACCTGACTTAAGAAAAATCAGGCGTACAAAGTATTCGATTGCAATTCCAATCATTGATCAGCATTCTCATCACTTTGATAATTTATCCTTGCTCTGAAGTGTGGAAGTGTGTGCCTAGTGTGTATCTGGGGCAAGAATTTGGTTAAAATTTTGCAGCCCCCAAACAATCAACGGATCATCTTCTATCACCCTTCATTCAGCAAGTGGTAAATAAAAAGGAAGAAAGCTTTAAGTCTTGATACGTGCGTTTTATTTTCAACGTACATGCCGTTTGGCACAGATATGTGCAAGAATTTTTAAAGCTGTATGGCTTTTACTTTTCTTTAAAAAAAAAAAAAAAACGCAATAACGACGCCGCCACACCCATCCTACCCGCTTCCCGTCTCAAACTTCTGCGTTGGAGACATCTCGTCAACTTCACGCTGCTTCTCACTGTCCTGACAGCTGCACACACCCCAAGTCACACACACCAAAAAGAACTGGCCAGGCAAGAAAAGAGGAGACTTCCTACAGATTTTAAAAAATAGAAAATAACAAATGGAAGACGATTTTGCCAGGAACCCTGCCGTGCTGTAAGCCTCGGTTAAAAAAAAAAAATCGCGTTCGGAAACGGAGAAAGAGGCTCGCAAGCAGACCCAGCAAACGGGAGACCGACGCACGGAGGCAAGGCGCCCGGTCACGGTTCCCTGCACGTCGGGCGGGCACCGGCTTTAGAATCGGCCCCGGGCCGCGCCTGCACGCAGCTCGGGCAGAAAGCGCGCGGCGCTCCCTTAGGACCTTTTGAACTCCGGCCGATCGACAAAAACACCCTTTTGAAAACGTGGCATTCACTGGGCTGTCAGCATTAAACAACACCAAATTAAGGCGCCAATAAAACCGTGTTGAACTCAGAGCTGCGCCGCTGGTTTTAATCCCGCCGCTTTGGATTCATACCAGGCGCTAATTTCAAACATTTAGGGCACCTCTTTGGGAGAAAGAAAATAGGAACGTCCTACTTAGTCAACAAACTTTTTTTTTTTTTTCAGGAAGGGGTGGGGGTGGGAGTGCTTTTCTGGCCACGAGCATCCCAGCCGCATTTAATGATGCCCGCAGGAAGTAATTGTGGAAGCCTCGCTCTGCCTTTCCTCTACGTGCTGGAAATGGCGGGCCCGGGAGGGAGAGGAGCCCTGCACCCAAAGCCTCCTGCGGAGTGCAGGTGCACTCGCTCCCGGCGCCGCCTGGGTCTGCTCCCAAAGGTAGGCATGGCGCAGGGAATTGAAGTCTGCGTCCCAGCGCCCTAGCTATCAGCCAGGACCTGCGGAGGTCTCCTTGGCCCGCTGAGGTTCTCCCCAAAGCGTGGCCTGGGCAAGTTTGACCTCGGGTTCTCGTTGCAGCTCCGTTTTTCCTCTTTGGGGAGCGGTGTGAAAAACAAAGACTTCAGTGGGCTTCTTCCCTGCGGCTCCTGGCGTGTTTCACACCGGTGTCCTGGCTGGGAAGTCTTCTACCTTTGTGGCAGTCTCCCCAGTTGTGAGGAGCCGTGGGGGCCCGTGGTTGGCGTCACCCTCCTCCCATAGGGTCCAGCCACTGCCGCCAACAGGTCCAAGCCCGGTGGGACGCCTGGCGTCTCTGTCCCCGCCGCATGTCCCAGCACTGGGTTGCCACTTTTGCACAGCGGTGGCTTCGGGCCGCCAGCCCTTCTTGTCTCAGCACAAAAGGTTTGAGGTGCATTGCTTTCTTTGGCGTAAAGCCCTGGCCGGGTCAGAGTGAAATCTCCACTTTTTTCAGGAGCGTTGCAACACAAAGGGTTTAAGGGGGGAGATTGTTAAAAGGAAACCCTTTTCTCTTTCGGCTGAATGCAGTGGGGAGATTAAAACTTTCATTTGAGATTTTGCTGTATTCATGGTGGTGGGGCCTTGTATAGAGCTGAGTCAAAGCCCCCGGCGCTGGTGTGTGCCCTTTTATCTCCAGCACATCTTCGGACACAGGTTGTTTTGCACTTGAAAGAGGGGAAAGAGGGGGATGTAGGATTTTGACAGCTGATATTGGCCTCTGAACTCTTGATGGGGATTTTCTAATTAACCCCAAGTACCCATCAGGTGGCCAACATGGAATGATTTCTGTCAAAGAGGGCAAAAAGTTTCCCATTTTGATCACATGAACAGGGAGTTTGGATTTTTCACATTCCGAGCAAGGAAATCTAGAAAGTCTGAACAGAGACTGAAAAGCCAGAGGATGCAGGTTGGGTTGGGAGAAGCAGGACAGGCTGTTGAGTGCCTTCTCGGCCTCCCCAGCATCGGGACTTTGGGGGAGAGTAAATGTGCTTGCCAAGCCTCACAGAAAATCGCTCCATGTGACTGGCCAGCTGAGATCTGCTGAGAAACTGGGGCAGAGAGCCCTAACGCTTACATTTTACCCTTGTGTCTACACTGAGAATTTCTGTTGTTGGTAATTCTACATCAAGCCTAAGACTCTCAGCCCACACCCTAACATAGCCCACCTGTGCTGTAGTAAATTCTGCATGGTTGACAGGTGGGAGAAAGGGTGTATCAGCCTTGGTAAATGAAGAGAGAAGTTCATTGGCTCAAAAGCTAAATTACGTGTTTTAGTTGGAATGAATCCTTAGAAAATAACAAGTTTGGGTCATGAGTTGCCAAACTGAAAGTTCTCTGGGGATTCAGATTTGTGTCATTTGGGGGCCAAGGTCCCTGGCAGGTATATAAAGAGGTGAGTTTTCTGATTGGGCTCAAAGTGCTGATTTCTCAGACTCCTCTGATGATAAGACTAGGAGCATTTGCTTAAAAAAACAAACAAATTTGGGTGTGCATTTCCATACTGAATCAAAACTCCAGTGGAAAGGTTTCAAAAGTATGAATTTTTAACAAGGGTCTCAGAGGGCATCTCCGGCCCCCGATCTCCTTTTACTCCTATACCATGTGCTGCTGTTTTGCAAATTCTTTTAAACATTTTTAAAAATTTATTTTTAAACTGACAAATAGTGGATTATGTATATTTATGGGGTACAATGCTTTTTTTGTATGTATGCACTAAAGAAAGAATCAAGGAAATTAACAGATATATTTAATTTCTGGTTCACTCCCCAAATGGCTGCAATGGCTGGAGCTGAGCCAATCTGAAGCCAGGAGCCAGGAGCTTCTTCCAGGTCTCCCACATAGGTGCAGGGGCCCAAGGACTTGGGCCATCTTCTACTGCTTTCCCAGGCCATAGCAGAGAGCTGGATCAAAAGTGGAGCAGCCAGGACTTGAACCGGCACCCATATGGGACACCAGCTCTGCAGGTAGTTGCAGGGTCTGAGTCCACCCGTACAAGGATGGACTGGGTCCGAGGAAAGGTGAGTGCACCACTCGCCCGTTCCCCAGCCTCCCGATTCGGAGACAATCAGACGCAGCAGGGAGCCAAGTCTAGCAAGGACTCATTTATTCCGTGCGTAACCGAACCTTTTATAGCACAAAACTGCAGCGTCATTGGGACAGGGCTAAGGATCAACCAATCACTTAAATGGTCACTTTACGGGGGGATTTCTATAGGACTAGCCTTATGTCTGTACACTTGTTGCTAGTCTTGTTACCTCCCCTGATGTTGCTAGCCAATTAGCTTTCGAGTTCTGCCCATCTTACTTCCTCTGGGCGCCATCTTCTTTGCCCCTCCTTGGCGCCGCCCTGTCCGGGGGCTGGAGCCGCCACCGCCGCACACGCGCCGGGTCCCTCCCTGTGCTGCCATCCCCAGGACACCTGCCGGCTGGCCCTGCGGGCCCTGGCTTGGGTTAGTTCATGGGCTCCGTTCCGCGCAGCTCGGGTGGGGGCACCTGTGCATGCGGAGCTCCCGGTCCTGGCCTGGCCTCGCTCATGCCCCGCAGGTAGTGGCTTTACCTGATATGCCATAGCACCAGCCCCAACAGATATTTTCATTTCAAATGTTGGGAGAGCATCATGGTTCAGCTTTCAATCTATTCTCTTTTTAGATTCAGTTCCTTGATGATCTCATCTAGCCTCATGGGTGTTTATTAGGCTCCCAACGTTACATCTCCAGCTCAGTCATTGCCCTGATCTCTAGACTCTCCACATACGGAGTTGCTTGCTTGGTTCTCCACTTAGCCTTGACCTTTTTCTGAGTATCTCTCCAGATGGCAAAGGAAGAGGCCAGAAAACTTGCTAGGGAGAACAGGATGCAAAGGCTGGATCCCTTGGAGAATTTTCGGTCTCTAAGAGGAGGTCTAAGTTGGATCTAAAGGGCCTTTGGAAGGTTCTAGGAGGTGTAGGGGCTGGGGAGACGCCATGCAATCTAATCAAGGCTTTCCAAGGACACTCTGGCTGCCATCCAGAGAAGGGCAAGACCAGCTGGGATTCTTTTCTTCCAGGCAAGTGATAAGTGTGGCTTACTCCAGGTGGGAGTATTGGGAGTGGAAAGGAGTGGTGCAGAGGGGATAAATGTGAAAGCAGGCACTCCTGCCCTGGCCAATGGCTCAGCTTTAGAACAGGAAGAGCCAAGAGCAATCGGGATGGCTCAGGGTTTTGGCTCAGTACGTAGGTGGGGTTGCCATTTACTCAGAGAGGGGGAAGGCGGTGCCTCCTAACCTTTTTCCTGTCATACACATATAAAAATCCTAACGTTTGTCAGATAAAGCTGCTTGATCATGAATAGATTTGCAGAGGTCTGTTTAGGTGAAAATTTTCAATTTATTTTCTCCATATATTATGTAGTTATTCTAAGAAAGATGGAATGTTAAATGTTAGGAAGATAAAAATTTCAAATATATAAAACACATAAATATGTCAAATAACTCCCAAATTTGTTAAAAATGTAATGAGGAACCTGCTTAGGAAGGGGATGAAAATTATTACAATGAACATGTGTTTTTTAGAATCGGATTTTAACCTTTAAATAGCTATAGACCATTCTGATCAGACTACTTAAAGATGGGTTCTTAAAATCCTTGGAGCAATCAATGAAAACCAGTTCCCACAGGAAACAAATTGCAGAATATTTTTACAACAATTCAAAAATTTTCAGTTAAATTTCATAACCTTTAATGTTAAACTCTGTTCTAATATTTAAATGCATTTTAAATCTGATCAAATGTTCCCGTTTATGTGTTCATTCAGCATATTTCGTGGGGCTCACTATGTGATAGGTACTGTTCTAGGCAGATAAATATCGAGCACTTCAAAATAATGATGAAGCTCTAATTTACAGAATCTGCTTGCCTGACCCTAACTTGCTGGTTGTGATACATCATCTGCTCTATGCGAAGGCGGTGGGTAGAAGCTACCACCTGCAGCTACACCTGCATGGCCTGTGTCTGTGATTCCGGGAACTCAGAATCTCAAAGATGCCTGCAGCTGGCTCCAAGGAAGATCCGGGGGGGCAGAAAAGCGCTTTGGCCACACTCAGCTCACTGGGCCATCAGCAGAGGCCACACACCGCTCATTAGTTTGCCTTTGGGGTCCTGAGACTGTTGAGCATGGTATCTGGCCTTGCTCAGTGGAGCTGCTTTCTAAGAATTCTTGGGTAGGCTGTACAATGCCAGAGACAGCTATCCTAGGCCCTCTGCTGGCCCCAGAATCCCATGGGCCACCTATCAAGCCCAACATCTCAGGATACATAAAGTTGCCATGGCACATTGCATAAAAATGCTGAAATTCAACTAGTTACAGCCAGTGAGCAGAAGTATGTAGACTAAATTATATCCTCTCAATATTCACACATTATTCTCCTAACCCCAATGAGACTATATTTGGAGATAAGGCATTTAAGGAGATCATTAAGGTTAAAAGAGGTTGTAAGGATTTCAGTGTACTTGTTGTCCTTGTAAGAAGAGAAGGACAGTGGCCAGCTTTGTGGTGTGGTGGGTAAAGCTATGGCCTGTGATGCTGGCATCCCATATAGGCGCTGGTTCTAGTCCCAGCTGCTTCTCTTCTGACCCAGCTCCACTTCTACCCAGCTGATGGCCTGGGAAATGCAGTGAAGACAGCCTAAGTGTTTGGGCCCCCTGCCACTCACGTGGAAGACTGGATGAAGCTCCTGGCTTCAACCTGACCCACTGCTGGCCATTGTGGCCATCTAGGGAGTGAACCAGTAGATAGTTCTTTCTTTCTCTGTCTCTGTCTCTCTGTAACTCTTTCAAAATAAATAAATCTTAGAAAAAGGACACTCCAGGTATGCATGCATACAGGGAAAAGCCCAGCTGCAAGCCAAAGAGAGGCCTTAGGGGAAACCAAACCTGACAATACTTTGGTCTTGAACTTCTATCCCTAGAACTATGAGAAAATATTTCTGTTGTTTAAACCGATCAGTCTAGCACAAGAGCTGAGCTGAAGACAATGGTTTTCAAATTTGGCTCCCTGTTGGGATCACAGAGGAGTGTTAGGCCACACAAATGCTTGGGTTTTCTTTATACAGATTCTGATTGGATTGGCCAGATGCATAGCCTGGGTATCAGGACTGTTTAATAGGTTCTGCAGGGGCCAGCACCGTGGATCATTTGGTTAATCCTCTGTCTGTAGCGCCGGCATCCCATATGGGCGCCGGGTTCTAGTCCCAGTTGCTCTTCTTCCAGTCCAGCTCTCTGCTGTGGCCCAAGAAGTCAGTAGAGGATGGCCCAAGCTCTTGGGCCCCTGCACCCACTTGGGAGACCAGGAGGAAGCACCTGGCTCCTGGCTTCGGATCGTGCAGCATTGGCCGTAGCGGCCATTTGAGGGGTGAACCAACAGAAGGAAGACCTTTCTTTCTGTCTCTCTCTCACTGTCTATAACTCTACCTGTCAAATAAAAAAAGCTTCCACAGGTGAACCTAACATGCAACCAAGGAGAGAGCCCTGAGATCATGGGTAGAAGTTTGAAGGAGCCAGATAGGATTCTACCTGAAAAACCTGCAAAGTGTTTGTTTTGGATCTGCTCAATTAAATGGTTAGAACCTCGTCTGAAAGAGCAAAAAGAACACGAGGAGAGGTTAGACCAGAGGGCCAGAGTGCCATCCTCACTTTTGCCTGACCCCATACGTTGCAGAGGTCCTACTACAGCACCCTGGACTTATTTATGTATTTATTTTTAATTTGAGAGTAGGAGGGCTTCCATCTGCTGGGTGCCTGCCAAAGCCAGGAGCCAGAAGTTTCATCCAGGTCTCCCATGTTGGTGGCAGGGTCCCAAACAGTTGTGTCATCCTCTGATTCTTTTCCCAAGGCATTAGCAGGGAGCTGGAACAGCAGTGGAGCAGCCGGGACATGAGCCTGTTCCCATATGGGATGTGGGCGGTACCCTTACCAACTGTGCACAATGCTGGCCCCACTGCCCTGCAGTTTGTTATTCCCAATACTTACCTCTCGGTTGCTTTATTTGGGCCTTTTACTGTGGGCTTCCAGGTCCTCACTTCACAGGATGAGGCTGAACTAGATATTGGAAGGTCCCTTCCAGATCTCAGATTTCTTAATTCTAATCAAGTAAAAATATAGCTTCCTGATTGTAATTGGAGACGGGAATTAAGCTAGCAACTTCAAGCCGTATCAAGTTTCTCTCTAAGAGAAAGGCAGATTTAGGCAAGGAGCTATGGCTATTTCTACCCAAATTGAATTAGTGGAAAATGAAAGGGTCGCCTGCTGGACTTGGCCCTGACAGATCATGGCTTTTCGAGAACGACAGGCTGGGAAGGCTGCAGTGTGTCCTGAGCACATCTGTCAGCCTCATCCTTGAAGTCAGAGCCACAGATAGAAGCAGTGTTGGGCATGGGGACAATGCCTGCACATCCTTTGGCCAGTGCTGGGAGTCATGGACTTTCAAGGCAGCCGGGACATCACAGGTCTTTTTGCTGTTAGCCCTCAGAGCCTCCCTGGGCTTTGCCTTCCTACATATTTCAGTTCTCCTTGCCATGGGCTTTGGGACTCAGCATGCCTTGTGACTTTGTGTTCTGGTCCCAACCATTCCCTTTAGGGTTGTGTCCTTCTCAGTGTTGTTACAGAGTAGGGTGCATCTGGATCTGGTGCCCTATCCGGAACCCTCGCCAGCAAGGGTCCGACCCACGGATTCACGCACGACACGACCGCTGTTGATCGGTTCTCAAGGAACTTTTATTTTTAGTGATAGAGGAAGGAAAGGAGAGAAAGAGAAAGAGAAGAAAGAGAAGAGAAGCAGCCGAGAGAGAAAGAGAGAGAGAGAGAGAGAGAGAGAGAGAGAGAGAGAGAGAGAGAAAGACTGAAGAGGCTGCTCAACTTCCTGCCCCTATCCGGGTCTTTTATCCATCCCCGGTCCCCTAGGGCTAGGGCGAGCAGTCCATGGATCAGATCAAAGGGCATGCATATCCTCAGGTTGGAGGTGTATCTCTTGCATGTCTTGCAGTCAGTAATTCCTTGACTTTGTTATGCTCAGCAGGTTAAGGCAGATTGCAATGAGGAGGTCCCCACAGGTGGCCGGCCTGGCCTGTGGTTCCCCACAGTGCCCCTTTTATGCTGCATCTGAAATGCACCACGACACCTTGGCATTAAGCAGTGTTATTACGTGGCAATAGGAAGGAAGTAGCAGCAGCAGCAACTTGAAGATATTACAATGGCTTAAGTCTTACACAATTTTAAAATCAGAATCTCTGGCCTGGGACTTTTTTTTGGGCATAGCAGGTAGAGCCACTACTTGTGATGCTGGCATGCCATACGGGTATCAGATGGAGTCCTGGCTACTCCACTTATGATTCAGCTCTCTGCTAATGGCCTGGGAAAAGCAGCAGAGGATGGCCCACGTGTATATGCTCCTGCCACCCATGTGGGAGACCCAGATGAAATTTCTGGCTATTGGCTTTGTCTTGGCCCAGTGCTGGCCATTGCAGCTATCTGGGGAGTGAACAATTGGATGGAAGATCTCTCTCTGTTTCTCCCTCTTCCTCTGTAAATCTGCCTTTCAAATAAATTATAAAGAAATCTCTGGCTTGTTATCCTTGCTTCTTTCTGAGATGGCAACAGAAAGCCAGTTACAAGTCATCTGCTGCATTTATCATTGTGAGAGTGGACATCACCAACCCTCCCTACTCCCCAGTGATGTTTTAGGCACTAGCAGTCAGGGTGCTCCGGAGAACAGACCAATAGGATATACACACACACATCCCATATGTACATATGTGTGTGTGTTTATTTGTATAGCTCTGTGTGTGTGTGTGTGTGTGTGTGTATGAGAGAGATATTTTAAAGACTCAGGTTGATATCTAAAACTCAACCTTACAGGCACAAAGAGACTATAAACTTCAGGCCCCATTTTTTTATTTGGTCCCTGCAATCTTTTGGGCTTTGGGAAAGAACAGGTAAATTTTGACCTTGGTTTCTCCTCCTTAAATGTTTTGGCCTCTGTGTGAACATTGCTCTATTGAAAGCTAGTTTTGAAAGTCAAGACCAAAGCAGCATAGAATCATAGGATGACACTGATGGAAAGACCCTCAGCTTACAGATGGGGAGACTGAAAGTCAACAAAGAGGTGCTATTTGAAGCCATCTATAAACATGGTAACCAAGAAACTGTGGCCTATGATTGCACAGTGTCACCTGAGCCATCAGCTGCCAGAAGCCATAACTGGTGTACATTGCTAAAGATGGCTGTGGGACCCAGTGCTGGCCTGGGTGTGCACAGTCACCACAGCCCCCTAGGAGTATTCACCTGCTGCCCGCAGGCCTCTGGAGATTAGACTTTAGCTGGACTAAATTCTGTGGACCTCTGGTGAGTGTCCACACACTCTGAGGACAGAGACATGGGGACAAAGTTGAAATAAAGCCAAGAATAAAAAAGAGAACCCTTCTGAGAAAAGGAGATGAAAGAAAGATGACTCAGCACAGAGCTCATGCCAGAACCACAGAGCCTGCCCCAGAATGCCTTACAGCTGGATTGGCCACCAATCTGAAGCCATGGTGTGGAACATCTGAGCGCGAGGGAAGTGTGAGTGTGTGTGTGTGTGTGTGTGCGCGCACACAAATACTCCAGTATCTGAGTTCCTATGTGAGTTAGCACCCGGCGTTACATCTCCACGTGTCACCCTGCAGTGAAGGTGTGCAACGCTGCAGTGTGAGTGTGAGCCCTGCGTTGAGGGTATTTGACATCAGAATTGCTGTGGTTTATAGCTGGGTGTGTGTGAGGCACACTTCCTCTCTGCACATGGCTCACCCTGGGGGAGGTAGAAGCCATCACACGAGACCACAGCCAGCTCCCTGCTCTGCTGCCCTCACTCCCAGCAGCTTCTCCATTCAGACCCCTTCTGCCCTGTAGTCAGGGGAGTATTTCACCTGTTTAGGATCAAAGCCTCGAACTGTGCTCTTCTTTTATTGGATCCTGCCTCTTCAGGACACATAACTATCATTTCTCCTCTCGTTTCTTTCTCTTGGGTTCCAATCCCTCTCTCCTGGATCTTCTTTTACTGTTTTTATACAGGCTCAACTTGTTGTCATCTTAAACAACAATTCATTGATGAGGGTTGTTCTCTCTGGCCAGCCTGTAACGTCATTGAGTGTCTGGGAGGTAGGGATGGGAGGACAGAATGCGTTCGTTGGGGCTCAGATGAGAAACAGCACAGCAGTGGAACAAGGGTGTGCAGAGGATAGGATAGGTTTGCCTCAGCCAATTGAAGATGGCTAGTTTGCTATCCTCTAGTTCTACTATTTGGCAGGGGGTATGGATTACTTTTTTGCTTATTTTATTACAGATTTACTATAATAACCCCACTATAAAAAGTCAACCAATATAAAAGTATATAAACAAAAAAGCAAAACTTTATACTTTAATCCTAAATTTCTGCTTGTCCCACAGGTGACCACTACCAAGAATGCAGTTTGTACCTTCCCAGACCTTTCTCCATGTACTGACAGCATGTGCATGTATCCAGGTTGGTCTTGTTTTGTTTGCAAGTGAACGGGGCATATTATATTCTGGGTGTTCTGAGTCTATTATTCTTTGAGACTTTTAAATCTCTCCGTGGCAGTGTATATAGAAGCTCTCTTTGGTTTCCAGTTAACTTATTCAGATAAAGCACTGCCTTCCCTTCTCCTGAGCAGGCCTGTGCTGGAGGCTTCCTGAGCACTCTTGGCTTGGGGACGCTCTGTAACACACGGTGTGTGTGTGTCCACCCTCCTGTTTACCAAGAGTCAGTTGTTTGTTCCCAAACCTCTCATTTGTCCTGATGGCAACCCCAGGAGCTAGGAGTTGATGGCTGCATTTTGCAGATGTGTAAACCTGCTGTGCCAGTTCTTGCTGTAATTATGTAATTTAAGTAAATATTTAGGTAAATCTATGAAATTGAAGTACAAAATGAAAGAGAGCTATTTTTTCTAAAAAAAAAAAATCTCAGTTTGATCCTTGGGGCTAAGTTCCAAGCTGATCACTAAAAGAAATGTGCATTCAAGTAGAAAAAACTGAGAATATATGTGAAAATAATAAACATCTAAAAGAATTTTATATTAAGATTTCTTCTCATGAAATCTTATACTTAAAAAATGAAGCCAAAATCATAGCTGATGTGTTATGGGAGTAGTTTATGTAAGGAAGGTGACACAGAGCACCGTTAGAACATTTGTCCTCAAAGGAAAGCACTGGCCCTACTTTTGAAGACTGACAAATGAATGTTTATACGCGTGTTTCAGATGAAGGGTGTATTTGAAGTAAGTGTGTGTTACTGTGTATGATCCCTTAACTTTAATTGCTCTTTCAGCTATATGGCTTACTATCACTCCTGGCTGGAGGAGCTTCCACTATATTATACCATGCCATACCTCATACCATGATACATATGCATGTATTATATGTAATATCAAATGTACTATACTATGCTATGTGTATGTTTACCTTGTTTTTTTAGAAAGCAAAATCCAAAATGTATCAGGATAACACATAACACAGGAAGTCTCTCTTACCCACAACTATCATGTCTTAGGCACTGTGGCAAGTTTTTACAATAACTCCATATAATAGATACAATTATTCCTAATTTAGAAGTGAGCAAACTGAGGCATATGCAATGCACACAGCATGTTTTTAAGTGATAAGGTTGAGGTGCAAATCCAGTTCTGCCTAATTCTGTGTTCCCTCATCTGGTCTACTGCTCCCATGGCTCCTGGTCTTCAGGGAAATTCACCCACTTAGACTAGATCAGAGGTTCTCACGATGTGATCTCAAAGTCCTGGGGGTCTTCCAGGGATCATAAGAATTCTAAGAGGGTATTTGATTTGTTTGCTCTTCTCCAACAAGTGTGTGGTGGAGTTTTCCAGAGACAACATAAGATGTTGTCACAGCAGATTCAACACAGAAGCAGACGGGAAAATCCAAACTATCTTCTCTTAGATATTAAACACAAACCACGAAACATGCTGCTCTGCTTCCCAATGTTTTGATTTAGAAATATGCCTATTTTCTCTCATATGTTACTTATGTTAACAAGTTGGAACTTTCTAAATACCGAATTAAGAAATACTTTTATAATTTCTCAGCTTTCATTTCTGATGCAGGAATAACAAACAACAACTTACATAGACAAAACCTCCTTGTGGTTCTTCATCATTTTTAAGACTGAAAAGAGGCTTCAGGCTCATGGGAGAGGATGTGTGTGGGTTCTTTGGTTCCAAGTGATGGGTGGGACAGCCATGCTGGGAGACCATGGCACCCAGAAGGTGCGGAGTGAGAAGACAGAGGGGAATCTGGGAGCGGGACTGATGTCAGGAAGGTGCCGCTGGTTTGGTCACCATCTTCCTGTATGCTGTGGGAATGAGCTCCTAAGCGACTCTGAGTCACTGGAGACTTTTATTCTCTGACCCCTGGGAAGCCAGTGAAGCTAGCTTGGTTGAATTGCAGCGCGACGTTGACATCGCTTAACAGAAGGCATCTGCTAAAGATGCAGTTGGAAATGAGGGTGGTTAACGAGACAAGAGAGGAAGGATTGCCACCGGACTCCGGCTCGGGAGCGCGCAATCAGCCAGTGGGAGGGACTTGCCTGTGGCCACACAGTGTGTTGTGAGCCAAGCATCTGTAGTTAAGTTTTCTGAAGCTCTGGTGCTTTCTACCCCACCAGATAGGGCATTTTCCCTCCTTCTCCCCCACTTCCCTTCCTCCCGAAGTCTTGTCCAGTTAAAAACAAGAGAGAAGTGTGCACACTCTTTATAATTCTGTATCCTCACTGTTGAGGGTGTACCCCTGGAATTCAAAAACATTTCTATGAGTAACACTGCTCTTTGATAGATCTCGTGAATCAATTACGGTGGTGGTGGTGGTGTGTGATGCTTGGATTGTATAGGCATAAACAGCACCTAATGAGGCTGGTAACGGGGCAGGGTGGGCAGGGGGGTCCTGTCACCGAGATGCAGCCTGGTGAGGGCAGCGCTCTCTGTCTCCAGTGGCCCAGGAGAGACGGCTTCTGTGGCTGTCAGCGTTTGGCTGGTTACTGTCCCTACCTGACACCCCCTGCCCCAGCAGTGCTGCAAGAAGGCGGCACAGCCGTTATGCTTCTGCTGGGCACTGGAGTCTGTGATAATAAGTGGAGTCAATCTTGCTGACGCGTCTTATTTCAGCTGCTGCTGTGACAAATTGTTTCTTTGCTGAAGTTCAACCCAAGTATGCTGTGTGAGTGTGTGTGTGTGTGTGTGTGGGGGGGCTCATTAAGACAGCATGGTGAATTTTAGTAGAGCAGTTGTGAAGGTCATGAGAGAAGCTAGTTTTCCATTTATGTCATGTTATTCTCCTTTAATTTTAAATGCAGGAAACAGAAAATGATTTTCAGTTGCAATCTGTGAACTTTTCTACTTTATGTTTTGGCCTCAAATGACCAGATGAAAAGTTTCAAGTTCCTTTCTTGGCTTATTGTACATTGTAGCTTAACAGTCTCCTCCGGGAGTCTGGAGGTACTGACATTTCTGTAAAATGTTCCTGCCCAAGGGGAGAAGGTTTCCGCTGGGGAAGGATTTGGCAACAGAAGCCAAATTTGTTTGTCAGTGTCAATCAGTAAATCTGCTGGTTTTACTCTGTCCGTGTGTCATGATATGCTCTCCACTTCTGTCACTGATTTGGGCTTTTGATCATCACATCTTTGAGGAAATTGTCATGGGAAAGAATTATGTCATTCAGACAGATGATCTTTCAAGTTACAATAATCTGTACTATAATGGAATCTATTTGAAACCATTTACTTAGTTATCTCACTCAGAGGTGCCACAAGCATCCTTTTTCAAGTTCAGGGTTTTGAAAGTGTGAGACATAGACAGGAGCGTGAGGGTTTTATTGAGGGAAAGGAGCCCAAGAAGGGTAAATGGGTTTCATACCAGGACTTTCCAGGGAGCAGGCCAGAGGCTGCAAGCAAGAGAAGGCACGTGGGCAGGGGAGTGGCCGCAGTGGGCAGCGGGGGAGGGCAAGCACGAGAAGCAACAACACAGGGCCAGCTCAGCATGCTCCGGCCTCTTATCCACTTCTAGTTCTGTAGTCTGATTGACAGGTGTGTGGATATAGGTGAGATCACACAGGGGTTGGAGGGTGGCCTCCAGCTCCTGAGCCTAATCCTCGCTCCCTGATTGGATCCCCCCTCAGAGATGCCAGACCCTTAATCTTCAGGGGATGCTGAAGGTCATAGGCTCATATCTTCTATAGCTATTTCCTGCTGATCAGGGCTGCAGGCCCTGCCTGTCCTGGGTCCGGAAATCTCTTCCTATCTCATCTAAAGAATTTGTTTCATAAACTGGAGAACTTTGAGTCACCGCCAATGGCTGTGTCCCCTGCATGGTCATCATTACTCTCAGAAGTCGTTAGGTTCTAAAACATAAAGTTTATCAATCAGCATAAGCAAAACTGGAACAAAACAGGTTGCAAGTGGAGTGCCCTTTAAGATGGAAAAAATGTATTTTACAGAATCCTAGATAGTGGGTGGTGATAGGCCATCCTTGTGCAGATTATAGAACCACTTAGCCTGAGCATAGAGATTTGTAATGTCTCTTTCAGTGAACATGCTACTGTTCAAGTAGAGGTGGCAGATTCCATCAATCACTGCACATGTTCCTCCTTGTTCTATTAATATATATACCAAGGCTTGTCTATTGTCCAAATACCTTGACAGAGTGTCCACAGATATAAGTACTTGCTGTAAAAGCTGGCCTGAAGTGTAGGCCAGATTACCTAAAGCTATGGTCAGGTTTTTAAAGTCAGCCTCATGTGGCTCACCAGGGTCTTCAATCATTATAATAGAAGAATTACTAAGGAGTTTTCCTGGCAATAACAGTTCCCAGAGAGAATCAAAGGAAGAGGTAGGTACAACATGTCTGCCTTAAAATATAGCATTCTTGATGTGATGAAAGCAAAAGCCTTAATTATCTTTTTGCTTTTGGAAGAGGTACTTAAGATCTTCAGTGGGTTCACAGGAATCAACAGATGCATCTTCAAGTTCACCTGCAAAGACTCGAGAGGTGAAAGTTTAATGCTTGACAAATGTGCCCAGCTTGGGATGCCCTGTAATTTCACTGAGGTAGGCGTGCTCCGTAGCACCTGGTAGAGTTCCTTCCATTTAGGCTGCAACTGGTCTGAAGGGGATACTTCCTGCCAAGTTTTCAATAAAACAATCTCCTGAGGGAAACAAGCTGCTCATGAGTCTAGGATGTGGCTCTGCGAGAACTGTGTTACCATGCTCCCTCAGAGCCTTCTGTGCCTGGCCTAAATTGATAATCTACTTTATCTGATCTTGAACCTGTGAATTAGAGCATATCAGAGGTGAGGAAAGGGCCTTCCATAGAGCTTCTCGTATGGACAAAGCTTTAAGGCAGTCTCAGGTGCTGTTCTCATCCTGAGAAGGGCAATAGGCAGTAAGTTAAGCCACGTTTCTGAGGTCTCCTGGAAAAGCTTAGCTAGAATTTTAAGATTCTGATTAGCCTTTACTGAATGACTGAGGTCTCCAAGAGGCATGTACTTTTTGAAGACTTATGTGCATGGATTTTGATATTCTTTTGTATCAAAATAAACTGATATTTTAATTCTATTTTGCATAAATGTTTTAAGGTACTTACTGCTTTAGGATGTTTCTGGTGCTTTGGACTCTCAAGGTCACTCCAGAATGACAATAGACCTTCATTTGTATCTAAAATAACTCAACATGTAGCTGCTGCTCTAGAAGTTTAAAGCCTGGATAACAAAAGTATAACTCCTCACAGTTCACACTCAGTTTCACTGTTTTCCATTTCAAAGGTAAATAAAAACTCCAAATGTTCATATAGATGGACAGACTTGAAATAACTCAGATTTGATTTTATCACTTTTACAATTACTGCACTATAATTCTGAATTTTGAGTGAATTTTTAATTTGAATTTGTTCAA
Source organism: Sylvilagus floridanus (assembly GCA_949820135.1). Classification (NCBI taxonomy): domain Eukaryota; kingdom Metazoa; phylum Chordata; class Mammalia; order Lagomorpha; family Leporidae; genus Sylvilagus; species Sylvilagus floridanus. The sequence goes on from OX463224.1 coordinate 81,328,260, forward strand.
TTTAGTCCTACTGAAACATAGGACTGAGTAGTACTGTAGGGAAAAGAGACATAAAACCATATCTGATGCAAGGTTTAGTCATTTCAAATTTTTAAGACTCTTAAAATGAATGCATGTAGCTGTCTTCCTGTTTGCTCTGGAGGAGGAGAGGGGCTGATTATAAATGACTTTTTTAAAAAAAGATTTGTTTATTTATTTGAAAGGCAGAGTGATGGAGAAAGAGAGAGATCTTCCATCCACTGATTCATTCCCCAAATGCCTGCAACAGCCCAGGTTAGGCCAGGTGGAATCGAGGAGCCAGGAACTCTACTTATTTCTCCCACGTGCATGGCAAGGACCCCAGTTCTTAGGCATTCATCTGCTACCTTCCCAGGCACATTAGGAGGAAGCTGGGTTGTAAGCAGAGTAACTGGGACTCAAACCAAACAGGCGCTCTGGGGGATGCGGACATTGCAAGAAGCCTCTTAACCTGCTGTGCTGTAACACTTGTTTCTATAAATGACTTTTCACATCAGATGGCCTCCCAAGTAGAATACATGTATTAAAGAAAAAGTAAGAAAAGTGTGTACATTTGAAACACAGTTTTATAAAAATTCAGTAGTAAGTGCATTCATCGTCTAGAGCTGGAATTAACAAAAAATTCTCCTTCCTCCACCTTTGGCATTATCACAGCCACTGTGTAGAACTGATGCGAATAAAAATCAGACCCACTAATGCTTGGTTTGGTTTTTAAAATCCCTACAAAGAATGCACCCCATTATTACCTGCAACAGGGTTGGACAGCTCCCACTGCCCTACTCCTGGTGTCCTTTGGATATTAAGTTGTAGGAACGGTGACATAGCCTGGGAAGAAAGTACAGTGCTAGGACTAAACCTTGAGGCATTCTTATATGTAGAGAGGTAAGGGCAGAATGATGAGGGAGAGAGAGAAAGATAGAGACAACTGTGTCAGTAATGTTTGATTTCTCCAGAAGAAATACGAAGCAAATACACCAATAATTTTAGAATCGAGATAGGGCTGAGCAGCAGACACAGAGGTGTATTTTATCAGATTACTTTTCTATATGTTTGAAACATATCATAAACATAAGTTTACTTTTTAAAGATTTGTTTGTTTGAAAGGCAAAGTGACAGAGAGAGGGAGAGACAGAGAGATACCTTCCATCTGCTGGTTCACTCCCCAGATGGTCACCAGCAGCTGGGGCCTGGTCATGCAGCCAGGATCAAGGAGTTCCATCCAGTTCTCCATGCGTGGCAGAAGCCCAAGCACTTGGGTCATCTTATGCTGCTTTCCCAGGCACATAGGCAAGAAGCTGGATCTGAAGCAGATTAGCCGGGATGCTGGTGTCACAAGCAGGGGCTTAACCTACTGTGCCACAGCACAAGCATAAGTTTAAAGAAAAGGAATAAATGGCATTAAGATCTAGGCACTTGGATGAACAGAAATTCTTTCCAGAACCATTACAAAATATCTTCATTGTGATTGAGATTTCTAGCCTAAACATCGTGTGCAGGGGCCCAAGGACTTGGGCCACCTTCTAGGGCTTTTCCAGGCTATAGCGGAGAGCTGGATCAGAAGAGGAACAGCTGAGACGAGAACCAGCGCCCACATGGGATGCCAGTGCTATGGGCCAAGGATTAATCCACTGTGCCATGGCACCAGCCCCTTTTCTCTGGCTTAATTGTTCTGCCTACAACTTCTAGTACTGTATTGAATGAGAGTGATAAGAATGGACATTGGGGCCGGCACTACCTAGCAGGTAAAAACCACTGCCTGCCCTCTGGCATCCTATGTGTGTGCTGGTTCAAGTCCTGACAGGTCCACTTCCAGTCACACTCTTTGCTATGGCCTGGGAAAGCAGCAGAGGATGGTCCAAGTTCTTGGGCACTGGCACCCACGCAGGAGATCTAGAAGAAGCTCTTGTTTCCTGGCTTTGGATCGGCGCAGTTCTGGCCATTGCAGCCATTTGGGGAATGAACCAGTGGATAGAAGATTCTCTCTCTCTCTCTCTCCCTGCCTCTCAAATAAACTGCCTTTCAAATAAAATAAATAAATCTTAAAAAAAAAAAAAAATTGGACCTTCTTCTCTGAGTCTAGCTCTTTTGCCCAGGTGGGGAATTTTTTTTTCTGTCAAGGACCATTTGAATATTTATAACATCATTCGTGGGCCATACAAAATTATCAACTTAAAAATTAGTTTACTATAGATTTATTGAATTTGAGTCCCACCCATGGCTGCCTTGCCAGGGCTAAACCAAATAATTTCATGGCCCTAAGACGGTCCCCAGACTGGATCTTCCTCGTCTTTGTGACTTAGAGGAAATGCTTTCAGCTTTTCCCCACTCAGTATGATGCTGGCTGAGGGGTTTTCAAATATAGCATTTTTTTAAAGATTTATTTATTTGAAAGTCAGTGTTTCACAGAGAGAGAAGGAGAAGCAGAGAGAGAGGTCTTCCATCTGCTGGTTCACTCCCTGGATCTGTGTCAATCTGAAGCCAGGAGCCAGAAGCTTCTTTGGGTCTCCCACAAGGGTGCAGGGGCCCAAGGATGTGGGCCATCTTCTACTGCTCTCCCAGGCCATAGCAGAGAGCTGGATCAGAAGTGGAGCAGCTGGGACGTGAACCAGTGCCCATATGGGATGCCAGCACTACAGGAAGTGGCTTTACCCGCTACACCACAGCGCTGGCCCCCCATATATAGAGTTTTTATGTTAAGATATGTTCCTTCTACACCTAATTTGTTCAGGGTATTTTCTTAATATCATGAATGGATGCTGAATTTTATTGAATGCTTTTTCTGTATCTATTGTGATGATCACAGGATTTTTATGCTTCATTCTGTTGATGTAGTCATGTTTATTTGCTTGTGTCAAATCACCCTTGTATCACTTGGATAAATACCACTTGAAACAATGAATGATCTTTTTGATGTGTATTGCTTTCCTTTTTAAATATCCTTTTTATTTTAATTTTTATTAAATTTTAACAGACTCAATATGATTTATAGATACAAATTTAAGGCATAATGATATTTCCTTTCTCCCTCCCTTCCTCCCACTCTCCTTCCTTCAACCTGTCTTTTTTGTTTTTAGTTTCTGTGATAACATTTTAAATTTACATTGCAGTAAAAAGGCTTAATACACCACCAAATAGAAGTTTAACAAATAGAAAGCAAAAAGATCCTAGTTTAGTGGGAATATAAACAACAACTGAATAGAAAAAATTCTTTTATTATTTTCTTTGTCCCTATGTCATTTATTTTAGATTATGTTGCCAGTATATAATCATTTCTTTAATTTTATGGGATAACAGACTCATGGATTAATCTGAGAACCTAATCTAACATTTGTTGCTCTAGGAGTACGTGCTCAAGAATCAGAATGGAGTACCAATGTCCTTTTGGGATCCCAGTCTAGATTTGGGGCCATCTGTTTTCCAATTGGGTAATCATAGAGGCTGGTTGCAAAAAGAGTTTCAATTCTTTCTCATGGCAATGTTATTTCACAAGTTCTTCTCATCCAGAGATGTGCTCTGTTTCTCGACGCTTTGAGCTAAGTCTGTGTCTTTGGCTGATAGAATGGGGTAAACAGTGTCCCAGTTCTGAGCCTAGATCTCAAGAAACCTTAGTTGCTTTCTTTCTCTCCTAAATCTGCCACTGTTGTGGAAATAAATTTGTGTTTGCCTACTGGATGAAACAGAAGTTGTGCTATCCAAAGTCACGCTAGGCCAATCAACCCATAGTCGACATAGCAACCTGATGATATGAATGGACCTAGCTGGGACTGGCCAACACCTATGCAGACCAGCACAGCTCATGAGAATTAGTAAGTGCTGGTGGTGAAGCCACAATGATTTGACTTTCTTGAGCAGAAATAACCAATACAGTTGCATTGCTTTGAACCTTGGAAGATGTTACTTAAGGTGGAGGCACCGTGCTCTATGATTAGATACACCAAGACGTTTTTCAGTTGCTCAAAACTTCAAAGTAACATACACTAGAAATGTGTGATGCTGAAGATTGATTGGTGGCTGTCATTATTACATCAAATGGTGATTAGTTTTTGATGAATTCCGCTGAAAATTATTCATGGGAAAGAACTGAGTTAGTTTCACTGAGGTTTTTTAAACTCTGACTTTCATGATGCCCATCCTGTGACTGTCTCAAATCTTAATGTTATGGCAACATAATCACATTCTTTTGCTCATTATGTAGAAGGATATGATTTCAATTTGGCTACTTCTTTGAGAGCAGAAAATTGCTGAAATGATACTAATGAAATGTTCCCTCACTTACATGCCCTTAAAAATATCTCAATTATTTGTGGTGTTCTCCGTTTTCCTTTGACCTTTCCCCATAGACATCTACTTGGCATATCATACAAAGGGATGTTTTTCAGTCGAAGGAGAAGAAAATGTTCACCTGTTTCAAAAAGCTGCCACCAGGATCCTGACACAGGCAAAGATTCTTTCTCTCATCACCATATCATTTCCCTGAACAGACTGTAATTTCATCAATTTTCCATGCCTGCGGTCATGAATGCTTGGCATTACCATATCTTAACATTAACAAAAAGGGGATTTCATGGCTCCAGTTTTCACTTGAAGGCAAGGAGGGCGTGAAGACCTCATCAGAAATATGGTGTGTCTCATGTTGACTCACACACATGCCTCTGGGCGTAGGCTTTCCTTGGCTCTCTTTTTCCTTCAAGTTGCTGCCAAAGGTGGGCTTTACTCCCCATCTTCCATGTCCCACACTCCCATCCCCTTAGCCAGTCCCCTCAGGTAACAGAGAGGTCACGTCTTCTGTGAAGCCAGTTTTTATACTGTTAGTTTTATATACTGTTAGTGCTTAAAAAAGCTAAACTCCTTTTCCAGAATCAAAGTGCAAAGGAGCAATTTTTGGGGAAGCTTAGGTGTCATTTAAAGTAATTGATTTATTTTTCTTTGCATTTCCTTAACTACTCATATGACTTTGAAATTAGATAGAGGTATTTATTTCCTTTCAAAATTTATTGTTAATCACGGCAAAAACCTTTTAATAAAGTGTTAAAAGAACTGTTGTATAAAGGAATGTCTTTACTCCTTGAACTTTCCTTTACTTCTTTATTTTTTTAAAATTTACTTATTTATTCAGAAGGCAGAAGAGAGAAAGCCATCTTCCAACTGCTGCTTTACTCCCCAGATGGCCACAATAGCCAGCTCTGGGCCAGGCTGAAGCCAGGAGCCAGGAACCCCATCTGGGTCTCCTATGTGTACTTGAGCCATCTTCTGCTGCCTTCCCAGGCACACTAGCAGGTAGTGCATCAAAAGCAGAGTAGCCAGAACTCAAACCAGCACTCTGATAGGGGAGGCAGCATTTCCAGTGGCAGCTTAACCTGCTACACCACAACAACTACAACACTGGCCCCACTGGACTCCTTTCTCATTCTGGTTATTACTAGCTGTATGGACTGTGGGCAAGTGACTTAGTTATGTAGTTACAAGTTACTTCTATGTGTTTTCTCATGTGTGAAATACTAGTAATGCTTATTTCACAAGCTTCAGTTTGCTAATATCTGTAAAATGCTTCTACCAGTACTTGATACTTGTTTGAGTTTCCACAAAATATATGAGTATGGACCCATGTAACTACTTTTCCAGGTAAGATAATAAAAATGTCTGGGGTCAGCTTTGTGGTACAGAGGTTAAGCCACCTCTGTGATGCCAGCACCCCTTGTCAGAGCCAGTTCAAGTCCTAGCTTCTCTGCTCCTGACCAAACTCCCTAATAATGTACCTGGGAAGGCCCTGGAAGATGACCCAAGGACTTGGGCCCCTGTTACCCTTGTGGGAGACCCAGAAGGTGTTGCTGGTTCAGGGCTGTGGCCTGGCTGAGACTGGCTGTTACAGCCATGTAGGGAGTGAACCAGCAGATGAATGATGTCTTTCTCTCCCTCTCTGTCATTCTGCCTTTCAAATAAATAGATGCATTTTATAAAGAAATTTCCATCACCCTCAAATATTCCTTATGTTTCTCCCCTCATCCATATCTTCCAAATCCCCCTCCAACCAACCACAAACTTGTTTTCTGCAACTGTTGACTCAATTTCCCTGCTGTAGAACATCATGTAAAGGATCATACAATATACATTCTGTTTATGTCTGGCTTCTTTCACTCTGTAGAATATTCTGGAACTTCATCTGTGTTTCTTTTTATTGTTCTAGGGATATAGAGTTCTAGGGATATGAGTATATCATAATTTGCTTATTAATTATCCTTGCTTATCTTTTAAGATTTATTTATTTATTTATTTGAAAGAGTTATAGGAAGGGAGAGACAGAGACAGAGATCCTTCACCCACTGGTTCACTCCCCAGATGGCTGCAAAAACCAGGGCTAGGCCAAGCCAGAGCCAGGAGTTTCATCCAGTTCTCCTATGTGGGTGCATGGGCCCAAACACTTGCACCATCTTCAACTGCCTTTCACAGGCCATTATCAGGGAGCTGGATTGGAAGTGGAGCAGCAGGTACATGAACTCATACGTGATACCTGTGTTGCAGGTAGTGGCTTGACCCACTGCACCACAGTACTGGTCCCTGTTTATTCATTCTGATGACAACATCCAACTTGTCAATAGTATTTTCTATGGTTACCACTTTTCATTTATGCTTAAAGAATCTCGATTATCTCAAAGTAGTGAAATTTTTTTTTGCTTTCTGGAAATTTAATCATTTTAGTTCTTACATTTTGGTCTGCTTTCCCTGGCACATTAACAAGGAGCCGGATTGCATGCAGAGCAACAAGGACTCAAAGCAACACTCCAATAGAGAATGCTGCTACTGCAGGCACCAGAACACCAGCCCTGATTTTCTTTTTTCTCATTGATTTATGTTGGTATTTTTTTTTTGAAAATCAACTGCATACACACATTTATAGAATCGTTATAATTTTCTCTGTATGATAATGTCATTCATGAGAGTTTTACTTCTTGTTAAATCTAAACACTTTTTTTTTTTTTTAATTTTTGACAGGCAGAGTGGACAGTGAGAGAGAGAGAGACAGACAGGTCTTCCTTTTGCCGTTGGTTCACCCTCCAATGGCCGCCGCGGATGGCGCGCTGCGGCCGGCGCACCGCGCTCCTCCGATGGCAGGAGCCAGGAGCCAGGTGCTTTTCCTGGTCTCCCCATGGGGTGCAGGGCCCAAGCACCTGGGCCATCCTCCACTGCACTCCCGGGCCACAGCAGAGGGCTGGCCTGGAAGAGGGGCAACCAGGACAGAATCCGGTGCCCTGACCGGGACTAGAACCCGGTGTGCCGGCGCCGCAAGGCGGAGGATTAGCCTGTTGAGCCACGGCGCCGGCCTTTTTCTTGTTTTATTACATTGGTTAGGGCCTTTAATATAATTTTGAATAGAAGTTGTAAGAATAGACCAGTCTGCCTTGGTTGTGATCTTTCCATTAAGCATTATATTAGCAAATGATTTTTTTAAAGAGAAGATTAAGTATCTATGTGTAAATGTATATGTATACCCACTCATGAATATTATATGTGTGTGTATATATATATAGAGAGATATATACATGTACTATTCTTCTCCGTTTACCATCTATCTGTATGCCTAGCCTTACTGTAATATCATACTCTCTAGATTACTATAGTTTTATAATAAATCTGAACTCAGATGTTAAAAACCCTCAATTTGTTCTTCTTTTGCAAAATTATTTTGGCTCTTCTAATTATTTTACATTTTTATGAAAATTTTTTCAACATTTTTTATTTATTTGAAAGTCAAAGTTACAGAGAGAAGAGAAGACACAGATCTTCTCATCTGCTGGTTCACTCCCCAAATGACATCAATGGCCAGGGCTGGGCACAATTCTTATGTAAACTTCAGAATCCACTTTTCAGTGTTTTCATTTTTTGAGCCTGCTATAATATTCATTTCTATTGCTTTGAATATACAGCTCAATTTGTGGAATAGAGACATTCTGGTAATAGTGAGGTCTCCTACATATGGACATTTCATCCTTTAATAGCTATCAGTACTGCTATCATTGTGTGTTTTCACAATACTGTTCCTGGGTATATTTTATTAAGTTTATCCCTATGTACTTTTTTTGGATTTTTAATTAATTTATTTTGAGAGGTAAAGTTGCAGACAGAGAGAAGGAGAGACAGGGAGAAAAGTCTTCTATCTGCTGGTTCACTTCCCAGCTAGCTGCAATGGCCGGAGCTGGGCCAGTCAAAAGCCGGGAGCCTCCTCCAGGTCCAGATCCCCAGTGCATGTGCAGGGGCCCGGGCACGTGGGCCATCTGCAGAGAGCTGGATCAGAAGAGGGGCAGCAGGGACACGAACCGGAACCCATATAGGATGCTGGCACCGCAGGCAGAGGCTTAGCCTACCACACCACAGTGCAGACCCCCTTCCTATGTACTTTTACAAATGGTATTTTTTAATTTAATTTTGCAAATTTTTTACTAATATATAAAAATACACTTATGTGGGCATTGAACCCAACTTGTAACCTCCCAAAATTCCCTTTTAATTCTATTATATATAATCAGTAATATATGAACTAAGAAATAATATTATAGCATTATCTAGAATCTAAAACACATTACCACTTCTAGTGCTCTTCATTTTTTTGTGTGTGTACAACTACATTTTTATCTAGTATTTTCTGTCTTTATTCTGAAGCACTTTCTTTGACATTTCTTAAAGTGTACGGGAAATCTATTTTAACTTTTGCTTGTCTAAAAATGTCCTAATTTTGCCTTCATTTTTAATGGTATTTTATCCACAAATAGAATGAGACAAAATAGTTGTGGTGATAGAACAGGATAGAGGGGCCAGCACCGTGCCATAGAAGGTTAAGCCTCCACCTGCAGTGTCAGCATCCCATATGCACGCTGGTTCTAGTCCTGGCTGCTCCATTTCTGATCCAGCTCCTTGCTAATGCACCTGGGATAGCAGGAGAAGAGGTCCAAGTGTTTTGGTCCCTGTACCCACATGGGAGACCTGGAAGAAGTTCCTGGCTCCCGGCTGCTTGGCCCAGCCTCGGCTGTTGTGGCCATTTAGGGAATGAACCAGTGGATAGAAGATTCATATTCTCTCTCTCTCTCTCGCTCGCTCGCTCCATATTTCTGCCTTTCAAATAAATAAATCTTTTAAAAACAGAATAGGATAAAGTGCCTATTGGTATAACTTTAGCTTTAGTTACAGACCTAAAGTCATTATTTTCATTTTCTTTTAATATTGAAGAAGTGTCATCCCCTTATCATTTATTTTTTCATTGTTTGTATAGACTGTCCCCTACTTAATGGTAGTTCACCTTACGAGCTTTCAGCTTTATGATGGTGTGGAACCAATACACATTCAGTAGAAATCATACTTTGCATTTTACATGTTATTCTTTTCCCAGGCTAACAACATGCGATACCACCATGCTGGGCAATGGCTTTCTCACCATGCTGGGCAGTGGCAGCTCCATGCACCCTGTGAGCATGGTAAATGATCAGTACTCCATGTTAGTGCATTGCTAAGCTCTGACATTCAATAAGTTAGGTGAATTGACTTATGATGAGTTTTTTGGGTCATAAATTCAAGGAGCATATGTATTAGAAATCAGTGATAACTCCTATCTTCATTCCTCTAAATATCATGTCTTCGCCTACACTCAGCTACTCTTAAATATAATCTATTATTAGTTTTCAGCAATTTGATTATGATATGCTCTGTTTTTGTGTTTATCCTTCTTGGAATTAATTCTGTTCTGTGGGTGGGCGTTTCTCATTGCATTGGGAAAATTTCCAGTCATTAATTTAATAAATGTTATCCTCTTCCACCTACCATCTCTTCTCCTTGCAATAGTCCAGTTACCACTTGATTTTATTCATAGTATACCATAAAAATTTTAAGGCTTAGTGCTTCAGTGGGAGTAATTTCTGAGGCAATGTCAAATTCACCAATCTTATTGTGCAGTATTTGATCTTCTAAAAGCCATAAAGTAAAGTTTTTATTTAAGAAGTTGTATTTTTTTAAATATTTTTTTAAACTTTTATTTAGTAAATATAAATTTCCAAAGTACAGCTTTTGGATTACAATGGCTTTTTCCCCCCTATAACTTCCCTCCCACCCGCACCCCTCCCATCTCCCGTTCCCTCTCCCATTCCATTCACATCAAGATTCATTTTCAATTATCTTTATATATAGAAGATCGATTTAGTATATATTAAGTAAAGATTTCATCAGTTTGTACCCACACAGAACATAAAGTGTAAAATACTGTTTCAGTACTAGTTATAGCATTAATTCACATTGGACAACACATTGACAGAGATCCCACATGAGACGTAAGTACACGGTGACTCTTGTTGGTGACTTAACAATTTGACACTCTTGTTTATGGTGTCAGTAATCTCCCTAGGCTCTAGTCATGAGTTGCCAAGGCTGTGGAAGCCTTTTGAGTTCGCCGACTTCGATCTTAGGCAAGGTCATAGTCAAAGTGGAAGTTCTCTCCTCCCTTCAGAAAAAGGTACCTCCAAGAAGTTGTATTTTTAGGATTCCTTTTGTTTTAGCTTTATTGTTTACCTTTCACTCCTCATTATGTTCATGTTTCTCCTTACATCCTTTTTAAAATTAAATTAATTTTTTTTTATTTGACAGAGTTAGACAGTGAGAGAGAGAGAGAAAGAGAAAGATCTTCCTTCCGTTGGTTCACTCCCCAAATGGCCACCACGGCTGGAGCTACACTGATCTGAAGCCAGGAGCCAGGTGCTTCCTCAGGGTCTCTGATGCAGGTACAGGGGCCCCAGCACTTGGGCCATCCTCCACTGCCTTCCCGGGCCACAGCAGAGAGCTGGACTGGAAGAGGAGCAACAGGGACTAGAACTGGCGCCCATATGGGATGCTGGCACCATAGACGGAGGATTAACCAAATGAACCATGGCATCGACCCCCTCCTTACATCCTTAAACGCATTTCTAATAGATGAGTAAAGTCCTCTTCTGCCATCACTTCTCTTATGTCTGGGTCTGTTCTAGTGGCTTATTCTTCTACAAATTATGTCTATATTTTCCGGCTTCTTTACAGTCTAGTAATTTTAAAGTTTTATTCCAGAAATTGTGGATGCTAAACCTTGGAGGGTCTGGATTCTGTTGTCTTCCTTTAAGGCATGTTAAGTTGTTTTTTTTTGTTTGTTTTTTTACAGGCAGAGTGGACAGTGAGAGAGAAAGAGAGAGAGAAAGGTCTTCCTTTTCTGTTGGTTCACCCCGCAATGGCCGCTGTGGCCAGCGCACTGTGCTGATCTGAAACCAGGAGCCAGGTGCTACTCCTGGTCTCCCATGGGGTGCAGGGCCCAAGGACCTGGGCCATACTCCACTGCACTCCCGGGCCACAGCAGAGAGCTGGCCTGGAAGAGGGGCAACCGGGACAGAATCCGGCACCCTGACTGGGGCTAGAACTCGGTGTGCCGGCGCCGCATGCGGAGGATTAGCCTACTGAGCTGCAGCGCCAGTGGCATATTAAATTTTATCACTGCAGGTAGTTAATTTTCTGGCAGGTCAGATTTGTCTTCACTGGGAAAAGATGCAAAATCTTTGGGCTAGGTGTTGTGCTGCAGCAGGTTAAAGCACTGCTTGGGGCACCCACATCCCGTACTGGCGTTCCTGGTTTAAGTTCCAGCTGCCCCGCTTCCAACATTGCTTCCTGGTAATGCGTCTTGTGAAGCAGCAGGTGGTGGCTCAAGTGCTTGGGCCCCTGCCATTCATGTCAGAGACCTGCATGAAGCTTCAGGCTCCTGGCTTCAGCCTGACCCAGTTCTGGCTGATTCAAGCATGTGGGCAGTAAAAGAGTAGATTGGAAGAGCTCCCATTTTCTCTTTCTCTTTCTGTCTCTCTGACTTTCATTCTGCCTAGATTAAAAAAAAAAAAAAAAACCTTAATTTTTTTAAAAGCTTTGTTAAGACTGGATTAGAAAAAAATCTATTCTTGGCATAATGTGACTCTACTTTGTTTTGTTTGTTCTTTTTTCCCCCAGAAACCTTTTATTTAAGGAATACAAACTTCATGCATTTCAAAAATATAACTTTAGGAATGTAGTGATTCTTCCCACCATACCTGCCCCCTCCCACCCACTATCCCACCCTTCTCCTCCTCTTTCTCCTATTCCCATTCTTATTTTTTGCTAAAATCTATTTTGGATTAACTTGATACACAGAAGGTTAACTCTATAGTAAGTAAAGAGTTAAATAGTATAAAAAAACCTGTTCCTCAACAGTTTTTTGATTTCTCTTTTGATTTCTTCTCTGACCCACTGTTCATTCAGGAGTATGTTGTCCATTCTCCATGTGTTTGCATATGTTCTAGAGATTCTTGAGTTGTTGGTTTTCAGTTTCATTCCATTTGTAGTCAAAGAAGATGCATGGTATGATTTGATTTTTTTTTTAAATTTGCTGAGACTTGCTTTATGGCCTAGCCTGTGGTCTATCTGAGGCAAGTTCCATTCACTGGTGAGAAGACTGTGTATTCTGCAACCGTAGGTTGAAAAGTCCTGTAGATATCCATTAGGTCCATTAGGACTATGATGTCAATTAAATCTGCCGTTTCCTTGCTGATCTTCTGTCTGGTTGACCTGTCCATTGCTGAAAGTGGGGTATTGAAATCCTCCATTACTATTGTATAGGAGTCTGCATCTCCCTTTAGATCCGTTAACAATTCCTTTAAATAGCCAGGTGCCCTACATAATTAGGTGCATATACTTATTATTATAGTCACATCTTCCTATTGAATTGATCCCTTAATCATCACATAGTGCCCTTCTTTGTCTCTTTTAACAGTTTTTATGTTAAAATCTATTTTGTCTGATATTAGGATGGCTACAGCTGCTCTTTTTTGGCTTCTGTTAGCATGGCATATCTTTTTCTATCCTTTCACTTTCAGTCTGCATGTATCTTTGTTGGTGAGATGTGTTTCTTGTAGGCAACAAATAGATGAGTTTTGTTTTTTAATCCTTTTAATCCTTAAATATATATATATATATATATATATATATATATATATATATATATATTTGAAGAGAGGCAAAGGCAGAGAGAGAGGTCTTCTATCTACTGGTTCACTCCCCAGATGGCTGCAACTGTCAGTGCTGCACCAATCCAAATTCAGGAATCAAGAGCTTCTTCCAGGTTTCCCACGTGGGTGCAGGGTCCCAAGGACTTGGGCCATTTTCTCTACTTGGGCCATAGAAGAGAGCTGGATGAGAAGTGGAGCAACCAGGACTTGAAACAGCACCCATATGGGATGCTGGAACTGCAGGGGGCAGCTTTACCCACTATGCCACAGCTCCAACCCTGAGTCTGTCTCTTTAAACTAGAGGGTTGAGTCCATTTGCATTCTAGGTGACTATTGATAAGTAATGACTTGGCTCTGCTATTTTTCCATAAATATTCCTATTGTTTACTTTGGATTTTCTTTGTACTTTTATTGAGAGATTTTCTGCCTTCAGCTTCATGATGACTATGTTTCTGTGTTTCTGTGTGTAGCACATCCTTAAGCATCTGTTGTAAGGTTGGAGGATGGTGACAAATTCTTTCAATTTCTGTTTGTTATGGAAGGTCTTTATTTCACCTACATTCATAAGTGAGAACTTTGCAGGGTACAGTATTCTGGGTTGACAGTTTTTTCTCTTAAGACTTGGAATATATCTTGCCATTCTCTCCTAGCATGTAGCGTTTCTGATGAGAAGTCTGCTGTGAGTCTAACTGGAGATCCTCTGAAACTAATCTGGTGTTTCTGTCATGCACATTTTAGAACCTTTTCTTTAGAATCTTTTTACTGTGGAAAGTTTGACTAAAATGTGTTGTGGTGAGGATCTTTTCTGGTTATGTCTATTAGGAGTCCTGTGTGCTTCCTGTACTTCCACATTAGGGAAGTTTTCTGTAATTATTTCACTAAAAACGACTTTTAATGCATTCTCTCTTTCCATGCCTTTAGGAACTCCTAAGAGCCATATATTAGGTTGTTTGATAGTATCCCATAGATTTCCAACACTGTTTTTTAGTTTTCTAATTTCTTCTTCTTCTTTTTCCTTTTTTTTTGGGGGGGGGGGGTCTGATTCTAAAATTTCCAGATTTTTTTTCTAACTTGGATATTCTTTCTTCTGCCTTGTGAAGTGTGTTAAGACTTTCCATCACATTTTTTTGTTTTTATCTATTGAATTCTTCATTTCTAATATTTTTGTTTCTCTTTAAAATCTTAATTTCATGGGGGAAATTTTCATTCATGTCATGTATAGATTTCCTTAATTTGTGGATTTGCTTCTGATTACTTCTAAGTAACCCTATGATCATTTTTTGAAAAATTCCATATCCAGCATTTCTTTAGTCTCTTCATTTTCACCTTCTAGTGTTGAACTGTTGTTGTGTTCCTTTGAAGGCATCATGTTGTCTCATTTATTCTTGTTTCTTGAATATCTGCATTTATTTTTAGGCATTTGTGGAGATACTTGTTGGTTTTGTTTTTCTCTGTGATGGCTTTCATCTTTCGACTATGCCTCTGTGGATTAGTGGAGTGTCTGCTCTTTCAGTGAATACCCTGAGGCGTGTGCTGGGTGTGGCCAGATAGCTCTGTTCAGTGCTCCAGGGTGAGGGGAGTGTCCAAGATGACACCCAAACTGGGCATGGTAAATCTCTTCTTCTCCTCCTCTTCTTCCTCCTCTTCCTCCTCCTCTTTCTCCTTCTCCTTCCTCTTCTTCTTCTTCTTCTTTTTTTTTTTTTTTTAAATCAGAAGGGAGGTTTAATCTGCTCTCTACTCTGTTGGCTCACTCCCTCTCCTCAAGGAGACCATTGCCTGGTCCCTAGCCCCAGTGAGTATAATATTCATTCACACTGCCACAAGAACCTCACAAAGGATCTGTGCAGTCCTCAGTGTGAGCACAGATCTTGTAGCCATCATCCCCACCAGGGAATTAGGGATCCCCGAGCATGTGGAACTGCCCACAGTGATTGCCCAAAGACCCAGCCACACCCTGTGCCCTCCCACACAGCCACAGTGCTTTCACAGTGCCAGCACGCTGGGCTCCCATAGTCACAAGCACCCAGCCCTCCATCAGTTCTCCCAGCTAGACTCACACATCTCTTGGCTGGTTGCTGGGCATGCGGAAATGAACTGGTGCAGCTGTGACATGTGTCCCAAATGGTGACTGCCCTCTCTCAGCCAGCTACAGGATGCTGGTGCCGGGTGGCTGGGGAGACAGAAAAGTGTCCGCTTTTTTTCCCTCCAGGTTGGCAGGTACACTATCTCCCACCGGGCTCCAGGCCAGACTCCTGCCAGGCTCTTACTGCAGCTTTATCACCAGTGGCTTGGGCTGCTGCGGCCCAGTTTCACCTCACTCCAAAGCTGGTACTTAGGCTCTCTGCTGCTGGGATCCTGAGTTTGTGCATCCACATCTTCCATGTAGGTCCACAGTGCCCCTCTAATTTGTATGGAGTTTCCTCTGCCATTTTCTCCCTAATTCTTCCCTGAGACTGCACTCTACATTTTTTTAAACTGTCTTCCCCTAGACTAGAGCAGTAAGCTCCCTCCCTATTCCACCATCTTGGTCTCTTTGTAACTCTGCTTTTAAGATGCAGCCTTTTTGGGGTCTCTAGTAAATGCCCTTGTTATTCTGTTAGACCTTATTGCTCTGGAGAACTCCAATGTCCCTCAGATCTGTGCAAGGTGCTGGAGGTGTTCAGCTCGTAGCATTGCAATAACTGCTCTTTGCCCGGGCTTGTGAAGTTGTACCCTGTGCACATGCAGTTTAACATTCAGTCTGAGATTCATGGGATCCATAAAGATTTACAGTGCTCTTTCACTGTGTAGAAAGTACTGTTCCCTACAGACTCTGATTATCTCTTTCCCTTAGAACTGTCCTGTTTGCCCAGAGAGACTATTGTTCTCTCTTGGATTCTCCATATCTTCACTGAGGCTTGCAAAATGCCTATGGGGAGAAATCTGGGATGATCAAAGAACTTATCTTCTAGTCTTGAGCTGGCAGCTGTCCAGTGTATGAGCATGGTTGTTTCAGATATGTTGTCTATTTTTGTACGATGGATGCTGAGAATTAGTCCAATATACTATTTTCCTTTTTAATTCCTAAGAAGATGAGAAATTTTTCTTTACCCCTAAAGTCTATTCATATGGTCCTTATATGTTTTTTGTTCAAACCTGGACCCTTTTGAGAGTTAAAGATGGTATGCTTGATAATTACACAGAAGCAAAAAATGCAATTTTTTTTTCAAGGAAGGGAGCCAATGGTTGGCTTGTTTCAGGGGATTTTTTTTTTTTTTTTGACAGGCAGAGTAGACAGAGAGACAGAAAGAAAGGTCTTCCTAATTTACCGTTGGTTCACCCTCCAATGGCTGCTGCGCGCTGCAGCCAGTGCACCGTGCTGATCCAAAGCCAGGAGCCAGGTTTTTCTCCTGGTCTCCCATGCAGGTGCAGGGCCCAAGGACCTGGGCGATCCTCCACTGCACTCCTGGGCCACAGCAGAGAGCTGGCCTGGAAGAGGGGCAACCGGGACAGAATCCGGCGGCCCGACTGGGACTAGAACCCAGGGTGCCAGTGCCACAGGCAGAGGATTAGTCTACTGAGCCGCAGCGCCAGCCTAGACTGAAATTCTAAGCACACTGGGACATAGTTACCTTTTCTATGAAGGCCATATTCTTTTGTCAGTACCACAGGTCCCTGAGGTTCTAACAAAGATACAGGCAGCATTCACTTAGGCGTCTGCTGTGGAGATGAATTCAAGTTAGCTTATAGAGGCATCACAGAAATGCTGGGCCAACATATTTATTACAGACAGAGATGTCCACCAGATTTCTTTGATTTAATTCTACAGAGAATCTGAAAAGCTTTCAATAGTTTTGTTCCTTTGGAGGGATCTTTTTTTTTGCTACTGTATTTCAAAAATATGAGTCTTAGTAGGGATTCCAAGTGATGGACTGAAGAGCCAATCAATGTGATATTGCATTAAAGCTAAATTCAGAATTAGTGCACGCAACAGTCCCCAGATGATTTAAAGGAAACAGAAATCTTCCGGTAATTGTTAATGGTGTAGTGAAAGGAATATTGAATTTAACTTCTAGATCTGGGCCTGCTGGCTGCTTGGAGACAGACCTCCAACAAGTTACTCCCCTATCTCAGCTTCGAAAGCTTCATTTGTGAATGCCCACCTATCGGTTTCTTGGGAGCTAATTACATAATATTTGCAGAAAACTAAGCATTCCAACAAAGTGCCTTTTATTGTTTATACATTAAATGTCTAACTCACACTAAGCACTCTTGATAGCTATTGTTGATATACAGCAACCCTCAAAACTTGCTGCAGGAGTTGCTATAGAACTCCCAAAATTCACCTGACGCACAGAAAGCCAATCACTGACATTGGGGTGGTGGAAGAAAGGAGATATTTATTGCATGGTGCAAATCTGGGAGTCAGGCAACTATTGGAGCATTCCTGGACTCTCCAAGGGTTAGGGGTAGAGGTTCTTACAGACAGAAGTCTGTAGTCTTGTGACTCCTTTGGTTGGTGATTGGGTGTCTGTTAGGGAATTTTGATGATAACAAAGTGGGGTCCAGTCAGTCTTGGAGCTACCTACAAGGGGAAGCTACTTCTTGCTCAGGATCTGGAGTTCATGGAAAAGAAACCTCTCAAGACAAGATGAAACATGAAGATGTTATCTATAGGGGAGGTAAATGATCTCAAGAATCTGGTGATTGGGGATCTCATAGGGCTGGCTTGCACCACTCCCTCATTTCAGTAAGCTAATTTTAGTAAAATGTTGATTTGCAATCATAAAAGCAGAGCAAGGTAATTTAAGCTAAGGGAGGGAGGCTGGGAAACTGGGACACTAGCATCTGTGTGGATCATGAAAAAACTATGCATGGATTTCAGAATGTTTTTGCTCCAAAACAATCATCTTGTCGACCTTGTGCAAGGGCCATGCTAGTCTTCCCTGTATCATTCCAATTTTAGTACATGTGTTGCCAAAGCAAGCACAGTAATCATCTTTTAATTCCATTACCTGCAAGCTTTTTGTAGTCTCCTCATAAGTCAGAAAAGGCCAGGTGGTGGTAGAGATGGAAAAATCAAAGAGGCTCAAGTTCTGAGTACTCATTTCCCTGCTAAGTGGCTGTGAGATTTGAGGCAAACCACACAACCTCTCTGGTATCTAGCATTTGCATCCAAGGCACTGTGTAGGGCTTTGGTTTCATTGGTAATATTTTATTATTACATACGGTATATAGTTCATCTTAATTTAGTCAATAGTAACAAGAATAATAGCAAACTAAGGGAGCACTAGATTTTGAACTGCAAGTGTGTATGGACCATGTTCATTTGCTCTTACATTTGTTCTTTGTATTCAATGCATGCACACGCTAAACACATCATAACTAATTGAGATAGGAAGTGAGTATTGGACCACAATGGTGCTGGTAACCTCTAAAGTATTGGAGCTTTCCGGGATTCAGACTGGATCTTATTTAACCTCAGAACTACTATGTGGGGTGGGGAGAGCTGGGTATTTCCATTTATTTACTTTTTACAGCTGAAGAGAAGAGGTACCAACAAGGCTTCTCAATTGGAAGAGGGACTAGGAGCAGGTGATGAAATATGGGGAAATATTGCTGTTCCTTCTCCCAACCCCACCATGAGGCTGAGCAATGGGCAAGAGATGAATTCCCTGGGTACTGCTCCCAGGTGGACCCTCACATTAAGCCTGGAAGAACAATCAGGCCCCCTGGGCTCACTGAGGTGCTGGTGTCTCAGAGGTCATGTGATAACCATTCTCAGTCTGGAGACAAGAGCGTCTTCAAAACACTCACTTCTCCTGAATTTTTTTTTTTTTTTTGATTTCTGATATACAGAAGAAGGCACATAAGAAGCTCAATGGTTAGTGGTTCTGAGTTTACCAAAGCAGAGATGGCTGATTCCACAGAGTGATAACTACCACGTGAGGGACGGTTAGTGTGTGCCATTCTTGCAGAATTTCACTTAATCCTTGAAACAAGGTTTCCCACCCAGTGAAGCGGGACCCATCTGTACCTCTGGTTTACAAATGAGAAAACTGAGGCTCTGCGGGGATGGGGGAGATGAAATCACATAGGCTATATAGGTATTAAGAGCAGGAGCTACAATGTGTCTATCTGTATAATTATTTCCGCAACTACCTGGAGCTTATCCAGTGCCTTACTTCCCAAGAACACTGGGTGGCATGAATGTTAATCCAAAAGAGAAACAAGGAGAAGGAAGGTGCTAAGTTCCTTTTTACTAGAGAAAGTACTAGCTTTGGGCGCATGGACCCATTGCTTGACCTTCCTGGTCTTTGATTTCTTAGTGAATGGACTGGATTAGATGAGTCCCTTTTGAAAATTGTGAGTTAGTATCCTCATTTTTTTGTAAAATCAGATCCCCCCCCCCCCCAAATTCCCAAGATGTCTGTATCCTAAAACCTTCTCAAATTTCCTTGATTACTCTTTACCTGCCACTAGGGGGCTCCAGGTGGGCACAACGAGCTGGGTTTTCATTTAACATTTAAAACTCTGTTATGATTTTTCTGTTAAAACTCAGGAAACCCTGAGAATTTTCTCAAATTTAGAAGCATGTTTTCTATAGAATAGATTTTTTTAAAAAAAGATTTATTTATTGTCATCTACTTGAAAGGCAGAGTGAGAGAGAGAGAGAGAGAGAGAGAGAGAGAGAGAGAAATCCTCCATCCACTGGTGTACTCTCCAAATACCCACATCAGCTAGTGTTGGATCGGGCCAAACCCAGGAGCCTGGAATTCAGTCTCCCACATGAGTGATAGAGGCCCCAGGAGCTTCTTCCTGGTTTCCCATGTGGGTGCAGAGCCCCAAGCACCTGGGCTGTCTTCTGCTGCTTTCCCAGGAACATTAGCAGGGAGCCGGATCAGAAGTAGGCCAGTTGGGATGCGAATGGGCATCCGTGTGGGATGCTGGCATTGCAGGTGGTGGCTTTACCTGCTCTGCCACAATGCTGGCCTCTAGAATAGACTTTTGATAAATAAGTATTTCTCATCTATATGAGAGATCTTCAAAATGTTCATGGAAAATGTGTATCATGAAAAATCGGTGCATGGATTTCAGAATGTTTTTGCTCTAAAATAATCATCTTTTAATTCCATTATCTGCAAGCTTTCTGAAGTCCCCTCATAAACTGGAAAAGGCCAGATGATGGTAGTGATGAAAAAGCCAAAAGGCTCAGGTTGTGAGCACTCATTTCCCTACCAGGTGGCTGTGAGATTTGAAGTAAGCCACACAACCTCTCTGGACTCCTAAAACTCTACAAGAGTGGTGTTAGTGATGAAATTGAAATAATATGAGATATTGAAAAGCACCTTGGAAAGTATAAAATGCTGTGTAAATATAACAGGTAAAGAAATGCCTCTATTAAAAATTGTCTTCAAACTCTATATTTTGTGTGTGTGGGTCCAAATAGTTGAAATCTCTACTTAGTGTAGAGTTGATCTTCTGTATTTAAAGTCAATTAAAAACGAATCTTAGTGGAAAATGGAACGGGAGAGGGAGTGGGGGTGGGAGGGCAGGAATAGGGGAAAAGAAAGAATATATACCTAAAAGCTGTGCATATTAAGTTTGCATTCATTAAATAAAAACCTTCACAAAAAAAATGAAATGCACCTATAAAAACAAAGTGTTTTTTTTTTTACTCGTTTGTCCATTATCCATTTTAGTAATGTCTCC
This sequence comes from Sylvilagus floridanus, assembly GCA_949820135.1. Classification (NCBI taxonomy): domain Eukaryota; kingdom Metazoa; phylum Chordata; class Mammalia; order Lagomorpha; family Leporidae; genus Sylvilagus; species Sylvilagus floridanus. Next base: position 81,348,998 of record OX463224.1, read on the forward strand.
CACAAATCCTAATGCCATGCAGTTACTACCAAGGACCTCCGAATGTGTTTGCCAACACAGGCCAGCTCGCCCTCCCTGATGTTAAGGTGGAGCCCGTTTCCTTCCTCGCTAGCACACTTCTGGGCACAGGGGTACTCTTGGATTGGCTGATGGTGCTGTGTGGGGGATGGGCCTAAAAGACACCCACATTCATGCTGTGGTGGAGAATTACATGCCCACCTTGGGAGCGCTTATTGTCTGTTGGATGTCCCTGGCATTGGTGTTGGGTGCTCCTGGCCATCACCCCAAGAGAGATGCAAAACCCGGTGTTGGGTCTGAGTGACACCAGCTGGTCAGAGCTTTCCACTATTCCTGGATAAACTCCATGTTCCTCAGTGGCACTTCCACACTGCCTTTGCAATTCGCAAGAAGTGGCAAACTTCAGAATTTAAAGTCTATGCTTTTAGCCCAAAAATACAAACTTCTACATTTTACTTCCCTGAAATACATTCTGCCAACATTACGTCTTCTTCCTCTTCTAGGCTGCCCTTACCCCTTCCTGCTGCCAGGCTCCACCTCTTCCAATACCTTTTGCGTCAAGCCATTCCTGGGTCCCTACACAGCAAACGGAAGCTTCCCCCCCTTCCATAGAATTAAGTCCAGCTCCCCTGGGGCCCATGATCTTAACCCTCTACCTTTCTGGCCCTGGCCGCTCCCTGCCTTCTGCGCATGCTCCAACATTTCCCTTCGCGGGATCTCGTTCTTGCAGTTCCCTCTGCCACGCACACCTTCTCATTCCCACCTCCTCCCGCCAAGTCCTGCGTGCTTCGGGGCTTCAGGGCGCAGTTTAAAGCCCTCTGTGGAGTGATGTCTTTCACTCCTGCACTCTCACTTTCTGCTTTGTGCTCTCAGAGCTAGGACTTCCTTCCTCTAGTGTCTCATTTGTCTTTGTAGTCCCATCATATCAGTGCAGAATAGGGCTCCCATAAATATCGGTTGGGCAAGATGAATGAATGGAATTTAAAGGGTCTTTAGGGAGTATCCCACTGGAAAACGTATTCAACCAAAATTAAAAGTTCCCTTTTCTTTAGAAATGGTTCTTTGTAGCCATTTCTACCGCCGCAGTTCCCTGGCTGACCCTTAACGGCCGTCTCTGCTTACTCAGGCTAACTTTTTGCTTTCCTCTATATTAAATTTACAGCTTATATCAAGCCCGCTTGTTTAAATTTTTTTTTTCTGTTCCCACTGTTCTCATGTTCCTTTACAATGTATGCAATTACATGAGCCGCCTTTGAAAGCAAGATTAGATTTTAAATCTTGTGATTAACCTTTCACATTGCGAGATTGCCAGCCCGGAGTTCCTTGTGCGGTTCCCTTGTTTTGCTGTGGACTAATTTCTCTGTTTCGTCTCTCCTGTTTTGTGTTACTTTGCAACTTGATTCTTGGCTATTGGAAGAATTTCTTGGCTCACTACATTTTATGAACTGACTCTACTTTGCAAAACAAAACAAATTTATAAATGTGGGAAAACATCCTACATAAATCTGTCAGTTGAGTATTGAGATAGCTACTAAAGTTGGGAAGATTTGTTATTCTGATGTTTTAGAATACAACATCTTAGAGGGGAAAGTTTAAAAAATGTACTGAAAATACCAAGTATACATATTTACACATGGAAAATTTTTCTGAATAGAGAGCTGCATAGCCTTAAATCAATACATTAAATCAGACATCTTTTTGAACCTCCAAAAACGCTGATTTGTCTGCACCACTTTTGTTGAGTTTTTATTTTTATCAAAATTTCTTAATTAAAAAAAGAAACCAGTTTAAACTTAGGAGAGCACTTTCACTTTTTAGAATTCAGTAGAAAAGTATTTTGCTAGTTTCCAACAAAATGAGAAGAGTACGTATTTTAAATGTACACAAAATAGGTTCTTTCAGGAAACAACTAATGGCTAGGCTTTTAAGTAAACAAGATACTTGCTGTCTTAAGGTATTTTTCTTAAGACAATTGCAACATAATTTCTCCTGATACTTGACTTGCTGGCAGTTAAAATAAAGCTAACATGAATAAACAATCAGTATTTAGATGAATGAATTTAGACCATTTATAGTAATTGGTTATAGACATCATCCTGGGCATGAAATGAATTCAACCCCAGTCTGAAAACCCTGATAGTATTAAGATGGATGTTTAATGTGTTATTAGCTAATGATATTTCGTCTGAGGGCCTTATCAAGTTGCATCCAGCACAGCTCTTGTCATTATTTTTTACTCTCCCAAAGTGACACTTTAATGAAATGTGTCAGCACACCAGTGTTAGGATACGTTTCATTAATGCCCCGCACTTTTGTTCTATGCTTTCCATTTGGAAACAGATTTAAGTATTAAGTGCCTCTAATGTCTGCAGCCAGGGAATCCTTTCCGAATTTGTAACAGTGACCAGAACAGACCGCATTACACTCTCCAAATGGTGCGGTTTTGCATTTGAATGTCTGAATTATCCCGGTTTCTTAGAGACGACCACAACACCAACATCTTAAATCCTCAAAATACTGTCCGCTTCATTGAATGCTCGCGATCTAAGCATATGTGTAATTATTCTGTAATTCTCCCCAAAATGTGATTCCTTGGAAATGCATACTAGGTTCCCCCTATTGTCAATCCAATGACCATTTCTTTGTGGCCACTTCTTTAAATACGGTAACAAGCAAGCCTGTGTGTCTGGGTGAACCGCCTTGATGACTAGGATTTCTTCCCAAGCTCTCCTTGGGATCCCCATCAGGGGAACTGTGCCCTTCGTTTGTTTAAGGGTAGAGACCATGATCACAAAAAGGCCATTTAAAATAGTATACATTTCAACTAGAGGATTTCTTGCCAGCAATGGGCCTAATGTCACTCACAATAGCCTTAGAAATAGCCTTAGATAGCAAGTCAGAATTTGCAAATGGTACCAGAGCCAGCTGTGGTAAGCCAGGGCTGCACAGAGATTTGAGAAGAATAGAATCCCTTGCCTCTTAAAACAGCTTTGGATGTGGTCAGCCGTGGAAAATTAAAACATACACTTTCGCAACTGACAGCTGGAAAGAAAGGTAGAGGAGCGAGGGAGAGGATGGAGTAGAAGGGAGACGTGTGTGTGTGTGTGTGTGTGGGGGGGGGGGTGTTCTAAGCTCAGTTTTTACTTGGAAGTTTTGTGCATTCTTTAGGAAAACTCAAAGGTGGCAACTTTCCCAGGGAGCAGCCTTCGTGTGCTGCAGTTGCTAACTGTGAGATCCTGCGGGTGGGAGTCCTTTGCAAATTGTTAATGCACCATTCAAAAGTTGCTGGGCCGTTGTTATTACAGCCCCTCATTAACTCTGGTATGAGTTGTTTAATTTGACCTTTGCGTTGACAGGGTGCAGTGGGTCTCTGGGTGTTTACTGGTGAATCCAAACGACCATGCAACCGGGGTAAAGGAAACTCAACTTGCAGGGTCATCGTTAGGCTGTGGATAATTTGATAATCACTCTGAAGCAGGTGTTTGCATTGAGTAATTCCTGGTCTTGGCATCAGTTTGCAAATTGCTGGGCTCCCACAGCACGACTTCTAATGGTAGCTTTAAAAATGACTTCAGTGTCACGTGAACTTGAAGGCTACCAGTCCTCATTTACTTGTTGGTTCTTGCTTTTAGAGTATATTTGTAGAAATTTAGGATCTGGGAGAATAGGAGAATCAGTCTTGTTGGTCGTTTAAAGGAATTTAAAGACATGTTAAAGACTGGATGAAGAGAAATGGGTATTCATGTCTGCAAAAAATACAGAAGCAGGGGCCGGCTCTGTGGCACAGCAGACTAAACTGCCTAGAGCTCCAGCATCCCATATGGATGCCGGTTCAAGTCCAGGCTACTCCGCTTCTCATCCAGCTCCCTGTAATGTGCCTAGGAAAGCAGCAGATATGGCCCAAGTGCTTGGGCCCGTTCACCCACTTGGGAGAAGTTCCTTTCTTCAACCTGGCCCAGCCCTAGCCGATGCAACCTTTTGGGGGAGTGAAACAATGGATGGAAGATCTCTCTGTCTCTCTTCCCCCCTCTCTGTAACTCTACCTTTCAGATAAAATAAATATTTATAACACATACACACAAGCAACAAGTGAAAAGTTTGGCGAGGGTGGGGTAGCCACACCTGGGGAGAGAAGCAGCCTGGATCCCTGAGATCTGTCTTCTGTGCTTGCCAGTTCTTGGGGCTGGCTGCCTGGGCTGTGTTTCCATTTGCTGTCCACTTGAGTCTAGAAAATACTGATTTTAGGTTGGAAAGTGGTTTCAGAAATTTGAAAGAGATAAAAGAAATAGCTTAAAGAACCCAGCACCCACTCTGTTGCTTAGAGATTTGGATTTCTTCCCAAGGAAAGACTGGGGTTCATAAATAAGCAAAGCATGTCTGAATTCTTCATGCCCATTTATATCTATATTTTTTAAAAGAGCACTGTACCACAAGGGTACTTCAAAAGGTTCATGGTAAAATGCAATTAAATTTATTGTGGGACGGAAACTTTCTAAACCATGCATACGAGGAGACCTCAGAGTTCATGGAAGATGTGTGTCATGAAAAAACTATGCATGGATTTCAAAAAAATGTTTTGCACCAAAGTAAATCATCTTTTTCATTTTCTATTACTTTTTGAAGAACTGTCATCCAGCGTTTATCTGAATGTTATTTATTGGCCAGTCTAAAGAGATAATAAACCTAACAAGGCTTCTAAGAAACTGAAACCCATATCCCTGGGTGCTTGCTAATTTTGTGACTAAGAAAGCTGCTCAGCTCTCGTTCAGAGCCTGTTATGCTTATATGACAAATACTTCTAACAAACATGGATCTCTGCTTCCCTCCAAGTAACAGATTAAAGGAGCATAGCAGATGGGGAATAAATGGACAGAAGATCTCAGACATACTGGGAACAGCAAGAAATAATAGCTGACAGCTTGATTGTGAAGGGAGAGACAGAAAATCCATATAAAGCAAACATAACACTATAACAGCTTAGCAGTCTAAAGCTGTTTAAGATTTCACCATTTACCAATCCCACAAGGTCTCTCTCTATCACAGCATAGAATAAAACCCAGTGGCCATAATTATAACTTGGAATCATCAAGAAAAGTTTAGATGTTGTTGAACATGCCTGGCTTCAACATGACATGGCTAGAATCATTTCCACTGAAATCAGTTAAAATTAAGGTAAAAGCCTTTGCATTTAAAAAGCTGACCTTTACTTGTTGGGAAATTTGGATTTATATGGAGATGATTTCTTTCCCCATCATGCCAAATTAGTGCATAGAAATTGCTCGTGCTTTGGGGATATAGTCAAATGGACCTACCCAAATTGAGTTTTGTCACTGGAATTCTTCGAGCAGTGAGACAGCTGGTAGAGTGCAGGGAACAGTGGCGGATGAGACCCAGGAGAGTGTCTTGGTCCCATGAACTCTGCGGTGCCCAGTGATACTCCTCAGGTCCTCAGTTTCCTCATCCATTTATGGGGTTTGCAGACCTGGTGCAGTTTCACAATCTACGATATCTACAAACAGAAGCCCAGTGGCAGAAGCCCATTATAGGTGGTTCTCTTTGTGCTGAGGCAGAGCCTACCCACACTGGCCTCTTTCCAGCTTATGGGGATCAGAGGGATGAGCCTGAAGTCTGTCCTCAACAGCACCTTGTAGAGGTGTTTATACTGACTCTAAGAGGATTTGGGCCCTAAAGTGTTCATGACCTTTATTTCATAGTGATGAGAATACAGAAGTTTTTGGTTTTTGACTTTCTGCTTTCTTGTATTTTCAATGTTTCAAAAGGAAACATGTATTTTGTAATAAGGGGAGAGGGGAGCTATTTTAAGAATGCAGACACAAAAGGAAAAAAATTAAGACCCTCCAAACATTCCACCTTAGAGGTAGGGTACACTGGCGATAGATGGTAGGTCATGTTGTGTCCTGGACACAAGACATCCACTTTGAGGGACAAATGCAGACCTCTCAGAATCCTTGGCATTTTTCCAGACCTGCAGAATAAAAATTAACAAAACAGGGAAATATGACATTAAAAGAAAAAAATCCCCAAACGAACAACCACTTGTAACCCTGGGCTCCCAGTTGCCCTCTGTCTCCTGGATTCTTTAACATCTTCCTTGCTGGGAGCAATCTCACTGTGAGATCCAATGCTGACTGAAGAGGAAGGAGCCTTTGCCTAGACTGTGAATCTCAGGCTTTTCTCCCTGAGATCACCTTCCAAAATAATTGTTCGGAAAACTGCACCTGCAAAACGCCTGCCTAAAAATGTTGGAGAAATAGAAAATGACGCAGCAGGCCAAGGAAGCTCTGAATTTCCTCTGTCCCGGGAAACTGGCTGACCAGACGTTACCAGCAACTTGGGAACAAGTTGATTGTAGCTCAGGAAAATGACCCTGTGCAGTCCCAACTTGGCAACAGCTTGTGGGGAGTAAATCCTCTCACTGAAGGTTTTGCCTAATCTGAATAAATTCAATTTCAAAATCTGCCCTTGATCTAAGCCCCTTAAGCTTCTGTGGAGGACTAAGGACCTTCAGGGTCAATGCCAATAACAAAAGGTAGGAAAAATCCACTCTCCTCGTATCTATAAGCTGTTAACTCACTGTGGAAAGTGTTTCCCTTCAATAAAGTTGTCTTTGGAGAATCCCTTCCCCTTCTTTTAAAGGTAGCACTCAGTGCTTTCTTTTGCAGGGTTCGACATCTTTAACAGGACAGAGAATAAACTCTCAGCAGACCTAGTTATAGCCCTGAATGTGCCACAAGCATGGATTTTTGGAAAAGCAGTTGCTTTAGACTACAGTGTTACAATCAGTATGGGACTTGGTTGGGCTAGACATATTTTTCTCCCAACAGTGGTCTGTGCAATACTTGCTTTTAGAAGTGTTTTGCCAAGGGTAGGATGATTGTGAGCAAATAAATCTGAGAAACACACCAAACCTTATCGCTACTAGTAGATTCGCATTGTCTGTTAGCATATTAATGGCTCTGAGAATTCCTAGTAGAGAAACTACTACAAATGTTTTTGACCCACTGTTTCCCCAACTTCATTACTAAACCACTCAGCCCCTTTTGTCTGCCAGTTCCTATTGTGAAACCAGCCTCCTATAAGCATTTCCTGACAATGCTCACACTGTAGCAGTGGTCTCAGGTCTGGCCTACTTTTTGGCAGTTATACGGCTCTAGTTAGAAATTGCATGACTGTATCTAGACGATATGATGATCAGGATCTTTTACATTACTCCTAGATGAAGGTTGTGGCAATATAATTCATTCATCAGATTAGGAATTAGGATCCATTATAATAGTTTCCTATAGTTGCTGTGACAAATGACCCCATGCTTGGCTTAAAAGAACAGAAATTGGTTCTCTCATGATGCTGGATATGCCAAACTGAGCCAAAGTCAAAGTATCAGTAGCACTGTGCTCCCTCTGGAGGGTCTGGAGGGAGAATCCCGGTCTTGTCTCTCCCAGCTTCTCGGAGCGAATGGCATTTCTTGACTTGTGACAGCAACACTCTGCCTGTGCCTCTTTGGTCACTTTGCCCCTGTGTACCAATCTTCCTTCTGTGTCTCCTTTAGAAGGTAGTTGTGATGTGATTTAGGTTCCATTCGGATAGTCCAGAGTCATCACAGAACCCTTAACTTAATCACATAAGTCCTAAGGGTTAGGACCTGAAATCTCTGGGATTGCCATTATTCAGCCGGCTACATTATGTCAAAAGCTAGGACTTAGATTTGACAAAGTTAGTATTTCAGGCATAAATGTGACGGCCTGTACAAGATAAAACAAATCAGTAAAAGGCAGATATGGCTAGAAGATGGGTCTGATTTATTCAGAAACTTTATTGATTACCTAGTTGTGTCAGGCACTGAGCCAGGGGCCTTAGCACTACCATGACTGAAAAAAATTGTAAATGAACAAATCACTGGTACTGTGTGGGCATCTGCACAAATGCGATGTGACGAGGAGTTGTTACCCATGTTCCTATGTATAATAAAAGGTCTCTTGCCAGAAGTCATAAGAGCAGCATTTTTAGTAGCTATGAATTCAGTTCAGGATATGTATCTTAGCTCTTTCATTTAGCATCTGTACAACCCTAGACAAGTTATTTAATCTTCCTGGCATTCATTTTCCCATCTGTTAAATGGAGATAATAATAGTACCTAATAGTGTCATTATGAAAATTAAATGAGACAGGCTTATAAAGATCTTGGCAGAACACCTGACTGATAGGAAATGCTTACTACATCTTGGCTATTAGGACAATAATCATAAGTATAGAGTGGAAGAATATTCTAGAAGTATATCCTCCCAAACCAGTAGAAACAGTATGCTAGAAGTCTTGGAACCATGCCATGTAAGAATTACTGATGAGGGGCCTGCCCAGTGGCATAGTGAGTAAAGCCTCTGCCTGCAGTGCCAGCATCCCATATGGGTACCAGTTCCAGTCTCAGCTGCTCCGCTTCCACTCCAGCTCTCTGCTATGGCCTGGGAAAGCAGTGGAAGATGGCCCAAGTCCTTGGGCCCCTGCACCCACATGGAGACCTGGAAGAAGCTCCTGGTTCTTGGGCCAGATTAGCCCAGCTTCAGCTGTTTCAGCCATTTGGGGAGTGAACCAGCAGTTGGAAGATCTCTCTCTCTCTCTCTCTCTCTCTCTCTCTGCCTCTCTGCCTCTCTGCCTCTCTGCCTCTCTCTCTCTGCCTCCCTGTAAGTCTGCCTTTGAAAACAAAGTAAATAAATCTTTAAACAAAGAATTACTGAAGGGATTGGCAGTATTTACAATGAGGGCCAGGAGATCCATCTTCAAATCTAGGAAGCATCAAGAGAAGAAAACCACACAGGCTAGTTTTGTGTGGTTGCAGGAGACTGACCCAGATACGTTTATAAAGGGACATGCGAAGAGATTCCAGCTCAGTTGGAGGAAGATCTGAATCTGTGACCAGCGGGTTAGGTTGCCAGCGGAAGTGAGTTACCCTTGATAGGGAAGGGTTAAACAGGGGCTGGCACTGTGGCACACTGCGTTAAGTTACCACTTGTGATGCCGGCATCCCATACTGGAGTACCAGTTTGAGTCCTGGCTACTCAGCTTTTAATCCAGCTCCCTGTTAATGTGACTGGGAAGGCAGCAGATGATGGCCAAAATACACATGCCTCTCCCTGGTAGGACACCTTCTCCATGAGTGAGTACGTGGCCTGTTTGTCCAACGCTATATCCTCAGAGCCAACTTAGTGCCTAACACATAGTAGATATTCAAAAAAGATAATCATAAGCACAGCATGTTAGTATTCAGTTTTGCAAAGGTCAGAGAAGGTTTGAGGTTTAGCACACATGAGTCTTGGCACCGGGTATAGTCTGAAATGTGCCTGCAGCTAAAACACATTATCCTAAATGTTAGGTACAAGAACAGAGGTGAGCACAAAACACTCATGGGAAGAAGCAATTCATTGTGCCTGGTGCCTGGAAACGAGAGGGTAAGACACTTTCACTGGTCCTACCAGGATGGGCAGAGCTTTACCTTATGGGCAGAACCAGGGAAGGGGAGTGGAGCTGAAAGGCACGGCTGCATCAGAGGGAACTGCATAGACAAAGGTGCAGAGGTGTGATGAGCAAGGAAGCTTTGAGAAAAGGCAAGACAGTCAAGACCTGGAACAAGTGGCAAGTGGCAGTGTTGACTAGAGATGAGCCTGGAACACCGCCGTAGCCAGGTCAGGAAATGCCTTGGAGGGCCCCCTAAGAATCCTCATTTTCATCCTGAAGGTGGTTGGGAGCCCTGGAAGGTCTGGGGACAGGAGGCTCAGTATGGAGCCTGTGTTACAGCCTTCTGAACCACAGTCCTGGTGCTAGGATTGGTTGGGTAGCAAAGGGCTTCCTCCTGTGTCAACAGTTCTCCCATGCGTCAGCCAAGGCCTCTGAAATGCCCTTTAGGATCACTCCTAGAAATGATGGTGCAGGTCAAATAAAATCCTGCTGTTCTGAGTCCATCAGCCATGGCTGTGGGGCAGGTGTCTCAACCTCTGTGCTCTGGACATACCTTCTTGTGTGGGACTGTCTTGTGCTTTGCAGGATGTTTAGCAGCATCCTGGCCTCCCTAGACACCCACTGCACTGCCTCCCCTCCCCCCACCCCGCCCAACTCCTACCAATTGCGACAACCAGCTGTGTCTCTAGACATTGCCAAATGTCTCTTGGAGGCAAAATTGCCCCAGTGAGAACCACTTGCATGGAGCAATTGGTCACATGATCTGGGGCACCAGAAGGAGACCAGCAGTGCCTGATGCAATTCCCAGATGGGTTGGGTGGGATTTCCCTTACCCTTTATACTCCTCTGCCCCTAATCACATTGGGATGTTTCTGTTTCTGTTTATTCAAAGTTCCAATTGAAGAGGAATCAAGTCCAGGACCTGAATGCTAGAACTGGTGGGAAAATCGATGGTCCTTATCTGAAACTTTGACTAATGGGGTGGATGAGTATGCTTTTCAGTGGGCCACTCTGTGCAGGGCAACACAGTGGCTGCAGTACTGGGAAGCAAATCTGGCCTGTGGATTTGAAATGTTCAACTGGCATGCTGTTATTACACTCTAATAATATACCTCTAGGTGAGGCATGTGTTCTTCAACTTGCTTTGGTATCAGTGTCTAATACCCATCTAGTTCACACTTTCATTTTAGCTGCTTGGCCACTGTTAGCAACCCAAGTTCATGACCCAAGCTTTAGACATAGAAGTGCTCACCTAAATGGAATATTCTAGCCTCCATTTATTCACAAATAGAAAATGCTAGTGAATGTGGAAGATGAGGTGGCTCTGTGGATGATTTTACTTCTACTCACATTCTTACTGTGGGGTCCAGCATCCTAGACTCCAACTCCAGTTTACGTATTTATTGTCCTACTTAGAGAGTTCCGGGCTGGATCAAAAGTAAGCGATTCCTCCTCCCATTCGCACTTGCTCATTTGTGTTCAGAGCTGTATTCCTGAGTTTAGGGGGAGGAGTGAAAATCCTAAGATGCCCTCAGATGGTTTTGGTGACCCTGTGCTATCCTGAGACTCCTCAAATTCTTTCTTGGGGTCTTGTCTCCTAACAGTAGATTGCTCATGAGTTAAATTTTTATCTACTCTTTCAGCCAATAAAGGACTGGCCAGGTCAAGGCTTAATTTGACAGAAAATTTCAGTGAATAAAAACTAAACACAATACTCCCTGATTTCCTGGTGAGAGGATGCAGTCTAGGCAGAGTCTTGGCAAATTCAGATATTTCTATCAAATGTTTATTGTCTTAATAACCATCCTTTCACATTGAGAGAAAATTTCTCTCTTGACTTCTATGCACTTCATGGACACTGTTCTGAGGCTGCTTTCCCATTGCTGCCTGTCTTTCTATTAGGATCAAATCCTGCTTAACCAGGCTGTAAGCTACTTGAAGCCTAGGACCGTGCCATCCACCCATGTCCCCACCACATCCAACAGGATGTGAAAGTGCACAAGAGACACTGAGAAGGCTTTTGTTGCCTGAATGAATAAATGATTTGAAATTCGGGAGAGGGGAAAGTGCAGCAGATTTTCTTAAAATAATATATCTTAAAAAGGAAATTTAGAAATTACAAATAAAAAACAAATTTGCTTATACTCCCATTACTGACACCCCTTGTGAATACTTAAGGATATCAGACTTTTTTTCTTAAAATATATTTAAGTGATATATTTCATCATAAAGTTACAGTTATAGTTAAATGTAAGTTTGCATCTTTTGTTTTTAGTCTTTACAATTTAGTATTTCTTTTAAAAACTTATTTATTTGAAAGTCAGAGTTAGAGAGTGGGAAGGAGAGAGAATGGGGGAGAGAGTGCCTTCAAGAGAGGGAGGGGGAGGGGGAGGGGAAGGAGGGAGGTTCCATCTGCTGGCTTTTTTCCCAAATGGCCGAAACAACCATAAGCCAAAGTCATTTGGGCTTCATTTGGGTCTCCTACATGGGAGCAGGGACCCAAGCACTTGGGCTATCTTCTGCTGCTTTCCCAGGCACATTATCAGGGAGTAGGATGGGAAGTGGGACAGCTGGGATATGAACCTGTGCCCATATGGGATGCCAGCACTGCACACAGCAGCTTAATCTGCTGCACCACAGTGCTGGCCCCACAATTTAATATTTCTAAGTCATTAAATATTTTTCCAAAAAATAGCTATATAATATCTCCATGATGTCCAGATAATGATTTACTTGTGGACCTTGATGAGTTTTCATGTGGGCTCTTGTGTTTTGATGAATGACCTGTGTAAAATGTAGGATATGTATTTTGATATATTCTTAGAAGTGAATTTATTGTGCCAAAAGTTACACATGCTTTGAAAGCTTTTGATACACATGTCTGTAGTCCCTTCTGCCTCTTCCAATACATGTCCCAAATAGCAACTTATTAGATGGCATTTTACTCCCAATAGTGAAAGAGAGGATAAATTTATGTATAGCAGCAGTAATGGTATTAATTATATTAAAAATAAAAAAAAGACATCTCTACAAGTTAGGGTTTAGAAAGTGCTTTTACATTCAGTCATTGCTTTTAGTACTCAAGCAAGTATTACTTCCATCTTACAGATGAAAAAAACTAAAGATCAAAAAGGCTAAACGTCTTGTTTGTTCAAGGTTAGACGACCCATCAGAGGCTCTTTGCATGCTTTTAACCACACCAGGAAGGCTAACACAGAAAAGGAAGAGGTGGGGAAATGGGACAGATGGAATAGAACAAACCACCAAAGACCACAGATGCAAAGGAGAGACTAGAACATTTTGTGAATAGAGCAATAAAAATACGGCTATTGGGGCTTGAGGCAAAAGTTTAGATTCTAGGGAAATTTCACGTAGAGTGGTCCCTGAAGGTCCTATACTTCAGAAATGCATTCCTAACATGCACTTATACACTTGTGCCTTTGTGGGCTCCACTTCCTTGTGGTAGGAGATCACGTTCAAAGCTGGCAGTAATTTTATCATCCAGGAAAGGACGTATGGAGCTGTCTCCGACACCTAGAGAACAGCAGAGCTAGAAGGAACCTTAGGGTTCATCTTTTCTACCTCCTTCATACAAACCAAGTCCCAGAGAAGATAAGTGGCTCATTCAGGGTCATACAGAGAAACTGTGTCAGGGTTCAGGCCAGAACTAAGCAACAGACTGTACAGAGAGCTAAAATAGGTTAAACAGAGGGAAGCAGTTATCTCTGTGTTCTGGACCAAAGGAGGTTGTAATTCATTTGGCATAGTTCAGTCTTGATTTGTACATGACATAAGAAAACATCCATGTAAATCACTCAAATAAACTTTCCTGTTTTTGTTATTTTACTCGAACACGTTTACATGTAGCTAGGTAATTTGCTTAATGGGATTACATTAGTTACACAGGTAAGAAAGTAGAATCACAAAGTGGAATAAATCAACCTTAGTGAACAGACCACTTGTTTCTAAGCCTGGTTGATTTTCAGAATCATTTGGGGCAGTTTTTGAAGACACGGATTCACTGGGCCCTATCCACAGAGTAGATCTGATGAACATGACCACCTCTTTCCAAACGTGCTTTAAAAACATCAACACAGAGGCATTTTAAGTTTTAAGTTGGAATTTGACTGCATATTCTCACATCTGAAAACACTGAACACCAGACTTTCAAAGGCAAGTGGCCATACCTTTTAAAAAATTAGTTTGAGGAGGTAAATCTCTAAATAACCCCTACTTAGAACTATTTGAAACAATTAAGTTAGAGAGGCTGTAATAGTCCATGAATGGATTTTTTCTGTTGTGTAAATGTTTATACAGATGTTGTAAGTGAGACTTTTCAAAAAAAAAAAAAAAAAACTGAGGTTGCTGGCAGCGGACGACTTTGCATATGTGTGTTAACTGGAGAATGTGCTGTGTTTCCAATGAATGGGGAAGCGGGTCTAGATGACTTTCAGATTAGCTGGAACAGACGGAAGGGTCACAGTTGAACAACTTGACACACCAGCATAAAGGCATTGTTGAAGTGGAGTTCATTGCCTTGGACAGATACTGTCAATCAACCCAGGCACGGTCTCAGTTAACCGACAGCCTGGACCTCTAAAGATTTTTAAAAAGAATTTTTAAAAGTATTTTGAGGCAAGAAGAGTTTATTGGGTCTTTTTCTGCACTGACCTCTCTCCTAGACTGACCAAGATTTTAGAAACAGGATGATCAATCAGGAGACATTTTGGAAACTAAAATGCTCTAAACTTGGCTTTTGCAATTTTAACTAATAAGTACTTTTGTAAAAACTTAAACCATATTATGGCTTTGAGATTCCTATTATCACAATAATTAGAATACAGGAAGGAAAATACAATTTTTAAAGCCCATTCAGGGGCTGGTGCTGTGGTGCAGCGGGTTAAAGCCCTGGCCTGAAGCACTGGCATCCCATATGGTGCGGGTTCTAGTCCCAGCTGCTCCTCCTCTGATCCAGCTCTCTGCTATGGCCTGGGAAGGCAGCAGAAGATGGCCTGAGTCCTTAGGCCCCTGCCCCCACGTGGGAGACCCAGAAGAAGTTCCAGGCTCCTGGCTCCAGATCGGACCAGTTCTGGCTGTTGCGACCATTTGGGGAGTAAACTAGCAAATGGAAGATCTCTCTCTTTTCTCTCTGCCTTTGCCTCTCTAACTCTGCCTTTCAAATAAATAAATAAATCTTTATATATATACATATACTTGTCCCCTTGTCCCCTTCTGACCACTGGGGAACCCTTAAAAGTTTGAAGACCCATTAAGACCATGAGTCTTTGGTGGGTTTTCTGCAGAAAACCACTATTTCCTGCCTCAGTGCAAGGATGAACCCAAACTGACATCCTGGTTTCCATGTGCCTCTGTGCGAAGTTCAGAAAGGAGGTTCATACTTGCATTTCTCAATCAGGGAAGGACTCTAATCTTGATCGTTTGCTAACTATGGACATTAATCATTTAATCTGTCTATTCCCATGAGTGACAGAGATGTTGATGATTAGAAACAGCTGCCCTCTGTATGCCAAAATGCATTCATGGCATGTGATCGCAGAATGGCTCTTTGTCGCTTTGTTCGATTCCTTCCTTCGTGTTGTGAAAGTTGATGATATCACAAAGACAAACACAGACACAATTATAGCTGGGTAGTTGTGAAGAGGGAAAGCATGTGTCGTGACTACATGATTCCCCTTAAAACCCAGTATCCTCCTTTGTGTTCCCTGCATTTGATACAGTGGCTTGAAAGAGACAGTGGGAGCATTTTGTTAATGGTGTTTCCATGGTAATGGTGATGCTTTATATCCCAAAGTTATTTTCAGAGGGTCATGAAATGTGATGTAGCCCAAGGATCCCAAAGGTAGAATACAATCCCCTTAACTCTGTGTTGACCCTTCATCCCATCACCATTTCCTCTCCAGTAATTCCCTGTTTTAGAAACCTGTCTCGATCCCAGACTCGGGGAGGGAGCCGGAAAAACTCCATGACTCTGCCTAGGCACAGCTGCTTAGACCAATGTGGACACCTGGCCCACTTACAGAGCCTCTCCCTGGAGTTTGAAATTTAGCCAAAGAGGGGCATTCAGCAGTGTTTGTCATTGGAGATGTAGGCATGTAGTGTGGCCATCATAGCTGTGCCAAGTCTGAGAGTTAAGGCATAGAGAAGAGAGAATTTTCTTTCTGTTCTTACAAGCTCCTGCTGTACATTTGCAGGTGGCTTATGGGAAATTCTCCCTTGATCCTTACATTCGACTTATGCTAATTTGATGGAGGGGTCTTAATTCTTTACAAAGATCTGACTCAGGGTGCTGTGGAATTTCCATTTATTTCTCTAATTTAGAAAATGTATTGAGCATCTACTACATGGCTGACTTTGTGCCAACCTCCGGGGATACAGTAATGACTAAAAGGTAATATCCACTTCTGGGGAGCACACAGTCCATACCAGTATCTCATAGCTTCCCATCACCATGGCCACTGGCTTCAAGCCACTCATGGATCTTCTGCCGAGGAATAGAGATAACCAAACCAAATTTCTCCTCTTCTTCTTTCTTCCCATTTCCTTGGTAAGCTGCCCTCTGTATGCCAAAATGCGTTCAAGGCATGTGATCGCAAAGTGGCTCTTTTTCACCTTGTTTGATTCCTGCCTTTGCGTTGTGAAAGTTGATGATATTGCAAAGACAAACACAGACACAATTATAGCTGGGTAGTTGTGAAGAGGGGGACTCATGCCTGCCTGTCTCGGATAAATACTACCCAGATCCTTTGAAGGCCCAAAAGAGGTCTCTGCTTGTTCCCTACGCTTTGCACACCTCTTCCCAAGAATACACACATTTCTGTAACAAAGTTTAGATTTTTTGAAAAGGTTAATTTATTTATTTTTAAAGACACAGTGACAGAGAGGAAGAGACAGAGAGGTATCTCGCACCTGCTGGTTCACTCCTCAAATGGCTTCAACAGCAAGGGCTGGACCAGGCCCAAAGCCAGGAGCCAGGAATTCCATCTGGGTCTCCCACTTGAGGCAGGGACCAGGTACTTGGACCATCTTCTGCTTTCCCAGGCACATTGGCAGGGAGCTGGACCTGAAGCAGAGCAGCCAGTAGTTGAGCTGTTGCTCCTTTATGAGCTGCAGTGTCGCAGGTGGCAGCTTAATCTGCTGCTTCACAATGCTGCCACCTGCACAAAGTTTATATCTCACATTTTTTAAGACCACAACAATTCAGACAAGATGCTGCAGGCAGAACATTTTCCCAGTGACCCACCTCTTCCAATGATTTGGTGCCAATTCCCACCTTGATCTCAAAGATAGATGAATTTCATACCAAAGTGGCTTACATAAATTTCTCTCACTTTTTAAAAAAGATTTATTTATTTGAAAGACAGAGTTACAGAGAGAGGCAGAGACAGAGAGAGAGGTCTTCCATCTGATAGTTCACTCCACAGATGGACGCAATGGCTGGAGCTGCACCCATCTGAAGCCAGGAGCTAGGAGCTTCTTCTGGGTCTCCCATGTGAGTGCAGGGGCCCAAGGACTTGGGCCATGTTCCATTGCTATCCCAGGCCATAGTAGAGAGCTGGATTGGAAGAGGAGCAGCCGGGACTAGAACCGGTGCCTAAATGGGATGCTGCCACGTCAGGCCAGGGCATTAACCCACTGTGCCACAGTGCTGATTCCCCCTTTTTGCCCTTAAAAATTCCCCCAGGAGGCTGACATGGCATAGCAGATAAAGTCACCACCTGTAATGCCATCACCCATTTGGGCACTAGTTCAAGTCCCAGTTTCTTCACTTCTGACCCAGTTCCCTGCTAATGGTCTGGGAAAGGCAGCAGCAGATGGCTAGTGAGGCCTTGTCTCTCACTATGTGAGTGTGGTTTCCCAGAAGGGGATTCGGGAGGAGATTCTGCCAAAGGAGGAGATGTGGTGATGAGGCATACAGGGTAGTTGTAGACTGAAGTAGTTACATATGTCGGTGTGTGGGCTGTTGCCACCCATGTGGGAAACCCAGATGAAGCTCCTTGATCCTGGATTCAGCCTGACCAAGCCCTGGCCATTGCAGCCATCTGGGAAGAGGACCAGCAGATGGGTGATCTCTCTCTCTCTCTCTCACACACATTCTCTCTCTGTAACTCTTTCAAATAAATAGATAAATCTTTTAAAAAATTTCTCCTCGTCTTGACCTCCTTGAAGATGCCATGGTTTACTATCTCCTTGCACAGTCTCCTTGTGGTGCTTTTCCTACTGTTATCTGAAGAATCTATTATTTACATTGGCATCATCTTAAAATACCCTCTTCAAGTGCAATTTTTTCATAGATCCCTATTAATTAATTAATTAATGACTTCTTGTAGTTTAATATGGTGTTTATGTCATTTATACTCAGTCCTAGGAGAAATAATCCCCAAATGTTGTAGCTTAAAACAATGATGATCATTTATTTTGTTCATGAATCTGCAATTAGGGGAGGGTTTGGTAGAGACAGCTCTGTCTATGCTTCAAATGGCATTAACTTAGGAGCGAATGATACTTTTTAAAAATGGCTCTTCCTTGTGCTAGCAAGATGATGTTGATTGCCAACTGGGAGTTCAGCTGGGAATGTGGGCCGTGGGCCCAGTTTTCTATACACAGACTTCTCCATTAACTGTTTGGGTTCCTTTATAGCATTGTGTTGGGTTCCAACAAGTACTCAAGAAACAAGGCACATTCATGACTTCTCCTTGGGGGTCACATAGTTCCATGTCCATTGTGCCACAAAGAAATCACCAAGATTTTCCCAGGCTCAAAGACAGAGGACATAGGGTACCATCTTTTAGTACAGAAATAGGTTCTAGAAGAGCATGTAGTATGGGAAATAGGATGGTGTCTATCTTAGGAAAATAGAATGTGCTAATGTATCCCCCTTAGGTAAAGAATGCATCTAATCTGGGTTCCATTTTAATCAAAGTTCACCCACGGAACTGAAGGCCACAAAAAAACGAGTGAAAGTTAAATGAGTATTATCAAAAAAGTGACAAGGAAATCTGAGAGTAGCAAAATATATATATTTTGTATATATATAGCTATATGTATAGCTCAGCATCATAGGAGCTGGAATTTGTCAGCTCGCTCCATCTGCCTCTCTTCCAGGCATCGGATGGCCTCTGGTACTGCTGCTCTCTGTGTATTCGGTTCCGCCTCCCAGGACTGTATTATCAAAATTCATGTGGCTAGACAGGGCCACCTGGCAAGGACTCCACTTACCCTCTCTGTACGAGAGCCCACGCATAACAGTATCTCTGTGTCTCTTGATCAAAATATAGGAACAGCTCAGTCTAATCTGTAGATTGTAGCCCTGGGTCCTAGTCCCATCAACTGTGGCTAGGGAGGACTTGCCTCACTCTGTGAGTGTGATTTCGCAGCAGGGGATTTAGGAAGATTCTGCCAAAGGAGGAGATGATGGTGGTGATGTGTACAGAGCAGTGGAGGAGGGAAGCAGTTATGTATGTCAGGTCAGCAGACAGTGCTTGTAAGGGTTAAATCATTTCATGTCAGTAGCATTTTAAAAACATTTCATGTGAGTAGCATGTATGAAATGATCAGGAAACATTTGCTATTTTCAGATGTTATTAGGTTGTTAAAGCAAAATCTCTCCACTCTCTTTTCACCAACAACCAAATAAGATGTGTGTTTTAGACACCCTGCCTGGGGCACAAGAGGCAATGTTTAGGGGCATAGTTAAAAGTAGAATTAACACTGAATTATTAACCTAGAAGTAGTTCAGCATTAATGGTTGGAACATTGTGAAAGTAGCCTAGGAAGAAAAGATAACTAGTAAAAAGTGTGGAACTACCTTTTCTGGAGTGTTTTCAAGGTAAAAATAGTTGATTAAATAAATAAGATAATTTAATTGAGAAAATGTGTAATTCCCAAGGGAGAATTAATTGTCAGGATTTCTCTGAGTCAACTAACCAAGCATCAGATATAGTTAAAGCCAAAGTTACATAAACTGTTGAGAAATTAATAATGACAAAGTTACAGTGAAAGATATTGATGTTTTCTGATATCAAGTAGAAATAAGACAGTTTGCAGATTAAAATTAGCAAAATGTACACAGTAAAGCAAACTATTTTAAGCATTCATGGATCATATATGATACTGAAAAAATACTAGGCCACAAGGAAAAGTTCAACACATTCTACATAACTTTAAATGGCCTATACAATTTATATTATTTAAAATGCTCTCCTATACCTCAGAAATCTGAATTTAGCCCTACCTCATGACCCAGCCATCCTTCTCCTCAGAATTTACCTAAGGGAAACTAAATTAGCAAATAAGAGAGCTATCTGCACCTCAATGTTTATTGCAGCTCAATTCACAATAGCTAAGACATGGAATAATCCTAAATGCCCATCAACAGAAGACTGGATAAAGAAATTATGGGATATGTACTCTATGGAATACTATACAGCCGTAAAAAACCAGTCATTTGCAACAAAATGGAGGAATCTGGAAAACATCATGCTGAGTGAAATAAGCCAGTCGCAAAGGGACAAATATCATATGTTCTCCCTGATAGGTGACAACTGAGCACCTAAAAGGAAACCTGTAGAAGTGAAATGGACACTATGAGAAACAATGACTTGATCAGTCCTTATCCTGACTGTCAAGGAACAACTTCCTATTTTATTCCTTTTAGTAAATCCAAGTAGTGCTGTGGTTCACTAGGCTAATCCTCCGCCTGCGGTGTTGGCACCCCGGGTTCTAGTCCCGGTCAGGGCACCGGATTCTGTCCCAGTTGCTCCTCTTCCAGGCCAGCTCTCTGCTGTGGCCCAGGAGTGCAGTGGAGGATGTCCCAAGTGCTTGGACCCTGCACCCCATGGGAGACCAGGAAGAAGCACCAGGCTCCTGGCTTCGGGTCGGAGCAGCATAGCGGCCATTTGAGGGGGTGAACCATCTGAAGGAAGACCTTTCTCTTT
The DNA here is from genome assembly GCA_949820135.1 of Sylvilagus floridanus. NCBI lineage: Eukaryota > Metazoa > Chordata > Mammalia > Lagomorpha > Leporidae > Sylvilagus > Sylvilagus floridanus. The sequence continues at coordinate 81,369,442 of OX463224.1, forward strand.
GTCTTCTCTCTCTCATTGTCTAACTCTGCCTGTCAAAAAAAGTTTAAAAGAAACTAATACAAAAAAAGTAAATCCAAGCAGTCAATCTTTGATAAAATTGAGCAAGGAGAAAAACCTCTGCAAATTCATATTTTGAAAGAGAGCGAGAACAAGTGTATATGTGTGTCTGCATTATGTACATATTTGTCTCAAAGGACAAGAAAAGAGGAAAAGATGCCTGACTTATTTTAGGAAATAAATGTGTTATAAGTATGTTCAAATTTAGCATTCAAGAAAAATATAGCCAGATTTTTCTAATGATAGTCTATGGAACACACTCCATATTACAAAACATAGTTCCTTTAGTAGATTTGACTTGAAAAATGAAGTCAGACTTTTTTTTAGGTCAAATGAATGTGGGAAATTCTCACACTGTATATTTCCCTTGGACAGGCACACTTATATTTGCCAATTAAGGACTCTGGGAATCCCTGCAATTAATAAGTACCTGAAATGTGTTCACACACATTTTTAAGAAATGTATTTGTCACTGGTAGATATTCTGAGACATGAAATATGGAAATATTTTTGTAGATCATCTCATCTTTGGGAGAGTCCAAAATAAAATGCTAATACACAAAGTTCAATGGTCCATTATGACCAAGTGAGACATACAATAGCAATGCAAGAACAGTTTGTTATAAGGAAATACGCAAAGAAAGTGTATCGTGACAAAAAGTCACATAAGAAGGAAGTGATTACTCAGCCAGTGGATATTGAGAAGGTGCTTGATAACATTAAGCACTTATTTCTGATCAAAATTTCTAGACTACTAGGAATAGATTGACACTTCCTCCATCTAGTCGAAGAGTATATATCAAATCAATGATAATAATTATATCCTGAGTCAAATTATTAAAAGTAAATTTAGCTTTCAGTATTCAGCTCAGAGGATGCCAAGGTGCAACTTTTTCAGTCATCCCAAATCTGGGTTCATTCGACATCAGATGCCTCCTCCATGCCACCCAAGTTGGATCCCAACAAGATCAGAGTCATATAGCTGCAGTGCACTGGCCGGTGAGGTCGGCCCCCAAGATTGGCCCCCAAGATCGGCCCCCTGGGCCTGTCTCCCAAAAAGGTTGGTGATAGCATTGCCAAGGCAACCGGTGACTGGAAAGGGCTGAGGATTACTGTGAAACTGACCATTCAGAACAGACAGACCCAGATCGAGGTGATGCCTTCTACCTCTGCTCTCATTATCAAAGCCCTCAAGGAACCACCCAGAGACAGAAAGAAACAGAAGAACATCAAACACAGTGGGAACATCACCTTTGATGAGATTGCCAACATTGCCAGCAGAGGCACCACCGGTCTTGAGCCAGAGAACTCTCCGGAACCATTAAGGAGATCCTGGGGACCGTGCAGTCTGTGGGCTGCGATGTTGATGGCCACCACCATCATGATATCATCGATGACATTAACAGTGGTGCCGTGGAGTGCCCAGCCAGTTAAGAAGTACAGAGGAATTTTTTGAATAAAGGATCATCTGACAACAACAACAACAAAGTAAATTTATTGTAATATTGGGCTAAAAGTAAATTTGAAATATCTCAAATACTAGATAATAGATGAATAATTAAATTATGGCATGACCACTCAATATAACCTCTTGAAGTCATTAAATATCATTTTTCAATTGTGGTAAAATACACAAGTCCTAAACATTTGCCATCTTAACCATTTTGAGGTGTACAGATCAATATCATTTAGTTCTATTCAGAATGTTTTGCCATCATCTTTATTATCTACTTACAGAATAAGGAAATCTCATACCCATTTGAGCAGTTTCTTCCTATTTTCCTATCCCTTAATCCCTTTGGCAACCACTAATCTAATTGCTGTATCTATGTATTTTTGTATATAGAGAATTATACAATACACTGCTTGTAGTGTATGGCTTATTTTACTCAACATATTTCCAAGAGTTATCTGTGTTGAAACTTATCTTTCTTTTTGTGATTGAATAATCTTCTATTGTGTGGCTGTACCACATTTTGTCTGTCCATTCATCAGATGATTATCTTCGGTTATCTATATCTTTTAACTATTGTGAGTAGTGCTGCTATGAACATTCATATACAAGTTGTTTCAATGAATATCATATTTTGAAGAACATTTCATTATATAAAAGGCTGCAAAATATTGTATAAAATGAAAATAAACTTATAAAGTTATGATCACAGTAGGATTTGATTCTGTTGTCCAATATATGAACACTAGGTCAATTTTTAAAAACTCTAAAATAGTCACAGTAATTGTCATTGAGTCATAGGACTATGGATAATTTTTGTGTTATGTATCACTAAAGTCTCAAAATTTTAAAACAAAGAAAAGCAACTTCTTTTTTATAAAACAGTGCTTGAGAATTGGGAAAATAGAGGTAGCAGGTATATCCTGTTCTTACGGTGACTAAGTCTGAGCTAGGAGATGACAGGTGATTGGTTCTAGTGGACAATAAAGCATGGCAGGATTTTCTGAAAGATTAATGACTTGTGTATATTTATCATCTACACAAAAGGACTTGCTGAAGGATGAGAGGCTGACAATATAGGAGAAGGAGGAAGGGGAAAGGTGTTGATCTTAGAGAAATTAGGGAAGGGGATGATTAAGGATACTGATTAAAGGATTGGTTTTAAAACAGGGAAACACATAAATCTTTCCTTTAAATCAGAAGGCCTTTCAGTGAGAGTGTAGACAGAAGGAGAAGTGTAGATGTATAGAGAAAACTCTGATGGATTTCATGCAAAATACAGGAGTACTTCAAAACGATTGTGGGAAATGGAATTAAATTATGTTTGTGGAAAAATTGAAATATATGTATATTAGGGGTCTTCAAAGAGTTCATGAAAACTATGGATTTCAATTTTTTTTGCACAAAGATAAACATTTTTAACTCATCTTCCATGAATTTTTGATTTATTGTAGATTTAATATTCATAGTGACAATAGGTTAAGCCCATGTTGTAGAGAGTAGGATGCATTTGTGTTGTGAGCTTGAGAAGGAGTAGTGTAAGTGTGGAATGTGCAAGGTCGGTGACCAGGACCATCCAGATTTCTGCAGCACTCGAGCTGCTGTTCATTGCCCTCATTGTATTCTGAGACTCATCCATCGCGTTCAGCTTGGGCAAGACCTTTTCCTCGAAGTAGATTTTTTCTTATGTTGCCAATTTGAACCTGTTGTATAGATCAGTAGCTCCTAGAGCGTATTGACAGTACAAATTGGAGATATTTCCACAGTTTGCCTTTGCTTCTTATAATTGGGTTCTTTTCATTCCTAATACTAGCCTTTCTTTTTTCATTTGTGGATATTTTTAAAGATTTAGTTATTTATTTGAAAGAGTTACACAGAGAGAGGAGAGGCAGAGGGAGAGAGAGGTCTTCCATCTGCTGGTTCACTCCCCAGATGGCTGCAACAGCTGGAGGTGTGCCAATCTGAAGCCAGGCGCCAGGAGCTTCTTCTGGGTCTCCCACATACATGGGTGCAGGGGCCCAAGGACCTGGGCCACCTTCTACTGCTTTCCCAGGCCACAGCAGAGAGCTGGATCAGAAGTAGGGCAGCAGAGTCTCGAGCTGGCACCCAAATGGGATGCTGGTGCTTCAGGCTGGGTCGTTAACCCATTGTGCCACAGCGTGGCCCAATTTGTGAATATTTTTAGACATCCAGGGAATTCTCTTCTTTGCTCATCTTTACAAAGTCTTTATTTTACTTTTCCAGCGGTGAATGTCCTATGACTATATATGGCCATTATAGTTTTTAAAATGTAGTTAAAGAAGAAAGTACACACTCCAGTTTTACTGTTTGAAGTGGTTGGAATTAGGCGCATCTGTATGAAATATGAAATAACAGTATTTTAAATGAGTCAGAAACTTATGTTTCTTTTAACAGTCCAGAGATATTTACCTAGGACTGGCAAGGCAGCTCTTTCCAAGTCATCAGGCTCTTTCTAACTTTCCTTTATAAGGATTGGCCATTATAAGGAGCGTCAATACATAGGGACATATTTCTTATTCCCAGGGTACATGATAGAGTTCCAGCTGTCACATCCACGTGCCAAGTAATAGGATGGAGGATTTAGGGGAAAGGAGATTGAGGGAAGTTTATGGCAGCTGCAATATCATACTTCTACTTACAGCCCACTGCCTAGAACTTAGTTCTATGAATCGTATCTGTAAGAAGATTCTGGAAAGTGCACAGCAGTGTGCTCCACCAACCATTTAATTATTAAGGAAGAGGAGGCGAATGGCAATGGGGGCGGCCAGTGACCTCTCATTCTTTCACTGACCAGAGTTATCTTCAGTAGAGAGAAGTGGCTACCAGAGGTAATAAAGCAGGGGCATGTGCTTTTGTTTGTGAGTTGTTTCTTTGGATGCAGTTGTGTGACTAACCTCACCACCATCTTGTTCCGTAACTTAGAGGACTGCTCTTGCTAGAAATCCTTTTGGTGGTTGTCTCCATGTTTTGACAGTCCATCCATCCCTGTCAGGTTTGCCTAGCTGCAGCAGCATCCCTAATCCTCTGGAATGACAGCACCCTGCCTTTCTAGAGGCTTTAGAAAGCTTGACATTTGTCCTTTCGCTGATTTCCCCAAGAAATGATGCAAGCAAGTGATTGTTATGTGCATCCCACTGGGGCTACTTTCACTCACAACTCAGGCAGTGCTTTGTGCCACATGGCAGCTTGGCAGTCTCCCAGCAAGGTGTTTCTGCCTGTGCTATGATCTGCAGAAATTCCTCAAAATTGCTAGCATGTGAGTGTCAGCATTCCCTAGTTTCCAGCAGTAAGATGGCTTTTTCCCCCATAACAGCTGATTTCCTTTTTCCCTAAAGATTTTTTTGTTTGTTTGCTTGTGAGGTAGAGTGACATAGAGGGAGGGAGAAACAGAGTGAGGGGGACCTTCAATCTGCTGGTTTATTCCTCGATGCTCACAATATCTGGGGATAGGGAAGACTGAAACCTGGAGCCCAGAACTCCTCCAGGTCTTCTCATAAAGGTGACAGGGATCCAAGTCCATGGACCATCTTCCACTGTCTTCTGTGACGCATTAGCAGAAAGCAGAATTGGAAGCAGAAAAGCTGGGACTCAAACCAGCAGATACAGTTGTCCCAGTGATGGCTTAACCCACTGTATACCATAACACCCACAGCAGTTGATTTTCCTTGATCGTTTTAGTAGAAATTTTGTTGAGGCACAGAACATTAAACATGAGATTTTTCATATCATTCTCCAATCAGAATCCATTTTTTATTTCTTATAGTATCATAAATTATAATTTGGCATATCATTTCCATATATAGGCTGTATCCAAGTTGAAACATTCATATGCTTAAGATTTTTTAAGGGGTTGGAATTCTTTAGTCCTTGTATGTCCTGAGAGGATAAACACCACTGAATTTAGAGAAGTCTGGGGGCCTAGGAAAGGGGAAGGAAGTACATAAACTGGATCTGGAACCAGAAACCCACCAAGAACACAGGCTACTCATTTGCTCTATTTCTTATGGGCCATCTGGTTCCTCCTAAGGATGTTATTGCATTTGTGTATGTGCAATCCATTCTTCTAGGTCTCTATTCATTGTATCCTTCCTGATTTCCTCTCACAGCCCCAGCTATATACCACAGCCCCAGATCGGCCTCAAGATGTTTCTACTCAGCTGTAGTGCTAACTGCATTCTTTCCTTTTATTTTTATTTTATTTATTATTTGAGAGGCATAGGTAAAGACAGACAGAGAGGGCGAGCTTCCCTCTGCTGATTCACTCACCAAATGGCCACAACAGCTAAAGCTAGGTCAGCCCAAAGCCAGGAGCCAGGAGCTTCTTCCAGGTCTCCCAAGTGGGTGCAAGGGTCCAAGCGCTTGGACTTATCTTCCACTATTTTCCCTGGCCATCAGCAGGAAACTGGATTGGAAGTGAAGCAACTGGGACTCTAACGGGGGCCCGTATGGGATGCAGGTGCTGCAGGTGGAGGCTTAAACTACTACACCACAGTGCTGGCCCCTGCATTATTCTTTTCAACTTCTCAAGAAAGGATTCTAATTGTGTCAGCTGAACTTTACAAAGCAAGCTTTTAAAGCATAAATCACAGATGTCTGGACAGGCTGCTAAGTCCAAAGCCACCCTAGTTCACAATAATGGAGGTATAGAGTAGTGTGAGAAGAAGCATTTGGCCCAGAACGTGGCTGTTTAGAGCAGCAAGGGCTTAGATGTTGCTTGACTTGTCTGCACTTTGCTTTTATCTATGTTGGGTCCAGGGATGCTCCATGCTCACTGATTTCCTTTAGCCAATAAGAATAAATGCCAGCCCCCCAAGCAAAACATTCAAAGTTTAGACTTTTAAATGCGTCCATCTTTCCAATCCTGTCTCCTGCTTTCACCTTCTCTGCCAGCCCAACTTACCTCTTTATTTGACCCCCAAATCTGCCATTAATCGGCCTGTCTCCAGACTGTCGATCAGGCGGTGCCTTCCTAGCCCTCCTCACTCATGCCGTCTTTCAAAGTCCAGCTGAAGTTGCTCTTTTTATCAGTAATGTTTACTATTTGTTAAGCAGGTACCAAGTATTGCTATGTACCAAGTATTTTCCTAGGTACTTTGCATCATCAAATCCTCTCCACTTACTTTTCAAAGTGGGAGCCATTACTCTGATCCCAAAGATTACTTATACTATTGTTCGTCTTTTGAGATATGGACCTTTCTTCCCCAACTATCCTTTAACCCTGTGGTTCTCAATGGAGATGATACTGCTCCTTGGACACACTTTTGAAATTTACATTTGCAGGGATTGGTTATCACATTGACTGGGGAGCACCTTTGTCATTTACTGTATAATACACAAGACAGTATCAGGCAATAAAGAATTATCCCACAACCCATAGGACCTCCCAATGTCCCACCAGACATCCAAGGTTAAAAACATGCTCATCCAAGGGCTAAAACCTAACTCTGTTTTATTTATAGACACCAAATAACTTTTGCACAGTTTGAACACACTGAGTATTCTCTAGGAATGCAGCTACTACTGTGTCGTTAAGAATTAAAAAGCACAATTATACTTTGTTTAGTTTTGGGTCTTTGGTTGAAAGTTCTTCACCAATGCCAAAAATTACATCCACTGATGGACAACACTGCATCTGGTACCTGAGTCTCCCAACAAAACACAGCTGTGTCAGTTTGCTTTTAGAGCTGTCTGCACTTACAGTGTTTCTACACCTAGATAAAAACCTCTGACCTCCCGTAACTATTATTTAAAGCTTTCTGAAGCACATACAAATTGAAGCACATTCTGTGTCATTATAAAATATTTTCTTCATTTTTCTTCTTTAGATTACCCATGAGGCATCATATTGATCATATGTGCAGGTAGAATATACCATATATAGCAATATATAGACATACTTCAGCACATTTGTGGAAGAAAAACTAAGTTATTGTAGTGAAAAAGTTTTTGAAATCCATATATATGAAAAGTCTTCAGAGGGTTAATAAAAAAAATACATGAATTTAAAAAATATTTGCATCAAAATAAACTTATTTTTAATATAATTTTATACTTTTTAAGTATATCCATGTATAGATAATTTCAGTGTAATAAAGTGGATGTTAAACATTGTGATTGGGAGGGAACAGAGCTGGGAAATACGGCTGTGAGTTCTGGGGGCCAGGGCCGGTCTCACCCTGCTTTGACTTCCCAGACCTCTTGGAGGAACTGTGTTTATTATGGAGAGAAGTAGGCATTGGTGGAATATAACCAAGATCAGGAAGGTCGCTCCAAACAATCTGCATAATTTCCAAGGCTGCACAAGAGCCTGCCCGCTTTCTCTCCGCGTTCACTTCTGTTAGAGAACTGCATGGACACAGGCCACGCCCCTGGATCCTGACCATGCCCTTGATCCGTGTTTTCCTGCTTTGCTCTTTCTCCACCTGGAAGCTCTCTTCCTCCTCTGGGCTGATCTCCACAAGGATGGGTCCTCTTCATCTGTTAAGAAATAATTCAAGAGGATCTTCCTGACCCTTCCTAATCTTCAGAATTGGATTAATCTTTCCTCTGAACTCCCACCGTGTTTTATCTACAACCTTAGGTGGCATAGTAAAACTTTGGAAAAAGCACATCTTAGAGTTCATTATATACAATTCTTTGCCGTGGGGTCTATTGCTGACTCGTTTCTATATCTCCACATAGTCCACAAGGCACAGAGTAGCTGCTCAGTAAAGAATTAGAGAAGAATTGGTGATTACTCACAAGCCCTCCTGCTTTATGAAGCTTGGAGTGAAGGGGAGGCAGAGGTGTGGATACTTCCTGATGGCTGAGATCAACCTGCTCTGGTACTTTACCCCAGGGAAGATTGTACTAGTCCTCAAGCGGTTGGGGGCTGGGGGTGGGTCAATTACAATCCTATACAAATGTATTCATGAAAAAATGATCAGGATCACTAGCCATCAGGGAAATGCAAATCAAAACCACATTCTACCACCCTGGTTAGAATGGCTCTCACCAGAAATCAACAAACAGGTGCTGGTGCTGTGCGTAGCTGTTTAACGCTTTGGCCCACAGTGCAGGAATCCCGGATAGCTGCCCGTTCAAGTCCTAGTTGCTCTGCTTCCAATCCAGCTCCCTGCTCATGCGTCTGAGAAAGCAGTGGAGGATGGTCCAGCTGCTTGGGCACCTGCTCCCATGTGGGAGACCCAGAAGAAGTTCCTGACTCCTTCGCTCTGTAACTCTGCCTTTCATATAAATAAATAAATAAATAAATAAAAATCAATGAACAATAAATGCTGCTGAGAATGTGGGGGGAAAACCTCCTACCACCACCGGGACTTCTGGTAGAGGCAGCGGGGGCAGAGCGGGGCGGGGCCGGCTCCCCCTCCACCCCTTTCCCCTCCGAAGAAGGGCAGAGGAGTGACGGCCGAGCGACAGCGGCAGCGCCTGGACGGTGGCGACGGGGCGCTCGGGCGGCGCACGCCAGTGGACACGCGCACCCACGCATGGGCGCGGTGGGGATGGCCCCGCGCTCCTCCCGACAGCCTCTCCTCCCCAGCCCTCTCCCCTCCCACGTAGGAACATAGCGTGTTTATATTTTATGGCCAAACTATTTTGAATTTCGTTGTCCGGCTCTCCGTGCCTTGTGCCACGGCCCCTGTTTTCTTACGTAGTTGACTCCGCCCCTGGCCCCGCCCCGCCCCGCTCTGTGGCAGTTTCATATTCGCTAAGACGAATTTGCTCATTAAACATTTTGTTGTATTTTTTAAAAAATCTATTGGTGGGAATTTAGTACAGCCACTGTGGAAGACAGTATGGAGATTCCTCAGAAACCTAAAGATAGATTTACTATACGACACAGCAACTGCACTCTAGGAATTTACCCAAGGGAAATAAAATCAAAATATGAAAAAGTTATCTGTACCTCCATGTTTACTGCAGCTCAATTCATAATAACTAAGATATGGAATCAACCCAGATGCCCATCAACTGATGACTGGATAAAGAAATTATGGTATATATACAGTATGGAATACTACTCAGCCATAAAAAGAATGGAATTATTTTACAACAAAATGGATGCAACTGGATTATACTTAGTGAAATAAGCCAGCCCCAAAAAGACAAATACCATATATTTTCCCTGATCTGTGATAATTAATAGAGTACCAAAAAAGTAACATGGTGGAGTAAAATTGACATTTTGAGCTTCGATGATTATTTATAGCGCCTGTCTCTACTGCTGAGGAACAGTGTTTTTTCCTTCTTACTACTTGTTGAACTCTTTACGTAGTATAGGGTTAATCTTATGAGCATACAGTAAACTCAAAGTAGATCATTGTAAAAATTAAGAGTGGGAACAGGAGAGGAAGGAGGAGAAAGGGTGGGAGTGTGGGCAGGAGGGAGGGTGGGGTGGGAAGTATCACTGAGTTCCTAAATCTGTATATATGAAATACATGAAACTTGTAAACCTTAAATAGAGTTTTTAAGGCCGGCGCCGTGGCTCAACAGGCTAATCCTCCACCTTGCGGCGCCGGCACACCGGGTTCTAGTCCCGGTCGGGGTGCCGGATTCTGTCCCGGTTGCCCCTCTTCCAGGCCAGCCCTCTGCTGTGGCCCAGGAGTGCAGTGGAGGATGGCCCAGGTGCTTGGGCCCTGCACCCCAAGGGGAGACCAGGAGAAGCACCTGGCTCCTGGCTCCTGCCATCGGACGAGCGCGGTGCGCCGGCCGCGGCGGCCATTGGAGGGTGAACCAACGGCAAAGGAAGACCTTTCTCTCTGTCTCTCTCTCTCTCACTGTCCACTCTGCCTGTAAAAAAAAAAATAAATAAATAGAGTTTTTAAAAAAGGAAGGCTGCTGATGTGCTCAGTGGAGCCACCTCTTTAACCATCAGCCCTGCTGATTTTTGAAGAGTAATAGATCAATTGGCTTGTTGAGCAAGTCCCCTGTGATTCCATCAAGGGAGTGTTGCTGATGCTTGATATTTAGAAATTAGGGTCTCAGATATACGTCTTCTTGAAGTCTCATTGGATGAAAGACATTGCATGTGGGGATCTCTGGGAGACTGAAGTGGGGGCTACATCTGTGGCCTCATTTTCCTCTTTCTGTTCTCTTGATCCTCCCAGAAGAGGGGAGCAAAAGTGTTCACATCATTTCACAAAGTGAAACAAAAACTGAGCAAGAACTACAGAATAGAAAGAACCACGATTCAAAGTCCCGTAGAATCTCTTCCCCAGGCATCCTCGTGCGCACTGCCTCAGTGACCCTAAAAGAGCTCTTAGAGGCCACAGTCAGTTCCACTTCCATTATTTGGATGAGAGAATATGACAAAATGGATCTATCCAGGGCATTTTAAATAACCGAGTTGTATGCATTAAGAAAGAAACTATATCTCCTCTACTCAGAAGCCAGATTAGGATGACCTGAAGGGTAGGTAGGTAATCAGTAATTTCAGAAGGCAAGAACTGCCCTAAAAGGGCTTCTAAGATAGGGTAATCAGAAGAAAACCTAGTAATTTTAGAGTAATAAAGAGTGTCTTTTATTCAGTTCTCTTATCTACTGAGAATCATGCTAAATACTTTTCTACTATGAATACAGTATCTATGTCAACCTTTGGGGGAAAAGAATCTGCGAGATAGACTATTGGTAGCCCTGATTTATAGATGAGGAACCCCAGCTTCGGAAAGGCAGGGGGCCGGTCCCAGGCTCTGTAAGTTAGTAAGTGGTAGGTCTGTGTTCTGGTCCAGCATGACAGAGCTCTAAGGCCCAGGCCCTCCAGACCATTCTTAAGTCAAACATACCGTCCAGAGTCCCTATGCCCTGTGGAGACGCCCATCTTTTCACGAAACCAGGGGGACAGGGTGCAGACAACAGACAGAAGGCTTCTTCTGTCGTAAGGAAGAGGAACCTCCTGCAGCCAAGAAGATGTAAGGAGGACGCGGAGCAGGAAGCGGGCCAGAGCCGCTGGGAGCTGCCGTTACCTGCAGGGGAAGGCTCCACGATTCTGCCGGGGCACCGATGGCCCATTTTTTTCTCTTGTTTTGAAAAGAGGCTTGGCTGTCAGGCTTTGATTCAGAGCAGGAGTGCATTCAGAAGCATCCTCTGGGGAGGCTGGGAAGCTGTTCACATCCCCGGAAAATTCAGTGGGAGAAAAAGTTTATGGAAGCGAGTAGGAGTTTATTCAACAGTGTCTGAGGCCTTTCAGAGCCAGAGTGAGTGTCTATAAAGGGGCAGTGAACCATAGGCTGGGAATTATCTCTGTTGGGTGCCTACCTGTGACAGGCCCTCAAGAGCTGCTAAGAGGCTCATTCAGTGCCCTGAGGACAATGGCCAGTGGGGACAAACAATTCGGAGGAGTCTATCATTCTGCTGGTGTTATCTTTAGCACTGAATGAAACCGGAGTTCCCCCTTTCTGCCTCCTAGTCAGCACTATTTTTAGGAGCCAGTGGTACTTTTCAACTCTCTTTCACTAGTTTTCAACAGGTTCACAAGGGCACGAAGTGCAGTATATAAAAAGAGGATAATGACTTGGCCTGAGTGCAGGAAAAGGCCCAATGAGCAGAGCAGCACAGCTTGCCAGGACTAGAATAGATGAAAGTTTGGGGAAGAGTTGAGAAGAAACGGCATTGTCTGCCCGGAGCAACTCCCCGTTTTACATACGGTTCTGCTGAGATGCAGAAGTGGACTTTCTGAAGTTCAAAGTGGAGAGAAGAAAGAGTCGATTTGGAACAGTTATGAGTGGGAAGTTGCTCTGCTGGCCGGCCCACAGTCCATTGTGGTCCGTTCATAGTCGTCGAGCACATGCCTTTGCCACATGGCTGCTGCCCCTGCGTTCGCTCTCTGTGCGGGGCTGGCTTCGTGGGTGTGGGGTCCTGGGCACTTGGTTTAATGCTCTGTTAGCTGTCTTGAAAATCCTAAGAATTTTTTTAAGCATTTCCTCATCTGGCACTGGGTCCAGCACATTATGCAGCTGGACCTAGGTTCGAGAGACAAAGAGCTGTCACATTACATAGTCCCAGACATCAGACCTGTGCTGTGTCCCAATTATATGGAAGGGAGGGTAAGGGTACAATTTACATTAAATAAATCACTAAGAACTGTATGGCTACTTCTGACTTTGCTTTGCTTGTGTTTTCATTTCATATCATATCCCCATTACCGTGAGAAAGAGGTCCTGGAGTTTTTGTTTTAATTTTTTAATGCGTACTATTTCAAGACTTTCCAAGGGGACAGGAGTCCCTGTCCAAACCTGTGTCTATGTTGTGTGATTAATTCTATTCTCTGTATTCCATATGGAATTCCTTAATTCAGGATTCCCTTAGGTGATTCCACAGCTAGAGGCGCAGCAGGAAATGAGGCTCTTACTGAAATCCTGGGACTTCCTTGGGGATTCATCTTGGGGGGATTTTTTTTCTTGATCTCCCGTGTGTGGAGCGGTACAAAAGAAAAGTCAGCCGTCTTGTCTCAGAGAACCAAGATTACGCTGTCTGCTCTTTTCTAAACGCAAGCCCAATCCCAGCATTAGTGACAGCGGCAGAAGACATTCATAGAGTCAGAGCAGACACACAGCACACGAAATGGGGGCAGGGTCTCCTCCACTGGCTGGGATGTGAAATCTCTCACATTGGACCCACAGTAGATGACCCCGTACTCAAAGTAAGTGTGATGTATGTGCATGGTGTTTTTATCATACTGACTTTGGAAGGACTTCCCTCTCTGAGTGTTAAAGAGAGCTATCATGGCAAACTGTGTGATGGGTCAGCTTCCTCCCTTGAACATTTTCTGGTATTCAGAAGAAATTCTGATAACCAGTAACAGTACTGAGCACATACATGGGCAACACATGGGTTACTCATCACAGAGGGGGATTGCAAGAATGAGTCCTGTATCCTGAGCCGTGACCCAGGCAATTTCCTCAGGCAATTGTCGGGGTCCTTCCTGCCCCTCTTCCCTCCCACCTTCTCTTGCCACTTGAGCTTTGCTGGCCACTGTGTGCGTTCAGAACAGGTCGGGAGCACCCTTGTGAAGTCGCCCGCGGGAGCTGCCACCTCCGTATGGGGAGGGCTGTGTAGACCCTGCTGCCACCTTCCACCCGAGACCCAGCCTCGGATCGTCCCCACGGCCATCGTCCTCACCGCTGGAGCGCTGCCTCACAGATGGAGGACCCTGCCTGTGGGAAAGAAGAGACCATGACTTATCGGAACATATGGTTTCTTAATTCAAGTTAAAATGTCTGAGCCCTGTTGCATCTGGTGCCATTTTAGTTAGTTAAAAATGCCACACAAGGCTGTGACTAAAGGGGAAGAAATGGAGAAAAATACAGTTATTACACACTCAAGAGCTGGGTTTTGCGGCTCATTACCCAGTGGCCTCCGTGACTAATTAGGTTTTGTCACTGTTGCCGGGTCATTATGCCTTAATTTTTTTGCATAGTTATTCAGCCGTCACTTGAGGAAAAATGAAGTCGAGAAATACCCTTCTCTGTCTCTCCTGCTCTGAATCACTCAGGCTAAAAAACTCTCTGGGCAGAGTGTACCCGCAACTGATGAAATGATCATTTTGCCACAAAGGGACAAAGAAGTGTTAGTGGATTAAAGAGACGCTTCTTTATCTGATGGCAAAGACCTCATTGAACTGCAGAGGGCACAATTCCGTGAGGGAGATCATTAACTTTGAAGTCAGTCATCCAAAGATAATGTTTGTTCCTTTGCTTCCTTTGTCGCCCAACTGGCCTTAGCAACCTCTATTTTTTTTACTCATCCTTGAAAAACTGGGGGAAAATGCATAATAAAATAAAGCCCTTAGGTCTTCTACAGGCTGGAGGCCTAGGTTAATTTTTGCTAGCAGCAAAGGAAATTGAAGACACCATGGTATTAGCACAGTGGGGCTTGTGTTGGGTCCGGATAGTAAAAGGACCCATGGTGAGAGGGGAGACATTGGTGTCAATCACGGGGTGGGACGCCACAATGGCTGGTAATTGGCGTGGGTCCACCTTCTAGTCTGTCCTGCTGAGCCTGCAGCCCCCAGCCCAGTCTTGAGCCCCATCACTAACAAGTAAACAATTTATCAGGGTTAGGTCTCCTGCGGGTTGCCCCATCACACGCTCCATTCAGCCTTGGTACTCCCCGCCCCCCCAACCCTCGTGCCAGCCCCACCACACACACAAAAATTTACGTATACCGTGCAATTTGGGGCAGACGCACCATGTAACAACAAATTTACAACAGGCCTACCATGAAAATGGCTGTGTCAATATAGCTGCAAACTGGGGTAGCCGTGCAGCTGTGTCAGGCCAGGACTCGTGGTCCCCAGAGGGTGTCAGGAGGAGAGGGTCACAGGCATTGGCTCCTATCAGAGCTCATTAGGACCCCTGCGTTTTTGACACGATGACAATGGCTCACCCAGATGTTCACTAGAATCAATCAATGTCTTATAAGCAGCCTCGCCTTTTTAATGGCATTCTCTGGATTTGTGTCTGCTGAGCTTGATTTTTGAATGGGTCATGGTTTCTTGAAAGACAGAGCACAGGGTTTGCTGGGGACCCCGCACTGGTCAGTGCAGATCCTGTGATGAGGATCTTGATGGAGCTGTCGGTTGTGCGGAAGACGGGACCCGAGACGTGGCTTCCCAAGATCTGTCTGGAAGCCCCAAACCTCTGCCTCGTGCACCAGCTGTGCGACCTTGCTCAAGTTCCCTCAGTTCCTTATCTGATGGGCAGGTCTGGTAGCTGGAACCTATGTCCAGTATAATAATTACATATAGAGAGGACAATGACTTTCACTGAGGGTTTCTTATGTACCATGCTTTATCTCAATTAATCCTACAACAACGAGGAAGGAAACTTTGGCAGCTACTTTAGACAGCTCAGGAGAATAAGGACTCAAAAAGAAGAATCAAAGGTGCCACACAATGGAATTTAGAATCAAGTCTATCCACCCAAAGTCGATTCAGTTTTAATGCAGTGTCGGCCAGGAGCCAGGCACTCTTCGAGAATGTCCGATATACAACCTAGTGTTCAGATTGATAAGCATGTTCTGTCTCCCGGAAAACATGTCTGTAGGGGGTTGGGACTGGGAGGGAATGCCTATGAGATGGGCAGAGCTTATCAGTGGGGGCTTGTATTTCTTTCTCAAGTTCAGACATTCTGCCATTGACTTTACTGTGGAGCTCTCATCTAATTCGAGACACTTTTCTTCCATTATCAGACACACCACTTTTTAAATTAGAGTATTACTGATTATAGGATGTGTCCTTATTTAAGAGGTAGTAAGACGTAGAAAACGGTGCACTTTAGAATCGAAATTGTATACCTGAGTCTCAGCATTGTAGGACTGGTGAATTTTCCCAAGTTCTTCTTGGAAAAGTCAAGGAATGACTTGATGACCTGTCTCACTGTCTCACTGCCAGGGGGCAGACGGTCTTCTGTGCCAGGCAGGCCGCTGGGTCGGGTTTTACGCTTCCACCAGGGATGAAAGGGGTCCAGGCCAGAAGGCCCCGCTGGTGGATCACGGCTGGCAGCGTGGCTGACCCCTGTTGCCTCGGGCTCTGTGCATGGAGCAGCCTGCTGAGCTCAGAGTGCAGGAAGGGCCGAGCAGCAGCTCAGTCCCTGCACCATTATCCTCCCTCACAGCTGAGACAAAGGAGCAATTTTATGCTAATTAGTGTACATCAAATGCGCGGTTTTGAACCAATTTTACTTCTTTCACTTGGAAGCAGAGTCAATGAAGGGAGCCTGTGCAGCTGCATTCCTCGGCTGGGATACACAGCTGGTGGGGCGTTTGTCCGGAATGTGTCAGTGCTCTATGCATCATGGGCAGTGTTGCAGCAGGCTGCTTAGTGGAAATGTTGCTGACACACTCCCATGGGTGAGGAAAAGATCCACAGGGGGTTGGAGGACAGATGGGAGGTGGTCCAAGAGGATGGTCCCCGAATCAGAGGCCAGGGGCAGTAGAGAGAGCCTGCAAGAACCCAACCTGCACAGTGCAGCTAACGGTGAAAGCTTCCAGAGCAAGGCAAGTCCTTGCACAAAAACCCTCACACATGGCCTGTGAGCATCCTCAGTCTTTCTCAAGGTGTCTTGGGCCTTCTCTGTCCCCTCCAAGCCTCCTGGCCTCCTGCCGAGAGTGGACAACGGGCCGATCAGATTCCGATTGGCTTTTCAGTTCACTGACTGTATCCACTCTGACTCCATTTGTCAGTCTCGGGGTGTACAGCAGCCTTTCCTCAATCCTCATACCAGGAGGGACGCAGTTTCCCTTCTTTCAACTCTGCCGCCAGTCATTGTCCTGGAGCTGCGCACTCACAATGCCTGTGCGACAGCCACTTTGGGTCATTTCGTGGCTGGAGATACGGCTGCCCAATACATGCAGCAGTCCCCTGGTCTCTGCCCTCCACCAACCCCAATCTAGGTAAGGTTAGACATTAAGAAGAAAATCGCAGATGTCGATACTTGCAAGTACAGTTCACCAGTCTGAACACAGAGTAGTTTTTATTACTTTCTTAAAATTACAAAGGAGCATCCTTAACATTAAAAGATACTGAAAAGCATAAAGAAGTTTCTTTTTTTTTAAGATTTATTTATTTTATTTTAAAGGCAGAGTTACAGAGAGGCAGAGGCAGAGAGAGAGAGAGAGGTCTTCAATCCGCTGGTTTGCTTCTCAGATGGCCGCATGGCCAGAACTGGGCCAATCTGAAGCCAAGAGCCAAGAGCTTCTTCCAGGTCTCCCACGCGGGTGCACCAGCCCAAGAACTTGGGCTAACTTCTACTGCTTTCCCAAGTAATAACAGAGAGCTGGATCAGAAGTGGAGCAACTGGGTCTCAAACCAATGCCTATATGGGATGCCAGCCCTGCAGGTAGCGGTTGTACCTGCTACGCCACAGTGCCGGCCCCAAGATAGCATATTTAAAATTTATATTGCAGTCAAGGGCTTAATGCTGCACCAAATAAAAAATTTAACAAGGAAAAAGCAAAAAGACCCTAGTTGAGGGGGAATATGGGCAAGGACTATAAACAATACTCAAATGGAAAGATGATCATTTCACCCATATGCAGCAAATTTCAAAGTAACCACAGATCATTAAAACTATAACAATATAATATTCTTAACCATTGGTTGGACAAAGATACAAAACAAAAATTGACAAAACTATATTTGCAACAATACTGATACACACAGTCTTTTATTTATTTATTTTTCTTTTTCAATTTTAGCTCCCACATGTAAGGGAGAATGCTATTTGTCTTTCTGTGGCTTATTTCACTCAACATCAGGTCCTCCAGTTGCATCCATTTTGTAGCAAATGGTAGACTTTCAGTCTTTTTAATAGCTGAGTAACATTCCATTGTGTATATAGACCACATTTTCTTTATTCCTTCATCTGATGATGGACCCCTTGGCTGACTCCAAACTTTGGCTGTAGTGAACAGTGCTGCTATGAACATGGTGGTGCAGGTATCTCTTTGATACAATGTATTCATGTCTTTTGGGTGTTTACCCTGAAGTGTGATTGCTGGATCATATGGCAATTCTATTTCTACTTTTTAAAGAAATCTCCGCACTGTTTTCCACAGTGGCTGTACTTATTTACATTCCCATCAACAGTGTGCAGTGTTCCTCTTTGTCCATGTCCTTGCCAGCTTTTGTTACTTTCTGTGATTTGGATTTTAGCCAAACGGACAGGGATGAGGTGATATCTCATTGTGGTTTTGATTTACATTTCTGGAATGACTAGTTATGTTGAGCAACATTTCATATAATTGTTGGCCATTTGTATTCTTTTGTGAACTTTCTATTGAGGTCCTTTGCCCATTTCTTAGCTAGATTGGTTGTTTTGTTGTTAAGTTGTTGATATACTCTGCATATTAATCTTTTGTAAGATAGGTATCTTGCAAATATTTTTTCCCATTCTGTTGGATGTCTTGTCACTATTGATTATTTCCTTTACTGTGCAGAAGCTTCTGAGTTTGATATAATTTCATATATTTAGTATTGCTTTTGTTACCTGTGCTTTGGGTATCTTGTCCAAAAGTCCACTACACCAATGTCTTGGAGTGTTTCCACTACATTTTCTTCAAGCAACTCCACAGTCTCAGGTCTTAGATTTAGGTCTTTGATCCATCTTGAGTTGGATTTTATATAAGATAGGAGGTATGGATCTAATTTCATTCTTCTACACCCAATTTTGTGAGTACCATTTGTTGAAGAGATTATTCTTACTCCATTGTATGTTCTGAGCACTTTTGTAAAAATATCAATTGGCTATATGTATGTAGATTAATTTCTGGGCTCTATTCTGTTCCATTAGTCTGTGTTGGTTTTTATGCTAGTACCAAGCTGTTTTAATTATTATAGCTTTGTAATATGCTTTGAAGTCAGGTATTGTGATGCCTCCAGCTTGATTTTTTTCCCCCTCAGGATTGCTTCGGCTATTCTAGGTCTTCTGTGAGTCCATATGAATTTTATGATTATCTTTTCTAATTCTGTAAACAATGTCATTGGTTTTTGATAGGGATTGCATTGACTCTGAAAATTGCTTTAAGTAGTATAAACATTTAATGATATTGATTCTTCCAGATCATGAATAAGGCATATCCTTCCTTTTTATTAAAGTGTTGTTGCTGATTATTTTTCATCAATGTTTTATAATTTTCATTATGAAGATCTTTCATTTATTTGATTAAATTCATTTCAAAAATTCTGTGTGTGTGTGTGTGTGTGTCTGGCTATTGTTAGTAGAATTTCTTGATTTCTCTTTCAATGATTTTATCATCAGCATATATAAAAGCTACTGTTTTTAATGTATATTTCATTTATAACCATTTACTGAATTTGTTTATCAGTTCTAATAGTTTTTTGGTGGAGTGTTTAGGGTTTTCCATGTACAACATAATGTCATCTGCAAACATGGGATATTTTTACTTCTTTTCCAATCTTGATGCTCTTTGTTTCTTTCTCCTCCCTAATTGCTCAAGCTAAAGCTTCCAGTACTATATTGAATAAGAGTAGTAAAAGTGGACATCCTTGTCATGTTCCAGATCTGAGCAGAAATGCTCTCGGCTATTCCCTATTCAGTATGATATTGACTATTGGATTGTCATAGACATCCTTTATAATTTTGAGGTATGTTCTTTCTATACCTAATTTGTGGAGGATTTTTTTTTGTCATGAACAGGTGTTAAATCTTATCAGATACTTTCTCAGCACCCTTTGACATGACCATTTGGTTTTTGTTCTTCATTCTGTTGATGAGATTTGTGACATTTATTGATTGGTGAACACTGAACCACACTTCCATTTCTGAGATAAATCCTACTTGATTGTGATGTATGATCTTTTTGATATGGTTTTGGTTTGGTTTGCTAATATTTCGTTGAGAATCTTTACATTTATGTTCACTAAGGCTATAGTTTTTGTGTTTTATCTTTGGTTTTGGTGTCAAAGTAAATCTGGCTTCATAAAAAGAGTGTGCAGAGTTCTGTGCTACTCAGTGTTTTGGAATAGTTTGAAATTATTGGAATCAATTTTTTAAATGTTTTGTAGAATTCAGTAGCAAAACCAATCAGGTCCTGGGACTTTCCTTGATGGAAGGCTTTTGATTACTGCTTCAATCTTATTGTTTGTTGTAGGTCTGTTTAGAATGGCTATATTCTCTTAATTTAATATTGATAGGTTATGTGTAGCTAGGAGTTTATTGATTCCTTTGAGGTTTTCCAGTTTATTGGTATATAGTTTTTTATAGTAGTTTCTTATGAAACTTTGCATTTCAGTGGTATCAGTTATAATGATTCTTTTTTCATCTCTATTTTCAAATATTTAATTTTTTATCTTTTTTTTCTTTGTAAGTCTGGCTAGAGGTTTATTTTATTTACCTTCTCAAAAGCCAATTTTTTCTTTTGTTGATCTTTTGAAGTTTTTTAGTTTTAATTTCATTTATTTCTGCTCTAGTCATTATTTCTCACCTCCTGCTGATTGGGGATATGGTGTGTTCTTGGATATTTTTGTCTTCAAAATGCATCCTTGGATCTTTGAGACATTTCTCTTTTTATAATATAAGCACTTAATGCCATTAATTTCTATCTTAATGCTGCTTTTTCTGTATCCCAAAAGTTTTGATATGTTGTGTTTTCAATTATTTCAAGAAAGGTTTTGATTTCCTTTTTAATTTCTTCAATGACCCATTGATCATTCAGTGGCATGTTGTTTGAGTTCCATGTGTTTAAGTGCTCTATTCTTCTTCTTGTTGATTTCTAGTTTTATTCCTTTATGATCTGAGAAGATACATGGTATGATTTCAATCTTTTAAAATTTACTGAGATGTTACTTGTGGCATAATATGCGCCCCATCCTAGAAAAATGTTCCCTGTGGTGATGAGAAGAATGTGTATTCTGCAGCTGATGGGTGAAATGTCCTGTAAATGTCTGTTAGGTCCCTTTGCTCAATAGCATGTTTCAACTCCTGTGTATCTTTATTGATTTTCAGTCTGGATGATCTGTCCATTGATGAGCAGTGGGGATTGAAGTTATCAAATATTGTGTTGGAGTCTGTTTTTCTAAGTGTAATAGTGTTTGCTGTACATATCTGGTGGTCTTTTGTTGGATGTGTATATGATTATAATATCTTCTTGCTGAATCAAACCTTTTATCAAAATATAATGTCCTGGGGCCAGCGCTGTGGCTGACTTGGTTAATCCTCCACCTGTGGCACCAGCACCCCATATGAATGCCAGTTTCTAGTCCCGGTTGCTCCTCTTCCAGTCCAGCTCTCTGTTGTCACCCGGGAAGGCAGTGGAGGAAGCCCAAGTGCTTGGGCCCTGCACCCACATGGGAGACCAGGAGGAACCACCTGGCTTCTGGCTTCGGATCGGCGTAGCTCCAGCCGTAGCAGCCATTTAGGGGGTGAACCAACAGAAGGAAGACATTTCTCTCTGTCTTGCTCTCTCACTGTGTATATCTTTGTTTGTGAAATCAATTTCTTGAAGGCAGCATATAGTAAGATCTTAGTTTTTGATCCATTCAGTCAAACTAAGTGTTTTGGCTGGGGAATTTAATCCATTTACATTCAAATTTAGTATTGATAGAAAAGAACTGACATCTTCATTTTGTTGATTGGATACTGATTGTACCTGCTCTGTTAGTGAATTTGGGGGTATCATGTGTTTTTACCATGCTTCCTTCTAATGCAGGACTCCTTTCAGAATTTCTTACAAGGTTCATCTGGTGGTGGTGAATTCTCTCAGTTTTTGCTGATCTGGAAAATACCATATCCTCCTTCACTTTTTAAAAAAGATTTTTTAAAAATTTTATTTGAAAGTCAGTTAGGGAGAGAGAGGGAGGGGGGAAAGAGAGAGGAAGGGAGGGAGGGAGGGAGGGAGGGGAGAGAGAGAGATCAAGAGAGAGATCGAGAGAGAGAGATCGAGAGAGAGAGAGAGAGAGAGAGAGAGAGATCTTCCATCTGCTAGTTCACTACCCAAATGGCTGCAATGGCCAGAGCTGAGCTAATCTGAAGCCAGGAGCTTCTTCTGGGTCTCCCACATGGGTATAGGGATCCAAGAACTTGGGCCATCCTCTACTGTATTCCCAGGCACATTAGCAGGAAGCTGGGTAGGAAGTGGAGCAGCCAGGGCTCAAACCAGCACCCATATAGAATGCCAGCACTGCAGGCTTAACCCACTATGCCACAGCGCCAGCCCCTCTTCCTTCACTTTTAAAAGAGAGCATCACTGGATGTAATATTTTTTGGTTGGATGTATTTTTCTTTTAAGACCTTGAATATATCATGCCATTCCCTTCTGTCTTCTTTTTGCTGAGAAGTCTGATGTAAATCTAATTCATTTTTCTTTATGTGTAACTTGAACCTTTCCTTTTACTGTAGTTAGGATTCTCTCCTTGTTCTTAAATTTTGAAAATTTAACTAAACTATGCCTTGGAAAAGATCTTTTTTGGTTGAGTCTACTTGGGGTCCTTCAATCTGCTTATATCTGAATGTCCATGTCTCTCATGACGTGGGAAATTTTCAACTATTATTCCACTCAGCAGGTTCTCAATGCCTTTTTCTTTCTGTTCTTCAGGAATCCCTATTATATGAATATCTGGTCATTTAATGGTATCCTACTTTCATGTAGATTTTCTTTATTGTTTTTTATTCTTTTCTCCTTATTTTTATCTGAGTTATTTAAAAAAACTCTTATCCTCAAGGTCAGAAATTCTTTCCTCCACTTGGTCTATTCTATTGTTAACACTCTGAATAATATTCTTTATTTCACTGATTGAAGATTTCATCTCCAAAATTTCTATTTGGTTCTTCTTAATGATTTTGATCTCCTTGTAACATTTTCATTCATGTCACTCATTGATTTCCTCTTTTCTTTAATCTCTCTGTACTCTCTTGTATCACATTAAGTTTACTTACAATCATTATTTTGAATTCTGTTTTTGGCATTTCATAGATTTCCTTCAGTTCAGCATCTAATTGTAGAGGGCTGTTTTGTTCTTTTGGAGGCATGATACTAACTTGCTTCTTCATGTCTTCTGTGTCCCTGCATTGATGTCTGTGCATCTTGTATAATTGTCCCTTTTTTATAATCTAGGTTTTATTGGAAAAATCTATGGTTTAGGGCCAGCATTGTGGTGTAGCAGGTAAAGCCCCACCTACGATGCCTGCATCCTATATGGGTCCAGGTTCATGTCCCAGCTGCTTCACTTCATCATCATCATCATTTTTTTTTAAAGTTATTTGCAAGAGTTACAGAGAGACACAGAAAAATCTTCCAACTGCTGGTTCACTCCCCAAATGGCCGCAATGGCCAGAGCTAGGCTTATCTAAAGCCAGGAACCAGGAGCTTCCTCTAGGTCTCCCATGTGCGAACAGGAGCCCAAGGACTTGAACCAGTGCCCATATGGGATGCTGGCACTGCAGGAGGCAGTTTTACCCACTGCATCACAGTGCCAGCCCCAAAGGCAAACTTCTAAGCAGCTTATGACTTAGGGGTATACAATCAATCAGTTCTTTAAGAAAGCCAAGATCACTAAAAGGTTTCTAAGTTAAAAAAAAAAAAAAGGCAAGATAAATGATTAATTCCCTTATGTTTTTAAAATAATGACTTTGTTCCCTAGGCTCTTCCAAAGATCAAAAATGAAGTTCTGTTTTGGAATCTTTTGATTCCTACTTTGAATTAAGAATTAGCCATATGGGCCGGCGCCGCGGCTCAATAGCTAATCCTCCACCTGTGGCACCCCAGAGTTCTAGTCCCGATTGGGGCACAGGATTCTGTCCTGGTTGCTCCTCTTCCAGTCCAGCTCTCTGCTGTGGTCCGGGAGTGCAGTGAAGGACGGCCCAGGTCCTTGGGCACTGCCACATGAGAGACCAGGAGAAGCACCTGGCTCCTGACTTTGGATCAGCACGGTGCGCCGGCCGCAGTGCGCAGGCCACAGAAGCCACTGGGGGGCAAACCAACAGAAAAGGAAGACTTTTCTCTCTTTGTCTCTCTTTCTCTCTCACTGTCCACTCTGCTTGTCAAAAAAAAAAAAAAAAAAAAAGAATTAGCCATATGAATATTTAGTATATTGAACCCATGGCCACTGTGATCATTGATATTAACATTATCTCCATTTTGGCCAGCAGGAAATTCTTCAAGCTGGCCTAATTTTAGTGGCTACAGAAATGTAAGAATGTATTTGAGAGTCAAGGCAAGTCATGTTTAAAAATGTTAGCAGTAAGGTCGGCACCGCGGCTCACTAGGTTAAATCCTCCACCTTGCGGCGCTGGCACCCTGGGTTCTAGTCCCAGTTGGTGTGCTGGATTCTGTCCCAGTTGCCCCTCTTCCAGGCCAGCTCTCTGCTGTGGCCCGGGAGTGCAGTGGAGGATGGCCTAAGTGCTTGGGCCCTGCACCCCATGGGAGACCAGGAGGAAGCACCTGGCTCCTGTCATCGGATCAGCGCAGTGCGCCGGCTGCAGCGCGCCGGCCGCAGCGGCCATTGGAGGGTGAACCAATGGCAAAAGGAAGATCTTTCTCTCTATCTCTCTCTCTCACTGTCCACTCTGCCTGTAAAAAATAAAAATAAAAAAAAAAAGTTAGCAGTAGTAATATTTGAGAAGATGAGCCCTAAGTGACACGTTATGAAATATGCTTTCATTTTCTCATCCACTGCTTTAGCAAACTCTTCTTGAGCCCCAACTCCATGACAAGCCTTATGCTGAATACTGAGTATCTGATGCTAAAGAAGAGAAAATTCTTTCTTTTCATAGCTAGAGTGACCATATAGTATATTAAGCAACCCAAGACACTTTTTAGAGTGAAAGAGAGCACTAGTAACAATTACATGGGTCTGTAGGCATAAACCCAGATTATGTTGGGGAAACTCCTGGACACTATACACACCTGACTGGACCCCATCCCTGGGCTTTGTTTTAGGAATAAGATCCATGCCCTGGATGTGGACAGAACTGTTAATAAGGGTCCTCAGCCCAGCTGCTAAGTGTCTGGTCAAGTTACCAACCATCAACGAAGAAGGCAGAGGCCAAGATATCAAAACCTAAGCAGCTATAGATCACTGCCCAATAACTAGGAATAGAGATGATTCTCAACCTTCAAACTTCAGACCAAAGTTCTGTTATAGGACACCCTCAAAACTGGGTCCACTTGGCCAACATACAACAAGCCCACTACTGACAGCAGGGTACTCAAAGAAAATAGGTATTGATTGCAAAGCAAAGATCATGGAGCTGAATCGGTATTATTTAATTCTTGGGCTCCCTGAGAGGTCAGGGATAACATTTCTCATAGTTACAAGTTGGGCTTGAGAGATGCATGTTCAGTTCATGTCCAAGGTCCTGGTTGATCTGTAGTGCTTGAGACCTTCCTTTGATTGGTTGGTGATTGCGTGTTCTTTTGTGAATTTTGATAAGGGCAAAGTGAACTCTAGCCAGTATGGAGGCTACATGTGGGTGGTAATTACTTTTTGATTGGAATCTAGGCTTCCTGGAAAAGAAACCCCTCCAGATGAGAGCAAGCATCAAGATGCTATCTACACAGGAAATAAATGACCTTGGGAGTTTGGGGTTCAGGGACCTTCTAGAGCCAGCTGCACTACTCCCACAGCTCAGTGAGCTAATTTTAGTAAGAAGTCAATTTTCAATCATGAAAACAGGGCAATGGAGCTTTGAGCTAAGGAAGGGAAGCTGGAAACCATGGGAAATTAGGGCCCAATTGTTTCTAACATCTGCATCCAAGGCTCTGTATAGGCACTCCATTTCAGTTCCTTTCATGCCTTTGATTCAGAATTTGGGTAGGGCAAGGTTATGGTCAAAGGTCGGCACTAAATGGCCACAGCATTGAGTCAGAGAGGACCCGAGGTGTCATGTCCTTATGTTCCCTCTTAGAAGGCAAGCTTCTGAAGACCCGTTGGATCTCTTGTCTTTTTTTAATCACTGATAATTTGTCAGTTCTAATCACTGTGTCTCCGCCATAGTGGATGTCCACTGTAGTTTGGTCTGTCAGGCTGGGCTGTTTGTTATAAGTCACAGCAAACTTTATCGGGAGAGGAACATGCTATAAAGAACAGGGTATCTTCCAGCACTGATGGGCAAGTTGGGAGGCCAGCCTCAGGTACAGTGGTAAAAGCATGAAACACTGTTGGGATCATGACTCAGTCTCTTCAGGATCCTTGACCTTGGTGCTGCTGTCCTACAGCCCAGTGGGAGCACAGGTTTTGGGATGAGCAAATGTATCTGCATCCCTTGGTTTCTCTTATGGGAAGCAGATCTGTATCTCCCACTATTATTCATATGTTGCTTGCTAGCCAAAAAGAATGTCAAATATTCACTATAGTTATTTGAATAGAAATATCAAATAAAACGATGCTGCTTTTCCACCAGTCAATTTCTGCTCTTAAAAGAAATCCAAAGATCTAAAAAGATGACACACTCTTGTTTTGCTCAGGCGCATAACTTCCAGAAGTACCTTTGTGCTTTAAATTCCACCTCTGCTCCATTTGTCGCCTATGTCATCCAGTTGGAAGTGGGAGGTCCAGGAGCTCCACAGTTTGTAGAGCTTTCAAGCACATTAGCATTGGCTATGGGAGGTATCCTACAGGAAACTGGGTCTCATTTGGTCCAGGATCCCTTCTTTCCTGGGATGATTCCTTAGAGGAAAATGCATGTGTAGAACGTAGTACAATTGGGACACTTAAGATAATAACAATAATTAACAATAGATCACATATACCAAGCCGTTATTATGCAGTAGGAACTGATGTATCACTTTGTGTTAAGTATCTCTTATAATCCCCACAACAAAGCTAGGAAGTACACACAATCACTATTTGTATTTCATAGATAAGGAAACTAAAGTGCAAAGTGGAATAACCTGTTCAGGTTATTCTGCAGAGATTCAAAAACCAGGGCCCATGTGCAAGCAAAGGACAATAGAACCTGAAATATCACCAAGGAAACGAAGATTCAACAATTAATTTGCCCAGCTGAACTTGAACCTTGTCTGGCTGACTCTGATGCCTCTTGTTGTGATCTGGCCTAACCCAGTTTGACCCATGAACAACTTTAGGTTCATTTTGGTAGACAGTTGTAGCTACTAAAGAAGTTAGTGGTAGAAGGATAGGTTAGCTTCTCTCCCAAACCTTGCTATGAGATGATAATGAAACTTAGTCTCAGACTTTATTCTGCCACATATGCCACCAGTAGCTGCATACAGTTTCTATGCTCTGTCCTCTATTCTTGATTAGGTACCAGCTGTCTGCTCCTTTAGGTGCTCTGGACATATTCTGGAAGATTTACCTAAGGCAGGCATCAGCTTTCCTGTGGAGTATTCAGTGCTCTTTAGTTGCATCAGACATTCAGAAACCCCTCTAAAGCAATATCTATACGCAGGATCAATTAAGGATCAAGTCAGTTAGTGACAGCTATCCCCAAGAGGTTCAGAATATAGTCCTCAATGGATTCTTACACCTTCTTCATTCAAGGGTGGGAGTGATCCTAGATTATTTTACCCTATCCTTACGTTTTGAATGCTTCTCACTTCTCCACTGAGTGCCCATTTCCTAACATTTATAATACTACCTAACAGTTACTAGTCTCAATAATAATATCCTCCTTTTGACACCCAGAATACCAATTAGCACTGTGTGAGTTGTTGATCAAGAATGACTTGGCATGGCTTCCCAAAGACTATGCCTTTTCTGAGACAGATGAGCAGGACACCATTTCTGGATATTGTATTCTTTATGGCATGTGAACTGCCAAACACTGGGGTTATAGTTTAAGCCATTTGGCATGTCCAGGGTATCACATAGGCTAAATGGAAGTATTCTACAGCACTGCAGACATTGCAGTGCTATACAGCTGACCACTACATTGTACCATCAGCAGGGGTAATCCCAGAATTGTAGAAGCAGAGGTAATAGTCTTTTCCTAGTACATTTATGTCCTTGGGTCTCATCGAGCCTCTCTTCTTACCTCCTGAAGTTCAGTTTTGTCATCTAAAATGGAAATGATGATACCAGCCAAAGCTTACATAATGCAAGATTGTTGTGAGGCTCCAATGATACGTAAAATTTCCATTTTCTTATTATGTTTCTCCCGGTCTTGCCTGTCCCAAGGTTCTTGGAATCCGTTATTTAAGTTGTAATCTCTGAAAAACCAGAGAATAGGTTTAACCTCCAGTTCAGATTCTCTAAATATCTAAATGTGATGAAAAATAAAATTAAGCGTAATATCTCTTTTGCTAACATGATTTGATATTCATATATTTCAGAACATCCTGATGTGGTCCTGTTTTCTTCCCAGGTTTTAGCTGACTATTGAATAGGCTTGATCTGAGCTTTGGTTTGGAAATTAAGCCCTACTAATTAACATTTGCCTAATCCCCCCTGTGGATCCAGGGTTGTGTTTTCAGACAAAGTGAAAAGAGTTAATTATGAGGGCTTTGATATTAGATCCCAGACATCCAAAGTTTTTCCCCATTTCAGAATCTTTGGTGGTGCAGAGACAAAGCACTTGAGAGATTAACTTAATGTTGCAATACCATGTTTCATCCTTTGTTGTGCAAAACGGAAGGTTTTGATTCTTTCTCTAAGCATGGAAACCTCCTTCCTCAGGAAATGTACACAACCAAGACTGCCTCTTACTGCATTCATTTATCAGTTTTTTTTTTTGGATAGTCTACTTTTTCCAATTTATAAAAAAGTTCGTTTTGAAATCAATATTTCCCTTTTATGCGGTTTACTACCTGCTTTGTGAATCTATATCTTCAGGCTCTCAAAATAAACAAAATGATACCCCCCCAAACTGATCTGTGGAATTTCTGATAACGAATGAAGTATTTGAAGTGAGACAGCTTTGCAAAAGGAAGTTTGAAATAGTTCTGCCATCATCTATGATGTATGTGTGAAGTTATTAAGTTAATTCTGCAAACATGTTGAATGCTATTTATCTGCCAGGTGCAAGTGAATAAAATATAGTCCTGCAAAGAAGGAGTGTGTGTCCTCATTATGGATAGGCAGTGGTCTCTTTCTCCCCCCTCCCTATTTTTTTTAAATCACTTTAGTTTCTGTCTCTGAATCTCATCAATGTCTTTCCGAAAATGAAGCCTGGTCTATGTTAGATGTAGCCAACATTGAAGTAGCAAAGATTGGCTAAGCTGCCAATAACTCTCTGAAGGAAAAAAAATAGCAAACACTGTTGATTCTATGTTTATTCCCCTATGAGAAGAGTTCTTTCTCAGCAACTCAAAAAGTAAAACATTCAAAGTATTTCAGTGCTTCAAATGTTAATGTTATAAATTCAGTTTCAGTTTCAGTGTGCTCATTGAGTACCCACTAGCTGTAGAGTGACTGCAGTTGCATTTTTTCACTTTTTTTTTTTCATAAAGGCAGTGGATATTAGGTGTTAAATGTGTAGAATTGTTGCCAACAACCTGAATATCCTGCATGTACAATATTAATCAGAAATATTTGCAAGATACTGTATGTATTTTATTTCATGTTAACAATATATCATGTACTATGGATTCCATTTTTCTTTTTTGATCCAGGTAAACAAATTAAAAATAAATATCAAAAATGAGACCAGGCAAACAAAATAAAGGGAGATTTTATAATTCAAAAACAGAAAATGCCTTAGAAACCACTGTTCCCTAAGAATACTACTACAAATGTGACATTGATGAGATGTTCATTCATTGTGGCTTCAAATGTTGCTAAAATGCCTGCCTCTGGGTCTCTGTTCCCTATGTAATTGATCTCTAAAATCCTTCCATTGTGAACATTGTACGGTTCTATTTCTGACCAACCATCAAGTGCAAATGAATACTACTTTGTGGGGGAATTGCATTTGTAAAGGAAACAACTTAAGTGGCTATTGATTCTTGCTAGAATTGGATGCAGTAATTGGCTAATTTCTTCTCTTGGTGGCAATGGCAGTGGCAATAAGAGAGAGCATGAGGTTTGGAGTCCGAGTTTTCTCACCATCTAGTATCTGCAGGACCTACGGAAGAGGTTTTGCCCTTAAAGTCTTAGTCTCTTCATCTAAAGGCAGTGGTAATAAGTGAAACTTGCAGGGTTTTTGTTAGGGTGGAGATAATGTGTGCTATTGTAATATATAAGGATTATTCAAAATATTAGTCAAATGATCATTCTACTTCCAATTAATGATCATTCATTAAGCTTTAAAGAAGCTACTTGCCACATCACATCACCTCAAGACCTCACAGCAAACTAATAATCCTAATCACAGAATCAGTTTGTGTCCTTTTGTTTTCTCGTACCTCTTGCTGCCACTCTGCAAATGCCTAGACCCATCTGGATTCCAGGAGCTTGCTTGGAGCTCTTCCTTGACTAAGAATGGTGGTCTCCATTGCACTTGCATCGGGAGAAACATCTGCTCAGAGAAGCCAGTCAATATTGTGGAAAAGTTCAAAGAATGCGGATCGTTAGTAGTGTCAGCTTTACAACTGGGAGGTAGTGGCGGTAAAGGGGATGGTCATAATACCCAACAATAGTGACCTCATTAACCAGTGATTTATCATGATGAAAAGACCTGTTTAACCTTTGGTCTCCACAAGCTTTCTCCTTTTAACAAAAAGCTCTATTATTTCAGGTTGTCAGGAGATAATTTGTGAGTTGTTAAAGGACAGATTCAATTACTCTTAAGGCAATTATATGAAAACTGTACTCGCTGCAAGATGCCTACACAACAATTTTTGTTTTCTTCAGTCATCTTTTCTGGGAACAAACAAGCAAGCAAACAAAACAACCAAAAAACAACAAAAAAAATGGGGGTTAGATGACTTTTGCAGCAAACAGCAATTGCAATTGTGCCTCCTTAAGCCCCATTGTCAGGGTCTGATTACAAATTGGGCTTTCTTTGAAATTAGTAGAAGGGAGACTCGAGATAAAGTACTTCACTGCATTTTGATCCGTGACAACATCCAAGCAACATGCCAAGCTCCCATATCAACTCTGTGTAGCACTTACAGAGGGACTGTTGCAGGATCAACTGAGTTAGGTGCTGCAGGGGAATACAGTACAGTAGTGGATACACTGGGCGCTGCCTTCTAGAAGCCCACAGAATTCTGTTGGGGATGTTCTTTCAACTCTTATTTTTAGAGCCATCCTAATAATTTATGAAATGGTTGTGTGCCTGTTGATCTCCTGAAGTTTGTGTCAAAGACAAGGGGCTGCTTCTCTCATGCTAAGGAAACTGATCTAGAATGTCAGAGAGACAGGGAAAAACTGGAAAGAGGTTCATCTTTTGGAATGGGCAGAAAATTCATGCTACTGGATTTTGTCTCTCGGGTCCAAGGTGAGGAAGAATAAACACTACAGCAAGTGCCAGTCCAGATCTAGGACTGTTTAGATCTGAAACTGCCAGTTGTGACAAATTGAACCCAATTGTATGGAGGCTTTTGTGTGGTAGACAAACGTCCATCAGGGTCTCAAATGAGATCACCAAATTCAATTTGCTGTGTCTTCTGATTTATACCCTGGTACCTTCAGATGGGAGACTCTGCTGTTTGATTATCTGACCACAGTAAATAGCACCAACCAGGAAACTTTTAACTGGAGATATTTAGAGAAAGTCTGGCTTTCTGAATGTGGTGGCAGGCATATCTGGAGTGTAAGAAATGTTTGAAATATAATCACCTCTGAAGACTTGTATTCTGGGCTAAACCAGAACCTCAGGTTTTGGTTATAAGTTAAAATATTTGGTGCTGTCTTTAAGAAAACTTGTTGCTTATTGTTTATGGTGTCCAAATGTCTCACATTCAAAAACTTAAATTTTTTTTTGTTTGTTTGAAAGGCAAAGAGAGACATAAAGACAGTCCCATCCTCTGGCTAATTCCCCAGACACCACAGCAAGCAGGGACGGGCCAGGACAAAACCAGGAGCCAGGAACTCACTCAGGATCTTCCATGTGATCAGCAGGGACTCATGTGCTGAGCCATCACTTGCTCCTCCCAGGAAACACATTAGCAGGGAGCTGGAATTGAGAGTAGAGCTGGTACCCACATCCATGCACTCCAACATGGAATGTGGGCATCCAAGGTGATGTCTTAACTACTAGGCCAAGTGCCAACCCTTGTGTTAAACTATTGTTCTTAAGACTGACTCCAAGTTTTCTCACCAGTCTTTTCTTGGGGAATTAATATTATCCATTATCTGGTTTGAAAGGCTTGAAAATTTTTTATTTCTATTTTTAAAATTTACTTTTTCCAGGAATCAAATAAGTCATTTCTGATTTCATTAGGAAGTAAAGAATAAATATTTTTATCTGGAATAAGCATTGAGGTACAGTGGGTTAAACCTGTACTTGTGAAACTTACATGCCAAATCAGAGTGCCAGTTCAAGTCCCGGCTCCTCTGTTTTCTGCTAATGCATCCTAGGAGGCAATGGATAATGTCTCAATTGCATAGGCCCCTGCCACCCATGTGAGAGCCCCAGGTAGAATTCCTGGCTCCTGGCTTCCTCCTGGCCCTGCCCTGGTTTTGTGGGAATTGGGGAAGTGAACTAGTGAATAGAAGATCGCTTTCTCTTTTTTCCCCCTCTGCCTTTCATGTAGATGAAAAAACATGCAACTTTAAAAAATGTGTATTTTACCTGACTATATCATTATATGAATTTATTAAGAGGAATAAATATAGAGTCTTGTGTAGGTTGTAGATTTCAATATTAACAAAAAGTAGTGAAGGAAGGAAAAGACCTAACAGAACCCATTCTTAAACTGTCCTTACTAATTGTTTTTTTTTTTTTTTTAAGATTTATTTATTTATTTGAAAGTCAGAGTTACACAGAGGAGAGGGAGGGAGGGAAGGAGGGAGAGAGAGAGAGTGAGAGAGAGAGGGAGAGATCTTCATCCACTGGTTCACTCTCCAATTGGCTGCAACAGCTGGAGCTGGGCCAATCCAAAGCCAGGAGCCAGGAGCTTCTTCCCGGTTTCCCACGTGGGTGCGGGGGCCCAAGGACTTGGACTTCTACTGCTTTCCCAGGCCATAGCAGAGAGCTGGATGGGAAGTGGAACAGCCAGATCAAGTGCCCATATGGGATGCCGGTGAATCAGGCCAGGGTGTTAACCCGCTGTGCCACAGCGCCGGCCCCTGTCCTTATTAATTCAGTCAGCTTCCTTTTTGAATGCCATTACCCATTTACTTCCACAGAAGTTCTGAGGCAATTTAAATATAGTTGCAAGACAGACAAAAAGGTTTTGAGAAGTCAAAAGTCATAAAGAGAAGGGGATAATTGTGGAGCAGCCGTAAAGTGCCTTAAACCAAAATGAGAATTATGATAAATTTCTTATTTTCCATTTTGTAAGTACTGGGTTTATCAGGAAAGACACTCTCTTTTTTTTTTTTTAACTTTTATTTAGAATATAAATTTCCAAGGTATAACTTATGGATTACAATGGCTTTCCCCCCCATACTTTCCCAAGACACTCTCTTGAAAAGAATACTCCAGAAGTAAGTTCTTTGTAGATGACTGACTTTCAAACTACAGTATTAGTTTCAAACTGAAAAGCAGTTTAATCATTATCTCTTATTGATTAAAATCACTTTAGCAAAGAAAAAGCCTGGAAATTAGACCTCTATATAGACTTGGCAAACTTCACTTGAAAATATCAGGATGTAAGAGGAAATTAATGTTGGATCCATCATCATGATCTTCATCATCATTTTAATTTGAGAGGTAGAGAGAGAAAGAGACAGACCTCCGTTGGCTCACTCCCCAGATGCCTGTAATGGCTAGAGAAGGGAATTCAATCCAGTTCTCCCACGTGGGTGGCAGAGACTCAGGGACTTGAGCCATTACCTCCTAGGGTCCACATTAGCAGGAAGCTGGAATCAGCAGCAAAGGTAAAACTCAAACCCAGTGCGCACTGAAATGAGATGCCAGTGTCCCAACTGGTATCTTAACCATTATTCCAAACACCCACCTATTATCTTAAGTGAAAAAGATCTCTGTCAGTAGGTAAATACATAAAAATTGCAAGCAAGTAGACGAAGGCAATGGAGGCAACACATATGCAATCTAACTATCTAATTTTAAAAAAAGATTTATTTTATTTATTTGAAAGAACTAAGAGAGAGAGAGAGAGGTCTTCTGTCTGCTGGTTCACTCACCAAATGGCTGCAATAGCTGGAGCTGAGCTGATCCGAAGTTGGTAGCCAGGAGCTTCTTGTGGGTCTCCCATGTGAGTGCAGGGACCCAAGGACTTGGGCCATCTTCTACTGCTTTCCCAGGCCATAGCAGAGAGCTGGATCAGAAGAGGAGCAGCCAGATCTCAAACCAGCGCCCATGTGGGATGCCAGCACCGCAGGCCAGGGCTTTAAACCCTTGCACCATGGCACCGGCCCCTATCTATGTAATTTACTGTGCCTGCCTTGCAGGCAAAGGTTCAATGCATTAGGAATAGAAGCCCTACCATCTTGGAATGGCATTTCCAAAAGTGCAGTAAGAACCTTAATCAGTAGGGAAAGAAACCTTGAAAAATTTGGTGTTTGGGTAAAATTAATGCTGAATTTGATGAATTTTAAGGAAAAGGTTACTTTCTCTAAGGTTTATTTATTTATTTGAAAGAATTAGAGAGAGAGAGAGAGAGAGAGAGAGAGAGAGAGAGAGAGAAAGGAGGGAGGGAGGTATCTTCCATCCACTGGTTTACTCTCTAATTGGCCACAGTGCCCAGAGCTGGGCCAACCCAAAGCCAGGAGCCATGAACTTCTTCCAGGTCTCTCACGTGGGTTCAGGGCCCAAGTACTTGGGTCATCCTCCACTGCTTGCCCAGCCCTTAGCAGAGAGCTGGATCAGAAGTGGAGCAGCTGGGACTTAAACTGGGACCCAAATGAGATGCCAGTACTGTAGGCGACAGCTTTACCCGCTGTGCCACAATGTCAGCCCACTTACTTTTTTTTTTAACTGTTGTAAGTATAAATATTTATATCATTTCTGACATCACTTTGTTACACAAGGAAAAAAACACAGTTGGATGTTGTTGACAGTTGTGTATCTTACTGACTTTGGAATCATCGTATTAAAGAGTAATTCTTGTATATGATAAACTAATATTTTGAGGGCACTAACTCGGCTTTGTTCATCTTCCCATTTATGTTTAGCAGGGGCCTTACATATCAGCAGCATGAGGAACTGTTTGCTAGGTTACATAGAAGTGTCCAGGGTAGGCAACCAGATCAGGGTGATGAGACTTCTCTGTGCATTGACCCTGGTAGCCACCCTGAACGTTGTTGGTTTGTTAATAAACTGCTGCCAAAATCTTAAAATCCTAAACCTAAAAGGACTTTCATATTGATGCTTGACGTATTCAATCACACCCTTTCACTTCTGATTTCAGAAAAAGTCGACAATGCAGTCACAGATTACCAATAGAGGTGTGCTGAAGAATACATCACATATTGAGATGCAATGGAATTTCTAGAATCTTTACCTTATACAAGGGCCTTGAGCATGTAGGATGGACAATGACCCATTCCAAATGCAAAGGAAACCACACACAACACCCACCTACAGAGACATGGGTCTCAAGACCTGTCTTGAGAATGGTGCTTCTAGAACTGTCCGTACTGAAGAACCTGATTTTTTATTATTCCCAATCCATAACAGATCTATGAATTTGTCAAATGCAATAATAATGAATTACTAGACAAATGACTTGAAGAAAGCAGACATAAAAATTACAAATGCTAATATTTATTAGCTTCAACAGATGAAAATTGCATTTGAGTCAATATAACAAACAACATAGCTAAAAATAATTTTAAAACATATAGTTCATTGAAAGTATGCATTAAGCAATTAACATTGAATTACTATTATACTCAAAAGTTTTTTGCCACTTTTAAATCATGATCAAAATTTAAAAATGAGTTAAATATTCCAGACAGGTAATGCCTATTGCATATATTTTGTGTATATCAATATTATTTTATTGTTTTTATGTCAGGCTAGTTGAGATTCAATTTACATATGAAGTCCTTTTATGCCCTCTTGTAATCACACCCTTCTCACTACTCCCAGCCTCTGGGAACCACAGGTCTGGTTTCTGATATGATTTTTCCTTTCCCAAAATGATATATAAATGGAACCATACAGGATGCAGTCATTTCTGTATGGCTTTTTTCATTTACCATGCTTTCAAGATTTACCCATGTTGTTGCATATATTCATATTTTATCACATTTATTATTTTTAAGATTTATTGATTGATTCAAAAGCCAGAGTCACAGATAAGGTTGGGGGGCGGAGAAAGAAAGGGAGAAATCCTCCATATGCTGGTTCAATCCCCAAATGATCACAATGACTGGGCGTGGGCCAGGCCAAAGCTAGGAGCCTAGAACTCCATCCAGGTCTCCTGTGTAGGTGGCAGGGACCCAAGCAGTTGGGCCATCTTCCGCTGCCTTCCCAGGCGCATTAGCAGGAAGCTGGATTGGAAGTGGAGTAACCAGGACCCAAACTGGGTTGCCAGCATCACAGGCGGTAACCTAACCAGCTGTGCTACAGTGCTGCCCCCTGCTCTTCGTTGTTGAGTGGTATTTGGATGAGATGTAGCACAATTTGTGTATCCACTCACCAATGGATAGGCATTTGGGATGTCTCTCGGATTTTGAGCAATTATGGATGAAGCTGTTGTAAACATTCACTTGTTAGTCTGTGTGGATACTTGTTTTCACATCTCTTTGGTAACTTCCTGGAGTTACTGAATTTTATGATTCTTGTGTATTTAATTTTGTAAGAAACTGCCAAAGTTTTCCAAAGTAGCTGGACCAGCAACATACAAGAATGCATTGCTCACCGATATTTGGTGTTATCATTTTTAAGAGTTTTAGCTATTATAATAAAGGTAAAGTGGGATATCATTGTGGTTTTCATTTCTATTTCTCTTGACGTGTTTTTTTGTCACCAGAAGTTCTGTTTTGGTGAAATATCAGCTCAAGTTATTTTTCAATTTAATTAATCAGAGATGCCAGGCATTATTATATCTTGAAGAAGTCTAAGGACCACCATGGTTTACTAGAGACAGATATTTAGTCATGTAATTAGATACAATATGCTTAGAACATTCCACAAACTTGATGTACAGAATCATGTATTCGTGAAAGTAAATTACCCTGTTAATCTGCAACATCAGAATCACACAAAAAAGATAAATGATATGAAACTAATTGGATCATTTTAAAAAATATTTATTTATT
Source organism: Sylvilagus floridanus (assembly GCA_949820135.1). Classification (NCBI taxonomy): domain Eukaryota; kingdom Metazoa; phylum Chordata; class Mammalia; order Lagomorpha; family Leporidae; genus Sylvilagus; species Sylvilagus floridanus. The sequence continues at coordinate 81,406,662 of OX463224.1, forward strand.
TGAACTATTTGCTGGTTCACTCCCCAGTTGACCTCAATGACCAGAGCTGCACAAATCCAAAAGCAGGAGCCAGAAGTTTCTCCTGAGTCTCCCATGGGGGTGCAGGGCCCCAAGGACTTGGGCCATCTTCTACTGCTTTCCTAGGCTATAACAGAGAGCTGGATCAGGAGAGGAGCAACCAGGACTTGAACTGGCGCCCGTATGGGATGCTTGCACTACAGGTGGCAGCTTTACCTGCTATGCCACAGCGCTGGCCCCAATTGAATCATTTTAAATGAAAATTTTCACTTTAGAAAATTGATATAGGTACAAAAGAAAAACAGAAAAAAGTCCCTGTTAACACTTTGGTCTGTATGCTTTTATTCTCTTTTCTTTGTAGGTATCTCCTGTAAATTTGCTAAAAACAAAATCACACCAAACCTGCTTTTTTTTCTGAGCGTCTTTTCATGTTGTTAAATATTCTCTGACAACACCATTTTAATGGCTTCGGAGGATATAATTGTACAGTTGTAGAAGCATTAATTTCTAAAATTTGTTTCCTATATATAACAATTTAATTGTTCATGTTTCCATTATTATAAATCATCCTTTATTGAAAAGCCAGTAAATAAATTGTTGCACACTTGCGCAAAGCTTTTCCTTTTTTGAAGTCCTTAATGTGATCTTATTTCTGTGCTCCAGTCATTCAAGCATTTATGAATTGTCCTTGCTTTGCACACACACAGAGGCAGTTGTCAATGAGTGACATTTTCCTTAACATAAATTATTTGTAGGAAAATTGTTGACTCAAAGGCTATGAATTTTTATTTGTGTCTCACAGAGCATTGCAATTTTTTAATTGCCATATAATGATTGTAATAGCCATGAGATAAAGTTTGGTAGTCCAGTCCACACAATGTGTGATGATCTGGTCAGGGTATTTGGCATATTCATCACCTAACACTTGTCATTTATTTGTGGTAGAAACATTAAGCATCCTTTCCATTAACAATTTTACAATGTGTAATTAGTTATTGTCAACCACAGTTCCTCCCGTGCTCTAGAATATGAGAAGTTAGTTCTCCCAACCAACTGCATCCCTGAACTCATTATGGATTTAATATAAGGTCTTTGTGAGTGCTGTTGTTTCCTGGTAAAGTTATATAACTTTATATCTACCAATAGCAAAACAAAGATGAACACAGGGAGTAATATTTTAAACTTTTTTTGATAAGTGAAAATTTCTATATCAAATTTCTATATCATTTCTATATCATTTAATTGTCTTTAATAGAAAAGTTGATCATTTTATGTATGTTTTCTATTTCTGTATTATAAAATTTTCATTTATGCTTTTAGCCTATATTTTTATCTTAGTGTTTTACTAATCTTTAAGAAGCTATTTTCTTCTAGTGACACATCATGTTTCAAATGTACTTCTTTTGTCATTTGCCTTTTTTAAATGATACTTGTAATTTTTTTAACATCAAAATTTTGTTTATGTAATTTGTTTTTAAGATTTATTTATTTACTTGAGAGGGAGAGCTACACAGAGAGAGAGAAACAGAGAGAAATGTCTTCCATCCCCTGGTTCACTCTTCAGATGGCCACAACAGCCAGAGCTGGGCTGAAGCCAGAGCCAGGATCTTCTTCTGGGCCTCCTACACAGGTGCAGGTGCCCAAGCACATGGGCCATCTTCCACTGCTTTCTAAGGCCATCAGCAGGGAACTGGATTGCAAGTGGAGCAGGTGGAACTTGAACCGGCGCACTTATGGGATGCAGACACCACAGGCAGATGCTTAACCTACTATGCTACAGTGATAGCCCCTATATATGTTTTTTGGGGCTGGCACTATGGTGTAGCAGGTAAAGCTGCCACCTGCAGGGCCGGCATTCCATTTGGGCACCAGTTCAAGTCAAGTCCCAGCTGCTCTACTGCCAATCCAGCTCTCTGCCATAGCCTGGGAAAGCAGTGGAAAATGGCCCAAGCCCTTGGGCCCTGCACCTACATGGGAGACTCAGAAGAAGAAGCTCCTGGCTCCTGGCTTCAGATGGGGCCAGTTCCAGCTGTTGCAGCCAACTGTGGAGTGAACCAGCGGATGGAAGACCTCTCTCTCTCTCTTTGCTCTGCCTCTCCTTCTCTCTGTGTGTAATTCTAACTTTCAAATAAATAAATAAATCTTTTTAAAAAAATTATCAGTCATTCCGTATAGACTAGTGTTAGGAGCCATCCTCCTGATGTCCTTTTGCTCTCTGTGATTATTAAAATATTGACTTTCATCATATATAAATATTTAATACATGTGAATTTATTTTGGCATATCAAAAGGAGCAATGCTTTAATGTTTTCCACCCAATGGTGAGCCAGTTGTCCCAACTATATGTATTGACCCTTTCTTCAGTGTCTTGAAATGTCATGTTTGTCACATATAAATTCATTATATCATTAAGTATGTTTCTTAACTCATTTTGTTCCACAAAGTTTCCTATCATATCCAAAAATGAAAAGTGATGTACTCTTTTCTTTTAAAGATTTATTTGTCTGAGAGGCAGAGTTAGAGAGGGAGGGAGAGGGAGAGGGAGAGGGAGAGGGAGAGGGAGAGGGAGAGGGAGAGGGAGAGGGAGAGGGAGAGGGAGAGATCTTCCACCTGCTGGTTCACTCCCCAAATGGCTACAGTGGCTGGAGCCGGGCCTATCTGAAGCCAAGAGCCAGGAGCTTCTTCTGGGTCTCCCACACAGGTGCAGGGGCCTAAGTACTTGGGCCATCTTCCACTGCTTTCCCAGGCCATGGCAGAGAGCTGGACAGGAAGTGGAGCAGCTGGGGCTCAAGCCAGGGCATGAACCAGTGCCCACATGGGATGCCAATGCCACAGGTAGATGCTTAACCTATGCCATGGTGCCGGCCCCTGTCATACACTCTTATATTTGCTAATATTTTTACACAGCAAGCACTGTACCTATCACACTTATTACAATTCCTTTCAAAATGTTCTAGTCTCAGACCATACTATTCTCAATATACTTAAGATCATATTTTAGACTGAAACATGAATTGGGATCTTTATTGAAATTTCATTACATTTATATTCTAAGAAGAACTTGCATCTTTAAGATAATCATTGAAGGGCAAACTGGGTCTCACATTTATTCAAGTTTTCATTTATGTTCCTCAGTAAAATTGTGTAGTTATGTTAAAGTCTGTATATTTAGGGTTAACCAAGGTGTTACTTTATTGTCCTTACCACTTCTGCTGGTATCTGTCTTTCCATTATATTTTCCAATTGAGTGTTATTATTTTGTAGCATCCTATTCGTGTGTTTTTTATTTCAAAAAAAGAAAAACATTTTAGTTAATTTCGATAGATTTAAGCTTATTTTCTTGGGTTTGTCAATGTTAATTATATAATCTATAAATAATTATAATTCTAGCTCTCGTTTTCTGGTTTTATTCCTCATGTCTATGCTATTTCATTGTTTACAAGGTTTTGGCTAGTAATTTCAGGCAATTCTTCATAATATTACATTACTAGTTATTCTTGAGAAGAGGAAATACTGTCTGAGCTTACACTGCCAGAGAATTTAACGGCCAGAGACTTTGACACATGCCCTTCCCTGGGCCTCCATAGACATTCCACCACATCACCATAGAGGACTGTGGCCTTACAAACCCAACCTGGGCCAGTCCAAACCAGCATAGAGCCCTGCCCTACAGGGCACATGTGGTTGAAGCTCAGAGGGTGAGTCTATGTCTATTATCCCCTGGGATCTAGGGTCTGTCCCCCTCCACTCCTGGAGCTGAGTTACCTGTGGGTTTGGACCACTTCTGTGTCTGAGAACAGTTGCCACTCTCCCAACAGCTGCCTGGTACCACCACTGGACTGAGGGCAGCTGCTTCATGTTCATCTGTTTCTTTCCCCATGTCCAGCTGCTATAGGCCTATGCTCAGGTGGGTGCTACTTTTTCTCACCACTGCCTCTCCCCCATATCTGCATGCACTGGGACAAGGATAGGTGCTACAAGACCCCATTACCACTAGGGCTGCCAGAAAAGCCCCTGGGTAGCAGATCCAGTCCCATCAGTGCCTGAGGAACTTCCCATTGCATTCTCGGTAGCACCACTCCCATCACTGGAGTGGCCATACTGTGGGCACTGCACCCCACCCCCATTATCACTCAATTGAGCTTCTAGAGTAGTCTCATCCCCATATGGCCCCTGAAGAGAGTGGGTCCCCCTGAACTTACTTCTGTAGACATAACACACAAGGCCAATGTTACAGCCAAAGAAGCTATAAGGAGACTGTATCACCCAACTGTCACCAAAGCCAGCATTACCTACCATATTTACACTGCAAGATGCATCCTGAGAAGAAAGAATTTACCATGAAACCCAACCTTTAAAAGTGGTAGAGATAACAGATCCATCAGATGCACAGATCTCAGTGTAGGGTACAGGAAATATGAAAACACAGGGTAACATGATGCCTTCAAAGGAATATGATAATTCTCTATCAACCAAAGAAAAGAATATTGGCAAAATAAAGAATTTAATAAATAAGAGGAAATTCCATGAAATTCAAGAGAATATAGATGTTTAACAAAATCAGGAAAACAATTGTTGATATAAATGACAATTTTAGCAAAGTGACAGGACCTTAAAAAATAATCAAATATAATGCTTGTAAATGAAGAACTAAATAAGTCAAATAAGAAATACAGTTGAAATCCTCAGCAACAGACCAGATCTAGCAGAAGATAGAATACCTTTTGAAAATATGTCCCAGTCAAACCGAGAGAGAGAGTAAGAGAGAGAGAGGGAGAGGGAGAGAGAGGAATGAAGACAACCTCTGAAACCATATAGGGCATCATTAAATTAATAAATATTCAAAATTTGAGGATTGTAGAAGGCAAAAAAGTGGGGAAGCATTGAACTTACATTCAATGAAATAATTCCTGAACTATTCCCCACTTGGGAAATATTTGGGCACCAGATACAGAAGACTTATAAGACCCCCAAGTAGACATACAGAAAAGACCCTCACCATGACATATTATAGTTACACTGTCAAAAGTACAAAGCAAAGAGAGAACTCTAAAAACTGCAAAGGCCGGCGCCGTGGCTCAACAGGCTAATCCTCCGCCTTGCGGCACCGGCACACCGGGTTCTAGTCCCGGTCGGGGCTCCGGATTCTGTCCCGGTTGCCCCTCTTCCAGGCCAGCCCTCTGCTGTGGCCAGGGAGTGCAGTGGAGGATGGCCCAAGTGCTTGGGCCCTGCACCCCATGGGAGACCAGGAAAAAGCACCTAGCACCTGGCTCCTGCCATCGGATGAGCGCGGTGCACCGGCCGCAGCGCGCCATCCGCGGCAGCCATTGGAGGGTGAACCAACGGCAACGGAAGACCTTTCTCTCTGTCTCTCTCTCTCACTGTCCACTCTGCCTGTCAAAAAAAAAAAAAAAAAAAAACTGCAAGAGAATAATGCTAAGTCACATTTAGGGGAATCTCACTAGACAGCTGATTTCTCAGTAGAAACCTAACTAGCCAGAAGGGGATGGAATGATATATTCCAATTTCTGAAAGGATAAAACTGCTACCCAAGAATACCCAGCAGAACTAATCTTCAAAAATGAGGGAGAAATAGACTTTCCAAGACAAGCAAAAACTGAGAGATTTCATCACCACCAGACCAGCATTACACAAGATGCGTAGGGGAATCCTACTTCCAGAAGTGAAAGAAAGATAACTGCTTTGTGAAGGCACATGAAAGCATTACACCCACTGGAAGAGAAGAAGCACAAAAGAGAAACTGAAAAGAATCAAACCTGATGATTACAGTCAACCAGCAAACCAGAGGATGAGCAACAAGAGAGAAAGAATCGAACAATGAATATTCCAAACAAATGGAAGAAAGTTAACAAAATGACAGGAGTAAGTCTTTACTCTCAGTAATACCCTTGAATGTAAATGGACTAAATACCCCAATTAAAAGATGCAGACTGGCCAAATGGATTAGGGAAAAGAAAAAAAAAATAAGACTCAACAATATGTTGCCTGCAAGAAACTTCACCAGTAAAGACACAAACTGAAAGTGAAAGGATGGTGAAAGGCAAAAACCAAAACCAAACAGGAGTAGCTATGCTTAACATCAGAAAAAATGGACTTTAAAATAAACAAGCAAAAAAGCTATAAAAAGAAACAAAGAATCCCTCTATACAGTGATTAAATGAGCATTTCAATATGAGAGAAGGAAAGCTGTCACCTGCTGGTTCACAGTGGTCAGGGGTAGGCCAGCCTGCAGCCAGGAACCAGATCTGCCATATAAGTGGCAGGGATCACACTATTTGATCCATCATTGCTGCCTCCCAGGGTCTGCATTAGCAGGAAGTTGGATTTGGTAGCTTGAAGTGGGTGTTGAATTTAGGAATTTTGATATAGGACACAGGCCTCTTCTCCACTCATCTGAAAACCCACCCCTTCTCTCTTATTTCATTTTTTAAAAAAAAGATTTATGTATTGGGGCTAGCACTGTGGGATAGTGGGCTAAGCCTCTGCCTGCAGTGCCAGCATCCCATATGAGCACCTGTTCCAGTCCCAGATGCTCCACTTCCAATCCAACTCTCTGCTATGGCCTGGGAAAGCAGTAGAAGATGGCCCAAGTGATTGGGTTCCTGTACCCACATGGGAGACCCAGAAGAAGCTCCTGGCTCCTAGCATTGGATTGGCCCAACTCCAGCCACTGGGCCATTTGGGGAGTGGACTGGTAGATGGAAAACCTCCCTCTCTCTCTCTGCCTCTGCTTCTCTGTAACTCTGCCTTTCAAATAAATACTTGAAAGGCAGAGTGAAGCAGAGAGGGAGGGAAAGACAGAAGGAAACGTCTTCCATTTGCTGGTTCACTCCCCAAATATTTACAACAGCCAGGAGTAGACCCAGCTTAAACCAGGTGCCAAGAATTCCAGACAGATCTCCTACATGGGTGGCAGGGCCCCAAGCAATTGGGCCAGCATCCACTACCTTTCCAGGCACATTAGTGGAAAATTGGAATTGGAGGAGTCAGGACTCAAACCGGCACTCTCATATGGAATGCCAGCACTGAAATTTGTTATGGTGGAGTCTTAGATTATTGATTAAAGGACTTTTTCACCTATAAAGCATGTATTGCTATACATTTTCCTCTAACCTGTATCAAGAATTTGTAATGTGAAAAATTAGCTTGTTCATGCTTGTCAATTTATATAGCCTTGGTCAGAGCAATAGATTCCTAAATATTAATGATAGAATCTGCATTAGTTATCTTGGATCAGCAATAAATGTTTTGGCTGACAGATTGCATCTTTAGTATCCCTGCCTTGGAAGATGAAATCTAGGGGCTGGCACTGTGGCACAGTAGGTTAAACCTCCGCCTATGGCACCTGCATCCCATATGGGCACTGGTTCTAGTCCTGGCTGCTCCTCTTCTGATCCTGCTCTCTGCTATGGCCTGAGACAGCAGTAGAAGATGGCCCAAGTCCTTGGGTCCCTGCACCCACATGGGAGACCTGCAAGAAGCTCCTGGCTCCTGGCTTCAGATCACTGCAGCTCCAGACATTGTGCCCTTTTTGGAATAAACCAGTGGAAGACCTTTCTCTCTGTCTCTCCTTCTCACTGTCTAACTCTACCTCTCAAATAAATAAATACAATCTTTTAAAAAATAAATAAAAATGAAGATGAAATCTAGGTTCTTAATCAGCTTTGCTCAGCATAGCAATGAAAAATGAGGGCTGGGGGAGAATATTGCATTTGTGTCCCCTTGGCCAGCCTCTCAGGAAGAGAAAAGAGCAGACTGTGGAAACTGCCACCTTTAATACTCCCCACTGCCAGCGATAAAAATGGCCATAAAAGCTCAGGCTCTCTAACTCTCCCATCTGAGTTGGCAAGGAATCAAGGTGAGGAAGAGGAAAAAGTACTTTTCTAGTGCCTAAATAAAGGAAGAATTTCCATTCCTCTCCATATATGAATGGGAGGAAAGGAGACATGGCTCCACCCTCCTTGTGCTCCCACCCCACTTTCCCCAATTCACACATCTTAAAGATAAGTGCACTTAGGCAGGCGCTGTTGCGGCACCAGCACACTGGGTTCTAGTCCTGGTTGGGGCGCCGGTTCTGTCCCGCTCCTCTTCCAGTCCAGCTCTCTGCTGTGGCCTGGGAGTGCAGTGGAAGATGGCCAAGGTCCTTGGGCCCTGCACCCACATGGGAGACCAGGAGAAGCACGTGGCTCCTGGCTTCGGATCAGCGCGGTGCGCCGGCTGCGGCGGCCATTGTGGGGGTGAACCAATAGAAAAAGGATGACCTTTCTCTCTGTCCTCTGTCTCTCTCTCTCTCACTGTCCACTCTGCCTGTCAAAAAAAAAAAAAAAGGAAAGAAAAAAGATAAGTGCACTTACTATGATTTCCTAACTAAGGCTCACAAGGCTTAAGTGGTAAATCTTACCATACCATTCGTTAGTAATCGCACACACAAAGTTCCCTGGCTGCTGCTCTAATATACTTTTTCCACAGTGTAATGTTTAAATCTTTTTCCCCTTGCTTTTACGCTTATAACCAAAGTGTAGAGTGTAGAGTGTGTGCATGCATGTGTGTGTGTGTGTGTGTGTGTGTGTGTAGAGGTAGATTTTAATTAAAGGATTTGATTAGTTAATTCCTAGTTAATAGAGATAATTGTCATATGGAAGAACTCTGTTTTAAGGAATAGGGATTTTAATAGAAAATATTGTTAATATTGAATTATGTCAAAATCGTTTAACTTTGGAGACTGGATGTCCCTGATTCAAAACCCTGCTCTGTCACCTTGTCTTGTTTCTTCTCTTAGGCAATGACAAACCCCAAATCATAAAGGTTTTTTGGTCTCCAAGGCATGATTTTCTTGCGGTTTTCCCAACTGCACAGTACTTAACCCAGAGGACTGACCCTAGGACTTCCGGCTCTAACTAACTGCCCTGGTTTTGACTTCACAAGAGGAAGGAAGGCTTCCGTGGAGTGGAAGATCTGGTTGAAGCAGACGCTAGTGTTAAAAGAGCAGTCGCTCCTCTCACTAAATGGCTCCAAGAGCAAGGAGTCAGCCTGCTCTTTCCCCTCCCAGCCAACCTCCCATCCTCCATCCACACCCCCTTTACCCAGGCAAAGGGGTGTGTGTCTATCTGCATATTCATTAAAATGCGCCAAGTCTCAGAACTGGCTTTCTCTCCCCTCATTCTACTGCCTGACAAAGGATTTGTGACAAAAGACCTTCTTCCTGGTTTGTAAAACAGTTGTGTAAAACTCGGACTGTAAAGTCACAGTTGACTGCTTTAATGTGGAACAGCTGGGAGGGTGTAGACACACTGGCAGGTTGAGACAGGGACTGGGAATGGTCCCCCATTCTGCACAGGGTCGACTTAGTCACACCACCTGCTGCCCCTATTATCTCAAGAGCAAACCAGTCATGACAGCCTCAACAGACGGACACACGGCACCAGACGGTGCAAGGGAAGTTAAGAAAGGATAAATTAAGTGATCAATAAAGATAAGGGACCCGCTCAGCAGTAAATGGTGCTGACAGATCAGACAAAACATGAAGCAAAGGGGCATTTGATAATGTGGGGGTGTGTGGAGCTTAGCGTCAACTTTCATAGTATTGACATTTCAGAGACCACTGGGACACTGACAGTGGGTTTTCCCTGACTGCTTGGAGGTGGTTCCTTTATCTTTCCATGGTACATCGAGAAGGGTCCAGCCTCCGGTTTAAAAGTGTAGAAAGGCACATGCATGAAGGAGATCTCTGCTGGCATTGCCCCAGGCCAAACTAGACAGTACACGTGGGGGAAATCTGAGGTCTGGTGACCACAAAGCTGCCTTTTTCTTTTGATGTGAGGAGGGTCATTCATTCATTCGAGCTGATCTTGTATGAGCATCCATTCTGGACTAAGCATAGTGCTAGACCTAAAAGACGATGGAGGCTGATGGTTTTATTAGTGGCAGTGGTACAAAATTCTAATTTTCTGGAAGACATTTCAGACCAACAAAGGAGACAGCTTGTCCCAACTCAACACCTCCCCACCTCAACACCAGTCTGTAATCTTTTAAGTGCTACAGATGCTGATGAATGACCAGGGCTGCATGAAGGTGTCAAGTACGTTTGTACAGAGCAGGCTGGACGGGAGAAAGTGCAAGGAGAGGCATTGCTGGCAGAAGGAACAGCATAGAGAAGCAGGGAGAGGTGGCAGATGTGGCCTTCTTTCCCAGACTTGGGCCTGCAGAGTTCTCAAAGTCACGGTCTACTGAAGGGAATGATTTAAACAGTGCAGTTTTTTTCACATAGACAGTAGTTCCATCAGCCTTTCGTATCCATGTATTTCGCATCCCTGGGTTCTGCATCTGTGGATCCATACTCATGGATTCAAACAACTGTGGACCAAAAACTTATGAAAAAAATGCAACTGTACTGAAAATATACAGACTTTTTCTTGTCATTGTTTCTTAAACAATATAGTGTAACAACTAGTTACATAGTGTTAGGTATTATTAGTAACCTAGAGAGGATGTAAGGGCTGCAGGAGGACTTGTGGACATAATATGCAACTAGTACAGCATTTTTTTATATATATTTTTTAATTGATTGATTTTTATGTAACTTCCAATTTTTAAAATCATTTCCAATTGTCTTTCTATACGGAAGATTGATTCAGTATACATTAAGCAAAGATTTTGTTAGTTTGCACCCGCGTAGAGACACAAGGTGCAAAAATACTGTTTCAGTCCTAGTTATTGCATTACTTCACCTTGGACAACACATTAAGGACAGATCATACATGGGCCATAAGTACACAGTGACTACTGTTGTTGATTTAACAATTTGCCACTCTTGTTTATGGCGTCAGTAATCTCCCTAGGCTATAGTCATGAGTTGCTGAGGCTATGGAAGCCTTTAGTGTTCGCCGACTTGGATCTTGTTCTGACAGGGTCATAGTCAAAGTGGAGGTTCTCTCCTCCCTTCGGAGAAAGGTACCTCCCTCTCTGGTGGCCCTGTTCCTTCCGTTCGGATCTTACTCGCAGAGATCTTTCATTTATGTCTACTTCTTCTTCCTTTTTTTTTTTTTCCCAGAGTGTCTTGGCTTTCCATGCCAAAAATACTCTCATGGGTTCTTGAGCCAGATCCTGATGCCTTAAGGGCTGATTCTGAGGCCAGAGTGATTTATTAGGATATCTGCCATTCTATGAGTCTGCTGTGTATCCTACTTCCCATGTTGGATCAGTCTCTCCCTTTTTTAGTTCTATCTGTTAGTATTAGCAGTCTCTAGTCTTGCTTGTGTGATCCCTTTGACTCCTAGACCTATCAGTGTGATCAATTGTGAACTGAAATTGATCACTTGGGCCAGTGAGATGGCTTGGTACATGCCACCTTGCTGGGGTTGTATTAGGTTCCCCTGGCACATTTCTAACTCCATCGTTTGGGGCAAGTCCGATTGAGTTTGCCCAAATTTATTTGTTTTTTGTTTTTTTTTTTTTTTTTTGGACAGGCAGAGTGGACAGTGAGAGAGAGAGAGACAGAGAGAAAGGTCTTCCTTTGCCGTTGGTTCACCCTCCAATGGCTGCCGCAGATGGCGCGCTGCGGCCAGCGCACCGCGCTGATCCGATGGCAGGAGCCAGGTGCTCGGTGCTTTTTCCTGGTCTCCCATGTGGTGCAGGGCCCAAGCACTTGGGCCATCCTCCACTGCACTCCCGGGCCACAGCAGAGGGCTGGCCTGGAAGAGGGGCAACCGGGACAGAATCCGGCGCCCCGACCAGGACTAGAACCCGGTGTGCCGGTGCCGCAGGGCGGAGGATTAGCCTGTTGAGCCGCGGCGCCAGCCCGAATTTGCCCAAATTTAGTACAGCATTTTATACCAAGAGCTTGAGCATCAGCAGGCGATCCTGGAACCAATTCCCCTCAGACACCGTGGGCTGACTGTGTGTGAAAATTTGAATTAATTTTTTTGAGGTAAAACCCCAATATGTCCAAGGCATTAGGGGAGGGGGCTGCTCCATCAGACTGCTTTCGGCTCTGTCCCTACAACTTCAAGAGTTTGTGCCTATTCTGCTCTGCTATCAGTAGAAAAGCTTGAGACTTGGATTTGAGCTGCACTCAGTGTGGTGCAGCTGGAAAATAAGCAGCATGGAGGGAGGAGCTGGGGTGAGCAGGGGAAGGGAGAAGGAAAGAGGGTCGGAGAGGGCCATGGCCATGATGGGAGGGCTCCCAGGCCTCCTGTTTAGACAGAGCACACAACATACAAAGTAGTTTTAAAGAATTGTTTCGCTGGACTCTCAACATAACCCTTGAAACGGGGATAGTACAAGAACATCTGTGCATTTGTTTAATGCTGATTTTCAAGAAGGTCCTGTGACTAAAACAAAAGGAATGGACTCAATGAGAAAAAGAGACTAAAATTATTGAGTGCTTACACTAGGCCAAGCACTTCAACATTCGTTATCTTATGTAGCTTTGGTTTATGCGACAGAAGAGCCAAAATATCAGTCTAAGCAGGGTTTAAATAAGAGCTATTCAGAGATGGTCATTACAGAGCTAGCGGGAGGGACCACTACCCTTCATTCTAGGCTCTTTCCGTACTCTGTTCCATTATCCCCAAGAACCAAAAAGTGGTCAGCCATGGCCATCATGCCGGTGTTCAAGAAATAGGAAGGGATTAAAGAAGGGCCCGCGAGAATCCCAATTTTATTTCACTGGCCAAAATTTAGTCATGTGGCGAAACTAGCTGCAAGGGAATCTGGGAAATGTAGTCTTTTAACTAGACAGCAGTGTGCCCAAATATAAATGAAGAGAACAGCTATGGAATTAGTATCTAGATGAGGAAGTGCTTCTCAGAAGGTGAATGATTTGTCATGAGTCACAGACCAGAATGCTATAGGAAGCCAAAGAGCCTGTGTTCAGTTATAGTTGGCCCTAAATCCAAATCTGGTGCTACTTCTTTACTTGACTGCACCTGGACATGGCACTGTGGAGTTTTGGGATGGTGGTGGGAGGTGATGGTTAAGCTATGATAAAATTAAAACTGAAAAAGTAGGAATACACTGAATCCCATGATGAAGATCAGAATCAATGATAAAGAATCCTATACCATATGTTTGGTGACAATTATAAACTACCATGTCTTGAACCTTGACCACATAGAGGGCTTTATTCTGCATAAGCTCACTGTTGCTCCCACATTTAGAAGATAGTTGTCAATAGTTCACATTTACAAATAATGTATGTTAAATGAGTGGTTGGGATAAGCAGGAGAAGAGAGCCGGAGAAAGGCTAGTTACAGAGGATCTGGCCAGAGGGGTTAAATAACTTGCCCAATTAGGATTTTTCTCTTTTTGCTCTATCTTTATACCACAGTATCTCCCAATGAAGCATTTGAAAGTAGTAAACTTCACTATAGATTTATATTCACCTACAGTTTACCTATCATCATTTCAGAGGCGAAAGGATCCCTAGTCTTTGCCAATCAACTTCCGTGTCACTAATAGTGGAGATACTGAGGCACAGGCGTGTAACAACAGCAGCAACTACAATAGTAATCCTACTTAGGGAGTACCGAGTGCTGCAGGGGAGCTGAGTGCTCAGTGCTGGCCGGCAGTGCTTGGCTTGCTTCCACGACCCTGTCAAGGGAAAAAGAATTGCTGATCCGAAGAACGAGACTCTAAAACGTTGAATGCATCATGGTGACTAGTAGGCAGGATCACTGTGCTAAAGAGCCCCCAACGTTGCTTCCTCCATCTGTATTCTGAGATCTGGACAGGGCCTGGTCCATCAGGGTAGGCCTAACCACCTCTGTCTATCTCATCCTCCTTCTCTTTCTCCTTTCTTCTCATCCTTCTTCCTCTCTCTTCATTCCTTGTTCTCCCATTCTTCTTCCTCATTCTTTCCCCATCTCTTCTCCCACGCCCACCCCACAGCAAACTAGCCCACACCTTTTCTCAGTTTCCCTCGACCTCCTTCCCTCATGAACCCACCAGAGGAGAGTCAATTCTGAGATTCTGATTTGGAAGAATGTGTAGGCTTGGCTTAGTCTTAAAGCTAAAACCCTATTCCCCATCACAGCTTTCCCAGAACTTAGAACAAAGGTTTGCAAAGATAAATGCAAAGTGGAACTTGGATTTCCATTCTGCTATGGATCCTCAAAAGGAGGAGCAAATGCAGGGTGGGATTTGGGCACACCTGGTTTCTTCAATCCAATACAATCATCCTTGAGCAGTAAGAAGGGCTTACCTTGTGCAGGATCTCATGCAGCCCTCACAAAAGTCATCTTAGGAAAATGCTCTTACCACTGATGAAGAAACCAAGATTCCCAGTGTGAGGGATGTTCCCAAAGTAACACCACCAGTGAGTGGCAGTGCAACCAAGGTTGTAGTCCATGACAGTCTGGCTCCAAACCCTGCTTTATCTGAAGGCTGGCCACTGGTCCCTCTCTTCTCCCCTCCACACACTGTACAAAAGGAACTTGCATGTGCCAATACCACCTTGACTGTTACTCTGACAATCTTATGTGAAGTAGAGAATCCCTAGTTTTTCTAAAACTGCTCCTGACAGTCAACATCCTAATCTTTAGTTAATGCCTTGCATCTGTGAACTGGTTACTCACCAAGCTGGCCATGGAACTAATTCCTTTTGTGAACTGGACTACAAATTAAATCTTTTTAAAATATTTATTTGAGAGGCAGAGTTGCAGAGAGAGGGAGGGAGGAACAGAGAAAGAGAGATCTTCCATCTGCTGCTTCACTCCCCAAATGACTTTATTTTTTTTAATTTTTTTATTTTATTATCTATTTATTTGACAGGTAGATTTATAGGCTGTGAGAGAGAAAGGCAGAGAGAACGGTCTTCCTTCCATTGGTTCACCCCCAAATGGCCACTACAGCCGGCGCTGCTCTGATCCAAAGCCAGGAGCCAGGTGCTTCATCCTGGTCTTCCATGCGGGTGCAGGGCCCAAGTACTTGGGCCATCCTCCACTGCCCTCCTGGGCCACAGCAGAGAGCTGGACTGGAAGAGGAGCAACTGGGACTAGAACCTGGCACCCATATGGGATACCGGCGCCGTAGGCGGAGGATTAACTAAGTGAGCCACGGCGCCGGTCCTGCCCCCAAATGACTTTAGTTGGTTCTGGATAAAGCAAAAGCCAGGAGCCTGGGGGTGGGCACTGTGGCATAACAGGTAAAGCTTCCTCCTGCAGCACCAGCATTCCACATGGGTGCTGGTTGAGTCCTGACTGCTCCAGCTCCCTGCTAATGCACCTGGGAAAGTAGCGGAGGATGGCCCAAATCCTTGAGCCCCTGCACCCACGTGGGAGACCCAGAAGAAGCTCTGGCTCCTGGATTCAGCTCAGCTCAGGCTGTTGCGGCCATTTGGGGAGTGAATGAGCAGATGGAAGACCTCTCTCTCTGTCTCTCTTTCTCTACCTCTCTCTGTAACTCTTTCAAATAAATAAAATAAATCTTCAAAATGAAACAAAAAGAATGCCTGCCTTCTGTGTTAAAAGCCTAGGCCTCAGACCTTATGCTTAATTGCAAATGGCCAAAAGGTTTTGCAGACTCTGCTTTCTGGCTCATTGAATGTGGGTTGGCCTTGGGATTTACTTAGATCAACAGAATACAAGTGAAGTGTCTATGAGTTCTGAGACAAGGCCTCAGCACTACTTGTAGGTTCTGCTTTCATTTCCTTGGAAGGCTGCCACCTGATGAGCAAATCTACAGAAGCCTCCTTGAAGAGAGATCCAGTGCCAGCATTCCCAACTGAGGCCCAGAGCGGTCATCAAGGCCATCCCAGGCCAACTCCAGTGCAGCCAGCATAAGCCCCCAGCCAAAGCGCAGAATCATAGAGAGTAATAACATGGCTGTTGTAAGCCGGGAAGTTTCGGGTGGCTTGTCGTGTAGCAAGCGGTGAGGTCAGGGGGCTGAACTACTGCGTAGCCGTGTGACCTTGGACAGGCTTGCACAGTTTCCTTGAGCTCCAGCTCTCCTATCTATAAATGTGAATGACTAGTCACAAGTCAAGGGAACTGCATGTGTAGCACTTGCTATGTAGATATCAGATGGTTAAAACACATGAAATTCCTTCCTCATGAAGAATAAATTATGCAAGGCTAAGCCTGAGAGGAATGCAAAGTGGCTGGAATATCAAACTGTAGATTAGAATTGTAAAAATTTAAGAACATGCTAAGTCGCAAATTCCTGGAACAGACAAGTAGGTATAGGGATTTTTTTTTTTTTTTTTTTTTTTTTTGCTAAGAGGGGATTTAGAGTATTGGTTGCATGCCGGGATTTGAGGATCTTTAAGGTTCATTCTATTATTGAGAGTCTGTGAATCTCAGCTCCAAGAATCATTCTGTGAGCCAGAATAAAACTTTGTTCTCTTTTCCTCATGGTCTTTCTAACCAGATTTCCTGTAATGCTTACTGGTAATGCCAGATTGTAGCTGACATCTTACCTGCTTTGTTAGGCTTGGGTTCTTTCTAATGCCAACTGAAAGCTAGCCAAGAATAGAAGACTGAAAATTTGATGAATTCATCATCAAACACAGAGCAATGCTACAGAGCAATTTTACCAGCAATGCTAATGGGAGCAGAAAAAAATGATTATGATAATAAAGGAAGCAGGAGATAGAAATATAGAAGTTTTGTTTCGCTGATTGGTTAAAGACATGTTAAGTGTTCTATGAGTGGTTGTTTGGACGGTGTTTTTATTTGTGGCTTTTGGCTTGCTTGTTTTCAGTTGTTTGTTTCAAATTTAAAGATTTCATCTTGATTGTATGGTGAAAAACCTTTTACAGCAAGTGCCCTCCTGTTTCTCTGTTACCTATGGGGATCTCATGTAAACTCCTTACTCTCATTAAATACATTGAAAACCCATACAAATGACTTAACCCAGAAACCCACAGTTGCATTTGGTAGATATTTTAGTTCTTTTTTTAAACTAAAGACATTTAGAAACATAAAGTAAATGAAAATGAAATATTTCAGCAAGTGATAAACCAGTTCCTATTTCCCAATTTTAAGTGGTTTGAGGAAACAAGGTACAGGGCTATGGCTTCGAAATTGAAGTTATAAAATAAACCTTCACAGACTAGAAGAGAGCTGAACTAGTCTCCTATGCCTCGCTGATGTTTTCATGGAAGAAAAATTAAATTCCCAGGTCCAGTTTTCTCCCTGTATTTTCTGGTCTTGAGCTCTGGCCTTGGGATCAGACCACACCCTCCATGTCTCTTTGCTGGTGCGAGTCCTCATCTTTGGGCTTTGCTCACCCCAGCACCACTGATGAATAAACATCGTGCTGTCTGTGGCGCCCCACACACTTTGGAGACACTGTTCAGCTTCAAAGTGTTCAGAATTGCCCAGTCTGGTTTCGTTAATGACATTAGTGGGCCCGCATTGTGGGGGTGAGGGGTTAGACAATGCTCATCTCTTACATCATCAAGCACAAGGAGCTCTGTCTCCAGCTGTACAAACAGCACAGGAAATGGATTTTTCATCGTGTTATTTTTTTGCCTATTAAAATTATGCAAACCCGGCAAATACAACAATTGCTTTGTTAAGTCTCTGAAATGTCTAACCATTCATTTCCCAAATAAGGAGCCTGCGGTGTGTTTGATGCTGAGGATTGTTAATCCCAAACATGGAGAACTAATAAAATAATCAAAAAAAAAAGGGGGGCCCCAGAAGTGTTTATAAATTTCAATTATCTCTTGCTCTCTATCCCAGGATTGGGTGAGACGGGATGGGGTTGCCTTCAAGTAGCACTTGAGTCAGGTTGCATTTTCTCTTCCCGGCCCCTGCTCACCAGCGTCTCTCTTTTGTGGCTGAATCGCCTTAGTGGGGCTGGTGTTTGGAGGTGCTCAGGGCCAGTGGAGACAAAGCAGGCCTGCTTCACAAAGGCAAGGGAGCCAAAGAAAGCAAAATTGAATCTCCAGCACCCTGCTCCTGAGTAAACAGACAAAACTAATGGGTCTGCCATTTCTCCTCCCATCCAATTATCGAGCTCCAGGAGAGAGAATATGGCGACATCAGCTCACACGCATTCTAACACTTTTAATCCCCTGCACACATATAAACCTCACATCCACCCACATGACTGCATTCCCAAAGCCACCCAGGCAGGCAGTGTGGAGGAATGGGCTGACCAGCTGCAGAGACCTGCTGCTTCAAGTTTCAATCAGCTAATGAGGGATATGCAAATGAAAAGCTTATGGGATTACGGCTTGTCGGACAGCGGTTCACCCCAGTGATAGAGAACTAATACAGGTGTTAGTAAACGGGTTATTAGGCCCAGCCTAATTTAGGCCTATTCACGCTGCGCTTGCACTCTTAGCCTAAGCATTTGTCCTCGTCCTGGAGGCCCAGCAGGAGCTATCTTTAGGCCTGTGGTGGGTCTGACGTGAACCCCTCACTAGAAGATATGAAGTTAATCAATCCAGCCGTTGGATGGTCAGGCACACAGGGCGCCATGAGAGCGGCCTAGCAGTGCCGGCTTTCTTCTCTCTCCAGGGGGAAGGGCCTGAGAAACTGCCGTGGGGCAGCGAGAGGCCGTTCAGCGCAGCGCAGCAGTGTTCCCCCTCGTGCTGCTGCCTTTCAGCCCCTCCCAGGCAAGTACTTGCCGGGAGCTGCACCCAGCCCCTGGGCTTTTCTTCCTTGGAGCCCGAGCGCTTGCTCTGTATGCTGCGCACCTCTGCAGGGTGGCACAGCCTCGCTGCGGGCTGTGCAGCTGAGGATGGGTGCTGTGGAGGAGCCAACGGCTTCAGCCCGGCAGTTTCCTCTGCTAGCTGACTACCAGATGGGGTCAGGTCCCCAGCTCCCCTAGGTCAAAGCCGAGTAAGGCCCACATTCTTCGTCTGCATTTCTGAAATCCCCTAAGTTTAGAAAATCTAAGGATTTTTTTTTTTTTGATTTATTTATTTATTTGAAAGAGTTACAGAGAGAGCGAGAGTGAGTGAGTGAGAGCAAGAGCGAGTGAGAGAGTGAGTTTCCATTCGCTGATTCGCTCCCCAGATGGTCACAATGGCCAGGGCTGGGCCAGGCCAAAGCCAGGAGCCAGGAGCTTCATACAGGTTTCCCATGTGGGTGGCAGGGGCCCAAACACTTGGGCCATCTTCCACTGCTTTTCCATGGGTATTGTCAGTGATCTGGATTGAAAGTAGAGCAGCAGGCACACAATCCAGTGTCCATACGGGATGCTGGCATCACAGACAGTGGCTTTACCCACTACACCACAATGCTGGCCCCCAAAGGATTTTTTTTTTCATAAAAAAATTTGAATTGACACAAGGCTACATGTGCCCTTTATATCCATTAAGTCTAACAATTTATGTATATCTAGTGGCAGATATATTACTCTGTCTGATTTTGAGGTGCTATTATATATAGATGCTGCTTTGGGTTTTATGCAATGTATACATTTGACATCATTCATAAATTTGTTTTAAAAATATGAATCCTGAAACATGTGGTCTAAGAGTTTCAGAAATGAAGTTATAGAACTGAATATTTGATTCATCCACCAACAACTAGAGGAACATTTATCAATAACTACATTATAACGCTGTACCAAAAGAATCTTCCAGTGTCAAAGACACTGCCAATAGTACAGGCTAACCCCTGTGTAGTCATCGAGGTACCCGAGAAAGCAAGCTAGAAGGCAGTCGTTAGGTGGTAACCATAGATTAATCTGAACACCTATGAACCACAGCTAATGTTACATGAAGAATTTCCTGTGTTGCCAGGCTCTGCACACACTGTGCTATTCAACACATAGAAAAGCCATCTTACAAATGGAGCAACAAAGACTCAGAGAGACAACTTTCTCATGTCCTTCATGTATTTTGAGGGATATTTCATCCAGACTTGAGAGACCGTGGTAAATAGATCTACCTGAAAGTAGAATTCCTTGTTCTGGTAGTGGGAACATTCTCAGCTTCCTCCTTCCTCTGATAACATGGCAGAAACACTGACCAAGCTTTATAATTTGTGCTTCTGAAAGCCATTTTGCCTCACTCTGTCCTCATGCCTGTCACTTGACAGCTTTCATTTTCTTTTCCAGTATCCTCACCTTCTGGGAATACAGCCTTCATCATTTCGACTTTATACCTGAGAAACTCAACTTTCCCTCTTTCCCATTACTACTTATATGTGTGCTTGTCTGTAAAATACCCAGATTAGAAGTCTGTGTTCAATGTATCTGTATGTCTCCAAGAGCAGCTAGAACAAGGCTTCAAACAGGGAATTCACTCCCCAAATATCTCATGAACACCTACTACATGCCAGATACTGGGAAGACAGTACAGATGAAGAAATGGATGGGATAGAAGAAAGCACTTATTGAGCATTTACCATTCTCATTGATACATATGTGTTAACCTGTTTAATTCTCTCCAAAATCCCCGGAAGAAAGAGCTAATATGATCTCCACTCTGATCAGAGAGTGGAAATCAATTGCCCATAGATGATACACAGCATATGGCAAATTTGGAATTCAAACTCAGGCAATTTAGCACCAAAGTGTTGGTGTTGAACTATTTTGCTGTCTTGTAGCTCCATAAGAAATAGTCTTTTTCAAGACGTTGCTGCACTGTTGGAGAAAATGGATTTGTAAAATAATTACAATTCCATATCCTCAGTATTAGCATGTCAGACAGCGGAAATACAAAATCAGGAGGCACCGACTCTGGAGAACCCCAGGAAAACCTCTCAGAGGCGGCTTTGATAGATCTTCACATAGACTTGTTGATTATAGCATGCATAGACTTCTTCACTTACTCTTGTTTATTTAACACGTATCAAATATGGAGGCATGGAAAATGTGAACTCAGAGGGAAGTAAAGACGGTATCTCCAATATGAAGACTTTCATGCAATACAACAGTTCAACTCACCTGTGTAAAAGGATGAAACCCTGTCATGTGCAGCAAAATGCTTGAAACCGGAGGACATCATGTTAATGGAAATAAGCTGGACACAGAAAGACAAATACCACATGTTCTCCCTTATATATGGGAGCTAGAATTAAAAAAAACAAGAACCTCAAGCTGAACACAAACTGTTGATTGCCAGAGGCTAGGCAGGGAGCTGGGAGGAAGACAAAGAGGAATTTGGATTAAAAAAATAAGGAGGCCGGCGCCGCGGCTCACTAGGCTAATCCTCCGCCTTGCGGCGCCAGCACACTGGGTTCTAGTCTCGGTCTGTGTACCGGATTCTGTCCCAGTTGCCCCTCTTCCAGGCCAGCTCTCTGCTGTGGCCTGGGAGTGCAGTGGAGGATGGCCCAAGTGCTTGGGACCTGCACCCCATGGGAGACCAGGAGAAGCACCTGGCTCCTGCCTTCGGATCAGCGCGGTGTGCCGGCCACAGCACGCCAGCCACAGTGGCCATTGGAGGGTGAACCAATGGCAAAGGAAGACCTTTCTCTCTGTCTCTCTCTCTCTGTCCACTCTGCCTGTCAAAAATTAAAAAAAATAAAATAAGGAAAGCTGGGTGTGGTTCATTAATTGTGACCAAGGTACTAATAGGAGATGTTAATGCGGGGAATGAGGCCGAGGCCAGCATTGTGGCATAGTGGGTTAAGCCACTGCCTGCAGCACCGGCATCCCATATGGGTGCCGGTTTCAGTCCTGGCTGCTCCACTGGTGATCCAGTTCCCTGCTAATGTGCCTGGGAAAGCAGTGGAAGATGGCCCAGGTGCTTGGGCCCCTGCACCCATGTGAGAGACCCAGAAGAAGCTCCTGGCTTCATCCTGGCCCAGCCCCAACATTGCAGCCACTTAGGGAGTGAAGCAGCAGATAGAAGACCTCTCCGTCTGTCTCTCACCCAGCCTCTGTAACTCTGCTTTTCAAATAAATTAAAATAAAAATTTTTTTTATAATGGGGGAAATGGAGTGAAGGGTATATGGGAACTCTGTATATTGCCAGCTCAAAATTTTTATTTTGTAAATTTAAGACTTCTGAAATAAAATGTTTAGAAGAAGACTTTCCCACTGAGATCAGTCGTGATATTAACAAAAATAGCTTTTTAGTGCTGTTTAAAGAAAGTTGCCAACATTTGGAAGATCTGCATAATTTATTTAACCAATATTTTCCAAATGACCAGTGCAAAATGCTACAGTCAGGTATGGGTAAAAGATCCATTCAGAGTGCCAGTTGCACCAGTGATTTTTAATATGATAAAGTATGAAAATTCCATTGAAATGGTTTAATTTCCACATTGCTGCTAATCTTTAAGAATTCACTACTTTTAAAGCTGAGGGGCACAGTCAAAGAATTAAATCCAGTAATGTGAGATGGTTGTTGAAACATTCATTTTTGTTTTTTCCAATTACATACTTGTGGGGCCAATTTTTCTTCATAAACTTCAACCAAAACAACATGTCAACAGATTAAATGCACAGGCAGATATGAGAATCCAGTTGTCTTCTACTAAGTCAGACATTAAAAGGATTTGCAAAAATGTAAGACAATGCCACTCTTATCAAGTATGTTTTCTTTTGGGAAATGATTATTTTTCATAAAAATGTTATTTAAATACACTAACATATAAGGCATTTGTTTTAATGAATTAATAAATATGTTTAAAACCTTTCCATTTTAGTTGTTAATATTGCAAATAGTGAAAGAGATAATCTTCATCAACAAAAGTCTTTGGAATTCTTGATCTTTTTTTTTTTTTCCAAAGTATACAGGGGTCCTGAGACCAAGAAGCTTAAGAATCACTGACCTAATAGAGCATTATTTTGTCCATGAAGGGTAAATGAGAGTTTTCTTGATGAGAAAGAGAGGCCAAACTGGGTGTGTGAAGCCAGGAGGGCCCGTGCTTGGGATGCCATAAGGGGTCAGCTTGGCTGGGCTGCAGCTTCTGCAGAGCCGAGGACAAAGGAGAGCTTGTAAAGCTGTAGACCCCTTGTTTGCCTGCATAGGGGTTTGTGTTTATTCAGTGGGCATCTGGGAGCCACCGGAAGTCTTTAAGCAGGGTCATGATCTGATCTGATCTGCAATTTAGAGTGATCGCTCTGGACTGGGTCTGTAGCAACATTTATCAGGGCCTAACCCCAGGAATTTTGTTGGGCTGCCATTGCATTTTAGAAGTTTGGGTTTGATAGCTGGTCTGTGCAATCATTGTCTGCTCTTGCAATCCCCGAGTCCCACATGTATGCCAGCTTCCTGTCCTTGGAGGGTGCAAACCTGTGAGCACTGCAGTGGGAAGAGACAGGGCGGTCCACAGCAGAGGGGCTGTCTCGACGGGGTGACACTGCCAGCTTACCAGGGTCTCTGGGAGGGTCCTCTTTGACCGGAGGGCCCTTGAAATGCAAGCACTCTTTGGCACAAACAGAAAGAAAAGAAGGGGGCTTTATGTAACAAGCAAAATTAGGTTTTGAGAAAATAAGATTTTTCCAATTTTTAGATTTCTTTCATTTTCTTTTAGTGAAAAGAAGCCACTACACCTTATGACCTAATTTTCTACAAACTCTTCTGGAAGATAGCAAATTGATGTGCCCATTATCATAAGGGGTATCTTTTATCCTCTTGGGGGAAAATCTTATAGTAAATTAGTGTTTAAAAACTGTAATTCTTATTTATTTCTCAAGGACAATTGTGATATAATAAAAGAAAAGAAAAAAAAATCACCTCTAATCCCCTCCTCCACACACACTATTTTTATTATTTTCCATGAGCTCTGTCTTGGCCCACAACATATATAATTACTACACAGTCACAGCATTAGAACCATTTTTCTATTCTACCTTCTTGGTTTATTAAAGCAAGAGAAAAATGGACCCAATTGAGTTCCTGCTGAATACCAGAGACTGTAGGTGTTGTAACATACTTAATTCTTGTAGTTACTTAATAAGTGGGAATTAGTCATAATTTTCTAGAAAAGTAGAGTGTCCTATAAGAGGTTGTGTGAATACTTATTGGTTATCAAAAGAACCAGCTTGTTAATGACAGAGGAGGACCAGCTCTTTCTGGTTGTAAGGTCTCTTCCTGTTTTCATCATATTTTCCCATATTGGTTCATCATCTCCATTGCTATACATTGTGTTAGTTTCACAGTATTCTTATAGATTATAAACTGCCCGAAGGCAGGAACTCTGGCTAAGCTCTCTTTATCCCCAGCACCTGCACAGGGTCTGGCATGTCAAAGGTACTGAATAAATATTTATTGAATAAATGCAGCCCACTTTGGATGAGCTCAGGGTTCACGAGAGCCTCCTACTGGATTTTTGCCCTCCTTCTCCTTGCTTACTTCATTTGGTGACATTTGATCAAATTTTTATATGCTTCATGAGTTCTTCCTCCACGTGAGTTCAACAAGAAACTCACAGTCTAACAACGAGGCAGCAGGATACTGGAAAGGGAGTGCTTGCTATAGGCGTGCACTTAGAGAAAGGAGCAACTCTCCTGGACTAGGGGTGTGGGGACATCTGGGGTGGCCTTCCAAGAAAGACGGTGCTGTTCCTTGCACAGATAGCACCTGATTCCTAGCTAGCTGTCTTTGGAATGAAAGAAGCCTCAGATGACAGGGGTTTCATGGAGCAAAGACTTGAAGGTTTAAGCTTGTCTGAATTCTTTTTGACATTTTATCTTAAACAGAAAGTACATAACACACATTTTTATTCTTTGAACACCATATGATTTAAATCCATAAAGGCATCTTGCTATGTTAAGGAATTGAAGGAATTCTATTTGTAATTTCTCTAAAAAGTGAATAATTGCTACCTTCCCCCTGAAAAATGTGCCTTTTATCCAAGACTCCATATACCTAATTTTCCAGCTTCTATAGTTCATAGGGTTTAGAGTTAGTGTCATGTACAATGCCTTTGGTTATTCAATTTTTCTTATCTGATACTGTAAAATGAAGGTAAACTCTTTACTGATTGGTTGGCATCAGTTTTATATGGATTTACTAGTGTGATCTTTTGCATTCTATCTATGCCAACATCCTCAGGATTCAGAATGCTGATATGACAATTATAGCACCAGATAGAGCTGATTCAGGATGTGTTACATGGTTATCTAAAGAAATGATTTTCTCTCCCTTCAGAAATGTCATTTACCAGGCCTGTGAACTGGTATAGAATTTATCTTTGAATAACAACATAATCAGCAGCCAGCGCAGTGCCCTGCAATTTGACTGAAGGAAACTTTTCTGAACTTGGAATTTGTAGGGACAGGTATGTAATTAGACTTCTGTCCTCTGTCTCTAAAATTGTCTTCTTCTTCCTGCCCTTGCCTACATTTCACTGGGGAATTTATTTTCCTGGAAAACTAGAAAAGATATTGGAATTATTTAAATGCCAGAGTTCGAGGCAACTGTATGTATTTTGTGATTCTGGTTGATCTATGGAAGAGTAATTCCAAATGAAAGTTATTGAACAGGGAGTCTTGTAATATGATTCTGCTTCTCCAACACAAACTAAATATCAGTTGTTTTTATCTGCAGTTGTCTCCTTGAATATGAGAGAAACTTTAACTTTGCTTGTTCTCTTGGAAGAGAGAGGGCCGAGATTTCTCAAATTCTTCTACACAAAAGTGGTTTTTGCTGCCTAAATACTTTTACTGTTGGAAATAAAGGAATCAGTTGGCTAAGTCCTTCAGCAAATGTTCCAAATACCTAATTTGGGCCAACACCTTGTCCTGGGATTGGCCTGTTAACCTTTCACCCTTTACCCAGCCTGCCATGCGGACATGATCCTCTCAGCATCCTCCCAGGCCAGGCTCGCAACATGCACGCTTAAGTCTATTTAGCCTGGGGATTTGGGGAGGCAGCTTTTCCACACTGCATTGTTCATCACTGCCATTTGTTCTCTGTAGTTCCTCCCAATTAGTGGGCCAGCACTTTGAAAACATGTGATTTTGTTGCCTTGTAGACAATTCCTCTGTTCCCAGTGGAGAGAAACAAGAATGGGTTCCTGACATTGTATAAGATGTCATTGTGTTTACGTATTCAGATCTAGTCCATAAAGAAATTGGTGCCTCACATATTGCAACACCTGTGACTAATGACATTAGAGGTTCCAAGCCCACTTTGTAAGTTATGGACGGTGTTACGTGTCCAGTTTCCCTAGCTCCTTGCAAGAAACCTATGGAATAAGTAGCAATCATTAACACTCAGTTTCAGCTGAAATTGAAGAAAGTATTTCCAAAACCATTCATGTAAAATTGACTTATTGCCTGTTTCCATTTGCTATTTCATTTGAATAATAAGCTTCTGGATTTACAATAATTTGGTTTTCAACTTAATTGGTTCATTTTTCATTAACACAAGCAACTGAACAGGGAAAGTAAGATGTATTACAAGTCTACTGCTTCACAGTCTAGGGTTGGCACAACATAGAAAAATAAAAGAAAAATGAAGCATTAGAGGCAAATTGTAAAAATCTAAAGAGAATGCATTTGCGAACTTAGAATATGAGATTTGGCATTATAATTCAATAAAAATAGATGAGTCATTATGTAAATGGAGCTGGATAACCATTTGGAAGAAAAAAGTCCCTAACGTACATCCTATATGAAAATTACAAATGGTTCAAATATCCCAATGTCTTAAAAATAAAATTAAAAATTTAGATAAGGGTTTTAGAAATCTATTAAGTAAGAGACTTTTCTAATCAAGACAGGAAATCTAGAAGTCAGGAAAGAAATCAGATGTTTTTAATACAGCAAAATATATCATGACAAAATCAAAACCAAGCACTGGCCTAGAAATAAATATGAAATATAGAACAAAAAAGCTTAATATTCCTACTATAATTAGTGCTTCTACAAATTTTAAAAACCGAACTCTAGAGTTAGTCAAACAATATAAACAGGAAATTCACGTAGGAGGAAATCTGCAAGACCTAAAATATGTGAAAAACGAGCAATCTCAGTAGTCAAGGAGATATCTAATATTGTAATGGTGTGATATCATTTTATCTCATCCAACCGGCCAAAAATATAAAGAACAGTACCACTGTAAACTGAAGAGGATGCTAGAAATTTGTCATTCCAAAAGATACATAGGAAGGGGGAATTTGTCAATCACTACAACCTTTTTGGAAAGTAATCTGGCAACAAATATTAAAATACTTTAAGATATTAAATTTCAGTTTGGCTTAGCAACCCTAATTTTTTAAAGAATTATTTTTATTTATTTTGAAAGACAGAAGAGTTACAGAGAAAAGTAGAGCCAGAGAGAGAGGTCTTCCATACTGCTGGTTCAATTCCCAAATGACTGCAATGGCCAGAGCTGAGCTGATCTGAAGCCAGGAGCCAGGAGCTTCTTCTGGGTCCCCACATGAGTGCAGGGACCCAAGGAGTTGGACCATCTTCTACTGCTTTCCCAGGCCATAGCAGAGAGCTGGATCAGAAAAGGAGCAGCCAGGACTTTAACCTGTGCCCATATGGGATGCCGGTGCTGCAGGCTGGGGCTTTAACCCACTGTGCCACAGTACAGGTCCCCGCAACCCTAATTTTTAAAAAACACATTCCAGAGATACAAAATTTGATAAGGTTCTAAGATCAGGAATGCCTATTATGATGTCTATCATGATAAAACAAAACAAAGTATTCATTAATAGTGGCAAGGTAAATATGTCAACTGTATGAAATATTATTCAGTCTCTAAACAAACTAAGTTATAATTTTGTCTTTTAACTCAGATTAATCATGTGTTTTAAGAAAAACGAGACTAGGAATGACTTTGACATTTTATGTTTACCTTTTTAAACTTTATGTGTGTATGCGTGAACTGTGACTTTTTCTAAGCCAGTTTAGTAATTCATTACTCTTAGGCTCCTACAATGCTAGCCTCTTAAATTTTTTAGGTAAGTGAAGTTACAAAGGTACTTCAAAAATTTCATGGGAAAATGAAAGTATATTTATTTTGATGCAGAAAGTTTTGAAATCCATGCATAGTTTTTTCATAATACACATTATCCACGAGCATTTTAAAGACCCCTTTATGCATGAATTTCAATTTTTTGACATCAAAATAAACATCTATTTTAATTTCATTTCCTTTGGGAAGTAACTCATAGCAACTCCCTATAATATCACTACAAGGCTGTAATAAAAACAAGTTTTAAACTAAACTTACTATATATACAAGTATGAACGCTTACTAGAAAGTAATTGCAAATGTGTCCCATCACCAGTCCTGGAAGCTCCGGGAAGTCAGCTAGCCCTTTGGTGGCTTTAGTCACAGTACTCCATGCCAGTTTTCCTTGAGCCAAAAGTGACACCAGTGCAGAGGCAGTTTTGATCAGGCTATCAGAAATCCCCCAAAACAAACTGGACTAACACCCTTTGGGATCAAGCCTTAAATATCTTCTCTGGAGAAGCAGGCTTTAGACCTTACCAGCACTTTAAACCTTATCCGTGCAAGGTCATGGAGTTTAGATTAGCCCAATGCAATTGAATACTAACAGTTTTACCAGTGAATCTAAAAAGCTACTAAGCTCACTTGTGGAAACCCCTGAGTTCCCTGTGCTTATCAGTAAAGAATCATTGTGCTGATCAAAGATGAAGACTGTAGTAGCACATCTAGGGAAGGGCAGCTGATTAATATTGTGTGTCACGTAAGCCAACTAAAATACACACTTTCAACCTGACATTTTAAGACAAATTAGCTATATTTTAATAGCATAATAGAGAGGAAAAGGTGGATTCTACACAAAAGCATTTCTTACAGATTTGTAGAAATGGAATGAAAAGTGGAGATAAAGAGAATACTAGGGAATGGGTATTTGGTGTAGCAGTTAAGACATGGCTTGAGATGCCCACATTCCATATGAGCATGCCTGGATTCAAGTCCCAACTCCCTGGATTCATTCCCAACTCGTGCTTCCTCCTAATGCTTATGCAGCCCGGAAGCCAGCAGGTGACGGCACAAGTAGCTGCTTCTCAGCCACCCATGTAGAAGACCTGGCTCTCAGCTTTGGCCTGGTTCAGCCCTGAATGTCATAGAAGATGTAGATAATCTCTCTCTTTCTCCACCTCCTCCCCCACTTTAAACAAACAAAATCCACAGACAGTAAGGACCACACACACACACACGAGAATATTAACTTGGCCTTTATATACCTTTATACCTTCAGCACTCATATTGTTTTGGTACTTTAATGATTTTAGAGAAATATTTTTAAAAGAGGCGATAATGTCATAAAATTAACAGCTAAATTTTGCACATGCTCTTCTTTCTACCTAGGAGGTCCCACTGTCCTTTTCCATTACCTTGAACTTCCTCTGCTTCCTTCCAGTTCTCAGTTCAGAATTCACATCCGTTGGGAAGCCTTCCTTATCTGCCTCGTGTACTTATTGTCTAGGCTCCTACACGACCACAGATTTCCTAGCTGTACTCTAGTAACGATTCGTCTTTGTCTGTCTTAGACTACACATTTTAGGAGAGCAGGAACTTCGCCTTGTTGGATGCTGCACCTCTAAACCCCACACCTAGCAATAGTATTCTTGTGACTATTAGGTATTGGATCCATAAAGGAATGAATGTTGAGAGATAGCATTTAGGTTTTTTGTGGGACTTTTTAGCTTCACAATGGTTATGAAATAGGCCCAATAAAATTTCAAACTTTCTTGCCCAACTTGTTTCTGACCATTGTCTCATGAGAGAACACATGAGTCACCAGCATAGTTTTAAATGGCAATATTTGCAGTCCATAAGGGGAGAGTAAAAAGTTCTCCTATAGTAAATTGTCAGGCCTCGTGCAGTAGTGGAAATTACACCCCTCCAAACCTACTTTTTGAATCGTGGACTCACCGTTTATTTAATGTGAAATCTTGGAGGAAGTATTTAACCACTCACTGAGTTCTAGTTCCATCATGTGTAAAATAAAACAAAAAAGAAAATCACGACTTGAAGGTGTATGGTAGAAATCAAATGATAGACTATAGGTGAAACCATTGTGGCCAAAGCTCTGACTCTATGACTCCCCAGGAGTCAGTGGTGAAACAATTATCTTTGAATGAGGATGAATGGAAACTGGGAGGTGATGACGGCCAAGATGACGTCACCCCCAGCATGCACGGGGCCCCGGGGGACGAGCCGCTTGCTGGTATTTTTCATGCATGGGCCACAACATGTAGAGGCTCAGGAGGAGTGGGCAGAATCCTGGATCATCTGAGACACACTGGGCCAGAGTCTGAAGACGGTGGCCTGGAGGAGCTGAGGAGCGTGCTCAGCCCTGAAAACAGAGGCCCGAGTGTGGGTCTGGAAACAGTGCAGGCCACCGTGAGAGAGTGGATGGCTCACTGCAGAAGTGGATGGGAAGGAGAAACGAGCAGATTAAGCAGCGTCATTGATGATTCTGTTTTTGAACCATGGGACAGCGTGAAGTCAGTGAGGATGACTGCAGATGAAGTGGATTCCACACCAGGGAGCCTGGAGGGTGCAGGTGGAGCCAGCCATCAACAAGTCTTAGAAGTGTCTGACTTGCTAACCTATGTAGCACACCTACATTTCAACAAGCAGAAACTGGAAGAGGAAAATCGTAAGTTTAAATTGGCAATGGAAACCTTGGAGGAAGCTAACAGCCAGTTGTCGGAGGACTGTGCTGATCTGCGCCTTCAAGTAAAAAGTGCCCAGCAGGCTGTTATGAGAACAAATCTGTTAAAAGAAGAACTGGAAGAACTGAAAATGAGTATGAGCGTTTCAGAAGAACAGAAGACCATGATTGGGGCTCAGAACAAACGATTAGAGACAGAAAACCGGGCTCTGGTTCTTAAGATTCGGATGCTGCAGGAAGAGAATATCAGGAACATTATTGATACAGATAGACTGGAAAAGAAGATTGAGGAATTGACTAAAATTGACACAGAGCACCAAATGCAGTTGCGCACGTACGAGAACACTTTGCTTACTAAAGATGCAAGCATACGGAAGAAGGACTTAAGAATAGATGAACTGAAGTCAACCATCATAGACTACGGGAGTGTTATAGAGAATTTGCGAGGGGATAAAAATAAACTGGCTCATGAGTTGCAGCACCTGCAGCAGGAACTCCTCATAAATGGAATCCAGTTGATGGTCAGTGGATAACCCAGCAGCTTCTCTGAAGGAGCCCAGTCGCTACATCGTGAACTCCTCCTTGCTACGTCTGCAGAGAGCAGCCAAAATGAACAGCAGGGTAGTCTAATGAGCCTGTCATCGCTGGACACCATCACGGACCAGGAAGTTGTGCTGCTGCTAAGTCAGCCCAAACTCAAGGGAGAGGAGTTCACAACTGCACTTCAGAAGCTGCATGAAGAAATTTCTGAAGTTGAATCCTCTGTTCACAGCTTTTTACAACGGGTCATTAATCTGGAGATCATTATGAAAGGAAAGGGGGAGACGAGGCTTACTGAATTCAAATGTCTCATGGAAGAGAAGCTCAATCTTTGTAGGTTAATGCTGAACAGATTGGGAAGCCACAAAGAGTCTCTTGATAAAGAGTTCATCAGATTCATAGAGATTTTGAAGAAATTCCAGCTGGAATATTCCTATTTCAGAAAAGAATTTCTTTACAGACAGCAACCAGCGCAAGATGATGCTGTTGGGCAGGAAGCTGTCGTCAGGAAGAAGTTTCAAGAAGCCAGCCAAGGGTGGGAGGTCGCGGGGGAGCTGGTGGAGGCTGGAGATGAGGCAGCCCAGGCTGCCCGGGAAAAGGCGGAATCTTTGCAGCATAAATTAGAGGAAGCAGTTTCCGAACGACGGAACCTCCCAGCTATAAATACCGAGGGATCGAA
This sequence comes from Sylvilagus floridanus, assembly GCA_949820135.1. Taxonomy (NCBI): domain Eukaryota; kingdom Metazoa; phylum Chordata; class Mammalia; order Lagomorpha; family Leporidae; genus Sylvilagus; species Sylvilagus floridanus. The sequence continues at coordinate 81,438,381 of OX463224.1, forward strand.
CACTTGCCAGATACTGGAGCAGAAGAGGAGAGCACTTTTTATTATAAGGAAGGGGGGGATAAAGTCTCATATTAAGACCTAGGTGCACCATATTTTATCTTTTGGAACCCTCAGGAAAGAGGAACTATAAAATTACAAAAATATGAGCAGATGAAGAGACTGCAGATTCTTAGTCCACTCTTCCTATTCTGAACTGAGCCCCAAGGAGTGTTTTTATGACTTTACTGAGCCCATTTTGGAACTTGGTTCAACCGAGGTTATCACATCCAAAAAGTTGACTTACCACACTTTTACCAGCTCAGTTTTTGTACCCCAAAATTCCAAGCAGAATTTTCCTTACTTTGATAGAAAAAAATATTTTCAATCTCAAACACAACACAAAAACTTCTTTAAGGAATCCACTGATGCGTTGAGCAGTGATTCAGTTTTTGCAATGAAAAGATGCAAATTTCCTCGAAGAAGTGTGTCATCTGTCGGATCAGCTCATAAATGACTCAGGTACAGGATTCATGAGCACGTGCAAGTGTTGTGCATCCCCAGTGACAGATAGGGACAGTAGGAGGAAAACTCACAAGATCTCTGAGGTTTGACAATAGAAAGGCCGTGTGTTTTGTTTTCAGCATGGAAACAATAGCAGTCCTGGGCAGAGTTTTCACAGTGGTGTCAGGAACATTCTCACTTTAATTCTCACCATAGCACAGTGCTGAAGTGCTGGAGGCAGGCAAGTTTCTAAAAAATAAAAATAAAAAAAAAAAACAACTCAGGTTTTTTCAACTGATCTCCTCTTTTGTTTCAGGCATATTGTGACTCAAGGGGCTATAAGTCGCAAGTGTAAAAAGTCAGAATAATTCAGAATGGCAAACATAATAGGCAGGTTTTTTCTAAAGACGCCGTGTGTGTGTGTGTGTGTGTGTGAGTGTGTGTGTGTGTGTGAGAGAGAGAGAGAGATGTATTTATGTGAATGATAAAGGAACAATAACAAGACAATGTGGGAGGGGGTTAGAGGAGAATAAGACTTCCAGTAGTGTAAAGAGATAGATTATCTATAGCATCTGGACTTACTGTCTCAAATTTTCTAAATATATATTTTTATGTAATATAAGTTAAAGGAGTTAAAGACTTGGCTGATTCACATTGGGGGACTTTTATGTCAACAGTGATGGCGGTGGCTGTGGCTGGATCACTTCAGTAACCTATACTAGCAGCTACATGATAGCACGTGGAACAACATAGTAATCGTGTATGAGCACAGACACTGAAATCATACTCACTGAGTTTAAATCCCAGATCGAACACTGATTGAGTGTGTGTTACTAGTTGTTTTATTACTTGTGTCTAATGTGGGGTGAGTCATTTAACCTCACTGACTAGTTTTCCTTTCTGGAAAATGGACACGATAATGGTACCTACCTCATAGGGTTATTATGAAAATTGATTAATAGAAGAGTATCTGGTAGAAAATAAATACTACATGCGTTTTCTATTATCATCATCTTCTTCATCACTCCTAAGCCTGTACACCTAAACTCTGTTTTTAAACTAGGTGTTAGAGTACTAGGTATGTGTCTTAAGATACGCAAGTTTTATAGCTTTAGATTTAAAAAAAAAATGTTGTGAAAGTATATGGCAACACAGCAGAATTTGGAAGTTTGCACACAGTGATTAAGTGTCCCAGCTCTCTTGGGGACAGAGCTATGGCATGGAGTTAAGCCTCTGCCTGTAATGCCAGAATCCCATATGGCCGCTGGTTCGGGTCCCAGCTGCTCCTCCACTAATCAGCAATGAGTTATCTCAGTAGACTTCCTCATGGATTCAGTGAAAAAAATTCCCATGAGAAATGAAAACAGAGTTTCATATCAGCAGGTAGCACAGTTAGACTGGATTCTTGAGAAATCTCTCAGTGATAATCCCTTTTGAGAGTGAAAACTGACCCTTGGTTTATCTGTCCTTTTGTTTAAATCAGGCAGCCAACAATTAGCTATTGTTGATCGAGCACCTTCTGGGGGAATGTGAGGGATGCAAGATGGGATGTTTATCTTTGAGGAACTCACAGTAGAATTAGGAAAGAGAAACGCTGAAGCACTGAGCTGTTCAGGAACAATAAATTACACGTCTGTTGCACAGATGACCATCATTGTGGGCCCAGTTTTCAGAGAAGGCTTCAATAAAATAGTGGAACATGAATCCAATGACAGTAGGGACAAGCATCCTTTCTCCTTACCAAAGGGCATCATGACTGCCTGTCTGTGCAGATCTGCTCTGAATTATGCTTGTTTTAAGAAAATACCCAAGGAGAGAATACAGAGACAGTGCTACAGTCAGTCATGCAGCACAGCCAGCTGCCAGCTGCAAGCCACCAACCCACCATGTCATGCACATGCCGCTGAGTGTCTACTGAAGGAGCAGACATTCCACTGAGCCGTGACAGAGGCGTATCTCAAATGTCAAAGCCATCAGAGGAGAAAATCAACAAGTGGTTCTACAAATGCCTACAAATAAATGTAGAAAAACAAGAAACATGAACATGGAAAATAATAGGACTCCCCCAAAGGAGCGCAACAATATTTTGATATTAGAATATGAAGACAGAGAGATTGATGAAATGCCTGAAAAGGAATTCAAAAGATTTCTCAAAAACAATGAGAAGCAAATTCATGAGTTAACAAAATCCATACACAACATGGATGACAAATTTTACTGAGAGTCAGAGATATTAAAATTAATCTGAAATATTAGAAATGAAAAATTCAATATATCAAAAATACAATGGAAGCTTTAACAACAGACATGGTGAGGCAAAAGAAATAGTTTCCAATCTAGATAGCTAGATAGTATCCAAAAAGACAAATCTTTGGAAATAGTCAGACAAAAAAAAAATATGATGGGGCTAGTGCTGTGGCGCAGTGGATTAAAGCCCTGGCCTGAAGTGCCAGCATCCCATTTGGGCATGGGTTCTAGATCTGGCTGCTCCTCTTCCAATCCAGCTCTCTGCTATGGCCTGGGAAAGCAGTGGAAGATGGCCCACGTCCTTGGGCCCCTTCACCCATGTAGGAGACCCAGAAGAAGCTCTTGGCTCCTGACTTGGGCTCAGCTCCAGCTGTTGAGGCCGTCCGGGGAGTGACCCAGTGGATGGAAGACTTTTCTTTGCCTCTGCCTCTGCCTCTGCCTCTGCCTCTCTGTAACTCTACCTCTCAAATACATAAATGAAGTCTTTTTAAAAAACTCAAAAGAGAAAGCAAAATATTTCTGGAAACAAATGAGGATGACAACACAAAATATAAAAGCTTAAAGGATAGGCTCTCTCTCTGTCTCTCCCTGCACCTCAACCTTTCAAATAAAATAAAAGTCTTTTTTAAAAATTAAGATAAGGGATCGAGATTGTGGCACAGCAGATTAAGCCACCACCTGCAGTGGTAGCATCCCATTTGGGCACTGGTTTGAGTCTTGGCTCCTCCACTTCCTATCCATCTCCCTGCTAATGTGCCTGGGAAATCAGTGTAAGATACCCACATCCTTTGCCCTTACATCTATGTGGGAGACTTAGATGAAGCTCCTGGCTCCTGGCTTCAGCCTGGCCCAGCCCTAGCTGTTGCAGCCGCTTGGGGAGTGAGTCAGAAGATAGAAGATTTCTCTGTCTCCCCCCACCCCCACTCTCTAACTGTGCCTTTCAAATAAATAAAATCTTTTAAAAAAGACATTGAAAGTTATGAAATAAACAGTCTAACAATGCATCTCAAGGACCTAGAAAAACAAAAACAAATCAAACTGCAAATTAGTGGAGGAAAGAAATAATTAAAATTAGAGGAGAAATAAATGAAATTGAAACAAAAAATGATACAAAACATCAATGAAATAAAGATCTGGTTTTTTGAAAAAATAAAATTGATAAACAAATGGCCCAACTAACAAAAAAAAAAATTGAGAAGACCCAAACTAACAAAATCAGATGAAAAAGGAGATATTACAATGGATACCAAAGAAACAAAAAGAATCATCAGAAATTACTACAAACAGCTATATACCAACAACTTGGAAACTCTAGAAGAAATGGACAGATTTCTGGACACATATCATCTACCAAAATGAGGCCAACATCACCTTAATTCCAAAACCAGAAAATGACAATACAAACAGAACTTTAGACCAATATCCCTGGTGAACACAAAGGCAAAAATCCTCAACCAAATACCAGCTAATCGAATTCAAGAACACATAAGAGAGATCATTCACCCAGACCAAGTGGAATTTATTCCTGCTATGCAGAGTTGGTTCAATATATGCAAATCAATAAATGCGATATATCCCATTAACAAAGAATGAAAACCATGGATTATCTCAATAAATGCAGAGAAAGCATAAAATACAATGTCCTTTCTTGATTAAAAAAAAAAGTTAGCTAATTGGGTATAGGAGGAACATTCCAGAGCCAACATTGTGGCATGGTGGGTTAAGCCACTGCCTGTAGCACCAGCATCCCATATGGGTACCAGTTTAAGTTCTGGCTGCTCCACTTCCAATCCAACTGCCCTCTAATGCACCTGGGAAACCAGTGGAGGATGGCCTAAATACTTGGTCCCCTGCACCCAAGTGGGAGAACAGGAAGAAGCTACTTGCTCCTGACTTCAGTCTGGCATAGCCCCAGCCATTGCAGTCATTTGGGGAATGAACCAGTGGATGGAAGACTTGTCTCTCTATCTCCCTCTCTCTATCTTTCTCTAACTATACTATTTATTTATTTATTTGCATTTATTTAGTTTATTTTAAAAATTTTTTTAATTTGTATGTATCTCATAAATACATTATGAACATAGTAATCCTTCCCACCATACCCACCCTCCCATCCATCCCCCACCCCTTTCTGCTCCATCTCCTGTTTTACCTGAGAAAGAAAAAGAAAAAAAGAGCAAGCAAAATTAAAAACAACTAAGAGAACTGTTCCTCAACAGTCTAGACCAGGGCTGTTCTATGTTACTGCTTCTCAAAGGTGATTTCACTTTTTGTTCCCTCTCCCTCTTTTCCCTTCCTTCCTCTCCCTTCTTTCTTTTTGGAAACTTAATTGTATTTAAAGAAGAACCAGTGTAGGATGGCCCAAGTCCTTGGGTCCTGCACCTGCATGGGAGACCAGGAGAAGCACCTGGCTCCTGGCTTCGGATCAGCGCAGTGCGCCAGCTGCAGTGGCCGTTGGAGGGTGAACCAACGGCAAAGGAAGACCTTTCTCTCTGTCTCTCTCTCTCACTGTCCACTCTGCCTGTCAAAAAAAAAAAAAAAAAAAAAAAAAGAAGAAACCAAGGATGATACATCTTTTGTGAGCTCTTAGACATAACTATAATCTATGAGACATAATACTATCCTCCATTTAATACACTAAAAGGAAGTAATTCTTCAGAACAGGTTTTACTATTAAGTTTCATGGTACCACTCTTTGGGTACAGAGGTCCTGCATGGGAAGTTAATGTATACTGACTCTTGTTTATTTAACAAACAACACTCTTATATAAGACATCAGTGATCACCCAAGGCTCTTGACATGAGCTACCTAGGATATGGAAGCCTTTTGGATCTGCTATCTTGACAAGGCCATAAGCAAACTGGAAGTTCTCTCCTCTTTTAGAGAAACGTACATCCTTCTTCGGTGGCCCCCTTTTTCCACTGCAGTCTCACCCACTGGGGTCCTTAAACCAAAATCCACTCAAAATGAACTAAAGTCCAAAATGACCTGACACCATCAAATAATTAGAAAACATTGGGGAAACCCTGTAACTATACCTTTTAAATAAATAAAATGAATCTTTAAAAATGTAGCATGCCTTAACACAAAGCAATGTAAGAGAAGCTCACAGCCAGCATCATATTGAATGTGGAAAAGTTGAAAGAATTTCCACTAAGAATGCCCACAAACAAGAATGCCCACTTTTACCATTGCTATTCAATATATTTATGGAAATTTTAGGCAGAGTCATTAGGTAAGAAAAAGAAATCAAAGGGATACAAATTGGAAAAGAGGAAGTAAAATCATTACTGTTTGCAGATGACATGATCCTATATAGAGGGAAAACAAGTGACTCTACTAACCGACTACTGGAACTCATAAAAGAGTTTGGTAAAGTTGCTGGATATAAAATCTATACATAAAAATAAATAACCTTTATATACATAGACAATATAAGATCAGTACCATTCATAATAGTTACCAGAAAATTTGATGTCTTGGAATAAATTTAACCAAGGAAGTGAAAGAACTCTGATGAAAATTATAAAATATTAAAGAAAGAAATAGAAGACACATATAAAAAAATGGAAAAATCTTCCATGTTCATGGATTGGAAGAATTAGTATCATCAAAATGCCCATGTTTCCCAAAGCAATTTACAGATTATGTGATCCCAATTAAAATACCAATGACAGTCCTCAGATCTAGAAAAAAAGATGCTAAAATTCATATGGAAACACAAGAGACACCAAAAAGCTGAAGCAATATTAAGCAAAAAAAAACAAAGTCCAAGGAATCACAATTACAGATTTCAAGACGTGCTACCGGGCAGTTATAATCAAAACAGCCTGGTACTGGCACAAAAATAGACCAATGAAAGAGAATAGAAACTCCAGAAATCAATCCATGTATATATAACCAACTAATCTTTGACAAATATATATGAGTGAAATTGACATTTTGGGATTAGATTAATATTTACAACTCTTGAGGAATAATTGTTTTTTCCATTTACTACTCGTTGAATTCTTTATTTCATGAAGGGTTAAGCATGTGATTATAAAATAAACTGAAAGTATGTCATTGTAGAAATTAAAATGAGGGGCCAGCGCTGTGGTGCAGTGGGTTAACGCCCTGGCCTGAAGCACTGGCATCCCTTGTAGGTGCCAGTTCTAGTCCTGGCTACTCCTCTTCCAATCCAGCTCTCTGCTGTGGCCTGGAAAAGCAGTAGAGGAAGACCCAAGTCCTTGGGCCCCTGCACCCACGTGGGAGACCCGGAAGAAGCTCCTGGCTTCTAGCTTTAGATCAGTGCAGCTCCGGCCATTGTGGCCATCTGGGGAGTGAACCAGCAGATAGAAGACCTCTCTCTGTGTCTCTACCTCTCTCTGTAACTCTATCTTTCAAATAAATAAATCTTTAAAAAATTAAAATGAAAAATAAGGAAGGAGGAGGGAGGGTGCGTGGATGGGAGCACGGATGGGAGGGTAGCTAGGGTGGGAAGTATCATTATGTTCTTAAATCTGTGTACATGGAATACATTAAATTTGTTCAACTTATGTAAATTAAGACTTCTAAAATTTTATTTAAGTTATACAAGTTTCATGTATTTCATACATACAGATTTAGGAACATAGTGATACTTCTTGCCCTATCCCACCCTACCCCCCCTCCCACCAACACCCCAGGGACCCTTCTTCCTCCTCCCTCTTGCATTCCTGCTCTTCATTTTTACAAAGATCTACTTTCAGTTTACTTAATGATCATAAAGTTAACCCTACACTAAGTAAAAGAGTTCAATATAGTATGAAGAAAAAGCCACTGTTCCTCAACAGAAGAGACAAGGGCTATAAACAATCATCAAATCTTAAAACGTCCATTTCACTCCAATATATTACATTTTAGCTACTCTATTACCTCGGGTCTAGGAAAACATATGGTATCTGTCTTTTTGGGACTGGCTTATTTTACTAAGTATAATGGTTTCCAGTTGCTTCCATTTTTTTGCAAAAGACTGAATTTCATTTTTTTTTTTTTACAGCTGAGTGGTACTCCATAGTGTATATATACACATAGTGTATATATACACCTAGTTCTTTACCCAGTTAACAGTTGATGGTCAGTTGTTGTCATTATCCTATAAATTAAATTTTTCTTTTTTGGGGTAGTTGTCATAGGATTATAATCTAAAAGCATTTTCATAACCATGAGGGTGCTTTCTTATAAATAAGAAATTTTCATTTTGGCTTAAGTAGTACAAGGAGTATATCCTCTTGCGCCATCCTCTACTGCATTCCCAGGCCATAGCAGAGAGCTGGATCAGAAGTGGAGCAGCTGGGACTCGAACCAGCACCCATATGGGATGCCGGCACTGCAGGCAGCGCTAGGCCACAGTACTGGCCCCTCCAATTACTACTTCTAAGTGGCACTAGTGCTACAGCTCCAATAAAAAAAAATTGTAGAGCTAGGCTGTGTGAGCTACAGAGTACTGTATGCATATCAATACTCTGTGAAATCAGGGATTTAGAGCACTATCAGTATTATTGTTTAGTGGAGATGAGAGACTTAAAATGTGAGGCTGTTTCAGGTTGCTGGAGAATGGAGACTCGTGTGATGAAGAGGGAACTCCACAATGAGTGTTGACCATTTGATTATGGGCAGCATCCCCAGGCACTGTGGTAGGTGCCGAGGACACAGCAGTGAACAAGGCAGGTACAACTAGAGTCCTCATGGAACCTCCAATCCAGTGGACTGAGGGTCTATGGACAAGTGGTGATTATAATTTCTTGGAGTCAATCTTTACTGATGTTCCTCCATAGTAAGCCATACTAGGATTAAAAACAAACAACAAACCATCCTGGCTTAGAGGATACTCACAGACATATAAGAAGCGAATAGAATGACGTGTTAAAAATGCTGTCATCCAAGATGCACTTGGAGGAGACTATTACTTCTGACTGAGGAGGGCAAAGTCAGAAAAAGTCACGAAACGCTGTCCTGGGCTGAGCTCGGAAGGGTTGGGTGGGTTGACCAGATAGATCTGTGAATGTTGGGTTAAGAAGTTACCCTAATAGTTGACACTAGACCATGCAAAACACACAGCTTTGGAAAACATAAGAACAGAAACAACTGCAGCAAAGCAGCCTTAGGCTTAATTCGGTTTATTTACAAGCTCAGTTATTAAAAACTTCCGTTTTCCTACTGATTTTGTTAAAATGTCTCCCGTAAGAGCTTGTCATTAGAAACATACAGATTAGATTATGCAGTGTTTGGATATAATTTATAGAGTGCTGCGTGGGTGGCACATACAATTTTCCTATTGCTTCCTATTTTAACTTTACCTTTCCTGGACATTGCTTACCAAGACAAATAATCATAAAATGAAAAAACAAGATGGGGGCGGGGAGACTACAGAGGAAAAAGGGGGAGGTAAAGGAGAAAGGAATAAAGGGAGGAAGGAGAGGAATAGGGGAGAAACATTCAGGCCAGGGAGCAGAGATGAACTGGGGGTGTGTGCTCATTTGGAGGTGAGAATACAGTACAGAAGAGACATCAGTTGTGAAAAGGAATGGCACAGCCTGGTACTGGGTGTGGTAAGAGACAAGCATGCTGAAGGAGTCAAAAGAACCAAAATAAGTGGCCAAAAAAAAAAAAAAAGCAGACTAGGTCAGAAGAGAAAGATGGTGGGGCAATGCTCAATGAAGGTGACCTGGTTCCAAAAACAGGTGGAGCCTGGGCTGTTGCTTTACTTCCTAGCCAAACTTGCAAAAGGCATGCACAGGTTTTATCATCATGCACAAAACCACCTAAAAACGAAACTTGCTTCAATACAGTAGTTAAAAATGGGCAGTTTGCAGAAAAGAATATTAAAGTTGCATATCCTGTGTGTGAGGTGAGTAAGCCTAGAACCGTGTCTTAAGCCAGCAAGAATTATGCTCTGCAGCTTGCTGGGCGCCACGGCTGCTGCTTCTCCTCCTAGTGAACCTTTGGCCATGAGCAATTTCCCACTTGCAGGTGCCGCCGGTTGTCACTAGCTATGGTTCCACCAGGAAATCATTTTCAGCTCTTTTATAACAGAACAGTTGAAACAAGCTCGTGGGGAAGATGACAAAGCCATCTTCTTTCTGATTATGATGGCTGAGTCCCACAGAGTTCCATTCCTTGAAAATATCCAAAACCCAGACAGCTGCACATGACTTGATTTTTCAAATAGAGTCACAGGACTGTCATTTCCCCCAGGGATTTGCCCTTTAAGCTGCAGAGCGACAGGCATCAAATGATACCCATCCTCCGCCACCAGGGAGCACAGGGAGAATTTTCACGTTTCACAGCTGAACCAAACTGCACAATGCGCCGCGGAAGAATTGGTAAAAGGTTGAGCTAGAGCAACCGTCTTCAAATTGGAATACTAATGATGACCTTTAATGAAGCCTGACAGTACAATCTGTTTCTCATTGTTGCTTAAGTGCCAGCTCCCAAGCTCACCCTGGCTTTCAAGGCAGGGCCGGACTAGGATGAATGGGCCCTGCTGGTGAGCAGGCCTGAGCACAGCTGATCTTTCAGCCAGGATTAAATTAATTAAAGTGATTCTCTCGGCCAGAGAATTAGTCTTTTTATCTGTCATTATTGTATTGTTTATTAATCTCCAATGGAGGCTAATTGGTATCTGAGCTTTTGGGGGCAAGGGATCTTGGAGTGATAGGGATGAAATTGTCCTCATTTGGAATGGGGAGAAAAGGAAGGGTTGTCTTAGTTGTAGATGTGAAATGACCTTGTTAATGTAAGACCTTCATCAAAAGACTACAACAGCCCAAGGCAAGAACTGTAAGGCCAATGAACCTATAAAGAGAAAGGTTTGCCCGTGTTGGCTTTGCCTCAGACTATTAACCAATGGAATGGTCACTAAGAAACCTACTACATGTAGAGAGCTGTGCCTGGGAATTGAGAGATGGTTTCCTGGATCATGGCTACAGGGTGCACTCTAGTTAAATAGACTCTGAGTTCCATGCTCCAAAGAAATCTAGAAAAAGTGGGAATGCTTTCTAGTTCAATCTCTGATCTCAATAGATAATAGAGAAAATGTAGTATGTAGTGAGGAAGCTTATCAAAGCTATGTTATTTTGTAGAATAGAGAAAGGTACCAGGCCAGCTTGAATCACCAAGATGTGCACCGAGTCCAAAGGGAATATAACCTCATTTTTAAAAGCTTTTAAACATTTTATTTGAAAGGCAGAGAGAGAGAGAAATCGATCTTCCATGTACTGGTTCATGCCCCAAATGGCTGCAACAGGCATGGCTCTTCCAGGCCAAAGCAGGAGTCTCAAACTCCATCTGGGTCTCTTTCCTGGGTGGCAGAGACCCATGTACTTGGGCCATCTTCTGCTGCTTTCCCAGGTGCACTAGCAAGAAGCTGCATTGGAAGCAGAGCAGCCAGGACTTTAACTGGTGCTCTGATTTGGGATGCTGGCATCCCAAGTAGCAGCTCGACCCCTTGGGGTCACAGCATTGGCCCCAATGTGACCTCAGTTTTAACTCTGTTTTTGGTGCTCCTCTCAGGGCTGGGGTGAACTCAGAGGAAAGACCCTTGGAGGGGATCTGGAGATTGGGCAGATGTGGGAGGGATAGGACCCAGGACACCTTGAGAACAACTTCTCAGGGAAAGAGAGTCCCACGTGCTGTCTGATTTAGTGAATGCATTCTGCATTGCAGCTGGCCAAAGCATCATTTCCTTCATGGTCATTCCAGGAGGAGACATCCAGGGGAAATCCCTGTTCAAAGGTTCTACTCTCTTCTTACACGGTGAGACACCACCCCATCCCCATATGATACTGGAGAATGGGCTCTTAATGAAACACTGAAACACACAAAGTTTAGTATATTATCTCCTCTTTTGCTCAAAAATGTTGCTTAGAAGTTGGCAGCAACTCCAAGATTTCCACTAAAGATCAGGGCTAATAGCACCATCCGTTATGAGATTAAAATCCCAACTTTCACACAACTTAATCAACATTGCTGCCTCATTGAACGATACAGAGCTAGCACAATATTATATTCAGTGAGATTTACTCTACACTCAGACGCAGGTTAAGGTTCGGGGAGGGGGGGCGGGGGACACCAAAGTATTGAGGAATGTAATCACTGCTGCAGACCAAAGGCTGAAATTTAAAATTTTGTAGTATTACCTACGATGTCTTAATAATTACAAAATTTTATGTTACCTGGGTCATGAAAATTCAGGAAATTACACTTAATTTGGTATTTCTTTTTTTTAAAAAAAAAAAAACCTATGTATTTAATTTAGTTGAAAGGCAAAGAAACAGAAAGAGAGACAGATGAAGATCTCGCATCTGCTGGTTCACTCTCCAAATGCCCACAACAGCCAGGATTGAGCCACTCTGAAGCCAGGAGCCAGGAACTCAGTCTGCATCTGTAACCTGGAGAACAGGGACTCAATTACTTGAGTCATCATCTGCTGCCTACCAGGGTGCACATTAGCAAGAAGCTGGAATTAAGAATGGAGCTGGGACTCAAACCCAGGCACTCTGATAAGGGATGGGTGCATCTCAAGTGGCAGCTTAACACGGCGCCAAATGCCTGCTTCTTTATTTGGTATTTTAACTGGACTAAAGAGTTAAAAGCATTTGCTCTTAGACTAGAACATGTGAATCTCTTTCTAGATCTAATGCTTACTTGCTATGGACATTAGGTCATAAACCTGAGACTCCTTCTCTTCAATAAAATGGGGATCACAAGGAGCCATGTTGTGGCCACCTACGATACTAGCATCCCATATGGGCACCCATTTGTGTCCTGGCTGCTCCACTTCTGATCCAGCTCCCTGCTAATGGCCTGGGAGAAAAAACAGTGGAAGGTGGTGCAAGTATTTGGGCCTCTGCCACCTACATAGGAGAACCGGATGAAGCTCCTGGTTCTAACCTCAACTTGGCATGTCCCTGGCCATTGCAGTCATCTGGGGTGTGAACCCAAGAATGGAAGATGTCTCTCTTGCTCTCTGAAACTCTTTCAAATGAATAAATAGAATAAATAAGTATATTTAAAAAATATGTAGATAGGTCTTCTTTTTTTCCCTTTCCAGGATGTCTTGGCTTTCCATGCCTAAAATACTCTCATGAGCTCTTGAGCCAGATCTGAATGCCTTAAGGGCTGATTCTGAGGCCAGAGTGCTATTTAGGTCATCTGCCATTCTATGAGTCTGCTGTGACTCCGCTTCCCATGTTGGATCATTCTCTCCCTTTTTGGTACTATCTGTATTGGCAGACACTAGTCTTGTTTGTGTGTTCCCATTGACTCTTAGACCTATCAGTGTGATCAATTATGAACTAAAATTGATCACTTGGACCATTGAGATGGCATTGGTATATGCTACCTTGATGGGGTTGTATTGGGATCCCCTGGCATGTTTCTAACTCCATTGTTTGGGGCAAGTCCGATTGAGCTTGTCTCAAATTGTACATATCCTCTCTTTCTTTTTCCCTCTCTTATAGTTAACCGGGATCACTTTTCAGTTAGAATTTAAACACCTAAGGCTAATTGTGTGTTAGTTGCAGAGTTCAACCAATAGTACTAGAACATTAACAAACAACAAAGAGAGATACTAAAGTGGGTAAAAATTCACATTGTACATCAACAGTCCAGACATGAGCTGATCAAGTCTTATTTTCTCATAGTGTTCATTTCATTTCAACAGGTTTCCCCTTTGGTGTTCAGTTAGTCGTCGCCAATCAGGGAAAACAAATGATATTTGTCTCTTTGGGACTGGCTTAATTCACTCAGCATGATGTTTTCCAGATTCCTCCATTTTGTTGCAAATGACCGGATTTCATTGTTTTTGACTGCTGTATAGTATTCTGTAGAGTACATGTCCCATAATTTCCTAATCCAGTCCACTGTTGATGGACATTTGGGTTGGTTCCAGGTCTTAGCTATTGTGAATTGGTCTGCAATAAACATTAGTGTGCCTTTCTCCGAAGGGAGGAGAGGACCTCCACTTTGACTAAGACCCTGTCAGAATAAGATCGAAGTCAGTGAACCCCTAAAGGCTTCCATAGCCTCAGCAACTCATAACTAGAGCCTAGGGAGATTCCTGACACCATAAACAAGAGTGTCAAATTGTTAAATCAACAACAGGAGTCACTGTGTACTTATGTCCCATGTGGGATCTGTCCTTAATGGGTTATCCAGTGTGAAGTAATGCTGTAACTAGTACTGAAACAGTATTTTTACACTTTGTGTTTCTGTGTGGATGCAAACTGATGAAATCTTTACTTAATACATACTGAATCGATCTTCTGTATATAAAGATAACCAGAAATGAAAAAAAAAAACTCTGTTATATTGGAAATTCCATAAAAAATCAGTTTCAAAAAAATATATATATCATGTAGGATCTCTGTCCTTAATGGGCTGTACAATGTGATTCAATGCTATAACGAGTACTCAAATAGTATATTTCACTTTGTGTTGCTATATGAGGGCAAATGGGCGAAAGCTTTACTTAACACATGCTAAACTGATCTCCTGTATACAAAGAGAATTGAAAAGGAATCTGAATGTGAACAAAAGGGTGGAGGGAGCGGGTAAGGGGGGAGGGTTGCGGGTGGGGGGGGAGTATGGGGGGAAAGCCATTGTAATCCATAAGTTATACCTTGGAAATTTATATTCTAAATAAAAGTTAAAAAATATATATAGATAGCAAAACTGACTCTGCAGAGTCATTGTGGGTAACCAAGTAGGTAATATATAATGTAAAATGTGCTTTCTCTATTATATATATATATATATATATATATATTATATATTATTCAGGATGATTTAGGGTACAAGTAACAGAAAATACATTTCAAAATAGCCTAGCTATCCCGATAATGTGTTAGTTTTCCTGGCGGGAAATCCCTGAGATATATTAGGCTCTACTTCTTTCTTTACCCACCTCTGCTCTGCTCATCTCTGTGGATATATTTACCATCAGGTTGCCTTCACTGGTAGTCTCGACACAGCTGCCAGCAGTACACTGGGCCAGGGACTTCCTGGCCTTCCTATGGATACATCCTATGGCCTTTAGACAAAAGTTCCAAGTTTTATTGTGACTTGGAAACTCCCAAATAAGGTCAAAGAGGAAAGAATTTTCCAGATTGGCCCAAAGCAATAAAGGACCACCCGAAGACCAAAGGATAAGGTCACTACCATCCAAAGTGTATAGAAGCTAGATAATGACTAATGTCTTTCCAAAGTAGTATTAGGAGTGAGAAAAAAAAGGTGTGGGGGGGAACAAATGCTGAGTAGGCACACAAATCTCTACTCATTTGTGAAAATGGGTATTAGCATCCTAGCTCAGTTTGGAGCACACGCCTTTATACTTCTGTGTATTTAATTTTCATAGCTTTAAGTTTAATCGTTTGAACTTATGACATTTTCCTCCTCACTTTTTGTTGCATGTCTCAAATTACTGAGCTTTTTCCGCATTTGGTTTGTAACTCCACGTGTAGTTTCTCCACAATGTTCATTGCACATGAACTTTTTGAAGACCCTTCATATGCATGGATTTCAAACATTTCTTGGACCCAAATAAATTTATCTTTGAATTTTGTTTTGCACAAGCTTCTTTAAGTACCCTCAAATGTGGAAGAGCTTAGAAAACTGCTTTATACAAACAGCCGATACTCTCCTTTCAACTTGGCTTTTCAATATGGTCCTTTAAGTTTGGGGGTGGGGGGTGCTGATTAGAATGTCAGGATATTGTGTGTCTCCAGATAGTCAAATTTCTTAGAAATTAGATCCATTCATATAGATATGGTTTATAGATTCCAAGAAGAAACTGTTCATAACTTCAGACTTCTCTGAAACAGATCAGTCACTGGCTCTTCATATAACAGCTCTAATAATTTTTTAATGGCTCAATTTGTTTAGTGATTTAGAATCCTTAGGGATCAGTGAGGGGTACCTCTAATGCAGACCAAAAGCAATAACAACCAAAATTCCTTGTAGCATAATTATGACCTAAAGCCTAATAGTTCTTTTTATATTTCTTAAATATCACAAGGCTTAAAAGTCTTTAATACTTAATTATCATATTTCTTCTGTATATCTCTGTTCATCTGAGTCTTATAACCTCTCTTGGGATAGTAAGAATTATTAGCTTTGCTTTATAATTGAGGGTAATGAATTGAAGAAAGGATAAAAAGACTTTGTCAAAGATTTTTTTTTTTTTTTTTTGGTGACAGGCAGAGTGGACAGTGAGAGAGAGAGACAGAGAGAAAGGTCTTCCTTTGCCGTTGGTTCACCCTCCAATGGCTGCCACGGATGGTGCGCTGCGGCCGGCGCATCGTGCTCATCCGATGGCAGGAGCCAGGTGCTAGGTGCTTTTCCCTGGTCTCCCATGGGGTGCAGGGCCCAAGCACCTGGGCCATCCTCCACTGCACTCCTTGGCCACAGCAGAGGGCTGGCATGGAAGAGGGGCAACCGGGACAGATTCCGGAGCCCCGACAGGGACTAGAACCCGGTGTGCCGGCGCCGCAGGGCGGAGGATTAGCCTGTTGAGCCACGGTGCCGGCCCAAAGATTTTTTTTTAAAAAGTGACGAATCCAGGTCTTCTGACTCCACGTTCAGTGATCTTTCTACAACAGCATGATGTGTACTTTTGGAACTTCATGGGAACTGCTACGAAAATGTCCGATTCACTTGGAGCTCAGGAAAGGACATCTGTGTCAGAAGCTCTTGGAATCAGTTAGTGAGAGAAGCACCAGATCTTCATCGCTGAGTTTTCGAGGTCAGAGACTCTCCAGCTTCATCTGAGTGGACACAGGAGGATGAGCTAATGATTTACCATGTCTTCTAACTCTTAAGTTCTCGAGTTCACAATGAAGGGCGGATGATCATTCCAAGAGCTTCAATTACGTTGTGAAAAATGACGTGCCCATCTTAAAGCATCTGTTTCAGACAATTAGGGTGTTTTATTAACAATTAAGTCTGCTTCTGAACCGTGACCATAGAACTGATGTTGCCTGGCCACTCAAGTTGTTCCAGAAAAGAGAATACCGATGAGATGAGTTCATGTTGGCCCTGGTAGGTGTGGTCTCGTCCATGGCCCTCAGGGGAAAGGACCACCGATTCTGCATTGTGGAACTCATTTGCAGTGAGACCTCAACCACAGTGGTCCAGTGATAACCATTCTTCCCTTTGGATTAGAATAGCTTTGATTTAAATCACTAGTAGAAAAACAGATACAGATCCTAGCCAAGTTTTCTTATTAAAAAAACTCACTTTGTTGTTGTTGCATAATCCGTTAGCTGTAGTCTTTGCATCTCAGATACCTATAGCACATTTTTCATTACAAAAGCACAATGCCTTTAAGACAATAATCTTATATCCATTTTTGTGTCATGTAACTGCAATGCTTTGTTATAAGCAAAAATAATCAAAGAAGATACTTTTATAGTGCCTAGAGAAGATAATGAATTATCTCTAATGTAACATGGATATATGGGAGTTATTTTTCTTGTATTTGCATAAAAAAACTATTGCCAAATTACATTATCTTCCAACAATGCTTGTGTATTGTATATTTTTTCTTAATAACCATACATAATTATTTTAACATAACCAGCACATGCCTATTTTAAAATTTAATTACTATTTTTTATTCCATTTCTCTCATATACATATAGCTGGAATTGTACCAAAAAGGATATGCGGTAGAATGCTATATGTTAATTAAAAAGTAAGATAAAAAAAAACTTATAAAGCGACTATTTCAAGTCTACAAAAGAAACTTGAAACTCCAGCAGCTGACTTCAATCTCATCTATTTATGTATAATCTAAGAATAGGCTTCAGTTTCACCACTTTTAAATCCCCCGATGAGTTCGTATTTCAGATTGAAGTGATCGAGGCCAGCAATGGTGGTAGGAAGCTTTCTGAGCCTACGGAACAGTTACTGCTCCTAAATGTTAGAGCTTCACACGTGACCTTTACTGCGCCAGGGAGCTTCACTGACCCCTTCCGGTCTTGATGTGCTTTTCTTTAAGCTGTCAGCAGCTGAGTGATCCATAGCCTTGTGAAGTATTGTCATTACAGCAGGATGACACTTGGATGTGTAGGTGAATTTCTGTCATCAAAATAATGCTATTGTTGTTACCATTACTGTTGTTATTGGAACAGGTCCTGGGATTTGACGAGAAAAATGGGGCTTGCTGTGCTCTCTTAATAAACCTTTCCTTAACATCACCTTAACACATCTGAGGACATTTGATCTGCAGTGGCTCTGCAAGAACTCGAATTTCTGTATTCAAATCAGTCCAACTGAGTTCCACAGTGTTAAATGGTTTTTTGGCATGAGAATGAATGTGGTGAGACTGAACTCATTACACTTCTCAGCCATGACAAGGATGAAGATAAACTGTCTGCTGTTGTCATAGGTTGTGCATTGCCTATCTCATTCAGCAGTGGTTATGTCTTATGAAAATCAATTTAGAGGAAAACAGTTACCAATTATGTTGCAAACATTGTGTTCCATAGGCTTGCTATTAATTGTGTTATCGAATCCTTCCTAGAACTCCATATATCTTTATGTTGCAAATAGTGACTCAGACTGATGGATACCCAGCATGGATCCATCTGCCTCCAAAGCATGTGCTTGTTTGTTTGAGAGTAATGAATCCCAAAGCCAAGGCCTGTCATCCAAAATGTTATAATAACTCTAACTAGTTAATACAGTGTTTACTAACTCTGTTTTAAAAATATAAAATGTCACTTTTAAACACCATGAGGAATCAAACAGGCAATTCCTTCAACAAGTAATAACAACAGTAAAGATATGAGGTTTGGGAAAAGGAGATTGTTTTATGTAGATTAAAAGAGACAAAATAGAGCAGCCAAATACAATGCATGGAGCTTGCTTGGTTACAATTCTTTTTACAATTTCTTTTACGCTGTAAAATTGTATTTGTGATACAAGTGGAATTATTTGTACTTTAAGTAAGTATCAAATAATAACAAAGAAGTTAATAAAGAGCAATGATCTATAATTATATGAGAGATGCAAATTGAAGCACGTAGAGAAAACAATAACATGATGTCTGGGATCCACTTTAAAATGCTTCATAAATAAGAGAAAAGAAAGGAGACATCTCTAACAAGGCTGGAAACTTGTTAATTATATTATCTGGGTGATGGGTATGGAAATTCACTATAGAATTCTTGCTACTTTTATGTATATTTCAATGCTTGAGCATAAAAGCATTGAAAAACCTTGCTTGTATTTTGTCCATAATCTTATAGATGGACACTATAATCCTTATATCAAAGCTTTGAATGTTAATGTAGTATTTAGATACAACTGATGTTTAAGATTTCAGAGTTGTAGCTGAAATTCTTGAATTTTAGCGCTACACTGCTCTCTTGTGGTCTCTGCCAACATTACAGCATCAAGGCTTGATGAAAATCCCCTCACTGTCCTGCTCCCATCCCATCCTTCCTCTTCCACTCCACCAGTTGAGCTTGCCCGCTAGTTTTAAATTTAAATGCAGGTTTTAGAAGGCTCTTCGGAGATAATAGTGCCTTTGTCCACGCTGGAATCCTGAATGCTTCCTCCCCTGCACTTGAGATTTTCTCCCCTTCATTGCTTTCTCTTAACAGTAGATTGCATGAAAGTGACAAAGAGACTCCAGAGCAGCTAGTTTCCAAGAGCTCACATGTTTGAAAGGGAAAATGAAATATTCATTGAGCTGAGAAGATGACTGCGTTTTGATAATGCATTTTTGTAATTACTCAATTATGAATTCCCATTTATAAATAATTAATCAATGTTAATCAGAGCTCCTGAGAGGAAGCATGTTTGACAAATGGCCAACTGATTAGAAATCCTATTCAAAGGTATCCTTAAAGTGACTTGAGGAAGAAAAAGACTGGGAAATGCTTTAAAATTATAAAAATGCTAAATGATAGAAGACTCCTCCATAACTGAGAAAACCAAATATTCTTTACAAAACTTATTCTGACCAAGGCATCTGATGGGTCACTAATTTTTAACCAAACTGCTCTCTTACAAATCACACAATTAATGACTAGATTGTTTTCAGTTCACACTAGGCTTAACCCAGTGTTAAACACATAGCCAATCAACAGAAGATAGTCAGTCACCAAAATGAAATTTTCTATCTCTTTTACCCAGAAGTGGCATGAATCTAATGCATGCCTTCCCTGCTGTACCATGTTTGGCTATTCCAGTCTTTTCACAACCCTATCATTTGATCCTCACAAGAAGTTGGGCACTAAACTGAATTCTTTTACACATGAGGAAATGGTAGAACCAACAGTACAGGGGCATTTGCCCAAGTCCACAGAGCTGGTAAGTGGCAGAGCTAGGATGAGGACCCAGATTTGTGGGACACCAATGCTGGGTCCAGTTCCATCACAATAGTGCCAAGCACATAGCCCCTGTCTTGACCTCAGGGAAGGGCCCTGGAGCAAAAAATTTAAGAAGATTCACTTAGTTCCAGTGCAAACAGATGCTCACAAAATCCTGCTGTAGAACCTGACAGAAATGAGCTCAGCTTAAAAAAGTGTTATTTAATTTAATGGCAGAGTGATAGACACACGCATACACACACACACACACACACACACACATACACACAAACACAGAGAGATCATCCATCTACTGGTCACTGTCCAAATGACTGCAACAGTCAGGGCTGGGCCAGATCAAAGGCCAGAAGCCTGGGACTCAAGCTGTACACCCCACATGTGTGGCAGGGACCCAAGCACCTGAGCCATCATCTGCTGCCACCCAGTGTGCTCAGTAGCAGGAAGCTGGATAAGATGCAGCATAGCTGGGACTTGAACCAGGCACTCTGACATGGAATGTAGGTGTCCCAAGTAGTGGCTTATCCTGCTGTGTCACATATGCCCTAGGTTTTACTTTTAATTAATTAGTTATTTTATCTATTTGAAAGAAGGATGGATGAGAGTGGAAGAGAGGTTTCCCATCCATTGGTTCAATCCCCAAATGGCTGCAATCGTTGGACCAAAGCTAGGAGCCTGGAACTCAATCCTGGTCTTCCATGTAAGTGGCAGGGGCCCAAATGCCCGAGCTATCATCTGCTGCCACCTAGGGACACCGGAATCGCAGCAGAGTCAAGACCACTGATGTGGGAGGTGGCATCCCAGGCAGCATCTTCATCAGTGTGCCAAATACAAGCCCCCCAAAATCATTTTAGTGGTAGAATTAATGTATCTGTCGGTCAAGGTTCATATGTGCACATATGCATGTGGATACGGGCATGGGTGCATATGTTTATCTCCTATGTTATGAAGATGTGAAATACATGTACAAACAAAAGGGATTTTCATCATTGGTCAGTGTTTTGCACAGTGGGTTAAGTCATTGCTTATAATACCTGCATCCCATATCAGAATGCTGGCTTAAGTCCTAGATGCTCTGCTTCCAGTGTAGCTTCCTGCTAATGTGCCTGGGAAGGTGGTGGAAGATGACCCAAGGACTCAGGCCCCTGCCAGCCATGTGGGAGACCAAGATGGAGTTCCTGGCTTCAGCCTGGCCCCTGTCCAGGTCTTGTAGCTATTTGAGGAGTGACTCAGCAGTTGGAAGATCTCTTTATCTCTTCCCACCCCTCTAACTGTTGTTCTTTCAAGTAAATAAATCAATTTTTTTAATAAAAAGTATTTTGACCAATGCTATCAAGTATAAAATTCTAAATATTCTGCTTTTCAGGTTGTCCCATGCAGTCAAGGAAATATAACCCACATTTGTTCATTCATCCATTCAACAAGCAGTTATTTACTGCGTGTGCTGCTTGGGCACCACCCTGGCTGTTGGAGATGTAAGAGTGAATCAACCAGATTCCCTGCCTTCATAGAACATTCATTCTAGTGAGACGCTTTGTCAGTACTATAGCACAGCATGAAACTGCAGAGAAATATGGTGGCTGTAATGGTGAAGGTATGAGTGGTGTAGAAAGGCACTACTGTTATATGGAGCCAACAACAACCAAAGTCACACATAAAAAACATGTGTTGTACAAGGGAGTATTTGTGTCACTTCTGGGAATATCTGACAGTTATTTTTTAAAATGTATTTATTTATTTGAAAGAGTTATAGAGAGGGAAAGTCAGAGAAAGGGGGGGGGGGGGTCCTTCCATCCACTGGTTCACTCTCCAGATGGCCACAAAGGCCAGAGCTGGGTCAGGCTGAATTCAGGAGCCAAGAGCTTTTTCCAGGTCTCCCATGTGGGTGGCAGCAGCCCAAACACTTGGACCATCCTCCACTGCTTTTCCCAGGCCATTAGCAGGGAGTTGGATTGGAAACAGAGCAGCCAGGACACAAATCAGCTCTTATATAGGATGCTTGTGTCACAGGTGGTGGCTTCATCCACTACACCACAATGTTGGCCCCAAATACCTGATTTTAATGAATAAAGCAAAAATTACATTCAAATTCCAATTCTTTCAGTTAGAAATTGTGCGATCTTAAATGAGTTACTTAATGGTTTTACACTCCATTTTCCGATAATATTAATACCTACCTCATCTCTACTCACAGCATTGTTGTGAGAATTATAAGATAAAACAGATTAAATATGGAAGGCACTCCACACAGTAACTGTCACAAAGTAAGAAATAAATATAACTGTTGTATTAGTTGAAATTCCTTTTGTTGCAAATGACTGAAACTTAAAACAATTATTGGCCTTCATAATTACATCCAACAGCACCTTAGAGCCTGATCTCTCTTTTTTATAAGATTTTATTTTATTTATTTGAAAGTTACAGAGAGAGGTAGAGAGAGACAGAGAGGACTTCCATCTGCTGGTTCACTCCCCAAATGGCCATAACATCTGGAGCTGAGTTGATCTGAAGCCAGGAGCCAGGAGCTTCTTCCAGGTCTCCCACATGAGTGCAGTGGCCCAAGCACTCGGGCCATCCTCCGCTGCTTTCCTAGGCGCATTAGCAGGGAGCTGGATCAGAAGTAGAGCAGCTAGGACTTGAACCAGTGCCCCTATGAGATGCCAGTGCTGCAGGCTGGGGCTTTAGCTCGCTGCACCACAGCACCAGCCCCTGATCTGTCTCTTGCTTGGTCCTGCTGTACTCTGCTCTGACTTCACTCTGGGACAGAGCCTCCTCCTCAGGTGACAGGACACCTTGCAATAATTGATACATTCAGGGCACACTGGCCCAGAATGTGCACATTCACATACTGAATATTTAAGCTGAGGGAAGTTGAGAAATGGCAGGAAGTGCTCTCTGAACCTCCCCCACCTGGCCTGAAGCTGCGCATAGGAGCCTCATGTGAGAGGTGCCCTCCCCACACCTGGAGGAGAGGAGCACCTTCCAACACAGAGGGATGCAGGGAGCAACGTGAGTGAATGGAGTTCCCCCAGCGCATTGCCCTTTGTCCTAACTCACTTGTCCATGACTTTCCCCTTCTTCATCCAACCTGCCCTAAAATTGCTCCGGTTTAACCACTTCTCAGGCCTTCATTTCCTTATGAAGGCCCCTGCTAATATAAATCATTAAGTTCATTTGTATGTTTTTTCTTTTTTAAAATTTTATTTATTTTGCCGGCGCCGTGGCTCAACAGGCTAATCCTCCGCCTTGCGGCGCCGGCACACCGGGTTCTAGTCCCGGTCGGGGCACCGGATTCTGTCCCGGTTGCCCCTCTTCCAGGCCAGCCCTCTGCTCTGGCCCAGGAGTGCAGTGGAGGATGGCCCAGGTGCTTGGGCCCTGCACCCCATGGGGAGACCAGGAAAAGCACCTGGCTCCTGGCTCCTGCCATCGGAGGAGCGCGGTGCGCCGGCCGCAGTGCGCCGACCGCGGCGGCCATTGGAGGGTGAACCAACGGCAAAGGAAGACCTTTCTCTCTGTCTCTCTCTCTCACTGTCCACTCTGCCTGTAAAAAAAAAAAAATTTATTTATTTTGCTTACTCAATGATCAATTTATTTTTTTAAGATCTATTTATTTGAAAGAGTTACACAGAGAGAGGAGAGGCAGAGAGAGAGAGAGAGAGAGAGAGAGAGAGAGAGAGAGAGGTCTTCCATCTGATGGTTCACTCCCCAATTGACCGCAATGGCCTAAATAGAGCTGCGCCTATTCGAAGCCAGGAGCTTCTTCCTGGTTTCCCACGCAGGTGCAGGGGCCCAAGGACCTGGGCCATCTTCTACTGCTTTCCCAGGCCATAGCAGAGAGCTGGATCAGAAGTGGAGCAGCCGGGTCTCCAACTGGCGCCCATATGGGATGCTGGTGCCTCAGGCCAGAGCATTAGCTTACTGTGCCACAGCACCAGCTCCTCAATGATCTATTTATTTAAAAGACAGAGATAGGGCTGGCACTGTGGCATAGTGGGTAAAGCCACGCTCTGCAGTGCCAGCATCCCATATGGACACCAGTTCTATGTATCTGTAGCTCTTTCAAATAAATAAATAAATCTTTAAAAAAAATGCAGAGGCTGGCGCTGTGGCTCAATAGGCTAATCCTCCGCCTGTGGCACTGGCACCCCGGGTTCTAGTCCCAGTCGGAGCACCAGATTCTGTCCTGGTTGCCCCTCTTCCAGTCCAGCTCTGTGCTGTGGCCTGGGAGTGTAGTGGAGGATGGCCCAAGTCCTTGGGCCCTGCGCCCGCATGGGAGACCAGGAGGAAGCACCTGGCTCCTGGCTTCGGATC
Source organism: Sylvilagus floridanus (assembly GCA_949820135.1). NCBI lineage: Eukaryota > Metazoa > Chordata > Mammalia > Lagomorpha > Leporidae > Sylvilagus > Sylvilagus floridanus. The sequence goes on from OX463224.1 coordinate 81,462,780, forward strand.
AGCATGGTGCGCCGGCCGCAGTGGCCATTGTGGGGGTGAACCAATGAAAAAGGATGACCTTTCTCTCTGTCTCTCTCATTGTCCACTCTGCCTGTAAAAAAAAAAAAAAAAAAAAAAAAAAGGAAAGACAGACTGGATTTTTCACCCACTGATTCCATCCCCAAATGCCTGCAGCAGCCAGGACTGGGCCAGTCTCCCACATGAGTGGCAGGGAATGAGATACTTGAGCTGGGACTGGAAGTGGAGCTGGGCACGCACGCCAACATAGGATGAAGCCGTTCCTAGTAGTGTCTTAACTGAGACACCAAACTCCCATCCCCGCTTTTCTCCGGTTCATCTCTGCCTCTTTGCTCTTGTGGTCCTAGTAGAAAGCTTACAAGGCTCGGAGGAAAAGATGTTTTTACTCCCCTCTATAGACAACTATACTCAGAGATTCGGGGCTGGCAGGAAAGACCACGCACCTTCTTCTTCAGCAGTCACAGCCAAAATAAACAATGGCCCTCGAGCTCTGCTTGAGTCCTATAAGACAATCACTAGGGCAAGGGGAAGAGGACACTCAGAGTGCTCAGCCCTGGATTGCATGCCTCTTCTTGGAAGTGGATGCTAAGGCCCCTGCTGAGCTGGGATCAGGGAGGAAGGTCCCAGGGGAGTGTGAATAGATGCTGTTGTGTAGACATAAATGCTAATAGATAATGAAGCTAAGTACAGACTCTGCAAGACTTTTTAGAAAATGCTTATGCTTTAATGGGAATGTCTTCTTTTGGCATTCTCCATCTCCAAGGCTATGTTTTCACTTTCTCTGATACATTGAGTGTTTTTGTATATTGACTTGGTGTTTATCGAGCATCTGGTAAGGCCAGGCTCTAATGTAGGTGGCAAGAATACAGTAGTGAAGTAAACACTGTCTCCATGGAGTTTATGTCTCTAGTGGGATGTGCACCTGCACCTGCTCCGGCTTCTGCGCACAGCCTGGAATATATATCCCAGAGTCAGCACTGTGGCATAGTGGGCTAAGCCTCTGCCTATGGCACCGGCATCCTATAAGGGCACAGATTCGTGTCCCTGTGGCTCCTCTTCTCATCCAACTCTCTGCTTATGGCCTGGGAAAGCAATGGAAGATGGCCCAAGTCCTTGGGACCCTGCACCCTTATGGGAGACCAGAAGCTCTTGGCTCCTGGCTTTGGACTGGCCCAGCTCCAGCCATTGTGGTTGTTTGGAGAGTAAACCAGCAGATAGATAACCTCTCTCTGTCTCTCCTTGTATCTTTCTGTAACTCTGCCTCTTAAATACATGAATAAATCTTTAAAAAATAAACAAACAAAAAAAGACATACTTTGCTCATCTTTTCAACCAAGAAAGCAATGTGTGTGCCTTCTTTTTATGTCACGGCTGAGAGGGACTTTCAGCTTCAAGGGACATTCCATGTCCTCTCCTCATGCTGTCCACCTCACAGTCTCTGGTATCCTGTCCTGCTCATGGAAAGGGCGAAATCCAAGCATGCGGTGATGTCTGAGGTCTTTCTCCAGCTGTCACTTTGAAATTTAAGGTATGAGATGTGTCCCTTCCATTGTGTGACTATTGCAAAGACAGTCTTTGTAGTTTGCCATTTGTTTGGTCTGGTGAGAGGGGTGATGGTAAAATCTGAAATTACTTGGCCAGTTTTCTCTGAAAGCCTCAGGTTTATAGTTTGTTGGTTCACCATAGCATGAAAGAACTGAACACTGATTCTGGGTGGTCTCTGGTGGTCTTAATCTGGGTGCCTTGGTTTTTTTGTTTGTTTTATAAGATTTATTTTATTATTTATTTGAAAGAGAGTGACTGAGTGAGAGTGAGAGATTGGCCATCTGCTGGTTCATTCTGCCAATGGCCACAATGGCCAGGGCTCAGTCAGCCTGGAATTCCATCCAGGTCACCCATGTGGATGTCAGCGGTCGTAGTACTTAAGTCATCTTCCTTCCGCTGCTTCCCCAGGAACATCAACCTGGAGCTGGATCAGAAATGGAGCAGCATGGGGTTGAAACATGGCTCCGATATGGAATGGCTGCATCTCAGGAGGTGACTTAACCCACTTGCCGAAACACCAGCCTCATCTTGTTCAATTCTCTCAACAGCTTTGAGAGGTAGAGCCATTAGTTTCCTTACTTGAAAGGTTAAGAACGTCTCCAAGTGTGCACAGCTAGCAAGTGGCAGGATTTAATTTTCTCACTTGTAAGATGAGGGGATCCGATTAGATAAGATTTGTGTTCCAGTTCTGCTGTGGTGTGATTCTGTGATTCTGTGTAGGTTGTATCTAAACAGGAATTCACAGACAGAGCTCTTCTACATGACGCGATTCCAGGCACTTCGCATGGGTGATCTCATAGAACCTTCACAACACCCAATGAGGTGGGTACTATACTGTTATAGTTCCATTTTACAGATCAGGAGACTAAGGCACGAGGAGGATAATAGCTAAAGTGAAAGAAGTAAGAATTGAATTCAGCTATCTTACTCCACAGCCTTTCCTCTCAAACATTGCACATACCTTCTCCAGATATGATGTGGCTGTGGCTGTGGACATGGATGTAAAGAGTAGAAGAATTTCAGTTAGGGAAAATAAAAATCCCACAAAAAAATTAATTTCCAACGTCACTAATGGGATCAAGAGAAAATTATGAGTCTGTCTATCTTCCTGCTCACAGCATCTATCACACCACCAAGCACACAGGAAACAACTAAGAAGTATTTGGTACATGGACAAATTTATTACCAGCAAACTCCTTTGCTTTTTGCATTCTCTGACATTGCTTATTTATTTTACCTTTTTCACCTGTGAGTTACCCCACTCCCCAGTGAAAGTACTGATCAACAAACTTACATGCTTAGTCATTCCACATCTTGATAATCAAGAGAATAAACAGTAAACCTCTTGTTAAGGATGGGAGGGACTTTTCCAACACCAGGTGGTTCCTTGGGAAATACTGTGTTTCTGCCTTCTCTGGCGCCCTCTAGTGCTTTGTAGCTGCCACAAATCTAGAGTGTGGCGGCTCCCAGGAGTCGGGGGATTTGCCAGGGATTCTTCCCTGCAGTGCTCTCTCTCTTTCCCCACCCCAATCCCATCTAAGGTACTTTTTGTTCCTAAATGTTGTTCTAATCAGTGCTTGCATCAGTAACCGTGAAATACTCTGTAATCTGACTTGCTCTAGTCATTGTCATTGCCTGGTTGTAATTTGCGTTATCAGTTTGAGTTTCCTTCAGGCCCTGCTAGAGACACTCAACCTGTAGAACGCCTTTATGTGTGTCTTGGAAGCAGGTCCCATGTGTGTGATTTGGTGAAACTGCTGCTCTTCCCAGCTCTCCCTCCCTCCTCTTTCTGAGCTCAGGGCTCCCAGGTTCTGGAGAAGTTTAAGCCATAGGGAACACTCTCTGGATGAAGAAAGCATACAGTGTCTCCTTTCATTGTTCCTTTTTGTACTTATTTATTTTTTGAAGATTTATTTATTTGAAAGGAAGAAAGAGAGAGAGAGAGAGAGAGAGAGAGAGAGAGAGAGAGAGAGAGATCTTGCGTCCACTAGTTCACTCCCCCAGATGGTTGCAACAGTCAGGGCTGGGCCAAGCTGAAGCCAGAGCCAGGAGCTCCGTCCAGGTCTCCCACGTAGGCGGCAGGGGCCCAGACACTTGGGCCATCCCCCGCTGATTTTTCCAGGCCATTAGCAGGGAGCTGAGTCAGAAGTAGAGCCGCTGGGACTCACAGGTGGCAGCTTTTCCCGCTATGCCACAACACCAGCCCCAGCTTTTCCTCCAAGCAGCACTACTTATGCTTAAGCACCTTGCACAGCTTTTTGTATGCATGTTAGTGAAACAGAGCTTTTAGCTTTGTAAGTCCCCCCTGTGCCATCAGACTCTTACACGTGACAGTGGGAAACTGACAGAGACTGTGGAGGTAAATGCGACAACAGATCCCACATGGTCTCTGGGTCACCCTTCCTTCTGATGACTAACTTTCTTACTGCATGAAACTGCCTTGCATGGGCTGGGTGTTTGGCACAGTATTCCAAGGTACCAGTTGGAATGCCTGTATCCCATAATTAGAGGGCCTGGTTCTAATCCTGGCTCCTCTGCTTCCCATCTGCCTCCTTGCTAATGCACATTCTGGAAGGCATAGATGATGATTTAATTAGTTGGGAGCCTCAGATGGCATTCTAGCCCTGGGGAGAGAACCAGCAAATGGGAGATCTGTCCATCTCTCTGTCTCTTTCAAATAAAAATGAAAATAAGTAAATAAGTGAAATTTGTTTTAAATAAGAAACTTCGTGGCCGGCGCCGTGGCTCAACAGGCTAATCCTCCGCCTTGCGGCGCCGGCACACCGGGTTCTAGTCCCGGTCGGGGCACCGGATTCTGTCCCGGTTGCCCCTCTTCCAGGCCAGCCCTCTGCTGTGGCCCAGGAGTGCAGTGGAGGATGGCCCAGGTGCTTGGGCCCTGCACCCCATGGGAGACCAGGAAAAGCACCTGGCTCCTGGATCCTGCCATCGGAGGAGCGCGGTGCGCCGGCCGCAGTGCGCCGGCCGCAGTGCGCCGACCGCGGCGGCCATTGGAGGATGAACCAACGGCAAAGGAAGACCTTTCTCTCTGTCTCTCTCTCTCTCACTGTCCACTCTGCCTGTAAAAAAAAAAAAAAAAAAAGAAACTTTGTGCCTGGATCTTTCTTTTCTTTGGAGGCATCATCTCCCAAGAAGCTCCTCAGACCCCAGCAAGTAGATTCCAGGTAGTCTGTCTCAGTAACTGGACAGATAAGCTCAGCTCAGGTATTTCAGATTCTCGTTAGACCTAAGTTGACATCTATGCTGTATTGCTGTGAATCTGAAAATTAATATTAAAATGATCAATAATAATGGCTAAATTTCCCTTAGTGCATAGATGCAATTAATTTGTACTAAATACATTGCTAAGTGCTTTACATGCCATAGCTCACTTAATTTTCAGAAGCCCCCTATGCAGTAAGATATATAACAATCCTCATTTTATAGATAAGGACACCAAGCTTTAGAGAGGTGACATGCTTTCAGAAACACCATAGCCTTGAGATAATCTATTTGATGTAGTTGTCTAAGACAGAAGACTGTAGTTCAAACGCTAGCTCTGCCACTTTCTAACTGGGCAACTTTCTGTGAGCTAGTTAACCTCTCTGTGCATCTGCTTCAGTGCCTGTGGTAATAATTCCTCCTTCATAAAGGTGTTGTATTCAGTACATTATTATGTAAAAGGTGCTTTCAAGTAATTGGGAAATACAAAGGACTATATAAATGTGGGCTTTTTAAAAATAATTTTTAAAATTTATTTGAAAGGCAAAGTGGCAGGGAGAGAGGGAGGAGAGAGAGAGAGAGAGAGAGAGAGAGAGAGAGAGAGAGAGAGAGAGAGATAAAAAGAGATTTTCCACCACTGGTTCACTACCCAAATTACTGCAATGGCTGGGAAGCCGGGAGCCAGGAACTCCATCAAGAGCTCCCAGGTAGGTGGCAGGAGCCCAAGTAGTTGGATCATCTTCCTCTGCCTTCCCAGGTGAATCAACCAGGAGCTGGATTGGCAATGGAGCAGGCATCAAAAGTGGTGGCTTAACCAGTTGTGCCACAATGCCAGCCCCTGTAAATGTGTTTCTTGTTTTTGTTTTTCCAGTAAGACAGTTGAAACCCAGTTTTCTTCAGGACACTATATGTCCTAAGGTGAAGACTATGTTCTCTTTATGGATATTATTGGAAAATGGGTATTATTAGGAAATGTGTACCATTAGGAAATAGATCATAATAACATGTCCTTCCCCAGTGAATTTCTCCTGTAGTTTGGTAGCAGCATCACCTAAACTATTTTTAAAGGGCAAGCATCTTTGTCTATAGGGTCTAGGGATCTTTGTCTATAGGGTCTAGGGATCTTTGTCTATAGGGTCTAGGGATGTTCATGTGTGGACAGCATTGCAAACCATGCTGCCATAGCACTGTGAACTTCCTTAAGGTCTTTCCCAGAATAAGATAATTGCTAATATTTTGCAGTGCTTACTTGATGCTGCATGTTGAGTGCTTTTTTGAATCATCTCAATTCTTCACTGGAGATGCTGTGAGTCAGGTAATTTTTATCATGTGTACTTTATTTATGGAAAAACCAAGACTAGACAGACTCAGGCATTTGCCCAAAGTCTGTGCACTGAAGGCTGGTAGAGCCAAGATTTGAGATGAGATGCCATGACCTGAACCCTTAGCAATAGCTTATACAGCCCTCTCAAGTGGTGTTTCATTTAAATTTTGCTGATAAACCTCTGAGGTAAACAGATTTTTTACCAATGCCCTCAATGTGTATGAACTAATCAGTGGGAAGCCAGCGCTTCTACCTAAATCTCATACTTCAAAATTGTATGCTCTTTCATTATTATTGTAGAGAACTTCAGATAGACAGAGTTGGTTTTTTTAATAAAATTTTTTTTATGCATGGGTTTGGATTTATGGCAGGCCAGTTCCCCTGAGTGTCTCATACTATTCCATAGCAGAATAATCTGTGGTCCCAAACCATTGGCTGACATCTGTCCTTAGGTTATTGGCACTGAAGTGGGTTACACAGTAGAAAAGAAAAAAAAGAAAAGAAAAGAAAAGAAAAGGGAGGAATGATTTAAAAAATTTATTTGAAAGGCAGTGAGAGAGAGAGAGAGAGAGAGCGAGCACTTCCATCTGCTCATTCACTCCCCAAATAGCTGAAATGACCAGGGCAGTGCCAGGACAAAGTCAGGAGCCCAGAGCTTCTTCCCGGTCTCCTATGTAGCAGGGAGCTTGATTGGAGGTGGGGCAGCCAGGTCTTGAACCAGTGCCCATATGGGATGCTGGCTTTGCAGGTGACAACTTAACCTGCTATGCCAAAATGCCAGCCCTCATTTCTTTGTAAGTAAGGTCTTTCACATGCACTTCCTCTTCCTGTTTCCTGCATGCTGCTTCAGACCAAACCCTCCTCCTATAGATTCTTTCAGCAAGAGCTTCCACTGGAAGTCAATCTTGTCTTCATTTCTTCCTGACTTTCTTTATCCATCAGGTGTAGAGTTCATCATGCAACTCTTTTGCTAGGATTCTGCCTAACATTTGTCCTGTTTGCCATGTGCAGCAGGCTGAGTGGTAGCCACCTAAAGTCTATGTCCACTTCCTAACCCCTAGAACTTGAGAGTGTGACCTTTGGAAAAGGAGGTCATGCTGATGTCATTAAGGATCTGGAGATGAGATCATCCTGGAGCATTCAGGTGGCCTCAGTCCAACAACAAATGTCCTGCTAAGAGGAAGGAGGAAAACACAGGCGCACAGAGAAGCCACGTGCAGACAGAGGCAGAGATTGGAGCTTGCAGCCACCCACTAAGGAACGCCTAGAGCCTCTGGAAGCCGAAAGAGGCCAGATAGAATTCCCCAGAGTCTCCAGAGGGCACCGGACCCTGCTGACACCTTGATTTCTGACTTCGAGCCTCTGGAACTGTGGGAGAATAACTTTCCATCGTAAGCTGCCGGTTTGTGGCCATTTGCGACAGCAGCCCTAGGAAACGGTCACATCCTCTCAACACCTCTTGTTTTTGGGGGGCTCCAGACATATGTGGCTTCTCTGCTCTTTCTGTTTTGCAAAAACGTTCTGTCCCTCTGGTTTCTTCTACAATGTCTCCTCCATGGGATGTTCGGATTGCTTTATGTCTTCTTTCATGTTGCTTTCTGTGCATTGGAAACAAGACATGCTGGCTCAATAGGATTTCTCCCTGGAAGGGAACTGTCTCTTGAGGTGGGGTGACACTGGGGATAGAGATGAGATCTCCAAGGATGTGGGGGTGGTACAAGCAGGGCTCCCTCTGCGAGTGAGTTCCTTGCTATGTTTTCTCCTTTTATTATTACTTTCTTTTTTTTTTTTTAAGATTTATTTATTTGAAAGGCAGAGTTACAGAGAGGCAGAGGCAGAGAGAGAGAGAGAGAGAGAGAGAGGTCTTCCATCTGCTGGTTTACTCCTCAGATGGCTGCTATGGCTGGAGCTGTGCTGATCCGAAGCTAAGCGCCAAGAGCTTCTTCCGGATTTCCCACACAGGTACAGGGGCCCAAGAACTGGGGCCATCTTCTGCTGCTTTCCCAGACCATAGCAGAGAGCTGGATCAGAAGTGGAGCAGCCAGGACACAAACCAGCGCCCTATGGGATGCCCACAGTGCAGGAGGTGGCTTTACTAGCTATGCCACAGCGTGCTGGTCTCATTTTCTTTCTTCTTCCCCTCCTTCTCTTTCTCCTTCTTTTTTTTAACCAGCCTCAACCTTCCCGTGCTGCCTCATGAAAGAGTATGTCTGAGGCTCGTTACTTCACAAATTGTGCCACATCCTTGGGCATCTTCTGTGAAGTCAGAATACTGAAAAATGGACCACTACTCTCCTTCTCAGGCTCACGTATAAAGTATGGAAACCTATCCATGAAAAACTTTCTTCCAGAACACCTACTAAGTGTGAAACACTGCCCTGGAGCTGGGGCTAGAGTGGGAGATAGATGTGGTGGCCTCACAGAGCAGAGTCTTCCCGCGTTAATGAACACAGTGCTTGTCTACTTGGACTTGGCCAAGGTCATACAGGTAGGCAGTGGCTGGAGAGGCTTCAAACCTACTTCTGTTTTGCCTCAAAGTTCCTGCTTTCTGCTACACTGGGTACATTAGTCAAGGGCCAAGCAGGAAACAGAGAACATGCACCCATAGGGGCAACTGAGAGCAATTTAGACAGCTGGTTTAAGGGCTTGGGGAAGGTTAAAGAAAACCCGAGAAGAATGGTGCTTGCCCCAGTACTAGAGGCAGCAGGAGGCCATTACTACACCTATGTCTAAGGGAGTGAGGTGAGCAGGTGGTTATTGGAGCCCAGAGGGAGTACTGTAGCCTTAAGGGAGGCCATGAGACAGGAATTAGGAGCTTTGGTAAAGGGCCAGGCCCCCAGCAACCCTGCAGGGAGAATTGAGACTCTAACTTCTTACTCTTCCTGCCTTCAGTCTCCTGCTCTTGCTTGCTGTCGGCCAGATCCCACCAGAAGCCAGAGGACAAGGGTGATGCAGGTCTTCAAGGTCATCTGAGGGTCGCAGAAGAGGGTACAGAGCTGGAAGGTAGGTCAGCATTGCTGGGGTGAATAGAAAATGCACGGCACACCAGTGTTTCCCATACCTGACTCATTCAGACCAGACCTTCATGAAATTGTCTTCCCTGTGTCCCTATACACTCGACTGTACTTAATATGGTTTTAAACATTTTCTCACTTTCATAATCTTCATTGAATGTATTAGCAGTAACAAGTACTAACAAACCTATGGTAATTAAGGTAATAGTCCACTACCTTAAACAGAAGAAAACTGAAAAATCAATGTAACAACTGGAAATCAAGTTTACTAAATTAAAGATAAATAATAAAGATAAATTAAAGATAAATAATAATATTTATAAATATAAATTAAAAATTAAAGGTAAATAATATTTATAAATTATTATTTATCTTCTGAGGTCCTATATAATCAAGGACCTACTTGCCTCTCCAGTCTCCTGTCTTCCATCTCTGCCCCATATTTCTATTCCTCCATGGTTTTTTGCCTTCTCAAAACCAGCTATACTCCGATCTGTAACATCTATAGTACCACAATTTGTACTTTTGCACAGATTATTCCTTCAGTATAGATCAGTGAGAGAACACTCAGGATTGCTAAGGAGGATGAATAATAATTAAAAAAAAAAAAGAGTCTAAAAGGCTCATGGAAAATGCAAATCATGAAAAAAAAAAAAACCAGCTATGCACTGGGGCCAGTGTTGTGGCCTAGAGAGTTCAGCTGCCGTCTGCAACAGCAGCATCCCATATGGTCACTGGTTTGAGTCCCGGCTGTTCCGCTTTTGATCCAGCTCCCTGATAATGTGCCTGGGAAAGCAGCGGAAGATGGCCCAAGTCTTTGGTCCCCTGCATCCAAATGGAAGACCTGGATGAAGCTCCTGGCTTGGCCTGGCCCAGTCTTGTGCATTGCAGCCATCTGGGGAGTGAACCAGGTGATAGAAAATCTCTCTCACTCCCTCTGTCTCTTCCTCTCTCTCTCTAACTTTTCCTTTCAAAAACAGAATGCATGGATTTCAACATTTTTTACCACAAAAATATATGCTTATGGTTTAATTTCATTTTTCAAAAATACTTTTTGAAGTACTCGCATATAGCACTATCTGCTAAAAACAAGAATGATGCATTCCAGAAGAAGATTCTAGAACTGGACAGGTATTGCTAATGATTTTGTAATTGATCTGGATATCAGGTTCTTGTCCTGGCATCAATGACTAACTCTATGCTCTTAGGTCATATATTTTACAGACACATGAAGAAAATTAGCACAGAGGCGGGAAATGTGGACGGATATACAAAAGGCTCTCCACCCTCACACACCTTTGGAAAGCAAAAACTTACTGCTGAGAACATGGTAGATACACTAAATCTGCCACCTACAATATTGACTCTAATTCTTGGTTGTATTTGTTCTATGACAGGGGAATATTGCAATATTTTCTTTTAGATGCTTATCTCTACTAAACTCAACCTCTGTGTGCCCAATCAGATATCTTGGTTATGTGACATTTATTTACAGCTCTCCTTTGCAAAAAATTACCCAGCATATATATCCAGCAATAAATGGGATAATAAAATGGAGGAGACATATGGCCACTGTACATGCCATTGAGCATCCATTCTCCTTTCTTGCTATAATAATGACTTTTACTTGGAGATGCTACCTTGTCCCCTAATCTCAGCCATGTGGAGGGAGTTAGGCCCAGCCAACTTTGTTCCCTGGGCTGCAGTTGCAGTCATAAACTCAATCACAAGGATAAATATTAAAACACATTTAGCAAAAAAAATATAGTGACACAAAAGAATAGGTCTATGCAATATGATTCTGTTGTAATGAAATTCTAGAACAGGCAAAACTAACCTAGGTTGACAGTGATCATCAAGTGTTAGTGTCTAGGGCATGGAGAGTTCACCAGGAAGGAGGAATGAAGGTGTTTTCTGGGTTTATAGACATGTTCTATATTTTGTTTTTAGTGGTCCTTAGCTAGGTGTATACACGGCTCTCTAAAATCCTGTCTGTGAACCTTGAGGATCTGTGTACTGCATTGTATGCTGACTGTGAAGTTGGGGTGGCCACTGGGCCTAGTAGTTAAGGCATCACATTGCATATCACAGTGCATGGAATGGAATCCTGTCCACACTTCTGATCCAGCTTCCTGTTAATGCACACCTTGGGAGGCAATAGGTGAGGATTCAATTAACTGGGTTCCTGCGACTCATGTGAGAAATCTGGACTGACTCCCTGTCTCCCAGTTTGTGCCTGGCGTAAGCCATTACAGGCATCTGGGCAGTGAACCAGAGGATGGAAGCCCTCTATCTCCCTCTCTCTCCCTTACTCCTTCCCTCCCTGCTTCTCTGCCTCTCAGAAAGTTATTATTAAAAAAGAGGAGAGGAGACACTAGAGTACATGAAACAAGCTATCAACAGGTCTGATAAATGAATTCCTAAGACAAAGTGAACTGACAAGGTGTTATGCTGCATTTTGGACTCAAAGGGAAGAGTCCAAGCACTGAGACAGGCAAGTGGGGGATGAACCCATCTGCTCCCTTATCAGTCAAGGTTTTCCTTAGCAAACAACAGAAGAGATCTGGTTGGCTTGAGGGAGGAGAAAAAGAATTTATTGATTTATATGTGAAGCAAGTCACAGAGAAGCCCCAAGTACTGAAAATTTGGAATGTGTCCTTTATTTAGCCAGCAAGTTGGAGCAGGCTAACGCCTCAAGATCTCTCCACCCGAGCAGAAGCAAGGGTTGGACTTTGAAAGCCATAAACCACAGTCACATTTGCTGGAGGGATAAACAGGACCAAGGAGAAGGCAGGGGGGTAACATTCAGCCATTATTGTTTTTATAAGTTGATTTACAGGTGTAGACTGTGCTGTTGAGCAGGACATGGTAAATCAACCTGAACCAACAAAGCCTGACAATTCCCAGAAAGTCTCCTGGCCTGCTCTCACAGGGCCGGGGGTGGTGGTCAAATAGAAAACAGCAAACGGCACCTGCAGGCATTATGGAGGTTATAAAGTTAACCTAACACTTCTATAGAATAATAGGAAGTATTCAGAACAGGCTGTGAAAACAAGCAGCAATCATGGGAGGCAAAACATAGACAAGATCATGCCAGTGGATCACGGGCATATCACAGGATGCCACCATCCTATACCCTTATCCGCCCAGTGGGGCTGCAGCTCAGGCTTTTCCGAGTATTTGGAGTTAAGTTCCAGTCCCACTCCCAATTCCAGCTTCTTGCTAATGCATACCCTGGGAGATAGCCATGATGGCTCATGTAGCTGGGTTCCTGCTACCCACATGGGGAGACCTGGACTGAGTTCCCAACCCCAGCCATTGCAGACATTTGGGCAGTGAATCAGCAGATGAGAGTTCTCTTTGCCTCTCTTTCCCTCTGCCTCTCAAAGATAACTAAATGATTATACAAAGGATCAGCTTATTGTAGTGCAAATTTTTTTGAAATGTATGCATGGTTTTTTCATACGGCACGGCACATTTCCCATGAACGTCTGAAGAGGTGTAGCATAGTAACTCCCAAGAAGATAGGAGAGGAAATGTTTTCATTTGGCTTCTAGAGTGGGTGGTGAGCCCCACATGACCAATGTTCACAGCACAATCCATCTCCATTGTTCATATTCCTGCTGGTCATTCTGATCCCTGTCTGGGACTTCCAACATCCAGGACAGGCCCAGTGTGAATAGTTGTGGTCTAAACCATTGATCCGGGCTATGGATGAAATGTGGAGGGTCACCCTATCCTAGGCCAGGACTAGGGAGGGATGATTACTTATGCTGGCGAGCCAAGGCAAGAGCTTGAATTACATGACAGAAATATCTGGAAGGCCAAATGGGTGGACAGGAGTTTGTGGTTCATCTGGGTTGTGGAATAGCTGGCTAGGAGAGGGGTCAGAGGATGCCCAACTGTGGTCAATGTCAGAAGGTCAGGGTGTGTGGAGGCCAGTGGCACTCAGTAGGCAGAGAATAGGTTTGTTTTATCTCTGGATGGCTAGACAGGCAGGGTTAAGTTTTTAACCTGGTAAATGTGAGATGAAGACGTCTGATAGACGATTAAAACGACAGCTTGGGCGATCATCGAAGGTCAACCCCACAAAGGCTATGCCTGGGGCAGATGTGAGCTGACCCCGGTAGCGAGGAAGAAGGAGCCTGTGCGGGTCCTGGGGATTCCCCAAGCCGCGCACGAAGGCTCAGGGACGACCGCCACCCAGAGCGGCGCACGTGCTGGGGCCATCTGCCCGCGCCGGCACTGGTCCCACGCGCCCTGGCCCAGGTCCCGCCCCAGTGGGCGGGGCGAGGCCGCGGCGCCGCGAAGTCACCCGGAAGTCAGCCGGGTAGGCGAGGGCGTGGCCGCCGCTGACCCCTGGGCTGAGCCGCGGAGGGGTAGCTTCAGGAAGTTCGGCTGCCCGGATGCGCGGGCCCGCGGCACTGGGCGCGGCGGCGAGCGCGCTGGTGGCCGCCCTGCTCCTGCTGCTGCGTGAGGACGCGGGGCCCGGTGCGGCCCCGGGGGACCCCACCGGGTAGGGGACCGAGCCGGGCTCCCACACTCCTGCCTGGGCTGCAGCTGCTGTGGGGCCTAGAGGCCCGGTGGAGCCAGTAGGTGGTGGCACCTGGGCGCACCCTGCAGGTCGGATCCCTTCCCAGGTGCCTGTCGGCACAGGTGCGGGGCCGCGCAGGTGACTCACCACTTTTCCCTTGGGCACCGATGAGGCGATGAACAATATCTTCGGGACAGATAAACAGCCCTTATTATATCAGGGGTAAGAACGGGCCGGCCCTTCCTCAGATCAGCAGCTGTCTGTGTTATTTCCCCAACATGGCCGAAGCCGAGGAGCTGCCGAAGCTTCGGGAAGACTTCAGGATGCAGAACAAATCTGTCTTTATTCTGGGCGCCAGCGGGGAAACCGGCAAAGTGCTCTTAAAAGAAATCCTGGAACAGAGATTGTTTTCCAGAGTCACTCTTATTGGCCGGAGGAAGCTCACCTTCGACGAGGAAGCTTATAAAAATGTGGTGGGTATTTGAGCTGGGACCAAAAAATGTTCCTGCAATGATTCTGTCTGGTGAACCCCTACTCCACGCCTGCGGGCTGAGCCCTGCGGGGCTAGTGGTGGAGGCAACCAGAGGTCGTCGGTTGGTGCCTGATTGATCTGTGACAGCCCCTCCTGGAAGCTAGCCCAGGCCAGCCTAGTTCCCACAACCCATCTCTCTGGCCACTGCTCTCTGTGGCCAGATCTAGCTTGTAAGGAAGTCCAAAGAGTTCTCTTTGCTGGTCATATTTGTACAGCTGGTTTCTAGAAATGGTCGTGTGACCGTGGCAGTTTTCTCAACTACGTTGCTTATTTTGTCGGCCTGTGTACTTCACATTGATGTGGTCAGTACATCTGGGAATGCAGAATGCAGCAGGTGTATGGCAATGACCAGAGGGCGGATTTTCGCTTGTTAAGAATGTTCCCTGCCTAACTTCCCAGGCTTGTGTCTGTAAGTGGAATATCCACACTTATGGTGGATATACCAGGTGTCTATCTGGTGGTAACCCCTGAATGTATGAAGAGTGAGCTCCATGGAGACCGGGTGCTCTAAAGTGGTTTGCTGAACAGCAGTGAATCCAGTCATATAGTGTGATCCTGAGATGCCACACCTGCAGGATTTGGCCCTGCCGATTTCACAGACATCCCAGATAAAAAGTGATCTCACAAATACATATCCTTGATTCCTTCAGGTCCTTGTTCAGGTATTTTGCGAATGTCTTTGGTTCGTCAGGACTTTCCTGTTTAAAACAGACATCTTTGCTTAGGCTTCTGCAGATAACGTGCGGTCTTCATAATCTGGTTTGATGGACTATGTTAGATACTCCTAGTATTTAGAACCTGCCGTTGAAACTGTTGTTTTGAGAGTCAGGTTTTCCTGGCATGTATTTTGAGCAGGTGTTTTGTGAAAATGTGTGCTCCGGTAGCATTATGTAATTGCCAGGAGAATTCTTTAGGAGGAATTGACGGTAGGGGAGGAAACCAACATTTTTGAACTTCTGGAAGATGGAATCTATCAGACTTTCATTTTTGAAGTTTTATAGCAAATCTCCATGGTTAGATGGGGGTTCTTAAATTTCAGTGTGCATGAGAATTCCCGTGGGAGCTTGTTAAAATACAGGTTCTGTTTCGCCAGTATTGCTATGGGACCCAGGAATATGCGTGTTTATCTAGCACCCACTGACTGATTCTGATGCAGGTGGGTTCATGGACTGGACCAAAGGAAAGATTATCACCTACGTTCTATACCTGAAAAAAAAACTGAGTCATGTGATCACTAAGTTAGCCCCAATTACATGCTTTGTAAGTAGCAGGCCCAAGATTTGAACCTAGTTCTTAGATTCCAAACACCATCCTATCCCCACGTTATACTTGAGTGGTCTCTTTTTTGGTAGGCTACAGACAGATCTTTTATTTGTCCATAGAGAAATTGTAATTGAACCTAACTTTAGAAATCTAGTTAAACTTACAGGTACTGTGGACATTAAAGTTTGTGGGAAAATGGAATTAGAAGTGTATTTTGGTGCAAAAGTGTTTTTAACACCATGCATAGTTTTTTCATAATATGCATTCTCCATGATTTTTTAAAAAGATTTATTGATCTATTTGAAAGTCAGTTATACAGAGAGAGAGAGAGGTCTTCCATCTGCTGGTTCACTCCCTAGTTGGCTCCAATGGCCGGAGTTTTGCTGGTCTGAAGCCAGAAGCCAGGATCATCTTCCGGGTCTCCCATGTGGGTGCAGGGACCCAAGGACTTGGGCCATCTTCTATTGCTTTCTCAGGCTATAGCAGAGAGCTGGTTCAGAAGTGGAGCAGCTGGGACTCGAACCTGTGCCCACGTAGGATGCCAGCACTGCAGGCTGTTGCTTTACCTACTATGCCATAGTGCCGGCCCCATGCATGCTTTTTTTTTTTTTTTAAAAGGATTTATTTAGTTGAAAAACAGCTACAGGATGAAGGTGAGGGAGAGAGAGAGAGGGACAGAGAGAAAGGGAGAGAGATAGAGATCTCTAACATTCTTGGACTTACTTCCCAAATGGTTGCAACAGCCAGTTCTGGGCCAGGCTGAAACCAGAAACCAGAAATTTTGTCCTGATCTCCCACCTGGGGGACAGGACCCAAGTACGTGGGCCATCTTTTTTTTTTTTTTTTTAAGGATTTATTTATTTATTTATTTGAGATGTAGAATTACAGACAATGAGAGAGAGAGAGAGAGAGAGACAGAGAGAACTCCCCAAATGGCTGCAACGACCGGAGCTACACCAGTCTGAAGCCAGGAGCCAGGTGCTTCTTCCTGGTCTCCTTTGTGGGTGCAGGGACTCAGGGACTTGGACCATCTTCTACTGCTTTCCCAGGTCACAGCAGAGAGCTGGATTGGAAGAAGAGCAGCCGAGACCAGAACCGGTGCCCGTATGGGATGCTGAGTGCCACAGGCGGAGGATTAACTTACTGCGCCACAGCGCCAGCCCCAAATCTTTTTCTGCCTTCCCAGTCACATTAATAGGAAGCTGGATTAGAAGTAGAATATCCAGGACTCAAACCAGCATTCCAGGATGGGATGCCAGCATCACAAGTGGCAGCTTAACCCGCTGTGCCATAGTACTGGCATTTTGAAGACCTGTCATATGCAAGAGCTTAAAAAATGTTTGCATTGAAATCTAATACTACTTTCCAAGAACTTTTTGAAATACCCTAGAACATGTGCATTTTACTGCTTTTTGATTGGGAAAAATAAATTTGAAACATTTGATGTTATGTAGGCAAACCCTTCGGTAATGGTTTGTCATTTACTCTTTAAATTAACACAGCTGTTCCCTTGTCTAGAATCAAGAAGTGGTGGACTTTGAGAAGTTGGATGACTACGCTGCTGCCTTTCAAGGTCACGATGTTGGATTCTGTTGCTTGGGTACCACCAGAAAAAAGGCCGGGGCGGTAAGAAGCAATGTTCCCTTCCCCTTTTTGCTGGCCAGTGATGTCCAGGAGCTGTTTCTTGCTCCCTCTTGGTCTTTCTGCCCATTGTAGTGCTTAAGGCGGAAAAGCTCTGATTCTTTAAGATTCTCTGTGCTGCACTAACCTTTGCTGTCCTTTCAAGAGAACTGATAAGTTCATCTTTCCTTCAGACGAATTCATTCTTCCATGCTGGAGACATCGAACATATTTGTATGATCTTCCCTCTTGTAAATATCGTTGTCATTACAATAGCCCCTCACTAATTATTGAATAAAAGTAATTGGCTCATGCTGTTAGCAGTAGGCTTTTTTCTCCCTTTTTTCCTTAATAAATGTTTTAAACTTGAAGCGTTCTCTCTCACTTGAGTGATTTGCTATTTTCACGCCACGCTGTGAACTTCTGGGCTAGGACATCAGAACACAGCGGCACGATTCAGCCATCCTCCAGGGATGACTCAGCCCGCAGCGCTGATTCAACCCCAGTGCTGATTCAGTCTTCGCTGACGCAAAACTCCTTTAAGCACATTTTATTTTCTTTTTAATAGTGTTCTAAATTGAGTCGGCTCCTGTCCAGGAATCTTAGTTTACTATATAGTTATAAGCCCTAATTTATGGTGTAGAGTCTGAGCAAATGCTAATACATCTTATTTAATTTATACTTGTCTTTAGTGTCTCTCTCTAGCAGAACTCACTTGCTGGAGCTGAATGTGTCTGTTAAATATGCAGAATCCTGTTTCTGCCATAGGCACTTAGCATTGGGTTATGAATAAGGCCGGTGCATCTGAATCTGTAGGGGAGCTTAGGGTTAGAAGCTATGATTTATACCAGCTGAGTAGGTGGGCTCAGCTGCATTTCTGCAGGCCTCGTGGAGTCCAAAAATTAAATTCTGTTTATCCTTTCAGTTGAGGTGTGTTTTCGTAGCGTGTCCACCTTGGAGCACAGTGTGGTGTTAAGTTCTGTGCTGGGAACTGTGGAGTGTAGAGAAGTTGGATTTGCCCAGGAATTGGCACAGTATCCCTGTTAGAAAGGGTTACGTTCCTACTCACCAGCTTGTACAGTCTTTTCTGTCCTAGAGACAGTCACAAGCCATGTGCCCTCCAAAGGCATCCAAAACTTTTGTCCTAGTACACTGCAGGTTTCACAGTCTCAACTGCCAACCTGATTTTGGTGGTGACTCAGCAAAATAAAATACTGCATTGGGCATAGATCAGTTGATCTTCATGACATAAGGCAAATCTCATTGAAGAGCACTCCAGGGAAGAGTCCAAATTGCATTCAAACTGTGTAATGCAATTTTCCGAAGAAGAATTGGGTGTCTTCATGATCCAGAATATATTTTTAAAAAAAATAGGATTGTTTCCCCACCTCTCAGGCTCCTCAGTACCTTTTGTTCTCCTTTAAAATCCATTTGAAAAGATAAAAGCAATGAATGAGTAAGCCAGGTAAAAGGCTAGCAAGCCAGGCTGTCTCATCAGTGAGTCAGGACTTCAGTGGTCTAAGAGGTAGTGACAAAAAGTAAGCTGACACTGTCTGGGAGAGATCTTCTGGTTTTTTATTTTTATTTATTTATTTTTTTATGAAACTAATCAGTGTTGGGTGCAAAATAAAATTTGGAAGCTGTGATAACTTTGGGCAGTTTAAAAGAGAAGACAGCTCATCAGTGGCTAGGTTGCAAGAGTTGCTGGGAAGGTCATTGTGGATTTCCAAACTCCTGCCAGGTGTTCTTTAGAGGCGCTCACCTGCAGCTCATCAGATGGGAGCTGCAAATCTGGTAGCAAGCCTAGTGTCATTCCGTAGCTGGTTTGTAACTGCAGCACCCCAGATTTTGCCTTTGCAACCCGAGTTTCCAATAGAGAACCTGCAAGATCTCCAGAGTTTCTATCTTAGTGTTTAGATCTCCCAAGTTACTGCTCTGTGGTCTTCAGTGCATTAATTTGCTGAGGTTTCATAACAAAGTCCCATAACCTGGATGGCGTAAACAACAGAAATGTATGGCCTCACGGTTCTAGGTCCCAGACGTCTGAGCTGAAGTTGTCTGTAGGGTTGGCTTCTTCTGAGAGCCAGGAGAGAAAGGTTAGTTCAGTTCTCACTCCTTCTCTGTGTCTATTCTTTCTCCGTGCTTCTTCACATGGTGTTTTCCCCGTGTGTGTGTGTGTCCACATTTCCCTTTTAGAAGAGCACCAGTCATAATGGATTAGGGGCCACCCTCCTCACTGTGGCCCCACTTTAATTACAGTGATCCTGTACAGTGATAATATTTCCAAATAAGGTCACACTCTGAGCTACTAGCTGGTTGGGACTTCAACATAGACTTTGTAGGAGCACACAATTCAACCTATAAAAGTCTGTCTACTTAGATTTCTGTTGAAAATGGTGCTCAGATAGGTGGGTGAGCTTTCTAATCTTCATTTCACATTCAGAAGCCATAGTTGTTGAAGCAGTGCAGTGGCTTCCTGATATGGCCCTGATCCAGATCTATCGGATCTAAATCTGAGATTGGAGTCTGTATTTTTAGCAAGCTTCTTGGGAAATCCAGATGCAGCCAGCCCTGTTCTTCTTGCTGTACCTGCTTTTGGGAGGGCCTTACCTGCTGTTTTTCTGGGTACTATAGTTGTATGTTCTTCAACTTGCTTTAGTGAGTAACTTATATGCTAGGGAAGGTTGACGTACCCTTTGAAAACCAGATCTACATTGACCTTGAGTGAAGAGCAAAAACTTAAGGATACCACTCAAAAACAATGCGTTTCTCCTTTGTGTTAAGAAAAGGATTTGGTTGGGAGTTTGATAGGGTTTCTCCTCTTCATCTCCTTACCCGTTCAGAGTAGGCTCCAGCAGTCTGGGTCTTAGATTCTGTTGGACGGATGTGTCAATAATGTGAAGAAAGAATGCAACTGCTGTAGTATTTGTTAGACTGAAATAGAGTCTCATGGCTTCTGGTTGTAGTGATAGACTCTTCTAATCTGGGAGTTTGCAACTACAACTTGTGGGCCAAATACTGAACAGCACCTATTTGGCCTGTGAGCTAAGGGCAGTTTACTATTTTTAAAAGATTAAAAAATTCCAAGAATAATATATGTCATGCCATTTGAAAATTTAAAAAATTTAGATTTTAGTATCCATAATTAAACCTTCATTGGAATACAGCTATGTGCATTACCCTGATATTATCTATGGCTACTTTTTGTGCTATAATGCTAACAATGTAAGCATGCTCATTACAGAAGCTTCCAATGCTGAAAGTATTTACTGTCTGATCCTTTACAGAAACAGTTTCCCCGTTCCTCTTCTAATGTCTGTTGTTTCTGATGTCTAGGAGGGAGCTTATGAAGTAGCAAGGACCCCAGGACCTGTTTTCTGCCAAGCGCTGTTTAGGTATTTCTAACGCCATCTAACATCGGGCCATACCAAATGATCAACTTAAAAATTGACCTGCTTTAGATTTATTGAATTTTGAGTCCCACCTGCTTGCCTTAATAAGACCAGAGTAGAGGCCATACGTTTCCCACTCCTGACCTAAATGACTCAGGGGACTCAGATCACAGGCTCTATTTGGATGCCAAGTAGCTGGGGAACTTGGGTATGATGGTTAGCTTCTGTGAACTGTGCCTCCTTGTCTTTTTTTTTTTTTTTTTTGACAGGCAGAGTGGACAGTGAGAGAGAGAGACAGAGAGAAAGGTCTTCCTTTTGCCGTTGGTTCACCTTCCAATGGCCACTGTGGCCGGCGCACCACGCTGATCTGATGGCAGGAGCCAGGTGCTTCTCCTGGTCTCCCATGGGGTGCAGGGCCCAAGCACTTAGGCCATCCTCCACTGCACTCCCTGGCCACAGCAGAGAGCTGGTCTGGAAGAGGGGCAACCGGGACAGAATCCGGCGCCCCAACTGGGACTAGAACCCGGTGTGCCGGCGCCTATTGAGCCATGGCGCCAGCCGCTTCCTTGTCTTTTGAAAGCAGAGGTGGCCACTACAAATTCTGTTCCAACTGCAAAATTCTTTGATTCAGCAAAACAGAGAGAAGTATTCCCCAAGTGGAAAAAATTCTAATGTAGAGATTGACCCAGGAATCCTCAATATCTGATTTTATTTTTCTACCCAGAGCTCTTTCCCTGTCCTAGATCCTTCCCTCCTACTGTACCTCAAATATAGTAGTGCCCTCCAGGACACAGATGGGGTCTCAGCTGATGCCGTTGGTTGGTTGTCAGCATGTCTGTTTTCTGGTCTAATTTATGGTCAGAATGAAGCAGAAATGTGGCTAAGTGGGACCATTTACAGAGTGATAGATCCTTCCTCCTCAGAGAAAGACTCCATGACCTTGAGTCATTGGGCATGGTTTGTTGTCCTATCAGTCAGCTCTAAAATACCTTGTTAGGGTGAATTGTTCTGAAGCCAGAGTGCTTTTCTGAGTTTTCAGGCATTGGTAAAGAAGAGAAGAGGAAATACTTAATAGCTTTGGATTTTAACAAGACCTAAAATACGAATAACTGGGGAGTCTGACTTCCTGGAGGTTTGTGGAGCCTGTGTAGATATCTCTGCTTAGTACATTGTGTTTATTTTGAGTGGGTATTGGGAAGGATTTCATTAATTCCTTTCTCTGGAAGAAACTCTGATTAGAGTAGAACACACCTGCTATGTAATCATAAAGCCATGATAAACCTGATGGACTTTGTGTTCTTTCTTTTTTCTGGCCATATATGGTTAGGGAAAGTAGTACAGTTTTGCTGAAAACTGTTTCTGAAATGCAGTGTAGTGTGTTTTAGTTCGTTTTTCTATTGTTTTTTAATTTGAGCTATTGGAAAACAGGGCAGGGCATTAATAAGATTTTAAAGATCGCTCCCTCCATCTATAAATGGAAACTGCTTTACTTCAAAGAAAGTGTGTGTCGATAGCTCCTAGCCAGTCAACCAGGACCCTTGCTTAAGTTCCATTTCTAAGTCCTTGAAAGCCGTTGACCCTTTTGCTTTTGAATTTCATTCAGCAGCTAAAAGGCCATGCCATCAGGGTGAGGGAAGTGAAATTCAAAATTTAGTGGGCTTGGAAAAATGCGTATCTATAATCAGCTTGAGGGCTCAGAGGATTTGTGAAATCGTTTTGGATTAGCAGCCATTGATTGCTAATAAAACAATATTTAGCTTTGTCCAGAGAACAGCAATGGAGAAAGGTATGGGCACCTTGTCAACGGGGCCCATTGAGCAAGGATGATGGGTAAGTGTGGGGGTCTCTGTGGCGGCGTGGGTGCTCGTCCTTCAAGGAGCGGTTGTCAGCCGCCGGCGAGGCCGGTGAAAGGAAGGACGCCAGAGGCTGATGGCTGGGGGGGTATTGATGTGCCTTAGCTGACTAATCAGATTGAAAAAGGCCCATGGTATTTATGTCACTTTAATTTTCATCAAACAATTGGAGACGACAGCACTCTATTAAGGAGAGGTTGATCCAGAACTAAAGCCAAATAAATTAGGGTCTCAGTTTAATCAAATTATCCCTTTACTGGCTCTGGGATTAAGTGAGGGAGACAGCGTCGGTCTAGAGACTTGTGATTGGTTGAATCTTTCCCTTATTTTTAAAGAAGCCGATGAAAGAAAACGCATTTTAGCAACAACAACTATAATAATCCTTCTAAGAACTTGCGCTAAAAGAACAACAAAAATCACAGAGTTTATTTCACTAGTCAACTATGATTTTATTGTGAATAGCAAACCTATTATTAAAAATTAGATGTCTGGTGAATTGGAGTGAGGAGAAGAAATAGGCATGGAAGAGAAATTTGTTGGTGTGTTTTAAAATTTTTCTACACAGTTTTGGGTTGTTTTTCTTGGCATACTTTCAGCACATTTAAAGTTTCATTTTGGAGAAAGACTCGAGAAGAATCACTCCTCTCTCTTTCTCTCTCTCTCTCTCTTCAGGATGTGTTGAATATTAAAATTACTTTTCTTCCCATTGAGTTACAAAGCAACAACCTGAATTTGAACCAGGTTGTAAGACAGGTTAGCCAAGTCAATTATTTAAGCTCAAACGTCAACGTGTATAACACCAAAGGAAAAGGTGATGGTTCGTGGGACAGGAAATAAATTTATTTTACCTAAGGTAAGGCAGAAAAATAGCACTGTGCTGCAGGTAGTAGATGTGGTTAAAAATGTACTGGTGAGTGATGAGAAAGGAGGCTGTAGGGGGCTTTTAGGGTAAGGGTAATGCTCTAGTTCCTGTCTGGAAGGTGGTTGCAGAAGATGTCACTTTATGAAAATCCACCAAGCTCTGCGTTTATAATATGCATACTTTTTTTTGTTTTGTTTTTGGATAGGCACACAGTGAGAGAGAGAGACAGAGAGAAAGGTTTTCCTTTTCAGTTGGTTCACCCCACAATGGCCTCTGTGGCTGGCGCGCTGTGGCCGGTGCACCGCACTGATACGAAGCCAGGAGCCAGGTGCTTCTCCTGGTCTCCTATGCGGGTGCAGGGCCCAAGGACTTGGGCCATCTTCCACTGCATTCCCGGGCCACAACAGAGAGCTGGACTGAAAGAGGAGCAACCGGGACAGAATCCAGTGTCCTGACCGGGACTAGAACCCCGTGTGCTAGCGCCGCAGGCAGAAGATTAGCCTGTTGAGCAGCGGCGCCGGCCAATATGCATACTTTCACAATATACTTCATTGCAAAGCCAAAAACATGCTGGGCCTGTTGTTTTAAAATTGCATTTTTTGGGTGGGGGTTTTTGCTGTTCTAGCAAATTACAAATTACCACAAACGTAGTGTTTTAAAAACACAGATTTATTATCTTACAGTACCACAGGTTAGGAGTCTTCTGCGAGTTATCACTAGGATAAAATCAAGGTGCTGATCGGGCCTGTTCCCTATTGGAGGCTCCAGGAAAGAACCCACTTCCTCGCCATCTCCTGCACCTGCAGCTGCCTGCATTCCTTGGCCCACAGTCCCCTTTCTCCATGTTCTGGGCCAGCCCTCTTCACATGGCATAACTCTAACCTCTTCTGCTTCGATCCTCCGTTCTCAGGGATCCCTCTGGATATGTGGGGCTTTCTTGTGTGATCTAGAATGATCTCCTTATGTTAGGGTTGGTTGATTAGCAACTGCAATTCCCCTTTGCCATGTAACCTTTTTGTAGTCATTTTTATCATTAGAGCAGGAGATCAAGAGGAACATGAGTGGGAGGAAAGAGCCCTCCTGAAGGCCTCAGGAATCTGGAGTTCTGCTCTGCTCTGCTGCTTCCCAGCTGGCCGTTCACTGGACCTTATCTCCAGTCTACACATGAGGGAGATCGCTGTGATACCCCGGAGTGTATCATGAGCTGCCACAGAGACAGTTGTAAATTAAAAAGGTCACTGGGAGGGACAGGTGTCTGGCACAGTGCTTACGATGCCGTTGGATCACCTGCATTCCATATTAGAGTGCCTGGGTTCGAGTCCCAGCTCTATGCTTAATTCCAGCTTTTGCTAGTGTGCACCCTAGGAGGCAGCAGGCGATGGCTCAGGTAGCTGGTCCGTCGCACATACTTCAGAGACCTGGATTAAGTTCCTGGCTCCTGACTTCATCCTGGCCTAGCCCTGGCTTTGTGGGCATTTGAAAAGAAAGCCAGTGGATGGGAGTGCTCTCCCTTTCTCTTTCTCTCTCTCTCTCTCTCTCTCTGTGTGTGTGTGTGTGTGTGTGTGTGTGTGTATGTATATATACATATATCTGAATATAAACATATATAGATTTAAAAAATCATCGGGTAGTAGTCCAGTCTTCATATTTGGAATCCCACACTGTAACATGTCACTATATAGTTTTGTCACTCAGTGTCAGTAGACTTTAAACTTCTCTTCAGTTGTCTCAAGTTTGAGGATGCCACAATTTATAGTGAGCCCAGGAAGCTGTTACTCCATA
The DNA here is from genome assembly GCA_949820135.1 of Sylvilagus floridanus. Lineage (NCBI taxonomy): Eukaryota > Metazoa > Chordata > Mammalia > Lagomorpha > Leporidae > Sylvilagus > Sylvilagus floridanus. Next base: position 81,487,738 of record OX463224.1, read on the forward strand.
GAATTCCCTGCTCTGGGTTCCTTCAGTTAGGCCCGGGACATGAATCTTCATTCTGTCATTTGTGTCATCCTTTTCTCTCCTGCTTTCATTGTGTCTTAGTTCTGTGTGGGTTTTTTCCTGACTAGTTTTGTCTTTTCTCAGCTTTGTTGGACTTTCATTCATTTAAGTATCTTTGGAGCACCTACCACGTTCTAGGCACATGCAGATGCTGCCATGTGATTAAGAAGACAGAGCTAGCCACCAGCCTCACTGAACTGAGTCTAGACCGGGGCTCTGTGCTCATTTTTATTATAAACCCATGAGTAAAAACATTTGAGGATGGGTTCCTTACTAATATGTAAGGTGTGTTGTATAGTATACCCCCAAATTGGGAAACTGAATATATTTTGTTCTCTTAGTACAGGTGTGGGGAATGCCCAGCCCACTGACAGTATAAGGCCCACAAAATCATTTCATCTGGTCTCGCCAGGGCAGCTGCAGGTGGAACTTGAAATTCAATGAATCTATAGCAGGCCATTTTTTAAAAATTTATTTATTTGAAAGGCAGAGTTATAGAGAGGCAGAAGCAGAGAGAGAGAGAGAGAGAGAGAGAGAGGTCTTCCATCCGCTGATTCACTCCCTAGGTGTCTGCATTGGCCAGAGCTATCTCAATCTGGAGCCAGGAGCCTCCTCTGGGTCTCCCACATGGATGCAGGGGCCAAAGGACTTGGGCCATCTTCTACTGCTTTCCCACACCACAGCAGAGAGCTGGATTGGAAGTGGAGCATCTGGGATTTGAACTGGCACTCATATGGGATGCTGGCACTGTAGGTGGCAGTTTTACGCACTTCGCCACAGTGCCAGCCCCTTTGGCAGGCTAATTTTAAAGATAATTTTGGGGGCCAGCATTGTGGTGTAATCAATAAAGCTACTGACTGAGATACCAGTATCTGATATGGGCACCAGTTCGAGTCCCAGCTGCTCCACTTCCAATCCAGCTCCCTGCTAATGTGCCTGGGAGATCAGTGGAAGCTGGCTCAAGTGCTTGGACCCCTGCACCCATGCACCCTTGTGGAAAATCTGGATGGAGCTCCAGGCTCTTGGCTTTGGCCTGACCCAGCCCATTGCTGTTTTGGCCATTTAGGGAGTAAACCGTGGATGGAAGATCTCTCTCTTTCTCCTACTTTCTCTGTAACTCTTTTGCATTAAGAAATAAATCTTTAAACAAGGGGAGGGGGATGATAACTTTGTATGACATACAAATGATGTTATAAGTATTCAGAGTGCCTTTGGCAATAAAAAGATCCCACACCCCGTCTTAGTGTCTGGGCAGTGTCTCTAGCCACGCTTTGAGACCCTAGAGGAGTTGACCTAGAAGAGAAGACAGAGAGAAGGCTGTAAGACCGTAAAATTATTAAAAGACAAGTGTGTAACTCAACGCAGTTTCCCAGCTTGATCGTGTGGTTCCCCTGGCTCCGTGCAGTCTTGTGCAGTGTGTGTTTCTGTGCCATCGTCCTTGCGTTGTCATTGCCATTTGCCTGGCTGCTGAAGCTTCTTTGTCTATCCAGAGGACTGTACTTGGAGCATTTCCCAGGGTCTTCGCCTGTCTTTCGTGTCTTGCTCTGATGCATTTTATTTAGATCCCCTCTTCCCCCTGGCCTCCCAGACTGCCACCCAAGCTGAGTAGCAATCTTTAAAATAAACTTGCAGCTTTTTGGAAATAACTCACATCCTTTTCCCCCTCAGGAGGGATTTGTTCGTGTCGACCGAGATTATGTGCTGAAGTCTGCAGAGCTGGCAAAAGCTGGAGGGTGCAAACATTTCAACTTGCTGTCTTCCAAAGGAGCTGATAAGTCAAGCAATTTTTTATATCTGCAAGTTAAGGTTTGTGCATGTTTCCAGCTTTCATAACTGTAGAGAACCTGGCCAACTGGCAGTTCTAAATATTACAGAGTACTGTTTAATACCAACAATCTGTAAATGTGTTATGCATTTTTCTAGCTATAGGGACTGTTCCTTCAGGAATATATTCAGTAAATGGGAATTATTTGAAAGATAATTTCCTATGGCTTTCCCCTTATTAATTAAGCGGTAACCAATGGAATGAGATGCGGCAGCTCCGGCCAGTGTGGCGTCTTAGCACTGGAAGAGACTGGGAGGCAGTGATTCTTAAACTTTTCCCTCAGTTGCCCTAACAGCTGACCAGAATATTTGTTTCCTGTAGATCCAGGGACAGCTAAGCTGAAGCAGTCTGCTAGGTACAAGCTTAACTTTCTTGAGTGTTCTGTTTTATCTTAAAAGGAAATCCATGTACATTTTACATGAGTATACATTCAGTACTGTACATGCTGTTAACATACCTGCGTTCATTTCAATAAACATAAACACAAATTCCATGTTTATTTTATTAAGAGGATTCCATTGACTTACCTTCAGGATGAATCAGTGCTGGAGTGCAGGCCATGGCTCTGCTCTGTGTGGCTCCTGGTGCACCCCCAGTGCCCTTAGTTTATAAAGCAGGGCCTCAGAGGGCACTCCGCTGACGACTTCCAACATGAAATCTTTTTACACGAGGTCCTCCAGCTTCTGCTTCAGTATCTGCAGCAGGAGGGAGTTTAGCCACTTGTTAAAACCTCCTCACCTTGCTCAGATCCACTTAAAGGCCTCCAGTTGAAATCCATCATTCTATATTTGAATTGTTATCAGTTCTGCATTTTAAAACAACAAAAACAAGTGTAATCCTTTTTTTTTGCCTGTAGTGTTTAACATATTTGGAGATTGTGATTGCTTTAATTGTGTTTTTCCCAGTCATAAGTCCTTACACCATTCTTTATTAGTTCCTATTTCTACCTGCTTCTTCACCCTTCTTCACTTTGTTAAGGGAAAATGTCACAAAGATGTACCAGAATTGTAGTGGAATTAATACTTTTCATGTCCTGGACACCATACCTTGATACCTCTTTTTTTTTTTTGTTATTGTTTTTTAATGAGATTAAGAGAGTGACCATTTTAGTAAATATCTTTTGTCAGTTTGCTCCTAAGTCTGTGATAATATATGTTTTTAGAACTTTTCCACATGGCTTAAAGCTGAGTCATATCTTTCCTATCCTAAAATGGTATTTTGAGCCAGGTAAAAATCAGGGAGCCACCAATGAAGTTAATCAAGAATGGAACAGTTTAATTTTTAGAGTTTAGAACAGTAAAGAAAAGGAAAAGTATCTGTCCAAATACGAATGGAGGTTCTGAGAAATGTTATCAAGTAGGATTTTTGTTCTCACTGCTAGCATAATAAAAATTCATATCTTTTTGGAAAGAAAATATATTTTTTCATCTTTAAGAATAAAGACATGACAGCCTACTCATTGGGCCATAATACTGATTCAATTGAATAAAAATAATAATATCTGGCATTCATTGAGTAAGGCAGTACTCTTTTTTATCTGCGAGGGAGATGGAGAGAGACAGATTGCCCATCTATTGGTTCACTCCCTAAATGTCCACAATGGCTGGGATTGGTCCAGGCTGAAGCCGGAAGCGTGGAATGTAATCCAGGTTCCCATGAGTGTGTCAGAGACCCAAATACTTGAGCAATCACCACCTGCTTCCCAGGACACTCATTAGCAGGAAGCTGGCATCAGGAGCAGAGCCAGGTCGAACCCAGGTACTCCAACATGGAGTGCAGGTGCTCCAATGACTTCTTAATCTCTACACCAATGGCCCACCCCCAGGTAGTGTTCTGAGGCCTTTGATGTGCATGTGTGTGGAAACTGAGATACCATGATATAAGATCACCAGCTGGTCAGTTGCCTAGCTAGGATTTCAACGCAGGCACTGTGATTCCAGGACCCAGCAGAAGGACCTGGCACAGTACCTGGGCCACGACAGAGACTCAGCAAATCCTTAGCAAGGCCAGGAAAACAGAAAGAGACCTCTCCATTCACTAAAGTTGACCTGCTTTTCCAGCTGCACTGGGTTATGCAGTAGACTAATTAAAAGAACAGCAAGCCAGATGAATGTTGAGCAATCTTCCGTCCTGAATAATGCATTGTCTCCTGCATGTAACATTCTTAGTATTTATCTCTGATGTTCTCAGTCTCCTTATGAGTGAACTCCCCTCCTCGCACCTGGGTGTAGAAAGTCCTGCATTCTTTAGGAACAGTTACTGTACTCAACAACATTTCAAGCTGCCTTCATTGTGGGCCAGCTGTGGGGAGAATCAGTCACATGCTTTTATGAGTTCCTGCCGGTGCTGTGGGGAGAGATGCTGGGGTATGGAGCCCAGAGTGCTGGGGTGTGTTCTGTGCCCCCAGAGTCTGCTCTGTGGGGGAGGACATCACTTTCCAGAGTGTGTGATCTTCTGTTATTGCATATAGTCCTTGACCTCAAAGATCTTTAAATTCGCTTGTATTAGGGGATCCCAAAGGCATCCCCAAATTCAGTCATGTGCTACAGGGCTCACAGGACTCAGTATATAGTGATTCTCACAGCGCTGATGCATTACAATGAAAACATAAAGCAGAGGGAGAAGGGCATGGTGTGAGTCTGGAGGAGAGTGGATGCAGGCTTGCACGAGGCCTCTCCCTCTCTCAACTCTCTTTGCACAGGCTGAGCCCATTTTCTCCAGGGTGAGTACTGTCTACCAGAGAAATTTGCCAGAGCCAGGGATTAAGGCACAAGGTGCACCCAGGCAGGCAGATGTTGCAGAGCTTCAGAAAGAAAACAGGATAAACCACCCTGTAGGCACCAGCTCTTCAGGCACCGTGACATTCTCCTTGTCAGCCAGGGAATGGTGGGAGCACTCCTGAAATCCAAGTTCCCAAAGCCATGCTCCAGGGCCAGTCATGCAGGCATCTCAGCTTGCTATGGTAACTCCTACACACTGCTGATAGAATCAAAACACATCATTGTAAAAAGCTAACCAAGAAGTGCATTTCTACATAAACCTAGTAAGTGATTGTTAGTAATAGAACGCTACTAGAATGATGGCCATCAGTTGATGAATGGATGAATAAGATGTGGTACATCCATACAGTGGACTATTACTCAGCTGTGAAAAGGAATGCTACATGCTACAATGTGGATGAACCTTGAAAACATTATGCTGGAACATTATGCTCAGAGAGGCAGTCACAAAAGGCCATAAATTGGCCGGCACCGTGGCTCAATAGGCTAATCCTCTGCCTTGCGGTGCTGGCACACCAGGTTCTAGTCCCGGTTGGGGCGCCGGATTCTGTCCTGGTTGCCCCTCTTCCAGGCCAGCTCTCTGCTGTGGCCAGGGAGTGCAGTGGAGGATGGCCCAAGTGCTTGGGCCCTGCACCCCATGGGAGACCAGGAGAAGCACCTGGCTCCTGGCTTCGGATCCACGCGGTGCGCTGGCTGCAGTGCGCCAGCCGCAGTGGCCATTGGAGGGTGAACCAGCAGCAAAGGAAGACCTTTCTCTCTGTCTCTCTCTCTCTCACTGTCCACTCTGCCTGTCAAAAAAAAAGGCCATAAATTATATGGCTCCATTGATAAGGAACATCCAGAATAGACACAACTGTGCACACAGAAAGTAGGTTAGTGCTTGGCGAGGTCCTGGGGGAAGAGATGGGAAGTGACTGCTAATGGGATGGGATTTTTTTTTAGGGTGATAAAATGTTTTAAACTTAGATTATGGTGAAGAGTGTACAACTCTGTCCATATACTAAAATCCACGGATTAAAAAATTTAAAAGATGTTTAAAAATAAGCAGCTAAGGTTATGTGATCTGGCAGGCTAGGGCCATGTGAGTGTGGGAACAGGCCGGGAGGAAGGAGGAATGCCTGCCTCTGGCTGTCGACTGGCAAGGCCTTCTGAGGGGCCTGCAGCCTGCGCTCCCCTGGCATTTCTGGCTATGCAGACACATTGCATGAACAATCATGGGTTGCTTACCGACTCAGTTTGAAGCAGCATCTGGATGTAATCCATCGTCTTTTGAACTTCTGTGGGGTTTGCTAAGTGCGACACTGGGGCCAGGGTTGTGGTGCAGCAGGTTAAGCTGCTGTCTACAACACCAGCATCCCGTATGAGTGCTAGTTCAAGTCCGCTGTTCCACTCCTGATCCAACTCTCTGCTAATGCATCTGGGAAAGCAGAGGAAGATGGCTCAAGTCCTTGGGCCCCTACACCCACGTGGGAGACCCCCCCTCCGTGGAGTTCCTGGCTCCTGGTTCAGCCTGGCCCAGCCTATGTCATTGTAGTCATTGGAGGCGTGAACTAGTAGATGAAAGATTTCTCTCTCCTTCTCAAACCCTGGTTTTCAAATCAATCAATCAATCAATCATTTTTTTTTTTTTTAAAGAAGTGAGTGGCACAGAGGGTCTATGGGTTTTAGACACACCAGAACTATCTATAAGCCAAAAAAAGGCTGATGTCTGCTAGCCTGCTTTGTTAACCTGGATTAAAGGGAGGGTACTCTGTCATGATTGATCTAATAATGTATCATGTACCCTCACTGGGTCTGGCCAGTGTTCATGAAATGAGAGGCCCAGTGATGCTGCCATTCACTCTTTCAGAAGATCCTATAAAAACACTCCACATTGCAGGATTGAATGATCTCTTCCTGTTTTAATATCTCTGACTCTTTGGAATCTAAGATTTTTGATAAAGATATTTATGAGTTTTGAGACCTAAGGAAGCAGATTATCTTCAGAATCCTAAATGATTCTCCCTTAAGATTAACCTAAGTGTGCTGGTCTCAATTAAATACTAAAAATGTGGGGTTTTTTTCTTCACAGGGGGAAGTGGAAGCCAGAGTTGAAGAATTAAAATTCGATCGCTACTCAATATTTAGGCCTGGGTAAGTATTAGTGCTGGAGTGTGTTCTGCGGCTTGTCAGTCCCTAGGAGCTCAGGTTCCTTCTTGAGAGGCTGACGTGGGAGGTGTTATTGTAAGGTATGAAGGAAACAGGCGAGAGGTGGCTTGCCTCTCTGAAGGACCCACCTCTTGGCTTTGAAAGAACAGGCCAGTGGTGGTTCCAGCTGCAGAACAATTCAGAAATTCCTGGATGGCACCGGCCACCTTCTTTTGAAACACTGTCTTCCTGAACCTCCGTATCAGCGTGGGCTGCCGTGATGGAGTCCACAGACCAAGTGGCTGAGGCAACAGAGATGGATTTTCTCAGTCTGGAGGCTGAGAGTCCAGGATCAGGGGCCTGCCAGTGTTGCTCTCTGGGAAGCTTTTTCCCTCACTGGCAGATGGGTGCCTTCTGTCTGTGTCTTCACCTGGCGGTTGTTGGTATATGAGTGTATCCCTCAAAGGCTCACATTGGAAGCCTCGTCTCCAAAGTGGCGGGGTGCAGGTGGTGGAAGATGGGTCCTGGATCAGGTGTTTGGTGTGATGGTTAAGACCCTGCATGGGATGTCTGCATCCTGAATCAGAGTGCCTGGATTCAAGTCCTGTCTCCCCTTCCAACTCTAGCTTACTGCTCATGTGCACCCTGGGAGGCAGCAGATCATGGCTCAAGTAGTTGGGTCTCTGACACCACATAGGAGGACCTGTTGGAGTTCCAGGATCGTGGCTTTGGCCTAGCCCTACCCTAGCTGTTGTGGTGTTTGGGGAGTGAACCAATGCATGGGAGATTCTCTTTCGCTTACTCTGGCTCTCTGTCTCTGTATGTCTGCCTTTCAAATAAATAAATAAAAATTAAAAAAGGATATGAGATCTAGTTAAGTATCATTAGGGTGGGGGCATCACCCTAGGAAGGGATTAATTCAAGTATTTGGGGACTGTATGAGTTCTCAGCAGAGTGGGTTGTTAGAAAGGAGCCTGGAGGTTCCCTTGAATATTTGTTCTGTGTGCATTACTTGCCACTCTTTTTTCTTTCTTTCTTCCTTTTTTCTTTTTTAATATTTACTTATTTATTTGAAAGGCAGAGTTAGAGAGAGGGAGAAACACACAGAGAGAAGGATTCCACTCTCTAGTTCACTCTCCAAATGGCTGCAACCAGGCTGAATTCCGGAGCCAGGAACTCTATCCAGGTTATCCCACATGGCTGGCAAAAACCAAGCACTTGGGTCATTGTCCTCTGCTTTTCCAGGTGCATTAGCAGGGAGCTGGATCAGAAGTGGAGCAACTAGGCCTTCCCAATTTGAGCTGCGGCACCACAGGCAGTGGCTTAACTGTGCCAGTATGGCTGCCCCTACTCACCACTCTTGCATGCACTCTGACCATTGTGACTCCATCCGCCATGACGGGCCCTCACCAGGTCTGGGCAGATGCTGGTGCCATGCCCTTAAGCCTTCAGAAATGTGAGCTAAACAAACCCTTTATTATCAACTACCCAGCCTTAGGTATTTTAAGAGCAACACAAAATGAGTTAAGAGAGACATCATTTAACCTCAGTTACCTCTGACATTGGCAGTTAAGAGTTCAATATACATATTTTAGTTCAGTCCACAGCACTCAATATGGTCGGAATGCAAGTTACCATCTCTTCTTGTTTTTCTTTTGTTTCTCTTTAGAGTTCTATTATGTGACCGGCAAGAATCTCGTCCAGGTGAATGGATGGTTAGGAAATTCTTTGGTTCTTTACCAGAATCCTGGGCCCGTGGGCAATCTGTGCCTGTGGTGACCGTGGCTAGAGCAATGCTTAACAACATGGTGAGACCAAGCGACAAGAAGATGGAACTTTTGGAAAACAAGGGCATCTACGACCTGGGGAAGGCCAGTGGCTCTCTCAAGCCATGAGCACAGTGGAGAAACACTTTGCACTGTAAACCCCACACCCAGCACCGCATTGGTAATTTCAGGGTCTAAAGAAAAGTCAGCATGCCTCAACTTTGTTGTTTGTTCTGGGACACTCAGAGCCAATCAGGACACGATCGTGCTCTGCCCCAGGGGTTCAGAGCCCAGCTGTACGTGCAGCTCACCCAGGGAGCTTTGGCAGAACAGAGTCCTAGGCTCTATCTTAAGCCTTCCAGATCAGAAGTTCTGGGACGTGGACACCAGAATACGTGCTTTCCTTTTGCTAACACTGCTGCTGGTGGTTCTGACGTCGCTGGTTGGGAGCCCAGCTTTGAAACACTTGCCTGCAGAGTCACAGCAGCAGTCTCTGATGGACCACAGAGATGAGCTCTGTTCTAAAACTGGTGACATTGTTGTCTCTGAGTTACCCAGGTGCTAATGAACCACATAGCATTGTGTAAGTGAACGTTGTGCCTTTACTGCTACTTTGGAAAATATAATAAGAGTTAGAGCTAAGCTTATATAAATCACGGGGAAAATGAAAAAGAGGAATAAATGGACAAATCTTAGGTGCTTCTTCGATTGTTTGAAAATGTCCAAGTATTTGTGGTGAAAGAATAGCAATTAATATTTATTAAGTGCTTGCTAAGTTTTATCTTTACATGTGTTAGCTGTATGTTAACCTTCCAAACCGTCCATACTGTCATTAACCTCGTATCTTAAATGGGGAAACAGGCTCTTTGTAGTCAGCTTTCTTGCCCAAGGGCCAAAGCTGAAAACATCACTGGGAAATGTCGGTCAGGATTCTGGCCTAGATCAGCCTGACTGCATGGCTTCTACTTTTATGTACTCTTCAAGAGCACCCTGTATCCAATGACTCAGTTAATTGTTAATACAAGTTGTGGATGAATAAAATCGGAATATTTGGGTTTCTCCATTGGTCTGAGATCCTTCTAATTAATAACAAAATGTTCTCATAGTCAGGTCCTAGCTCTGTTCCAATCCAGCTTTCTTCTAGTAGGTACCCAGGGAGGCAGCAGGTGATGGCTCCAGCAGTTGGGTCACTGTCACCCACATGGGATCCTGGGACTGAATTTAGGCTCTTGGCTTGGCCTGGCTAGCTCCGGCTGTTGGGGATATTTGAGAAGTAAACAAGCAAATTAAAATTTCTTTTTTTCTGGCTCTCTGCCAATCAAATAAATAAAATTTAAACATGTAAAACCATGGCAACAGAAAGGACCATGCAGAAGGAAGAATGAACAGTGAGAGGAGTACACAGTGCTGATTTCCATCATGAACAATGGATGATGGTGAAACTTGTCTTAGCTTCTGTGCTGGGGGAGGCAAAGTGATTTGAGTGACTCAGTCAATTGCGGAGTCTGCAGTATGTCAAGTACATTTATAGCATCAATGGACACTGGAGGATAGAGGTGTATATATTCTTAAAAGGGAGAGGATATTCCCCATGTCAGTCCTCCAGAGAAAGAGGCATACTTTAGGGCAGGCTGGGGTCCTAGAATCAGTTGTAATAAGCAGATGGGACACTTTCCTCCTGCCCACTGGGGTTCCCTAGTGGCTGGATTTTCAAGAGCCTAAGTGGGTCCCAGTGCTGACAAGCATGGTCTCCAGGAAAAGAGGCAGCTGATTGGGGTGCCCCATGAGCATATGCTGAGACCGGTGGCCAGTTTTAACTTATTTCCTTACCCACAAACCTTCAGGCAGGTATCGTTCAATCCTCCAGTCTGATATCAAAAGTGAAGTGGGATGATGGAATAGGGTCTGTGTTCATCTTTGCTGTGTGGAGAAAAGCTGCCCACTCCTGGGGCCCACCCGGTGGTGAGAGGTGAGCTTCAAGGGACAAGATTCTGGTCCACTCAGCCTCCAGGCTGGGCGTGACTTCTACTTAACACTGGTGACCTGGTTGTTACTGAGTCAGCAGGTTTCCCCTCGCATGCAACACGGAGATGAGCCTGGCTGGATGAGTTCATTTTGGAAATACAAAGGGAAAAATTCGATGGGCCCTGAATGAGTTCTTGAATTTACTCAGCAAACACCGAGCACTGCCTGTGTGCCAGGTACTAGGGCTACGTCAGTGAACAAAACTCTTATCCAAGGGAGCCGGCAGATACTCTGGCACTGTCATAGAAAGTAAAGGGGCTTCACAAAGGTGGTGGGAAAGTGGAATGAAGAATTTGCATTTGGGTGTAAAAAGATTTTGAAATCCATGCTTAGTGTTTTCCTATGATGCATTTTTCTAAGCACTATGAAAAACTTTTTTGCACCAAAAAGTCATTTTGATGGTTCAGCGTGCCCTCCAGGAGTTCACAGTTAAGGGAGAGAGTGCATTCAGAACAGTCAGCCATAACACAAAAGCATCGCTTTCCTTATGGGCCAGGCCGCGTGATATGTGACACATGGCCTTTTACCTCATCGTGGAAACAAATGAGCTAACAAACGGTACGTGCTCCTGGAATAACAGTGGAACCTATTTTTAGAAATGGTGGTCTCTGGAAAGACACTCCAGTTAGACCAAAGGAGGACCACCCATTTGCAATGTTCAGTCCCTCCTCACTTGCGTTACTCAGGGCAAGCCCAAGACCTGGGAAACCTGTGTCTGCACCGGGCTTCCTCCGCCACCAGAGGGCGCTGAGGGGTGGTCGCTCCTCCACAAAGCGCTCATCCTAGGAAACAGCCCAGGCTCGGAGGACGCCATTCCGACCTTAAAACTGCACTGGCGTCTCACCGGCTCAGGGCTCAGGGCGGCCGGCCGGCCGGGACCCCTCTCTGAGGTCTGCCGCTGCTCAAAGAGGAGCCTCCCACAAGACTGCGACGCCCACAGCTCTTTACGGCGCCGTGTCAGCGCGCACAGCGCTCACCCTGCGGCAGCAGGAAGCGGACCCCAGGCCACCGCCCCGCCCACTCGGCCCCACGTGATACTCCAGCCCATCGCCCCGCCCACTCAGTGCCACGTGATAACCACCGCGGCCGCGAGGCCGGAAGCGCTCGCTAGCCAACGTGCACGCTCTCGTTCCGGGTCGTCCACGGAGTTGTGCAAGCCCAGGCCGTGCCGCGCGCTCGCGCTCTCCTTTCGGGTCGTCCACGGAGTTGTCCAAGCCAGGCCCTGCCGCGCGCCCGCGCTCTCGCGTTCCCGGATCCCCGGCCCAGCGAGCTTGGCGGCGGCGGCTGGGCGCGCGCGGCCCAGCCGGTCCCCGCCCCCAGGCACGCGGGGCTCCCGGGTGTCTCAGCCATGTGCTCGTTAGCGTCGTGCGCTGTCGGTGGGTACCCCGACCCCTCAGCACCGGCCATGCCAGCCCCCGCCCCAGTCCTCGGCCCAGCCCCAGGGTGTGCCGCCGTGGGGCTGGAGAAAGACCTTCCGCTCGCCCCGGCGCCTTCTGACACGCGGGCCGGGGCCGTGGGGCCTTGTCGGGGGTGGGGTCGGGGTGGAGGTGGTGCTGGGTGGGGACGGCGGGCGAACGCGGCCGTAGGGCCCACCGGGGAGTGCCCTGTGCATCCCGCGAGCCCCTGCCCGTCGGGCTGCCGGGCGCACAGGTGTCTGGCGGCACTGACAGTCGTGCATGTGTTAGGCGGCCGGGGCGCGGTGGAGGAGGCCGAGGACCTGCCGGAACTGTCGGACAGCGGTGACGAGGCCGCCTGGGAGGATGAGGACGAGGCCGAGCTCCCCCACGACAAGCAGCAGACCCCCTGCCTGTTCTGTGACAGGTGCGTCCGACTGAGCACCCGGCCCCAGCCCCAGGGTGCCCCGGGGCCTGCAGTGGAACCACAGTGGCCCGCCCTTGAGTTCTTGAGCCGGTGACTTGGGCTGGGGGCTCGCTGAGAAGGAAGAGCCCGCGGGCGCAGCGGGTTTTCCGCTGCCTGCTTCCTTGGGCTTCAGCGGCCCCTGTGTAGGATCAGACCGTTTGCGCTGCGTCTGTGGTTCCCACTTTGGCGTGCACCCTCGCCCCTTGAGTCAGTTAAGACACAAGCTCAATTCTGCACCTCGGGCCTGCCACATCGGGGACGGGTCTGGAGCTCGGGGACACCCTCAGGTGATTCTAGTCTTGGTAGCTTGGTTAACACCTGTGGGAGCCACGCTGGAGCGGATAATTGCTAAAGGCCCTGCAAGACTGCATTCTGTAATTCCTTGACCACTAGAGAGCTCAGGTGAAACGTTCCCATTTGAGCCCGTTCCATCTTGTTGTTCGGCTTAAGCAGCCCCACCCCCATCCACCTGTCGAAAAGGAAGGGATTGATGGCCTTTGCACGTAGGGAAGAGACTGCAGTATCAATAGCTTGCCCAAGGCCGCAAAGTGGTGATATCTTTCCCAAACACACGTTCTTTCCACTTAAACTTATGCCTCTTAGTCTCAAGAAGTTCTGACTTCGGTTGCTGTGGGCAAGTAGGCATGGGAGAGGCATGGCTGACATTGGCCAGTGTGACTTCAGGACACATTTTCTAGTGTCTCCTACCTCTGGGCATGGTGCTGATTGGTGGTCTGTCCATGTTCCCGTTGGGTGGGCCAGTTGGCTGCATAGCCTCAAGTTGTCATGCCGTAATATTTATTGAGCATCAGGCGTGCTGTGTCTTGCGATAGGCTCCGTGAATAGGGCAAGTAGCCTAGCTCGCTAAACATTTGTTGAGGTCTTGCTGCAGTGGCTGTGCTAGGCCTCTGCAAGAGGTCCCCAGCTGCCTTCTGCGTCATTCGGTTTTGCTGGTCCTGTCATAAGGGCGTGGTCCTCACGGTGTGTACTGCAGGTTCTTTGGGAACACTCCAAGATTGCTTTTGAAGTAGGGCACTCTGGGAATGCGTGAGCTGTAAGCTTGCATTTCTGGCCTTATTTCTAAAAGCTATTTGAGCTGTGCCAGGTCAAAGCCTCTGAAAGCAAAGTTGACCCTTGAGCATCAAAGAATTCTCTAGAAGGGAGTTTTCAGGCCTTGTGGGAAACAAGGTCTCTCAAAGGGAACTCTTCAAAGCCCGTTGATAAAATCGGTGCTGTTCTTCGGTGAATAACTTAACTTCCACATTTAATTTGCCCTATGTGTAAAATGGGACCCAGTAGTACTAATTCCCTTTAGAAGTGCTGGATTCTGTTCTTTCGTTTGCAAGTGTTTGTTCCATCTTATTGGAAAATAGAATTAGAAACTAGCTGGGTGAAAAAAGTATACATTTAACATGAAACCCGTATTCAGACTTCTCCAAGGCCTGCTCCACGAAGCTGTTCTTGATTTTCCAGGTTGTTCACATCAGCCGAAGAGACATTTTCACACTGTAAGACTGAGCATCACTTTAGTATTGACAGCATGGTCCATAAACATGGTGAGTGTTTTTAGAATTGAGACAATTTGAGTTGTGAAATTTGAGTTCAAATTTGATAATTTCTGAGACTCTTTGTATACAAGTCTGAAATAATGAAACATACAGTAATATCTTCTGTAAATGTTTTTTGACAAGTGATTTTGAGAAGGTTAATAACTCACCCTTATAGGCAAGATTCACAGTATTTTTCTTTTTTAAGATTTTTTTAAAGATTTATTTATTTATTTGAAAGTCAGAGTTATACAGAAGAGAGGCAGAGAGAGAGAGAGGTCTTCATCCGCTGGTTCACTCCCCAAGTGCCCGCAACAGCCAACGCCGGGAACCAGGAGCTTCTTCTGGGTCTCCCACGTGGGTGCATGGGCCCAAGGACTGGGGCCGTCTTTTCGTCTTTTCTAGACTTATTTATTTATTATTTATTTGCAAGTCAGAGTTACACAGAGAGAGGAGAGATGGGGGCATGGGGTCCTCCATCTGATGCTTCACTCCCCAATTGGCCGCAGCTGCTGGAGCTGTGCTGGTCCGAAGCCAGGAGCTTCCTCTGGGCCTCCCACGTGGTGCAGGGGCCCATGGACTTGGGCCATTTTCCACTGTTGTACCAGGCATAGCAGGGAGCTGGATTGGAAGTGGAGCAGCCAGGTCTCAAACTGGCGCCCATATGGGATGCCGGCACCTCAGGCCAGGGCATTAACCTGCTGTGCCACAACGCCGGCCCCTTTTTTAAAGATTTATTTATTTGTTTGAAAGGCAGTTACAGAGAGGCAGAGGCAGAGAGAGAGAAGTCTTCGATTGTCTGGTTCGCTCCCCAAATGGCTGCAACGGCCAGAGCTGGGCCAATCCAAAGCCAGGACCCAGGAGCTTCTTCCGGGTCTCCCATGCAGGTGCAGGGGGCCCAAGGACTTGGGCCATCTGCTTTCCCAGGCCATAGCAGAGAGCTGGATCAGAAGTGGAGCAGCCAGGACTTGGACCAGCGCCCACATGGGATGCTGGCACTGCAGGTGGTGGCTTTACCTACTATGCCACAGCGCCGGCCCCCACAGTATTTTTCTTAAGATGTATTTGTTTATTTGAAATTCAAGAGAGAGAGAAGGAGACAGATCTTCATCTGCTATTTCATTCCCCACGTGGCCAAAATAGCGAGGAGCCAGGAGCTTCATGTGTGTTTCCCACGTGGGCGCAGGGGCCATTTTCCTCTGCTTTTCCTAGGCCCTTTGCAGGGAGCTGTATCAAAAGTGGAGCAGCCAGGATGTGAACCAGTGCCCAAATGGGAAGTCAGCTATGCAGGTGGTGGCTTTCTCTGCTGTGCCCCAGTTCACAGTATTTGAGCTTATGATGGCTTCACAACTAAAAAGAGGGAAAAAAAATGAACACCTTGCTGTGTGATTGAAGTTTTGACCTATTTGAATTAGGGAAGGAAACAGTGGAGGTGGACTTGAGAAAAGGAGATACATCGTCATGAGAAGAGGTAACTTCATCACATCCAGGCACATCATAGACTCCAGGGCCTACAGAATTGAGTTTTATAAGAAATGTGGTAGAGAGTATTGAAAAAGGGAATGATGAAATTAAGATAGTACGTGAAATAGGTGGTAATTGCATTGAAACCTGCATTTAAACATACTTGATGGTTAAAGCCTTCAGCTGAATTACTATACTGTTACACTAAAGTGAGCTAAATACACAGTTGCTTTCTGGTCCTTGTACTGATTGACAACCAGAAAGAATATTACTGAAGTATTATTCAATAATATTCAAACAGAATATTACTGAAGTATTCTTCAATAATATTCAAACACCAGATTTTTAGGTCTCAGATGAATATATGATATAATGTGTTTATACATCATAAATTCAACTGCATTGACTTTTGTAAGACATCAGCGACAACCATTTTTCTTCGATTTTTAGTATGGCATTTCTAAACTGAATGGAATAATACTTAAGTAATAATTTTGTGTTTTTCAGTTACCAATATAAAGCCCTTAGTATGTTTTTAAAGCTACTTCATAACAATATTTTTCATGACAAACAGTAAGCAGTTTGTCATTGCTTTCCTTTGTGTTAAATGCTGCTTTGTTTCTGGAAAAATACAAGAACCAGATGACAAGCCTCATTATTTTTAATTTGCACTATCTAACTTTATGTAAGCTAATAAACTTTGAATATTCTGTGCCCCAGCAAAATTATAATTTGGTAGACACCATAAAAAATAGAGATTGAGAAACTTTCAGCTCTCATGTTAACTGCCAAATACTTGGTAAAATCTAGGACTTAATTTTCTGGCTTTGAGTTGTTCTGACAAATGAGTATAATTCTAAAAATTAATTTCCCATTTTTATAAATACAAGAAAAGCACTTAATTTTGTCATCTATGGCTGCTTCTCAAAATATTTAGAGTAAAAATATCAAAATTACTATTTCTGATTCTTAATAAAAATGCAAAATACTATAAGTAGTAGAGGTCAGACATTTTACTGTCAAATCAGAAGTTTTTATAGAACAGATTAAATCATGCTTACATTATGTTAAAATAGGTTTTTTTTCTCTTTAGGACTTGAATTTTATGGATACATTAAACTAATAAATTTTATAAGACTTAAGGTAAGTTGGCAGCTTAATTTACAATTTTGATTGGAAGATAAATACCACAGTGACTGTCGATGCACTGAAGAAAGATGATGAGCAATTATATAAGGAACTGTCTTAAATTTCTCATTTATCCTCGAGGGAATCATAGGCAATAGGAACTAGCACAGCATAAAGTGCCAAGTATACGTTTACACATATACTTACATAAATGTCACTTTTACTGTGTCTAAGTGATGATTGCCGTATGTGAAAGTAATTCAGTTTTAGATAAAGGGAATTACTGATAGGCAGTATTTCCATAAAATCAGAAATTTATGCTGTGACTTCAAGTGCTTAGGTTGCTGTTTTGTTTTTTTCTTCAAATGCTTTTTCTTTTTGTCCTATTTAAATTAATATTTACATTGTCACTTTCCCCAAATCTAAACGAAGATGAAACTCTACCTGGAGAACATTAAGTAACCAGATATCCAGTCAAGCTAATGAAATGGCAAATTGACTACAGACTCTTTAACACTGATTTTATAAAATGCAGATATAATTTGTTTCTTAATTTGATTTCCCTAGTTTTTACTAGGGAGATTTTATGACTATATGCAATTCAAAATCATGCAACTAATTTTACATCCAGAACCCTACAGTTGAATACATGAATTCCATATACAATCCAGTGCCTTGGGAAAAAGAAGAGTATTTGAAGCCAGTATTGGAAGATGACCTTTTACTTCAATTTGGTAAGATGAACTTAATGTATCTGCTTTTATTGACAGAGTGAAATTTTTTTTCTTTTTTTTTAAAAAGATTTTATTAATTTATCTGAGAGGTAAAGATACAGAGAGAAGGGTCCTCCATCTGGTGGTTCATTCCCCAAATGGCCACAATGGCCAGAGCTGGACTGATCTGAAGCCAGGAGCCAGGAGCTGCTTCTGGGTCTCCCATGTAGGTGCAGAGGCCCAAGGACTTGGGCCATCTTCTGGTTTGGCAGGCCATAGCAGAGAGCTGGATCAGAAGAGGAGCAGCTGGGACTAGAACCGGCACCCATATGGGATTCCAGTGCTGCTGAGGGAGGCTTAGCCCACTATGCTACAGCACTGGCCCCAACAGAGGGCTATCTCTTATAGCAAAGTGGAGGTACAGTGTTCAGGAAGATATACAAGTAGTCTCCCCTTATTTGTGATTTCACATTTTGTGGTTTCAGTTGCTTGCAGCCTGTCGTGGTCCAAAAATATTAAATGGAAAAATCCAGAAGTAAACAGTTTGTAAACTCTTAAACTGAGCCATTCTGAGTCACTTGATAAAATCTCAAGCCATGCTGCTCTGTCCCAGCGGGGTGTGAATCATTCGTTTGTCCCCGTATCCATTCTGTGTACCCTGCCTGCCTGTTAGTCACTTAGTAACTGTCTTGGTACTTAAACACTTGTGTTTATTGAGAGAGAGGGAAGGAGACCACGTTCACATAATTTATCATAGTGTATTGATAAAATTGTTCTATTTTATGATTTTTAATCATTTACACTATACCTAATAAATTTTATCATAGACACATGTGTGTAGGAAATGGTATATGTAAGATTCAGAACCATCATACTTTACAGGAATCAGTTGGGAGCTTGGAACATAAGCCCCACAAATGAGAGGGCTGTTTGCTCGTCTCTGTAATTGTCTGAAGACGTCTTCAGTTAGTTGGTTTCAGTCAGAAAATTAAATCACTGAAAGTTTGACAGTCCCACTGACAGTTACCAGGGAGGAGTTTAAAAGTAGAAACTTGTTCGAGATTTTGTATAGGGTGTTTGAAACATGAAAAGACTTGAAAGAATAATTTTTTATTGTTTAACACTGCTTTTAGGAAAACTTGAGGTTTAATAATATTTGCTACTCTTGTGTCATATATTCAGCCCATACTTTTATTGGGACATACATAGTTTATTGAGACCTTATTTTGATGCAGGACAGATTTTCATGGGCTTGTCCTTGTTTACCCTTACTCTTCCTTGTCGAACCCTTGCCAGCAAGGGTCCAACGGAGTCACGACACGACAGCTGTTGATCGGTTCTCAAGGAACTTTTATTTAGAGCGACAGTAGAAAGCAAAGAAGAAGAACAAACAGCAGAAACAGCAAACAGCAAAAGCAGTAGAAAAAAGCCCCGCAGCCCCTCTCCCAGTCCCTTATATATCCCCAGCCCCCTAGAGCAAGCAGTCCATAGCCATCAGTCCAATCACATTAAAGGGCACGTTTAACTTCAGCTGGAAAGTGTATCTTGTTCCATCCTGTTGTTTGAGGAAGTCTTGTGGTCAGCACTTCCCTGACTTGTCTTGCTCAGCAGGATGAAGCAGGTAAAATGTTTGCAATGAGGAGGTTCCCACAGGTGGCCAGCCTGTAGTTCCCCACACTTCCTTGAGGCAGGGCCACTGTCATGTTTTGAGTACAGCTTTCTTTTGTTTTCTCTGTGCTTCGGTTTATCACTTATTAAACAGGAGTCCAGGAAAAATGTTGATTGCTTATACTTTATAGATCTGATCTGCAAGAGTGAAATTAAATATTCTTTTCTTATTTATATTTGATTTCCTATTTCTTAGGTTAGTCAGGTGGAATGGAGGGTTTGAGCTCCTTAATTATCAAGGCTATTTTTTTTTTTAAATATTTATTCATTTATTTGAAAGAGTTACAGAGAAAAGGAGAGGCAGAGAGAGAGAAAGGTCTTCCATCCAGTGGTTCACTCCACAGTTGGCCCAATGGCTGGAGCTGCGCCCATCTGGAGCCAGGAGCTTCCTCCAGGTCTCCCACGTGGATGCAGGGGCTCAAGGACTTGGGGCCTCTTCTACTGGTTTCCCAGGCCATAGGAGAGAGCTGGATTGGAAGTGGAGCAGCCGGGACTTGAACTGGCGTCCATATGGGATGCTGGCAGTGCAGGCAGCGCTTTTACCCACTGTGCCACTTTCTGGCTCCACCAAGACTGTTCTACATAGACTCCCACCTACAGAGAATAGGTTGACCATGTGTATTTCAGCAGATGTTTGATTATAACTGGCATCAGAGAGAAGGACCGTCCAGTACACAGATTCTTGAATTCCTATCAGGAAGGGATTTGGAGAACAGCAGGTAGCAAGCAGCAAGTGAGAAAGGGAAAGGGCACACTGCACAATTAGAGTATGCAGGTGAGTGGCCCCATCTCTGAACTGTGTTTAACTTTATGTGGGTGTTTTATGAAAGGGAAGGTGCATTCTAATAAAGAGGAAGAGTAGTCATGGTGTTCCTGGGAAGTAGATGGAGATTTCCCTGAAGTCTAGCTCCTGCCCCTTTTTGCTCCAGTGTTTCATGTCCTGGTGGCTGGTAGCTGTGTGGTTTGGTATACTAATGTATCCAGTGAGTGTGTAATGAGCGGTGGGTGCACCTAGGTCAGCCTTTGCTCCTGAGCTGGTATGAGCCTAGCCTGTATGGGGGGTGGTGGTGGTGTCTGTTTATCTTCAGAGTGTGAGGGACCAAACCCATATCCTTTACACCTGGAGATAACAAGAACTAGCGCCAGGTGGCTAAGCTGCTCCATTGGCCACTCTCATTACTACTCGTTTTCTTGAGCAGCACTGTTATTGAGTCGTATGGTGGTAAGATGTGGTATTAAGAACCTTGAAATGATACCGAGGTACTGTTGACCTCGGACAAATCTCTTAAGCTTTCTGTTTTCAGTCTTTTCATTTGTAAAATGAGGAATTAAGGCCAGATTTCTGAAAATTTTCTAGGTCTGAAGTTTAGTGATTGTCAGATTGAGAAGTGAAACTGGAGTTGTGAAGTGGAGGAATAATCAAAGTGTTTATTGTGATCTTCTTGGTGAATGACAAAGTGCCCAGTAGGTGTTGATGGCTTCCTAAATTCAAAATCAGCTCACAGGATGAGAGTAGTATGTTAAATGGATTAGGAACTTGAACAAATGAATGTCCTTATCCTGTCCACAGGGAGCCACAGTCTTGTACTTGGGTGCTTTGTAAAATCATGTGTTTCATGAGAAGAAAAGGTAATGCAGGTCAGAAGAGGAGGAGATTTCTTAGATCAGGAACAGATTAATTGGGGATACAGATCAGTATTGAACTGTTAACTCTCCAAAGCTCAATCAACTTAATTGCTTTGAGCCCGAATTTTAATTCATAGGAAGGTGATAATGACACTAACCTTGTAAGATTGTTACAAAGATAATGCATATTAGCACAGTCCTTGCCCCAGGGTAAATACTTAATGGAGAATTTATTGTTACTGGTAACTAAATAAATTCTACAGAAATTTATATGAAAAAGTTGTGACTAAGATCGAAGGCAATTGAAGAGAGCTGGGATAGGAAGTAGACCATGAGTTTACATGTTTTTTTGTTTGTTTGTTTTGTGCACTGCCATATCTCTTACAATCTGCTCCAGGTGGATGGTGGAAAGGTTGAAGAACTGGTATTCAGTCTCCTTGCTCCAGGCTTGATGACTGACCATTTCACCTCTATTTTCTTGCTATAAACACTTTCCAAGTATCTGCTAAGTATTTGGTTTTGAGAATATAAAAATGACTAATTTACTGAAGGAGAAAACTAAGAAAATAGGCAGTAAAAGTTCAGTCTGAGTTGGAAAAGGTAACTTTATCATGGAGAAACCTGGCAACACTTTTTTTTCAGATAATCAACATTTGCATCATCAGTGATAAGTCCTACAGATAGTAAATACCCTTGATCAAGGTCATCAAAGCCAGGAATCTGAGGAACTGCCACAGTGAACTGGGATTTAAGGAGATGAGACAACTAGATGTACTGTATCCTAGGTGGGATCTTAGAACAGAAAAGAGACAAATTTCCCAAGTTTTTTCTTAATGTATCAGTAAAAATAATATTCTGCAATGGGTTAATATCCTTTATGAGTTTAAAGAGTACTTAAAATTCAAGGGACAAATATTTGATAGATCAGTGGGCAAAAAATATGATTAGACTGTTTACCAAAAGTATGAAAATGGTTCTGAAATGTGAAAAAAAGGTTCAGACTCTCTCAGACAAGCAAATTAAAATAACTCTGAGATACCATTTCTCTTTAGCAGACTGGCAGAAGTGCTTTTGGATAACAAACTGTTCTGTTGGTGAGGCAATGGACAGTTAGGCGGACTTGTGCTTGTGGAGTGCAAATATGATAGTGCTTAACAAAATTATGCATGCACTTATATATTTTTTTTAAAGATTTATTCATCTATTTGAAAGAGAGAGACAGAGGCAGAGAGCGAGGGAGGGAGGGAGGGAGAAAGGGAGAAAGAGAAGGAGACAGCTCTTCCATCCTCTGGTTTGTTCCTCAAATGGCCGCCAATTCGAGCCAGGAGCCTGGAGTTTTTTCCGGGTCTCCCATGCAGGTGCAGGGGCCCAAAGACCTGAGCCATCTTCTGCTTTCCCAGGCCATAGCAGAGAGCTGGACTGGAAGTGAAGTAGCTGGGACTTGAACCGGTGCCCATATGAGATGCCAGTACTGCAGGTGATGGCTGTACTTGCTACGCCGTAGTGCTGGTCCCTGCACTTACACTTTAACACAGCAGTCTGACTCTTAAGAATCTTTCTTGAAGATACATTCTGAAAGTACCTATACACAAAAATTACTCATTGCAGTATTGTAATTCAGAATATTGGAATTGACCAGATTTCCATGTATAGGAGAGTCATATAAACTGTGTTGCATCCACAGCATAGCAGAGTATACACCTGCTAAAAAACAAACAGCTGTGTGAACTGATAAGGGTGACAGCCAGAACATAATGTTAAATGCAAAAAAGTTAAAACCCAAAAGAACACTTAAAATGTGCTTTTCTTGTAAAAAAGAAAAAAAAAATCAAGAAAATGCACATTGGCCATTTGCAAAAGGAATAGGGAAGCTAAAACAGATTAGTTATTTAAGGGGGGGGCTAATGTGGGAAGGGATGGGAAGAGTATATATTGGGAATTCGATAACAGAACAATGAGAGAGTGGCACTGAGTATATTTTTGTTTGGCTCCAACTTTTAGGATTACTGTAATGTTTCTTGTAGCTTTGATATAGTCCGAAAATCAAGGCACAGTATTTGGCCTAGCAGTTAAGGTGCTGATTGAGAAGATTGAGAGTCATATGTTGGAATGCCTGGGTTTGAATCCTGGCCCTGGCTCCCAAGTCCAGCTTCCTGCTGGTGCAGCCGCTAGAGGCAGTAGGTGATGGCTCAGGTAGTTGGGTCCTGGCCACCCACATGTGAGATTAAGTTCCTGGCTCCCAACTTCCACCTGGCCTGGCCCCAGACATAGCAGGCATTTGGAGGGGTGAGCCAACAGATGGGAGCTGTGTCTGCCCCTCTCTCATGTAAATTAAAAAAAAAAAATTGGAAAAAACAGGATGGGACTGGAGGAGATGGCAAGTGGTGTACAATGGAATCAAAACACTAACGAAGTTGACTGTATTAGATGAATAACATAACGTATTGAAGTGGTTGGGAAAGAGAACTTCAGTAGTCCCCCCCCAACCCAGTTTCTCTTTCTACAGTTTGGGTTACCTGCAGTAAAAATTACAATCTGAAAATATTAAACGGGAAATTCTAGAAATAAGTAATTCATACATTTTATTTTATTATGGCATATTATATAATTGTTCTGTTTTATTATTAGTTATCTCTTACTGTGCCTAATTTAAAGTTAAATTTCATCATAGGAATGTATATATAGGAACAAACATAGGCTCCGTAGGACTTGTGGTAGGTACTCTCCAAGGTTTTAGGCCTTGAGGGGCATTGAATGTGTTTACAAAGTTAAGGGGATGAACCACTAATGTACTGGAATTTTGACTCAGTAATGTGATGAGTCAAAAAGCACAAATGTAAAGGAAGGCATTTCTCACAGGCTGTGGGTTAGCAATTCTGACACTACTTTTTGTGTATACTAGAATTGAACAAGTCAGTATACTGTGGGTAATAAGAGCCATGTTGCTCCTTACCAGAGGAAGAGATCTTGAGGTAGTGAGAATGAAATGAATCCTGTGATGATAGATTGGAATCAGCAGTATCAATGTGAATTCATGGTCTTTATGTAAATACAGGTATGTAGATGCAGAAACAGATGTATGTGCATGTGTTGGTATATTTGCATATATTTCCTGGATTTCTACTGAGGGGGCCTAGAAAAATCCCACGATCAAAGAGCACACTCAGTGCCCAGTTCTTTGTTTCCAACACTACTGTCCAGTTAGATGAACCAAGACGTCTCCGGGAGGAAGTGCTGGAAGAAAGAGGGAGTGATTATCAGGAACACAGGAAGCCTCCTGAAGGAACCCCTCGTGCCAGAGCTAGAATGATTTGAGCAACACAGAAAATGATCATAAATTGGATTTTAGCTCATTCCTGAGTACATACTGACATAAATAATAAACCAAATAAATGAGGAGTAGCTAGAGTTTGACTTTAGAGTAAAATTCCCATTAATAAATACAGAAGGAAAGAGAAAAATGGAAAACCACCATTAAAGACGTGTAACAATAATTGCTTTCAGAAAAGATTGACCAATGAAAGCTAGTATTAGTGGACAGAAATTTAAGGATAAACAGGATTTGTGTAAAGTGAAGTATCTTCCCTAAGAAACTTTATTAACTTCAAAGACATATTCAAAGACATTTAAGAGCAGAAAACTGGCAGACAACTGAGGATACCCATTTCTCTGCTATTCTTGAAAAAATGTAATTTTATGCCAGTCATTAAAAAAACTCAGATAAACCTAGATTGAGGAACAGCTACAAAGTCACTGATTGGTACTCTTCAGAAGTATCAAGATCATAAAAATGTGGAAGGACAGAGGAAACCAAAGAAATAAGTAGATACAGTATGTAAGCAACACTAGGGGACATTATGGGGAAAACTGGTAAAATTAGAGTAAGTTGTGTTGTTATAACACTGTAGTAATTTTTTTTCTAGTATTATGTAAGGTGTTGGTTAACATTAGGGGAAGGAATGTACTATTGCACTTTGCTTAAGTCTAAAATTAGTTCAGAATGAGCTTTTAGAATGTAATGATGTTTGAACAAATAGGGTTCTGTTGGATGGTGTGGAGGGAGGTAATCTAATCTGGAGGGTTTAGGAAGGCTTCCCAGAGCAAATGGTGCTTAAATGGAGTATGAAAGATTAAGTTGGGATTATTCAAGTGAGAAAAAAGTAGAAAGATGTTCCAGACAGTACTTTTAGGCAAGGAAAGTTGAATAAAACATGAGTACCAGAAAGAACCAACCAACGTTATTTGCAGGTGTTGTGATTATCAATATGGAAGAGATAAAAGGATCTACAAATAAATTGTTAGTATACAAGAATATAAAGAAGTAAAATGTTTCTCATCTAGAAGTTAAGCTTACTTGTGCATGACAAAGTTAAGTGAAGGAGACAAGCTAAGAGCAATGGTAATAAAGACACCCTACTATGTGTAATGTGTCCAAACAATAAACTTAGATTCCTCAATCATGTGTCTAGATCAAGGCAGATACAGACCAAATGAAGCTCTATAAAGTCAGTTGTGAAGTATCAGTTACATTGTACCTTCAATAAATGTCCTGCAAGGGTGGTTTGGGTATTAACTTCTGGCTGACAGAAAAAGTATGGAACATTGAGTGGAAGCTAGTTTTTGTTCTGTTCTGTTTTCAAATGAAGCCTGAGAGTGGCATCAGTTTCTTCTAATCATCTTCACTGAATGTAACTGGCCACACTTGAAAGCTGAAAAATACAATCTAGGAAGAAGTAGAAATGTTGATTTAATAGACCTGCCATAGTGCTGTATTTCTAAATTTTGTAATCATACCACTTATAAATATATCAAAGGTTGTTTCCTCATTGTTAGAGTAGGCAGGACTTTTTGGCTAAATAGATTAGACGTCAGTTGTGCCTTGCTGATACTTAGTTTGTAATAGCTTTTGTAGCTGTGCAATGAAATGTTCTGTAGGGAACAGATCCATTTGTTCAGTAGTGTAGGTTGACTTTTCTCTTGTCTAGTTGATACATTCATGAAAGTGGAGTGTTGAAGTGCCCTGTTATTGAGCAAATGTCTCTAGATCCATTAATATTTTAAATAGCTGTGTGCTCTGGAAATAGCTGGGTGCTCTAGCATTGGGTGCATGTACATTTATTATAGTCATATCTTTCTGTTGAATTGATCCCTTAATCATTACATAGTGCCCTTTGTCCCTGTTAAGTTGTTGTCTTAAAGTCTTTTTTTCTGATATTAGGATGGCTACTCCAGTTTGTTTTTGGTTTCCATTTGCATGGAATATCTTCTTCATCCCTTCACTTTTTTTTTTTTTTTTAAGATTTGTTTTTATTTATTTGACAGAGTTACAGAGAGAGGTAGAGACAGAAATCTTCCATCTGCTGGTTCACTCCCCAATTGACCACAGTGGCCCAAGCTGCACCAATCTGAAGCCAGGAGCTTCTGCCAGGTCTCCCACATGAGTGCAGGGACCCAAGGACTTGGTCCATCTTCTACTGCTTTCCAAGGCCATAGCAGAGAGCTGGAGGAGCAGCCAGGACTAGGACTGGTGCCCGTATGAGATGCCAGGACTTTAACTCGCTGTGCCACAGCGCTGTCCCCCATCCCTTCACTTTCAAGCTGTGTATATCTTGGTTGGTGAAATATGTTTCTTGTAGGTGGCAAATAGATGGATCTTGTTAATCCACTCAGCCAGTCTGTATCTATTTTTTTTTAAGAGATTTTATTTATTTGAGAGGTGGAGTTACAGAGGGAGAGACAGAGAAAAAGGTCTTCCATCTTCTGGTTCACTCCCCAGATGGCCACAGCAGCCAGGCCTGAGCCTATCCAAAGCCAGGAGCTTCTTCTAGGTATCGCACACAGGGGCAGGGGCCAAATTGCTTGGGCCATATTCATGCTTTCTCAGGCCTTAGCAAAGAGCTGGATTGGAAGAGGAGCAGCCGGGACTCAAACCAGCATCCATACGGAATGCTGACGCCACAGGCATAGGCTTAGCCTGCACACCACAGCATCAGCCCTTTTTACTTCTACTAGGAGGTTTTTCTGTGCATTCTATCATGATGCTGATTATCTTTCTTTGTTCTGTATGTTGCACATTTGCACATCCTTAAGTATCATTTGTAAGGCTGGACGAATGGTGACAAATTCTTCGGAGTTCTGTTTGTTTTGGAAAGTTTTATTTTAACTTCATTTATAAATGAGAGCTTTACAGGGTACAGTATTCTGGGTTGACATTTGTTTTGGGACTTGGACTGTGTCCTTTCTCTCCTGGGGTGGGTTTCTTTCTTCCTCCCACCTTCCCTCCCAAGATTTATTTATTTATTTGAAAGTCAGAGCTACACAAAGAGAAGGAGAGGCAGAGAGAGAGATCGATCTTCTCCATCCGCTGATTCACTCCCCAGGTGGCTGCAACAGCACGAGCTACACCGATCCGGAGCCAGGAGCCACGGGCTTCCTCCAGGTCTCCCACACAGGTGCAGGGGCCCAAACACTTGGGCCATCTTCCATTGCTTTCCTAGGCCACAGCAGAGAGCTGGATCAGAAAGAAGTGGAGCAGCCAGGTCTCAAACTGGCGCCCATATGGGACGCTGGCACTGCAGGCGGCGGCCTTACCCGCTATGCCACAGCACTGGCCCCTCTCAGGTTTCTAAAGAGAAATCAGCTGTTAGTGTAATTGGAGATCCTCTGAAGGTAACCTGGCATTTCTCTCATGCACATATTAGAATCTTTGATTTTTGTTTTACTGTTGACAGTTTGACTAGAATGTGTTAGTCATGTCTATTCAGAGTTCTTTGTGCTTCCAGTATTTCATTGTCCCTATCTTTCTCCAAATCAGGGAAGTGTTCTGCTGTTATTTTACTGAATAGACCTTCTAATTGATTGTTTTTCCACTTAAGACAGGTACGTTTGGTCATTTGATAGTGTTCCATAAATCTCAAACCCTGTTTTCTTGGTTTTTCTAACTTTTGTTGTTGTTGTGCTTATCCTCTTCCTCCTCCTCATCTTCCTTGTCTTTATTCCCTTTCTCCCTCCCTCCTCCTCGCTCCTCTTTCTTTCTTCTTTGTTTTTTTTTTTTTTTTTTTTTTGCCTGCTCCCTCTGGATATCTGGAGTCGTGTGCTGGGTGGTGCCAGGGAGCTCTGGCCAAGTGACATGCAAGTTGGGCATGGTAGATCTCCATCATCCGTGGGGTGAGGGTATGATCCTACTGGCTGGTGTGTTCACAAACCCAACCCCTCTTTGCCAGGGTGAACCAGCTCCCCAGGATAATCCCAGAGTGCCTGTGCGCCCACCCGCTCAGGTGCACCATTCACACAAAAGGATTTGTGTGCTCCATAGTGTGACTAGGGAGCCTCGCCAACTCTCGGGTGGCTCCTAGCTGCTGGAGTTGGGCCAGTTGGATCCAGTGATTCCTGAAAGACCCATCCACACCCCATACCCTCCCCAGTTTCCTGGTCTATAGCAGTCACAGGATTCCCACAGTCACAGGCTGCAGGGCTCCCACAGCCATACCAGGCAGGGGATCTACTCCCTACCCAGTGAGCTCCTCTGCACACAGAAAGAGCCGCTGTGTTCCCAAGTCAGCCACCCACCCACCTGCCTCCACAGAATCAAATGGGTGCCCCGCCCCACCCCAGCCAGTTTCCCAGACTGGACTCAAAGTCAGTGATCACCACAGATTTCTCCCTGCTGTGTGGTCCACAGCAGCTATTGTTTGCTTTATTATGGGAGGATGGTGCTTTTTCCCCACTTGTCACTGGATACCTTGGTGGGGGAGTGGGAAGGAAATTGATGTGGCCTCTCTTCACAGTTAGGAGGGTACTCTGCCCCCTGCCAGCTCTTCAGGCTGCATCCAAAGTCAGCGGGGACTGCGAGGTTTTCCCTCAGTCAAGATCACCAGTGCCATGCTGGCTGCTGCAGATTCCTCTCACCCCAGTCGGGGAAGATGTGTCTCCATTGGCTGCAGGTGTCCCTAGTGGCCTCCTGCTAGCTGCTGTGTCACTGTAGAGTCTTCACTGCTCCACGGTGTCTCTTCTCCCTGTAGACTTTCCACTGGAAACCCCTCTCCCACTGTCCCTGGGAACGTGGTTCCTCCCCTGTTCTTCTGTGGTCTTCTTATGGTCAAAGTCAACTGTCTGTTCCCTAGTTGGCCATCTTGGATTCTGGCTATTGTTTTTGTAGCTTCTTAAGTAGAACCTTGAGTGTTTCATTTCAGACCCTTTTATATTGTAAACCTTCAAGAGCATACATTCTTTTCTTAGTACTGCTTTAGCTATGTCTCACCATTTTTGGAATCTTAATATTTTCATTGTTTAAAATATTTTAAACTTTTCTAATTTTTTTGACTGATACTTAATGGGTTTCTCAAGATAAAAATGTTTTCCCTAAACATTTCAATAATTGATTTCTAATTTGATTCCATTGTAGTCAATGATCATATTCCATTTTCAACACTTCGGTTTATTGGGGCTTGTTTTTATGGCCTGGCACTTAGTCTTTCTTGGTGAACATACTGTTTATATTTAAGAAGAATGTATATTCTCCAGTTACTGGCTGTAGTATTCTATAAATAATAGGTTGAGATGCTGGATAATTTTATTGGGATCTTTTCTTTTTGAATTTTTTGGAAAGATGTATATATTTGAGAGGCAGAGTTACAGAGACGCAGAGGCAGAGAGAGAAAGGTATCTTCCATCCACTGGTTCACTCCCCAAATGGCCACAATGATTGAAGCCAGGAGCTTCTTCTGGGTCTCTCACATGGGTACAGGGGCCCAAACACTTGGGCCGTCTTCCACTGCTTTCCCAGGCACATTAACAGAGCTGGATCGGAAATGGAGCAGCTGAAACTGGTGCCCATATGGGATGTTGGCACTGCAGGTGGCGGCTTTACCCACTGTACCACAGAGCTGGCCCAAAGATTTATTTATTTATTTGAAATACAGAGTTAGAGAGGAGAGACAGCATGAGAGAGAGATTGAATTTTTTATTTGATTCTATCAGTGGTTGAGTGAGATGTGATTGAAAGATTATCTCTTTTGCCTTTTATTGCTTCATGTATTTTGGGGCTCTTTTGTGACATTTATAAATGTTTGTAATTTTATGTCTTATGAAAAATTGATCATCTTTTGTAATAGTTCTCATCTGCCTCAAGGAAGTTTTAAAGGTGATTTGAATAGCGTGAAACGGAATGTAAACCTGGCAGTTTTCATCTTTCTGAACATGGTTTTGAATTAGACTGTCGTGACAAATTTGTTGCTCTGAATCTTAATGTTTATGGAATACTTTGTCCTTTTCAAGTTTATACGTTTAACTTTAATATCTACACATTATTGTTTGAGTTTTTAATATGACTGATTTTCACTGTAGCAAAAAGTAATGCAAAAACTTGTCCAAGAGTTATGAGGAATTTTGAAAACAAAATAGAAATGAGGTTTGTAAAAAAAAAAAAAATGCTGTACGAGCCTTTAATATCTAGGAAATAGTTTCTTGTGCTCATTATTTTTTGGTAAACTAAATAGTGAACTAATATATAGTTTTAAAAACATCTCAGTATTTGCAGAATAGTGAGAGGTTAGTAATATATAGCATGGCTTTTATAACGATTTCAACTTTAGCTCTATCCTGTAAATTACAGTTTTATATCAAGCTTATTTTCACTAAGAAATATCCTCTTAAATATTTCAGCTGTAAAACTGAGTGGGATGAAAACATTGTCATATTTCCTGGAGTGCTATATTGAGAAAATATAATATTTCCTTTGTTTATAGTCTTAAGTTGATCTGAAAGTTAGACTGGTAAGTGGATATTAGGATTTTGTGAAACGTACCAGCTTTGTATATTGTTTGTAGTTATTCTACAACATTAAATGATTTATGTGTACTGAAATTAAAATTTAAATATTTAATATTTATTAATATCAACTATATAAACTATAAAGTATTAGTTTATATATTCACTCTACTTTGCCCCAAATGAAAAAGTCATTGAATATTTAGAATTCTTTATCTATACATTGTTCCTGAAGAATATTCTTTTTCTCTAGCTTTATTAATGCTTAATTGATAAAAGAAAGTTGTATACATTTAAGATATACATGATGATTATATATATGTATGCATTGTGACTCCAGTCAAGCTATTTAATATATCCATCACCTCATATACACATTTGTGTGTGGGTAAAGAATACTCAAGAGCTACTGTGTTGGCCAATTTCAAATACATTGTAAGCATTATTAACAGTAGTCACCATGGTGTCATTTAGATGCTAACAACTTACCTTACTATTGTCTGATATTTTTTTGGGGGGGGGGGGGTTGTTCCCATATGTATGTGAGATCATGCAGTGTTGTGTTTCTATGTTTGACTTATTTCATCTAGCATAATGTTCTCCAGGTTCATTCATGTCAACACAAGTGGCAGGATTCCACTTAAAGAATATCTAGATGTAAAACCTGCTTTTCTATAGATCAGGGCACAGCTGAGAGGTGATCTTGTGAAGTGGCGAGTCCATGAGCTAGGAGGGCGGGTCTGGGTTTGAATCTTGGTTCTTCATTAAACATCCATGTGACTTTGGGTTAGTTACTTAATTTTGCTGAAATTTATTTTTCCAGTACTTTAAAATAGAGATAAATATTTATTGACATGTTAGGCTTGTTGTTAGGATGAAATGAGATATAATGCATGCATACTTGAAACATGCCTGGGCATCTGTAAATGTTAGGGTTTGTTCTTCTACCTTTTCCTTTCTTCCTGGGTTTATCTCAATATAATTCAAGTTTATATATATGTTCAACTTAGGTGACTAATAAAAATTTAGAATATTAGCATACTCTGAATTCAAACTTAAACAGCTTGAATGTTAAACATTTCATTAAAAGTACTTCTGAAGGGCCAGCGCTGTGGCTTAGCAGGTAAAGCTGCCGCCTGCAGTGCCGGCATCCCATATGGGCACCAGCTCAAGTCCTCGCTGCTCTACTTTTGATCCAGCTCTCTACTATGACCTGGGACAGCAGTAGAAGATGGCCCAAGTCTTTGGGCCCCTGTACCCACATAGGAGGCCTGGAAGAAGCTCCTGGCTCCTGTGTTCAGATCGGCCTAGCTCCAGCTGTTCTGGCCATTTGGAGAGTGAACCAGCAGATTGAAGACTTTTCTGTCTCTGCCTCTCTATGCCTTTCAAATAAATAAAAATCAATACTTAGGATTTTTTAATTGACTGTATAATGGGTACGAGGATATATTTATTCCTAACATAATGATGCATATTTCATTGTTATAAGATGTCCTGATAATAATGTCCCTTTATTTCTTTAGATGTAGAAGATCTTTATGAACCAGTGTCAGTCCCATTCTCATACCCCAATGGACTCAGTGACAACACATCTGTTGTTGAAAAATTGAAACAAATGGAAGCCAGGGCCCTGTCTGCTGAAGCTGCATTTGCTAGAGCACGTGAGGATCTGCAGAGAATGAAGTAATTAACCAATCTTCTAGAAAATTAGATTCCCCAGAATAATACAGCTAATGGCCAAGCAGAATGTAGTAGAACCTTTCATATGCTGGAAAGCACAGTGTAGATACCTAGTTTTAATAGTGTTAAATGTATGTAGCATTTTATATATTGGGGATATTGTTAATACAAAATTTACGGTTTTACCTGTTCTCATATACTTTTTCGTAATAACTGTTATACTAATGGTAGTCATTCTGAGAGCTGTGCTCTTGTTCCTTGATTCCTATAGTCTTCCTTTCAGTTTGCCTGTTTCCAATTCATTTTTCAAATTCTTCCTATCCTAGATTTTCAAAAGTGTCGGGATTAGTATTTTTTAGGTTTGGGTAAAAATAACAGGGTTGAAATTATTGTGTTTAAAGATTCAAAATGTGATTATAGTAGTCAGAAAACCAGAAACATGGAGCAGTCTTTGTAGTGAGTAAATTAGCTTTCTAGTGCTGTAGTGCTTCTCAGAGTTTAATGTTCATAGAATCTCCTGGGGATCGTCTTAAAATGCAGATTCTGATTGGAGAGTTCTGGAGTAGGCCTGAGATTTATACCTTAGAGTTTTCCCTGTTGAGTTTGTAAGGTTGTTGCTTGTGCCAGAGCACCTATTTGATACTTTTCTAGAGTGTCCAGCAAAAAAGATAGAGCCAATTAGTTCTTCTATAACCAACAGTAGCTAGTTTCTGTTCTTGGCACTTCTCTCCCTTGCATGGCAAATCTGTGCTTAATTGTGTCAAAGAGGGAGATGAGTTACAGAGATGGAATGGGTGGTGTTAGTATCTGTAGGGGTCAACTTTTTGTCCATTTTAACCTCTCAAGAAGGTTTTAAAGAATGTTAACAGACAGAGCTGAAATATGCTAAATTGACTCAGCTTCTAAAACATGTCTTTAAACAATAGAAATAATAAATTCCAGTAAAGGTAAAGTGCTATTTTGTTCAATTGGAAGATATAAAGAGTTATAATCCACAGCCAACATTGTTTTTGTGATTTGCAGAAGTGCTTTCAAATGGGTTTGAATATGCCATTGCGTTAAGATCCAGCAGGGGGAGCTTTGGGTTGCTTGGGATAGAATGTGATTTAAAGGCTCATCCCACTCAGTACTCCACTCCCTCCCCTCTCTTCCTCAACCTCTAGCCTTTCCTTCTTTCATGGTCCAATAAACCTGTCTCAAGGGTGTATTTCAAATTGATTACAGACAATTTGCTCAGGATTTTGTGATGAACACAGATGTCAGAACCTGCTCGTCATCTACTACCATTGCAGACCTCCAGGAGGATGAGGATGGTGTTTATTTCAGCTCATACGGGCATTATGGGATACATGAAGAAATGCTAAAGGTTAGAAAAGAGCGCAGATGCTCCAAAGCCATATTAAGGGGAAAATAGAATTCAGTAGGTTCCTTCTTAACACGTGTACAATGGGAGAACTGCTTCTTGGCGAGTTTTGGCATTTTTAGTGGGGGAGGGTATTTGGGTTTTTGTTTTAGAACTTTTTTTTTTTTAAACCAGAGTAAGGGAAAAGGTTTATAGTCAGGTGGGAGGAACCCAACAGGCTGCATAAGAGAACAGCCTAGAACTCCTTTTTAAAGCTTTTTGGAGCTTTGTAGCTCATCTTAGGTTAAAAAGATTAAAGAGGCATCAAAGTCCTTGTAAATTCTGTATAAGATTATTTATGAAATCACTTCTTAGAACATGGGAAGAAACTTAGTGTTTTCAAGTGCAACTATTCAACAGTGATAATTAAATGATGCATTTTCCCTTTAATTTACAAAGGAATTGATTAGTTTTAGTGTTTCAGATAGCAATGTTGCCTTTCATTAGGCAATTAAATAATTTTGGTATAAAGTTTGAGAGGTAACTCATGGTTGTTATGGTGTTAACTTTTTTGCATTTGAAATCATTGATAATATGGTAGTAGTTCCTAAATTGGCCAAATAAAATATTTAAGTCTGGCTTATCTTTATTTTCATAATGGTAACATTTATATAAAGTAGAAATAGATTTTTCTTACGTTGTAATTACACTTTTTTTTATTTTTTTTATTTTTTGACAGGCAGAGTGGACAGTGAGAGAGAGAGAGACAGAGAGAAAGGTCTTCCTTTGCCGTTGGTTCACCCTCCAATGGCTGCTGCGGCCAGCGTGCTGCGGCTGGCGCACCGCGCTCATCCGATGGCAGGAGCCAGGTGCTTTTCCTGGTCTCCCATGGGGTGCAGGGCCCAAGCACTTGGGCCATCCTCCACTGCACTCCCTGGCCACAGCAGAGAGCTGGCCTGGAAGAGGGGCAACCGACACAGAACTGGCGCCCCAACCGGGACTAGAACCCGGTGTGCCGGCACCGCAAGGCGGAGGATTAGCCTGTTGAGCCACGGCGCTGGCCGTAATTACACATTTTATTAAGTATTCTATTACAGAATATGAGTGTAGAATGTTAATTTTAATCAGTAAAACTGAAAATAGCTAACTAGAAGAAATATATGTGAAAATGTAAAAATCACTGAAATTTTTAATGTTTATCTCTGAATTTTAAATGCTACATTACCTTTTCATTTCTTAAACCAACCAAAAAACCCCTTCCTAAATCCTTTCAAAAATTGTTTTATTCTACAGAAGCTCTAAGAACAGATTTTCCTGAAATGCATGCATTTAAAATAACCAGGAATATTTGATAGTATGTGTATATTGTGCTGAGTCAGTTTTGCAGAATCAGAGTTGAAGTTTGCTGATACATAGCAGTGTCACATTTGTGCTTTTTGTTGTTATGTGAGTAGTGACATAGCATTACCAATTATAGGTATCTTGTAAGTCATAAATGATTTTAAGTGAACTTGTTTAAAAGAAATTGACATTCTCTGTTTTTTGTTGTTAATTTTATTTTGTGTAGAATTTGTTGTTGTTGCAGGAGTTAATCTCAGCCTGTGTTTATCATTTTAAGTCACCCCCCAGTTTAAATGCCATGGCCCTTTAATGGGTTTGTTATAGAAATTATTTGGGGCTTTTCAGACAAAGAGCACTGAGACTCCCAGTAGATTTGAGTGTTCTCCTAGAGTCATCAGGAAAACTTAGTTGGAATAATTAGCACTATAAATCTCTATCCTGGACACTTGTTGTGGGGGTTGGAGAGAGAGACCTTCCATCTGTTGGGTCACTCCCCAAATGGCCTCAACAGCTGGATCTGTGCTGATCAGGAGCCAGGAGCTTCTTCCGGGTCTCCCATGTAAGTGCAGGGTCCCAAGCACTCGGGCCATCCTCCACTGCTTTCACAGGCACATTAGCAGGGAGCTAGATTGGAAGTGGAGCAGCTGGGACTCGAACCAGTACCCATATGGGGTGCTGGCTCTGCAGTTGTCAGCTTTACCCTCTATGCCACAGCTCTGGCTCCATAGCTGTCTCTTAAACTAGGGAGTGTTCACATCTGACTGTGTACTTTTAAGTCCTCTTATTCATAGAGATTAAGAAGTTCCAGGGACCATTGCTGTGGTGTAGCAGGGTAAACCGCCACCTGCAGTGCCAGCATCCCATATGGGCACTGGTTCATATCCTGGCTGCTCCATTTCTGATCCAGCTCTCTGCTATGGCCTGGGAAAGTAGTAGAAGATGGTCCAAGTCCTTGGGTCCCTGCACCGGTGTGGGAGACCCAGAAGAAGCTCCTGGCTTTTGGCTTCAGATTGGCACAGCTCTGGCTGTTGCAGCCAGTTGGGGAGTTAACCAGCAGATGGAAGACCTCTCACTTTCTATGTCTCTTCTCCTCTCTCTGTGTAACTCTGACTTTCAAATAAATAAATAAATAAATCTTAAAAAAAAAAAAAGTTTCAGCTTCCAGGGCTATCTTCTTCCCTTGAGACAACCATTTAAGAATTCTTAACATCACTCTCCATTTCTTGGTTTCCCTTAGCTTTTGTATAGTATCATTACCTCTTGAAGATGATGGTCATCTGAGCCCCTTGAAGATAACTAAGTTCTAGTGATTTCATGGAAAACATGGATATGTTCAATTCAGAAAGAACTATGTATTATAGTTTGCATTATGTGCTATGGGTGAATGTGAAATGCACCTTAATCTACATTTCTTCTCTTTCTAACCAGAATAGTTCTTAGCAGATAAAACTGTTCATTGTTAACTTATCGCTACAATGTTATCTAATTTTTATAAATAATTTAAAATTCAGAAGCCGTATTTACAGGATTTTATTTTTATGCTTAGAATTGGCATTTTGTTTAGTCTTAGGTATTTTAATGACTTTTTTAGCACATGTTTTAATTATGATTTTGAGTAAGTTATTAGTGGTGTTAAAATGAGGATAACTTTTTCGAATTTCAGAGATAGCTATAAGGGGATAGATTTTGAAATTCCTTGCCACTTCATTTTTTCAAAGCAGAGTCATTATTAATATAAACCTGAAAGCACCACTTTTTTTTTTTTAGGAGAAACATTGTTCTCCCTAGTAGCACATACACAGGTCATAGTGTTAATTTGAAGTTTTGGCGATGTTTCTTTATTATATTCTTCCCATTGCACCAGCTAATGCATGTATTCTGTCAAATTTCACAAGTCTATAAATTAAAAACACTTATCTGTGTAGGTAAAATAAATAGTACATACCTTGTCTATTATCTTTAGTCTCATTTTTAGTTTTTTTAATATTTGTAGAAATAATCCCATTGTACTTTACTAATCAAAGTATATTTTCCCCTTGATTTTTAGAGCTTCATTTTGTTCTTTGTTTTAATAGGTTGGAAGAAAAGATAAATTTCTCTTTAAACCTTGTTACGTGGTTTTTTTTTTTTTTTTTTTTGAATAAATTTTTAGGGATGGTTGCAAAAGCTAGTCTTCCGTTTGCATTTTCATGTTAAGTGGGTGATTTCTTTCAGAATTTCAGTTTTTAAATTGAGGCTGTGCTATACACAAGGCACAATGTTTGTGTTGCGCTTTGAATTTCCATATAGTGGGGTGAACACATATAGAAAGAACCAAAATGAAAGATTGCAGTTCTCTTGAGCAGCAGTACATGGAGTCAGGGCAGTGGTTGGGATTCTGTTGATTGAGTTAAACAGTGGCGGGCTAGTGTGATTGGTGAAAATGACTGCAATCACCCATTGTAGGTTTTGTTGTTTTAGCAAAAAATCACTGGTTATCATGTAAGCAGAATATAAATAAGTATAAATATATATAAATATAAGCATAGTTAATGTTTAAAAATAAGTATATATGTATAATGTATTCATATATATTATATATGTATATAAGTAAATATAAGTATATAGGTATGCTTTAAAGTTTTAAAAATAGATAATTAATATATATAAATTTATTTAAACAGTAACTTTCCCTAGTAATTTCTTAAAATATATTTTAAGAATTAAAAGTTAATAAAGGGGAAAATTTAATAAGCTTAACTTAAAATTTTTTTGTAGAGCAGGTAGATGTGATAATCAGAATGCTTCCAATTAGTTATGAATATTTCCCTTTAAGGTCCAGTAATTAAGTAAAATGACTTGACTTTCAATTTAAGATATCCTTTAAAAAAGGCTCGATATTGGCATAAAAAATGTTTTGGGGAACTATGGTTTGTATAAAATTTCGATACTATAACATTTGGTGGAACTCTTTTTACATAGTGTGAGACTCAAAACCAGGATTGTCCTGTGATATTTATTTTTATCAAAGTCATTATTTACTTGGTAGCAGAGCCCCTGACTGCTTAATTTGCATTCAGTGTGTGTCTCAACTTAGAGAATCAGTGCATGAACCAACATAAATGTTAGAGTTGAATGCCTGCTATGGTTGCAGATGAGTGTAGAAGTCTCATAATCTGGGCTTTGGTGCTTAAATGATTTACCTTTAGGCTTACAGGCTTTTAAGGATCATTTCCTAGTACAGAAATTTCTAGAAATTAAACTGTATTATAAATGAGATATAGGATGATCACTGAC
Organism: Sylvilagus floridanus; assembly: GCA_949820135.1. Taxonomy (NCBI): domain Eukaryota; kingdom Metazoa; phylum Chordata; class Mammalia; order Lagomorpha; family Leporidae; genus Sylvilagus; species Sylvilagus floridanus. Next base: position 81,525,731 of record OX463224.1, read on the forward strand.
TTTCTTAGAAAAATGTATTCAGAATGCCTTCATTTTTCATATGTAACTGCAACTTTTATTTTTACCTCTTTTTCTCTTTCCTATGTTTTAATATATCTCTGTTACATTAAGTACAGGCTCTAGGATACAGGCCCTTTTTAAAGGAATATATAGGGTGATCGTCTTTTGTTAGCTTTAATCATCACTTGAAATCTTATGGTAAAAAAATACATATGAAGAGGAAAATGTGTGCAGTTTTTAAGAATGTAAATAGCTCTTACTTGACATTCAGTGATCTTAAATATTTTGTTTTTGTGTTGTTGCTATTTATATTCTTTATTTTTTTTGGAAAAAAAAGTTTAATTTTCCATGCAAAAAGTAGCTGTGGAAACTAGCAGTGTGTGATAAAATAGCAAATACTTTTCTAAAAAAATTGTTTCGCCTATCTTGTGAAATGATGTTTTTTTCTCTCTACCCTAGGATAAAGTACGAACAGAAAGCTACAGAGATTTTATATACCAAAATACACATATCTTCAAAGACAAGGTAAGTAATAGAGGTTTAGATTAGAGTAATAGAATTGCACATTTTGTGGTGTTCTTGGGCAGTATCCTCTGTTGGGTCATCATCATGATAAGCAGTTGATTTAACATACTCTAGCTTTATTTCATGGAAGACTTTTATGATAATGTTCTGTGGTACAGAATATTGATAACAGAAATGCTGATTGGTGCAGTCATTCCACACACTTTTTTAAAAAAGACTAAATCATTAATTACAATGACAAAGCCTAGTTAAATCCTCATTCAGATAATTTTACTTAAACTGTACTTTGGTTTACAGTAATGCCTCTGACTTTCAAATGTATTAGACAAACCTTAAAGCACACCTTTCGATTTAATTTTACCAACACAGAGATACCCCTAAGTATCAAGAGGCAGAAAACAGACAAAAAGCACTCTGATCTGCAGGTTCATTCCCCAGGAGCCAGGAACTCAATTCAATCTGTATTTCCCACGTGAGTGATAGGAACCCAGTGTTTTAGCCATCGCTTGCTGCTGCCCAGGGTCTGCACCGGCAGGAAACTGGAATCAGGAACTGGAACTCGGACTCAAACCCGTGCACTGGGATTCGGGACCCTGACATCCTAACCTGTCTCTTAATTGCCAGGCCACCAACCTGCCCCCACAGCACACTTTTAATTATTGTTCTAGTTTCTATTAAGTCATTAAAAATTAACAATTTTAAGAGGTTATTAATGAAGAGGGTTAAATATTATAAGGTAGAACTTGCATTTTATGCTTTCTTTTACTATCTTATTAATTCACCTCTTTTTGAGTTACTTTGTATTTTACAATTAGTTTAATACTGCCTCAAGTTATTTCAAAGATGATCATACTCGTGTATGTGTGTTTGAAATTTGTGTCATTTGCTGTTTTGTTCCTTATGAAATTGTTTATTTTTTCCTTACTCCTTCCTTCCTTCTGTCTCTCTTTTCCTCTTTGTCTGCATTGGCTCAGTCACTTAAATGTTCAGGTTTTCTGTTTATTCTTTCTTACTGGAAATTAGTCCACTAATATTATGATCACTTCCATTTATAAAACTGCTTGGAAATTTTTCCCACCCTTTTTCCTTCAAGAATGTGTATATTGATAATGTAACAGATTTTTATAATTCCTTTTTCATCTCCGTTTTAAAGGCTCCTTCTCTAAGGTTATTTTCTGGGCTTTATGTGATATTGGAGTAGAAACAACATTTATGTTTTGAGACTGCTTTTTCCTCATTCTTATAGTGCTTGGAAAGAAATCTGGGTTGATTTTTAAGAAATCTGAGTTGATTTTTCATTTTCTATGTTTCTTCCATAAGGGTACTGTTTCACTTATGAGTTAGCTGAGTTATATAGAAATATTCTGAAATTTATATGGTGCTGTGATATCTTTTGACCAAAGTATATCGTGAAGGACTTAAAATTGTGTGTTTTTGCTGATTCCCATCATAGACATACATGATTTCATTTTTAAAATCATACTTATTAGTACTTAGCTTTTTGGTATGCTTTGTGTATGTGCAGTGGAGACTAAGAAATTTTTCAGTTTTTGTATTTGCACACAGTTCTGAATGCAATGTGTCTGAAAAACTGCTTTGTTTCCAGTGAAGCAAATTATGTCCCTGTACTAGTTTTTTGTTTTGAGTTAGATTATGCCAAGATTTTAATCTCATTTTTTCCTTTATATGTTTTATAGAATTTAAGCATGTGCTGGTCTGGGAATTGCTAATATTGGCTAGTCAGGAGCTAGCTATATAATTTTGGGCAAATAATGCATCTGTTTGGACCTTGTATATCAAGTAATTTTTTGAATCCCTCTAGTTTTAAAATTCTGTGATTTTTGCTGTTGTGAGAGCATCCTCATTATCTTTCTTTGAGACATCTTCTCTTAATTGTGTAAGATGAATAAATTGGTTCAAGAAGTTAGAGGTTTCTCCTTCAGTATACTCTGGGATATATTTTCATCTTACAATAGGCAGAAGAATACTGAAAAGGCTCGAATACCAGTAATTACAAGATGAATCATTAAACATTTAGTGTTAGTGTATATTTCTCTATACATGGACCACTTCTTCTAATTTTTTTAATTGAGAGTATTTTTTTTTGGTATTTTACCTAAGCTGCTTGCATTTAACTTAATGTGTAACACATTTGCTTGTTATTTATGTTTTCAAAGCTGTAATGTAAAATATTACGCAGAGAGGGCATTGTGTTATAATGGGTTAACCAGCTACTTGGGACACCTGCATTCCATGTTGAAATGCAGGGGAGTCCCAGCGACTGTGCTTCCAATCCAGCTACTGCACACGCTGGGAGGTAGCTGATGATTTAAGTGCCTGGGCCTCTACCACCCTTATGGCAGTTACTGGCTCCTTGCTTTGTCCTGATCTGGTGCTGGCTGTTATGGACATTTGGGGAGTGAACCAGCAAATGGAAGATTCTCTGTTTCTTTCTTTTACTCTCACTATTGGTGTGCTTTTCAACTAGATGAAAATAACTATATAAACTTAAAAAAAGGATCAGTTAAAGCACATTCAAGGTACAATTTTCTGTAATTAACTATTAAATCCAAAGATTCCATGTTTTTAAATGATTTGGGGTACTTTTTTTACACTAAGGCTGCTGATTTAGAAAATATATATTTAAATAGCTTTTGATAATTTAACAGATTAATTTCAAATAAATTGTCCCATTGTTACTATGTAATATAATTAGGACACGTATTTGTTTCCATATTATTCATGAAGAAACTTCAACTAGTAAGATAATTGACTTGCCCCCAAAACTAGAAAAAATAATCAGGTTTTTTACTACGTCTAAGGCTGCTAACTCTGCCACCATGCTTTGAACACCATTATGCTAATATAGAGTAATTAAGTAATAATTCAAGTGGGATATGTTACATATCAACTCATACTCTTTTTCACATGTAAGTGGTATCGTTTCCGTGTGCCATAACAGGATGTAGTCATGAAATTATTTAAATATAATTATTTTTGTGCAAACATGGCACTGCTAGTGGCGTGGAGCCTGCAGGTTTGCTCATGGCCTCAGCGCCTGCTGCACCCTCTTACCTCTGCCTTGGCAACTGAGGGCAGGCGCAGTCCAGATGCCGCATATGGGACCTGCTCTGCCTTTGGTGCGTAAATTCACAGAGAAAGATGAGTGGATAACAACAAATGTTATTGGAACAGTGGGATTCTGCAATTTTGCACAGGAAGCTTTGGGAGATGCTATTGTAGTCTGCCTGAAATTGGGACAAAATTGAAAGAACAAGCTAAGTTTGGTGCTTTGGAAAATGTGAAAGCTGCTGGTGAACTCTATTCTACTCTGTCCAGAGAAGTAACTGAAATTAATGAAGAAGCCCTTGTAGAAAACCCAGGACTAGTCAACAAATCTTGTTAGAAGATGGTTGGCTGATCAACATGACACGGTGTAACCCTTCAGAGCTAGATGAACTAATGGGTGAAGAAGCCTATGAGAAATACATAAAATCTATTGAGCAATGAAAGTGGAACCCTTATGTGAACTAGTATGGAATAACAGGACTTAAAATAGCAACTTTTAGCAATATTGATGGGAAGAGATAATACTTTCAACTCTGCTACTGGAAGAAAACCCCTAACTTTGTAATGATTGCAAATGAACGCAATATGTATCCTTTTCACAGTACCTTGTGATTTTTATACTAGGGTCTAGACACTAGTATTTAGAATACATGAACTTATCTGTGGTAAAAACTAATTATAGAAACAATGTAATTCAAAGATCACATTGTTATTTTAAGCCTCTTGCAATATTGTAACTTTCTTAAACCTATCCCTGGATTGGTCAAAATATAGAATGATCTTTCCATTGGAAGTAACTGGGAATAGAGAACAGTTTTTGTTGTACAGTGCCAGAGAAAGAACAATACTATCTTAATTTTGCAGTATACTGCATTTGCTGATGCTGTTTTTTTTTTTTTTGTACAGGCAGAGTGGACAGTGAGAGAGAGAGACAGAGAGAAAGGTCTTCCTTTTGCCATTGGTTGACCCTCCAATGGCTGCTGTGGCCGGCACACCGCGCTGATCCAATGGCAGGAGCCAGGTGCTTCTCCTGGTCTCCCATGGGGTGCAGGGCCCAAGCACTTGGGCCATCCTCCACTGCACTCCCTGGCCACAGCAGAGAGCTGGCCTGGAAGAGGGGCAACCAGGACAGAATCCATTGCCCCGACCAGGACTAGAACTCCGTGTGCCGGCGCCGCAAGGCGGAGGATTAGCCGTGGCGCCGGGCGATGATGCTGTTTTATACAATGAAGCAGCAGCTCTGTAGCAAAATAAGAAACATAATAAAATTTTCAACTTCCTCATTAAACAAAAAATATAATTCTTTTTAAAATTTAGGAAATAACATAGTTTCTTAAATTTTATTTCCATTTTTTTCTATTTGCTTTTCCAGCTTCAATATCCCATTATATAAATGCATAGTAGAGATTTTTTTGAAGAGTACTTACAGTTAAAAATATTTTTCTTCCTTTTTTCCTTCCCTTTTCCCTCCATTCTTTCCACCTCCCCCATGCCTCCTGTTGTTAATATATTTTCAGTTCACAAAGCTCCTGTGGAGGCCATATGGTTTCTCATATTAATTTAACTTTGGTGTTCAGTGACACTATCACCCACTGATAATTAATTTCTATTTGTAGTTCATTGGAGAAATTCCCAGTTAGGTGGCTTCTTTATGCATTTGGTTATTATCTACAGTTACAATTGATAAATTTTTTGTCATCTTTTAGAACAAGTAAATCATATTCCTTCATCATTTTGTAAAATAATGTTATCCTGTTATTTCCACCTCTTTAATTCTATCAAGTTTTGTCTGCATAATCACTTCCTCCTAAGCTACATGTGAGAAATAATTGATAGGTAATTTAAAATAGAGGCTTTAGAGGCTAATTGACTATGTTTCAATTCTCATTCTATAATTTATCTGTTGGGTGACTCTTCACCTGTTTCTTTCCCTCTCTGGAGCCTCCTTTTGTAATTGAGGTTTAAATAACAATCAGATATATTTGTATGTACATTTACACATTATGTGTGTGTTACCAGAGAAAGCATACTCTAACTGAAGTGTACTATTCATGTCCTTCTATATTGTCTTCACTCAGAAATTTTTCATAGAGATCATTCATTCCTTTTTAACATTTCCTCCAGATTTGTTATTGTGGTCATGGTAGTGGCAGTAAAATACACATAATATAAAATTTACCATCTTAATCATGTAAATTTATAAAAAATTTATTTACTTATGTATTTGAAATGCAAAGTTAGAGAGAGGGAGAGACCGAGATCTGTCTGCTAGTTTGATCCCAAATAGCTGTAGGGCTGGGCCAGGCTGGGCCAGGCTGAATGTAGGGAGAGATCATCACTGGAAAACCATCTAGGCACAGGTTAGGCCCAAAACAGTACCCCTTTATAAAATTATTTGAAAGACAGAGAAACAGACAATAGACAGATACTGCCCATTGGCTGGTTCACTCCCCAAATGCCTGAACAGCTAGAATTGGGCTAGGCCAAATAAGAGTGCTGAAATCTGAGTCCTGGTGTGACATCTGTGTGACAGGAACTCAACTTCTTGAGCTGTCACCTGTTACTTCCCAGGGTGTGCATTAGCAAGGTGTGCAATAGGAGGAAATTAGAATTGGAAATGGAGGCAAAGGTGGAACCCAGGCACTCTGATATGGGATGCAGGCATCACAAGCAGTGGCTTAACTGCCACAACAAACACCAGCCCTGATAGTGTGTTTTGACAGCTTTCTTTAGTAAACACCAGACTGTTTAGATTTTATCTCTTTTGGAGTCAATTACATTAAGTTGTATTTTTAGCATGTAATGAATTTCACTTACAATAATACAGAAGATAAAATACTGATGAACTATGTGCAGGACTTATCTGAATAGAGATTTTTTTAAAAAACTGAAGAGTAATGATTTAAAGTTTAAAATTATACTGTTTCTGAATAGGAAAATTCAAATAAAATTGTCTGTTTTCCCTAAGTTAATTTATAATTTCAGCTCAATTCTCATGAAAATTCTTTGACTTTTTTTTATCACAGAGAAACTGATTCTCATGTTCACATAGAAAAATATATAAAATTATTCCAAAGCACTGTAGGAGAATTTTTGAAGTAAGGGTAGATCAGCTTTATTAGCTACTAAAATAATCTACAAAGTTTCTTTAACTAAAATAGTTTCATGTGAAGGTATAGATTATTGGAACACATGAAAATCCAAAATAGACCCAGATATATGCAGAAATACTAGTAAATGGTAAAGGCTTCATTTCAAATTGGGGGGATGGGAAAACAGACTAATAATTGGTATCAGAACAATTTGTTAGCTTTCTGAAAAAAGCAGAACATTGCCTCTTATGTCACGATTAAAAAGTAACTCGTATTAATGAAAGCACAAATAGGAAGAAATGTGTAAGGATGTAATTGAGTACACTTTGGGGAGGTTTGTACAATTATCAAAGTTCAGAAACCACTGACAAAAAAGTTTAACTGTAATTAAAAATTTTCTGTACAGCAGTAATCACTGTATATCTTGAAGGGGTCCAGCATTGCGGCCTAATGTGTTAAGACACCTCCTGTGACACTGGCATCTGATACTGAAGCACCGGTTCAAGTCCTGGTTGCTCTGCTTCTGACCCAGCTTCCTGCTAATGTGCCTGGCAAGCAATAAAAGATGGCCCAAGTGTTTGAGCCCTTGACTGCCACATGGGAGACCCCATGGAGTTCCAGGCTCCTGGCTTCAGCCTGGCCCACTGGCCCAGACCAGCTGTGTTGTTGCCATTTGGGGAGTGAATGTTGAAGGCAAGATCTGTCTGTCCTGTCTCTGTCAGTCTGCCTTTCAAATCTTTAAAAAAAAAAAAAATGAAAAGAAAACATTACAAATAATATCACAGAGAGCTAATCTCAAAAGAACTCTTTTGATTACATTGATAAGAAAAGGACTAACATCAATGAAAAAAAATGGAGACTGAATATAAGTAGATAGTTGTCATAAAAATGCAGATATCTCTAAATAATATGGGTAAAGAAATCAATATTAAAACTAGACTAGTGTCATTACCTTGTGATTACCAGTTTGGGAGATACTCAAAAATTTGTGTATTCCTTGGGCTAATCTCATCTGTAAAATAGTTGGTACTGACACATGATTCATTGGGACCTTCAGGAGTAGAATTGCCCAGTGCATGCTAATTTGGTTTTGTCTAGCAAAATAAAAGTTATAGATGTTTTTGACTCTGTTTTCACTTCTTGGAATATATCCTATAGATATACTCATGTGGGAATGGAATTATGTATGGGGTTATTTATAGCATTTATTATCACAGTAAAATTTCAGAAACTACCTAAATATTTTTCAGTAGGAAACTGGATTGGTAGATTATGGTACAGCCATAATATGGACTCCTACAGAGCTATATAAAGGAAAGGAATTCTAAAAACTGATACAGAAAGAGGTCTAAATGAAGTAAATTAAAAAGGAACATGTAACACAGTGAGCATAGTAGGCTACCATTTGGGTTAAAAGGAGAAGGGAGAAGGGAAAACAGCTTGCAATGTGCATAAAAATTCTCTTCAAAGATTAATAAATATTTTGATGATTAAGCTATGAATTTATTACCTAGTAAAAAAATTGGTTAGCAGTATAATAGATTCTGAGTTTTAAAATAGTTTTATTTTTCTTGGAGTAGTTTTTCCTTGCCTTGTATAAAATTGAAGTCTCTGTGTAATGTAACCCCTGCCTAATTCTGACCTCTCTTATCTCCACATGGCCTTTTTGTCAGCTAGCTAAGTCATGCTAGCTGTCTTTGCCTGGGGTTTTGTGCTTTGCATTTAATAGCCTCCATGACTAAAATGGTCTAAGACTGGATCTTTTCCTGGCACACCCCTTTATGTCATTTGGTTCTCTGTTCACCTGGATCAGAGTGGTATTCTCAGACCTATCTAAAATTCTACCCTTGCAGCCTCTACTTGATTTTCCTTGTAATACCACCTCCAGATGCCATTTTTTACTTGTTTAATATCTGTGTCTCCTACTTGACTGTAAGCACCTTTAGGGGAGTGGGTAGGTCTTGTTTGTGGCTGTGCCCCATCACTGAGATAATGCTTGGTTCTTAGTAATGTTCTGTAATTCCTTACAGTAGGAAAGGACAAATGTGTTCATATTTTTGGAAAAATATCTAAGATTTTTCACCGCTGATAATAAAAGACTTAAAGTACTGAAACTTTTAGTAATTTCGGAGTAGCATATCTCCAAGTATTTTAATGTTGTTGTGGCAACTTATTTTTGTTTTTACTATGAATTGAGCAGGTTTCACTATCCCGTTCTGAGAAAGCCGTATGAGATTCTGATCTAGAAATAATTGCTCCCCAGTTGCCCCCAGTATCATCTTAAATTTTGGTTCTTCTAAATGCTTTTACTAATAATTGAGTTACTGGATTTTGAGGTTTAGTCTTAATTTTTTGGCATTTACTAAATTTGGTTGACTGATTTTTGAAGATGGAAAAGATATGGTGATATTCTACAACCTTAATTCATTTATAACCATTTTTAAATTGTTTTGGATCAAACAGTTCTGCTTAAGTTTATTTCTACTAAAATCTACAATTATTCAGCCCAAATTAGAACATAGCTATAGTAGGGAAATTAAAAACAATAAATGTCTATGAAGAAATCTATTGAAATTGCTTGTTTCATACAAAATGTCTTTTTTTTTTAAAGATTTATTTTTTATCTGAGAGTGTTACACATACATAGGAGAAGCAGAGAGAGAGAGAGAGAGGTCATTCATCTGTTGGTTGACTCCCCAATTGGGTACAACAGCCGGAACTGTGCCAATCCGAAGGCAGGAGCCAGGAGCTTCTTCCAGGTCTCCCATCTGAGTGCAGGGGCCCAAGGACTTGGGCCATCTTCTACTGCTATCCCAGGCCATAAAGAACTGGATTGGAAGTGGAGCAGCCGGGACTAGAACCGACGCCCATAAGGGATGCCAGTGCTTCAGGCCAGGGCGTTAACCCACAGCACCGCAGTGCTGGCCCCACAAAATGTAAATTTAGCATGGTTGGGCCTAATGACAGCAGATTAAGATTATGGCTAATTATGCTGTTACTGATTTAAAACAGTCCATCGTAATATCTTCCCTCTCCCTCAAGTAGAAATTACCATATTTGCTGGAAAAATTTAGTTTTTGTCATCTTTTCTTGGTCGGAAACATGACAGTGTATGAATAGAATTTAAAATAAAAGGCCAGCACCGTGGTTCACTTGGCTATTCCTCCACCAGAAGCGCTGACACCCCGGGTTCTAGTCCCTGTCGGGGCACCGGGTACTAGTCCCAGTTGCTCCTCTTCCAGTCCACCTCTCTGCTGTGGCCCGGGAGGGCAGTGGAGGATGGCCAAAGTGCTCGGGTCCCTGCACCCGCATAGGAGACCAGGAGGAAGCACCCGGCTCCTGGCTTAGGGTCGGCGCAGCACACCGGCCATAGCGGCCATTAGGGGAGTGAAACAACGGAAGGAGGGCCTCTGTCTCTCTCTGTCTATAACTCTAGTGGCGCCGGCACACCGGGTTCTAGTCCCGGTCGGGGCGCCGGATTCTGTCCCGGTTGCCCCTCTTCCAGGCCAGCCCTCTGCTGTGGCCCAGGAGTGGAGTGGAGGATGGCCCAGGTGCTTGGGCCCTGCACCCCATGGGGAGACCAGGAAAAGCACCTGGCTCCTGGCTCCTGCCATCGGATGAGCGCGGTGCGCCGGCTGCAGCGCACTGGCCGCGGCGGCCATTGGAGGGTGAACCAACGGCAAAAGGAAGACCTTTCTCTCTGTCTCTCTCTCTCTCACTGTCCACTCTGCCTGTCAAAAAAAAAAAAAAAAGTTTAAAAGACCTTTTTGATAACATCTGTTTTTTTTATTATGCCAGGTGGTTTTGGATGTTGGATGTGGAACTGGAATTCTCTCTATGTTTGCTGCTAAAGCTGGGGCAAAGAAGGTTCTTGGAGTTGATCAATCAGAAATACTGTACCAGGCAATGGATATCATAAGGTAGATGCATTTTTTAGTCTTCATTTTAGAATAGTTTAAAATTTGGCTATTTAAGATACTTTATTGTTTTAGTACCTATGTAATGCAACCGCAAGACTTTTCTCTCAGTAAAAACATTTTATAATAAGATTTGAAATTGAATTGAACTAGACATGTTTGAGCTCTGGTGCTGAATAATCTGTTTACAGTTCTCATTGACAAAAATCATCTATATGTAGTTTTTTGGCTTTCCAGTGATGTCGACAAATATGTTCATTCTAATGAAAAATTAGAAGTCATTGGTACGTAGAGTAATATTGAAAGAGGACTCTATATAACTAAATACGGCCGGCACTGTGGCTCACTAAGCTAATCCTCCGCCTGCGATGCTGGCACCCCGGGTTCTGTCCCGGTTGTTCCTCTTCCAGTCCAGCTCTCTGCTGTGGCCTGGGAGTGCAGTGGAGGATGGCCCAAGTCCTTGGGCCCTGCACCCACATGGGAGACCAGGAGGAAGCACCTGGCTTCTGGCTTCGGATCGGCACAACGTGCCAGCTGTAGTGGCCATTTGGAGGGTGAACCAACGGAAAAAGGAAGACCTTTCTCTCTGTCTCTCTCTCTTTCTCTCTCTAACTCTGCCTGTCAAAAAATTTATTTTTTTTTTAAAAAAAGAACAAAATGCATCAGTAGTGTTTTCTTTCATGAGTAGCAGTTAGACTTAAGATTATTTTTTCTTTTGTGGCAACACTAGCCCTTCTAATTAAGTAAATTCCAAAATGTCCAAAGAAATAGAGTAGATTTGGTTTATCTGCTGAAACTTAATTTTATTCTCTAAAAATATCTCCTTTTTTTTGGTTAGTTGTAAGGTTAATTGATTAATGGTAGATTTTACAGTTTTATATTCTACTAAGTGGGCTTTTAATTAAGTGTAGCTTATACAATTAAATTTCTTTAGAGCCATGCTTTACAAAAGTACCTTAGATTTGAAACTTAGGAGTAATTTGTAATTAATAAGCTTTTCAAAGCAGTTTTTAAATGCTGCTCCCACTTAGACTTATGCTCCACTTTTAGAATTGATTAGTGACTTATTGGTTGATCTTTTCTGATGGATATAAAATTTAAATATGAGTGTATAAAAATTTTCAATGTTTTAGATTTTATCAGAATGGCTAAGATATGTTTAAGAGCGCAGGGTTGAGTCAGGCTTGAATTGGAGTCCTCATCTACCAGTTAACCATTACAATCTAGTAAAGTTTGTTTTCCTAGGTCTTAAGTACAGTTACTGTTTACATCCTCCTCATTTTGTGGGTTCTGTAGAGAACACCTTCAGTTGTTTGTGCAATTGCCATTTAAGCAAATGAGATCCACTGTTCCTAGAGAGGTCAACAGCACAAGAAATATTAATCCCAAACTATCTAGGTTCTGTACTTAACATGAACATTTTTTAGAAGTTCAAAGTATTTAGTTATGTGAGGGAAAAAAAAAAACTTTAATTAGCATAGAACTAGTATATCTTAATAATATTTGAAAATATTTCCAAATTTTTTGAAATATACTGAAATGTCACTAAATTATGACTTGCACAGATTGGCTGGGAAATTATTTTGGAAAAGTATAATAATAAAATAGGAGGCCCCACGCTGTGGCACAGAAGGTTAACTCCCTGGCCTGAAGCTACACCAAGCACTGGCCTCTCACTCTTCTCTCTTGAATTCCACTCTCAACTTCTATGTTATGGGATACATGTAGGTAGTTAAATTGGTTCTATAGTGAAACAGTTTACATATTTATCATTTGACAGTTTGTGTCTGTGTGTGACAGGAACATCCAAAATCTACCTGTTCATCAAACGTATCTAATACAGTTTAGTTTAGCTATAGTATTCATGTTGTACATTAGATCTCTAGACTGGTTCATCCCACACTTCTGCTATTTTGTATCCTGTGACCTACATTTCCTACCCACCAATCCTACCCATGGTAACCAGTATTTCATTCTCTATTGCTATTTGGCCTCCTCCTTTCTTTTTGCTTTTTTTTCTGGGGGGAGGGGTGTTCCATATATAAATGAGATCATGCTGTGTTTTTCTATTTCTGGTGCATTTCACTTAGCATAGTAACTTACAGAGCATTGTAAATAAATGCCACATTTTCATTGTTTATTTGTTGATGAGCACTCAGATTGTTTCCATATCTTGGCTATTCTAACTGATGCTTCAGTGAACATGGAATACATACATCTTCATTAGGTGATGATTTCATCTCCTTTTAGCATATATCCAGAAGAGGGATTACTGGATTGTAGGGTAGTTTTGATTTTTTCTTTTTAGGAACCTCTATACTTTTTAAAATAAGGACTGTAAAAATCTATATTCCCATCAACAGTAGACTAGGGTTTCCTTTTTTTCACACCCTTACCAACACTTGTTATTAAGGATGGATTTTTTTTTAAATAGCTAGTTCATTATTCTTTTAAATATGTGCAACTGCATTAGGGATTATGATTTCAGCAAATGAATATTCAGTCCATAGTATACTCTACAGTTCAGTTTATAGGGAAATCTAGACAACGTAAACAAGTCTATAGTGACAGAGTGGAAGTCAAGAGTTGCCTGAGAGGGGCCAGTGTTGTGGTGTAGTGGGTTAAGATGCTGCCTGTAATGCTGGCATCCCATATGATTTGGGTTCAAGTCCTGGCTGCTCCACTTCCGATGCAGCTCCCTGCTAATGTGCCTGTGAGGACAGTAGAGGATGGCTTAGGTCCTTAAGCCCCTGCATCCAAATGGGGGATCTGGCTGAAGCTCTGGGCTCCTGGCTCTGGCCTGGCCCAGCCCTGGCCATTGTGGGAGTGACCCAGAGGATGGAAGATTTCTGTCTGCTTCTCCTTCTCTACCTCCATCACCCAAACTCTGCCTTTCAAATAGATAAAATAAATCTTAAAAAACAAAAGTGTTGCTTGAGAATGGGGTTGGGGAAGGTTGGAAGAGAGGAATTCCCAAAGGGATAGGAGGAAATTAGGGGACTGATGGATGTGTTCATTACCTCGATGGTGACGATGCTTTCACAGAAGCATAGTCACATGTTATTAAATTCTACATTTGAAATATGTATGGCTTGCTGCTTATTAATTTTACTTCAGCAAATCTGTAAAAAGTAGAGTCTGATCTACTTGAAATAAATCATTTCAAAATTGGAAAAAAATATGTGCAACTGACAATCTTTGAGTTGTGTTCAAAATAATTATAATTTTTACCTTGACCTGACATTTCTAAAGAAATGAGTTTAGAATAGGATTAGAATTCGAATTGGGTTGATGATATAAACGGGGATATTAGGGTTTAAGAAGAATAATCTGGCTATGCTGAGTTTGCAGAAATGATTAAAGTAGAATATAGATTTTTCTAAAATGTTATGTTAGGACAAATAGAACTCAAAATGATTTATAGAAGGGAAAGAAATTGTTCTTGTTATTCTACATTGAACTGAGCAGTGAATGATCACTTCAGAAACATAAACTTACCTAAGGATAGCAAAGCTATTCAGTGGCCAGACAATTGCATCCTGTGTTCACCCTCAGGAAGTAGAAATAGCTTCTGGTAATATTTTTACCATTACTCTGGCTGCCTTTGGTTTCTCATTGACACGGGCATAGAATAACTCATTTATAGACTCATGGATTGTGGCAGAGAAGTTTTCATGAGAAAGTTGATCCATTCAAATCAAATAGCCTCAGTGCAGTGCTTTCAATCTCAGTTTGACATTAAGAATGCAATCTTTTATATCGCCTGTGTCTAGAATACTGTTAGGAAGGAAGATTAAGAGAAGCCTAGGGAGTATTTTGATCTGTTGTAGTGCTTATGTAAGTGTCCTTCTCCAGACTGTAGGACAGGAGCTTTAGCTTCTTCATCTTCTTATCCCCGACACTTCTCTAAGTGTCTGATACAGGGTAGATACTTAGTAATGGTATTTGAGTAGAAGTGAGGTATCTGAAGATAATAATTTTACAAGGATACTTTAGAAGCTCATAGAAAATGGAATTAAAAGATCACTTTGTTTTTGGTGTAGTAAAGTTTAAAATTCATGCATAATTTTTTCATAATACTCCTTTTGCATATATTTAAAAACCTTACATATAAGATTCACAACAGTGTCACAAAATATACCATCAGTAATTCTTAAAGTGAATTAAAGCTGAAGAGAATCTTGAACCACTGATGTGGCTAAAATGGTAAAACCATCTATTTTTCTGTTCAAAAGCCATATGACTGTATTGCAAGTCATGAAAGTGAGCAAGGCACGTTGCAAGGAAACTGATTTTATTTCCTCTTTCCCTCCCACCCCTAAGATCTCTTAATTTCCGGTCTGCTCAGTGAGCCTATCTTTGCGATCCCATGACCACCCACTAGTTCAGTGGTTCAACTGGAAAAACTCACACAACTCTATAAAGCTGTACTCACACCTGATATTTGTTACAGCAAAGGATGCAGTACATGAACAGCAAGAAAGACTCAGAGGCAGAGAGGCAGGTTGCAGAATCCCACATCATCACTCCTTCTCTACAAGAGTCACTCAAGTTATGCTTTTATCTCCAGCTTCAAACCTAAGGAAAACATGTGAGGGGCACTATCCAGGGAAGGTTGCTTGGGTCTTAAGTATTCATAGTTCTTATAGACATCTCATAATGCCGGAATATACCTGTCATGTGACCAGCCATGATGTAAACACAAATAAGACACCAGGTGCACATCATGAATTTTCATATTTACTTCATTCATGCTGTTAACCTGGCTTGCCCACTGCTTCAGATCAGTAAATTGCTACCCATGTGAATGTTCTAGGAGTTCTGGTTTTTAGACTTTGATGGACAGTCATTGCCATGGCCATAGAAATAAGCAACAACTGAGTAGAACAGACCTGCTGTGTTAACTCTCTTCTCAGAGATCTAATCGGAATCCTGGGATTTGTACTTGACCTTTCCTTTTCCTTTACTCAACAAATCAGTTGGAGAAAGAATTTTATTGAGTATCCTAAATGTTTCTCAAATCTATGCCTTAACGTACATTCTTTTATCCTCACCTGCATTCATGTGTCTGCATTTAACTAAGCTGTTGCTTGTACTTGGTCCTTACCTTCCATTGCTCTCTGTTACCCATTCTTCTTAGTGCTGCCAGACTGACTTTCCCACCCAGTTCTCCTTTCCTTTAAATAAAAAAGGATGAAAGGAAAAAAGAAGGTTTTGTGTTGGGATAAAAAGAAACAAAAAAATACCCATAATACTGCTGTCAGAGATGACTGGTACATTTAGTAAAAAAAAAAAAGGCCAGCTCCGCGACTCGCTAGGCTAATCCTCCTCCTGTGGCACCAGCACCCTGGGTTCTAGTCCTGGTTGGGGCGCCAGTTCTGTCCTGGTTGCTCCTCTTCCAGTCCAGCTCTCTGCTGTGGCCCTGGGAAGGCAGTGGAGGATGGCTCAGGTCCTTCGGCCCTGTACCCGCATGGGAGACCAGGAGAAGCACCTGGCTCCTGGCTTCAGATTGGTGTAGTGCGCCGACTGCAACACACCGGCCCTAGCGGCCACTTAGAGGGTAAACCAACGGAAAAAGGAAGACCTTTCTCTCTGTCTCTCTCTTTCTCACTAACTCTGCCTGTCAAAAAAAAAAAAAAAAAAAAAAAAAAGAAGAAATACAAAATAGGTTTATTTTGGTGCAAAAAAATCCGAAATCATGCATAGTTTTTCATGATATACGTTTCTATGAACGTCTTAAAGATCCCTCTTACTTCTCTATAGGCTTAAAAGTGTTAGGTCACAGGAAATGAAATACTCAGAGATGCAAGTGTCACTAGAATATAAGCTCCCAAAGTTTAGGCAGAGATTTTTCTCTCTTCTGATTACCAGTATGCCTCATCCACCTGGAAGGGTACCTGGCACGTAGGAGGTAATTGTTATAAAATACTTAGTGAATGAGTAAATGAGTAAGTGTCCTAAGAACACATACCAGAAAATACAAAGGATGCATTTGTGGTGGGTCCAGTGTATGGAGTAGCCATGGTAGGGTTCAGGTCTGACCTGTGGTTTTCACTGCCTGTTGTATTTATTTTTCATGGATGTGCATCCTTTTGCCCCTGCCTTTTGTGGTTGAGGATCCTTTGCATTTTGTTTACATTTGTGAGTGGAGGACCACATTCTTTAATAAAAGGAACTGATACAGGTTTTCTGTTTGAAGGGAGGAGAGGGAGACCATGTCAGCTTACAGTTCCTTCAGTACTTGTTTAGTTCCTTTGTCGGGCCCACTTTACATACCTCTACACTTGAGGGTTTGGTTCCCTCCTACCACCTCCATTGTCATCTTTCCTGATGAGTTCTGACCATTGGGTCCTTTGTCACATCTTCACCAATATAATTGCATTACAGTTTTGTCTCCCATTAAGTGACCAGAATCTTTGGTTCCCCAATATTCTCTCCAAAATCTGCATACATTTGTTTGTTAGATTTTGTATTAAAATTTAAGTTATGTTATTTCAGTGCACTTCAGAAACAGAATCGTAATAAATATGTGTGTGTGGATGACAATAAAGTGATGAAACCAAAGTAATATTACTTTTTTATATTTTCAAATCTATTAGGATATTTCTAACTCCCTTATATGCTTTTTAAAAACACAGTTATCACTCATGTATTCTTCTAGGTGAACTTTACAGTTGTTTTTATCACTAATTTTAAGTAGCATTTACTTGATGATGTGTTCTGCATATAAATTCGCATAATACTTTATGCTCTTCACTTGTCAATATCCCTGTGTTCCTTAGAATAGACAATATATTTTAGCTAAGTCACATTGTACAAAAGCAGAGAACAAATTTCATTCTATATTTCTTAATCTAAGGATTGTGAAATGGGTCTTCATTGTCTTTAAGTAAAATCTAGACTTCTTACCATCACCTCTGAATACCTCCCAACATTCTTTGCGCACTACCTTGTATTGCTGTCATTGAACTAAGCTGTGCATAGTTGTTAAAACTTGCCATTCATCTCCCGTGCATTCACATGCAGGCAGCTGTATGCACTCGCATTCCTCCAGACTTCTAAACATCTTTGTGGGTGCTGTTTTCCTGGCCAAGTTCAGATGTCTCTGAGGTTTATCATATGAGCTCCTGTAGTGCCCTGCCTGCTTACTGTCCTGTCTCCCTTAGACCATATTCTTAAGGGCATGCACTTTATGTCTCTAAGCCCAATGTATGGTAATTAATCATGATTATGTCCCTGTACCATTATGTAAATGTTCAGTTGCTACTTTTAAGATGGACACTAAAAAAGTGTGTGTTCTAACAGATTTTCCACTCAGAAAAAGTTGGTAATTTAGTTTTTAAGGAATTCTCAGGTAATCCAATACAAATTCTCTTTAAATATATACATCATTTCTGTAGCAAACAAAGCTATGCTGGTTTTTCAGCTTGTGTTTCCAAAGATAGGATTCATTTACAATGCTTTTATATTGAAGGAAGTTTAGTGAGTTGCAGTTTGAGAAAACTAAATATAATCTGTAGTATTTTTCATGAATGGAAAATCAGATGGTGATTACCAATCTTAGGAAAGAGGTTATTTATGTGGTTTATATCTGTGTTGAGCTGTTTCATTATGAAAGTACTGGGGTTTATGGAGCTTTTTCTTTTATTGTGTATTCCCTGAAATCGTATCTTTCCTGTTATATTCATATTTGAACAACAAGTAATTACCGATGCATTTGGGATTGTGACTTGTAGCAGACAATAACCAGCCTGAGCAGATGGCCTCTTAGAAAACACGGATCTTGTTGCAACATGACCATTCGGAAGATTTTTCTAGGCCATTGGGAATAGTATGCTCTTAATTTAAGAAACTTGCATTTTGTTTCTCTTTGAAGTGTTTATGATTTTAAAGCCTTAAATAACTATAAGTAATTAATTGTATGCTACTTTAGTAATCTTATCAGAAGGAATTGTGTTAAGTATCCTTTTGAAAAAACTTAGATATGAATTTAACTTTCATAATATACATATAGAAGAAGTACATAAAACACAGATATTTAATATACATAAGTATGTATAGCGTTGATTCTTGTGTATGTCGAGAGGTAGCGGTGCAGGTTGGTTTTTCATCTCCCCCCGCCCCCCTCCTCCTCTCCATCATTCTGAAAGGCAGAGACAGACAGGAAGATGAATTCCATCCAGTGAATGTCCCTCATGATGATGTGTTGTTGTTTTTAAAGATTGAATTATTTGAAAGGCACAGTTACAGAGAGGCAGAGAGAGAGAGAGAGGAGTCTCCCTTCCACTGGTTCACTCCCCAAATCGGTGCAGTAGCTGTAACTGGGCTGATCTGAAGCCAGGATCCAGGAGCTTCTTCTGGGTCTCCCACACAGTGCAGGGACCAAGCACTTGGGCCATCTTCCACTGCTTTCCCAGGCCACAGCGGAGAGCTGGATGGGAGGTGGAGAGCTGAGGCTTGAACTGGCACCCATATGGGATGCGACTTTACCCCCTGCAGCATAGAGCTGGCCCTGTGATGAGCTGTTTTATTACTCCTCAGTCTATACCTACTTGCCATATATTTTTCAGGTCTCTTTCATTTTATTGTTTTCTGCAGTCATTCATGCAAACAACAGGCTTACTCAAATACTACCGACTGCTAGGATTTGTACTGTATCCTACGCAGCTTGTTAATAATTTCCCACTAGAAATCCCTTTTAGCTTCTCTTTTTCACTTCATTTTTCAAAAACCATCCAAAGAAGCTCCTCTCAATGAGTTGATCATTGTTTTGTCCACAAGTCTTTTCACCCACTGATTATCCTTTTCTCTGTATGTCAAAAACATCATGTGGCTAACAGTTCCTGTTGCTTCAGCAGGATTTTATTTATAGATACGGGAGAGAATGGGGCAGTTACTGCTATTGGGCTAGGTGTCCTGCAACCCATGTTTACTCTCAGTTGCGGATAAATTGTCATGCCACTTGCAAGCATCCATTCACAACCACTTAGGTATTGATCATCAACCCGAGTAAGCCCTTCTAGTTAGGTAATGTAAAATGAGTGATGTAGCTCCTTGATTGTTATTCCTGAGAATAGTAGTGCTTCCCTAGGCTTTTCTGGGATTTCTCTGTAATCTACATCGGATTTCTTTCACTGAATACACTCAGAATCTGGGCCCACAAACTTGTTCTCCAGCTATCTGTGTCATCTTTGCAGGAACTCACAGCTTCAAGTTCATTACTTTCCTGGTGAGTACTTCATCTTTCCGGGCAGCCATAGAAGCATAATAAGGCCCTTCAGTGAGAAAAAAAGGTGTTCTTACAGCTTTTTCTCCTGCCATGGTCTCCTCTGTGAAAGGACAGGTGTTTATTAGAAACACTGCTAACAGCCAGAGAATGGGAATTTTCCCTCTTTTCCCCTCTGCCTGTTGGTTTCTACCAGTCTGTCAGGCAGTTTCTGAGTCTGTTTTGCTGCTTTATATGAAGGGTGAGTAGGCATCCATTCCAAGACTAGAACCTTTTTCTAGTTTTTTTTTTTTAAGATTTATTTATCTGAAAGTGTTACACAGAGAGAGAAAGAGAGAGAGATCCTCCATCTGCTGGTTCACTCCCCAACTGTCCACAACAGCCAGAGCTGTGCCAGTCCAAAGCCAGGAGCCTCCTCCATGCCGGTGCAGAGGCCTAAGGACCTGGGTCATTCTTCACTGCTTTTCCAGGCCACAGCAGAGAGCTGGATTATAAGTGGAGCAACCAGGACTAGAACCAGTGCCCAGTGGGATGCCTGCACTGCAGGCAGCGGCCCCATCCACTATGCTGCCGTGCCGGCCCCCCTAGTTTGTTTCTTAATACCCTCCTTTCTCTGGCCAAAGAATGCCTGTATTTTGGATTTAATCAAATTCTTAGGGTTTTTTTTTTTTTTTTTTGATCAGATAACGTATTTTGCCTTTTTTCTTTAGTTAATTTTCTCTGTATATAGAATTTTTAAGTTGCTAGTGAAACTGCTATAGTATGGAGTCAGTAAACTTAAGCCTGTAAGCCAGACACTGTTCTTGTAAAATAAAGCTGGGCCACTGCCATTCCCTATTGCTCACATATTGTTTCTTGCTGCTTTTACAGAACATAGTTGGATAGTTGCAAAAGAGACCATAAGACCTACAAGTCTAAAATATTTGTAACTTGGTAATTTAAGAATAACATCACCAAATCTTTCCTAATTCCTCATTAGTATCATTCCATTGTCTTCTGGCTTTATATTATTGATGTTGGTAAGAGACCTGTTAGAACAACCCTTACTCCACTTTAGGAAATCCGTCTTTGTTGAAGACTTCTCTCTCTGTCTTTGATTTCCTGAAGTTTCACTGTAATGTCTGAGGGTTTTTTTTTTTTCCTTTAATTTAATTTGAGATTCATTAGATTTCTTTAGTCTGTGTATTAATGATTTTTATCAGTTCTAGAAAATTCTCTCAGCTCCTCAAATGTTTCCACTTTCTCTTTTTCTGGTACCCATTTAACTCTAGATTAAGTCTTCCAACTGCATCTTTAATTTTCTTTGCTTCTGCAGTGGTCAAAAGTATGACATGGTGTATTTTTTCTGTAAATGGTGGGATAGGAAATATTTTAAGCCTTGAGGATTATCTCTGTTGCTGCTACTAGTACTTTTAAATATCTCTTTCGTTTGTGGCTGTACAAAACTGGATCATAATCTGAAAGGCCTTAATTTTCTAATGTCTGATCCAGACATTCAGTTAAAGGACAGATTGTTGGGGGTTGGCGTTGTGGCATAGCAGGTTAAGCCGCCTCCTGCTACACCAGTTGGAGACCCGGCTTCTCCACTTCTGATCCAGCTCCCTGCTAATGCACCTGGGAAAGTAGCTGAAGATTGCCCAAGTGCTTGAGCCCCTGCCTCATGTGGGAGACCCTGCAGAAACTCTAGGCTGCTAGCTTCAGCCTGGCCTAGCCTGGGCCATTGTGGCCATCTGGGGAGTGAACCAGCAGATAGAAAATTCTTTGTCCCTCTCTCCCAGATTCTCCCTCATTCCATTCCTCTCCATTCCTCTTTCTCTCTCCATCTCCCTCTATCCCTCTCCATTTCTTTCTGTCGCTCCTTCTCTCTCCATAACTCTTTCAAATAAAAATAAATAAATTAGATTGTTAGATTGAATAAAAAGAAAATATAAAAACACTATGGGTTAAAAGTAAAAAAAAAAAATGGGGGAAGATATATCATGTAAATGTGAATCAGAAAAACCTTGAATAACTATATTAATATAATACAAAGGAAACTAAAATGGGTTCAGCTGCTGCCTGCAGTACTGGCATCCCATATGGGTGCTGTTCCAGTCCCAGCTGCTCCATGTCCAATCCATCTCCCTACTTATGGGCTCAGGAAAGCAGCAGATGATGACCCAAGTACTTGGAGCCCAGCCACACAAGTGGTAGACCTAGATGAAGCTCCTGGATCCTGATTTTGACCTGACCCAGACTCAGTTGTTGGGACCACTGGGGAGTAAGCCAGTGGATGGTTCTGTCTCTCCTCTCTCTCTCTCTCTCCGTTTTTCAGATAAATAAATCTTAACACACACACACACACACACACACACACACAAACCATCTGGCATAAATAATAGTATTTGATAATGACATGTTACCAAATAATTAAGGAGATATATATATAATGATAAAACACTTAGCCTATTATGATCTAATAAACCTTCAAAATACATAAAGCTGGCGCAGGCATTGTGGCACAGCAGGTTAAGCTGCCACTTGGGATGCCCACATCTCATATATTAGAGTGCTTGATTTGAGTTCTAGCTTCTCTGCTTCTGATCCAGCTTCTGCTAGTGCATACTGGGAGGCAGCAGAGGATGGATCAAATACTTGAATCTACCCCTGCGATGCAGAGGAAGCTCCTGGCTTTGGCCTCGACCAGCCCTGGTTGATGCAGGTATTTGGGAAGTGAACCAGTGGGTATTAGATTGTCTCTCTCCCTTCTTCCTCTCTTACTCTTTTTTCCTTTCTTTGTTGTTGTATTTTTGGTTTTTTGTTTTTTTTGTTTTGTTTTGTTTTAGATTTTTTATTTATTTGAGAGGCAGAGTTACAGAGAGGGAGAGAGATCTTCCATCTGCTGGTTCACTCCCAAATGATAGCAACTGCTGGGGCTGTGCCAGGCTTGAGGCAGGAGCTTCTTCTGGGTCTCTGATGTGGTGCAGGGACCCGAGCACTTGGGCCATCTTCTGCTGCTCTTGGAGGTGTTATTAGGGAGTTGGATTGGAAGTGGAACATCCAGGTCTCGAACTGGTGCCCATATGGGATGCTGGCATCAGAGGCAGCTGCTTAGCCCAATGTGCCACAGTGCTGGCCCCTCTCACTCTCTTCTTCCTCTTCTTTTCCCTCCTCATTCTCCCTACTTCCCTCCCTCCATTTCTCCGCCTTCCACTTAGTCTTTCAAGTAGATGAAAACATATTTTTTAAACATATTTGAAATAAAAAACTGACAGAAATGAAAGGGAAAATAGTTATATTTATAATCGTGATTGGAGCTATCTGCTCCTCTCTCAACTGATACAATAAAAAAAGATGTAAAATTAATTGGACAATAGAAGACCTAAGCACACTAGTAGTAGCTTGGTTTAATTGATATTTAACACTCCATCCAAAGATAGCAGGATCGTCTTTTTAAATGCACATAGAACATTGATCAAGACAGATTACATGTAGAACACTAAAAGAAGTCTTAATTAAAAAAAAATTTAAACCTTACAAATTAAGCTTCTGTCCACACTGAAATTATTTTATAAAAATGTTACAGAAAGATTTCTGGTATTTCCCAAAATATTTGGCAGTTAAGCAGAACACTTCTAAAAACCCACGTATCAAAAGAGAAATCTTGAGGGAAGCAAATTTAGAAAACAGTTTTTTTTTTTATGCGTATTTATTTATGTGAAAGGCAGAGATACAGAGGGCGAAGGAGAGAGAGACAGAGAGAGAGAGAGAGATCTTCCATTCACTAGTTCACTCTCTAAATGGCTGCAACAGCCCTAGCTGGGCGGGCTAAAGCCAGGAGCCAGGATTCTCTCCTGGGTCTCCCACATGGGCGCAAGGGACCCAAGCACTTGGACCATCTTTTGCTGCTTCCCCAGGTGCATTAGCAGGGAGCTGGATCGGAGGTGGAGAATCTAAGACTCGAACCTGCGCCCACATGGGATGTCGGCACTGCAGGCGGAGGCTTATCCTCTACACTATAGCGCTGGCCCCAACAGTTTGAACTAAGTTGAAACCAAAGCACAGTGTATCAAAATTTGTGGTATGCAAATAAAGCCATGTATAGAAGGAAATCTAAATTTTTAAGGCCTATATTGGAAAAGAAGAAAGATTTAAAATTCATGAGCAAAACTTGCATCTTAAAATTGTAGAGAAAGAAAAGCAAAATACATTTGAGTAAGAAAAGGAAAGAAAATAATGAACAGAGATCAATGAATTGCCAAGTAAAACAATGTAAAAAAATGAAAACAAATTTGACTCTTAAAAATTAGGAAAGTTGATAAATCTACACTTTTTATGAAGAAGGGAGCAGATACAAATGATCACAGTTTTGAGTACAAGAGGACATCTCTATATACCCTGCAGACAAAAGCATAATAGGGAATACAGACAAGCTCTAACTTTTAAAGGTTTGACTTAAAATTTTTTTAATCTTACTTTGATGTAAAATCAATATGCATTCAGTAGAAAGTACATGAAATTTTTAGCTTTACCTGGGATGCCATGTGATATTTGCAGTGCTGAGCAGTCATAGGCGCTGCACCCATTCATCTTTGTGATCAGGAAGGTAAACAACCAGTACTTCACATTCTGCTGTGTTGCTACACTCCTGATGTTGGGGGACTTAACCCCACATAAGTTGAGGAGTAGGTGTATTATGAGTACCTGCATACTAGTATTTATGACAATTTAGGTAAAATGGT
Source organism: Sylvilagus floridanus (assembly GCA_949820135.1). NCBI lineage: Eukaryota > Metazoa > Chordata > Mammalia > Lagomorpha > Leporidae > Sylvilagus > Sylvilagus floridanus. Next base: position 81,550,281 of record OX463224.1, read on the forward strand.
AAAATACCTTGAAAAATACTATCACTGACTAAGTGAAATCTAGTAAGAAAACAAGTTGGTAATTATAAAACTTACCACAAATTAAACTCTGGGCTCAGGTAAGACATTTCTTGTAATATTTAATGAAGAATTAATACTGTTCTTTAGGAAATATTATACAGAGTGGTTCCTTTCCCAGCATACTTTATAAGGCTACCTTTGTAGTGATACTAAAACCAAAGCTATCTGGAGGAAAATTAACCACAGACAAGTGTTCCTCATAAACTGAGATGGAGACATCCTTAACAAAGCTTAGAAAACTGAACCCAAGTGATAACACCAGAAGTATCAGAAACTGACTAACTTGGAAGATGAGACAGGTTTAACACTTCAACATAATTCAACATAATGACAGAATAAAAAAAGAGAAACCAAATGTCAACCTTAGTAAATGAAAAAAACCTAGCAAAAATCAAAACTTATAATTCATAAGAAACACTCAGTGCGGCTAGCATCATGGTGTAGCAAGTAAAGCTGGTGCCTATAGTACCATCATTTCATATGGGTACCCGTTTGTGTCCTGGCTGCTCTATTTCCTATCCAGCTCACTGCCAGTGGGGATCTGGGAAAAATAGCAAAAGATAGCCCAAGGTTTTGGTCCTCTGCCACCCACATGGAAGACCCAGATAAAACTCCTGGCTTCAGCCTGGCCCAGCCCTGGTCGTTGCAGCTGTTTGCGGGAGTGAATCAGTAGGTGGAAGATCTCTCATGTGCTCTCTGTTTCTTCCTCTCTGTAGCTCTGACTTTCAAATAAATAAGTCTTTTAAAAAAGAAACACCAAAAAAAAAAAAAAAGAAACTTAACAAACCTGTAGTTGGTGTCATGTTTAATAATAACTAATGCTTTCCCCTTAAAATTAGGAACCAAACAAGGATGTCCATTCTTCCCACTTCTATTCAACATTGTACAAGAGTTCTAACAAGGTCAAAACACCAAGAAAAGGAAATGAGATAGATTTGAAGGAAGATATAAAATTTTACTTCCTAATAACATAATCATGTAAATGTGAAATCCTAAGGAACATACAAAATACCAAAAAAAAAATTATCACAGTCAAGGGATTCAAGATCAAAATTTGAATATCATATATCTAAACCTCTCAATTATTTAGAGATGAACTTTACAAAGTATGTGTTAAGATATGAACTCTGACAAGTGCAGAAGATTACCAGAAGCTAATTCTGAAGTACACATGGAAGCACAAATGACCTGGAATAACCTATAGAATTAAAAAAAAAAAAATTGAGGCTGGTGCTCGCTATGCCTGTATCACATATCAAAGTACCGATTTGAGTGCCAGCTACTCCACTTCCCCTGTTAATGCTCCTGGGAAAGCAGCAGATGATGGCCCAAGTACCTGGGTCCCTCCCACCAATGTGGGAGACCTGGTTGAAGCTCCAGGTTTTGTAACCTTGTGGGGAGTAAACCAGCAGATGGAATGTATTTCTCCCTCTTTTCTCTTAATCTCTTACTCAACCTTTAAAATAAATTTTAAAAAAATTTAAGGGGGAGAAAAGAAATTGAAAGATATATGCACCAAATTTTGTGATTTAACTTAAAGTAATCAAGAAATATTAGTGTATTGGCCTAAGAATACAGATCTAAATCTTGGGATGAATTCAGAGTCCAGAAAGAAACCGATACATACATGTTTGCTTTTCTATGAAGGTGCTGAAGTAACTCCTTAGGTTATTGAGTTTTTACCAACAAAGTTGAAGCTATCACTAGTGGTAGTCTTTCCAACAAAGTTTTTTCAAATACTCCATCAATAGGTATTTGAATATTACATTTCAAAAATATTTGATATTCTTAATGAAATAGCCTATGAATTAAATAAATAGGGCAGGGCTTACCTATTTTTACACATGAGCTCAGAGCTTAAAAAAAATCGATAATTACTTAGCCGAGAAGTGTTAAAGGAACAAGAATTTAAAATTAAGGGTGTCTGGTTTCTAATTCCGCCACCATTGTGACATAGTACTTCTCTTTAAACCATACATTTCTGGGGGTCAGCATTCTGGTTTAACCTGCCACCTGTGATGCCAGCATTCCATATTGGAGCACTGATTTGAATCCTGGCTGCTCTGCTTTCATTCCATCTCCCAGGGAAAACAGTACAGTGCTCAAATGTTTGGGCCCCTGCTCAGCCTGGCCCTGTTACAGCCATTCAGGGAGTGAACCAACAGATGGAGGGTTTCTCTTTTTTTCTCTCTCTCTCACCCCCTCATTCTCCTCCCTCCAACACCCATCTCTCTCACTCTGCCTTTCAAATTAATTTAAAAAAATTATGTTTCTGATCTCTCTGTAACCTTTTTTTTAAAAAAAAAAAAAAAACCACTAACTTTATTGACACGTATTAATAAAATTAGGATTTCTTTTCAGGAAGCAGTTTGAAATGTTGCTTCAGTGTATTGCTGTATCAACCAGAAATACTTTTTGGGTGTTCAGGACTGACCGAAAAATAATTAAGACCAAAAAATAAACTTTGAAGATACTTTTTTTGTTCTACAAAACAGTATGAACCATTGGCAAGAAATATGTAATTTGACTACCTTTCAGAATCTGATTCATTTACTAATCCAGTTCATTATGATAATTTTCAGACTAAACAAACTTGAAGATACTATTATACTAATTAAAGGAAAGATTGAAGAAGTTCGTCTTCCAGTAGAAAAAGTGGATGTTATTATTTCTGAGTGGATGGTAAGTGTTCACAGAAGAAAAAAAACTCTTCATTTATAAAAAATAAAGCAATTTATATGGTAGCACTTTTTCTGCATTTAATTATATTTGATAAGTGGAATAATGGTAGCATTATTTTTAAAATAGCTATAATCTTTTCATGATACTTTTCTGAAAGGGAACTTGTAAATTGGCTGTTTATCATCTTTTTTAAAAAGAATAAAGTTTTTTAGGTTTATTAGAACAAATAATTACTATTTTTCTATTTTCTAAATTTGTCAGGCCCTGAATGTTTGCCTGAATCCTTCCAAGGACTAAGGAGTACTTATTAGGACTATTTCATCAATATGATGCTAGCAACATTACTGTCATACTAAATGTACTATTTTGTGATGATAGGTCATGTAATTAATCTTTTATCACAAAAAATAGGGTTTTTTTTCCCCAAAGATTGATTTATTTATTTGAAAGAGTTACACAATGAGAGGAGAGGCAGAGCAAGAGAGAGAGAGGTCTTAAATCTGATGGTTCACTCCCTAGTTGGCCATAACGGCTGGAGCTGTGCCAATCTGAAGCCAAGAGCCGGGAGCCTCTTTTAGGATGCAGGAGCCCAAGGACGTGGGCCATCTTTGACTGCTTTCCCAGGCCACAGCAGAGAGCTGGATCAGAAGTAGAGCAGCTGGGTCTCAAACTGGTGCCTATATGGGATGCTGGTGCTTCAGGCCAGTGCCACAGCGCCGACCCCATAGGGTTTCTTTCTATTACAGAATTTTAATTTTTTCTTCAATTTTTAAGGTAAACATATTCCATATAATTCATACGTACAGATTTATGAACATAGAGATACTTTCCACCCTACCTTCTTGCCTACCTGTGCTCCCACCCTTCCTCCTCCTTCCTCTCTTATTTTTACAGCAGTCTACTTTGAGGTTATTTCATACTAATAGATTAACCCTACACTAAGTAAAGAGTTCAATACATAGAAAAAAACACACTGTTCCTCAAAAGAAGAAACAAGGACTGTAAACAATCATTGAATATCAAAAATATCGATTTCACTACTATACATTACCATTTTTGGTACTCTGTTAAATACTACAAACAGAAAATACATGGTAGTTGTCTTTTTGGGACTGGCTTATTTCACTAAGCATAATGGTTTCTAGTTGTATCCATTTAGTTGCAAAAGACAGGAATTCATTTGTTTATATGGCTGAATAGTGTTCTGTAGTGTGTATATACCATAATTTATTTATCCAGTCATCAGTTGGTGGGCATATGGGTTGAGTCCATCTTAACTATTGTGAATTGAGCTTCAGTAAATATGGGGGTACAAATAACTCATTCATGTGCTGATTGTGTTTCCCTGGGATAAATTCCCAGGGTGGGATTGCTCAGTCATATGCTATCTCTATTTTCAGCTTTCTGAGGTCTCTCCATACTTCCTTGCACAGTGGCTGTACTAGTTTACATTCCCTCTGGCAGTGGATTAGGGTACCTTTACCACACATCCTCACCAGCATTTATTGTTTGTTGATTTCTATATGAGAGCCATTCTAACTGGAGTGAGGAGAAACCACATTATTGTTCTGTTTCGCATTTTCCTGATGGCTAGTGATTTGTTTCTGTTAGCCATTTGATTTCCTCTTCGGAAAAATGCGAGTTCAAATCCCTGCCCAATTCTTAACAGGGTTGTTTGTTTTGTTGTTGTTGAGTTTCTTGAGCTCTTTAAAGATTCTGGATATTAATCCTTTATCAGTTGTGTGGGTCCCAAATATTTTCTCCCATTCTTTTGGTGTTTTCTTTTGCAGTGCAGAAGTGTCTCAGCTTGGTGTAATCCCATATGTCTATTCTGGCTTTGATTGCCTGTGTTTCTGGGGTCTTTTCCAAGAAGTCTTTGCCTATCCCGATGTCTTGCAGAGTTTCTCCAATATTCTCTAGTAATTTGAGAGTAACAGGTCATAGATTTAGGTCCTTTATCCATTTTTAGTGGATTTTTGTGTAAGGTGTGAGGTAGGGGTCTTGGCTTCATGCTTTTCCATGTGGAGATCCAGTTTTCCCAGCACCATTTGTTGAAGAGACTATCTTTACTACAGGGATTGATTTTAGTCATTTTGTCAAAGATAGGTTGGTTGGAGATGTGTGGATTGATTTTCAGAGTTTCTCTTCTATTCCATTAATATATAAGTCTGTTTTTGTGCCAGTACCAGGCTGTTTTGATTATACCCCTGGGGTATGTCTTGAAATCTAGTATTGTGATACCTCTGGCTTTAAGGTTGCTTTAACTGTTCAGGGTCTCTTGTGTTTCCATCTCAATTTTAGTATCCTTTTTTCTAGATCTGAGGAGAATGTCATTAATATTTTTATTAGGATTATACGGAATCTATAAATTGCTTTAGATAGTATGGATAATTTGATAATAATTCTTCCTGTGCACAAATATGAAGATTTTTCCATTTTTTTTGTGTCTTCAGTTTCTTTCTTTAATGTTTTATAGATTTCAGTGTAGAAATCTTTGATATCCTTGGTTAAATTTATTCCAAGGAATTTCATTTTTTGTAGCTATTGTGAATGTGATTGATCTTTGAAGTTCTTTTTAAACATGTCATTGTCTGTTTATACAAAGGCTATTGATTTTTGTGTATTAATTTTATATCCTGCCACTTTACCAAAATCTTGTATGTGTTCTGATAGTCTCTTATTGGAGTCTTTTGAATCATGTCATCTACAAATTGGGATAATTTTACTTCTTCTTCCAACTTTATCGCTTTGATTTCTCTTTTTGCCTAATGGCTTAGGCTGAAACTTACAGGACTATATTGAATATCAGTGGTGAATATGGGCATCTTTGTCTGGTTCTGGATCCTAGTGGGAATGCTTCCAACTTTTCCCCATTCGATAAGGTGCTGGCTGTGGGTTGGTCATAAATTGCCTTGATTGTGTTGAGGAATCTTTCATAGATACTGAGGTTGCTTAAGGTTTTTATCATGAAAGGATATTGTATTTTATCAAATTCTTTCTCTACAATTCTTCAGGTTATCATATGATTTCTGTTCTTCAGTTTGTTAATGTGATGTATCACATTTGTTGATTTGCAAATGGTGAACTATTCCTACATACCAGGGATAAATCTTACTTGGTTCAGGTAATGATCTTTCTGATGTGTTGTTGCATTTGATTAGCTAGTATTTTATTGAGCATTTTTGCATCTGTGTTCATCAGTGATATTGATATATAGCTCTCTTTCTTTGTTGTTTTTTGGTTTTGCAGTTAAGATGATGCTGGCTTCATAGAAGGAGTATGGGAGGATTCCCTCCATTTCAGTTGTTTTAAATAGCTTGATAGGAATTAGAATTAGTTCTTTAAAATTCTGGCTTTTCTTTGCGGGGAGGGTCTTTATTACTGATTCAATTTCCATCTTGGTTATTGGTCTGTTTAGGTTTTCTGTGTCTTCATGACACAATTTTGGTAGATGTGTGTGTCAAGGAATCTGGTTCTTGTAGATTTTCCAGTTTGTCAACATATGACTGTTTGTAGTAAATCCTGATGATTCTTTTTGTTTCTGTGGTATCTATTGTTAGATCTCCTTTTTCATCTCTAATTTTATTAATTTGGGTCTTTACCTCTCCCTTTTTTTCTTTTTTGGTTGGGCTAATGGTATATCAGTTTTGTTATTTTTTTAAATAACACAGCTCTTCATTTCACTGGTCTTTTGTAATTTTTTGATTCAATTTTGCTTATTTTCTAATTATTTCTTTCCTCCTAGTAATTTGGGATTTGGTTTGTTTTTCTAGGTCCTTGAGGTGCATTGATATTAGATGTCTTTCAAATTTGTTATTGTAGGCACCGGTTGTTCTAAACTTCTCTCTTAACACTGCTTTTGGTTGTAACTCATAATTTTTGATATATTGTATTGTGATCTTTATTTCCAGGAATTTTTTATTTCTCTTTTGATTTCCTGTGACTCACTGTTAATTCTGGAGTATGTTGATCAGTGTTCATGTGTTTGCATATTTTCTAGAGATTCTTGAGTTGTCACGTTCCATTGTGGTCACAGAAGATGCATGGAATGACTTCATTTTTTTTTTTAATTTGCTGAAAGTTGCTTTATGGCCTAGCATATAGTCTATCCTAGATAAAGTTCCATGCACTGATGAGAAGGATGTGTATTCTGCGACTGTCAGGTGAAAAGTTTTATAGATATCAGTTACATCCATTTGGTCAATAGTGTAGATTAGCTCTGTTGTTTCTTTGTTGATTTCCTGTCTAGTTGGTCTATCCATTGATGAACGTGGGGTGTCACTATTGTATTTGAGTCTATGTCTCCCTTTAGATCCATTAACATTTCTTTTAAATAGCTGGGTGCCCTATAATTGGTTGCATATGTATTTGTTATAGTCACATCTTCCTGTTGAGTTAATTCTTTAATCATTATGTAATACCCTTTTTTTTTTTAAATCATTTATTTATTTATTTTTTGACAGGCAGAATGGATAGTGAGAGAGAGAGAGAGAGAGAGAGAGAGAAAGGTCTTCCTTTGCGGTTGGTTCACCCTCCAACGGCCACTGTGGCCAGTGCACCGCACTGATCCAAAGGCAGGAACCAGGCGCTTCTCCTGGTCTCCCATGGGGTGCAGGGCCCAAGCACTTGGGCCATCCTCCACTGCACTCCCGGGCCACAGCAGAGAGCTGGCCTGGAAGAGGGGCAACCGGGACAGAATCCGGCGCCCTGACCGGGACTAGAACCCGGTGTGCTGGCGCCGCTAGGTGGAGGATTAGCCTATTGAGCTGCGGTGCCGACCCAATACCCTTCTTTTTTAACAGATTTTGTGCTAAAATCTATGTTTTGTCTAATATTAGAATGGCTACACCCACTCATTTTCACTTTGTTACCATGGAGTAACTTTTTTCATATTTCACTTTTAGTCTTGCATGTCTCTTTGTTGGTGAGATATGTTTATTATAGGCAGAAAATAGAAGGGTCTTGTTTTTTAATCCGTTCAACCAGCCCGTGTCTTTTAATTGGAGAATTTAGGCTATTTACATTCAAAATAATTGTTAATAGATAATGACTTGGCCCTGCCATTTTGCCATAAATATTCTATTGTTTGCTTTGGATTTCCTTTTTACTTTTACTGGGAGATAGTCTACCTTCACATTTCTTTCATAATGATGAGTAACTTCCTGTGTTTCTGTGTGTAGCACATCCTTAAGCATCATTTTTAAGGTAGAACTAATGGAAAGAGATTCTTTGAATTTGTTTGTCATGGAAGGTCTTTATTTCCTCTCATTCCTAAATGAGTGCTTTGCAGGGTACAGTATTCTGAGATGACAGTTCTTTCCCCCTTAAGACTTGGACTATATCTATCCATTTTTTGCTAGCCTATAGGGTTTCTGATGAGAAAGCTGTGAATCTTATTGGAGATCTTCTGAAGGCAGTCTGGTGTTTCTCTCGTGCACATTTTAAAATCTTTTCTTTATGTTTTACTTTCGAAAGTTTGACTACATTGTGTCATGGTGAAGATCTTTTCTGGTTATGTCTATTAGGAGTGCTGTGTGCTTCTTGTACTTGGATGTCCCTTGCTTTTTCCATATTGGGGAAGTTTTCTGTAATTACTTCACTAAAAAGCCCTTCTAATCCATTCTCTTTGCACACCTTGAAAAACTCAGCAGGGGAGAGGGCATGATCATATCTGTTGGTTTATTCATACCTTCAGCTCTCTTCCAAGGTGATCAATGCCCGGGGTTAACCCACAGTGGGTTCAGTAGTCACCAGCGCTGCCACATGAACTACATGAAGGATTTGTGCAGTCCTCAGGGTGAGCACAGACCCTCTGCAATGACTCACTCTAGGCAATAGGGAGCTCTGGGCCTCTGGCACCCCACACGGTCATTGCCCAGAGACCCAGCTACACCCTGTGCCTTATGCAGTCACAGTGATCCCACAGTCATAACATGCAAGGCTCTCCCACTGTCACCTGAGGATCCTCACTGTCCCACTGGCCTGTCCCGTCCACAGAGCAAAGATGTTCCCAAAGCCAGCTGCCTGTGGGTGCTCTGCCTCAACCATTTGAGCCCTGGAGCCTGTGATATGTTGAGGGCATTGGGATACCTCACAGTCCTACATGGCTGCTGCTCAGTCCCTTCTCAACCCTCCCAGCTAGATTCAAAGTCAGTGGGGAACACAAGTTTTTCCCACTGGTGCAATCCCCTGATCACACAAACCCACATGAGCCACCGCAGCCACTACTGGTGTCAAAATGCCACTTTCTCCCCACCAGTTGCCATGTGCCCTTTTAGGGTGATGGGAGAAAGAAACATTCTTTTCTTTTGCTGGAGTATGCAGATACTCTACCTCTCATTAGAACTCCAGGCTGGACTCGAGACACTGTGGTCTGCTAGGCTCTCCTGGCAATGTCATCAGTGGCATGGGCTGCCACAGTCTGCTCTCACCTTGCTCTCCAAAACTGACATATCCTCCAGTTCTGGGCTGCAGGTGTTGTATTTGGTTCCCACATTAGTTGTTGCAGGTCTACGCCTTCCACACTGCTCCATGAGGTACCTCTTCCTTCTCTACAATTTCCACTGCAAACTTCTCTTCAACTGTCCCTCTGAAAATGCACTTTGCTTTTTTTTCCTGCTATTTTAGCCTTTTCTGAAGCAGTACATCTTTTCCCTAGTCACCATCTTGGAATTCCCCCAGAAACAGTCTGCTGTTACAGAATTAATAACTGTGTATTAAAAAGCTTCATATTGTGCTGTTAAAATCTCTATGTAAGCAAGAATATTTATTTTAAAATGTTTAGAAGTTAAGATTAATGGTATTTGACGTACTGATACGCTAATATTATCTATATTAGCATGATGTGATGGAGCTAGATAACATTTCTTATGAACAAAGCTTTCCTTTTATCTCAGTTGAATGCTTTTCAGTATCTGATATTGTAGTGTGACTAGCTGAGTAGTTCTTGCCCTAACCACAGAAACTGTATTCTGGATATTGATGTTCTGGGAGTTTTTATTTCAAAATCTAAGATAATCTAGAAGTATAAATATGCAGTTGAAGTCATGGAGCCAGTTAGTCTCATGAGTGAAATAAGAAACTAGCTGGATCGGGTGAATTTCTGAGACTTTATTATGTGAATGAACTTTTTGAAAGTCATGTTAGTCTTTGTCCTTAGATCCATTTTGCTCCCTTCTGTTTTTTCTGCACCGAATGTGGACTAACCTGGAAGGCTTCCTTTTACAACTGACTTCCACTCAGTTTGAGGAAGCCAATAGGAAGCACTTAGAGCTTTAGAGTAGGAAGAAACCAGAGCATTTCTTCTCTTCTCACATTACTTGTCTTGTTGCTACAAAAGCTCACTCTTGGGTGACTGGACTGTCATAGTCCAGCAGCTTCTATGCTGCTGTGTGCTTACGGTCTTGCAGTGCTACCTCTTCTTTTGCCTCTGACCTATAGATGGTATCATTTCCTGGGGTTACTAAAGTCTGGTTGTCCCACAGTCTTGATGCTCATACCTTTTATCTTTTTGGATAACTTACTTCCTGCATTTTCCTCTTTTTGAGAGAGAAAGGGCACTCCCATGCACTGGTTTACTCCACCAAAGCCCACAATAGCCAGGACTATGCCAGGGCAAATCTTGTAGCCAGGCAAACTACCTACATCTTCAGTATGGATGTCAGGAAACCAAATCCTTGAGCCATCAGAGCTACGTACCATGGTCTGCATTTCCAGGAAGCTGAAGTCAGGAACTGGAGAAGGGAGCTAAACCTGGGTACTGTGATATGGAACGCATGCAACTTAACCACTGAGTTAAATGCCTGCTCCCAACTGTCCTCTGTTTACTTCTGTTTTTCTAAGTGGGCTCTAACTGATATAAAGGGCACCTTTCATTTTGGGAGACCTGTCAGGTGTGATCTCTGCTTGATTCAGAAGGCATTGTTACACAAGCAGTGTTGAGCCACTGGATCCTGAGGTGAAAGGAGTCTGGTTTGAGAGCCAAGAAGCTGATGGAAGCCCTTCAGTAAGGGAAACAAATCAGCGTGTCCTGGAAGTTTTAACTAGGAACTTTCCTTTTTACTCACCACAAGGATGTAACTTAAGTGTTTGTATTACCTACATTTCTTTGTAAGTGTAAGTGGAGTTGAAGTGTAACCATAGTATTAAATGCTCTAGATATTAGACACAGCACTCTATGGCAGTTCTATCACAGTCAACTCTGGATGGTTATTTCTCTAATGAAATTTGTATATAAGACTTTAAGAGGGATTGTGCTGAAATATTTTGAATCATCTTAGTAAACTAAAAATACCTTTCTAAATTCTATAAGTCCTCTCCTAACTGTGGTGTTGCCATTATAATTTCTGAGCTGAAAACCTGAAAAATAATGACATAATGAAAAAAGGGACAGATGTGCTTTCTAAAGTTTATCCACCATTTTTCTGATACTCCTACTTTGGCTGAAATAGTGGGCAGTTGGCAAATATTTGACCATTATAAATCTGTAGCCACATTTTCATGAACCAACATTGTAAAAACAGAATCATCTTTCAAAGATTTGTTTTCATAAACGGCATAGTAAGGTTACAGAAAATCTAGAATGAGCCATTTAAGCTGTAGCACATACTTTTTTGTTTCTTTTTAAGCCTATTTTCAATGGAGAGGTACCAAAAAAGGAATCTCCTCTCCCAAATTAGCTACAGATGTTTAATGGACTTGTAATCCAGTGTAGCAGTGTAAACATCATACATTGCAGAGATATACATCTGTTTTCTCTACTATGGTCCACTAACTGTTTCATGGCTTAATCTAGATATGGTTTTTTGTCTGCAGCTGTTCATGGATTTCACATTCAATTTGGAAGATTTTTCTAGACAAGAAAGTAATTCTAAAAGCAAAATCTTTGCTGTTAAGCAAGTTGGCCAGTAAATTTTCCTTTCCTTTTATTTTTATTTTTTTAAAGATTTATTTATTTTAAAGTCAGAATTACACAGAGAGGAGAGGCAGAGAGAACTCTTCCATCCAATGGTTCACTCCCCAAATGGCTTCAATGGCCGGAGGTGTGCCAATCTGAAGCCAGCTGGGAGCCAGGAGCTTCTTCCCAGTCTCTCTCACGGGTGTAGGGGCCCAAGGACTTGGGCCATCTTCCATTGCTTTCCAGGCCAGAGCAGAAAGCTGGATTGGAAGTGGAGCAGCCGGGTCTGCAACTGGTGCCCATATGGGGTGCCTCAGGCCAGGGCATTAACCCACTGCGCCACAGCGCCGGCCCTTCCCTTTCCTTTTAGATTAATGAATTTCTAGGCTCAGACTTGCCTTTAATTTTACATTTCCAGTTTTATTTCCTAAAAATATTTTGTTATATTTAGAATATATTTTATATAAGGTGTACATCATGATGATTTGATGTCTGTATACGTAGTCAAATGATGACTACAGACAATTTAACATAGTGATCATCTGACATATCTACCTGTTGTGTGTGTTTGGTAAGAGTGCCTAAAGTCTACTCTGCAAATTTCTGGTGTATAATACAGTATAACTAAGTGTAATCCTCATGCTGTACGTTTTCATTTTATTGAATAGGAATTTCTGTTTGACAAAATTGTATCAGTTAAATATAAACAGCTGAATCCCTGGAAGATACTAATATTTATACCTAAGAGAATGTAGTCTAATTTCTCACATTTTATAGAAATAAGATAGTGGAAGCTATTGTTTCTTTTTTACTTCTTTCTGATTGCCTAATAAAACTGCAAAAAATAAGTTTATTAATTCTGGTCAAGCAAACCATACTGACTCATTTTGTCTTGCTTCTTTCTCTGTCATTAGCATCACTTTTACAAGTACGTGGACAGGGTTCTGCAGCTGTGATTATGGTAGTCACCACAGGGGATTCTTGTTTGTACTCCTGTTATTTTCATTCCTCAGGACCATCAACCAAAATACTCATTAGGTGAACTATATATTTTGTAGTTGTGATCACAAATGATACACATCTGAATTATTTAAGGTCCCTTGTAATTTTTCTGTTTAAGTTTGTTTTTTTACAAGATTTGTTTTTTTAAATGTTCCTGGAATTGTCTTTGAAATTTAAGAATCAGTTTCCCATCCCATCTTCACCAGAATAGGATTATCTGTATGTGCTCACTCATAAACCCCCCACTTAGATTGGTGGAATGCCCTTATTCATATTTAATTCTCTTTATTGTTATAAGTAGCTTTTCAGGTTTTTAAGCCTTTAATCACTTGGAAAATATAGCTTATGTTTGGCTTGCCAACTTTCCAGGAAGTGACCATGAAGCCTTTCATAAGGTCACATTTTAATCTGTTGGGAGTTGAATGTTTTTGTTGTTTGTAGTGTGGCTTGGCAGTAGAGCTATGCCATTTCTACCAGCTGCTATGAAGATTAGGGGCCTTTCCTAGTGTGTTTTCTGCTTTAAGTGATAAAAGTTTATATTTTTCTTGTTTTAAGGAATGTTATTCTGAAAGTTTTAAGATAAACTTAGGCAATTTTGTATACATAGTTTCATTTACAAAAATGTTTTCTAAAATAATCATATGTCTGGTAGTTCAAAATAAGGGAATATAAGACACACTTCACTCAAACTCTCTACCTCTTCCCATTTTTTTCCTTAGATTTCTTACTCCTCTGTTGCTGCCTAAGAGAAACAGCATCTTTTCACTGTAGGAGTTCTTCTACTTTTTAAAGTCAGTAATCAAAGTTACCTAAAAGTAACTGTAAAACGTGTTTTTGAGGGCAAGGATTATTGTTCTTGTTGCTGTTTTCTCTATCTTGTTTTTGTTGCTGTGAGAGAGAGAGAGAGACAGACAGACACAGCTAGCTTCTGTCCGCTGGTTTACTCCTCAGATGCCAATGACACCCAAGGCTGGGCTGAGGCCAGGGAGCCAGAAACTCAATCCAAGTCTCTCTCCCAAGTGAGTGGCAGAAACTCATTTACTGAAGCTAGTACTACCATGCCTCTTAAGGTCTGCAGTAGAAGAAAGCTGAAGTCAGGAATGGGAGCCAGGAATGAATCCCAAGTACTCTGATGTGAAATTTAAGTCTCTTAACCACTAGGCTAAATGCCAACCTCTTTGACACTTCTTAATTAAGCCTTCTTGAATTTTTTCCAGAAAGAAATTATATAAAAGAGATTTGAATGCTGATACTGGCATGGTTCATAATAGCAAACACTAGAAAGAAGCCAATTTCCATTATAGAAGGGCTCAAATCTCTTTGTCCAGGTGAATACCTGCAATTTCTCTAGAATATATGTCAAATAATAATGTTGATAGATCATAAGGCTCTAAAAATACTGAATAATGGCAGATTTTTCCATAGCATTCGTGTGAATTTACACTCTTTTGTATGTTGGCTGAGAGCTTTCTTTGCTCCGCGCCTTCACTAACACTTGATACTGGATGACATTTTAATTTTTGCTAACCTAGGTGATGTAAAGTAGTTGATCTCATTGTAGTTTTCATTTTAGTTCCAAAATATACTTCTTACTAGTGTGTTTGTAGCTCGTTTCAGTGTACTTTTATGTGAGATTTCTGTGGGATTTTTAATCTTTTTATTATTCTGAAAAGGTACTTTATTTTTCTAGTTACCAATCCATTATTAGTACTCTTCTCATTACCTGTTCTTCTTGTTTCTGGGCACATAGAATTTAACTTACATGTCCTTTTTGAAGTCAAATGTGGCCCTATGATTTACTTTGGCCAATGAATTTATTAGAAATGGCATGTCATATCCAGATAGACTGTTTAAGAGCCAGTGTGTGATTTGCTACTACCGTTTTCCCTAGACTGTTTATTGTAGAATTGTATTAAAATGAACCTTCTCTTAGCCTGTCTCCTTGAGTAATAGTAATGAGCAGTGACTCTTGTCAGCTTGTAATACAGGAAATAATTTTCTTTATTGATTTGGGTATTATTTCTTAATGTAGGATAACCTAGTTTTGTTTTGTTTTTTGTTTGTTTTATTTGGTAGGAGCAGATCAGAGGCCCTCTGTGGGACCCTTTGCTGCTGGCGGCCTGTGGGGGCATAGGGAAGGTCGGGAAGGCAATGCAATGTCCCTTCTCAAACTGCAGCGGTTGTTTAGATACCAGTCAACTTCTTTGACTGAATAGAATTCCCTCTTGGCTACAACTGCACAGCAGTTTCTTTCTACCTTAACTGGATAGGATGGCAGCTCACAGCTGGCAAGCTTGCTGTGCCTGACGGCAGGCTGCAGCAATGGTCTCTTCTCTCCTCTGGTCCCACAGTCTTTGTTGTTTTGTCACTTCACTACCAAAAATTTCCTTGTCAGGACCCCTGGAAATGTCTTCCTTTTATTTTTTTCATCTCCCAGAGCAGCTGAAGTCAATGTGGCTGCACCCTATTCAGCCATGTTGGTTCTCTGACCTTGTTTCTGATAATTTTATTATACTTAACCATGAAATTTTTGGTTTTGATTATTTTTTACTTCTAGGGATTATTTTTGGTTCCTTAAAAATTTGACCTGCTTATTACTAGTATATTGAAACCTCTTCTAATGAATCATAAATTAACATTATATTTTTACTATTTTTAACTATAATATCAGTTATTTTTGTAGGTTTGTTTTTGTTTTCTGTTTTTGTTGACCCTTTTTCATGGTGCTTATTGTTATCTGAGTGTTTAGCAGTGTTTGATGTACAATATACTTTATATATGGAAGATACTTTGATTCCTAGGTAGAAGTTTCTTCCCAGATGATTGGCTATACATTTTTGCCACATAACTGAGATAATTATAAATGCAGAAGATTCACTCTATACTAACTAGAGAGTTCAACAAATAGTATAAAAAAAAAAAACTGATCCTCAGCAGTTTGATTTCTTCCATGACCCACTGTTCATTCAGGAACTGTTTAGTCTCCATGTGTTTGCATATGTTCCAGAGATTCTTGAGTTCTTGATTTCCAGCTTCATTCCATTGCAGTCACAGATGATGCATGGTATGATTTTTTTTCTTTCTTTTCTGAAACTTGTTTTATGGCCTAGCATGTGGCCAATCCTAGAGAAAATTCCATGTACTGATGAAAAGAACGTGTATTCTGTGGCTGTAAGGTGAAAAGCTCTGTAGATATCTGCTAGGTCAATTTGGTCTATAGTGTCAATTAAGTCTGTTGTCTCCTTGCTGATTTTCTGTCTGGTAGATCTGTCCATTGCTGAAAGTGAGGTATTGAAATCCCTCATTACTATTGTATAGGAATCCATGTCTCCCTTCAGATCAATTGACTTTTTTTTTTAAATAGCCAGGTACCCTGTATTTAGGTTCATATATATTTATTATAGTCACATATTCTTGTTGAATTGATCTCTTAATCATTGCATAGTGTCCTTTGTCTCTGTTAACAATTTTTGTGTTAAAGTCTATTTTGTCTGAAATTAGGATGGATATACCAGCTTTTTTTGGTTTCTGTCAGCATGGATTATCTTTTTCCATCCTTTCACTTTCAGTCTGCATGTATCTTTGTTGGTGAGATGTTTCTTATAGGCAGCACATAGATAAGTTTTTTTTTCCTTTCAGACAGTATCTTTTAATTGGAGAGTTGAGGCCATTTACATTCAAGGTAACTATTGATAAGTAATGACTTGGCCCTGACATTTTTCCATTAATATTCCTATTGTTTACTTTGGATTCCCTTTTTACTTCTACTGGGAGATTTTCTGCCTTTACCTTCTTTCATAGTGATGATCATGTTTCTGTGTTTCTGCGTGTAGCAGCATATCCTTGTAAGGCTGGACGAGTGGTGACAAATTCTTTTAATCTCTGTTATGGCAGATCTTTATTTCACCTTCATTCATAAATGAGAGCTTTTCAGGGTACAGTATTCTGGGTTGACAGTTTTTTTTTTTCTCTCAAGACTTGGAATATATCATGCTATTCTCCAATCTGTAGAGTTTCTGATGAGAAGTCAGCTGTGAGTCTAATTAGAGATCATCTTAAAGTAAACTGGCATTTCTCATGCACATTTTAGAATCTTTTCTTTATGTTTTACTGTGGAGAGTTTGACTACAGTGTGTCATGGTGAGTATTTTCTGGTCATGTCTATTAGGAGTTCTGTGTGCTTCTTGTACTTAGATGTCCCTTTCTCTTTATTTTACCAAAAAGGCCTTCTAATCTATTCTGTATTTGCCTGGTATGTTGAATGTTGGGTCATTTGATAGTATCTCATAGATCTCCAACGCTGTTTTTTATTTTTCTAATTTTCTTTCCCTTTTTTTTTTTTTTTTTGGTCTGACTGTAAATTTTCCAGAGATTTGTCTTTTAACTCAGATATTGTTTCTTCTGTTTTTTTTTTTTTTTTTAAGGTTTGGATACCACTACTTTTTTTTTTTTTTTAAGATTTTATTTATTTTTTGAGAGGTGAAGTTACAGAGAAGGAGAGACTGAGAAGGGTCTTTGTTCTGCTGGTTCACTCTCCAAATGGCTTCAATAGCTGGAGCTGGACCATTCTGGAGCCAGGAGCTTCTTCCAGGTCTCCCAGGCAGATGCAGGGGCCCAAGCACTAGGGCCATCTTCTGCTCCACTCCCAGGTGATAGAGAGCTGGATCAGATTAAGAGCAGCTGGGACATGAACTGGTACCCATGGGATATGCCAGTGCCATAGGCAGAGGCTTAGCCTATGCTACAGCAGCACCAGCCCTGGGCTTTTTGGTTGTTAACTTTTGATTTGTTTGAATCAGGATCCAAGTTATACTCTCATGTGGCACATATTTAGTATGTTTCATAAATATTATTTTAATTAAGCCTTTTGTTTTAGGAAAATTATAACTAATTGGCATGTAATTGTAAGAAATAATACAGAGATCTCTTGTGTATTTATTTATTCAGCTTTCTTCAGGTGTCACATTTTGTAAAGCTAGAAGGTAGCGTTTCAACCAGGCGTTCATACTGGTATCCTCAAGACTTAGAGTTCTATCACCACAAGGACCCCTCCTGTTGCCCTTCATAGCTACCCCCACCACTGTCTTCCAGTCCTCATGCTTGACCCCTACAACCACTTAATCTGTTTTCCAGTTCTGTAATTTTGTTGTCTTAATAATGTTATATAACTAGAAGTATGCTGTATATGCTGCTTGAGATCAGCTTTTTTCCACTTAGCCTGAGAAATTCATCCATATTTGTTGCACATTCCAAGAGTTCATACTTTTTATTTCTGACTTAGTATTCCATGGTTAAGAATATGTCACAGATAGTTTCAACTGTTTGGTTTTTAGAAAGAAAGCTGTATAAATATTTGTGCATAGATTTTTGCATGACCGTAAGTCTTCATTTCTCTCAAATTCCCAATACAATTTGTGCTTAAAGTTTGATTCCATATTTTTTACCTTTTCTGTGTGGAAATTTTTGGTTCCTGAGATGATGTGGCTTATATGCTTTATCTTACGATCTTATGATTGTTTCAAAAAATCTTATACCAACTTGACTACTAAACTGAGATTTCTAAATGCAACTTAGAATTTTAGATTTTCTTTTGTCCTAGATGATGGGGAATCTTCAAAATGTCCTTGGAAAATATATATTATGAAAAACTCTTAAGTATCCTTGTATATATCAGGAAAAATGTACTGTCAAAAGACTGTTTGAAAGTCACCTGAAGTAAGTCACACTGTTGCTAGAAAAAGAATGAGGTCTTACTCTTTAAGTCCTGAGTCACACTGTTCATAAATGTTTTCTGTGGCTTTAAAAATCTGTAACTTGCAGGTATATAGAATCACTCTGTTGGTTAGACCACCTTTGCTACTATTAAAGATGACCAGAAACTATGTAACTTATAGACCGGGAAAATTTATTTCTCATAGTTAGGGATGCTGGAAGCACAAGATTAAGGCACTAGTAGATTTATTATTTAATGAGGCCCTAGTCTCTTCTGAGATGGTACCTTGTTGCTGTATTCTCTACAAGGGGCCAGAAGTGTATGTTCACATTGTAGTTGGGACAGGAGGGAATAAACCCACTCCTTCAAGCTTCTCCCTGCCCTGTTTTGTTGTTTTTTAAGTTTTGTTTGTTTGAAATGCAGAATCACACACACACACACACACACACACACACACACATCTTCCACTTCACTGTCCAGTGCTCTGTCAGGCTCTACTAGGTCAAAGCCAAGAGCCAAGAATTCAATCCAGGTCTCCCACATGGTCTAGGCTGGCACCCAAGTATTTGAGCCATCACCTTTTACCTCCCAGAGAGCACATTAGCAGGAAGCTGACTTGGAAGAGAGGTAGAATTCTATCCCAGGCACTTCAAAAGGACCCGTCTCTTAAGATCATAACCCATGCTGTTGTTATAAATTATTGCTTTTAATAAAGAGTAAAATATTTAGTTATAATTACTGATTTTTTTCAATCAATGTGGGAAACTCAGAATGATTTTGAAATACTCTACCCTCATTCTTGGAAACTGACTCTGTAGGTTTAGTTAAGGCACACACATGCCCTTGGAAAGATCTTGAGTTGGTTTATTTTTTCCTTTCATAGACTTGGGTATTCAGTAGCTGGCTGCGGTTTGTGGAAAAGGCTGAATGGGCTGTCAGTCTTTTGATAATTGAGAGTGCCATCTAGTGGGAGAAAGACTTGAACTAAATTTTTTCAGACTTCAAGAATATGCAGAGAAAATTATCTTGTTCTCAGTGGCATACTCCAGAGGTTCACAACACTAAAAAGTAAGAACTATCTGTTACAAAGTGAGAGAAGAAGGCCGGCGCCGTGGCTCAACAGGCTAATCCTCTGCCTTGCGGCGCCGGCACACCGGGTTCTAGTCCCGGTCGGGGCACCGGATTCTGTCCCGGTTGCCCCTCTTCCAGGCCAGCCCTCTGCTGTGGCCCAGGAGTGCAGTGGAGGATGGCCCAGGTGCTTGGGCCCTGCACCCCATGGGGAGACCAGGAAAAGCACCTGGCTCCTGGCTCTTGCCATCGGACGAGCGCGGTGCGCCGGCCGCAGCGCGCCGACCGCGGCGGCCATTGGAGGGTGAACCAACGGCAAAGGAAGACCTTTCTCTCTGTCTCTCTCTCTCACTGTCCACTCTGCCTGTAAAAAAAAAAAACAAAAAACAAAAAAAAAAAAACAAAGTGAGAGAAGAAGAAATAGTAGTCATCCCAGATGGTAGTAAGCACATAATAGCTACCTATTAAATGGTAGTTATCACCATGGTTCTCAACTGTGAGTCTTATTCCATGAAAGGCGGTGAGTAAGTGAAATAAGTTAAATAGGAGTTGTTCTGACATATTTGTCATTTATGTTGTAAAATTTTGTCATTTTTGACTAGTAATCCATAAATGTTAGTTTTTTGCAACAAATATTATAAATTTTATCTTTCCCTTTATTACTCAGAACCCACTACTGATCCCCCATACAAATCTGTTAGATTTCTAGAATATCCTTCCTAAAAATTTTATATCTGTTACAAACATATGTTCATATATTCATCCCTTGGCATACTCATTCATGTAACAAATATTGTATAGCTACTGTGCCTGGCACTGTTTCAGGAAGGATCAAGTGGAGAACAAAACAGATTATAGGAGTCAGTGCTGCGGTGTAGCGGGTAAAACCTGTGGTGCCAGTATCCCATATGGGCGCCAGTTCACTTCCCATCTATTCCACTTCCTGTTTTTTTTTTGCTTTTTGTTTTTTGTTTTTACACTTAGAGTTAGACAGTGAGAGAGAGAGACAAAGGTCTTCCTTCCATTGGTTCACCCCTCAAATGGCCACTACAGCTGGAGCTACACCAATCCAAAGCCAGGAGCCAGGTGCTTTTCCTGGTCTCCCACGTAGGTGCAGGCAGCCAAACACTTGGGCCATCCTCTACTGCCTTCCCGGGCCACAGCAGAGAGCTAGACTGGAAGAGGAGCATCCCATATGGAATGCCGGCACAGCAGGCAGAGGATTATCCAAGTGAACCATGGCACTGGCCCTCTCTACTTCCAGTCCAGCTCTGTGCTATGGCCTTGGAATGCAGTAGAAGATGGCCCAAGCACTTGAGCCTCTGCACCCATGTGGAAGAAACTCCTGGCTTGAGATTGGCCCAGTTCTGGCCATTGTAGCCATTTGAGGAATAAGTCAGCAGATGGAAGATTCTCTTTCTCTCTCTTTCTCTCTGTCTCTGCTGCTACCTTTGCCTTTATGTAACTGTACCTTTCAAATAAATAAATAAATCTTTATAAAAAACAGATTGTAGTCATCACATTTATATTTAAAATAGGGTAGGCATATTCTATACTATGGTTCTGTATCTTGCTTTTTTCTCATCAATTTTTAACTTATAAATTTCCCTCTAATGACTGATATAGCTATAATTTGTTCAATTCGTAATGTTACCTTGTGATTTCTGCTTTGATTCATACATTATTGAGTAGTATGTTGCTCAGTTTGTGTTAAGAAATTTTTTAGGTTAATCTTTCTGTTAATCATTTCTAATTAGGCTGTCATTCCTTTAAGTTTGCTCAGACATTGTAAGCTGTGTCTTGTGGTCCAATGAATGGTCTGTTTGAGTGTTCCACATTGATTTAGGATGAATATGTAATGGTCTGTTATTGTTGGATGAAATTTTATATATTGTCATTTGAGTCACGTTGCTTGACTGGATCACTTAATATTTTAGTGTACATCTTTTGTTAATTACTGAAACAAGAACAGTGAAATTTCTACCTATAGTTTAAATTGTGTGTTTCTCTTTTCAGTTCAGTTTTTATTTCGGACATTTTTCTAGTTATTAGATGCATACACATTAGGATTTATCATGAATTCTTGACCAGTTTGACTTTATCATTATGAAGTATTCTTTGCCTTTGATAGTATTTTTGTTCTTTTATTCTATTTGGCCAATATTAATAAAGGCAGTGGAATTGTTTTATGGTTTATGTTTGAATGTTAGGTATTTTTCAAACTTTTTCTTTTAACTCATTTATGTTTCTGTCTTAGGGATTTTTAAATCCATAGCATATGCTATAAATATGCTTCAAAAAGTTCATGGGGAGTGCAATATTATGAAAAGACTTCATGGATTTCAGAATTTTTTATATCACATTAATCTTTTATATAAAGATTTCTTTATTCGAAAGGCAGAGTTAGAGAGAAAGAGTTGTCTTCCATCTGCTAGTTCACTCCCTAAATGGCTGCAACTGCTGGAGCTGCATTGATCTGCGGCCAGGAACCAGGACCTTCCTCTGGTCTTTACACCGGTACAGAGGTCCGCATCCTTGGTCCATCTTTTACTGCTTTCTTAGGCCATAGCAGAGAGCTGGATTGGAAGTGGAGCAGCTGGGACTCAGGGACCCAAACAGGTGCGCATATGGGATGCCGGCCCTGCAGGCAGTGGCTTTACCTGCTGCACCACAGCACCCGCCCCTCGTTAATCTTTTAATTCCATTTTTCATGAGCTCTTTGCTGTCATAGTTGATTTTTTTAAGCTGCTCTAACAACTCAGCCTATAACCTTTGATTTTGTCCCTCATTTAAAAAAAAAAAGTCATGATTCCTGATATATTTTTATCTATTTATTTAATAGGAAGAGGGAGGCAGATGGATAGAGGGGCCTCCCATTTCCTAACTCACTCCCCAAATGTCTGCAAAGGCTAGGACCAGGCTAGGGCCTAAACCAGGAGAGAGGAATTTGCTCTGGGTCTCCCACGCTTATAGTGGGAATCCAAGCACTTGAGCCATTACTGTTGGCCTCCAGTAAAAGGCTGGAGTCAGGAGATAGAGGCTGATGTTGAACCTAACCAGTCTGATATGGGATACAGGCATCTTAACTCCTAGGCCAAATCCCACCCCAGTTCCACGTTTTTGTTCCAAAATAAGGTATAAAAGACTACAAGGGTTTTTAGCTTGTGATTATATAGTACAATAGCGGTTTCTAAAGTTAGGAATTTATATTGAAGAAAGAGTCTCACGCCCATGCCTGTAACCCTGCTGTTACATTAGCCTCTTTCCTTAATTGGGTGATATTCCATACATGTAAACATTTTTAAATAGACATGAGTATGTATTCTTTATGCTTTCATCTATATTATGGCACACTATATTATTTTGTAACTTTTTAAGTTGTGAAATATACAAAGAAATTGTGTAAACTTACAGGTGCAGTGTTATAAATAATTATATAATGAACCCTGTGTAATCATCAACCAAAATACAGAAAGAAACCATCCAAATACTGTATCTGAGTATAGCTCCCTTCCTACTCCAGAGATAATGACTCTCTTGCCCTTTATGGTTAATTATGTTTTTACTTTGGCTTTATTGCTTATATTTATATCTGCAAACCGTGTACTTTCTGAAAAGCTTTGTATTTTTTTTTAAAGTAGGGTTTTTTTTTTTGCTTTCATTAATCTGCCATTTTATAACATTTAATGATACTACCTATAAGGATAATTATTCATTTTCATTTTTTTGTTTTGCATTTATGCATATATTTATAATTTTAAAAGTTTTTAAAAAAAATTTTACTTAAGATATATAAGTCTCATGGATTTTATATAAACAGATTCAGGAACACAGTGATGCTTTGCACATTACCCTCCCTCCCTCCTACCCATTCTCCAACCCTTCTTCGGCCCCCACTCTTATTCTCATTCTTAATTTTTACAAAGATCTACTTACAGTTTACTTTATATTCATAAGGTTAATCCTACACTACATAAAGAGTTCAACAAATAGTATGAAGAAAAAAACACTGTTCCTCAATAGTAGAGACAAGGGTTATAAACAATCATTGAATCTCAAAATGTCCATTTCACTCCAATACGTTACATTTTAGGTACCGTATTAGTTAAACCAGATCAGGGAAAACACATGGTATTTGCCTTTTGGGAACTGGTTTATTTCACTAAGTATTATGGATTCCAGTTGTATCATTTTGTTGTAAAGAAAGGATTACATTTTTTTTTTACAGCTGAGTTGTACTCTCTAGTATATATATAATTTCTTTATATAGTCATCAGTTGATGGACATCTGGGTTGATTCAGTATCTTAGCTTTTGTGAATTGAACTGCTATAAACTTGGGGGTACAGATAACTCTTTGATATGCTGATTTCTTTTCTTTTGGATATATTCCCAGGAGTGGTATGGCTGGGTCATATGGTAGGTCTATATTCAAATGTCTAAGGTGTTTCCATACTGTCTTCCACAGTGGCTGTATCAGTTTACATTCCCTCTAGCAGTAGATTAGGGTACCTTTTCCCCCCACATCCTTGCCAGCATTTGTTGTTCATTGATTTCTGTATGAGAACCATTTTAATTGGAGTGAGGTGAAACTGCATTGTGCTTTTGATTTTTGGTGAGGTGTGTTTCTTATAGGCAACAAATAGATGTCTTGTTTTTTTAATATATTCAGCAAGTCTTTATCTTTTAACTGAATTGAAACTTATCTTTTCCACTGTGGCTTAGGTGGAATGTTTGTACTTTAGTGAATACCCAGAGGGGTGGTCAGGGAGCTCTGGTCACTACTCCAGGGTGGAGTGAGTATCCAGGTAACACCCAAATTGGGCATGGAAGATCTCTTCTTGTTAACAGAGAGGGGGGCTGTGGTCACCTCTGTTGGTGTGATCACACCCTCAGTCTTCTACCTTCCAAGGCGATGAGTGCCCAGGAGTTAGCCCTCAGTTTGTGCAATACTCATCTGCACTTCATATAAACTAGACAAAGAATCTGTACAGTCCTCACCCACCCACCCACTTGAGAGTAATCCACCCAAGGCAATCAGGGAGCTCTGAGCCTGTGGTTCAACACACAGTGATTGCAGAGACCCAGCAACACCCCATACGCTTTTGTGCTGTCACAGAGTCACCATAGTTTCAGTCATAAGGCCCCTGCAGTCACGGAGAGAGGATCCTCTCTGCCCCCACTAGCCTATCCTGTCCATAGAGAGGCAGATGTTCCCAGAGCCAGCTGCCTGTGCTCTGCCTAGGTGGTTTGAGCCACAGAGTCTGTGGTGTTTTGGGAGGCTGGGGGCACCTCACAGTCTTAAGTGGATGCCCAGCCCACTATCAGTCCCAGCCAGACTCAAAGTTAGTGGGGAATGTGGATTTTTCCCTCTGTGGGAATCTCTGGATCACATGCATGCACAAGAGCCATTGGTCAAATGCAGCCTTCTCCCCGCCAGTTGCACCACAGCTGCTCTGCCAGCAGTGCTGAGAAGATGGCTTCGTGTCTTAGCTTGTTGTGCACTGCACAGGGTTTCCGCAGCTGCCGCTTACGCCCAAAATGGCGCCCTCCCTCTTTCTGTCAGTTGCTGGGTGCTGTTGTTGGGAGGATGGGGTGGAAGAAATGTCTTTTTTTTTTTTTTTTTTCTGGGTTAGCAGGTACGTTCTTCCCCTTAGGGCTCTAGGCCAGACTCACAGCACACTCTCTGGCTATATCACCAGTGGCACAGGTTGCTGCAGTCTGATCTCGCCTCATTCTCCAAAGCAAGTACTTTGTTCAGCTCTCAGCTGCTGGAGTCATGTGTTGCGCATCTGTACCTTGCACACAGATCCACAGTGTTCCTCTTCCTTCCATAGAATGTCTGCTGCAATTTTCTAACTCTCCCCTGAGAATGTATTTCCTACACTTTTTGTTTTCCATTATTTATCCCTAACCTACCACTGTATGCAGTTCTCTATTCCACCATCTTCTCATTTTCATTTTTGTGTGGATGTGCTGCAATGTATTCTTGTATTGTTGATGGACACTGGATCTTTTCCAGCTATATACCAAGACAAATTATAATGCAGTAGTGAATCTGTTCATATATGCTATTAAATTTAAGTATGCTCTTATAGGGGTATAATTAGAGTTGCTGAATCACAGGATGTGCTGCTCTTCAACTTTACTAGATAATGCCAGACTTTTCCAAAGTGGTAAATTTTGTTTCATGCCTCTGTAGACTTAACACTGGGTGTTGTATAATTGCTAATCCAGTAGTGATGTAGTTGTTTCCTGTTGTGTTTGAATTACCAATGATGTTTAACATTTCTGCATATGGTTGATTATTGGTTATTTGGATTTCTTATTTTGTGGAATAAATGTATATAATTATTTTATCCATTTTTCTTGGATTCTATGCTTGTATTAAAAATGAGTAGTATTTTGTGCTTAAGAGAGAAATATGTGTGTATGGGGGGGGGGTAACTGATATCTTTTGAAACTCAGTAACTTATCTTTCCATTCCTTTTGTGCCTTATGATGAACAGAAGTTCTGGGTTTTAATGTAGTTAAATTTACTACTTTTTATAATTTATGATTAGTAATTTTCCTCCCAGGCATATGAAAATATTCTCCATAAGCTTTACCTTTCACTTTTATTATTGGTCTTCAGTCAACTACTACAAGTACAGTGGTAAAAATTGCCATAGTCTTTCTGTGCAGCAGTTTCATTATTCAGATAAAAAATATTAAATGTGCATATCTTTTAAGCCAGGAATTTTGGTTCAAAAACATTGAACAGAGATGTGTGTGCATATATATAGATGTGCAAAACAACATTGTTTCTCTTATGCATTCTGTGGCTAATCAGTTGAAAGGGTACAGGTATACACATGTTATTTCTTAATATCCAACGTCACCTTGCATTATATGCCAAGTATGAGTCTGTTTCAGTTGCTATAGAACTGTCATTAAGGAAAGTGTCTTACTCAAAAGGATTTTACCTAATTACCTTGAAAACTGTCATGTAACCATTTGTAATAAATCATGTAGTAAACATTAGCACATTTTAAGGTGAAAGGGTCAAGTGACAGACTGAGGAGTCATTGGAAAAATTTTGTAGCTCAATATCTAAGGCTGCTGTAATTGTTAACAGTGAAATAGAGTTTACATTACAACTTCAAGTTTGTTGCATTTTTCACAGAGGGCACTGTAGATTAGGAAAGAATACTTATCCAGGTATTTCTTGGATACCTCTACAGAAGAAGTTCTCAGTGGGATATGGGGGTCAGTTTTTTGCCCTGGGGAATCTTTGGGTAACGTCTGGAAAATCGCATGTTGCTGCAACTCGGATGAGTAGGCAAGACAGTGATCGTACATCAAGGAATGCTACATCCTGAGGTGGATACAACAGCCCCCATAATAAAATTTTATCAGCTGCAGCTGAGTGAACAGATGCCCCTCAAAAAAGAAAGTTTACCTGGCCCAAAATTTCAAGTAGTATCAAAATCACTTGTGAGTTCTCACTTCTGTGCGTTGGTAACAACTCAACCTCTCACTTAGGCAGTATTATTAAGGCTACCTGTCCTAATCTGGAGCACCAGGAAGAGTTCCCTGAAGCAGTGACATCATAGAAATAGATTTTGTCACGTGAATATGGAATAGTCTTCCTTAACCAACTTGCATTTAACAGACGTGCCAAATTAATGATTTTCCTCATTTTTTTTTTAAACACACTGCTAGGTTACTATGGCCTAGGTTTCTATGGCTTCTTTAAAACTAAGCTGCTCCAGTATGCTACTACTTACTATTCAGCTCCTGTCATTTGTGTTATGTGTCTATTGCCAAGAGTTGATAACTATTTGTCTGCTGTTTATGTTTGATCAGTGAAATACAAATACAGACTATTGAGTAAGATTGTAAAAAGGACATGAAAATGAAATTGAGCACTTTGGAAAAACTCAAGGGAAACCACTAAAATAAATGAACTTGAAATGAAGGGGTTAGTAAAACAGTTATGAAAGACTAGGAGTTAAAAGGTGGGAATTAGGGAATTCAAGGAATCTCTGCGTGGAAATACCCTTAGAATATTTTTCTTTTCAAAACAACCAAAACTGGTAACTGTGTATAACATGTGAGTATATTTATGCAGGGATGATGGTAAAGATTCCAATCAATGGAATCAATCAATTTTGGCAACCAAATGTACATTTGTCTTGTTACTTAAAATCAACTGTCAATCCCAATCACATTGGATAAAAATTAGGTTTACAGTAAATCTTATGGAAATTGATAGTAACATTGGGGAAAATATGATCAAATATTTACTGTGTTTCAGAGGTATACTACATAGAAATTGTGAGTAGGTTTTGTAGTCTTGTTTTTTTGCTGCAAGTAATCTTTTATCTTTAAATAATTCTGGTTTATTGACTAATCTCAGCAGTCTTTTGCAGATGAGCTCATCATTTTATTTATGATTCATTTTTTCATAGCTAAATATTGCCTAGGTGTTTATTGATAATTCAGTTATTTGAACTAAAAAGTAGACATACCTTATACTGAAAGTATCAAGTTTCTTTTGTTACTGATGTGTCTGTTGCATGAATATATCATGAACAACATTTTAAAAATACTAGGGTTTCTATTTCAATGAATAATGTTAATATTCTTGTCCCTAATTTAATTCCATATGTTCCTATTTAGTAATTAATTTTTAGAATATAAGAGCAATATTTAATTTTTAAAATTAAGTGTCATTTTTGAAAGACGACTGTCCCAAGAGCATCATGGGAGAAAATATCAGGTATAATTCTGCTTCCAGATGGCACCCCTACAGGTGAGGCAGCAGCCTGTGAAATTACAGTCTGAATTATGCTGCAGATGAGCTGAGCATTTGGAGGAAAGCCTCCTGATATCAGTATAAATGATTTGGTTCCGAACCAAGGACAATTCCCAGGAACTTAAAGGCTGTTTTGTCACATAGGGAGCCTGTAGTAAAATGATGTTTAGCAAAGTGGAAAGTTGAGAGAAAGAACAATGACCATTAGCAAAACACGGATGAATCTTCATTTGATAGTTTTAACTAGGTTTATTAATATATTTCATAAATTTCTTTTCTTTTAAACTTTTATTTAGTAAATATAAATTTCCAAAGAACAGTTTATGGATTATAATGGCTTCCCTCCCCCATAACTTCCCTCCCACTTGCACCCCTCCCATCTCCCGCTCCCTCTCCTATTCCATTCACATCAAGATTCATTTTCAATTATCCTTATACAGAAGATCAATTTAGTCTATATTAAGTAAAGATTTCATCAATTTGCACCCACACAGAATATAAAGTGTAAAATACTGTTTCAGTACTAGTTATAGCATTAATTCACATTGAACAACACATTAAGGACAGAGATCCCACATGAGAAGTAAGTACTCAGTGACTCCTGTTGTTGACTTAACAATTTGACATTCTGCTTTATGGCATCAGTAATCTCCCTAGGCTCTAGTCATGAGCTTCCAAGGCTATGGAGGCCTTTTGATCATATTTAGACAGAGTCATAGTCAAAGTGGAAGTTCTCGCCTCCCTTCAGAGAAAGGTACCTCCTTCTTTGATGACCTGTTCTTTCCACTGGGATCTCATTCACAGAGATCTTTCATTTAGGTTTGTTTTTGTGGTTGTTTTGTTTTTTTTTCCAGAGTGTCTTGGCTTTCCATGCCTAAAATACTCTCATGGGCTCTTCAGCCAGATCCTAGTGCCTTAGGGGCTGATTCTGAGGCCAGGGTGCTGTTTAGGACATCTGCTATTCTATGAGTCTGCTGTGTATCCTGCTTTCCATGTTGGATCATTCTCTCCCTTTTTTATTCTATCAATTAGTATTAGCAGATACTAGCCTTGTTTTTGTGATCCCTTTGACTCTTTGTCCTATCATTATGATAAATTGTGAACAGAAATTGATCACTTGGACTAGTGAGATGGCATTGGTACATGCCACGTTGATGGGATTGTATTGGAATCCCCTGGCACATTTCTAACTCTACCATTTGGGGCAAGTCTGATTGAGCATGTCCCAAATTGTACCTCTCCTCCCTCTCTTATTCCCACTCTTACATTTAATAGAGATCACTTTTCAGTTAAATTTAAACACCTAAGAATAATTGTGTATTATACTAAAAGGGTAAAGTATTAAGTTCTTTTTTTTTGTTTGCTATATAGCTATTTTTTTTTTATTTAATAAATGTGAATTTACAAAGTGCAACTTTTGTATTGTTGTGGCTCCCCCCCCCAACCTCCCTTCCTCCCATGGCCCTCCCCTCTCCCACTCCCTCTCCCATCCCGCCCTTCATCGAGTTTCATTTTCAATTACCTTCATATACTGAAGATCAACTTAGTATATACTGAGCAAGGATTTCAACAGGCTGCACTCACACAACCGCACAGGTATAGGGTATTGTTCGACTAGTAGTGTTGTTTTTAAGTTTCATAATACAACACATTAAGGACAGAGATCCTACGTGGGGAGCATGTACCCAGTGACTCCTGTTGTTGATTTAACAATTGGCACTCTTATTTATGACGTCAGCAATCACCTGAGACTCTTGCTATGAGTTGTCTAGGTTATGGAAGCCCCTTGAGTTCACCAACTCTGGACTTGTTTAGTCAAGGCCGTATCACAGCGGAGGTTCCTTCCTCCCTTCAGAGAAAGGCGCCTCTCTCCTTGATGGCCTGTTCCTTCTGCTGGGGTCTTGTTCACCAGGATCTTTCATTTAGATTGTTTTTTGCCACCATGTCATGGTTTTCCATGCCTGTGAGACTCTCATGGACCTTTTAGCCAGATCTGAATGTCCCAAGGGTTGATTCTGAGGCAGGAGTGCTGTTTTGGGCATTTGCCTTTCTATGAGTCTGCTGTGTGTCCTGCTTCCCCCGCAGGATCATTCTCTCCCTTTTAATTCTATCCTTCATTATTTGCTTACACTGGTCTTATTTGTGAGATCTCTTCAAGAGACAACTAACTTTTAAGAATTTGACATATTATTGAAGTATTCTTTTTTTTTTTTTGATATCATGTTTTTAATATATAGGATACAGTGGATTGGCAGAATTGGTGCAAAACTAAGAATATCAGACTCCGTTCTGGTCAGTGAGCTTACAGCCTAGGCACTTGGACAAGAAACAGCCCTGAAGTATTCTATCCAAAAAAGCAGTGTCCACCAAATCCTTATGTTTCCTAATATAAACACATTAATAAGTAAGCTTTGTTTTGCAGGCAGTTATTTCTTATCAGTGAATTACTGTTGGGAGGAAGGGGGAGGTAAAAGCCAGTGTAGAGTTGCTGGTGGCAATTTAATTAAGTTCCTTTATAAGTGATTCAAGCATGAGAGCTGAATTTTCTATAAATTTAAATTTGCTGTTAATCTCTTGTGGTGATTATCCATTCTGGGTTTCTAGGTTTCATTTTTTTCTTGTTCTAGTGAAACCCTTACAACAATTTTTGTTCACCTGGTTAAAGAATGTTGTGTTTATCTCATCTGGGAGTTGTATGTGTGAGGAACAAATGATTGGATGAGGACAGTTTTTATTTAGAATGCTAAACTAAGGGTAAAATTCATATTGGTTCACCTTAAGCAGTAATAAGATGTATTATGTGTTAAGCAGTATGCTAAGCACTTGACCTTCCCTGTGGCATAGAGGCGATTGGAAGTGCACGCTAGAAAGCAAAAGATGAGAAGAAACAGGCACTGACTGTTCAGGTCATGATTTTGTCATTTTAGTAATAATCTGTATAGCACACTATTATGTTGCAGTGTATTTGTGACTCTGGTAGCAGCAGATTCTTTCTATTTGTATGATTATTGTCCTTTCTTGGTAGATGATTCATTACTGTGCTTTAAAATCTGCAGTACACTGGGATCGTGTTTCATGAACTGTATTTCAAGCACCATTTGTTCTGCAAAATGTGGATAGTGGTTAAAAAAAAAAAAGAGGAGGGGGGAGAATCTTGTATTCTGAAAGTGGCTACACTGGGTTCTAGCATGTTCAGCAATTCTCTCCCATAATACTACCCAGGACTTCTGTTGTGCTGATGTGAACTTTGACTCTCCAAGAAGACAACGTGGCATGTGGTGTTCCTCAAACCTTTTAACTAAGGACCTTCTCCTTCTTTGCCTCCACTCTCAAAGCTCTCTCCCCACGCCTTTTAACAAAAAAAAAAAAAAAAAAAAAAAAAAAAAAAAAAAAAAAACCCAGGCAGGAAACACTTTGTGAAATGCTGTTCTATAGTAGGGTTTTTGAGCCTTAGAGCTGTTGACATTTTGGGACAAGGAAAAACATAGCTGAGCATAGTTGAAAATGACTTCTCTACGTTAACATTACAACATTCCAGGAAGCTGTACTGTTTGCTAACAATTTCTTTCTACAATTTTCCTTTTAACAAAGAAGAAATAGTAGTATGGAAAGTAGAAACAGGAAGACTGAGTGTATTCTCCTGTAAGGAATTTGATGGGTCCACTTTGTACTCTGGTTTTCTAAAAATTACTGTTTCGAGAATTTATGCCTAAAGTAATTTCAGATGTGGCAAATATTATATATTTTATTCATTACTGAAATCTACTCTTTTCCTTTTTTTATACAGGGCTATTTTCTTCTTTTTGAGTCTATGTTGGATTCTGTCCTTTATGCAAAGAACAAATACTTGGCAAAAGGAGGATCGGGTGAGTGTAAGATTCTACTCTTAATAATCTAATTTTAGTCCAGTAGAACCAGATGAACCTTTGGATTTCAAATAAACTATGCATGACTGAGAGAGTTCCCAATATAGATGAAAGATAGTTCCATTAGAAAAACTTTAAGGCATTCTTCACTATATTTTTGAAAGTAGAACATTGTGTATGACATACAACACTCTTAAGGTTTCCTCAAGAACTATAATTAGAGGCCTTTTGTTTTCTTCTTAAGTAAAATCCTAAGGACTAGGTTTGGGAAGCTTTTTGAAAA
Source organism: Sylvilagus floridanus (assembly GCA_949820135.1). NCBI lineage: Eukaryota > Metazoa > Chordata > Mammalia > Lagomorpha > Leporidae > Sylvilagus > Sylvilagus floridanus. Next base: position 81,582,650 of record OX463224.1, read on the forward strand.
ATGTTTATTTATGAGCCAGCACTGTAGCATAGTGGGTAAAAGCCACTGCTTGCAGTGCCAGCATCCCAAATGAGCATCGGTTCCAGTCCCAGCTGCTCCACTTCCAATCCAGCTCTGCTATGGCCTGGAAAAACAGTGGAAGATGGCCCAGGTGCTTGGGCCCCTGCACCTGCATGGGAGACCTGGAAGAAACTCCTGGCTCCTGGCTTTGGATTGGCACAGCTCTGGCTGTTGCAGCCAGTTGGGTAGTGAACCAGTGGATGGAAGACCTGTCTATTTTTCTCTCTCTTCCTTCCTCTACCTCTACCTCTACCTCTTTTTCTCTCTCTCTCTACCTCTCTCTAGCTACCTCTCCTTTCTCTGTGTGTAACGCTGACTTTCAAGTAAAATAAATCAAAAAATATTTATTTATTTGAAAGAGCTACAAAGAGAAATCTTCCATCTGTTTCCTTTGGTTCACTCTCCAGGTGGCCACAATGGGCAGGGCTAAGCCAGGCCAAAGCCAGGAGCCAGTAGCTTCTTCCAGGTCTCCCACATGGGTAGCACAGACCCAAACACTTGGGCCATTCTCTGCTGCACTTCCAAGACCATTAGCAGGGAGCTGGATCAGTGTTGAATAGCTGGGCCACTAACCTATGCTCATAGGGATCCGGCATTGTATACTGTGGCTTTACTCACTATGTCGCAATGCTGACCGCTTGGAAGCTTTTTGATATTCAAATTGAAACCTGACAGGAACTTTTTTGTTTTTAATCTTTATATCATTTAGTTCCTTTTTTCCCAGTAGCATATTTCATTCTAATTTCAAGATTATTCACTTTAATGGTGAACTTTCCCTGACCTAACTATGTAAACCTGGCATCTCTATGGTTTAGTGAGACTATCAAAGTAGTGACTGGTTTCTAGTAAGTTTTTGGAGTACAGCATACACAACCAGTGTATGAATGAATCCTAGTAAATTTGGAAGGCTTTCTTTTCATGTTTCTGGAAAATATTTCATTTTACTAATGACATATTCAGAATAAGACTGTTTATAGGTCTTCTGCTGTGAATAGTTGTATATAAACAAAATGCCATTCAGGGCAGGGATTATTTTGCTTATTATTGATTCTTCAGTGAGTTCCACAGCTTCTGAAATATAGAGTACCACAGGTGTTGAGTCATTAAAGTTGAATGGCATCTGTCCCTCCTTGTTTAACCCTCTCCTTGTACCTTTCCTTTCTCAAAGCTTTAGGTTCAACAAATGTTTTCCGTGATCAGAGTTCAGTTGACAAACTCTTAGATGATAATGGATAGTGATGGAGCCGTGTGTTCTGTCAATGTGCATGCCAGCAGTTGGTCACCCACCTCTGCAAATTTATTTTCTTTGAATAAATTTGATCTGATTGTAGATTCGTATACTGTCTCCTCTCTGTTCTGTGCTTCTTTTCAGATAGAAAGGAGGAACATTTTGAACTGGAGACATAATATGCTTGACCATAGTCATGCCTCCTGCCCATCCGTGTTCAATGAAGTTAGTTTGACAATTATGGTACAATTAAAAATCAGTAAGGCCCAGGGCTAGCGCTGTGGCGTAGCAGGTAAAGCCTCCGCCTGCAGTGCCAGTATCCTATATGGGCGCCGGTTTGAGACCTGGCTGCTCTTCTTTCAATCCAACTCTTTGCTGTGGCATGGGAAAGCAGTAGAAGATGACCCAAGTCCTTGGGCCGCTGCACCCGCATGGGAGACTTGGAAGAAGCTCCTGGCTCCTGGCTTAGGATCAGTGCAGCTCCAGCTGTTATAGCCAATTTCAACCAGCAGATGGAAGATCTCTCTCTCTCTCTTGTCTCTCTTCCTTCTTGCTCTATGTAACTCTGACTTTCAAGTAAATAATCTTTAAAAAAAAAAAATCAGTAAGGCCCAAGCATAAAACTCAGAAAATATTCTGGGACAGAAGAATTATTTTCATAATACCATTTAAACTTTTTTTCATTGCTCTATTTCTGGCAGCCATTTCAAGACTGCATGTTCTGTGCCGTGAACCTAGCTCCTCCTAATGCGAGAGGACAGTGTGTAAGTGTTCATGCCAGGCTCTCCTGGGTCACTGGTATGCTCCCCAGATGATCCCAACTGCCAGATCCGTACTGGCCTGAAACAGGAGCTGGGAAGTCTGGGGCTCCCACATGGGTAGCAGGGACCCAACTATACCTGAGCTGTCACCTGCTACCTCAGAGCATGTGCATTAGCAGGAAGCTGAGACTGGAAGCAGAGCCAGGTATGAGACCATCCCAAATGGCATTTTTCCAGTGTGTCTAACAGCTGCCCCTAAAATTTTTGAATATGTTTTATCTTGCAACACTTGGATATATCTTTCTCTAATCGTACTGGCTTTCTTTCACCAGTACTAAAAACACTATTTCCTATAATTTGTTAATTGTCTATTAACTGCCAAATAATGTACTCTCTATTTATTTTTGTTATCAGATATAATCCTCACAGCAGTCCTTTGAGGTTTTAGAAACAGTCTCATAAATGTTCTGGATGACACATTAAGTAGCCATGGCTTGCTATTTTATTATAATTCAGATCTGCATGCCTTCAGATGCTCTTCACTAAACCACTTTGCTTTTCTGTTATAGGGCATTTTTTTAATTTGATGCTTGAAGTTCCAGGAACGATTCAAATAACTATTTTTATACTTCCCAGGGTGATATTCATTGATCTTACTGAAGAACTGTCAGCAACTTAATACACTTAAATTGAATTAGCAAAATTCATTAAGAACCTTTAGCATTTTAACAGTGGCAGAGCTATTTCCCATCATCAGAGCTATAAATAAGGAGGTTCAGGTATAGGCCTCTGCATATTTTTATATGACTAATATTTATGTTAAGGTAATCTGGAAGTACATGGAAAAGAAGTTAGCATCTACCTGCATAACCTTGCTATTCAGTGTTAATTGTTAACAAAATCAAGATAAAAGAATAACATGAAATGGTTTAACCTCTTTGTGTATTTGAGTATATCTTGATGAATATCACCAGTTATTTAGATGCTCATTCTTTTAGTACACAACAAAGTTTCCCTTTAAATATTTCTGAAGGAAAGATTTTAGAAATAACAATTGCTTTATGAGAGAGGGAGAATATTGAAGATCCTTATAAACATGATGGAACCATGTTTTATTTTCACATGAATTTAGGTTCAATTTATATCTCACTATATGGTGGTACTTCAGTTTGAAATTCATACCTAGTTTTCCACAACATTTTCACACATTTTCCTTGAAGTTTTTGAAGTATCTCTCATACAGATACACATGGCATGGAGTAAAGGCTTTATAAATAACAGCCAAGAAACTAGTATTTAGCCTAGCAGGTAAGATGCTGACTTCCCACATCGGAGTGTGTGGATTCAATTCCTGGCTCCAGCTTCCTGACATTTCAGACCTTGGGAATCTACAGTGATGGCCCACATGGCTGGGTTCAGGCCACCCACATGGGAGACCTGGATGGGCTGTTCCTGGCTCCTAGCTCCAGCCTTGGCAAAGCATCTGCCATTGCAGACATTTGAAGAGTGAACCAATAGATGGGAGCACTCTGCCTTTCTACCTCTAAAATTAATTTAAAAACAAACCAAAAACATACAAGCAGCCAGTAACTTAGCTATTTATCCCCCTATTATTGCCAAGTATTTCCTTTTTTTTTTTTTTTTGACAGGCAGAGTGGACAGTGAGAGAGAGAGACAGAGAGAAAGGTCTTCCTTTGCCGTTGGTTCACCCTCCAATGGCCGGCACGCTGTGGCCAGTGCACCATGCTGAGCCGATGGCAGGAGCCAGGTGCTTCTCCTGGTCTCCCATGAGGTGCAGGGCCCAAGCACTTGGGCCATCCTCCACTGCACTCCCGGGCCACAGCAGAGAGCTGGCCTGGAAGAGGGGCAACCGGGACAGAATCCGGCGCCCCAACCGGGACTAGAACCCGGTGTGCCAGTGCTGCAAGGCTGGGGATTAGCCTATTGAGCCATGTTGTGGGCCCTCATTCACTTCTAAAACAATTTGGTAAAGTTAGTTGAAGATAAGTTTACTAGATACTACATCTGTTTCTACTTAAGACTAACTAAGCACTGTGTGTCAGGAATTTGAGTGTTTTGCATGCAGCAAACTAAGTGATGAGGTAAAGTTGGAAAATGTGAGAAATAGGTTTTTTTATAATTAGAATTAAGACTACAACAAATGTCTATTTTAGGCTAATAACATAGAATGTAAATGTTTTATATGCTAACAGTGACATATACTGGAACTCACAAAAATGGGAAAGGCGATGCAGAAGGCAGATGGGAGGAAGTATTTATGCTTCTGTTGCTTTGTCTTTCATAGCAGGAATTAATGGAACATATTTAAAACCAAACCGGAGAGTAATAGAATGCTATCTGCAAAGCTGATGTTAAAATAATGCTATTAAAATTGAGTGATGAGATTGGTGGTGGTAGTTCATGTCAATCTCTTGCCTGAGATGGTGTATGTATTTTTCAGAGCACATAGAATTATACACCAAAAGGATGAGTTTTGCTGCATTTAAATTATACTTCAGTAAAAGTGATTTTAAAAACAAAATGAGAAGCAGGCATTTGGTCAGTACTTGGGACATCTGCATGCCACATCCGAGTACCTAGTTCAAGTCCCACTTCCAGTACAGCTTCCTGCTAATGCACACTCTGGGAGGTAGAAGGTGATGACTCAAGTACTTGGATCCCTACACCCATGTTGGAGACCCTGACTGAGTTCCAGGCTTCTAGCTTTGATTTGCCCCTGGCTGTGATAGGCATTTGAGGAGTAAACCAGCGAATTAAACCTATCTCTATGTCTATTTCTCAGTCTCTCTATCTACCTTTCAAAAAGTTAAAATAATGCTAAATAGAGTAAAATCCTAAACCGAAGTGGCAATTCTTTCCCACTTGAGGACAAATGAATTATGATATGATTTGATTCCTAGCCTTTATGAACAATATATTATTTATTTTTAAAAAGATTTATGTATCTATTTGAATGAGTTATAGGAAGAGAAGAAGAGACAGCTTCCATCTGCTGGCTCACTCCCCAAATGGCTGCAAGAGCCAAGGCTGGGCTAGGCTGAAGCAAGCACTGCCTCCAGTCTTCCACATGGGTGTAAGGGCCCACACACTGGGGCATCTTCAACTGCTTTCACAAGCACACTAGGAGGGAGCTGGGTTGGAAATGGAGTAGTCGGGACTCAAACCTCTGTCCATATGGGATGTTGGTGCTGCCAACAGCGACTTAACCCATTAGGCTACAATGCTGGGCCCTCAGTGTGTGACTCTTAACACATCTTTTGATAAGTTTAAAATTTTTGCAAATCTTAAAAATGCAATTTTTTAAACACCATTTTTCGGTTGGTTACTGCTAGTATAAATACACAACTGATTTTTATTAAACTTGTGTTCTATAATCTTATTAAGTTTACTGGTTCCCTCTAGTAGTTGTTTTATAGATTCCATAGGTTTTGCTTGTAAATAATCATGTCCTCCAGAAATAGTTTTATTTCTCCCATTTCATACTTTTAATTTTTTTCTAGCCTGTAACCATTTGAATTAAATTGGAAATAATAAGTTCATTTATACACAGATAACTAAATGAAAGTCTGATTAAAAATGTGATATTTGGGGCCAGTGCTGTGGTGTAGTGGGTAAAGCCGCAGCATATGGACGCCGTTTAAATCCAGCTGCTCCCCTTCTGCTCTAGCCCCCTGCTAATGTGCCTGAGAAAGCAAAGGAAAATGACCCAAGTACTTGGTCTCCTGCGTCCACATGGGAGACTTGGAAGAAGCTCCTGACTCCTGACTTCAGTTTGGCCCAGCTCTGGCAATTATGGCCATTTGGGGAGTGAACCAGTGGATAGAAGATCCTGCTCCCTCCCTCTGTCTGTGTAACTCTACCTTTCAAACAAATACATTAATTTTTTATAAAAGAATGTGATATTTACTTACTTTCAAAGTCTCTCCCAGAAAATATTTATTTACAAAAGGGAAAATAAATTTGTGGTAGAAGCCCAGCTAAATCCACTTTACTAAACTAATCAAAATTGACATGGCGAGGAATAGAAAAAAAAATTGTATTCTGTTAGGAGCATATAGAAATAATTCATTAGGCGAGGGCATTTGGCATAGCAGTTAAAATGCTGCATCTCATATCAGAATTCTTGGGTTTGAGTCCTGGATGTGCATGCATCCAGTTCCAGCTAGCTAATGTACACTCTTGGAGACAGCATTTGATGACTCAACTCTTGGGTCCCTACCACCCATGTGGGAGACCCAGATGGGATTCCTGGCCCCTGACTTCCTCCTAGCCCAGCCCTGGCTGTTGCAGGTGTCTAGGGTGTGAACCAGCAGATGGAACATTTCTCTCTGCTTTTCAAATAAGAATTTTAGAAGGAAGAAAAATTCATTTCTTGGACGTACTCCCAAACCAGTAGTAGTTTGTAAATTATAACCGTTATAAAAGAAAACTTAGGGAGTCCATTAATTGCAACATCTTCCATATAGCTAGAAATTTGTTTTCATTGCCTTTCATTAGAGGCATAATGAAAGTATTTTTGTTTTCTCTCTCTCCAAGATTTTCTATTACATTTGAAATTGGAAAACCTGATCTATGCTAATAAAAAACTGCTCCGTTATGAATTCTAAATTTGCAGATATACTTTCCATGCTGTTTCCCTCTTTGCATAGAAAACTGAATCACATGTCTTATTCCTTCCTTATTTCTGCCTGACTGCTCTTCTTCTTACTATTTTTGTCCTGTCATCTCATTGCTTAATTCAACAAAATAAGACTGTTTCCATTGTCCTCACTTTGCCTTGAAATTTTATTAAACTCTAATCTTTCTCAACCCCTTTTCTCCTTCCTCTTTTTTCTTTTTCTTTATTTTTAATTTATTTATTGGGGAGACAGAAAAAGACAGCTCCCATCAGCTGGTTCATTCCACAGATGCCTGCCACAGAAGGGGCTGGCCTGCATTGAAGCCTGGAGCCTGGAACTCAATTCAGTGTCCCCAACAGGGCAGTAGGAACCCAACTTCTTGAGTTATCACCACAGCCTCCCAGGTACCTGGATCTGGGAGGTGAATCCATACTCTAGTGTGGATGTGGGCCCTCCTTCCTCTTTGTTTTCCAACAAGTGCCTACTGATATAACTTAGCAAGGTGGGGTTTCTCTTTGCCTCTTCCATTTGAAAAGCATAAAATGTGGTGTCATGCACAATTGAAATCATATGGAATTTTTAGTTAGACCTTAACTAACTGTGTCCTGGATGACTAATCACCTTATTGGCTGACGGAGAACAGTAATTTGGACAAGTTACTTTCGGTTTCTTTACCTTTACAATGAATGTTATCATCCAGCTTTATAGAACCATTCAAAAGTCACTGAGATGCTTGACATAAAGTAGTTTCTTAATAAATATAATCCCTCCTGTGTAAAATACAGGAATTATGAGATTAACATTGGGTTTGTACTTATAAATGTTATGAAGTGAATTTAAGTATTGTGATAATAATGCCTGTCATTTGTATAGCACTTAATATTTTCTAACTTTGACATAATCTCCATATAAACAACCACTGGCACTTGTTCAGAGTGGTTATAAAGGTTTCATGTAGTCTTTATGTCTATATTTTTCACATTTATTATTGTTTTTGTGCAATGATATAGCAGCATCATTTTTGCTTTTTTTCAATACATAGGTTTTCAAAGTATATTGTGGCTTACATATTAGTCTGGCTGTGCTTTACTAGGCTTAGTCACTGTAAGTCAGTGTTGAGGTAATATGTCCAATTTCAAATAATATTAAGGTGCCCTGATTATACAAATTGGAAATCCATTATTAAAGTTTTTCTGGCTCCCAAAATATCAGCTGATTTGGTGGCTGTCTATTTCCTTTTTTGCATATCAAGCATTTCACTGTCATTGACTATATTAACTAAAACCTTGCTCTGTATTGTTCACGTATATTGTGAAATGAACAGTTTATTTTGACTTCATTTACTATTCTTTTGTTCCCAACCTTTTTACTCTGTGGTTATTTATATACAAGCAGTGATTGTAAGCTTCCTAGGAATCGATTCTTTATGCATCTCAGTCTTATCCTTCAGTGTCTAAAAGTTTGCAAGGCATTTCTAAGGGATAAAGGATTTCCCATCTTTATCTGTTAACCATGTGAGCTGTTCTAGTGACAAATGAATTCTGGGCACTGAGTCGAGAAGGACACAGATGTCAGAGCCATGAATTTATAAATGGTCTGTTAAGAGGTGCTTTTGTCCAATCAGCGTTTTGTTAATTTCACCTAAAAGAAGGAATAATTATTCAATTATAGCTTCTATCTGACAAAAATCAAATGACAAATGTTTCAGGATGTGAATGTAAAGGATCTGCCAGGATTCTGGCAGGTGGCCCAAAATTTAGGCAGCTGTGAGGAGGTGGACATAGAGTGAAATTGACCTATAACGCTGATTATAAATATTATTCCTTATGAATATTTATAGATCTTACTGAAAGGTAAATAATTTCATTTATAAATACTACCAAATGCAAAAACCATTTTTTTGTGTCTTTGTGAAATAGCTACCTCGAAAATATACTTCAATAACTAATAAATTGTATTCTTCTTTAGTTTACTTTTATTATCAATATAGTTTCAAGACTGTCTTATAACTTTCACTAATTTACAACTTTTTTCTCACAAAAAAGTTATTTTTATTTCTTAGTGACATTACTGATAATATTGAAACATCACATTGCTTGATGAAGAGCCAAAGATCAAAAAACTTTTTGTATAAAAGGCCAGATAGTAAATATTTTGGGGTGTTTAGGTCATACGGTCTCTTAGGCCCCAACTATTCCTCTCTGCATGTGTAGTGCAGAGCAGCCGTGGACAATAGGTAAACAAGTGAAAGTGACAGTGTCGCAACTGTATTTACTGAATAACATCAGCCTGGATTTGACTCACAGGCCATCGTTTGCTGACCCTAACATAGCAGCAGGTGGTGTTAGAAAATTCTGAGATTTGCAAGAATATTCAATAGAAGAACAAAATGGATGTGTCAGATATCTTCATGTCTGTATACTGCACAGCTCTGGATGCTGCTTAATTCCTATAAATGATAGTGTGACTGACACTCCTGGAGGGTGGCACAGTGTGGTGGCCTTGATCAGAACCATCTGTACCAGGAGTTACCTGAGTATATCCTGCTACCTGTTTTGAAGATAAAGTTTATTGGAACACAACACTGCTCATTTATTTGTTCATGTTTTATGTATGGTTGCTTTTGCACTAATAGCAACAATTTTTAACAAAAGCCATATGAGCCTACAAAACCTAAAATACTAACTTTACAGTTATTATGATCCTCTTTAAGGATGAAATTACAGAGCATAATATGAGAAAGCTTCTATGATTGTTATATTTAATCCAACAAAGGATATGTCAGGAAATTTCCAAAAATCTAATGTCACTTTCAAATTATTTTTTCTTCAACATGGAGGCTAAATATACTCACTCTAGCTGATTATTTTGCCATGTGGGCATTTTGAGTAGCATATCATTACTTTGAAGAATTTATCTCAATCAGGAATTTAAGTAGGAGGTTTACCGATTGGTGGAAAATGGGAAAATAGAAACAATTCAGTCTATATAGTAGTGGATTCCCACCCAGTGCAGCCAGCTTAACTTTCTTTACATGCCTTCTTAAGGAAAACTTGAGAAACTTCTTATCAATGACATAGCCTAGGTCTTTTTTTTTCCCCCCGGGTATCTCACAAGTTAAGTTTGGAAGCAGTTGCTTTGATGCCAGCAGATATTATCTTGGGCTTTATTTGGAGGATAATTTAGTGCTGCTGTCATTAAATAATAAAATCACCCACACTGTAGATAGGAACAGAGTTGGGGAGCAAAGTGTGACTTCTCCGCTGTTTCACTCTGAGTGCTAGTGAATAAGCACGGGAACCTTTGTTTTCTGAGTGTCTTTGGTATGTTTATACTTGATCTCAGTTTGCTGCTATGAGAACATGTGATTTATATTTTTACTTCATGAATCTCCTAAAAGTTGATATTTGAGATAGGTGAAGGATGAAGTTAATTTTCCTATTTTGTGTTACAAAGATTTTTACTTGTTATCATAGGGTTTCTTCCTGAATCATTCTTTCTTAACTCTGAGGACATTTGCCCACCTGGTTTTCTGCTTGCTTCTGTGACCTCAGCTGCTCAGCCTCCTTTTCTTCATGTCCCTTAAATGCCATTACTCACTGTGTATTCTCCTGAGGTCTCATGAGCTCCAGTTATTTAATTTCCATTTGTATGTTCATATCTTGAAATTCACATCTTGAATCCATATAATTGCTTTTGCATTTCAAACCTGTGTATTAAGCTTCTTATTAGATATTTTTATCTGTCCCATAAGCAGAGTACTCTGTCATCCCTATTGAATGTGCCCATATCATTCCCTATTAATAATGGTTAGTTGGAAGTCTCTATAGTAAGTTACTATAGCTAAATACTGCCTTTCTTGACTCTTCAGCATGTCCACAGCCAGCCTCAGGGTCCTGTGAGTTCTACCCCTAAACATCCCTTGAATACTCCTTTCCGCAGGGGGTCCTGTGAGTTCTACCCCTACACATCCCTTGAATACTCCTTTCCGCAGGGGGTCCTGTGAGTTCTACCCCTACACATCCCTTGAATACTCCTTTCCGCAGGGGGTCCTGTGAGTTCTACCCCTACACATCCCTTGAATACTCCTTTCCCCAGGGGGTCCTGTGAGTTCTACCCCTACACATCCCTTGAATACTCCTTTCCCCAGGGGGTCCTGTGAGTTCTACCCCTAAACATCCCTTGAATACTCCTTTCCGCAGGGGGTCCTGTGAGTTCTACCCCTACACATCCCTTGAATACTCCTTTCCGCAGGGGGTCCTGTGAGTTCTACCCCTACACATCCCTTGAATACTCCTTTCCCCAAGGGGGTCCTGTGAGTTCTACCCCTACACATCCCTTGAATACTCCTTTCCCCAGGGGGTCCTGTGAGTTCTACCCCTACACATCCCTTGAATACTCCTTTCCCCAGGGCATTACCTACTCCAGGCCACCTGGATTATTGCAGCTATCTCTTAATTTGTCTCTGCTTTTAGTCTTGTACCTTCCCATTCGTTTTCCACATTGCAATACAGATGATTTTTACCAAAAGCAAAATCTAATCCTGTTACTATCCTATGTTAAATTTTTCACTAGGTTATCCCTATTCTTGGACTCTTCAGTCCAGTTTACTGATATGGTTTACCCAGCCACACATTATTTGTTCCCTAGTTAACTTGTTAGACCTTATATCTCACTGTGTGTGTCTAATTGGATTGTATAAGGGCCGTCTATTAATTCTAGTAACTATGCACATGACTCACTCTTCCTAAAACATCCTTCTCCTTCCTTTCTCCTAGCTTCCTGTGATGTCAGTTCTTACCTTACTGGTAGCTCTGCTGCCCTGTTAGAGCCAGTTTTGAATTACTTGTTTTTGCTTTGAGCTCCAACAATACCTTGTACTTTGTCTAGTATAGTATTTGTTAACTCACAAGTAGTTGTGCATTTGTTAAGATTGTCTGTGTATAACTTTCTTGAGAGTAGGAGGCATGTAAATTGGATTGGCATACTTGATGCCCATAAATATTTCCTTTTATATTGAGAGGATAGTATGAACTGGTTTTCTATACAACTATAAATCCCATCACATTTTTATGTGATATATATTTTTTCATTTTTTGTTTATTAGAGTGAGCCCATCTGCTGGTTCACTCCCTAAATACTTGCAGTGGTGGCCAGGCCAAGCTGAAGGTGAACTCAGTCCAGGTCTCCCATGTGGGTGGACTTACTTTAGCTATCATTGGAGTTTGCATTAGCAAGAAGCTGGAGTCAAGAGCTGGAGCTGGGCATCAGATTTAGACACTCTGATATGGGTTAGAGCATCACACCCCTATTTCAACCTCTAAAACAACTGCCTGTCCACTTTAAAAATGATTATGTTTCCATGTTTGAGAGCAGGAGTGGGGAATGTTCAGTCCTCAGGATGTGTAAGGCCTGCAAAATCATTTGGTTTGTCCTGCTCAGGCAACTCCAGGAGGGAATACAGTTTCAATAAATCTATAGCAGGCTAATTTTAAAGTTATAATTTTGTATGGCCTGGGAATGATGTTATAAATATCCAAATGGCCCTTGGCTAAGAAAGGTTCCCTGTCTGTTGTTTTAGAAGAATATATGAAGTTAAAATCTAGTACTTTTTAAATAGGAACCCATCACTAAAATCCTTATTTTATTCTTAGCATCATATCTTTTATTTTTTCTGTCATGCTGTCTCTTTTTTTAAAGACTACTAGATGGACCTTGGTTGTTTTCCCTTATTACTTCATGAATCTCTAATTTTGTAATCCATACTGATGGGTTTGGTGTTTATATGTAACCTTTAAAAAACGATATTCTGTGGTGAAGGGAGATAATGCTAATTTGTTGTGCAACTTATTTGTTGCAGTCTACCCTGACATTTGCACGATCAGCCTGGTAGCAGTGAGTGATGTGAATAAACATGCTGATAGAATTGCTTTCTGGGATGATGTCTATGGCTTCAACATGTCCTGCATGAAGAAATCGGTCATTCCAGAAGCTGTTGTGGAGGTTTTAGATCCAAAGACTCTTATCTCAGACCCTTGTGGTATTAAGGTAGGTATTTTATCAATCTATTTTTTATCACAGTATTGCCGTTTATCTTAGTTCTTGAAATTATAATATATTGATTTTCTATATGAATCTTTAGTCTGCTTCCAATTTTAATGGTTCTAAAACAACTTGAAGTCATAATATTTACAGCTGACTACATTATCCTTTGGGATCACTTTTCTTTATGAATGCCATTTACCTTGTTTTGTGTTTCTTCAAATCTAACTCTGAAGTGATGTAATTATTTACATTGATTTGGTTTGCTTAAGGCAAAAAGTCCTGTAGTATTGTCTCTGCCTCACTGCCATGCCCTAGCCTTGTTCTAGCTTTTCACTTACAGCTAGATTTTTCTTCACATCATACAATCTACGAACTTTAACTTCTCTCATTCAGATTCCTTCTAGTCTTTTCAGAGTCAGTAATTACCATGAATTTGCCCATGAAGCTGAAGCTCTAGTCTTTGTTTCTCAGTTATACTTCTTGTGTTGTATTATCTTTACCACATTAATCTTTGATTTTATTGTGACTTTTTCTATGTTGAGTTTACATTGATTCACTTTGTGAAGAAAAGTCATCCTGCTTTTCTTAAAAACTCTTTAATTTGTTTCAACAAGCTAATCAAATATATATAGTTTATTCAGCATTAGGTTATTTTCTCATTTTAATCACACTGTTGCTCTCAGAGCATCAGTAATTGTTCTTCGTAAAGTAGATATTCAGTAAATGTTAATTTTCTTACATGGATAAAATGTTAAAAATTAGCATAGAATGATGAACATGAAGTTTTTGAAGAGCAAGCCAATTAAAATTACATTCAGCTTTTATGAAAAACAAACCACCACCGGCTTGATGTTTATAGGATCAATCAGTGTTCTGGTGCGCTGATAATAAGGGATTTACTTGGGCTTTTTTGGTTCAGGGTAGAGGTATACAGTTAGAATCAATACAGTCTTAAGACTAAGCAGAAAGGGGATTTGGGGGAGGAAAATGCTAATTTCTCTAGGGGTCTTTGTACTTAGTGCCCAAAACCACTATGAATAAATACATGAAATGGAAAATTTAAGACTGAAAAATAAAGATGTTTTAAAAACATGCATGCCTTTAAAAATATTTATCATTTTGAGCAAATGGCAATTTGTTCTGTGTTCTCCAATCCTACAAATAAAAGTAACCACATTGTAAAGGCTTAATTTTTTTCTCAAACTATTCTGTGGTGTCATGTCTCAGGTATTGGGTTACATGAGTTGTGTTCTCTGGATTGTAAGTTACTCATGGCAAGGCAACTAAGGACTCACTCGCCATCAGCTTGCAGTGGCTGAAAGGTGATTCCCTTCTCTCTCCATGGTGAAATGGAGAATTTGAACCAGAGAAGAGTAGAAAAATAAAGATAATTGGCTGTTTTTTCCCCAAATTGAATCTTAGTTTTTATGTTTGGTTTCAATATTTGTGGTTTTTCCCAGTATCTTAAAACAAAGTTATCTTCAAGTGCAGTTAAAAAAGTGAATTTTAAAACAACTTTTCCTTTTCTTTAGCATGTGTCTTCAAATTGGCATTTCCTATAAAAAATATTGACTGTTGTCTTGTACCACTTGTAGCAAATGTAGGAGGAAAATCACAGTGGTATGCAATATGATTTTAGATGGAACACCGAAAATATTTATTTGAAATCGTTTACATTAGTTTGCTTAAGGAAAGCTTTAACTAGTAGATTAGAGCCATGATGTGATATATATTATTGCTTACAAGAAGTCCAAGTCAAAAAAAGACTAATTTAAAGAAAAGGTAACTAAATGATAGTATTTGAAATTACTAAATGTTATTTATTTGAAAGTAAATCCCAAAAAATGGCATGTGAATAAACAAAGTTTTTGAAACATAGGTTTGAATCATTTCCTTTTGCCAAAAAAGGAATCAATGTTTTTCTGTTTTGGGGTTTTGTTTTTATATGTATACTAAATTCTTCCTTTGCTCTTTTTAATGTGTAGCACATAGATTGCCATACAACTTCTATCTCAGATTTGGAGTTTGCTTCAGATTTTACCCTGAAAATTATGAAGACATCCATTTGCACGGTAAGTTATGTCATTCTGATTTCTCAGATTTCACTAGCAACTGAGTTGATTGGCAGGCTACTGAATTAATTACCAGATTTATGATAAATGAAAATGCCTGTTGCCTTTGAGAGTCTGTCTTTGCCATCGTGAGGCCATTAAACAGATCTGAATAGGAAAGTGGACTTCAAAAAAGTTAGTGTAGTTCAGTAGAGAAAGCATAAGGAAACTATGTTTACATAATTTTTCTTTATAGATTCTTGATCATTATCTATTATATAATTAAGAATCTATTGTATAATTCATCAAGAGCACTCTCCAAAGACATAAATTTGTATCCTGGGGCCAGTGCTGAGGCATGGTAGGTTAAGCCTCCACCTGTGGCACTGGCATCACATATGGGAATTCATCATTTATGAGTCCTATGACTCCACTTCCAATTGAGTTCCCTGTTAATGCACCTGGGAAAGCAGCAGAAGATGGCCTGAGTGCTTGGGGCCCTGCACCTACATGGGAGACCCAATGGAAGCTCCTGGTTCCTGTCTTCGGATTGATGCAGCTATGGCTGTTGTGGCTATCTGGGGAGTGAACCAATGGATGGAAAACCTCTCCCCCACTCCTTCCCCCTTCTCTCCTACTCCTCCCCCCCTCCCCATTTCCTCCTTTCCCTTTCCTTACCTCTTTGTGTAACTCTGACTTTCAAATAAATAAATAGAAAAAAAAAAAAAAAGGCAGTGTTACAGAGAGATAGAGCCTCCATCTGCTGATTGATTCCCTAAATGGCCATAATGGCTGGGGCTGGGCCAGGCCGAAGCCAGGAGCTTCATTTGGGTCTCCCATGTGGGTGTAAGAACCCAAGGACTTGAGGCATCCTCTGCTGCTTTCTCTGCCCATTACATTAGCAGGGAGCTGAGTCAGAAGTAGAGCAGCCACTTCTGACTTCTGCCAGGGCATGAACCGGCACCCATATGGTGAACAGTATTGGAATTACCTCCTCTTTGAATGTTTTATAGAATTCAGGTATAAAGTCATCAGGTACTGGACTTTTCCTTAATAGAAGACTTTTGATTACTGTTTCAATCTCACTGCTTGTTATGGGTCTGTTGAGATTGTCTGTATCTTATTGATTTAATCTTGGTAGGTTATATGAATCCAAAATCTGTCATTTCATAGATTTCCTTCCATTCAGGATCTAGTTCTGGAGAGTAATTGTGTTCTTTTGTAGGCGTCATACTGTCTTGCTTCTTCATGTCTCATGTGTCCCTAATTGATGTCTGCCCATCTGGTATCTTCTTTATGGACTGGCTTTTATTATAAAAGAGTTGAGGGTTTAGCTCGAATGCAGAGTCTTAGCTTGTTGTTTTGGCTTTGGTTCTAGGTGAGCCCAGGAGTGTAGTCTGAGTGATTTCTTTTGTCTTTGCCAGTGTCAGCTGTGTCTATAAGTGACACATTGGTCTAGTCTGCTGCAATTCATAGCAATAGAAGTGTCACTTTTAGATGAATAAGGGTTTCCTTGAGCATGTATCTCTGGTCCACAGAGAGTATGGTGTCAGTCTTCCTGGAAAAGGTGATAGCTAGGGCCTTGTTTTTGGTACTGAGGAAGACAAAGCTGGCTGCCCCTTGTCCTGCTGGCAAGCCTGGGTGATGCTAGGGCTTGTGACACTACATGCTGTGGCTCTAGGACTGTGTAATGTTGATGGACCCTTCCTTAGGTCCTGCTAGGAGAGTCCAGCTGGTACTGTGGCTTATAACACCAACAGCTCTAGTCTTTGGACTAGGGGACATGAATTGAACCTGTTGCAGTCCTACAGGGTGATTACAAGGTATATAGGAGAGTGTGACTCCAGAGAGGTGGAATGCAGGTAGTTTCCTTGTGTCCACCAGGTGGTTTCCAGTGGCACTGAGAAATTTAGAACAAACTGTTATAGTCATGGTATTGCAGGGTATAGAGTAGTCATTACCCAGTTCTTGCAGCATGGGTATAGTTTTTTATGGGCTGTTTCTGGTGTTAACTCCCAGAAGCCAGGGTGAATCCCCTGGCTTATGTAGAGTGCATGAGAATAGTTCTGGGGCTGAATCCCAAAAACTTCACAGTTACAGGAACAGAGGGTCTATCTTCTGCCCCTCATGTTGCCCTGCCTCTGATGCTTATAGGAACAAAAACAGAGGGGTACTGTGCAGCTATTTGCTCCCAAGTATGACATTCTGCACAGGTTGGGAAGGGGGAGAAAGCAAGGGAGCTTCCCTGCTCCAAGCCTAGCAGTTGCTTATACCCCAGTCAGCTCTCCAGGCTGAAGTAAAAGTGAGTGAATGACTGTGGAATTCCCTCTCCACTAAAACTGCAAGTGGCTGTGCTTGCGGAAATGTCTTCCTGCCTTGGCATGGTAAGATGGCAGCTCAAGCCGTGAGCTAGCTGCACTGTGTGACTGGCTGCAGCCATATCTCTGATTGTCCCATGGAGTCTACGCTGTTCTTTTTTTTTTTTTTTTTTTTCCCCCACTTCTTTACCAAAAATTTCCATCAGTGAGACCTCTGGAAACTTAGACCTTCCTTTGTTCTTTTCATATCCCAGAGCGGCTTAAGTTACTGAAGCTATACCCTGTTCAGCCTTCTTGGATCTCTAAAAATTTATTTATTTACTTGAATGGCGGAGTGACAGAGAAGGAGAGACATCGTGATCTTCCATTTATTGATTCATTACCAAGTGGCTGCAATGACCAGGACTGGGTCAGGCTGAAGCCAGGAGCTCCATCCAGGTCTCCCATGCAGGTGGCAGGGACCCAAGGACTTGGGCCATTGTCCACTGCCTTTCCTTTGTAGCAGGGAACAGGATCATAAGCAAAGCAGCAGAAGCTGGAACGTGGACCAGCGCTTTTATGGGATGCTGATGTCGCAGGTATTCTGCGCCACAAAGCTGGCCCCCAAATCCATTATTTTTATAGAAATTGTAAGATTATAATTTGTTTTATCTCATGAGTTGTAATTTACTTTTAATGTCATTGTGTAATCATGTAATGTTCTTTTACTCCATATGCCAGCAGCATTTATATTAGCATCAGTCAGTAAGTCCCTTACAGGTACAGAAAAACATCTTCATTGATAATCTTCAATGTATATTAATTGACTTTTAATAATGCTCTTACTATAGCAAGTGAGTTTTTTATCTTGTAAACGAAAATATTACCATTTAATCAAGTGACATCCTGATACAAATAAGTGTCTTCGGAATGTAAAATTTTTTTTTATTATTATTATTATTTTTTTTTTTTGACAGGCAGAGTGGACAGTGAGAGAGAGAGACAGAGAGAAAGGTCTTCCTTTGCCGTTGGTTCACCCTCCAATGGCTGCCGTGGTCGGCGCGCTGCGGCCGGTGCACCGCGCTGATCCGATGGCAGGAGCCAGGTGCCAGGTGCTTTTCCTGGTCTCCCATGAGGTGCAGGGCCCAAGCACTTAGGCCATCCTCCACTGCACTCCCAGGCCACAGCAGAGAGCTGGCCTGGAAGAGGGGCAACCGGGACAGAATCCGGCGCCCCAACCGGGACTAGAACCCGGTGTGCCGGTGCCGCAAGGCGGAGGATTAGCCTGTTGAGCCACAGCGCCGGCCGGAATGTAAAAATTTTTATTTGGTATTATCTTAGTTGTTTTCATGTGTTAATTTCAGTGTAATATTTATCTTATTCTCCCTTGTTTTAAAAAAATGATTTTAATTCTTTAATTGAGAGGTAGAGTTACAGACAGTGAGAGGGAGAGACAGAGACAAAGGTCTTCCACCCACTGGTTCACTCCCCAAATGGCTGCAATGACTGGAGTTGGACTGACCTGAAGCCAGAAGCCAGGAACTTCTTCCAGGTTTCCCACACTATTGCAGGGGCCCAACCACTTGGGCTGCCTTCTACTGCTTTCACAATCCATAGCAGAGAGTTGGATCAGAAGAGAAGCAGCCGGGACTAGAACTAGTACCCATATGAGATGCCAGTGCCACAGACAGAGGGTTAACTTATTGCACCAGTGTTGGCTCCTATTCTTCCTTTGTATTGGCACGTACTGGAATAGCTTTTTTTCATTTATACAAACTTCACTTAATAGGTTTTTAAAACCATTTAACAGGGAATGTTATTTTTCCTTAAGCATTTTTTTTTATATTTTATTTGTATGTATCTCATAAATATACCATTAGGAACATAGTACCCACTGTACCTGCCTTCCCTCCCATCCCACCTCTCCCCCCCCCCCCCCCATTTAATCCAAGAAAGAAAAAGAAACAGAAACAAAGAATGGAATATAAAAACTAAGAGAACTGTTCAACAGTCTAGACCAGGGCTGTTCTATGTTTTTGCTTCTTGAAGGTGATTTTGCTTTTTATTCCCCCTTCCTCTTTCCCCTTCATTCCTCCCCCTTCTTTCCTTTCAGAAACTTAATTGTCTTTAAAGAACCCAAGGTGGTACATCTCTTGTGAGCTCTCAGACATAACTTTAACTTATGAGACACAGTATTATCCTCCATTTAATACACTAAATGGAAATAATTCTTGAGAGAAAGTTTTTTTTTTTAAGATTTTATTTATTTATTTATTTATTTGAGAGGTAGAGTTACAGACAGTGAGAGGAAGAGACAGAGAGAAAGGTCTTCCTTCCGTTGGTTTGTTCCCCAATGGCAGGAGCTTCTTCTGGGTCTCCCACACGGGTACAAGGACCCAAGCACATGGGCCATTTTCCACTGCTTTCCCAGGCCATAGCAGAGAGCTGGATCGGAAGAGGAGCAGCTGGGACTAGAACCGGTGCCCATATGGGATGCTGGCTCCACAGGCAGAGGATTAACCTGTGCCACGGCGCCTGCCCCATGGATCTTGTTTATTAATCCATTCACCCAATGTGTATCTTTCAGTTGGAGAATTTAGTCGGTTTACATTCAAGATTATTGTTGAAAAATAATTAGTCCTGTCATTTTAAAAATTTCTTTTTAATATTCTGTGTTCTTCTCTTATTGGTTTTCTTTGTGATTTGTTTTACTGTAGCAACAGTGTTTGCTGCTTTTCTGTTTCTCTTTTGTATATCTGCTCTTCTAGTGGGTTTCATACTTGTTTTCATGATAGGAGTTAGCTTTCTCTTGCTTCTCTGTGTAGAATATCGTTAAGCATCTTTCATAAGGCTGGTCTGGTGGTGATGAATTGCTTATTTTTGCTTGTCTTCCAAAGTCTTTATTTCCCCTTCACATTTGAAGGATAGTTTTGTTAGGAATACTATTTGTGGGTGACCGTCTTCTTTTCTTCAGAACTTTGAATACTTTAATGCCATTCTTCCTAGCCTGCACAACGTCTGAATGGAAATTCCTTTTAATGTGACTTGGTGATTTCTTGTGTGGTTTTTAGAATTCCCTTTGTGTTGCATTTTATTTGAAAAGCAAAAAGGAAGAAACAGAGATCTTCCATCTACTGGTTCACTCCCCAGTACCAACAATCGTTAGGGGTAGGCCATGCCGAAGGCAGGAGCCAGGATACTCCATCTGTGTCTACCATATGGGTGGCTGGAACTCATACTTTTGGCTATCATCTGCCATCTCCCAGGCACATATGCAGGAAGTTGAATAAGAAGCACAGAGTAGCCAGGATTCCAGCCACCCATATGTGTGTGAATTCCAGCACTCATATGGGCAGTGGCTTAACCCACAGCACAAAAACACCTGCCCCAGTGTTGCACTTTTAGCCATTTTGCTATGATATACTAATGGTGAGAATCTTTTCTGGTCATGTCTATTTGGGTTTCTATGGGCCTGCTGTCCCTGGGTGTCCATTTTTTAAGTTGGGGAAACTTTAGCCGATTTTGGTTTTTCTGTGCCTTTCCAGGAATTTCCCAAGACTTAAATATTTGTACACCTAATATTGGAACCTGCCTTCAGAAGTTCAGATATTCTTTTTTCTGCTAATCTAGTTTGTTATTGAGGCTTTCAATTATATTTTGTGTTTTACTTACTGAGTACTTTTTCAGAATCCTATTTCTGCTGAATTTATCATTTATACATTCATATCATATATACAGTGTTTTCCTAATTTTCTTTGCATTGTGTGTCATTGAGTTTCTTTATCATTTTAAAATTTTTTATCAGCTAGTTTATGGGGGTAGGGGGCTAGGATTTGTTGCTATTTTTTTTTTTTTTAAAAGTTTTAGTTATTTATTGGAAAGGCAGTGTCAGATGGATCTTCCATCCGCTGATTCACTCCCTAAATGGCCACAACAGCTTGGGTCAGGCCAAGCCAAAGTCAGGAGCTGGGAGCTTCATCGGGTTCTTCAATATGAGGGCAGGGACCCAAGTTCTTGGGCCGTCTTCCACTGCTTCCCCAGGCCATTTGCAGGAAGCTGAATCAGAAGTGGGACTTGAATCAGTATCCATGCTGCTTAACCCACTGTTCCACAACACTGGCCCTTGCTCAACATTTATCAAGTGCCTTTGGGAGACATCATGTTGCCTTGTTTTCTCATACCGGGTATTTTTTTCCCCTAAGGCAGAGCTAGAGAAAGACCTATCTCCCATTGCTCTTTTACTACCCAAATGGCCACAAATGCCAGGGCTGGGCCAGGCCAAAGCCAGGAATCTGAAACTTCATCTAGGTCTCCCACATGGGAACAGGGTCCCCAAGCATTTTGGCCATTTTCTGCTGCTTTCCCTTGCACGTTAGCAGGGAGCTGGGTTAGCAGGCAGGATTCAACAGGTGCTCATATGAGATGCTGGGGTCACGGGCTGTGGCTTAACCCACTGCACTGCAATGCTGACCCCTCTATTTCATGAAGTGTCTTCATAGTCAATGCCTTTAACCTGCTGATGTGTCTTACAGTATTGGTTTGGTGGGCTACATCGGCTTTATTTCCAGTTTGGCACCATAGTATCGTGTCTCCATAGCTCTTTTGGCCTTAAATGTGGTGCCTGCAGTGGTAAGGTCAGTTAGCCCTTCTAACTCCACAGGCCACTTAGGGTGAGGGTACTGTAGTAGCTCAAGTGGATATAGTGCTCACAGCAGTGGTAGTGGCACATCCACTATGTGGTCACTCCAGCTATAGAAGTAGTGGCACCAGGAACAGAGTGAATTTTCCTCCAGTAGCAACTGCAGTAGATGTGATACATTTGTGGCAGGAGGTGGGTGGGACATTGAGGATAGCATGTTGTGTAGTATGCAGCCCTCAGGCTCATCAGTGCCTTGGGTTGATGACTGCAAGGCATCACTAATATGTCATTGTGCTATGACAGCCTGGACTCTGTAGCTTGGGAAAAGATGCTGCCAGAACTTGCTCTGAAGCATAGCTATGGGCAAATCCCAGGTAACTTTCCTAATTGGACTCCAAGCTTCCAGTGTCTCTGGAACTCTAGTCCCAAGTGTTGCCAGTGTCCATGGTGATGGATCCTGCTGTAACTACCCATTCACTCTACCCCCTGTAATGAGAAGTGCCCCAGCCTGGGGACCAAGTTGTCCAGCATGCTTTGTAATACTCTCATTGCTGCTGTCTCAGGAGACTGCATCTTACAGTGCTGCCATCTCCCCCTTGCTGGCTTCCCATGCCCCTAACCCTAAATTGCAGCTATTTGTTCTTCTGGTTCTTTTTTGGTGGAGGAGGCCAGCATTGGCACCTTGATTGACTTTCTTGCTATTCCTTTCCCATATTGTATTAGCTAATAATTATAAACATTCCAGATACCACATTTTGATTCTAGAATAGTAGTTATAATCATTCTCTTGGGATTTTCATATATGCTGATTCACTGAACCATCTATGATTGTACTTGTCTTTGAGTTATACTTTCTTTTTTCTCATGTTTCTTGATTTTATATTTTGTGTTAGATATAGTATTTTAAAAGTGTAGACTAGAGCAGCTAGTATTTTCCCCTAGAAGGGCATCCCTAGATCACCAAGATGAGGAGCTGATTCCTTTTACCTAACCTGGAGTTGGTATGGGTGCCACTTCAGTTAATTTCCAGTGTTTTGAGCATAGGACCACTGCCTTGACTATCTTAAAGTCAGGATAGTGGGGGCTGGCGCTATGGCGCAGTGGGTTAATGCCCTGGCCTGAAGCACCGGCATCCCATATGGGTGCCAGTTCGAGACCCGGATGCTCTACTTCCTATCCAGCTCTCTGCTACGGCCCGGGAAAGCAGTAGAAGTCCTTGGGCCCCTGCACCCACATGGGAGACCCAGAAGAAGATCCTGGCTCCTGGCTTTGAATCGGCATAGCTCCGGCCGTTGCGGCCATCTGGGGAGTGAACCACCAGATGGAAGACCTCTCTCTCTCTCTTTCTTTCTCTCTCTCTCTCTCTCTCTCTCTCTCTCTGTGTGTGTGTGTGTGTGTGTGTGTGTAAGTAACTCTGACTTTCAAATATATAAATAAAGTCAGGATGGTGTTGAAACTTGGGGATTCTGATTTTCTGTCCTTCAAGTTGGATGGGAGGAGAAATGTCGTAATAGGGGTTTGTTAGTTTCATGATCTAGAAGTTGAGAACTGGCAGTCATAGGGAGGGTGGGATTCAGATGGAATCTTGTAAATAGTCCAGCTGAGCTAACTGCACTTGAGAAGAAGGAACTTACACCCCGAGATCATTGTTCAGGTGTTCTTGAGGTCCCTGAAACAACCTTGTTTTTCTGGGAAAGGGTAAAATCATGGTGTGATGACAGGGAACTGTGTTATGACAGGCTTTTGTCCAAGGTCTGAGCACTGCAGGGAAACAACCTTGCCTTCGTGTTTGGCAGCACAACCACGTACTTCATCCATCCACCTCCTGAAAAGGAGTATGAAAGAGAATCATTTTGTCCTGAGGACTAGCTCTGCCTTCCAGGCTGCTCCAAATCCTAGGACACCATAAAATCCTAGGACACCAAAAAGGCACAGCTGTTCAAAGTGGCCTGGCTGCAAAGTTCCAATGAGACCCCCATGGTCTCAGCACTGGGTCAGTGCCTTCAGGTATGAAAGCTGCTGTTTGTTTCTGCTCAACTAGGAAGGATTCATTTCTTGCTGGAGAAAATTTACTTAGACTTCTCTGCATGCATGACTCTTGAATGGTTTTAATGAAAACTATGATGTTTAGTTTTTCTAGTGTGTTCTTTTTATTGCATCAGAGCAAAGGTCTTTTACAGTGGTCTGCATCCTAAATTAAAAAAAAAAAAAAAAAGTCCCATGGGGCCTGCGCTGTGGTGTAATAGGCTAAGTCTCTGACTTCAGCACCACTAACCCATATAGGTGCCAGTTCCTCCACTTCCGAACCAACTTTCTTTTTCTGGCCTGCACCCGCTTGGGAGACCCGGAAGGAGTTCGTGGCTTCCTATTGGTTCAGCTCCAGTTGACTCCTGATGTGGCCACAACATCCAGGTTGAAGCCAGGGGCCAGAAACACTTCCCTAGTCTTCCACATGGGTGAGAGGAGTCCAATTTCTTATGCCATCTCCACTGCCTTCCCTGGCACATTAGCAGAAAGATGCATTGGAAGTAGGGCAGCCAGGACTCAGACTTGCACTCCAGTGTGTGATGCTGGCGTCCTAGGCAACAGCTTAACCCATTGCATCACAATACTGGTCCCAGGGTTCCAAATAGGAAAAGTAAATGAAAGTAATGGTGAACCAAAAATAACTTGTATGCTACTTCTCAATTGAGTCTTCTCTTTTGATAGGTGTTAGGTAATGAGTCAAACTCGTATTTGGTTTAACTGTCAAAAACTAGTCATTAGTTTCTCTTAATAGCAGCTATAAACCCAGAGTAATTAGAAACTTTTTTAAAAAAAGATTTATTTGAAAGAGTAGGAGAGGCAGAGTGAGAGAGGTCTTCATCTGCTGGTTCACTCCCCACTTAACTACAATGGCCAGAGCTGTGCTGATCCAAAGCCAGGAGCTTCTTCCGGGTGTCCCATGCAGGTGCAGGGGACCAAGGACTTGCACCAGCTTCTGCTTTCCCAGGCCATAGCAGAGAGCTGGATTGGAAATGGAGCAGCTGGGACTCAAACCGGCACCCATTTGGGATGCTGGCACTGCAGGTGGTGGCTTTACACATTATGCCACAGCAACAGCCCCTATAAACTATTTAAAATTCAAACTTCAATGATCCTTAGTCATAGTACTGTTTTCATTTTACTTTTTAATAAAGCTTTAAATTTTCCTGAGCTTAAGAAAAAACTTCAATATGAACCCATTTCTTTGCATTTGTGTTCCTTAAATCTTCTTTTCGAGGCTTTTTAAAAATCTCTGGCAGTGCAAACCTAGTGTGCAACTCATTTCTGAGTATTAAGTAAGCACTTAGTACTTTTTGGTGTTGGTTGACCTAATTTTGACCTTGTGAAGCTAATCAGCTAAAGAAACTAATTATTAAAACATCTGTGCTGCTAAGAAGTTAAAGATTTGTCTTGAACTTGTATCATAGATTTTTAGTGGGACATCTGGTATATATCTTAATAGGCTTCATTAGGTAAATTTTACGTCTTGGGAGAGCATTTTTAAGTTGGACTCAGTTTTCTCTCCTTGTGGGAATGACCATGTGATCTAGAGCATGGTCTTGAACTTCCTGCTATTTTGAAATTTAAACCTTTGTTGTTGGGTTTAGGTGGTGGCGTCCACACTTCAGTCTCTTCACTTACCATCAGGAAGTACTTTTCATTGCAGCATATGCTGTGAGGCATTGACAATACTTGAAACACTACTGAAGAGATAGTTCCTTTGTACACAAGGTCTTAATGGGAAAAACATCATAAAATATCAAAAAATTACTAAGGATTGAGTTATGAGTGATAAGAACATAATTATATAAGAAAATGTTCATGTTTTCTGAAAGATGTGTACTGTATTATCAGGAAGAAATGACATATTGTGAAGCATTTGCCTCAAGATAGTTGAGTAGAGGAGACCAGCCTTGAGTTAAGTTGTAGCTTGTGTTGCCAGCATCCCATATCAGAGCACCAGTTCAAGTCTGAGCTGCTCCACTTCTGATCCAGCTTCCTGCTAATGTGCCTGGGAAAGCAGCGGAAGATGGCCCAAGTGCTTGGGTTCCTCTTTCCCTTGTGGGAAACCCAGTTGGGTTTCAGGCTCCTGACTTCAGCCTGGCCCAGCCCCAGCCCTTGTGACCATGTGGAATGAAGATCTTTCTCTCCCTGTCACTGTCAGTAAACACATTTTATGCATATATAAGTAAATAGTTTAGCAGTAAAGGGGGCAGAGGGAGAATAAATGTGCCAGTATTGGAAATCATTGAATATAATATCAATCTGCAAAGATACTATTTTGGTGTGTTTGAAATTTTTCATAGCAGAGTATATTTTACAGAATCTCACTAGTGACAGTTTTCTAAGAAATATATACAAGTGATGAGGCAAGGAGGGTACAGTAGTGAGCTAAAGCTATTTCTGTAACCTAGCAATTTGCTGTAGCTTTTATACCATATGTCTAATGCATTTATTTCACTCCTAGGTCTTTTTATAACAGAAATGAGTTTTGGTATTCACTAAAATACATGTACAAGAATGTCCAATGAAGTCCTCCTCATAATAGCCACAAACTGGAATACAGCCCAAACATTTGCTCAGAGTAGAAGCTGGTAGATTTAGGGTGGCATGTTTATGCAGTTAAAAATACAACAGTGGAAAAAAGATGAGCTTAACTATATACTAACACAAGGACCAATTTCATCAACAAAAATTCATGTGAAAAGGGAAAAAAAAGTACATACAAGTTTCAAAATCTAAATTTCAACAACAGGCAAACTAATATGGTGGCAATAGATATCAGATTCTTGGTTACCATTTGAGGAGAGTTAACAATTAGATAGGAATATAATAGAGGTTTCTGGCATATTGAGAATGGTTTATATCTTGATGTGGGTAGTGGATAACCAGGTGTGTTTGGAAACAGTTTACTGAGCAGTATCCCAGTGATACACTCTCATGGGTGCGTGTTGTACCTGTACACTTGAGTAAATCACATTGGCTAGAAGAAATACCTCTAGTTCTGCATGTACTCATGTAGTACTTCAAATTCACACACCCTAAAAATGCCTCCTAGGAACCTAAAAGAAGTCTACCAGGATTACAAGACAGATGGTTAGAGATTTTGCTGTTTGGTCTTTTTCTCTGAATGGTGGGGGGTGATAGGGATATTTTTTAAGCAGAATGATGTGATCTGAAGGTGCTTTTAAACAATCTTGGCTGGAATATGCAGAGCAGACAGAAGACCAGAGTAGATGTGGAAGGCCAATGAGTTGGCTGTTATAGTAGCTCAGGCTGTGACTTACAGAAAGGTAGCTTAAGAGGAAATGGAAAAATGTAGAAATATTCAATAATTATCTGTCTAGGGGTAAGATTGACAGGATTTGAGGACAAGTTAAGCAATGTGGGATGAGAGAAGAAATAACAGTGAAGAGCCCAAGGTTTCTTGCTTATTCAATTACAGTACTATCTTTTTAGACCAAAAAAATACAGAAAAAGAACAAGTTTAGTGGTGAGAACAGAAGCTCAAGTAGTACTATGTTGAATTTTAAATACCTTTGAGATGTACAAGTTGTAATATCCAGTAGGGAATTGGAATACTGTTCTGTGGTCTATCTTGTCAGGACAGATTTGTGACATTTCATCCAGAAATGTTAGGATAAAATGGAGGAACATTTTGTGAAAGGATATTTTGAAGTACCTCCCAAGATATGTCAACATCTGTTTGACAAAGCATTTTAGGCAATCATAGGATTATATTAAAAACTTTGAAACTAGAATATGTTTTTCAACCTGTTCTACTTCTAAAAGATTTTTTTTTAACTTTTATTTAGTAAATATAAATTTCCAAAGAACAGTTTATGGATTACAATAGCTCCCCCCCCCCCCCCGTAACTTCCTTCCCACTCGCACCCCTCCCATCTCCTGCTCCCTCTCCTATTCCATTCACATCAAGATTCATTTTCAATTATCCTTATATACAGAAGATCAATTTAGTCTATATTAAGTAAAGATTTCATCAATTTGCACCCACATAAAACATAAAGTGTAAAATACTGTTTCAGTACTAGTTATAGCATTAATTCACATTGAACAACACATTAAGGACAGAGATCCCACATGAGAAGTAAGTACACAGTGGCTCCTGTTGTTGACTTAACAATTTGACACTCTTGTTTATGGCGTCAGTAATCTCCCTAGGCTCTAGTCATGAGTTGCCAAGGCTGTGGAAGCCTTTTGAGTTCGCCGACTTCGATCTTATTCAGACAAAGTCATAGTCAAAGTGGAAGTTCTCTCCTCCCTTCAGAGAAAGGTACCTCCTTCTTTGGCCCTGTTCTAAAAGATTATTTTTTACAACAAATCCAATGGAGTAGCATCATGAGCAGGCATAACATACAGAATAACTAAGCGTTCAAGTAGTCAGGGCAAGAGAACAGTCACACAGCTGATTCTGCCCTCTATTTTCTGCATCTGTACCCAAAAATGAGCATGAGATGAGAAAATGACCTTCCATTTCTTCAGTTGTCAGCTTCTAAGCATTTCTCTGGTGTGATCATCCTGCTAGACTGCATGTCATTCTTGTTTTTAAGAGTGTGTATTTTAATATAAGTTAGTGATTTACCATAATTCATCTACTTTTATCTGGAACCCAGACCAAAAAATGGTGATTTATGCCTGAAGGATGGTTTATATGTAAGTTTCTAATACAACACCTTAGTAAGGAATTTTCAAGAATAATTTTATTGGCTGGGATTTTCCCCATATGTGATTTATCCTCTGTAAATATATGAAAACTAAAAGGGAAGCTTCATATTTCAAAGGATTACATCTAATTCTGGGATTTTTATATCTAATTGAAGTCCAAATATACCATATGCATTACCTGACATTTATTCCCACTCGATTCCTTGCCTTTGCTTTTCCAACCTCCAAAAGTCTAGAACCTTCTAAACTATACCCCAACAGGGCTTTTAAAATCTAAATCATTTCAACCCATTCTTATTGTGTGGAAATATTCAGGATGTAAAACTGACAGGACTTGAAGATCAATTAGATAATTGTGGAATGAGGGAAAGAAGTACCAATGAGAACTTTTATACTCTCTCCTTGAAACATTACCATTAAGGAAAACAATATAAGAAGTGCATTTGTCTTTTTAAAATTTAACTATTTTCCCCAAAGGTTTATGTATTTGAAAGATGGAAAAAGAGATCTCCCATCCACTAGTTCCTTCCCCAAACGGCTGCTAAGGCGAGGAACCCAGAGCTCCATCCAGGTCTCTCATGTTGGTGGTAAGGGCCCAAGTATTTGAGCCATCGTCTGCTGCCTTCCAAGGCACATTAATAGGGGGCTGGATGGGAAATGGAGTAACCAGGACGCAAACCTGTACTCTGATACAGGATGCCAGAGGCTAAACCAGCCACACCACAACACTGGCCCCCCAAAATTAACATCAAGGTTCATTGAGTGGAGTAGTGAGAGGAATCACCAGCAGTATTGAAATCTAGTCAGAAGGAATGCAAAAATGAGGAGCCTTGAAGGATAAGTACAATAATCTTTCTGTAGAATACTCCTCCTCTAAAGACATGAGTGTGCTGAAAGCCAATACGTGAGTAATGCCTCTGAATCTGTACTGTAAAAAAATTCATTGATTCCAATGAATATGCATCAGAATTGTAAAATATAACTTGAGTTGAATCTTGAAATTTTAGATAGGTATAGGATAGTGCTTGAAATCAGCAAATTGCAAGACTACATTGTGAGTGGAATTATCACACCCAGGCAGGACTGAAATATCTAGCTCAAGCACAGCTGTAAGCAAAAACGTGGCTGATTTATCAAATAGTCAATAATAGTGGGCCCTTGATTGGAGCTGTCAGGGGACTTCACCCTAGTCTTATCACAGAGGCTGCCAATTTGCATTATTAGATTATGGTGATAATTGAGTTTGACCAGGTATTTTTTTCTCTTTGATTCTGGCAGTTAACCCTAGAGTAATGACCTATAAGAAAGTAATCTTCCCAGTTCAGATTTCTTCTGACTAACCTGACAGAAACCATTGTGAATATTGGCATTCAGAGCTTCAGGAAGTCTTAAAGTATCTAATGTTTTCAGACATCTGATGTATGTGTATGTATTCACATGAGAGATTAGCCTTCAGGGAAAGAATTAGCCTCAGAACATGCTTTATATTTGCCAAAATGAGTCAGTCCATCTTTTCAAGAAAGGACCAGTCTTGAAAATGGAAGAGTTTTCTAAAAATCAGTCTCTTTAAAACAGATGAAAATATGCAAGGAACACTGGTAATGTAGCACTGTGGTTATTTTCAGCTTTAGACCCAGTGGGCCGAGTTTACCAGTACAATTTTAGTTAAGGTGTTTAACTTCTCTGAACCGTTTTCATCTCAGAAATAGTATGGTAACACAAATATATACCCTCCTAGTTATTGTTTTATGTACTAAATGATTCACACATTGACCATTATGCCTGGCACAAAAAATGCTCAAAAAATAAACCAATTAATATTTCCTTTGATTTTTTTCCCCATCAAGCTGTATTCTCAACAGAAGGGTAGTTTTTATTGCTTTTATTCCTATTTTTTGTTTATAGGAATTAAAGACTTCGTGATTTTATAGAAGGAATCTCCTTATTCCATCACATACCAATTTTTTTTTTACAGGCACAAATGTGCATAGGTGACTTTGAGACCTATCTGTACACATGAATGTCAAAGAATTAGATAAACTGTACCTTCTTTTAAAGCGTTATGCTCATCAGCTGTCTCTGGAAGGAAAACCATATCCTTTCTGCCTCTAGTTTCCCAGAGGGTCATGTTTTTAATTTTAGATCACTAATGCAATGATGTACCACTTATTAAAGGAAAGGAAATTGTTTAATGTGTATGTCCTGGCTGTCCCCAAACACTGCACCATGGTGTTCAATCTGATTTCTTTTTTCTCTTCTCTTCCTATTCTTTTCATCCAGCATCGAACCCCAGGGATCTAAGATGGACCAAACTGAATACTAGAGCCCCAGAAATGGAAATTATCTCACCCATTCATGTCCAGGTTGCACCTGTAAAACACTTAAAATTTCAAATATATGTCAGAACTTATAATAAACTTCTTTGAAAAATGTCAGCTTCTAAATGAAAGAGTTTAATGAATATCAACAGATTTTTTTTTAGTTTCCACTCAAGATATTGCATGTTTTCAGAAGGGCTCAGGTGTAGAGGAGTGGTAAAATACCTTCACTTTACTTTTCTGGGTAGTTTTCAGGGAATATGGAAAGCAAACAAACAAACAAACAAAAAAACCAGAATATTAGGAAACAGTAAGCATTAATATCAAGCAATAAGAATCTGTATAAGGGGAGCAAGAAAAGAGGGAAATCTAGAGAAGCAGTGAATTGCAAAACTTTTTAAATAGCAAAGACCACTTTTTATTCCAGCAACACATATTGAAGGTAAATACTGCGTGAGCTTCTTGCTACTTACTGTGACTATAACAAAGAATCAAAATGTAGTCTGTGGCCGTAAAACAGTCATTTAGGAGAGGCCAACATATAAATAGTTAGAACTTAAAACAGAATCTATAAGAGAGTCCCTTGGCCTACCACTCTTAGTTTCCCTTGATAATCCTGCTCATGCCTTAGGTGTGTCTTCTTTTCAAAAACCATCTTAATACCATATGCACTGTATTTATCTGAGTTACCAGGGAATACTAAATTCTTTGGAAATTAGTTGTCATCTTATGTCAGTTTTAAGTAAAATTATAAAGTTACATAGATATAAAGCATCATAATCTCCATTTCCTACAGGTTAATAGGAATTGAGCTTTTATCGTTTTATCATTTATTTCTAAGAGTGCTAGGTCAAGGGAATCTTTTATAGATTGTTTACGCTCACTTCCTATAGTCCCTGCACATTGAGATGATAATTCATGCCTCTGTAACCATGCACAATTGTTTTTACCATTTAGGAGGCATGTATAGGCTGAGTATATGGAGGTACACAGGAGTGGTGAGTCTGTCCTTAAAAGACCTATTGGGATATGCCCTTGAAAAGACATTGAACAGAAAGCATTGTGAATGTGATGAGTGCCGTTTACAGGGAGTGCAGGAGCATTTTATGTGTATACTATAGTCTACTACATGGGATTAAGGAAGGCTGCCCAGAGAAAGTAAGATTTAAATTTAGACATAAGAAGTGAGGAGCTAGAGAATGGGGAAGAGTGTTACAGGTCAGGGAGCCACAGGTAGGACAGAAAAATGCAGTGAAGGACTACAATAAAATTTTGCTGAGAACTACCAAAGCTGTCAAAAAAATACCATTTGTTTGAAGGTTTCAGAAAGCTGTTAATAAAGCATTATCAAACCAAAATTCAGAAAATAAGGAAGTCCAAAGAGATGAGAATTAACATTTGGGGCTCCTTTTGCCCTACAGGGACTTGCCAGTCTAGAGGAAGGATAGCCCTTTTGATAGCACCACATGGTAGGAAATACAAAAATAGACCCCTTGTAACTCCCCAGCACTTTGCTTTGGGATACAGGAAGACTGAAGCCTAGAACAGGGCAAAACAGAGATACACAAATTGAAATTCTCAAATCTTGACACTGAATGAAGATGATCTGGGCTTGAAGAAACAAAAATTCTTTCTAGAATTTAGGCCACAAATTATGGCTACAAGAATTTTTTTTTCAAATATAATCAAACTTAATCAGTCATATAAGGACACAAAACAATATGAATTAAGAACCAGTTGAAACAACAGGCAGTAAGAACAGCTGCAGGTATTAATTCTGTCAATCATGGATCCTGAGACTGTGCATTAGTCTAAATTCAAGGAGAAAGGAAATTTCAGTGAACTGGAAACTTTAAAATCTATATATAGCAGATTTGAAAACCATACGTTTTAGAATTGAACTAAATGAGATCAGTGAACTGGATCTTCGTTCAGAAGAAAATATTCAAAAAGAAGCACTGAGAGATTTAAGAGGCCAAAGAAAGGGTAGGAGACAGTGGATATAAGAAAAAGTCTAATGGGTATTAACTGAGAGTCTTGAAAGAAAAAAGCATGAAAATATTACCATATTTGAAGAGGTAATAGCCACATTTTTTCTACAATAGATAAAACAGGAAGGTATATTTCATGAAGCATGAAATAACCTGCATGGTGTAATTTTAAAATGCCATCTAATTCTAGGAATATACATAATAGAAATGAAAACGTGTCCACAAAAGTGTTCATAGCAGCATTATTCATAATAGATAAAAGGTGGAAGCAATTCAGTTGTCCATCACCTGAAGAATGAACTAGGTGATATATCCATACCATGGAATATTATTTCAACCACTAAAAAGAACAAATTACTGATGGATAACATTATAGGAATAAACCTTGAAAGTATTCTGTGAAGACACAAAAAGCCACATATTATTTCATTTATATGAAATATCCAGAACAGGTGAATCTATAGACATGGACTAGATGAGAGGCAACAAGATTTCTTTTAGGAGTACTGATAGTGTTCCAGAATAAGATTACATTGACAATTACACAAATCTATAAAGAATGTTGAATTGTATACTTTGTTTAAATTAGTAAACTTTTATGCTATGTGAATTATATCTGAATATTGAAAAGGGAGAAGTGATATCCTAGGAAAACTTCAGAAACCAAGGAGGAAAAACTTAAAAGCAGTTAGTGGGGCTGTGGGTAGGGCACTAAAGACCTCATAGATGATTCAGAAGAACCATGGAATCAAAAAAGATAGACACTTCAGTGATGACATCATCATTGTGCCAAAAGAGTAACTGAGTTCTTCCCAACTGAAATATCTTTTAGGAATAAAGCTGAAATAAAGATTTTTTCAAATGAAAACAGAAAAAGAGAATATGAATTTGTCCCAGGAAGCCCGTAGTAAAGGAGGTACCAGAAGGTATTTAGGGATGGAAAGCCAGAATTACAGGAAGTTATAAAAACTTACAAAAATGATAAATATATTCAAAAATATGGAACCTGTAGTGATTCCATGCCTAGGTGTGTACCCAGTAACCATGAGTATGTATGTTCACTGAAAGATGTCACAAGTTCATAGCCACAGTATTTCTGAAACTCTCAAAAATGTTCAAATACCTGTCAATAAACTGGGTAAATTGTAGTCCCCCTTATCAAGTTTCACTTTCCAGTTTCAGTTACTGCAGTCAACAAGAATGGGGTGAGTACAGTTCAGTAAAATATTTTGAGAGAGGGTCAGAGAGACCATTCACATGGCTTTCATAACATTACATTGTTAAAATTGTTTTATTATTATTCATTACTGTTAATCTCTTACTATACCTAGTTTATGAGTTAAACTATCAGGTAATATGTATAGGAAAAAAACAGTATATATGGGGCTCCTTACTATCTGAAGTTTCAGGCATCATTGGGAATCTTGGAATGTATCATCCAGAACACTACTGTAGTCATATTTCCTTGCAGTCATGAAAGTAAATGTGTTACAACAACATGCGACAATGTAAGTGAATCTCACCACAATATTAAGGGAAAATTAGCCATGCACAGAAGACTACATGATATGTGATTCATGTTGAAGTTACAGGGAAAATTAATGTATGCCCTAGAATTTAGAATAATGGTTACCCTTTGGAGATGGAGGTGTCTAAGATCGACTGGGTACACAGGGCACTCTATGAGAGTGCTGAGATGTTCTGTGTCTTGATCTGAGTGTGTTTCACACCCTTATGTGCACTTTGCTGCATATACATGATATAACAGAAAATTCTTAAAAAGTGAAATATCAGTACATCTCAATGACTGTTGACTATAAAATAACAACATGTCACATAGCTGGGAATAAGTATAGAACAATTAAGATATCAATTTATGTCAATTTTTACATGAGTCAAAATTACATTTTAGACTCTAAAAGATTATCTTTTACCTTGTAAAATGACTTTAATAGAGCCATTTTCCATTTACAGGGGAGGAGTCTAAATAAATTTAAAGGGAATTTCAATTACTGAGACTATTTTAAGAAGAAAAAAGTAAATTTGAGTTTTTAAGGTAGAATAATTTTTTTACTATTTTTAGATCTATTGTCTGTTTTACTGCTTCCCATATTGCTTGGTGTATTTCTAAATACCACTCGATCTGGCAGTATCCCTGGAGAAGTAAATGGCACTTAATGTGTATTGTCCCCTAGAGGAATCATGAAAGAAAGATGCAGATTTTCTCTTGGGATAAAATAGAAAATTAATTGAAGAAGGAAGAGTCCATAATTTAAAATACAGTTAATACTAGAAAGAAATCATAATACGTAATTTATTTTTTGCTTATTCCCCTTTGTTCAAATACCAATTATCACTAACAGAGTTCATTATCATCTGCTTGCTTTATATATGATGATGTATAAACTATAATAAAATCATTTTATGCATTATCTATCTGTAGATATATATATATGTATACTTCAGATTCTGCACCATTTGGCTTTTCAATTCCATATTATGATTTTGAAAGAAATATTCCAACAAAATATGAACTGTATTTTCATTATAGTGATTCTGCTGCATGGATTACAAGCACTCTATCTCCATGCTTGGATAAACTCCATCAAAAGCACATTATCCTCCTACTTCTGTGGCCAGCTGCCTAATTGTATCTGCTGTAACCACACGCTGTTGGAACATGATACCAATGAAGAACAGAAATGATAAATTACTCCCTGCAGGTGATAGTGATAATGATAATTTTTAATTTCCTTCTTCCTCATAAGGCCTAGTCTGATCTTATTTCATTGGCTGCCATCCTGTTACATGCACACATGATGTATTTAAAGAAAGACTCATCACACCAAGATACATGAGAAAGTAAATTTATTTTTATTCTAAGTCATTGTTCTCCAAATGAGCATATATAAATTGGACTGTGTTTAATTTTATATATATATGGGGAAAAAAACAAGTAAAATGTGGCTTAAACAAGTTTTTTAAATGCTCTAGTTTACAGTGTTATTTTATTTTCTTTTGTGAAATATATAAAAAGACAAGCAGCTCATTCTGAATTTGTATTCTAATGCTTCAGAATACTCAGAATGCACAATAATGCTGTATGCTTGTGTTAATTTCCTATATGCCTCAAAGTCATTGTGGAGGATTCTTAAATTTCAGGAGTGATCAAACTATCCCAGAAATTCACTGTATATATTCTTCTTTCATGCTTTTTTTCCCATTAGTATTGTTGTTTTTATTTATTATTCATTACCACTCATTGTTTCTTTCAGCCTAGAGGATGCACATAAACAAAATTTCACTGGACTATATCATAAAAATTTTTATTTAATTGTGATCCTTCCTTGGCAGATTGATCCAGCTCCTATGGATCCTTAATTTTAATTCTTTACCCACTTCAGCAGTCTTTAGTGGCCCTGACAAGCTATATACATGTAATAAGATGTATTCTGTGGTCAGACTTCTAACCTATCTGATCTTTTTCAAGTACATGTCAAGTTAAAGCTCCAGTTATGTATTGCCATGGCCATCATGTTCAATTTCCTGTGGTGGTGGTTTATTCTTATTTCAGCAGCTTCCACTGACAGAGTGTAAGTTCATTAAAATTAACATTTAAAAGACTTATTAAAGATACTAGCAAGGGGATGAAACTGTAATTGAAAAATAACTTTGTTCTTTCTACAAAACAAATGGTTTTGTCCCCAGTCAGCTGATACATTTCATTGGTTATCTAATTGTTACCTGTTTTCAAATGGCTTTTCAAAAACAAAAACACCAACTATAGTTCAATTGGTTAACATGAATATATTTCAGGTTTTTTTTTTTAACCTATTTTAATTACTAAGAATCACATATATAGTAATTCCCCCTTATCTGAGGGGTTATGTTTCAGGACCTTCCCTGACTGAAACCACAGGTAATATTGAGCCCTATTTTGTATGTACTATGATTTTTTTCCCATGCATATATCCCTATGAAAAAGTTTAATTTATAAATTAGGCACAGTAAGAGATTAACAATAATAATAAAATTGAACCACTATAATATAAAGTATATTTACAACTTGTTTCT
The DNA here is from genome assembly GCA_949820135.1 of Sylvilagus floridanus. Taxonomy (NCBI): domain Eukaryota; kingdom Metazoa; phylum Chordata; class Mammalia; order Lagomorpha; family Leporidae; genus Sylvilagus; species Sylvilagus floridanus. The sequence continues at coordinate 81,619,465 of OX463224.1, forward strand.
GAAACTTTCCACTTAATATATTCAGGCAATGGTTGACCACAGGTCAACAATTACAAGTTGCGTTTCCTTTTCTCGGAAAGTTTATAAGCTATGTTTTTGTTACCCCGGACTATCCTCCACTGCCACTGTATTATTTTTTTAAAGATTTATTTTTATTTATTTGAAAGTCAGAGTCACACAGAGAGAGGAGAGGCAGAAAGAGAGAAGTCTTCCATCTAATGACCCACTCCCCACATGGCCGCAATGGCCAGAGCTGCACCGATCCAAAGCCAGGAGCCAGGAGCTGCTTCTGGGTCTCCCTTACGGGTGCAGGGGCCCAAGGACCTGGGCCACCTTCCACTGCCCTCCCAGGCCACAGCAGGGAGCTGGACAGGAAGAGGAGCAGCTGAGACTAGAACCAGTGCCCACATGCGATGCCGGCACTTCAGGCCAGGGCATTAACCCACTGAGCCACAGCACTGGCCCCTGCCACTGTATTATTTGGAAAGCTAGAAGGAGGGTTAGTTTCTTTTGTGGATGTGGGTGAGTGGTTTTTCTCAAAAAAATCTTAAAACTCATGTAAATCTATTTGGAGGTTAGAAAATAGTTTTAAATTAACTTTATTTTCAGATATTTTATTACATGTAGTTTTTGTAAGCTCATGTATCTTGAGTCTGCAATTATAATTCTTTAATGCTTCTTTCATATGATTGCCAGTCTATTTTTAACCATGATTGAAAATATGAAATTTCTTGCCACGAGTTTTGTACATTACAGACTCAGGTCATGTTTTCTGATGGCATAACAATTTGTTATTTTTACAAACATCTTTCTCCAACTCTGATTTTTGCTATCATAGAATAAACATGTCTTAAAGAATAATTATAAAAATCTAATATTTTCATGTGGTCTAGCAGTTTGTGAGTGTGACTGGTCCATTTATCTCTTTTCTCCTCTATACTTTATCCTGATAATGTCTTTGTTAGTTTTAACTTTTAAAAAAATTTTTTTTGAGGTAAATTTGTCATTCTCCCCCCCCCCCCCCAAATTCATCTAGTTCCTGTTAGATGTTAGTGCTCTAGCTTTCCAGGGAGTCACGTATTGAATTGAATGCCTCTCCAGGCAATAGTATAAATGTATGTTAAGCTTAATTATTTAACATTTTCACAGTTGTTCGTTTTATTGGAAAGCTAGTTAAAGATGAGCCCAAAGATTTAGCACCCATAATTAATAGATTGTTCAGCATCTTTCTAGTTATATGTGTAAACACTCACATTTGCTCAGCATACCATACATGCCCAAAACACACATACTATTTTCAGTCTGCTTTTCACCTAACAGTATGTGACATTTTCCAAACCAATGAATATTTATCTAAGGATTACTTTTGATGGCCAAATAATATTTAAAGGAAAATCGATTCTGTACTCGGAACACTTCTGACTCCAAATGTGTGGGTTTTCCATACCATCAGGCAGCTTTCCAGTTCTCTGTGACGCCAACTGGTTGTGTTATAGTTTAATTCAACTCTACCGTCAACTACTCAATTAAGCACAGAACCCTCAAGTTATGAGTCCTCAGATGACACACACTTCTGTGCAGTTTTGCTACAAATCCAGAGTTCTGGCAACCACAACCTGGTTTTAATAGATTATTAAAATGGCTCTGCCATTTTTCCAAAGATATTTCTGTGATCTTTTACTGAGAGGTTTTCTTCCTTTACCTTCTTTCATACTGGTGACCGTGTTTCTGTGTTTCTGTGTTTCTGTGTGTAACACATCTTTAAGCATCTTTTGTAGGGCTGCATGAGTGGTGACAAATTCTTTCAATTTCTGTTTGCCAGGAAAGGTTTTTATTTCACCTTCATTCACAAATGAGAACTTTGCAGGATATATTCTGGGCTGGCAGTTTTTTTCTCTTAGTACTTGGGCTATATCTTGCCATTCCCTCCTGGCTTGAACGGGCCATCAAAGAAGGAGGTACCTTTCTTTGAAGGGTAGAGAGAACTTCCACTTTGACCATGGCCTTGTCTAAATAAGATCAAAGTTGATGAACTCAAGATGCTTCCATAGCTTTGGCAGTTCATGACAAGAGCTTTGGGTGATTACTGGTGTCATAAACAAGAGTGTCAGTTGTTAAATCAATACATGGGAGTCACTGTGCACCTACTCCCCATGTAGGATCTCTGTCCTTAATGTGTTGTTCCATGCGAATTAACCGTAAAACTACTACTCAAACAGTACTCTATACTTTGTGTTTCTGTGTGGGTGCAGTCTGTTGAAATTTTAGCTTAGTATATACTAAGTTGATCTTTTGTGTATAAAGATAATTGAAAATGAATCTTGATGAAGAATGGGATGGGAGAGGGAGTGGGAGATAGGATGGTTGCCAGTGGGAGGGTGGTTATGGGGGGAAAAGCTGCTATAATTCAAAAGTTGTACTTTGTAAATTTATATTTATTAAATAAAAGTTGAAAAAAATAAAATGACTCACAGAATTCAAGAAAAACTTCACTTACTTTTACTAATTTATTACACAGGAAATTTAGGTATCCAAATGAGCAACCATTAGAAGAGGTACTTAGGGTGAGGGCTAGAAGGGTTCCCAAGCACAGGAGCTTCTGTTTTCATGGAGTTGGAGTACACAGGCACCCCCTAGCACTTAGATGCACTCACCAGACGCTCTGCTAACGTTGTTAGAGTTTTATGGGGCCAATTAATAGTGGTGTGATTGAATACTTGGCCATTGGTGATTAAGTTTCATCTCCAGTCCCTTTCTCCTCTCCAGAGGAAAATTGTGTCTGATTGTTTTAAATTTCTTCTAAGCTGGAGACTTTTTTCAGATGATTGTTAATCATTTGATTTTGCCTTTATAAGTGTTCTGCTTTATCTTTTGTTCATTTCTTTTGGTATATTGTTTTCTTATTAATTTGTAGTAGTTTAATAAGCAGAGGACAGTGGCCCTTTGCTATACATATTTTTAGTCTGTTTTTGTTGTTTGTCTTAATTTTGATATTAAAATGTTTAATTGCCCTGATCATAGTTCCAGTCTTGTGTGTCGTACTTCAAAAAGCCTTCTCTACTTCTAGATTTTTAAAACACTTGTATATATTGATGGAGTCTCACTCTTCCACTCTCCCTCCCCACTTCTCACACCACTCTCCCTCCCCACTTCTCACACATCTTCGTGATTACTTACACGTATATTGAAAAATGCCACTGAATTATGTTAATCATTTTTGCCTTAATTATTTTTTAAGGAATTCAGAGGGGAAAAGTTAGTTTTTTACATATACATAGCTATTTGTCATTTGTTGTTCTTCTACTGTTCTTAATATTCCCAGTTTCCAATATTAAAGTGAACAACTTTTTAAAAAATGTCTTCTAGAGGAAATCTCTAGGCAATGGATTCTGTTGGTTTTCTGATGTTTTTATTTTGCCTTCATTTCTGAGGTATGTTTTCTGGGGATATAGAATTTTAAAAGGTTTTCTGTTCATACCTTTTCTATGTCGGCCTGCAATTAAATCTCTGTTGGCTCCTCGGGTTCATCATCTGTTGTGCAGTTTATTGCAATATTTTTTCTTATTCAAATTGCATAATATCTAGATTCATCTTCATATTCACTGATACCTTTTCCTCCGTCATCTCCAACTTGCTAGTTAACCGAGAGTTTTTGGTGTCAGTTACTGTATTTTTCAGTTCTAAAACTTCCATTTGTTTTTTATTTCTCTGCTGAGAACCTCTCTGTTTTCATTCATTTCAGTGTGTTTGTTACCTCATAGAGGATAATTATAATTGCTGCTTTAAAGTTTTTGTCTGCTCATACAAGTAGCTGGTCATCTCAAGATTGTCTTTTCTCCTGAGCGTTAAAGTCTTCCCTGATGGCTTTTTATGTTGAAATCCTCAGGACAGTGTTGGTGTTTGGTGTTGCAGGCAGCCAGCCACCTGAAGGTCAGACTTTAAGTTGTACCTCACGGTGTCTGTACAGCAGTGGCTCAAGTCTCAATTCCATCTCAAAGCCTTTGCTATCATGTCTTGGGGCTCTGCTGCACCTCTGTAATTGAGGGATCAGTCTGAGTCTTACAGGTTTTTCAAATCTCAGATCGGTTCTCTAAGCCTTAATTTACTGGTTTTTCCCACATATGTTTTATTCAACAGGTAGTCCTGACTACTGGTATCATTGATGTCAAATTTCAATTCTGTTCTGTAAGCCTTTGCTGTATGGATTTGGTCCTGCCTTGGGCATGCGTAGTTCAGGGTTAGGCTGAGACGTGTGTGGGCTCACACATAGCATTGAGGGATCCCCCTCTCCAGCTCTCTCCTCTCCTGTTCGTCCCAAGTTTTCCATTTCTTTCATAGTTGAAAATTATTACTTGCATCCAAGGTCAGGTAGTGACTTAATAAATTACACTGGTTAGGCTAGTTCTATGAGGGGTCTTCACAAAGCTCATGGAAATGCATAGTATCTTTTAATTCATTTTTCTATTAATTTTTTAAAATGTTTGTATTTAAGGGACAAAAAACTTAATTTGAAATTTATTAAGAACCTACTGTATAATGTTGTACTGGGCAAGAGGTGAAGAATTTGGATTTACACCTAGACCCTGCTGTTAAATAAATTGCAGCCTGATTGGGCAAAGTATATATAATGCAGAAAACATTATAATAAATGCAATGACTCAGCAAGGATTTGTTATATATTGTGGGCCAGGCACTGTTCTGTACACTAAGAATATAGTAGTGACCTAGACTGATTTATAGGAATAAATTTAAGAAAACAAGTACTAGGAAATCAACTGAAAAAAAGTTTTATATTCTGATTAACTGATTTTCTTTGATAATCTATAGCTTGACAATTGCATTGTTCTGTAATTGTTTGGCAGAATTATAAATAGTAATTGATCCTCTTTTGGTACATAAAGTGTGATTAACCTGAAGGTTAAAGATTGAATTTTTTGGATCCAATCTATATTAACCCTACAAAAAGCAATAGAACTTCATTCTTAACAAAAGCAGCAGAGTACACAAATTAGTTTTATAGTGGTTCCTCCATAATGTCTTGCTTAACACATTATAAGCTTAATGTAATTCCAGTTTTAAAAAGTAGATTATGTCAAGGTAGTCTCATTAATGTTCAAAAGGAATGAGTATTTAAATTTTAAACAGTAAAAATTACATATTCCTCTGAATATGTTCATTTCTGTTGGAGACCTTTTTGTACTAGCACAATAACTCTTAGTGTTTTTATTTAGTATTTGCTTAAATCTGAGTTTTATTCAAGTACTAATATTTACTTTTCAGAAAAGTTACATTTAAAGTTTTCTGTCTTGGAGTGGCTGTTGTGGCACAGTAGGTTATACTGCTGCTTACAACACTTGCATCTCATGAGTGCCATTGCAAATTCTGAGCACTCTACTTTGGATCCAGCTTCCTGCTAGTGCATCCTAGAAAATAGTAGATGATGGCTCAAAGTGCTTGGACTCCAGCTACCCACATGGGATACCAGGATGAAGCTCCAGAAAAAGAATTAAAGCTTTGGCCGGCGCCACGGCTCACTAGGCTAATCCTCTGCCTGCAGCGCTGGTACCCCAGGTTCTAGTCCCAGTTGGGGCAACGGTTCTATCCCGGTTGCTCCTCTAACATTCCTGCTCTCTGCTGTGGCCCGGGAGGGCAGTGGAGGATGGCCCAAGTGCTTGGGCCCTGCACCCACATGGGAGACCAGGAGGAAGCACCTGGCTCCTGGCTTTGGATCTGCGCCGTAGCAGCCATTTGTGGGGTGAATCAACAGAAGGAAGACCTCGCTCACGTGCACGCACGCTCTCTTTCTCTCTCTCTCTTTCACTCTCTCTCTCACTCTCTGTCAAAAAAAGAATTAAAGATTTAAAAAATTGTTTATTTAAAATAGGACGCACTACATCAGAAGATAGTAAATTGGCTCTGTGTAGAATATAGAATGAGTATGTTTCAGTTATTTATTGCTGTGCAGTAACTTAATCCAAAGCATAGTGGCTTGAAGGCACAATCATTTATACTTACTTATGACTCTACAATATGGACTGGATTTATCTGACTAATAGTGTATCTACTAATCTCTCCCGGGGTCTCATTGGCTGGAGCTAGAGGTTTCAAGATGGCCTCTCAGTTCACTAGGGACTGACTGACTTTTCCTCTTTCCATGTAGTCTCTCACCTTTCAAGTAGTCTAGCATGATCATTTCTCTACTAACAAAAGTAGTGATTATTTGATTGGACATTATTTCTGTGGGAAAAAAATTATACTACTTTAGTTTTACTTATAACATCTTTTCCAGGAAAAATAGTAACCGGCCCTAAATTTGAGAGCTATTTGGTCTTTAAAATGGTTTTTCATTTACCGTGTCTTAAAAGACTGAGAAATTAATTGGTATATCGTATCATTAGTTTAATTATTTACATTTTTTAACAGGCAATTGCTGGCTACTTTGATATCTATTTTGAAAAGAATTGCCACAACAAGGTAAGTATCATGAGTTATTCATAAGAATTAATTATGCAAAGTACATTGTATTTTTTTTTGCCCTAAGGTGTTTTGATCATAAGCATTTTGCTGTTGTAAGCAATTGGAGCTTGTGTTTGATGTGGTAGATTAATGTACCATGATATTAAAAATCTTGTACTTCATCAGATACTTTTGAACTCTACCAATGCAGGTCATGTTCTCTACGGGCCCCCAGAGTACCAAAACACATTGGAAACAAACGGTATTTCTACTGGAAAAGCCATTTTCAGTGAAGGCAGGTAAGAAAGACAAGGAAGGGGTGGGGGATTCATTCTACAGTAAACAGCAGTCATTCATTTTACAGTCACTTCTTATATTCCCTCTGTATCTAAAGCAATGGAACAGATGTTAAGACGTTCTTAGAGCTTACCGTCTGTGTTTTAGATGACACATCATTTAACTAAAAACATAAGAATTTTTTATTTTACATTTAATCTCTGCCAATTAAAATGAATGGAATTATGTGGCTCAGAAGTACCACAGATTCAGAAAACTTCAGGCAATAACTAAAAGAAAATATTTTCATTTTCCAAGTTACTAAATTTAGAGAAATATCACCAATAACAGTAAAATACAAATTCAGCAAAATGCCATTCAATAGTTATTGTATTCAAAACATATGAGCATTTGTGTAGAATGCACCCCACTGTCTCCATCTAGTGACCTTTTTATGGTGTTCAAGGATTGGTCAAATAACCTCACTGATTTTTTTACTTATTTTACCACCTGTAAGTCTCACATACCCATATACTTAGCTCTAAGGATTAAATGTGATTATTAAACTTGTTATTTTGGGAAACAGAGAGGAATAGTTCCTGTCCACTAATTCAATCCCCAAATGCCCAGAAGGGCCAGGACCAGGCTGGGCTGAAGCCAGAAATGGAAAACTCAGTCTAGGTGGGCAAGAACCCAGTTGCTTTAACCTTCACCTACTGCCTCCCAGGGCCTGCATTAGCAGGCAGCTGGAGTCAGGAGCCAGAGCTAGGTATCAAACCCAGGTATTCTGTTGTGGGACTCAGGCATCTTAACCCCTAAGCTAACCTCTAGCCCAGAATTTTGTTTTTAATGTAAAACTGCTTATATTACATATAAGTGTTCTTGTCCTACCTTTGCAAAACTCCCAGAAGACAGGAAAGCTGAATGTACAAGTTGCAATACAAAGACACTCAACATCACTAGCAACTCTAATACAATGAGACATTGTTTCTTATCTATTATTTTGGGGGAAAATAACGTTTAACAGTACCAAGTGCTGGCAGTAATGTTAGCAGGTGGAACTTTCATACTCTCTTGCAGTAGTCCTAACGGATAAAACAACCTTAGAGAACAGTTGGATAATAGCACGTGTAAAGGCACCATCCTTACAACTCAGCAGTCTTTTTCCTACACTTGTACTTTGAACAGTCTCTCGCATAACATGTTCACAAAAATCTTGACAACTATATGGTTTGTAGAAATGAAAAATTGGAATCAATCATCATGCCCATCAGCAAACAAATGAATATGTTAGTTACATAGAATAAAATCTATGGAGCAAATAAATTATCTAAGTGTGTATATCAGAAGAAGTATTGAGCACAAAAAGAACTTGCAGAATGCCTCCTAAAATATGCCATTTATATGGCATTTAACAGTTATACATACAGAAAAATGATAAAAGATGAAGCAACACTTCAGTGACACCACTCAGTTCATTGAAGTGGTGACCTCTGAGGAAGAACAGAAATAGGCATCAGGTAGTCTACAAAGGGAGTTCAATGTCAAGTATGCATGCTTTGTTTTTAAATGAAACTAGGGCAGAATGTTAATATTTGATGAAGCTGAGTCCATGGCTCCAAGTGGTCATTATATTACTGTCTATTTCTCAGAATTTCGTAGAAGATTTTAAATTTGCCAATGCATAAATTGAATTCAGTACATACACCTTGTTGTTTTCTCACTTTGGGGTTGCAATGCTATGGAAATGAAAACCTTGATGGTGGTGTTTTCTCCGTCTCCAGTAAGCTTCAGCACAGCAAAACTAAAATGGGGCAAATTTAATGCAAGTCTTTTCAAATCTTGGTGTTGGGAAGTTTGAACATGTTACTTCTTCACTGTGCCCATTTTGTCATCTTATTGCTAGAGTTTTAAAGGATGTACTTACTCATTCAAATAATTTTGAGGGAAATTTAAAATAGTATTTGAGTTTTATTATCTTCAAAATTTTCTAATTACAACAAAATACTGTGTTATGCCTAGTTAAATTTCTAAATCCCAGCAATTCTTTACCCAGTAATCCTTAAACTAAGTGACTCGTGCTTTGCCCTTGGGCTTTTTCACAGTCCTATGCAACAGGTGTGTGACTCTAATGTTGCCCTCTGGAGCCCATCTGCATTTCTCTTATCGCCACTATATAATGTATTTTCTTGTATATAAGTAGTACGACCAGTAGTGTAGCACAGACATTGAAGTATCTCAAAGTAATACAATCCTAAAGAGGAAACATTTGAAAGGGAAATTTCAGAGTAAGAAAAAGGTAGTCATTTGTTAGTTTTTGGAATGTAAACAAAGGATCAGAAGTAAATATAACAGTTTTCATACCCTGCTGCACTTCTGGTGGTAGCTAATAAACAGAAGCTGTAAATCATAGGGCAGAATGCTGAAGAGGACATGCTGAAAGGAAAAGACCTCTGGAAACCTACATAGGAAGTCCTTTTGCATTTTAGGTGAATTTTAAGATGTGTAGATGTAGGATGAAATCTGCAAGGTGAGGTAACTAGTTTGGTCAAGCTGTGAACAATTCTGAGTTCACACAGGGGCTCAAGCTATTCACATCTCAGCCACCCACAGTACACAGTGCTTTTAGACTCTGTTCAGCTGGGATTCCAGAAGAACCACCGCTGCCTGGATGCTTCTTAGCAGCGTTTACACACAGCCTTGAAATGAAGAAACTGAACTGTGAGTACCTTAGTGGTAACAAAAGAAAGAAAAGCTAGACACTAAACATAAAATTCTTTTTATTTTATTTTTATTTTTTTGACAGGCAGAGTGGACAGTGAGAGAGAGAGAGAGAAAGGTCTTCCTTTGCCGTTGGTTCACCCTCCAATGGCCGCCGCGGCCGGCGCACAGCGCTCGTCCGATGGCGGGAGCCAGGAGCCAGGTGCTTTTCCTGGTCTCCCATGAGGTGCAGGGCCCAAGCAATTGGGCCATCCTCCACTGCACTCCTGGGCCACAGCAGAGAGCTGGCCTGGAAGAGGGGCAACCGGGACTAGAACCCGGTGTGCCAGCGCCGCAAGGCAGAGGATTAGCCTGTTGAGCCACGGCGCCGGCCTAAACATAAAATTCTTAATCAGTGAATGCAACAGATTATCAGCTGATAGACCTACAGATGAGGATACTGAAGCAAATATTCTAACTATATTTATATGTACATCATGAGACTATGGGAAGATATTTTAAATGCAAGTGGCACCTTTAGATAGAAAATACCAGTATCTGAAGTAGAAATGCTATCTGATTGAATTAAATGCAGAAGAAAAAAAAAATGGGAAACTTGAAGATAGAACAATAAAAGAGGGAACAGCATTGTGGCACAGCATGGAAAGCTGCTGCCTGTGATTATAGCATCCTGTATGGGCGCTGGTTTGAAACCGGCTGCTCAACTTGCATTCCAGCTCCTTGCTAGTGGCCTGGGAAAAGTAGCAGAAAATTGCCCAAATGTTTGAGCTCCTGTTACCCACCCAGGAGACCTAGAAGAATCGCTCCAGCTTTGCAGCCATCTGGGAAGTGAACCAATAAACGGAAAATCTCTGTCTAACTCTGACTTTTCAAATAAACACATTTAAAAAAAAAACAATAAGATATATCAAAATGAAGCAAAGAGGGGCCAGCATAGTGGGTTAAGCCACTGCTTATGACACCAGCATCCCATGTCAGAGCACCAGATGGAGTCCTGGCTGCTCCACTTCCCATCCATCTCCCTGCTAATGTGCCCGAGAAAGCAGTAGAAGACAGCCTAAGTACCTGGATCCCTGCCACCCACCTGGAAGACCAGGATAGAGAAAAATAACTAAATCCTCTTTAAAAAAAAAAAATATATATATATATATATATATACAAGAATACATTCACAGTAAGGTGTGTGAAAATATCAAGCACTCTTCTTGTAGAAGTGCGGTAATAGGAGTCCCTGGGGGGAAAAAGGGGCAGTGCAAGGACAGAAAATGTGTGTGATGAAATATTGGCCAGATTTTCTTTAAAACTAACCCACAGATTAAATTTAGCAAAGCCCAAATAGAATGGATAGAAATAAAACCCCATGAAGATACATCATAAATAAGCAGCTGATAAACAGAGATAGCAATAATTTTTAAAAACATAAGGCAGGGGCCAGCACTGTGGCATAGCAGGTAAGGCCACCGCCTGCAGTGCCGGCATCCAGTTTGGGCGCCAGTTCTAGTCCCAGCTACTCCACTTCAGATCCAGCTTTCTGCTATGGCCTGGAAAAGCAGTGAAAGATGGCCCAAGTCCTTGGGCCCCTGAACCCACATGGGAGACCTGGAAGAAGCTCCTGGCTTCATCAGATCAGTGCAGCTCTGGCCGTTGCTGCCAGTTGGGGAGTGAACCAGTAGATGGAAGACCTCTCTCCCTCTCTCTCTTTCTCTGTGTAACTCTTTCAGATAACTAAATCATTTTTAAAAATAAAAGAGAACATAAGCCAGAGGAAAAAGACATTATCGAGAAAAGAATAAAAAAGGGTTGACTGAGAATACTAATCAAGGACTATTAAGTCATTTGATAATTGAATGTGCTGAGAGAAATGAACAACCTAGTTCTGTGTAAGAAATATGTATCAAAAATGAAGGCTACTTGAAAATTTCTTCTTAGAAGAAAATAGCTGTAAAAAGAATTCTTCAGTAATAGACCAGCAATACAAGCATGTACTGAAGTAAATTCTGGTGGGAATAAAATGTCACTAAGTAGAAACTTGAATCTAAATAACATGAATGGGAAATAATAGAAATAGTAAATATGTGAATACATAGGAAAGTCTGTATTTTTAATTTCTGAATTGATAATTGATTAAAGCAAAAATAATGTGGATTTTGAAACATGGAGAAAGTAGATGCCAACCATAACACAAGAAATTTTTTAAAAAGATTTATTTGAAAATCAGAGTTACACAGAGGAAGGAGAGTCAGAGAGGTCTTCCATCTGATGGTTCACTCCCCAGTTGGCTGCAAGGATCCAAAGCCAGGAGGTTTTTCCGGGTCTCCCACGTGGTTGCTGGGGCCCAGGGACTTGGGTCATCATCCACTGCTTTCCCAGGCCATAGCAGAGAGCTGGATCGAAGAGGAGCAGCTGGGACTAGAACCATTGCCCATATGGGATGCCAGTGCTTCAGGCCAGGATGTTAACCTGCTTGCCACAGCGCCAGCCCCCACAAGGAATTAATAAAATGGAAATGTGCTATGAATTTCTTGTACTATATATGACAAAACAGTGTTTGAAGGCAAACTGCAATAAGTATGTACACTGTAAATCCTTGAACAGCGGCTAACAAATTTAAAATTAAACCACAAAGTATGAGTAATAAGGTAGCCAGTGTTAGAGATAAAAAATGGAATCCTGAGAAAATATTTAATTGAAAAGACAGGAAGAAAGGAATATAATCATGATAACAACTAGATAGAAAATTGGAAGACTTGAACATCACTACTAACTAGTTTGACATCCATAGACTAGTATGCTGAGTCATAAGACAAATACATATAATTGTATAGGAGTCATACAGAATATATTCAAAACTACGTAAAATAAAACATAATTAACAAAAATCTGAAAATCCCAAAATATTAGGAAGTAAACAGATTTTTAAATATTCCAAAGGAAAGCATACAAAAAAAGAAAATGAGACAGCATTCTGATCTGAATGATAATGAAACAATAGATCAACTGGTAGAATAGTTAAAACAGTGCTTAGAGGAAAACTGTATAGCTTTAAATGTTACCTTAGAAAACAAGCCAAAGAGGCTTCAGTAGTGAGTTCCAACCAATATTTAAGGAAAATAATGATGAATCTGTACAAATGTATTTTTAAAAGAAGTAAAATTTCTTTGAACAAAAATATGATTGCCTCACGGAATGTGGGGAAGAAAGAGGCATCTGACAAAATTCATTCATGGTAACTCTTAGCAAGCCAGCAAAAAGCACAGATAACATTGTTGGTGATGAAAGACTGTGTGCCTTCTTTCTAAGATACTGAGTCAAGGATGTTCATCGTGACCACTTCTGATCAGCACTCTTCTTAGATGTCTTCATCAGAGAAATAGGAGGTGGGGAGGGGAAATTAAGCAGTTTCATTCGTAGATCATATGACACATGTAAAATCCTAAAACAAAGTACAAAAAAAAGCTATTGGGACTATAAGAGGATGACAGAAGTCTTAAAGATAAAAATGTTAAATTTTAAAAAACACAACAGTATATGTAGTAACTTCAAAAAAGCTCCCAGTATTTAAGATATATATTCACAATTTATTGACATAAAACAACTCTAAACATAAGAAATTGGGAGACACCGTTGTGTTTGTGGCTGAAAGATTCAGTGTTGTTAGAATATCAGCACCCACCCTTGCAAAACAATCTATAGCTTCAATGCAATCCACATCTAAATCCTAGCAAATGCTTTTGGAGAGTAGAAATTAAACTGGAGGCTGGCATTGTGGTATAGCAGGTAAAGCTGCTGCCTGCCATGCCAGCATCCCATATGGGGCGCCAATTCGAGGCCCAGCTGCTCCACTTCCAACCCAGTACCCTGCTAATGCACCTGGGAAAGCAACAGAAGGTGGCCCAAGCACCCACATGGGAGACCCATCCCTGGCCTCCGTGGCCATTTGGGGAGTGAACCAGTTTACAGAGGACCTTCTTTCTGTGTTTCTCCCTAACTCTGCTTTTCACATAAATAAAATCTTAAAAATTGTCAAACTGATTTTAAGATTTATATGGCAATAAGGGATCAAGAATAGCCAAAAGAAAAAAATTTTTTTTAGATTTATTGGAAAAGTTACAGAGAGAGGAGAGAGACATATTCTATCCACTGGTTCACTCCCCAGTTGGCCACAACGGTCAGAGCTGTGCTGATCCAAAGCCAGGAGCCAGGATCTTCCAGGTCTCCCTCATGGGTGCAGGGGCCCAAGACTTGGGCCATCTTTTACTGCTTTCCCAGCAGAGAGCTGGATCTAAAGTGAAGCCAGCCAGGTCTCAAACAGGTGCCCATATGGGATGCCGGCACTGCAGGCAGTGGCTTAACCTGCTATGCCACAGTACTGGCCTCACCAAAACAATTTAAAGAAGAAAAGCAGGAGGACTTATACGGTCTTATAAAGCCAGTGTCTTACTAGCTTAAGGACAGACATGCAGAACAATGGGACAAAACAGAGCTCAGAAGTAAACTATGCACATAGGTTATTCAGCTTCTGACAGAGAAGCCAAGGTAATTAAATGGTAAAAGGATATTCTTTTCAAGAAATGATAGTATAACTGACTCTCTTTAATGAGTTTTGAAGACAAATTTATGGTTTGCTCTTTGTGATACAAAGATTTTTTAAATTAAGACACAAAAGAGTTTGTTTCTTATAAAAAGTTTATAGTTTCTACGTCTACAATGTGTTTCATGTTAAGAGTTAATCATTCATCTCAGCCCCAACCCCCACAAAACAAAATTGAAGTGGTAATACTAATGTATAATGACAGTATTACTATAACTGGATGTCTTGGGCTGGGAATATTTTCTGTTTCCATGATGGTGCATACATTTATCAAAACTTATCAAGCCTAAAATGTGTGAACTTTTATTATTTAATATTATAGCATAATAAACATGGTGCCTTGGGAATAAACGTAGGTAAATGAAATAGAAAATCAGAAGATTCACTATGAAGACTCAGTACCTGGTAATTGGGACATTTTAAGTTAGGAAGAGATTCAATACAATTGTGTAAACATGGTAATACAGTCTTAAACTCAGAAAAAGTTGCAGGTTTGACTATACAAAAATGGAAAAAAATTCTGTAAAATGATCTAGTTTAAAGAAAGAAAAGCAAATTAAAAGTTTTATACTTCTTAGAGGAGCAAATATATTTTGAAGTGTGAATTTTAAATTGATTTCCTAGGATGAATTTTTCATTAGCAGGTTGTATTATTAGAAACTAGACAACCATGGGGCCAGCGCCATGGTGCAGTAGGTTAATCCTCTGCCTGTGTTGCTGGCATCCCATATGGGTGCCAGTTCTAACTGTACCTCTCAGATAAATCAAATCTTAAAAGAAACTAGACAACCAAACTTTAAAAGTTAAAAGGAAAAAAAGACACCTTTTGTCTAGATAAACAAAAACCAGCATTTGGTTGCTCTGATTCCCATTTCAGTGATGATTAGAGGTGATGGGTATTATTTCAAGTGTTATCCACAATCTCAACAACTGATACATTAATTTCAGAGGATTTTCTTGTTGAGGTATATGAGGTATGACGCAGATATTTTCTTTTAGTGCATTTGCTCTGACGGTTTCTACTCTGTCAGTTACCTTGGGAATGTTAGATAATAATTTAAGTTGCTTTGGTTATAAATGTTCTATTCAATCCCAAGCGTGAGGGTTGAAATAAAAATGTTTCATGGTGTTTGTAAAACAGCTCGTCAGTTTCTTCGTTTCAGAATCCAAGGATATACCTCTAAGAGTTCTGTATTTTAGAAATATATCTCAAATTGAAGTGACTTACTAATAGATGTTTTTGTTACATTTTCACAAAAATTTTAAGCATCAGTATTAAACATCTGAGAAAAATCATGACTTGCTCTATATCCTGATGCTGTTGTTTTCATGTCTGAAATGAAACACATGCAAAATGTCTTTTCTGTAGTGTTAATTTCAAAGAATAACATACATACATACTTATTTGGGTTAATTAAATAGCAGGTTGGGTCACAGTAATAAATATGTAATTCACACTGCTGAACCCCCTTCAATTGTTCAGGCCTAAGTAAAATGCCATGGCAGTAGTTGCAATACCAGACTAGATCAGAGTAATTAATCAGTGTCAAATAGATAGAAAATGACGGATGTTGTTAAGTGTGTGCATTGTGAGGGCTGCAAAGGACACCGTGGAGCCGAGCTGTACCACCAGGTTTTATCATCTGCAGGCGGCTGTTAGTTCACCACAAAGCAGTGCTGCAATTTAATCAAGAGAAAATTGATTTCATTTCAATTCGGTTATGAGGCATTCTTGAAATTTCATTGTTCTGGAGGAAATTTTATTTCCCCACAAAAAGGAAAAACTTAACAAATCATTGTCACTATTAAAGTGTAGGGTTTAGAAATGAAACAAAATACCAGCTGGATACTCCATCATATGAGATGTCACTATGTGTATATGAGAAATAAATAGCCTGATTTAATTTTTTTACATAAAATATTCACATTAAACACGTACAGTTGAGTTTTGCTGGTGTTTCATAAATTAAGCTGAAGACTTAAAGGTCCTATATTGTATCCTACAAGTTTTATAGTTTTAAGATTTTATATTTAAATCTATGATCTTCTTAGTTTGTTAGGATGGTTTTGCATACTCATAGTGTGAGTTGAGATTCACTATTATGAGAATATTTTGTTCTAGCAATATTTGTGGAAAATATTGTCCTTTCATCATTGAATTACATTACCTCTTGGTAAAAATTCAGTTGATTATACAATAGGTTTATTGCTCAATCCAGTTTTCCTACATGGGTGGCAGGATCCCAATTTCTAGAGCCAGAGCCAAGCATTAAACCCAGTCACTCTGATACATGATTCAAGAGTCCTTCCTAATCAGCATTTTAATCACTAGGCTAAAAGCCCATCCCTCTATTATATTGATGTTTGTAGTATATACCAATAGTGTACTAGCTTGATTAATATAACTTTGTAGTACTTTTAGAAATAACTTATTATAATAATTCAAATTTTGTTGTTTATCAAGATCATTGGCTATTCTAGGTCTTCTGTGTTTCCATACAAGTTTTAGGGACAGCCTGTTGATTTCTGCATCAGGTATTTTGAGTAGATTGTACAGAATTAATAAAATTTGGAGAAAGGAACACCTTAAAAATATGAAGTGTTCCAATCCAATGAGTAACTATTTAGTTTTTAACTTCTCTCAATGGTATTCTGTAGTTTTGAGTGTAATAGGTTTTACACATACTTATACTTTTTAGTTATCCATGTCTTAATTGGGGTATTGGGAATGTTGATATTTATTATTATAAGGGTACTTAAGAGTTCTCAGGACAAGTGTATTTTAAAACTACGCATAGATTTCAATTGTTTTTGGCACCAAAATTCCATTTTCTCATCTGTTTCAAGTATCTTTGTATATGGTAAATAGTAAAACTTTTAAAGATTTAAAAAGTAATTAATTGTTTGAAGCAAAAGCAACATTTGTATTGTGGGGTCCCCAGCGTTTGGGGAACTGAAATGTTTACAACAATTGGAAGGGAATGGGAATGTATGGGCAGGTCTTGTGGTACTACTGTGTCACTGTTGGTAGTCTTTGATAAGCTGAAGATAGAGCAACCATTACAAAAACAAAACCAAGAGGTATGGATTATAAGTCAGAAGTAGAGCTAAAGTGAAAGAGAACATTCAGTTGAAATGGGAGAGTAAGAAGAAAACTAAACAGTGAATAAATAGAAAACAAGTGACAAGTGGTAGAATTAAACCCAGTAACACACATTATATGAGACTATTTCAAGTTGTTCATTGGAAAGGAGAATTAAGATATGTTGATTTTGGTGTGAGTTTTAAAAATTTTCTTAAAAAAAATTTTTTTTAACTCACATTTTTGTAAAAAGTCTCCTCATACTTAGTTCTGGCCTTCCTTTAGTATTTCTTATGCTATAAATCTAAAAAAAAAAAATTTTCTGCTTCATTGGAAAAGTCCTTAACTTCACCTTAATGTTAAAACATATTTGCTGAATATTGAACTGTAAGTAGTCTTTTGTTGTCTTTAAGGGCTATTTGTTATAATCAGAAAAGTACATGGATAATCAATTCCACTTTGCAACATACAGAACAGGTTTTTAGAAATCGGTCTTTGCCTTTGAACAGACATGCAATATTTTTGTGTTGTGTCACCTGCCTATGCATTTCTCACTTCCAGTGTCAGTTTCTTAAAAGCCAGCAGCCTTGTCATAGGCCTCTAGAAAATGATTTCCCACCTGTAATTTTTAGTTCCTCAAAATGCTGTTCCCTAAAAGGCTCTCTGCATGTTTTCTCCTCCTCAGATATCATTATTGCACACTCTTTAAAGCTGACCATGACTTTAGCCCTGCTCTCGGATAACTAGTCCTTGTGTGATCATTGCCTTGCCCAGTCCTCGCATTCTTGAGACACGTGCCTAACACATGGTGTAGCTACCTGTCATCACCTTGACTGTTAACTCTGATGGCAAGAAACCTGTCTTCCACCCCACCCCCGCCCCATATGCCCTCGGATTCCAGAGTTCAATTAAACCGCCTGATCAAACCCTAGGTAGCCACTGTATTTAGCTCATAAGGATATCATACTGTGGTACAAAAACTAATGAAGCAAAACTTCTCTAATAAGTGGTCAATTTTAAAAATAACTAAAGTTTCAGGTAGTGCAGTGTATCATGACAAAGAGAAACCTGCTTGGTAAACATTATTCTCTTTTCTGCTAAACTGTACTCCTTAAGTTCTTCAACTCATTTTTTGCTTTTCTTTTCATAGGTGAAGCCTTGAATGGAAGAATTACAGTTCACAAGAATAAGAAAGATCCACGTTCTCTCATTGTGACCCTTGCATTGAATAATTCAACTCAGACTTACAGTCTTCAGTGAAAAAAAAAAATTGTGAAAAACACAGCTGCGTTAGTTTTTCACATGGGGAGCGTGTGGGCCAGTTGATGGGTGCTGGGCTCAGCTGAGGGAGGTGACCAGCTAATCCTGCTGGGCCACCTCAGTCGTTTATCCGCAGACGTCTGCTCAGCTGGATTTAAGCAACCATAACCTTCACAGTACGCTTATCAGTATTGAACATTTCAGTTGGCCTATATTTGGAACAGATAAAGGCTTTTGTTTTTACTGTGTTTCTTACTATAAATTTTAATCAGTAATAATTGGTTATTTGGATGTTTTATTAAACTAATAACACAAGGTAATGTACATTTTATTGAGGATTTCCTGAGTGCTAGAATGTCAGAAGACAATAGAGACGAGCAAGTATAGGGACTAGAATACAGACAAGAGCATCAGCCTTCTCAGCCCAACCATATTTGAAGACAGCTTAGTTGCTCACCCCCGTAGCATTCCTGTACTTCTCATTTTGTATTCCTTCCCTCTTTGTGCATATGCATTAGCCAGATATTTCTAGTATTGCCCAGGAAATCTAATTTCAATATGTGTCCTCAGTTTCATAAGAATTTTTAAACGGGATAAATGTGTACTTGTTTACTAATACATTGCCTTTTTCAAACTAAATTTATGTGCAGAGATAAACACGTAAGTGTTAATATACTCAATAAAAATGTTATTTGCAAGTATTGATTTAATTTGAAACATGGAGTGGAGCACATTCAAAAAAATGTATACAACTGCTAACATTAAAAATATTTCAGTATTAAGGTCTTTGTGAAATCAGAAGCAATTAAAACAAGTCTTAACAAAGGGATCGTTTTTAGAAAATTGGGTTTTTGTCAAAACACAGTGTACACAGGCAGCTTAAAGTGCTGTTGAAAAGCATAAGCTGTGAGGTCAGTGACAAGTTCAAACTGTGACTGCAGCTCGTACTTGCTGCGTGTGTGATCTTTGTCACTTTCCTGAACGTCTTGCTGCCCCATGAGCGTGCCACTCTGAGTTTATGCACTGCAAGTATGTAGATCCGTGCCTGGCACATTGAAAACACTCAGTAAATGTTAGGTGGTGCTGTTATGTGAAATTTTCTTCTGGTCCAGCCACAGTTAGTGGATCTCAGTTTTCAGCTTGCCTTCCCAGGCTAGGTCATTCTATTTTGTGTACCTAAGCATTTTCTGAGAACGACAGCATCCAAATGTTCGCAATTGGAATTTATGCCATTAAACTGCTCTGAAAAATAAGTATTTTATAGCCCTTGACAGTGATCCAGTGTCTTTTTACTCTGTGGCAGATGGACATTTATAGATAGCAATTTACTGTGTCCCAGAGATTTGATTTGATTTGATTTCCTTTAAGAAATTACCTTTTTCTCCTGTTTTCCCTTGTGAAAACAAACCTTTTTATGTTAATGTGTGGCATCCATCTGAGTATGATAGTCACCTGTATTAACAATGTGTTGAGAAGCAAGAGAGTGCTTCGGAAGGGGTGTTCCAAGAATACAGCACTCTTGAGGGAGTACACATTGCCCAGACTGGTCTGATAGCCACAGCTACTACTGAACACACTTCAAGAGTGGGATATCTGAAATGTAGCAAGGGAAGTTATCCATTTGAACTCAGTCTACAGGAGTCTCCCCATTCATTCTATAAAGTGGGAGAAGCTAGGGTAACAGAATTGCTAAGAACAATCAACACTGAGAAATGAAAACCAGATGGATGACATGCCACTTAGCTCCTAGTGGCAGAGCAGGAAACTCATTTAAGCTGCTGGGCTGTGGCATAACCCAAAATGTCCAGATATTTAGATTTTTCTGTATAGCAGAACAAAAATGTGTCAAGTTAACTGTCAGAATTCTGGCTACACTTTAAGGGAATTGCAAAAACAATGTAGCTTACAAATGTAGTTTATATTTGAAATCTCCGAAAGATACCAACTGGAGATGAACGGCACGGTCAGCGAGACAGTTGAGGTCGAGCATTGCCTAGAACAGAGATGGAGAGCTAGAGCCCTGGGAACTGTTGTGCTAAAGTTTTCTTGGCACACAACCACACTTAACTGTGGACTGCTGTAGCAGCTCTTGCACCACCTTGGCCAAGGTGAGTCACTGCAACAGAGACCATATAGCCCACAAGTCCTGGCACTCACAAACACACTTTACTAGCTGGGCTTTGTCAGAAAGTCTTCCCACTCTTAGCCTATGGCTTAATATCTTGTAACTGCCCCTTCAGGCTTATAAGAGTAGCAAGTTAATCACTAATGGTGTTTAGAATACATGTGTCTTAGAACTGAGAGATGTGACAATAGGGAGGTAAATTCTGAGTGAAACAAGTTTAGAAAACTTAGGAAAAGTAAATCTGGTTTTGGTTGCAACCAAGAAAGGACAACTGCGATGTGGGCAGAGGTAGCTAATACTGAAGTAAAATGTACCTCATTAGTGGTCACGGCAGAGAATCTGCACAGGGCAGCAGGACTGTGTAGCCCCCCTCCCCCCCCGCCAACATTGAACTAAGCAACTGGAGGTGCCCTGTTTATGAAGGCAAGATTGACCGAAACTTAAATTTCTTTTAAAATTAATATTTACGTACATGAAACAGATGTCTTGAATTGTAATGTTTAAGGCTCTACATTTATGTAACAAATTGAAGCTTTGTTTCAGCTGATTATCCACTCGATTTGAAAGTTTTAATAGAAACAAATGTACAGACAGAACTTTTCTCAGCTAGGTAGTTGAACTCTGCCTATGAACTAGGAAATAACAGGAGTAACTTCTGAGGCTTAGAGTATTTACAGTGGCCCTGGGTGTATATGAGGGCTCTGCACCCAGAACTGCCAACGTTAAGAGGAACAGTTGGGAACTCGGATCAGTGGTTTCTAGCCTATCTTAACGCTTCCTTGCTGGGCTGTTTGATGCTCGTGTTGTACTGAGGCATGAGGACTAGAGCAAGATCAAGACCCTGCGTAGCTATCAGCAGAAACTTTGCTAGACTGTACGCTCATCTTGTTTGCTCGAAAGGGTAAACTTCTCCAGGCAGAATGATCAATAACAATGCACTTTCAAATGTCTTAATTCACTTGACCTCTTCAATAAAGTCTTAAGGGGGCAGAAATCAACAAGAAGCAGTTATGGTCTCAACATTTTGGCTAACATGGAGCAGTTAGCATTCATTTAGTTCTAGAGTGTAGCTAAGTACACACAAAAAAGTTGAGGGGCTGGTGCTGTGGCATATCGGGTAAAGCCGCCACCTGCAGTGCTGAGGTACCATATGGGTGCCAATTGGAGTCCCAGCTGCTCCACTTCCAATCCAGCTGCCTGCTAGTGCACCTGGGAAAGAAGTGGAAGATGGTCCACATCCTTATGCCCTTTTACCCACGTGGGAGACTGGGAAGAAGCTCCTGGCTTCAGATCAAGCCAGCTCTGGCCATTGCAGCCATTTGGGAAGTGAACCAGTGGGTAGAAGACAGACATCTCTCTCTCTTTCTCTGCCTCTAAATCTTTCAATTTTTTTTTTAAAAGGAAAGGTTGGTTGTAATTAAAATTGAAGATAATGGTTTAACAATTAGTAAAGGAGGTAGTTTAACAAATTATAGCATACTCATTTCATGGAATTTTATTCAGTCAGTATCATTACCAAGCCCTTGTGGCAACATGGAAAAGCTCATGTTGTAAATGCTACATAAAACAAAATAACTTCATGTGTCTGATTACAAAAAAAAAAAAAAAAAAAAAAGATATAAAGTACTAGGAAAAAAATGTTAGATTGGATTATGACTATTACCTATACTTTGTGATGTTATGTATCTTTGATAAAATATGGTTTTTAAAAAACTTAACCAAGTAACTAAAATAGTCTTACACAGTGTTGATACCACAAGTGAACCCCCTGGCCACCCACCCCCACCCCCGCTCAGAAGGAAGGTGGAAGCCCAAGACCCCTGCTTATTTGTGGGAGGACCCACGCTCCCTCTCTGCCAACACTCCCAGCCTTAAAACCACTGCTTTGGGACCATCAGAACTAAGAATGCCCTTTATTCCAATTCATTTCACCCAGCGCATTCTCCGTTTGTCATCTCTATGCCATTCTTCATATCCCCTTTTCTGTGGAGCATCTAGCTCTCTGGCAAACGTCTTGAGTGGCGACTGTCCTCTCCCTGTACACTGGGAGGTGAAGTAGATGCGTCCTTGCTCTTGGTTGCCAACCATAGACCATCTTCCCCGCCTTGTTTACATCTTCAATCTCGTCATCAAGACACTAACCACCTTGCTTTGTCTCTATCATACTCCTTCCCCTACATCACTCACCCTCATTCTTTAAAAATGTAGCTCCTAACTCAGCCACACTGCCGCTGTTTAACCAGCGAGTCCCTGTCTAATTTGGATGATCCTCTGCCCTGCACTGGATAATCTTGCCTGGCCTTCATCTTTTCCTCCCTTTCTCCTATCTGATCACTCTCCAAGACTGGCCATGACTCAGAATTCCAACTCCTGCATGATCTCAATTTTAAGTACCGTTTGAACTGCTGGCTTCAGCTCACTCTCCAGCAATCCAACTCCACCAAAACTAAAATCCGTCGATTCTTACATTGTCCCTCCTCACTTCATATTTGCATTTGCTACCTTGCCCAGTTTAGAATCCATAGTTTATCACTATCACACTCCCTTTCATACAGTTTTAACCCCTTGCTGCTCTTTCACTCGCCTATATCAGCCAAAGCACAAGCCTACTTTAAGGCAAATCCGTAACCACCTGTGCAGCTGCTGAGGCTGAAGGGAAACACCCGGTTGCCCTGTCTCCAGGTGGTATCTGTGCTGTGTGGAAGTCTGCCCCGATCCAGTTAGTCTCCCACTCCCCATAGACTGTTCATACCTTTTCCCCTCAAACCTCCAACACTTCCCCCTCATTTTTACTTCCAGCTGAATTCCTTGTTTCCTAGGCCTCTGAGGAAGAACCAAACAGGAGGATTCCCACAGGCTGTCGCATTCCCCGACTTTATGTCCTTACACTGCCCCCAACCTATGCCTGTGGGTGAACCTAGGCTACTTCTGGACAAGGCTGGCAGCTCCCTGTTACTCCAAGATGTGGGTCAGCATTTCTCCCCTCCCCCTTGTATCACCACACTGTCAGAACTGCTCCCCAATTAGCATATAAATAGGCTATCATTTCTCCTCTCTCCAAAAGAATTCTCTTGACTCCACTTCCTCCTGCCCCTGCCACATTTCCAATTTGCCCTTTACAGTAAGCTCACTCAAAGAAGTGTTGTCTATGCTGTTGGTTTTCTCTTCCTATGATTTGAGTTGTGACTTATATATATACAATAAGATGTACACATTTTTAATAGGGTGAATTTTGACAAATGCATATGCCCATGAAACCATCACCCCTAATAATACTCAGAAGGTTTCCTTCAACGTTTCCTATGCCAGCTTGCATTAAACAGTTATCTGTCATCTTCCTGATCTGACTTCTATCAATATAAATTTGTTTTGCACGTGGAAAACTTCATGTACGTGGTATCTCAGTCTGTGCTGCTCTAACAGTGTCATAGACTGGGTAATTTAACAAGAACAGAAATTAATTTCCTTGCAGTTCTGGGGCTGGAAAGTGCAAATCAAGTCTCCGGCAGGCTCAGCGGTCAGGCAAAGGCTGCCGTCTGCCTCCTGCTGGAGCCTTGTTGGAGCACCCTCCAGAGGGAAGGGTGGATGTGTCCTCACAGGACTGAGGGCAGGAAAGCCATGGCTGCATAAAGCTGCTTCTAAAGGGCCTTCGTCTCATTTCTAGGAGAGCAGCCCTCATAGTCTAAGCACCTCTTACAGGCCCCACCCCTCAAGACCATCCCATTGGCCACTAAATTTCAACCCCTGAATTTCGGAGGGGCCACATTGAAGCCACAGCAAATGGAAGCAGTTAGTGCATTCTCGCAAGTAGCTGGATTGGAAGTGGAGTAGCCAAGACTCAAACTGGGGCTCATATGGGTTGCTGGCATCGCAGGCAACACCTTAACCTGCTGCACCACAGAACTGGCCCCTCATCTCACCTTTACATGTTGGCAATTTAGCCATGTGATCTTTTTTCTATCCATCTTCCTTGAATTGGTGATTTTTATGTAGTCTGTTTTATTTTTTATTTTTGTTATTAAAGAGAGAAAAAGAACTCCCACACACTGGCTCATCCCCAAATGGCTGCTATGGCCAGGGCTGAGCCAAATCACAGCCAAGTGCTGGAAACACAATCCAGGTATCCCACATAGGTGTCAGGAAACCAATTACTTGAACCAGCACTGCTGCATCTCAGGGTCTGCATTGGCAGGAAGCTGGAGTCAGGAGCTGGAGCTGGGACTTGAACTCTGGTATCCTACCTGGATGCCTGCCTCAGTCTTATAAATACCTAGAAACGCATGGCTCCTCAGTATGTATCTCCATTCATTTATCTTCCACTGGAAGTCTCATCAGCTGCTTACATGATACCTCTACTTAAACATCTGATGGTCTTCTCAAACTTAACATATTAAATTTCTGAATTTCTGATCATGTCCCAAACCAACCCTATCCTTGCTATCTTCTTGGCTCATGTCACTTAAAGGAACTACAGGACAGAAACCTTGAAGCCATCTTTGACCCCTTTTTCTTTCTCACTCCACACCCAAGTTGGTTTGCAAATGCTACAAGATCTTCAACATACATCCAGAATCAAAATATGTCTTACTACTTTCACGGCTGCCACCTTTGTCCAAAACACCACTGTCTTTCACCTAGATCATTGGTTCCCAATGACCCTGGTAACTTCCTACAAACCCTTGCAGGCAGTCCAGGTGGGCAAAAGCATTTTGCCACAGTATTCAGACGTTGTTTGTCCTTTTCACTCGATTAACAAGTGCACTGATGGGCAAAATTCTGGGCGCAAAACTGCTGACTCCCTATCTAAATCAAGGCATCAAACTGTACTAGTAGCCACCAAATTATTCATTATCACATAGTCCCTTTAAAATATACTTGAAGAAGCTGGAGAGAAAAAAAGACGAGGGGTGGACATTGGTGGCACAGGTTATAGCCCCTGCTTGGGACACCCAGTTTCCTCATCAAAGTGCTAGTTCAAGTCCCAGTTCCCCAGCTCCCTACTCCTGCCAATGCACCTGGGAAGACTGCAGAAAATGGTTTAAGTATTTAAGTCCACGCTATCCACGTGGGAGATCCAGATGGAGTTCCTGGCTCCATCTTCAGCCTGGCCCAGCCCTGGCTGATGCAGGCATTTGGGGAGTAAAACAGACGGAAGCTGTGTTTCTCCCTGTCACCCTGCCTTCCAAATTAATAAAGCTCTTTAAAGTGTGAGGGGCTGGGCATTTGGTGCAATGGTTGGGATGCCCACGTCCCATATCAGAGTGCTTGGGTTTAAGACCTGGCTCCGCTTCTAAACCCAGCTTCCTGCTATGCACACCCTAGGATGCAGCAGGTACTTGGGTCCTTCACCCACGTGGAGATCTGGGCTGAGTTCCTGGCTCTTCTGGCTTCAGCCTGGCTTAATCCTAGTTGTTGCAGGCACTTGAGTAAACCAGGAGACTCTCCTTCACGCTCACTCTTTGTGTGTGTGTGTGTGTGTGTGTTTGCTTTCGAAAGATATTTTTTAAAATATGAGTCTTACTAAGTAACAAGATGAAAGACTTCACAGAGCGGTCAGTGAAGTGAGCAGAGCTGGATTTACAGAACATGCTGCCGGGAAGCAGCAGGCAGCCAGGACAGCTGGAAGCTGCCAGGAGCATCAGGTCTGCCGTAACAGCACTGCCATCTTGGCCATAGGCATGGAGCAGCAGTTCTTTCTTTTTGCCCCCGTGATCCAGTTGGCTTTCCCAGGTACATGATTTGCATGTCTATGCAGAGCCGGAGAGCCTGCACCACCCTTAGCTCTTGGACTTTCCCATTGCCCTGGGGCAACCCTCCACAAAAGGCACTGTGCCATTGGATTTGAGAGCTATAAATACATATATAAATTATATATTTATATATATAATTATATATATTATATTTATAATATATAATATACAATTTTTTTTAAAAAAAATTTTTTTTGCATGAAAGAATGACAAACCTTGGCATATATTCCCTAAAGAGCGGAAAATGAGCTTCAGAACTTCAAATAAAACTGATAGTACTTATTAATGGCAAAACGCAAGCTTTTAATCAAATAACTGAATGTATCCACTAGTGTGAGCTTGAGGGCTATGCAATTCTCAAAGGCTTTGAGACTAATGGTGGATTTTTTTTTTAAGATTTATTTGTTTATTTGAAAGTCAGAGTTACACAGAGAGAGGAGAGGCAGAGAGAGAAACAGGTTTTGCATCCTCTGGTTCACTCCTCAGATGGCCACAACAGCCGGAGCTGCACCAATCCAAAGTCAGGAGCTTCTTCCGGTCTCCTGCATGGGTGCAGGGGCCCAAGGACTTGGGCCATCTTCTACTGCTTTCCCAGGCCACAGCAGAGACCCAGATCAGAAGTGGAGCAGCTGGATCTCGAACCGGCACCCATATGGGATGCTGGCACTTCAGGCCAGAGCATTAACCCACTTCACCACAGTGCCGGCCCCAAATGGTGATTTTTTTTTTTTAAGATTATATAATGTATGTGTCAACATTTGGAAGCTCTGTGTAACCCAGTAAACTAATGGGCAATGCTACTAATGTTACCAACATCCATTCAAAGGGCAAGACATACTACTGGATTTTTCAAACTTTTTAGTATAATAATTTAACAGACACAGGAGTTTGGCATTGTGGGTGGCTCAGCTGGAAAAGCTGCAGCCTGGGATGCTTCATGTCTCAGCTGCTCCACTTTTTTGGTTTTTTTTTTCAAAGATTCATTTATTTATTTGAAAGAGTTAGAGAGAGAAGGAAAGGCAGAAAGAGAGAGAGAGGTCTTCCATCCGCTGGTTCACTCCCAGATGGCCCCAACGGCTGGAGCTGCCCCAATCCGAAGCCAGGAACTTCTTCCGGGTCTCCCATTGGGTGCAGGGGCCCAAGGGCTTGGGCCATCTTCCACTGCTTTCCTAGACCATAGCAGAGAGCTGGTTTGGCAGTGGAGCAGCCGGGACTAGGACCGGCGCCCATATGGGATGCCAGCGCTGCAAGTGGAGGCCTTACCTGCTATGCCACAGGCCAGCCCCAAGCTGCTCCACTTTTGACCCAGCTCCCTACTAATGGCCTGGAAAAAGCAGCAGAAGATGGCCAAAGTGCTGCCACCCAGGTGGGAAAGCTCGAAGAAGTTCCAGCCTCCTGGCCTTGGTCGGGCCCAGTCCTAGCCGTTACAGCCATCTGTGGAGTGAACCATTGGATAGAAGATTCTCTCCCCACCCCACCCCACCCTGTAACTCTTACAAATAAATAAATGTTAGAGACAGACAGACATAGACAGGGACACAGAGAGATCTATCTGCTGGTTCCCTCTCCAAATGCTACAACAGCCATGGCCAGCGGTCTTGCCAAAGCTAGGAGCCAGGAACGATTTCCGAGTCTGCCATGTGGGTGGCAGGGACCCAGCTACTTGAGGTGTCACCACTGTCTCCCAGGGTGTGCATTAACAGGAAGCTGAAGCCGGCACCACGGCTTAATAGGCTAATCCTCCGCCTAGCGGCGCTGGCACACCGGGTTCTAGTCCCGGTCAGGGTGCCGGATTCTGTCCCGGTTGCCCCTCTTCCAGGCCAGCTCTCTGCTGTGGCCAGGGAGTGCAGTGGAGGATGGCCCAAGTGCTTGGGCCCTGCACCCCATGGGAGACCAGGAGAAGCACCTGGGTCCTGCCTTCGGATCAGCGCAGTGTGCTGACTGCAGTGGCCATTGGAGGGTGAACCAACCTCAAAAGGAAGACCTTTCTCTCTCTCTCTCACTGTCCCCTCTGCCTGTAAAAAAAAAACAAAAAAACAAAACAAAACAAAAAAAACAGGAAGCTGAAATCTGGAACGAGGCCAGGACATGGACTCAGGCTCTCGGGGTGGAACGCAGGGGTCCCCATGCCGACCAAGCATCTGTCCCAAATCACTGGATTTTCAAGTAATACAAAATTTAATAATTTGGTGTCAGATGCCCACATTGTATCAGACCTTTAAGAAAGCTGTCAAATTTTTGTTCAGTGTTAAAGATTATCTGCATGAGGCTATGGGTATCTGACCCAACGCAGAAGCAGTCATGAGAATCCAGCCATGTTCTTGTAAAAGGAGACGTAAAGAGATTTGTAAAAATACTGCACACTACCACTCTCCTAAGAGGTTTTTGTTTTGAAAAATATATTTCCATATAATTTCTGCTAATTTGCAAGGGCTTTAAAAAATAATCATTTATCAGTTGTAATTTCTAGTAAGAGGGTTTTATGAACATACAGAATTAAAGCCAAGTTTAGGAGCAGGCAATTGGCCTGGTAGTTAAGATGCCTAGACCCCATGTTAGAGTACCTGGATGTGGTAGAAGGCTCTGGTTTCAGATTTTAGCTTCCTGCCAATACAGACTATGAGGAGAAGGCATTATGGCTCAGATGGCTGGGTTCCTGTCACCCCTGGGGGAGGACTGCATTGAATTCCTGGCTCCTGACTTAGGCTTGGCCCAGTCCCAGATGTTGCGTTTGGGGATTGAACCAGTAGATGGAAGATCCCTGTCTCTGCACCTTTTGAATTAAAAAAATCCCAAGTGTGTGAAAGAAATCTAAAACTCCATGCAGTTTTTTTTCATAATATGAATTTCGTATGAACTTTTTGAAGACCTCTTATATTAATAGACATAACACCCATAAAAGCTCTTTAAGATTCTAAATATTTATGAATGTAAAAGTTTCCTGAAATGAAGATGGTTGGACTTGGAGCTGGTGTCATGTCACAGCAGGCTGAGCTGCTGCCGGCAAGCCCCGCATCCTACATGAGTGCCAGTTCGAGTCCCAGCTCCTCCACTTACCATCAGCTTTGTGATAATGCACCTGAGAAAGCAATGGAAGATAATCTGAGTGCTTGGCTCCGGATGGAGTTCTAGGTTTCTGGCTTTAGCCTGGCCCAGCCCTGGTTGTTACAACCATTTGGGGAGTGAACCAGCAGATGGAAGCCCTCACTTGCTCTTTCCCTCTCTCTTGACTTTGCCTTTCAAATAAATCTTTTATAAAAGTAGTCTGAGATAAATCACAAGACCCTCTGAGTTGGTTTTTCTGCTTCTGATCTACCCAATTACACCCTACTTCAGTCTCAATATATCAACCAGTGTTCCTTTAAAAATCCGATCATTGTTCCTGTACTCAGGCACTCCCAGAGGCTTTCCGCGCCACTCAGAATGAAAGCTCAAGTCCTGACATTTGCCGCAAAACCCTGCACAGTGAGTGCTCTGAGGCCTCCTCCTGCCATCCTGCACCCACCTCCAGGCATACTGGCCCAGCCTGCAGTCCACGCACCGGACACTCTCACTTCTGTTTGCCATTGCTCCTTTCACCTGTATAGCTTCTCCCCAGATAGCCACAGAACTGGCTCCCTCACCTCCTGCAGGCTTGGCTCAGAGGTCAACTTCTCCACAGTTTCTGTGACTGGCCAATTTAAAGTTGCAGGTCACCCATGCATTCCCCAATCCCCTCCCTTCACGATTTTTCTCATTGTACTTCTTACCATCTAAAGTACCAGATCTTGTGTGTGTGTGTTTAAAGATTTTTTTATTTGAGAGGTAGAGCTACAGAAAGAGGGAGAGACAGAGAAGTCATCCATCTGTTGGTTCACTCCCCAGTTGACCTCAATAGCTGGAGCTGGGATGATCTGAAGCCAGGAGCTTCCTCCAGGTCTCCCACTTGAGAGCAGGTACCCCAGCACTGGCCACATTCTATTGCTTTCCCAGCACATTAGCAGGGAGCTGGATCAGAAGATGAGCAGCTGGGACAGGAACCAGTTCCCGTATGGGATGCCACACTGCAGGCAGAGGTGTTAGCTCACTATGTCACAGCACTAGCCCCAGTACTACATGTTTTACCTCAAGATCAGTATCTGTTTTTTTTTTTTAAGATTTATTTTATTTATTTGAAAGACAGAGTTACAGAGAGAGGTAGAGACAGAGAGAGAGGTCTTCCATCCGTTAATTCACTCCCCAAATGGCCACAATGGCCGAAACTGCACCGATCTGAAGCCAGGAGCTTCTTCTGGCTCTTCCACGTGAGTGCAGGGGCCCAAGGACTTGGGCCATCTTCCACTGCTACCCAGGCCACAGCAGAGAGCTGGATCAGAAGAGAAGCAGCCAGGACTCGAACCGGTGCCCATACGGGATTCCAGCGCCGCAGGCAGAGGATTAACCTAGTGTGCCACGGCACCGCCCCAATCTGTGTTTTTTCTTTCTCCCACTAGAAGGCAAATTCCAGGAGGACAGGGATCTTTGTATCATTAACTGCCGTGTTATGCAGTGGCACATAGTAGGAACTTAGTATCTGTTGAATGGATAAATAAATGTAGGATTTACTGGCCAATAGTCCAGACTGGTATTTTCCTATAATTTTCCAATGATACCTGGGCAGTTCTTTTCTTGTTATCCTATATCACTTACTTTGTTTTGCCTTTCTCTAGTAGGATACCTCTTACATACCAATAGTATATGCTTATATTTTTTTTCTTCCACCACTGTGATATTTTAAAAATTCAGAATGGAAAATCATTGACTATTCTGAGCCCACATATGGGTTTGCCTATGGATGTATCATTTAATCAACCTATCATTTATATAGCTTTGAGTTGACTTGTGTATTGATTCTTTCCAAAATGTTGATAATCTGGTATATTCTAGAATTGGCAAAGGCTAATCCTGCTGTTTATGGTATGAAATGACTTATATATATTTACAGCTTCCTTTAAAATATATAACAGTGGTGAGCATTCGGCACAGCGGTTAAGACTGCTCCGGGGGCTAGTGCTGTGATGCAGTGGGTTAACTCCCTGGTCGGAAGCGCTGGCATCCCATATGGGCGCCTGTTCGAGACCCAGCTGCTCCACTTCCAATCCAGCTCTCTGCTATGTCCTGGGAAAGCAGTGGAAGATGGCCCAGATCCTTGGGCCCCTGCACCCATGTGGGAGACCTGAACGAAGCTTCTCGCTCCTGGCTTCAGATCGGCATAGCTCCAGCCATTGTGGCCAATTGGGGAGTGAACCATCAGATGGAAGACCTTCCCCTCCCTTTCCTTCCCTCCCCCTTCCTGTCTTTCTCTCTCTCTCGTCCTCTCCTCTCTCTGTGTAACTCTAACTTTCAAGTAAATAAATCTTAAAAAAAAGAAAGACAGCTCGTGATGCCCCCTTTCCACATCAGAGTGCTTTGTTAGGTTCCTGCTCCTCCTCTGCTTCTGATCCAGCTTTTGACCAATGTGCACCTGCAGAGGCAGAAGATGGTTCAAGTACTTGGTTCCTGCCACCCAAGTGGGAGACCTGGATGAAGCTCCCAGCTTCTGGCTTCAGCCTGCCCTCCCCCTCCCCCACTGGCTGTTGTGGGCATTTGGGGAGTGAACCACCAGGTGCAAGATCTCTCTTGCTCTCTCTCTCTCTCACTCTACCTTCCAATTCTGCCTTTCAAAAAAAGAAATCTTTTTTTAAAACAATTTCTTCAACACAACACTACAGAGGCTGGTGCTGTCGCGTAGCGGGTAAAGCCGCTGCCTGTAGTACTGGCATCCCATATGGACGCCGGGTCAGGAGTCTGAGACAGGTATCAAACTCAGGTACTCCCCCACTATAGCATGCGGGCATCTTAAATTCTAAGCTAAATGCCCACTCCTGAAATGGATATTTTGAGAAGCATTATTTTAACTGATAGACTAGGCTCATCCCATAGGCTTCAAAGAGCAGGTGCAGCACTAAAGAGCCAATGACAGGGCCGGCACTGTGGTGTAGCGGGTAGAGCCGCCACCTGCAGTGCTGGCACCAATTTGAGTCCTGGCCGCTCCACTTCTGATCCAGCTCTCTGCTATGGTCTGGGGAAGCAGAAGAAGATGGCCCAAGTCCTTGGGCCCCTGCACCTGTGTGGGAGACCCGGAAGAAGCTCCTGTCTTCAGATGAGCACAGCTCTGACTGTTGCAGCCAATTGGGGAGTGACCCAGTGGACGGAAGACCTCTCTCTTTCTGCCTTTTCTTAGAGTAAATCTTTCAAATGAATAAATAAATCTTTAAAAAACCTGGATATACTGATGCTAATTATTAGAAACAATTTTATAAAAATCTCCAACAGATAACTTTGTTTTTAACTGATAAGGGTTTATAACACTGAGAGAAAGGGGTTTTTTTGGCATAGTGGTTTTCTCCCCATCTCTATTCTAAAGGATTTTGAAGGAATAAAACCTATTGTGTAGATCAAGGTTTGCCTCAAAAATGTCTTTGGAAAGTAAACAGCACATTTTCCCCATTTTTGACACTGGAGCGGAGATCTCATTAACGCAAATGGCACTCCAGGTCTGTCTTTCATTTAGAGAAAGCGACAGTGTGTGTGTGTGTGTGTGTGTGTGTGTACACACCACTCTCTCTCTCCAGTGAATCTCCTGCTGGGAACCCTAATAGGATTTCTTCCCCTTACACCTCTGCTTGCCCTGGCTCCTCATGCTGTTCTATGGTGTTCTGTTTAATGAAACAAGTCCTGTGATCCAAGAGGAACAACAAGAAAGGATCCTATCTTTTTTTAAATAGAAAAAGGTGTACCTGAGAGAGTTCCAAGCTCTGCTCTACTGTTTCCTGACGTGTTGTTAGCAAAGTTTGAGGACAATCCTGAATATCCTTAACCAGGAAGCTCACAAATGCCACTCCACTTAATCTCAAAAACTCAGCCACGGCTGGGCAGATCCCATCGCATACATGTCCGTTTAGTCTTAATAACGCTGAAAGACATCAGCTGGGAGGGGCTGTGGCAGAGGAGGAAAAGCAGAAGGGAGAGTAGGAATGCTATTTTTCTTTTCTTCTTTTTTTTAAGATTTATTTCTTCAAAAGGCGGAGTGACAGAGAGGGCAAGAATGAGAGATAGGGAGAACAGAGAAGAGGGTAAATGGGGAGGGGAAAGGAAGGGGAAGGAAATGTAGATCTTCTACCCACTGGTTCATTCCCTAGATGACCACACAGCTAGGCTAGGTCAGGCTGAAGCCAGGAGCCAGAAACTCCATGCAGATCTCCCACGTGAATGGCAGGAGCCCAGGTACCTGGGTCATTTTCCTCTGCCCTACCGGGTTCATTGGCAGGAAATCAGATTGGAAGCAGAGCAGCAGAGTCTAACAGTGCTTCAGTATAGGAGGTGGTATCTCAAGTGGTGGCTTAACCTACTGCACAACACCAGCCCCCCATCATTTTTATTAGAGAGAACTTGGAACACAAACTCGTGTGGGTGGACTGAGCGATTGAAGTCTTTGTGTGAAATATTGAAAGTAACACTATGAAAGGAAGAATAGTAATGCATATTGAAGTCCGAGTTGTACAAGCAAACTGAATCCTCTTCTATCATGGACAAAGTTAATCATAGTTAATGTCTAAAATGGGTGTATTAAAAAACAGATATAAACATTATCTAGGGATGTAAAAGTGACTACAAGAAACATTTAAAACAAAAATTGCTTAATTAAAAGAGGTTAGTTCTGCAGATGAGTTGGGTTGGAAAGAACTGAGACAAGGGTAGGGGCCAGTGCTGTGGTATATCCCATATGGGCACAGGGTCGTGTCCCTGCTGTTCCTCTTCTGATCCAGCTCTCTGCTTAAGGCCTGGGAAAGCAGTAGAAGATGGCCCAAGTGTTTAGGTCCCTGCACCCACATGGGAGACCTGGCTCCTGGCTTTGGATTGGCTTAGCTTTGGCCATTGTGGTTATATGAAGAATGAACCAGTGGATAAAGGACCTTTCTCTCTGTCCCTCTGTCTGTAACTCTAACTCTCAAATAAATAAAACTTTAAAAGAATTGAGACAAGGGCATTTTTTTACTATAATAGTACCTTCTTGTTTGTTGACATTACAATAAAGTGTACATGCGTATGTGGATAGAGATTATATATACATATATGTATATGTATACACACACACACACACAGCCTAGGATGGAATCCAAACTGGTGTAGATCTGACTCATCTGAGAGCTGAGCTGGGGCAGGAGAGAATGGATCATGTCTGACTCAGGGCTGACACATCAGCTTTAGCTGTTGGCCTTGTTTAGCCATGGGTGATGAGCAAGAAGATTAGAGCAGCCTCTAGATGTCCTGATGTTGTGGTCTTGTTGTAAAGAGCTGGATAACAGACAGGAACCATCTCATGGTAATAAACAGCGTCACAAAGTGGGGTTTTGTTACTGAGTCATTGCCATGTCTTTCGAATGGCCTAGAGAAACTGTTCTCTCCTGGGTGAGTCACCTGTAGAGGACTGTAGATACAGAACACCTTTAGGACATAGAGAGAACTTTCTTCTCCTTAGCCTTGTACCAAACATGTCACACTCCAGAAAGAGACAGCTTGATTTACAAGGTGCTTGCTGTCTATGCTTGAGTTGGAAGAGAAGCGTAACTGGTCAAGGTGAGTTTGGAAATCTCTATTCTTTTCTATTCCTGGCTTTAATGGCTTGTTCCCTGGTGCAGGTCTGTGAGCTATTTGCGATGATTGGTCCCCAAGGAGATTTATTCAGAAGACAGATCCCTAGGCACCATCCGTGGAGATTCTAATGCTCGAGGTCTTGAGTGGTGCCTTCTGGAATCTGGAGTGATTCTGATGTGCAGTCCAGGAGTGGGAACCATTGCTTTAGTCCGGTCCAGATTTTAGAGCCCTTGCCACAATCTTAGGAAACAAAGGACGAAGGTCCAAAAGCAAATCATTTTTCTCAAAATCACACCAAGAGTGGAGTGATCGTTTTAAGCATATGTGCCCACTGGAGAATCTGGTGAGTGTTTAACATCCAGGGGTCCACACACAGGTCTTACTCCCCTCAAAGAAGCCCTGATTCAGACCCTTTGCCAGTTCTATTGCTGTAAGTATGCTGACATTTGCTGATCTGAAGCTGCCAACATGACATCACTGAATGTGGAGTTGGGAAGAGATGCTCAGGGACACATTAGAGCACAGATTACAGTCAAACGTAGGGCAACAATTAGGCAATGCCAAGGTACCTTTATAATATCATCTATTCAACTGGAAGTTTATAGGGGCAAGTGTTTGGCTCAGTGGTTAAGGCACTACTTGGGATACCTGCATCCAATTCCTTGAGTGTCTGGGTTTGATTCCTAGTCCTCACTCAAGGAGGCTGCAAGTAATGACACAGTGATTGGGTCCCTGCTGCCTACATGGGAGACCTGGATTGGATTCTCAGCTGCCAGGCATCTGGGGAATGAACTAGAGGATGGGAGTTCCCTCTCTCTGCCCTCTCAAAGTAAGTTCATATAGTAATTTAAAAAATATTATTTTTATTTGAAAGGCAGTTGCAGAGAGAGGGAAAAAAAGAGGGAGAGGGGAAGGGGGGAGAGAGAGATGGGTAGAAAGAAAGGAAGGATTGGGAAAGAAAGAGGAAGAGATATTTTTCATCCACTTGTTCACTCCCCAAATGACTGCCACAGCTGGGGCTGGGTCAGGTCAAAGGCAAGAGCCAGGAATTCCATTTGGGTCTCCCACATGTGTTGCAGGGGCCGAAATACTTGGAACATCTTCCATTGCTTTCCCAGGTGCATTAGTGGGGAGCTGGATTGGAAGTAGAGCAGCTGAGACTTGAACCAGAGTTCATATGGATGCTAGCAGCGTCAAAGGCAGCAGCTTTACCTGCTACACCACAATGCTGCCCCCCCCCCGTAAATTGTAAACAATGGCTGAGTTTAATAACCAACTTCCAAAATTTCTCAAAATTTAACCATCAGCTCTCCTGAGCTGATACAATCTAACCCAGTGAATCCCTATATGCCTGCCTTCAAAGCCCTCTATATTAGTGTTTAACAAAACATGATCTGTAGAATGTCACTTCTTTAAAATATTTTTTGAAACAGGATTTTAAAGACTCAAATGTATTTGGGAAATGCTGCATGGTTAGTTTGCTTCTTTAAAATCCACCATTTGGACCGGTATGTTTTAGGCCTTAAAAGAAGATGAGCTGGCACTGTGGCACAGCAGGATAAGCTACCACCTGCAACACCAGCGTCCCATTAGAGTGCTGGTTCGAGTACCAGCTGCTCCACTTCTGACCCAGCTCCCTGCTAATACGCCTGGGAAACCAGTGGAAGATGGCCCAAGAACTTTAGCCCCTGCCACCCACGTAGGAGACCTGGAAGGGGTTCCTGGCTCCAGGCTTCAGCCTGGTCCAGCTCTGACTGTTGCAGCCATTTGAGGAGTGAACCAGTAGATGGAAAAATCTCTCTCTCCCTCATTTTGTTTCTCCCTCTCCCGCTCTCTCTGTAGCTCTGGCTTTCAAATAAACAAACATGTACTGAGATAAAGAGAATTATTAACCCCATCTCAGCATTTCTTTTTCTGTGTAATAAATTTAGGATCCTAAAGGATTATATTCCTTAGAATCCATTTTGAGATAGACTGTGCTGTTGAGAAAATCCAAGTAAATGGTTAAAAGTACTAGCTCTGAGCCAGCGCCGTGGCTCAACAGGCTAATCCTCCGCCTTGCGGCGCCAGCACACCGGGTTCCAGTCCCGGTCGGGGCGCCGGATTCTGTCCCGGTTGCCCCTCTTCCAGGCCAGCCCTCTGCTGTGGCCCAGGAGTGCAGTGGAGGATGCACTTGGGCCCTGCACCACATGGGAGACCAGGAAAAGCACCTGGCACCTGGTTCCTGCCATCGGATGAGCGCGGTGCGCCGGCCGCAGCGCGCCGGTCGTGGCGGCCATTGGAGGGTGAACCAACGGCAAAGGAAGACCTTTCTCTCTGTCTCTCTCTCACAGTCCACTCTGCCTGTCAAAAATTTAAAAAAATAAAAAATAAATAAAAAAAAGCACTAGTTCTGGAATCAGACAACCCAAGTTTGAATCCTGGCTCCACCATTTACTAGTTGCAGTCCTTGGACAAATATAATCTTCCTACCTCACTTTCATCTGAGCTGTAAAGCAGGAATTACAATAACTCTTTTGTATGGTTATTGCAGGATTAAATATATAAAATGAATTGATATTAAATGAGTAGATGCATCTAAATCGATAGGGATGGAGGTAGCAGGCAGGGATGCCAGGCACCCAAAAGTTGCAATGTGAATATAAGCCATCATAATTGTTGCTACCCTCCTACCATTTAGCCTCTAACCCAATCATTGTGGCCTCCCCAGCTTTAAGGTTTTCTATCAAGCTGTACCGAAGAAGGTGAGATGGTAGAAAGGAGAGGGCCCTTGACATTCTTCCTTAGTCCAAAGTGTTTCTAGCCACACTAGAAGGCTTTAAGTTTTTCCATTTTCTTTGTGGAACCTGCCAAGTGGGACTTAGGTTGGAGATGTACATAGCTTTCAACAAAAGTCTCCTTCATCAGAAGACATTTAGCTGTCCCACTGCACTGGTTACAGAGGAAAGTTCTCCTGGACTCAAGAAATAACACTGATTTTGTAATAAGTCCCTTCCTGATGAGTCAGCATCTTAAGAGCAGGAACTGTCACCCTTCACACACGACTGCTCCAAGTTCTCTCTCGTGGCCATCTCATACCCTTTGCTTTTTCCCAGTGAAAGGAAAGGCATGACTCTAATGTCCCTCCAGTGCCTTACTTTCTTGCCAATTTTGCTAATTGCATTCTGCCTTAGGAGAGGGGGCAGCGGTAAGGCCATGAAACGTAGAATTCCCCAAGGTTTAGGTTAAGAGAGTGCATCCTAGTTTTTTGAAAATATGATTTTATTTGGAAAAAGTGAATTTAATAAGAAAGCAAGGAGATGTCATTTATAAAAAAAATACAGAAGGCCAAACAAAAATATTTCTAATATCACTTATCACAAAAAAACTTAAAAATCAAGCACATTGCCTCTATCAGGATGGGCGATTTTTTTTAATTGGTAAAACAAAGCAGTAGCAAAGTGTGAGGAAGCCAGCACTCACACGGTTACTACGTCTGTCTAATCTCATTGGAACACCGATGAACAACACATCTGAGTACTTGAAATGCATATGCCCTTGGACATAGCAGTGTGACTTTGGAAATGCAGCAAAGTAGATAACTGGGTGAGTAAGCAAAGTGTGTATTCAAGGAGATTCCTAATGGCTCACAATGTTTAATACTGGAAACAAAACTAATCATTTACATAGAGGAGTTAAGTATTGCCTCAATTCTTCCCGTCTGCATAAACTTAAATCCATCAATTTCCCTACCTCTTGACTTAAGATGTGGCCACATGTGGCTTAGACAATGGAACGTGGGCAGAGTGAACTTAAGCCTAAACCGTAAGAGACGCCAGGTGTTTCTATTTTCCTCCTCGAGTTTCTGTATTTTCCATGAGGAGAGTGTTCTAGGGGCAGATGTTTGGTGCTCACAGTTGGGATGCCACCTGGGATGCCCACACCCCACACTGGAGTGCCTGAAGTCAAGTGACAGCTCTATTCCCAAGTCCAGTTTCCTGCCAATGTTCTCTCTGGGAGTGAGCAGTGACAGCTCAAGTGACTGTGCCTACCACCCACCTGGCCATTGTGGACATTTGAGGAGTGAATCAACCAATGGGAAATCTCTCTCTGCCCTTCAAATAAATATATTTCTTTAAAAAAAAGGGTACCTTAGTCCATCTTCTGTTGCTATAATAAAATACCTAAGGTTAGGTATTTTATAAAGAAAGTCGATTTATAAACAGTTCTGCAAGTTTAAGAGCATGGCACCACTCAGCTCTCACAGCACACAGAATCACTGTGGTGAGACAGGAAGCAAGAGAAGAGGAAAGGGTAGGCTCATTCATTCTAAAACCTAGCGACGTAGGAACTAATCCGTTCCTGCCAGACCTGACCTACTCCCTCAACACAGCAATAACCCATCCATGAGGGTGGAGCCCCATACCTAACTACCTCCCGCTTGGCCTGCCTCTTAAAGTTTCCAACACTGCCAAAAGGAGGATCAAGCCTCCAGCACGCTGACTACTGGGGGATGAACCGTTCCTAACCACTGCAAAGAGCACGCCCAGGTTTTGCCTCATG
This sequence comes from Sylvilagus floridanus, assembly GCA_949820135.1. Lineage (NCBI taxonomy): Eukaryota > Metazoa > Chordata > Mammalia > Lagomorpha > Leporidae > Sylvilagus > Sylvilagus floridanus. The sequence goes on from OX463224.1 coordinate 81,658,923, forward strand.
GTCCAAGAAAGAGGAGGAGAGACAAGCTGGACAGCTTACGGACGGAGCAGCTGTGACCTGAAGCAGAACTGCCGGCTGAGGCTCTGCCTACGTCAGCCAAGCTCCAGCGCCCTGCAGACATGCGAGCTATATATTACTTAAAGCAACTGAGATTTGGGGTGATTTGTTATACCGAGCAGTCCATCAGTAGAATCTATTACATTGAATACCACGCTAGGCAGCTGCTATTCGTGACGGTCTGCCACACACCTACTGACGTGGAAGGATGTCTATTCAGTATCACTAAGTGAAAAATCAGGTTCTAGAACACAGCTGATCTCTTATACACATGAATAATAAAGCATATTTAGATGTAGGAAATGCACACAGAGATATGAACAAGGATGTATTGCAGGGGTTACTGTTGTGCACGAGGAACTGGGAAAATATTATTTCCTGTCTTCTGCAGTTTGATTTCGTTTTTCAAAGAGCATCCATCTTTATAAATGGACACTTTGCAAAGGCAATGATTATATGCACTGGGAGAACAAAGACTAGTCTTTTTAGAAGAAAGAGAAATATGGTTAAAGAGGAAAACAGTAGCCCAGATCACAGGCGGTCTCAAAAGGTGGGAAGCTTAGATTTCACGCATAAAGAGCTAGAAACAGACACGATGATCATTGATATTGATTAGTGCCTAACCCTGAGCTCACTAATAAGTGTACCTTCTCATTTACAAAGTCATCAGAGCACCCATATGAAGTTCTATCAGAAAATGACACTCAGAGAGGACAAATGATTTCCTGTAGGTCACACAGTCCGATTGGGGCCCAGGTCTGCCCGACTCCTGAGCCCATCTTCCAGTATACACTCTTATACCCATTGCATGACTTTGAGTAGAGGGAGCGACATAGGAGAGTGACGAGGACGCACCAGGCAATGGAATCCAAATGCCTGCGCTCTTACGACACAGGGACAGTGGATGAAAGTTCAGTGGAAGGCATCATAGCACAGAGGGTGGCTCATGGCATCAGCCAGATTCAGAGGTCAAACCCCACCTCTGCCCTTAGTAGCTGAATCATCACATACAAGGTGCTTAGCCCCCTGTAGCTCTGTATTTGTCCTTCTGTGAAAACAGAACAAGTCACACATATCTCCTTTAGAGTCAGGAGAATCCCTTCAGTACCTGCAACATAAGCTACCAGTAAGTAGTTACTAGTATTTTAATATAAGTTACAAGTACTTTGGACACTGTAAAATGCTCACCAGAGGCTACGAATTGCAACCTGAACTTCATGAACACAGTATTTTAGGAGAGCTTTATCAGATAGACCCAGGAGAGACTGGAGCCAACCGAGAGGCTGCACACCTTACCTGAGAGCATTAGGCAGGAGCTACACTGAGCGGCTGGCAGCGGCAACGCCTGGTCCGCCAGGGTGACATTCCAGCAAAAAACCCACAGGACATGGTGTCCAGCTGGTACCTGGAGGTGAATAAATGTGACAGGTTCAGAAGCTTATCTTGGCTTCAAACCTAGAAAAATAGGGATGAATTTTTTGAAGAATGTCTCCTAAAGGTTCGTCAGAAACATGTTGAAAAGTCAGGAGTAAGCCCGAGGGAGGATTTGTGCATTCATTCATTCACTCATTCATCCATTCTGAATATCCATTGCATGATTACTAGGTGGTGCTGTGGTAAATCCAGGGAACAACTACAGTGTGTTGGCTTTGGTAGAGCAAACCCTAACGAAATGATCACACAAACGTAAGACACATGTGACAAATGCCAAAAGAGGGACACAGGGTTATGGCCGCACAGGACAGGGAACATGGACAGAATGGGATGATGCAACTCGCAGCTGGAGGAGCAGCCATTTACACAGTTAAGTATCAGGTAGTCACGGTGCAGGTGCGTGGGTCAGCTTTTGGAGGTTCTCCAACTTGACTGTGCACCAGGATCGTGGGGAAGGCTCGTGAAATACCCAATTGCTGGCCTTATTCTCAGAGTTTCCAGTTCAGCAGGTCTGTTGTGGGGCCCCTGAGTGTGCTTTATCTAAGAAGTTCCAGGTGACCTTGCTGCTGCTGATCTGGGGCCCACCCCTGGGGAACCATTGCTCTAAATTAACACCCACAGGACCTCTCACCACTGCACAGAGCTCAATGGGAGCAACTTCTAACAAATGTTTTCCAGGTGGCTCACCACAAAAATCAATTTCCAAAGTCTTGTGGCTGAAATGTTTTTACACTAGGTTGAATGTTAACATTATATGTTCAACCTTTCAATTCTATTGGAAACAAAAAACAAAAACTAAGAAAACACCACTGTAATTGTAGACTAGCCCTGCAGTTAGCTCTGGGTGAACAAATGTCAAAGCACTGTAAACATGAATGGAATCTTTGAAGGCAGAGGATGAAAGTCTGGTCTCAAACCGCAGCAGAATGTTGAGGACGGCTCCAGTGGGCAGGAGCACACTAGGGACCTGCTAGGAAGAGAGTGGGCTTATCCTATAATGGATGGCAGTGGAATTCCTCTCCATGCAGGCTGGGAAATGCAGACGCTATAAGCTATCGGTCACTAATATATTTGAATACGATTATACCAGTAATACACGACTATATACCTTTCTAAACAAATCAATACAATCCAGGGTGGGTAATGTAGCTGGTTAAGTGCCCCCCTGCAATGCCAGCAGCCCATCCTGGAGTGTCAGTTTGAGTTCCAGTTAACACCCACAGGACTGATCCAGCTTCCTGCTGGTGAATCCTGGGAGGCAGCAGAAGACTGTTCAAATGCTTGGGCCCCTGACACCTATGGAGGAGACCCAGATGGAGATCCAGGCTCCTGTCTTCAGCCTGGCCCAGCCCTGGCTGTTGGGGCATTTGGAGAGTAAAACGGGAGGTGGAAGATCTCTTGTTTCCTGTCACTCTGCCTTTCAAGTAGGCGAAAATAGAGCTTTTCTAAAAGAATAGATAAGACTAAGCCTCCACCACACTAATTCTTTCCCTTCCCCAGAAACAATTCATGTTGTCATTTAGCATTTATGATTACAGACCCTCTTCCTTTAAAAAAATTACTTATTTGAAAGGTAGAGTGACAAACTGAGACAGAAGCAGAGAGAGCTCTTCCATTATTCCCTAAATGCCCACAACGGCCAGGGCTGGGCAAGGTCAAAGTCAGGATCCCAGAACACCATCAGGATCTCTTACACTGGTGGCAGTGACCCAAGTATTTGGGCCATATTTATTGCCTTCCCAGATGCATTAGGAGGATAATTGGAAACAGATTAGCAGTGGGTTAACCAGCTACACCACAATGCCTGCTCCCAGAATCTCTTCTGTGAGGGGGAGAGAGGGGGAGAGAGGGGGAGAGAGAGGGAGAGAGAAAGAGAGAGAGAGAGAGAGAGAGAGAGAGAGAGAGAGAGAGAGAGAGAGAAAGAGAGAGAAAGAGAGAGAAAGAGAGAGAAAGAGAGAGAAAGAGAGAGAAAGAAAGAGAAAGAAAGAGAGAGAGAGAGAGAGAGAGAGAGAGAGAGAGAGAGAGAGAGATTTTTATCTGAAGGTTCACTCCACAAAACCTTGCAATGGTCGGGACTGGGCTGGTGCCAGGAGCCATCACCACTGCCTCTGAGAGTCTGCATTAGCAAGAAGCTAGAATCAGGAACACGGGCCAGGTACTGAACCCAGATATTCCGATATGGGACGAAAGAGTCTTAACTGCTAGACTGCATGTCCAATCCAGTTGTTTTGTTTATTAAGGGCAAACAATGCTGTAACATTTTTGTGGATGCTTTCTTACACATGAGTATAGATACTTCTCTCAGTGAATCACTAGGAAAGCTAATTATAGAGTCCTTTGGTTACAAGTCCAATGGTGAAAACATAGTATATTCCAAATGTTTTATATGAAAAAGTACCAATTCATCTTTGATAATAGTATTTATTCATATTTTAGTTATAGTTTCTCATTACTAGTAAATTTGAATGTGTTCATATTTTTGTATGTAAACAATGATTATTCATGTGGATTACCTAGTCATAATCTGCTCCTCTTCATACTTGCTGTAGTTTACATAAGCAACTTTTTTTTTCTGGTGTGGTACAAATATGGTCCACACCACCTCCCCGATCCAGGATGATTTTAATATTGTTTCGACAAAAGGTGTGACTATAATAAATATATATGTACCTAACTACAAGGCACCTGGCTATTTAAAAGAAATGTTAATGGATATAAAGGGAGACATAGACTCCAATACAATAGTAAGGAGGGACTTTAATACCCCATTTTCAGCAATAGATCAACCAGACAGAAAATCAGCAAGAAAACAGAGGTAACTGACATTATAGATCAAATGGACCTAATAGATATATATAGAGAACTTTCCATTCCACAGTCACAGAACACACATTCTTCTCACCAGTGCATGGAACTTTCTCTAGGATTAATCATATGCTAGGCAATAAAGCAAGTCTCAGCAAATTCAATAAAATCCAATTCACACCATTGCTTCTTGGTCTTTTGGCCGAGATCAAGTGTAAAAATATCACACACCCCCCCCCCCCAAAAAAAAAAAAAAAGCCGGCACCGTGGCTCAATAGGCTAATCCTCTGCCTTGCGGCGCTGGTACACTGGGTTCTTGTCCTAGTCAGGGCGCCGGATTCTATCCCGGTTGCCCCTCTTCCAGGCCAGCTCTCTGCTGTGGCCAGGGAGTGCAATGGAGCATGGCCCAAGTGCTTGAGCCCTGCACCCCATGGGAGACCAGGAGGGTGAACCAATGGCAAAAGGAAGACCTTTCTCTCTGTCTCTCTCACTGTCCACTCTGCCTGTCAAAAAAAAAAAAAAAAAAAAATCATACCATGCATCTTCTCTGACCGTAATGGTATGAAGCTGGAAATCAACAACTCAGGAATCTCTAGAACATTGGCAAACACATGGAGACTGAACAACATGCTCCCAAATGAATAGTTTGTCATGGAAGAAATCAAAAGAGAAATCAAAAAATTTCTGGAAACAAATGAAGATGACAATACAACATATCAAAACTTATGGGATAGAGCAAAAGCAGTGTTAAGAGGAAAGTTTATAGCAACTGGAGCCTACATCAAAAATTGAAAATGCACCAAATAAACAAGCTATCAATACATCTCAAGGATCTAGAAAAACAGCAAACCAAATCCAAAACTAGTAGGAGAAAAGAAATAAAGGGACCGGCGCTGTGGCACAGGTTACAACCTGGCCTGAAGCGCCGGCATCCCATGTGGGTGCCAGTTCGAGTCCTGGCTGTTACACTTCCTATCAAGCTCTCTGCTGTGGCCTGAGATAAGCAGTGGAGGATGGCCCAGGTCCTTGGGTCCCTGCACCCACATGGGAGACCCGAAGGAGGCTCCTGGCTCCTGGCTTCGGATCAGCGCAGCTCCAGCTGTTGTGGCCAATTGGGGAGTGAGCCATCAGATGAAAGACCTCTCTCTCTGCCTCTCCTCTCTCTGTATAACTCTGACTTTCAAATAAACAAAAATAAATCTTTAAAAAAATAAAATTAGAAGAAATCAACAAAATTGAAACCAAAAAAAAACCACAAAAGATCAAAACGAAGAGTTGATTTTTTGAAAAAATAAACAAAATTGACACACCATTGGCCAAACAAAATAAAAAAAAGGAGAGAAGACCCAAATCGATAAAATTAGAGATGAAAAAGGAAATGTAACAGACACCACAGAAATAAAAAGAATCATCAGAAATTACTACAACGAGCTTTATGCCAACAAACTGGGAAACCTAGAAGAAATAGTTAGATTCCTGGAAACATACAACCTACTGAAACTGAGCCATGAATACATAGAAAACCTAAACAGACCCATTACCAAGATGGAAATTTAATCATTAATAAAGGCTCTCCCAACAAAGCAAAGCCTGGGACTGGGTGGCTTCACTGCTGAATTCTACCAGACATTTAAAGAAGAACTAACTTCAATTCTTCACAAGTTATTCAAAAACAATTGAAAGGGAAAAAATCCTCCCAAATTCTTTCTATGAAGCCAGCATCACTTTAATTCCTAAACCTGAAAAAGATGCAATGGGCCGGCACCACGGCTCAATAGGCCAATCCTCCACCTGTGGCGCCAGCACACTGGCTTCTAGTCCCAGTCAGGGCGCCGGATTCTGTCCCAGTTACTTCCAGCCCAGCTCTCTGCTGTGGCCCGGGAGTGCAATGGAGGATGGCTCAAGTCCTTGGGCCCTGCACCTGCATGGGAGACCAGGAGAAGCACCTGGCTCCTGGCTTCGGATCAGCGCAGTACACCAGCCGCAGCAGCCATTGGGGGGTGAATCAACGGAAAAGGAAGACCTTTCTCTCTCTCTCACTGTCCACTCTGGCTGTCAAAAAAAAAAAAAAAAAAAGATGCAATGGAGGGGCCGGCACCATGGCTCACCAGGTTACTCCTCCACTGTGGTGCCGGCATCCCATATGGGCACCAGTTCTGGTCCTGACTGCTCCTCTTCCAGTCCAGCTCTCTGCTGTGGGCCGGGAAGGCAGTGGAGGATGGCCCAAGTGCTTGGGCCCCTGCACCCACTTGGGAGACCAGGAAGAAGCACCTGGCTCCTGGCTTCAGATCAGCGCAGCCAGCACCCGCTGTAGCGGCCATTTGGGGAGTGAACCAATGGAAGAAGGATCTTTCTCTCAGTCTCTTTCACTGTCTATAACTCTACCTGTCCAAAAAAAAAAAAAAAGATGCAGTGGAGAAAGAACTACAGACCAATTTCCTTGATGAACATAGACACAAAAATCCTCAGCAAAATACTAGCCAATCGATTCCAACAACACATCAGAAAGATCATTCACTTGGAACAAGTGGGATTTATCCCTGGTATGCAGGGATGGCTCAGCATTCACAAATCAATCAATGTGATACATTACATTAATGAATTGAACAACAAAAACCATCAAATTATCTCAATAGATGCAGAGAAATAATTTGATATAATACAATATCCTTTCATGATGAAAGCTCTAAGTAAATTGGGTAAGGAAGGGACATTCCTCAACACAATCAAGGCAATTTATAACAAACCCATGGCCAGCATCCTATTGAATGGGGAAAAGCTGGAAGTATTCCCACTGAGATTTGGTACCAGAAAGGGATGCCAACTCTCACCATTGCTATTCAATATATTCTTGGAAGTTTTAGCCAGAGCCATTAGGTAAGAAAAAGAAATCAAAGGAATACAAATAGGGTAGGAGGAAGTCAAATTATCCCTATTTGCAGATGACATGATTCTATATATAGGGAATCCAAAAGACTCCATTAAGAGACTATTAGAACTCATAGAAGAGCTTGGTAAAGTAGCAGGATGTAAAGCCAATACACAAAAATCAATAGCCTTCGTATACACAGACAATGCCATGCTTACACAGAACTTTTAAGATCAATCCCATTCACAATAGCTACAAAAAAATCAAAAATCTTGGAATAAATTTAACCAAGGATGTCAAAGATTTCTATGAGAATTACAAAATATTAGAGAAATAAATAGAAGATTCAAAAGAAATGGAAAAATCTTTCATGTTCATGGATTGGAAGAATCAGTATCATCAAAATGTCCATTATTCCAAAAGTAACTTACAGATTCAATGTGATACCAATCAAAATACCAGACATTCTTCTCAGATCTAGAAAAAAAAAAAAAGCTGAAAATCATATGGAGGCACAGGAGACCTCGAGTAGCTAAAGGCATCTTGCACAACAAAAACAAAGCCAGAGGCATTACAACACCAGGTTTCAAGACATACTACAGGGCAGTTATAATCAAAACAGCATGGTACTGGTACAAAAACAGATAGATAGACCAATAGAACAGAATAGAAACACCAGAAATCAATCCAAACATCTATATCCAACCTATATTTGATTAAGGAGGTAAAACCAACTTCTGGAGCAAGGACAGTCTATTTAACAAATGGTGCTGGGTAAACTGGATTTCCACATGCAGAAGTATGAAGCAAGACCCCTACCTAACACCCTACACAAAAATCCACTCTACATGGGTTAAAGATCTAAATCTAGGACCTGAGACCATCAAATTATTAGAGAACATTGAGGAAATCCTGCAAGACATTGTCACAGGCAAAGAGTTCTTTGAAAAGACCTGAGAGGCACAGGCAGTCAAAGACAAAATTAACAACTGGGATTACTTCAAATTGAGAAGTTTCTGTATGGCAAAAAAAAAAAAAAAGTCACAAAAGTGAAGAGGCAAACAACAGAATGAGAGAAATTATTTGTAAACTATGCAACTTAAGAAGGATTAATAACCAGTATCAATTTAATAATCAATTAATAACTAGAGATCAAGAAAGTCCACAACAACAAAACAACACAGCTAAGAAATGGGTCAAGGATCTAAATAGACATTTTCAAAAGAGGAAATCCAAACATAAAACAGACACATGAAAAAATGCTCAGGATCACTAGCCATTAGAGAGATGCAAATCAAAACCTCAATAAGGTTTTACCTTACCCCAGTTAGAATGTCTTTCATACAGAAATCAACAAATGCTGGTGAGGATGTAGGGAAAAGGTGCCCTAATCCACTGTTGGTAGGAATGTAAACTGTTAAAACCACTATGGAAGACACTTTGGAGATACCTCAGAAATCTGAATGTAGTCCTACCCTGTGACCCATCCATCCCACTCCTGGGAATTTACCCAAGGCAAATGAAATTAGTAAATAAAAGAGTTATTTGCACCTCTGTGTTTATTGCAGCTCGATTAACAATAGCTAGGACATAGAATCAACCTAAATGCCCACCAATGGAAGACTGGATAAAGAAATTATGGGATATCTATTCTATGGAATACTACACAATGGTTAAAAAAAAACAAAAACAAAAAAATGAAATCTGGTCATTTGCAACAAGATGGATGAATCTGGAAAGCATACTTAGTGAAATAAGCCAGTCCCAAAAGGACAAATACCATATGTTCTCCCTGATTTGTGACAACTTACAGAGCACCTAAAAGGAAACCTATAGAACTGAAATTGACGCTATGAGAGGCACTGATTTGAACAGCCCTTCTCTTGACTGTCGAGGAACAGATTATTATTATTTTTCTACTTAACACCATTGGTTGAATTCTTAACACAGAATTCTTTATAGGTGTATAAAGTCAATTGAAAATCGATCCCAGTAGGGGCCAGCACTGTGGCATAGTGGGTAAAGCCAACACCTGCAGTGCTAGCATCCCATATCAGCACCTGTTCGAGTCCTAGCTGCTCCACTTCTGATCCAGCTCTCTGCTGTAGCCTAGGAAAGCAGTAGAAGATGGCCCAAGTCCTTGGGCCCCTGCACCCAAGTGGGAGACCTGGAATAATATGGCTTCTGGCTTCGGATCAACACAGCTCTGGCTGTTGTGGCCATCTGAGGAGTAAACCAGCAGATGGAAGACCTCTCTCTCTTTGCCTCTCATTCTCTCTCTGTAACTCTGACTTTCAAATAAATAAATCAATCTTAAAAAAGAAAAAGAAAATAGATCCCAATAAAAAATAAGAATGGGAATAAGAGGGAGGAACTGTACAGTTTGGCACACATTCCTACACCCTTACCACTACAGGTAAAGCTGAAAACTTGCCACAGGAATCCAAATCCCAACAAGCTGGGTGGCACTAATGCCATCTTATGAAATGATATTAAGTGTGTAGTTGATCATATAGATAGGATTCAGTGCCAAAGGAATTGCATAAATAAGACCAAGTATCTGCTAATAAAAATAGATAGAATTAAAAAGGAGAGAATGTTCCAACATGGGAAGCAGTCCACACAGCAGACTCATAGAATGACAAATGCTCTAAACAGCACTCTGACCTCAGATTCAGCCATTAAGGCATTCAGATCTGGCTGGAAAGCCCATAAGAGCATTTCAGGCACGGAAAGTCAAGACACTGTGGCAAAAAATGTTCTACATGATGGATCTCTGTGAGATCCCAGTGAAAGAAGTGGCCATCAAAGAAGGATGTTCTTTTCTCTAGAGGGAGTAGAGAACTTCCACTTCTCTTATGGCCCTATCTAAACACTAACGGTGTTTGTGAACTCAAAAGTCTTCCATAGTCTTGGCAGCTCATGTCAAGAGCCTCTGATATTATAAGTGTGTTAATTGTTAAATCAACAACAGGAGTCGCTGTGCACTTATGCCCCCTGTTGGACCTCTGTTCTTAATGAGTTATACTATGAGAATTAATGGTAAAGCTTGTTTTCAAATAGTATTTTATGCTTCATATGTGTGGGTGCAAATTATTGAAATCTCTACTTAGAATAGAGTTGTTCTTCTGTATATAAAGTTAATTAAAAATGAATCTTAATGAATGGGATGGGAGAAGGTGTAGGAATGGGACGGGAGCTATATTCCTAAAGCTATATTCCTAAAGCTGTACCTATGAAATTTGTATTCATTAAAAGCTTTCAAAAAAAAAAAACAGATGGATAGACTTAAAAGAATTAAAACATCAGAAATCAATCCATGCATCTACAACCAACTTATTTTTGACAAAGGAGCTAAAATCAACCCCTGGAGCAAGGACAGTCTCTTCAACAAATGGTTTTAGGAAAACTAGATCTTTGCATGCAGAAGTATAAATGAGACCTCTACACAAAAATCCACTCAAATTGGATTAAAGAGGGGCTGGCGTTGTGGCACAGTGGGTGAAGACACTGCCTGCAGTGCTGGCATCCCATATGGGCACCGGTTCGAGACCTGGCTGCTCCACTTCCAATCCATCTCTCTGCTATGGCCTGGGAAAGCAGTGGAGGATGGCCCAAGTGCTTGGGCCCCTGCACTCATGTGGGAGACCTGGAAGAAGCTCCTGGCTTTGGATCAGCACAGCTCCAGGTGTTGCAACCAACTGGGGAGTGAACCAGCAGATAGAAGACCTTTTTCTCTCTCTGCCTCATCTTCTCTGTAATACTGACTTTCAAATAAAAGTCTTTTAAAGAATGGAATAAAGACCTAAATCCATGAACTAATACCACCAAATTATTCGAGAACACTGGGGAAATCCTGAAAGATATTGGCATAGACAAAGAGTTCTTGGAAAAGACCCAAAGGCACAAGCAATCAAAGCTAAAATTGACAATTGGAATTACATCAAATTGAGAAGCTCTGTACTGCAAAAGAAACACTCAATGAAGTGAAGAGGCAACTTAGAATAGGAGAAATTATATGCAAACTGTACAACTGATAAAGGATTAATAACCAGAATATATAAAGAGCTCAGGAAACTCAACAACAACAAAACAAGCAATCTGGTTAAGAAATGGTCAAAGGGGGTTGGCACCGTAGCATAGTAGGCTAAGCTAAGCTTCTGCCTGCGGTATAGGCATCCCATATGGGTGTCAGTTTGAGTTCCAGCTCCTCCTTTTCCAATTCAGCTCTCTGCTTGGCCTGGGAGAGCAGTGGTGGATGGCCCAAGTGCTTGGGCCCCTCCACCCACATAGAAGAGCTAGGAGAAGCTTGTGGCTTTGTATTGGCGCAGCTCCAGCCATTGTGGCCATTTGGAGAGTGAACCAGTGGATGGAAGACCTTTCTCTGCCCCCCCCCCCCTTTTTTTTGACAGACAGAGTGGACAGAGAGAGAGAGACAGAGAGAAAAGTCTTCCTTTACAGTTAGTTCACCCTCCAATGGCTGCTGCGGCCAGCGCACTGTGCTGGTCCAAAGCCAGGAGCCAGGTGCTTCTCCTGGTCTCCCATGTGGGTGCAGGGCCCAAGGACCTGGGCCATCCTCCACTGCCCTCCCAGGCCACAGCAGAGAGCTGGACTGGAAGAGGAGCAACTGGGACAGAATCCGGTGCCCCGACAGTAACTGGAAGCCAGTGTGCCGGCGCCGCAGGTGGAGGATTAGCCTATTGAGCCGCAGCGCCGGCCTTCTCTCTTTAATTCTGCTTCTCAAATAAATAAAATCTTAAAAAAAAAAAAAAAAAAAGACGGCCGGCGCCGTGGCTCAACAGGCTAATCCTCCGCCTTGCGGCGCCGGCACACCGGGTTCTAGTCCCGGTCGGGGCACCGGATTCTGTCCCGGTTGCCCCTCTTCCAGGCCAGCCCTCTGCTGTGGCCCGGGAGTGCAGTGGAGGATGGCCCAGGTGCTTGGGCCCTGCACCCCATGGGGAGACCAGGAAAAGCACTTGGCTCCTGGCTCCTGCCATCGGACGAGCGCGGTGCGCCGTCTACGGCGGCCATTGGAGGGTGAACCAACGGCAAAAGGAAGACCTTTCTCTCTGTCTCTCTCTCTCACTGTCCACTCTGCCTGTCAAAAAAATAAAAAAAGAAAGAAAAAAAAAAAGAAAAAGAAAAAGAAATGGCAAAGGATTTAAACAGGCATTTTTCAAAAGAAGAAATCCAAATGGCCAACAGACACATGGAAAAATGCTCACAACCACTAGCCATCAGAGAATTGCAAACCAAAACCTCAATGAGGTTTCACTTCACCCCAGTTAGAATGGCTTTCATGTACAAATCAACAAAAATAAATGCTGATGAGGATGTGGGGAAAAAGTTACCCTATCCACTGTTAGTGGGAATGTAAACTGGTAAAGCCACTATGGAAGACAGTATAGAGATACCTCAGAAATCTGAATGTAGTCCTACCCTGTGACCCATCCATCCCACTCCTGGGAATTTACTCAACTCTTTCACATACTGATTTCATTTGCCTTATCTGTATCCCCTTGTTTATTGCAGTTCAATTCACAATAGCTAAGATATGGAATCAACCCAATCAACTGAAGACTGGATAAACTATGAGTTAAATACACCATGGAATATTTCATAGCAGTTAAAAAAAATGAAATCAGGTCATTTGCAACAAAATGGATGAAACTGGAAAACATCATACTGAGTGAAATAAACCAGTCCCAAAAGGACAAATACCTTATGTTGTCTCTGACCTCTGATAACTAATAGAGCATCTAAAAGGAAGTCTGAAGTGAAATTGACACTTTGAACAACCCTTGTCTTAACTGTTGAGGAACAGTTTTTTTCTTTCCATACTATCTGCTGAATTCTTTATTTAACTTAGAGTTAATAATACATGTATAAATTTAATTGAAAATAGACCTTAGTAAAAAACAAGAATGGGAATAGCAGAGGGAAGAGGAAAAGGGGTGGGAGGGCGGGTAAGTGGGAAGAATCACCATGTTCCTAAAATTGTAATTACGAAATGTATCAAGTTTGTACTCCTTAATAAAAGGTTTCTAGGCAAAAAATGTCTCAGACAACAAAAAAACAACAAAAAGATTTTCACAGGGACTCTCAGAGCCTGGGAAGCTATGGGAAAGGGATGATTAATGGGTGCAGTTGGATGAGAGGAATAACTGTGATGTTCTATAGCACAGTAGGGTAACTATGGTTGACAACAATTAACTGAGTATTTCAAAATATCTGTGGTGACAGACCAGTTACCCTGATCTCATCACTGAACATTGTTTACAAGTATTAAAATATCACTCCATATCCCATAAACAGTTGATAATAACAATAACAATAACAATAATAATAATAATAGTGTCCCGGCTGGCTGCTGGTCTTCTAATCCAGTTCTCTGCAATGGCCTGAGAAAGCAGGAGATGGCCCAAGTGCTTGGGTCCCTATACCCATGTGGGTGATCCACAGTAAGCTCCTGGCTCCTGGTCGGGCCAGCTCCAGCCTGTTGCAGCCCTTGGGTAGAGAACCAGTGGATGGAAGACCTTCTCTCTCTCTCCCTCTGTAATTTACCTCTCAAAATCTTTTTTAAAAAAGTGCATGTAGAATGCTGTCCCTTCTAGTAGAATTTATGCTTCATGACAACAAGGACTCTTTTCCTTGCTCCGTCTCCCTGCCTAGAACGGCGCTTGGAACACAAAGGTCTGATCAATATTTATTGATTAACTGAATTAAATATAGGTCTTCTCCCAGGAGACACTAACTGCTTTCATATTCTGATTTTGTTTTTTTTTTTCCCCTCCCGGGAAGAGGAAGGCATAAAGCTCCTCCTCCTCCCTCCTCCCAACAGAATGGCCCCTCGTGGGTGCATTTTTGGATCTGTAAGCTTGGACATTAACATCAGGAAAGCTGGAGAACCAGGGTGAACTGTTATCAAGAGTCAGAATGTTGGCCAGTGCCACGGCTCACTAGGCTAATCCTCTGCCTGAGGCACCAGTACTCCGAGTTCTAGTCCCAGTTGGGGCACTGGTTCTGTCCCGCTCCTCTTCCAGTCCAGTTCTCTGCTGTGGCCCGGGAAGGCAGTGGAGGATGGCCTAAGTCCTTGGGCCCTGCACCTGTATGGGAGACCAGGAGGAAGCACCTGGCTCCTGGCTTTGGATCGCTGCAGCATGCTGGCCATTGCAGCCATTTGGGGAGTGAACCAATGGAAGCAAGACCTTTCTCTCTGTCTCTCTCTCTCACTGTCTAACTCTGCCTGTGCTATGAATGGGCTGTAGGCAGGAATGTGGCCACTGAACTGCAAGGCCAGGGCAGAAGGTGAAGGGCATCCTGATGCTTTTCTTCCAGATTATTGCTTTTGAAATAAGTGCCCCAGATACACAGAGAAATCTGAAGGTAAAAATCACTACAAATCCTGCAATCCTGAGCCAGCCACTCTTAATGTGATCTTGACATCCTTGCAGGCTGTTCTCTATGCATGCGTGTGCACACACGTGTGTGCTGGAGTTGGGTTAGGTTTAGATCCAGATCACAGAAAACTCTAAGAATAATGCTGTAGCCAGGATAGGAGCTCCAGCTCTTTTCTCTCCCACATAGAAACGTAGGTATGGGTGGGGGTTGGCGTTGTGGTGTGAGGAGTTAAGCTACTACCTGCAGTGCTGACATCCCATATGGGCACTGGTTTGAGTCCCAGATGATCCACTTCCGATCCAGCTCTCTGCTAATGAGCCTTGGAAAGCAGAAGATGGCCCAAATCCATGGGCCCCTGTACCCACGTGCGAGACCTGGATTAAGCCCCTGGCTCCTGGCTTCAGCCTGGCCCAGTCCAGGCCCTTGTGGCCATTTGGGGAGTGAACCAGTCGATGGAAGATCTCAGTCTCTCGATCTTTCTCTCTGTAACTTTGCCTTTCAAATAAGTAAATCTTAAAAAAAAAAAAAAAGTGCTGGTAGGTGGCTCTGGATTAGCATGGTTCTCCACAGTACCAGTCATTCTATTGTGTTGCTATGTTGTATGTGGCTTCCACCTAATGGTCCAAAGGACAGCATTTGCATTCTAAAAAATAGAGAAATAAGGAGGAACAAATAAAACAGGATGGGGGATGTGGAAGGAACAGGTAAAAGAAGTGCATGTTGTTCTTAAGGAAGTTTCCATATAATATTTTCTCTTACATCCCATCCCATTGACCTGAATTAAATTGCCTGGCTATACCCAGCTGCAAGGGATTTGGGAAACAGAATTCTTCTGGTAGCCAAGTGCCTGGCTGAAAATCCTATTACCATTTAAGAAGGGAGGAATGAACACCCAGGGAAGACTAGCAATGCTCATCAGTGGTTTGTAATCATACATAGGAGGATCTCAGAAATAATGTAATATAAAGATGACAAGCTCTGGAGTTCATTATGGGTTCAGGTCTGGCTTAGTAACTCACTCTTCAGTTTGCCTGTCTGTCAATTAGGAGTGGTACAGAACAGACCTATTTCATAGGATTGTTATGAGGATTGAATGAACTAAAGCATATCGAAGGACTTAGCATAGGGCTCTATTATGTAAAAAGAACACAATTAGCTCACAACTCATCACCATCACAGCTTGTTAACTTTTTTGCCATTATCAACATCATGTTGTTCTTGTACAATTATCCCTTATTATAAGTTTCTGGATGTGGAATAGCAGGAACAAACTTATGCATACTTTACACGGAATGATATATTGCCAGACTGGACAAATAGCTAGCTTCTGGGGACTCTTGCTCCATTTTAATGCAGGTGCTTTTGAGCATCTGATATATACAGAGCCTTTTGCTAGTTGCTGTAGAGGAGCCAGAGCCAGATAAGACTTGCTCTGCAACCAGGGAGGAACTACAACCAAGGACTTTTGAATACAAAGTTCCTATCTAGGGACTGCCTGGACACTGGGGGTCTAATTTAAGGTAGGAGACTGGGAAGGTCTCCTCAAGGAGATGCTATTTTACCTGGAACCTGGGGGCCCTAATCCTGGGTGAGTCGGGTGGAAAGGGAAGGATGGGAGAGGAAAAGTGTGTTCTCAGGAGAGGAAGGTGTAAGGCAGAGTAGGGTACAGTGGCTACAGACCCACATCCCAGCGCCTGAGCATCCAGATCCAGAGTACGTCCTGCCACCGAGTACCTTAGAATCCCTGCTCCAGGTCTCAGATGCCCCTCCTTTACATCGGGAATCATAGTCAAAATAGGCTTATGATGAAGATCGTTTGGGTTAGTGCACAGAACTGCTCAGAAAAGCTCCTGCTTTGTTTCCTGTCTGCACTTAAACTTTTTTTAAGTGTTTGAAACAAAGGGAGATAGAGACAGAGATTTTCCATCTGCTGGTTCACTCCCCAAATGGCTGCAAAGACCAGAACTGGTCCAGGCCAAAGCCAGGAACCTGGAACTCCATCGGGTCTCCCATGTGGGTACAGAGTCCAAGTACTTGAGCCATCCTCCGTCGCTTTCCCAGTTGCATTAGCAGGGAGCAGGATTGGAGGTAAAGCAGCCAGAGCTCGAGCTGGCACTCATGGGAGGCTGGCGTCTCAGGTGGCCACGTAACCTGCTGTGCCACCACCCCGGCCCAACTCAGAAGTCTTAACCCATGACTGAGTTTTGCCAACTACAGATGGCACTAAGCAAAGCAGATTCAGACCCAGGCAGGTGGGAGATGTTTTAAATTTGAGATCCCTTGAAACAAGCAGCCCAACCAGGTTCAAACCCATGTGTGCTGTGTACGGAGCACAAGGAGATGTGTGACAGTCTATCAGGGCCATGTCCAGAGAGGACATGACAAAGTGACAAGGAAGCCGAGATTCGGGAGCCGGTGATAGACATGGAGGCTTCTGCCAGGGCAAGGGGCGAGGGAGCAGAGAGCAACCCAGGCAGAGGGAGAGAAGCCGAGCAGGGGACGTTTAGCACAGGGAGGAAACGGAAGAGGGCCACCGCACAGGGAGGGCAGAGGGTGAAGGGCAGCAGTAGGCAGTGGCCGTGTCGTGTGGGACTCCAGCTGGTGAAGATGAGGCTTGTAGTCTAAGGTGAATTGGAGACCAACGCCCACCGCCGACACCTCTGTGGCCCCTCCAAGGTCTTCATTTTGGTGACCACAGGATGCCTCCCCCTGGAGACAGCAGGCGATGACTCCTAGGTAGGAAACTCAGATTGAGGTCTGGGTTCCTAGCCTGGCTCAGCTCTGGTTGTCGTGGGCTTTTAGGGAGTGAGTCAGTGGATGGAAGATCTCTCCCTCATTGTCTCTCTGTGCCTTTCAAATACATTGTTAAAAATTGTTTGTTTTTAGTTGTAACAGGACTTTAAGAAAAAAAAGTGCTTTTCGGGGCTGGTGGTGTGGTGTAGTGGATAAAGCTGCCGCCTGCTGTGCCTGCATCCCATATGGGCGCTCATTTGAGTCCTGGCTGCTCCACTTCCGATCGAGCTCTCTGCTATGGCCTGGGAAAGCAGTAGAAGATGGCCCAAGTCCTTGAGCCCCTGCACCTGCATGGGAAGACCCAGAGAAGGCTCCTGACTTTGGATCGGCACAGCTCTGGCCGTTGCAGCCAATTGGGGAGTGAACCAGCAGATGGAAGATCTCTCTCTCTTTCTCCCCCTCCTTCTCTCCCCCTCCCCCTCTGCCTCTCCTTCTCTCTGTGTAACTGACTTTCAAATAAATAAATCTTTAAAAAAACCAAAAAAAGTGCTTCTCTTCTACTTAGTAGTTCCTTAACACCGTCCTTGGACTTGGCTCCAATCTTTAGACTCAGAGTAAAAGTCCTTTGTATCAGCACTTTTGTCAGAAAAAAAATCCACAGTATTCACTGAACACCTATTATGGGCCAGTAATGTCCTGAGCCTCTTACCCATCTTACTTCATTTACCGCCCAACAACCTACGAGGTAAATAGTAACAGCTTTCTGTTGGATAATTAAGAAACACAGACTCAGAGAGCACAAGTAATTTACCCAAAGTCACACAGGGCAGGGCTCTGAGCTCAAAGGCCTCATCACTCACTCCCTAGTGAGCAGGTCACAGACAAGGCAGAGTCCTGGTAGAATCTCAGGAAGTCACTTCACTCTGTGCAATGATACTTTCAGGCAGCTTCGAGCTGAAAATTGCAGAGCCCTCTCTCTTCAACCAAGTGTGGAACTCATTAAGCTGCAGGGAGCTCTTAATATCTCCAGCATTTTAGGGAGGCGCTATGCTCCCCGAGTTGGAGGAAAAGAACGCACACCAAGCCTTAAAAAGGTGAATGAAAAAGTCTCTGCTTACTAAATACTGAGGATAAGCATTCGCCGGCAATTACCTTGGTCCCCAGTTACATCATTGCTAGTGAAATGATTAACAAAATAATGGTAATGGTACCAATGGTAAATTAAATGGAAATAAAAGGAGCCCAGTGTACTGCTCAATTTCTCACTTGGGGGCTCCTCCTAAGTTGCCTTCTCCAGCTTCCCCCCGAGAATTTCCACATGGAAATAAACATGGCTGATTGAAAATGCAAACTCCCATGTGAGGAGCACGGAAAGCTAAGCCAGAGCTGGTTCCCCTCTGATCCCAGGTAGCGCTTCCCCAGGCTGGCGTCCATGAAGATGCATGTCCCCTGTGACATGGCCCCGTGATGAGTGATGCAAACACAGACAGACACCTTATAGCACTGACCTCTGCCACAGACTCTGACACCCTCCTGCCCTCGCCAAACCAAGTGGAAAATTGGATCGAAAGACAAAGAATCAGGACTTCATTACGACCTGGAGGCTTTGTGTTGTTGGATTCTGACCACCACAGCTCAGCCCAACTTCACCGAGGGAAATTACCAACAGATGTGACAAGAAACGGCCCAGGGGTCCAGCACACGTCAGCTTCTTGTCTGGCCAGAAGCCCTCTCTTAGGCGTTTGGAGACAATCAGTTTTTCTAATGCAGTACCCTACAAAGAACTTGACAGCCCAAGTTTGAAACCTAGCTTTGTTCCATTAAAAACGAAAACAAAATTATGTATTATTTGAAAGGCAGAGCATTAGAGGGAGAGGGACAGGGAGAGAGATTCCATTTGCTGGTTCACTCCTTAAGTGGCTGAAATGCCAGTTTGTGCCAAGCTGGTCAGGAGCCTGGCACTCCATCCGGGTTTCCCACATGGGTAGCAAGAGCACAGCACTTGAACCATCTTCTGTTGCCTTCCCAGGGGCATTAGCAAGGAGCTGGATTGGAAGCTGGACAGCAGAGACTCAAACTAGAATTCTCAAGTGGGATGCCAGCTGTGCCATCACAGGTGGCAGCTTAACTTGCTGTACCACCAAGCTGCATCCCAAGCTTTGCCTCGTATTAACTGAATGTTTTGGGAATGTGTTATTTTTAAAGGTTTCTGACCACCAATGTCCTCTTTTTAAGATTTATTTATTTGAAAGGCAGAGTTCTGGAGATGGAGGGGTGAGGGGGGGTGGAGAGGCAGAGGGAGGGAGGGAGGGAAAGAATCTTTCATCATCAGGTTCACTCCCCAAATGTCCACTATGGCTGGGGTTAGGGCTGAAAACTGAAGCCAGGTCTGCCACATGAGTGTCAGAGACCTCACCTAACTACCTGCTCTATCACCACTGCCTCCCAGGGTCTGCATTGCTGGCAAACTGGAATCAGGAGCTGCACCCAGGAAAAGAAGCCAGGCACTCCAGTGTGGGACACACGCATCTCAGCTGGTACCTTGACTGCTAGCCAGACTCTGATTTTCTAAATAGGACTCGAGACTCTCTTTGATCTGACTCATATTGATTTCAGGTTGTATAAAATTCATTTGGTGTTGAAAAAAAATTACTTTTCTTCCACTTACTAGCAGTGTAATTTGAAGCAAATCCTACCTTCACTGAGTCAGTTTCTTCGTTGCTGTAAATTAAGTAGTCTGAGCTAAAACTTTAAGACTATCAAAATCAAAAGAAAACAAAGCATTATGGGAAAACCACAGCGGTGAGACTATTATTATTACCCCCACTCTTTGTCTCACGTGGAATAAGGATTTCCAAGAGCACAAGCAGAGAGATTTAAAAAGATTTATCAGAGTTAAAGACCTCCAGGCAGAGTGGCGTAGAGGGGGCTTCCAAGAGGAAAAAAAACCTGAAGTGGTTCCTGGCAGTTTTTAAGCACAGTTTTGATTGACGAGCAGTTACAAGGCGATTGTGATCCTTTATCCTGTCTGGCTCGCAGAGCCCTCACAAGGGTGGGATGCCTAATTTGTTTACAGCAAACTGTGAGCTCAGGAGGATGCAACTGCCACTTCCTTGCTATTCTTATGGTAAAAGTGGAAGCTTTCAAGGCGTGGCAGGCAGAGTAGACAGTGAGAGAGTGAGAGTGAGAGAGAGAGAGAGAGAGAGAGAGAGAGAGAGAGAGAGAGACCGCTGCAGCCCATGTGCTGCGCCGATCCGATGGCAGGAGCCAGGTGCTTCCTCCTGGTCTCTCATGCAGGTGCAGGGCCCAAGCACTTGGGCCATCCTCCACTGCACTCCTGGGCCACAGCAGAGAGCTGGCCTGGAAGAGGGGCAACAGGGACAGAATCCAGCGCCCCGACCAGGACTAGAACCCGGTGTGCCGGCGCCGCAAGGCAAAGGATTAGCCTATTGAGCTGTGGAGCCAGCAGGCAGGCACTTTTGATCTTGTTAGACAACCCTTGAGGGAGAGCAAGCACCCTACACCCCAGATTTCCACTGGGCTCACCCTGCCTCTGAACCCATCTGACTCCTCACAAAAGGAGCAAGTCATTAATCAGCCAATATTTTACACATGACAGCAAACACATGTGAGTGATAAAAGAAAATTGATCAATTGGACTTTGTCGGAATTTAAAATGTTATGTTTCAAAGGACTGTCAAAAGATCCATATGATAGTGGAAAATATTTGAAAATCATACGAGGTTACTTCAGAAAGTTCACTGAGATATGGACTTAAAAAGCTAAGTTTAGAGGTGGGTGTTTGGTGCAGCAGCTTAAGTCACCACATGGGATTCCTGCATCCTATATTGGCGTCCCTGGTTCAAGTCCAGTCTAGCTTCCTGTTAATGTGCCTTCTTGGAGGAACCAAGTGATAGCTCAAGTACTTGAATCCTTGCCAGCCACGAGAACTAGATGGAGTTCTGGGATCCTGGCTTTTGGCCTGACCCAGCCCTAGCTGTTGTAGGCATCCGGGGAATGAACCAGTAGATGGAAGATATCTGTGTGTGTGTGTTTCTGCCTTTCAAATAAAATTTTAATAAATAATTTTTAAAAATTAAGTCTGTTTCCTCCAAAAAGTTTTTTGAAATCTATGCATTGTTTTTTCCTGATATGCATTTTCCACGAACTTTTTGAAGACCCCCTAAGGAACTTGAACCTAGAATGCATGAAGAATACTTACAACAACAAAAGGATGAAAATGGACAACAGATTTGAATAGATATTTCACCACAGAAGATACACAAATAGCCGATCAGTACATGAAAAATGCTTGACATTATCAGCAAAAAACAAATCAGAACCATAATGAAATCACACTTCACACTCACTGGAATGGCTCTAATAAAAAAAAGACAATGACAAGTGTTTGTGAGGACACAGCACTTGGCACTCTCATAATAATTTGGTAGTGCAAATAAAATGAGGCAAATGCTGTGTTGACCAGTCTGACAGCTCATCAAGGACAAACAGTTACCATATAACCCAGAAATTCCACTGCAGGTAACCAAGAGAATTGAAGACACGTTCCTGAAAAAGCTTGTACGTGTATATCATTGTTCAGGGGAACAGGATTCCTATTAGCAAAAAATACCGACAACCCAAAGGTATGGCAGATTTTGATGAACTTTAAAGACATCGGGCTGAGTAAAATTGCCCACCACACATTGAGACATGTTACGCGATTACATCTTTGCAAAACGTTCAGAATTGGCAGATCCACGGAGCCTGAGAGTAGAGTAGTACTTGCCTAAGGATGGAGAGGAAAGATTGCGGAGAAATGGGGAATGACAGGATTTCTTTTTGGCGTAAGGAAAAGCCTTAAAATTAGATTGTGGTGATGGTTGGTCAATGTATTTTTAAAAAGCCGTACATTGTAGGCTCACAGTGAAGGGTCTGTTCCAGGTGATTTATTTGGATCTTGCTAGATCTCATCTTTTATAAGATAGGTGTGCATCTTGAAATGCAGCTGGGCTGTACAGGGCTAGAAGGGCTCGGTCCACATTGTGCATGGGGCAGGGGAAGGAGTTAGACACCCTTGTCAGTCTGCAGTATGCAATAACATTTATAGAAGCCTGATTGGCACTGAACATCTGCTTTAGGCCCCAGCAGACTAGATTAAACCAGAGGAACCACTCATACTGGGAGCTACTTAAACTGAACTCTGAAACACGTTGGCTGGAAAACAAAAGCCAAGTAGGAGATTCATGGCAGCTAGTCAGAGGGGGCCCCCTTTCTTAGTAAAATGGAGCAGTTTTATCTGTGGCTTGATCTACGCCCTGGACATCATCCAAGGCTCTAGACCCACCACCATTGCGGGACCCCAGGTGACCAGATGGCCCAACCACAGGTGTCGGCTCCACTCCCACCCAAATGGGATTCGCTGCCACTACTTTCCTGCCCACAGGCAAAGGTTTAACAGGAGCTGCTTCCAGCACAGGTGATCTCTCCCTCCTGATTCTTACTCTTATTCTCACCTTCTCCCCACCGGCCCCTCGGCCTCCCCCCACCCAACAATAAAACTCTCCTCTAACTCAGGTGTCTGGTGTGTTTTGTGGCGGCCTTAGACCCTTGGCCTGAGCTGGCACAACAAAGAAGCTCCCTCTGCTTTACCCTATAAGAAAAGGAATTTGAATGAATCTATTTTTGTTCTGATCCTGCTTTCCCTTCTCAGTCTCTAAGACCAACCTGTGTTTGATGGACTGTTGAGCGTGCACTGCTGGTCCTGTTCTTAGCACTTCCCATGCATCTCACTGAATCCTGAAATCATGTCTGCGAGACTCAGAGGTTCACAGAGGTGGGAGGCCAGATGCCAATGCAGGCAGCTAGACTCCAGGGCCGCTGCGCACAGCCTCTGTCTGCACTGCTTGCCTTCCTCCGTACTCCACTGCTTTCTCTGTGCTCCTACCTGGTGCAGGCACTATGTGCTTCATCAGCACCGAGCAAATAACCAAGTTAAAAATAGCCTCATCGTTTCTCGCTCTATTTCGTAAAAGCAGGGGGTGTGATCGTTTCATTTTTTTTAAACTCCCCAAATTCGGGCCTTTCTGGGCGCTCAGGCAGGCACTGTCATTTGCTTGCTAGGCACACACTTCTGGCTTCCTGGGGCTAGGTGTGCTCCTCTCATCTAAGCCACACCGACTGGCTTTTTTCTTCTTCTTTAGGAGATGTCTGGAACCCAGCAGCTTCCCAGCAGGTCCCTGCAGCTGTGCACTCTCTGCACCAGAGAGGTTTGCTACAAGAAGCCTGCAGGAGCCAGATTTCAAAGGGCCTGTTACTTGTTTTTCCTCTCACCTTCAGCCATAATGCTCTGTCGGCAACCCGGTAATTATTCACGGCCAGCGACTCCTCTATCATAAATAGGAGAACACCACTCTGAGAATGTTGCAAGCTGTGGCCTATGGCAAATTATTCAGGCGTGGCCATAGCTGCAAGCTGGCCCTGAAGGCCAGAACCTCTGCACAACCCTTCTCTTTCTGCCCACGCTGGAGGTCTGGCCTTTATCATACAGTCAAGCAGGGACCCAAGCAGCAGCCCAAATTCAGTGGACACCACATACCAACACCCAAACGTCTGCTGATACTACAGGAACCTCAGCCCAGCTTCCGCACTTGCCATGGAGATAGGGGTCCGTGCCCAGTCCTGGACTAGGACTGTCTCCACAGAGGCACCTGGGGCCCTGTGTGAACTCTCAAGACGACCAGGTAGCCTCTGGAGTCGTGTGTGGCCACCTGGGCTCATGCATTTGACCTTGGTATGGACACATTGGCCGCAGGGCACACTGGGTCTCCATGGCCCTCCCGATAACCCCTGAGTCAACAAGAGGAACCTGGGTTCTCAGCCTGGGCTCCGGCTTCCCAAGGCCTTCAACTTCCACAGTGCTAGGAAAGATGTGCCTCCCGGCCCTCAGACTGTCTGGGCTTGGGAGGATGGCTGGCCCGGCACTTGGAGGCAGGCTGAGGATGGGATTTGCACAGAGGCAACTCAGTTTTCTTTTCTGGAAAGGTGGCCTTTTCTACAGGGGCCCAGGCCTCAGCAAGGCAGCCCTTTCTGTTCCACTGCCCTGCGCCCTGCACCTCTGCCCTGCCGCTCAGCCTTCTCTGTCGGCTTCCCCTCCCGCACCTTGTCTTTCCTCTCCTGCTTTTAGCTTTTGCGCCTTCTCTTCAGGCCTGGCTTCACTCCGTCCTCTGTATCTTTCCTTGATTTCTGTGTCTTCTGGTCTCTGCTCTCCCCTTTTGTCTCTTTTCCCTCCTGGGTCCCTCTTTCTCGGAGTCCACCTCCTTCCACACCTATGGGGGCTCCTCTCAGGGCTGCTCACCAGGCCCAAGAGCACACACAGGTCCTGTTCACTTGGCTGCTTGAGCTTGTAGCAAGCACAGGGAGAAAAGCCTGCCCTCCTTCCCTGGTCCCTACTTGGAGCCAGGGCACTGTCACCAGTCACTAGAGCTCCGGGGACTCCTGGGAGCTCCGGCAACTGCTTTAGAAAGATATTTCCTTTGCAGATAACTAGCACTTGCATGACAGAATTTCCAGGGTCTAAACAGAGTGAGTGATTCGAACCTAAACCTCAGTATCCTAGGATAACCTCCCCTGGGGTGGCGACACGCCAGCCCCAGTACTGACTCCCACCCTGTTCTCCAACACGCATTGTTTGTCTCCCACGGGGGACCCATGGGGAGTGCTGGGTGCAACCTCGGGGTTCCCTGGCCACATACAATTCACAGGTGTTTAACTGAGGGCCCCAGGGCCACGCTGGGCCAACACACCACACCTACCTGCAGGGCCAGATCTCCCGGGCTCAGATCCACTCCAGGAAATGCTCCTGTCTTCCTTTACTGCCAGGCAACCTGGAGGGTGGGAAGAACCTGACTTGCGCGGAACCAGACCAAGGCGCAAATGAGCGGTGTTCAATCTTATAAGGAGGGGCAAGAAAACACGTGACGTGTAACAGGCTCAAGATCATTTCTTTGGCCCGGACTCCCACTCCCCTGGGTGAAAGTAACACGGGTGAACTCTGATGAACCACTGGAAGTGGGTGCAGGGGGTGAGACCACCCAGACACATACCCTTGAGCAACAACAGGTGCTGCTGTCTCACCGGGAGGTGGGTCAGGCTAATTGGAGGGAGCTAAGTCTGGACCAGAGCCAACAGTTTGGGCAAGGGAGGTGGAAAGTCAAGTGAAGCCTTCTGTTCTCCTTTCCAGCCTTTTCTTGCAGGACTCTCTTCTCTCCAAATGACTAGAGAATGTCTGATTAAGGAGGCATCTAATTATCTGGCTCCCAGGCTCCCCCAGTCCTAGTCTGGCTGGATTTCCTGCCCTCCCCCTTCTGCAGTTGACAAATGTGCAGCCTGCGGGGTCAGTCTGAGTTAGTGCTGTGATTCACCCTGAAACCAAGGCTGAGTAACAGACTGAAAACTCTCCCTGAACATTGTCATGATCATTCTCTTGGGTTCATTTTTTCCCTGGCTCTCTCTGATTGTGGCCTGAAAGAACTGGGCCATGATCAAAGCTATTGGTGCAAGACTGGTACTTTGATTTGCTTTTGGCTTCAAATTTGCATTGCCAATTGCCTTTTCCAGATAAACCTCTCTGAGCATAAGATTTAAAAACTCATGGGTATCAATGGCCTTAAAATCACCAGCGCTTCCCAATCCATCTCAAGAATCTCAATCTATAAAAAATATTTCATAACATCCTTTTTATCATCCTGAAATTAAATTCAAAAGTAATATAAGTCACATAGGCACAGGATTCAAAAAGTCATTACAATGATCTTATCTTGGAGACATAAAAGAAATTTATTATAATAATATACTAATATGAAAAATTTTAGTACAATCCAACTGGATACAGAATGAAATAGTCAGAAACTACCTACACATAGAATCATTTATTTTCCTATACATAGAATCATATGCATAGCATACCTGTGCATTGAATCATGTATGTATTACATGTATATTCTTGATTTAACTATACCACTGTGACTACAAGAGCTAAAATTTCACAGATATATAGGGATGCTGTCTCAGATCTCATTAGCAGTGGTGTTTTTCCAAAATCAATTCTAAAAGAGTTTAAACAACTCTTGAATGAAAAAGGATAAATAAAGTAATGCAGCAATTTCACCCCTAGGCATTTGCCAAAGGGAAATAAAATCCTAGTCACACAAAGACTTGTGTAGGAGTGTTCACAGCAGTATTATTCCCAAGAGCCCAAACCTGGAAACAATTCAAATGTCCATCAACTGGTAAATTGATAAAATGTGAAACACTGCTGTGAAATGATATTCAGGAATAAAAAAACAAACTAATGATCCACAGTGCAACAGGAATGAATATAAAAAAACAGTGAAAGAAGAGAAATTCAAAAGACTCTAAACCAAATGACTTGATTTATGTCAAATTCTAGAAAAGACAAATCTAGAGAGACAGCAAGCAGG
This sequence comes from Sylvilagus floridanus, assembly GCA_949820135.1. NCBI lineage: Eukaryota > Metazoa > Chordata > Mammalia > Lagomorpha > Leporidae > Sylvilagus > Sylvilagus floridanus. The sequence goes on from OX463224.1 coordinate 81,685,704, forward strand.
GGAGAGGCTGCCTGGGCTGGGTTGAGAGCAGGAATTGATTGTAAACAAGACCAGGGGCAACTTCTTAGGATGATGATGGATAAACTCTTAAACTGGATTCTGGTGACAGTTGCCCAACTCCATCAAATTTACCAAAATCATTGAGTTGATTACACAATTAAATGAATTGAAAACACTTAAAATGGAGTTTTATAGGATGCACATCAGACGTCAATAAACCCATTTTTGAAATAGGCGGTTTGCTCCTACTTTATGTGGCAATTCCATCATCAAACATTCAACACAGCCTCTCGGTATCTGACCATCTGCACCAATAGCATCTGCATCTTCCGCTGGCCAACGCACCCAGCAGGGCTACCACAAGCCTGGCCTGAAGAAGCTGTGAGCCCACAGCTCCATCCAGGCCACCCCACACCATGCCGCAGTGTCAATGGCATTGTGGCCACTCCCTTGTTCCACACCATGTGCCACAAAGGCCCAGAATACACGGAGCCCTTACAACAAGCTCTTAGTGCTCTCCAAGGGTCAAGAAGCCCACATCCTGTAGGAAATCCAGGCTGAAGTTGGCTTCTTGCCTGAAACAGACCTGCTGAATTTGAGGAAGATCAGTCTGAGTTGAACAAGCACCCTATTCTGAACCAGGGTTTCATGATGTGGCCACTGGTCCCCTGTGCTCAGACTTTGGGCCTGCCTGTGGCATGGCCTACACAGGCAAATGCTTCAACTAAACCAGCTATTGAGTCTATGCATGCTGGGGACAGGGATCTGTCCAAGGGTTCCAGGTGAGAGATCATGGCATGCATCAACTTCTACAAGCTGGACAACCTTGATGCCATTCTTGACATCAACGACCAGGGCCAGAGTGAAGCAGCCCCATAGCAGTAGCAGGAGGATGTCTATCAGAAATGCTGGGTGGCTTTTGCTGGCACATCACCACTGTGGGTGGATGAAGCACAGAGGAGCTGTGCAAGGCTCAGACCAGACCAAGAATCAGCCAACAACCACCATTCCCAAATCTTCAAGGGTTGAGGGATTTCAGGGATATAAGATGAGGAGTCTCGATCGAGAGCCCCTCTCCAGAAATTTGATGGATCAGATCATTCAGGAAATCTACAGCCAGATCCACATGAAAAATGTTCTGGTGACTCCTCCAAGGGATGATGCCCCCTTGGTGGACATGGCCAATATCAGCATCCCCACCCTGCCCAGCTACAAAGTTAGAGACAAGATAACTACCTGCAAGGCCTATGCACAAGTCCATAGCTGAGCTGGGCCTTGCCAGGGACCATATCATCGCCCTGAATCGGGGCACTGAGAAGTCTACCTTCTTGGAGACCTTCAAAAAGGAGTGCCTAGGTCACTTCATTGAGGATTTCATTGCGAGCTGAACATGGTGAACATTGCCACAGACTGCGCCACATGCAACAGCATAGTGCCCTCCTCAGCACTCCTGTAGCCTTCCTCATGTGTACCTTAGACCAGATTTACAAGGCAGCCATCTCTGAGAGCAACATCATCAACCTCTGTGGCTCCCACTGCTGTGTGACCATCAGGTAGATCTGCCCATGTTTCAATCAATCCTCATGTGAACTCTCTTTTACCCAGGTGAGGCCATTGCTACAGAGAAGGTGGTGAGATCAGCAGCCAATATGGAAATCATCTGCTTCAACCAGACAAGCCGCCTGGAAAATTCCATCATCTATAGTAACAATGAGGCTACATAGGGTGGCCAAGCTGTGGTGGTCCTGGTGAGCAAAGATAATCAGGTGACCATGATCAAGGCTTAAGTGATCCTGCATGAGGTTTCAGCCACTGATGAGCTGTAGGAGAAGTCTCTGGACAGGAAGCTCATTCCTGACAGTGCCTATGCTAACAAGGGAAGGAAGCCCACAGTAGAGGACCATTATTACGAAGGTGGCACAGGAGAGGAAGTGCCCATTGCCATAGAAGGTGAGCTTGGTGTCACTGTCATCGCTTGGCTGTTGGCCAGGTATGGCACTGACAAAGAGGCCAGCCTGCACTGACAACGATGTGAACCATGAGGGGCCTCATCACCAAGGGAGGGTGTGGAGCAAGGGGTGAGGGAGATCTACACACACACACCCCAGCAAAGGTTCTCAAAGATGTGCTGAGAGGAGTAGTAAATATGTTTTGAGTAAAAATGGAAAAAAATTCAATGTACACTGTACTGTGCAGAAATGATTTGTGTTCATGTTTAGGACAGAACTCACTTCCAGAGCCAGGTAATTGTGAGCAAGTTCCTTGTCTGCGTGACTGTTGTGCAGTACATGGTGTAGCTCTGCAATGTGAGGGACTATCCTGTGTATTGTTGAATATCTAACATCTTTGTCTTCTACCCACTAAATGCCAGAAGCAACCTCTAGTCAATGAAAATGCCCCTGGAGACTTGCAAATCACCTGCCAGGAAGTGGTTTCTCCTTTGCTGAGAATCCCTGGTGTAGTCCAACATCACAGGAGGAAACCGAGGCCAAGGGAGGGGCAGACGCTTGCCCAGGGTTGCAGAGTGGCTTAGTATTTATCTGGAGTGAGCCCAGACATCTTAAATCACAGTTCAGAGGCCCTGGGTCTACACTCGGTCTTTTCACCCTTGCTTTTTTTTTTCTCTCCAGACTTTTCCATCATTCTGGTATCTAACATGTAAACAGCTCAATCTCACTCAGAGTTCCGGAAGGCAGGCAGGGGGCCAGAACTTGTGGATATTATGCTGATGCTTGAAAGTCACTCTCAGGGAATTCAACCAGGGCAACTGGTTCTGAGTCCAGTAAGAAGCAGTGGTGGTGAGCGAATGAGTCCAGGGATGTCAAATTTCCAGCATGCATACTGCAGCTCCGGTCCCTCACCCGTGGAAGACACTGATAATTAATGATGGTACATTTCCCTTCTGAGACTGGATGCAGACTCCCTCCTTCTCAAGGTAGCCACTGTCAATTAACTGAAATTTGCAGAAGAGGCCAAGTTACCATCCTGAAGTGATGCATCCAAAGAAAGAAAACGTGCTGAGTGCAGGTCAGAGACAAAGAACCAACATTAGTTCAGGAAGTTCAAAGGAGAGAGGAGGCCTCTGGGTGTGACAAACACAGGAGCAGACAAAAATGAAAGACCAGACAAGGACACTGGATCCAGAGTTTCAGGCTTGGGTTTAGACAGATGGGCCCTTAGAGAGCAGATGCTCAGTAAGTGCTTGATGAATGACCGCTACAGAAGAACAGGGACTGTCCTGTTTTTACAGCAACTTCTTGGTCAGGGCTGAAGCAGGTGTATGCTGCTCCCCAAAGTGAGACTGGAATTCATGCCTCTGAAGGTAATCGGCGCAGCTTGTGCTGTCTGGAGAGTCCTCAGCCCTCGTGGAAGGAGTTCATTCTGGCCCCAAGTGTCCTCCCCCCCCCACACACACACAGCTTCAATGACCACAGGAACAGGTTTTTCTGAGACTACCCAGAGAGACTCATGCAGTGTCCAGCATTTGGGGCCGTAGAGTCTAGTGGTTAAGTACATGGAATCAGGTCTAGGTGTAAACCCCAGTGTTGTCAACTAGTACCTTGTGGTATTGAGAAGTTTACTCCGAGGTCATTTTCTCCCCTCATCTCTCTAGAGGATCTAACTCACAAGGTGTTATACGGATGAAATGGCTCTTCAATGTCCATTCGTCAATTTTTCCATTTGAAAATAGCCAAATAGTTACAATGACCTGCATCCCAAATTCCAGAGATAGCCCATGGTTGATCCAATCAGTCAGGATTAATTCCTGCTCAGGGATGAGTTACCTTGGCTATGCCAATCAACATGTGAGTTTCTCCTGGTTAGTTCAGCTTCATTCGGTCACGGAAAATCTCAGAAATGCTGTTTGATGGCAAAATACACACTCTTTTTCTGTTTCTCTGCTCTTTCTCAATGATGGAATATGTGGTCCCAGATTCTGCCAGCAGCCAGTTTGCATCTGTGAGTAAGTCTGGCCGGAGAGAGACCAGAGCATGGAACAGAGCCAAGCCAGAGCGTTACAACTGAGAGTGACCCCAGGGAACTTGTTCTACCCAGGACGAAGTCTGGGGCTGATGGCCGAAATGAAAGGGCGATTTTTTTTTTAGCAAAGTTCTTTTGAAAGAACAGGGATAGCTCTTGCAGTCAAGTGGCTCAGCAAAGGGGTCCTTTGAAATAGAAAGATCTTACTGACGTGAGCAGAGAGAAAACTTCTGGGAAAGCAGCTGGGAGGGAATTTTTTTCGGAGAGAAAAAAGCTGTTCAAAGGAAGTGATCTGGGGTTTTATATGCTCTGGAAAGTTTGGACAGGTCCTTCAAGAAAAGTGTTCATCATGTGGTGAGCTCAACCTGCTTTCTTATCTCCCATTGCTCCTAGTTAGGCGTCGCTGGTCCCAGGTGTGTTATCTGCGGTTTAGCTGATTTGCTCCTCTTGCTGTTCATGGCCCAGGCTCATTAGCTTACAAGTACAGGTTTTTCTCTCTTATCCTGTTAGCTTTTAGTCTCTAGGCTTTTGTTTTTGAAGTTCCTTATTTAGTTTTGCAAAATGTGTCTCCTAAGTGCCCTGTTTGTGTTACTTAGTAACCAGGGGCTGTTCTGACCATGTAGCTCACCCAGTGCTTAGCTAACTGCCTACATATAATCTAACCTAGCTTGCTTTCTCCTACCTCCTGTATCGAGAGCACTGATCCAATCTTTCATTTTTTAAAATTTTTATTTAATGAATACATTTTTACATAGATACAACTTTAGGAATATAGTGGTTCTTTCCCCCATCCCCCACCCTCGCTCCCATCCCACCTCCCATTCCTCTCCCATCTCCTTCTTCATAATGCATCATTTTTAGTATGACTTTATATACAGAGGACCAACTCTATGCTAATCATAGACTTCAACAATTTGCCCCCACACCCACACACAACATATAGAGTTCAGTTTGGGGAGAGAATTTGCAGTCGATTCTCATAATTCAATAGGGACAGAGGTCCTACCTGGAGAGCAAGTGCACAGTGACTGCTGTTGTTCCTTTAGCAATTAACACTCTTTTTTATGATACCAGTGATCATCCGAAGCTCTTGTCATGGGCTGCCAAGGCTATGGAAGCCTCTTGTGACCACAGACTCCACCGGTATTTGGACATGGCCATGAGCACTGGTAAAATCTTATCCTGTACCTGCACTTTTTAATTTTAAGTAAAACTGGAGCTGTGCTTCCCCTTGCTTAAAACAGAGTTAGTACATACAAATGTTTAATGAATGCCTGAAATCAAAATTGTTAGTACTATACTCAAAAGGATTACTTATTGGAGCTGCCAAAAGCATTTGACATTTTCAGCACATGATACAGCAACAATTTTCCCAGTAGTAAACACTTATTTGACAAATCTATTGAATGAATTCAACAAATTATTGAGCTTCTACCATGTGATCAGCTTGTTGCTAGGTGAAGGGTTACAGTAGAGAACAAGATGGACATGACGCTGCCCCCTCAGTTCCTCATCCAGAAATTAGGTATGTATTTAAAGTCAAGTATAAATGTTCAGGGCCTGTGCTGTGGTACAGCAGGTTAAAGCCACGGCCTGCAGCGCTGGCATCCCAGATAGGCGCCAGTTCAAGTCCTAGCTACGCTGCTTCCAATCCAGCTCCTACTAATGGTCTGGGAAAAGCAGCAGCAGAAGATGATCCAAGTGCTTGGGCCTCTACACCCACATGGGAGACCCAGAAGAAGCTCCTGGCTTTGGTCTGGCCCAGCCCTGGCAGTTGTGGTCATTTAAACCAGTGGATGGAAGATTCTCTCTCTCTCTCTCTCTCTCTCTCTCTCTCTGCCTTTCAAATAAATAAATACATCTTTGAAAAAACAAATATAAGTGTTCACATAGGGAGTTCTATCAGCAATGGCTGCATGTGTGGGCCCACTGCCTCTTTGAGGGGGTTCCTCCTGGAGCTGAAAGGGAGGCTACACCCTCACTCATAAACACGGGAAAACCTTGCAACTTGATAATGCAGCAAAAGCCACCAGGTTCTCAGTGTGGGGCTGTCAGGATTCATGCTTATTCTTTCTTTTTGCTTCCACACACTCCACTTCAGGCAAGTGTGCCTTCTTTACCTCTGTCTACCTCTTCTCCATCTATAAGAAACTACTTAGGAGGCTCCTTGGCCAAGGTAGATGTTCACTTTCTTCTTTCTAGGACATCACAACTGTTTTTTCTATAACTTATCTTGTTCTACTCCTTTAATGTCTCTGGGTCTACTGTTTTCCAACTACCATCTCTTCCAGCTGACTATCATCTTGCTCTCCAGGCCTGGAGATACTGTAGTTTGCATTTACTTCCAGGATTCCTGATGCAGTACTTTATCCTAAGGGCCCACTTTATACTTACCCACAGGTGGCTTATAGGGTTTCTAAATGAAAATCAGTTAGTTCTTGGCCCACAGCCTAGACTCACCTGGTACCTAAATACATTTCTACTATTAGCATAAAGGAGAGGATGCCTTCTCTTCCCTCAAAATCTTCATTGCAAAACAGTAAAAAAAAAAAAAAAAAAAAGCTACATTGCTGTTTCATCTTCTCCAGCCTTGTTTTTCATTTTGTTATGTATAGAGAAATTTAAAGCAAACAAATAATGTATGCTTAAGGGGAAAAGTCAAACAGTACAGCATTTGCTAAAGTAGAAAGTGAATGCCTTGCATTTGCTGGCTCTCAGCACCTCTCTCCAGAGACAACCATGTTACTAGCTGACTGTGTAGCCTCCAGCCTCCACGTAGGCTCTAATTGCTGGACACCTGGGTTCAGATCCCAGCTCTATCATTTATTAGCTGTAGACTTTTAACAATTTAGGCAACCTCTATATGTCTTAGTATATTTGTCTCTAAAAGTAGGTAGGATAAATAATAGGCTCTCCTCAAGGAGTCACTGGGAGGGAAAAGTGAAAAGTTTCAAGTCAAGTACTTAGAACAGTGATGGGCACAGTTAAATGTTTAATAAAAGTAAAATATTGTCTTTACAGCAGTATAGTGTTCCATTGGATGGATATTTCTTACTTGTAACCTATGTGGTTTGTATAGTCATTGGCCAGCTACTCCAACTCGTGATCCAAAATGAGTATTTGAAGTTGGAGCCATGTGGAAAAACAAGACTGAATGGATTTGGTTTGCTTATTTGGAATCCATTGCTCATTAAGGATTCCAAGTGCCCATGTGCTGGCCAGAAGCTACCTTAAAAGATAATTTCCTACAAGTTTCACATCTTCATTCTTCTAGATATAATGTTCTCGAACCAGGAAACCTTTCTTTCCTCCTAAGTTCTGTGTCCCAGGTACCCAGCACTCTAGATAATTACCTATTCTCTGAGCTGAGATTACTACAAACTAGAACTAGAGTAATTTTTCTCTCTGCTCTTCATTTTTTTTTTAATTTTTATTTTTTGACAGGCAGAGTGGACTGTGAGAGAGAGAGAGACAGAGAGAAAGGCCTTCCTTTGCTGTTGGTTCACCATCCAATGGCCGCCACGGCCGGCGCGCTGCGGCCGGCGCACCGCGCTCATCCGATGGCAGGAGCCAGGTGCCAGGTGCTTTTCCTGGTCTCCCATGGGGTGCAGGGCCCAAGCACTTGGGCCATCCTCCACTGCATTCCCGGGCCACAGCAGAGAGCTGGCCTGGAAGAGGGGTAACCGGGACAGAATCCGGCGCCCCAACCGGGACTAGAACCTGGTGTGCTGGCGCCGCAAGGCGGAGGATTAGCCTAGTGAGCCATGGCGCTGGCCTCTGCTTTTCAACATACTTGGTTGGCAACACTTCCTACAGGGTCACAGTGACCACAAAGTGCTTATATTTGAATAGTCTTCTGTCCCAGAGCAAAGGAAGGCAAAGAAGCAACACAGGCCAGATGGATCTAAATTGAATACACTTTTCTCTGCACTTAATTTCCTTTACACAAGAACAAAAAGCCTTCAGGGAATACTTCCCAAGTAATGCCTGGAGTTTTACCATTCGACATCCATTAACCATATTGAGTCTTACAGGGCTCAGCTCCCCACCCACCCCTGAGGAGTCCAATCAGAACCACCATTTACCCTGGTACAATGTCCTGTAAGTAGCACCAACCAATCTTCCCCAATAAAAGCAGACTGCAAGCACTGCTAACTGAGCTCTGCAGAATCTTGATCTGTAGATGCAGATGAGAAAAAGAGAAAGAGGCAGTAAAGTCCCTTGTAAGCAAATTTTCTGACTTTCCTGATTAAGTTCTCCATTCCTTTAATGTCAGTATTTCTTTTGCAAGTGGTGTTGTCCGTGAGCAATCATGGGGTTAAGGGCAGACCAGCTGTCAAGTCAGATCTATTCTAATGGGTCTTTTTTTTTTTTTTAAGATTTATTTATTTATTTGAAAGGCAGAGTTAGAGAGAGAGAGAGGGAGAGAGCGAGTGAGCGAGCTTCCATCGGTTGGTGGTTTACTCCGCCACAGCCAGGGCTGGGCCAGGCCAAAGCCAGATCTCTCATGTGGGTGTAAGGACCCAAGCACATAGGCCAACTTTTATTGCTTTCCCAGGCACGTTACCAGGGAGCTGGATTGGAAGTGGAGCAGTCGGGACTCAATGGCACCCATGTGGGATGCCGGCACCACAGGTGGCAGCTTCACCCACTACGCCACAGCACCAGCCCCTCTGATGGGTCTTACATCCATCCCAATTTTAGCACTTGGGGGATATGGGGGCCTGCACCAATTTGCCTCAACTTCTGAAGCACATTTTCCAATTTTACCATTTCTCCCTGTGAAGACGGCCACATCTCTGTGGCCTCTTACTGATTGAGAAAGTTTCCAGCTATGCTGATAGGATCAAAGTTAGATCAAAAGAGATAAAAGCAGGTGGACAAGTGAAAGCTGCTTAGCAGACCAGGAAAATAGAAACCAAAGCCAAAAGGGTGGGGCACCAAGGAAGAAGCTGGTTCACGCTATGGAGCCCTACAGACTGAAAACTGAAGGAACGAACATCCTAAATTCAGGGTATGGCTGCCAGGTGGGATGTGTATGCTAAAACAGAAGACTGGGCTGAAAAATCTGTTTAAAACAGAGACCTTCTGCATATTTGCTCCTGCTCCACACAATTAAGGAAATACATTCTTTTTATTTTCCATGATTTTTTAAAAGAATTATTTTATTTATTTAAAAGAGGAGTTATAGAGAGAAGTAGAGCCAGAGTGAGTGAGAGAGAGAGAAAGGTCTTCCATTCCTCTGGTTCCTCAGTTCTCCCACACTTGGGCCATCCTCTACTGCTTTCCCAGGTGACAGCAGAGAGCTGGATAGGAAGAGGAGCAGCCGGGACTTGAACCGGCACCCAAATGGGATGCGGGTGCTGCAGACTGGGGCCCTAACCCGCTGCGCCACAGCGCCGGCCCCAAGGAAATACATTCTTCTTTCCCAGCACCTGGAATTACATTCTGTGGAGAGGCTAGACCAAAAGGACTCTCCTGGAGATACCAGGCACTGCTAAATGTGGGGCACCACACTGAGAACAGTCAGGTCACACAACTGAGGGGAAGAGGATAATGGTGAGGAAATGAGATGCATCTACGACTAACAGGAATTCCCAAAAGAAAGGAGGAAAAATAATCCCCAAAGATGTCAACAAGTTCCAATACAACTTCCTACACCTGAAGGAAGAAGAGTTTCCAGACTGAAAAGAACCCACTGTGTACTTTGCAGAACGAATGTTTTTAAAAAAGAAAAAAATAGAAAAGCAGATATAGGACACTTCATTGTGAAAGTTAAGGTTAATGTGGATAAAGAGAAAAGCATCTGGGGGGGTGGTCAAACAGATAGAAAATAGCAAAAATAGGGACGCTACAAAGGTTCAGAAACTCCCACGGCCTCAGACTTAGAGGCCGCACTGGATGCTAGAAGATAAGGGAGCGATGCCTTCCAAATAACAAAGGGAAACGATTTCCATGTGGGAAAGCCATACTCAGCCAAACTGTAATCGTGATGGTAGTCTGAGCATTTATCAGACATTAAAGATCTGGAGAAATTAGAAGGTTAACAAATGCCCCAAAATAGGAATATGTAGAAACCAAGAAATAGCAAGGGCCAGTTACTGTCTTGCAGCTGCGAACGAACACTTCTGTGCTCTGCTTTGAGATGCTGGGGCAGAGACTCTAAAACTGCCTGTCACCTGGGCCAGCTGGCTCCCTGCTAAGCCCTGCTCATGGGGAGGAGGATTGCTAGGGAGAGAATAAGGGGCTACAGAAGGAAGCGGGACTTGCTCTTCCCGGTTTGCATCCTGTCTACTTGCATTTCCTGAGAGCATCACACTGGCAACTCTTCTTCACCTGGCGGAAATACTGCCTTCCCATAGAAACAGTTGAGTCCAGCTTGCAGTTCAGCTTCTTGTGTCTATCATAGAGATCAGCTGAGCCACTTCCCACCCTCTGGTCTATTAAAATAAGTAGCATGGCTTCTGAGAGCTGAGTTGTAGAGGATTCAATTTGGGTAAAAACATCTCCAAGGATGATGGTGAGAAGAGAGCTAGGGTGTGCACCCTACTGGTAGATTGTTTGCACTGGTAGCTCCAGTTGGTGATACTCCTATTATCCATGTTCCTGAAAAGTAACATTTCAGATTTTTCCATCAAAACATGTGTTTGAATATATTGAAATAATATTTATATTTCTACTGAAGAGCAAAGTCATAATTTACTTTTAGATTCACAGAAAGCTAGGCAATTTGTTATCATAAAGTTGTTTAAGAATGAAAATATATTATACTAAATGTCTCATCAACAAGTAATATTCACATTGCCATACTGAAGTAAACACCAAATATTTTCACCCCAAATAATGGTATGAGGGGGCTCAGAGGAAGGGACTTATGTGTTCAGGTGAAATAGTGAAACAAGAAAATCCTAAATTCTATCTCTGTAACTAAAAGTCAAGAAATAGCAGAATAGCCATGTTGGAGATATGAAGACACACATCAGAAAAGAACAGCTAAAAGGTTAAGTAGATGGCTCTATGGAGTAGTAATTGTCCATGGAGTGTCTTGGAGCAAAGAGTAGTGGATTCATATTGTAAGCCTAGTGGAATTACTTGATATAACCTATGCACAGGTGGTCCCTGACCTAGCTCTACCTGACAATGCTTTAACTTTACAGTGGTGTGAAAATGCTACACTCTAAGAAGAAACCGTATTTCAAATTTTGATCTTTTCCTGGAATAGCAGTATGTGGTATGATATATGTGATCACTCTAGTTTACTTCGTTGTTCAGCTATGACATTCAGTAGTTTAGGTATGTAAATGTCCTTTCTATTTAATGACATTTTCAACTTAAAATGGGTTTATGAGGAACTTGTAACTCATGGAATACCTGAACATATATAACAAATGGAAATATAAAGCAAATTTCAAAAAACTGAATGGACTATATGGATTTCCTTCAGTAGTAATTGCTATTGTGAACTTAAACCCCAAAGCTTGATTTTGGCAGTTGTGTCTCTCCATGAAGCTATTTGTAGTAGCGGAAATGCAAACAGTACTCCTTCAGCAATTTTTATCAAGTTGCTTGGCCTCTTGGTCTCAAATCCAGTCAGGTCTTTGGTTCTGTCTCTTGAAATGGCAGTCCCCTCTCTCTATCACCCTGCCTCTCACAGTTCAAGGCACCATTATTCTTCACCTGGACCATCTTCCCAGCTAGTTCCCCTGCCTCTCATCTTTCTTGGTCCCTTCAAGCATTCTTCACAGAGCTGCAGAATAATTTTTTTCTGAACAAGTCATCTCTGGCTATTGCCCTACCTAAAATCCTTTAGTGGTTTCCTTTTGTCTTCAGTGTAAATCCTCTAGGATGGCTGGATAGCTCTTTGTGCTCCCTACTTTTGTCCCATTCCAGCCTAATCTCTTGCTATCTGTTAAACTTGTCTCCAGCCATACTGAGCCTCTCCCCATTCCTCATTTTTTGTCATGCTCTGGTTTTCTGCCAAGTTTTTGCATGTATGATTTTCTACCTAAAACATAGTTCTCTTTTCTGGTTGACACTATGGCTTGCCTACTCAAAATTCACTTTTTTTTGGCCAATAAAATCCTGGAAATTCCTTGGTCTCAAGAAAGGTGAGTACAAACCCTGGTCTAGAGGTGGGAAAATCATGTCATGTGGCTAATGATTTGTGAAAGAAACTCTTCATGGGCCATATGAGAAGATTTCTCCTTCCTCTTATGGAGGAAGTTATGGGAGCGAAACTCCCAACCCCTAGCTTTATCCCCAGTAATTTGTTGTGGGACCTAGATCTGCAATAAATCAGTAGAAGAAAGGAAAATATTTCCAACCAGAATGCTGATTTCCTAGGTCCTCTGAACCACCGCTAAGAAGCATGTACCTTGAGGACAGCATTGTGGCTCAGAGGGCTCCATTTCCAGACTGGCTCCTTGCTAATGCACCTGGGAAAGCATCAGAGGATGGCCCATGCACTTGTGCCCCTGCCACCCATGTGGGAGAACCAGATGGAGTTCCTGGCTCCTGGGTTCGGCCTAGCCCAGCCCTGGCTGTTGTGGCCATCTGGGGAATGAGCCAGCAGTTGGAAGATTCGCTCTTTCTCTCACTTTCTCTCTAACTCTGCCTTTCAAATAAATGATTTTTTAAAATTGCTTATCACCAGACATTTTGCTGTGTAGGAAAATAACCCACTCTTTACATAAGAACTCTGTTGGCTGGGTTCCTTTGCATGCAGCTGTAAGCACTTATGCTGGATACACCGCCCTTCCCAGCTAAATTCCTTGTCCTGTAGGAATGACAAGATCACCGCTCGCACCACCTGCACTCATGAAACAACTCTATCCTTCCGCCCTATGGACCTAGAGCTGGTTCAGTTATAGCAGACTGGCTCAAAGCACCAGCTTGGAAGCCAGGCGACTTAGGCTTATAGCCAACTGTACTACTTGCTACTTAGTGATCTGGGGCAAGTTTCTGCACTCTCTGTGCCTTGATTTGCTCATCTTTTAAATGGAGATAAGGACATTAGCATCCTTATCTCATTGGTATAGGGATTAGATGGTTTAATATATGTAATGTACTTTGTACCTGGTTCCCAATTACCCTTCAGTGAATGTTAGCTATTTTAACACAAGCTTCATCATATTCTTAGCACAAAAGCTTGATAATCCTTTCCCCTGGGAGATCATAAACATAATGAAGCAGAGGTTTCATCTGTCTAGTTCATTGTTGTATCCTCAGAGAAACCTGGCCTAGAGATACGGCCCAGTAGATGTATATTAGATAAATAAATAGATTATCCCATAATGTGAGCAGTATATCAAGAGCAAACCAAGTTAACCCACTTGGGAAAGCATTTTTTTTTCCCACATGCAGCCACTGAATGGAGTAAAAATTTAGTGCAATTTAGTGAGTCCTTGGAGGTTACTACAGGGACAATCCCCATCTTGGCTCAAAGGACAAGATACTCCTGTATTCAGATGGTCCCAGGCAAGGGAATTTCACTTGATTAGGAAAAAAGAAAACATCACCAGATCAGCAAAAAGACATTCAACAGTTAGTGCTGGGCTGATTGTCTGTAAGTGTTTTACCTTGGCCTTGTCCAAATCTGGCCTTCTAATGACAGAGTCTGCAATCAAGGCGAGGACTGAGAAATAACAATGAATCACAGAGAACTGATGCCAGATAACTTTCCTCCAGTGGCCTCTTGCTCTGTTTTGATTTACTGTGCTCACAGTCAGCACAGCAAGTTCCCCCCTCTGGACTTTCAACTCCTCTATTCTGTAGTTGGCTGAAATCTCGTGACAAAGTTATTCTTTGCAGTGTGTGTGTGTGTGTGTGTGTGTGTGGAAGGGAAATTGGGGGGGGGGCAAGTAGCCCACCAGTCATTGCATGCATAGATTTTCTGGTGATGTGCAGTTTTATCCCTCGTGCTGGACAGGTAGGACAGCAGAGGATGCTCCCTGGGTCCTCAGAAGTCTCCATTGATCTTCTCGATAATTTACTTTCTTATCTCTTCCTTTCCCTTCACCTTGAGCAATTACAGCATCTTTCTTTGCAGGCTCTCAGTAATTGGAAAACTGGTTTATGAATCTGGGAACTCTTTCTTTACTAACTTTTTTTTCTCATCTCACACAGAACAGAGAGAAATAGAAGAGAAAGAGGAAAAAAGTATGCATTTTATTGATATCCAGAAAGATGAAAATGGAATTTATTTAATATTGCCACTTAATATATTTCAAGAAGAACTTGAGGAAGGGCACAGGGATAATATGGGGCTGAAGCCACATTAGTGATTCTCCTTTTCAAATGTCCTTTAAAAAGACTTGTAGCATCTGTGTTGATCTTTTTTAAAAGATTTATTTATTTATTTGAGAGGAAGAGTTACAGATGGAGAGAGGGAGAGACAGAGAGAGAGGTCTTCCATCCTCTGGTTCACTCCCCATGTGGCCACAATGGCCAGAGCTGTGCTGATCTGAAGCCGGAAGCCAGGAGCTTCTTCCAAATCTCCCTCATTGGGCAGGGGCCATCATCCACTGCTTTCTCAGGTGCATCAGCAGGGAACTGGACTAGAAGTGGAGCAGCTGGGAATCAAACTGGCTCCCATATGGGATGCCAGCACTGCAGGAGGAGGCTTAACCTACTAAGCCAAGTATTGATTTTAAAATATCTTTGTAGGATGAAATCAGCTTCAGAGATCACACCATCAAAAAGAGAAAGAATAACAATAAAAACAGTAATAATATTAGTAACAGCTCATATTTATTAAGGATATGCTAAGCATGTTATTTTATTTCCATGGTTAGTTTCTTTTATCATTTCATTTTCATAAAGAGGAAACTGAAGCTGAGAGTCATTAAAACCAACTTGCCTCAAGATCATGGAACTAGTAAGTGGAGGAGCTAGTACCCCACACTAGGTCTGACCGCAACATCCACACTCTTCACCATAGTGGGAGCTCACGGGACCTTTGTGAAGCCTTGAGCAGTAATCTGGACCCATTTCGAAACTGCCTTCAATTTTCTAGGGCTTCTCTCATCTAAGTGCTCAGGAGTTGAGTAACCCACTTTTGATCCAAGAGATGGTCACACAGAGTACAGGCAGGGGGTATGGAGCTCAACAGGCCCATGCACTATGCTTGCCCCAGAAGTATTTTTATAAACAGTAGAATCAGAGGAGTATGATACTTCCCAGCACTTGTTTGGGGGATGCTCCATGCATTTATTTTTCCCATCTGTTCCCATGTAGACATTTCGATTTGTAGCTCCTATTTCAGAGCTGGATGGAAAATACAGAGATCCTTCAGGCTAACATTTTCATTTCGTTAGTGTTTATTTGTTGGCTTATTTATATGGCTTACTATTGCTTCCTTGTACGTTTTGCATTTGAGTGTCTATGTATCAGCTAGCTATCCCTAAATTTGACTTCAAGAACAAGCAACCCTCAGTTTTAGTAGCCATTTATTTCTTGCTTAGATTACATTTACCTTGTGGGTTGACCATGACCCTGCTCCGTGTCCTCTTTCATGTGGGAGTTTAGGATAAAGGGGGAGCCTCTGTCTGGGACATGTGGTCTCATGGCAGAAGGAAAGGAGAGATGGAAGAATGATTTGATGCCTTGCAATGCCTTTGTTACTTTAAAGTTACTGCTTCCAGTTACATCTTATTGGACAAAGAAAACAGCCAAGCTGGGTGTCAGTGATATATGGCCTATCATTCTCCAGAGGCAAGAAGGCCTGTGGAAGGACAGCTAAGAGTTTAAACAAGTCAAATGATTTCTGAATGTATGTCCTTCTGGTCATATTAAAAAGTATTATTGTTTTTCCTGATTATTTAGTACATTATAAAAAATGCAGTGGTAGAGAACTTGTAAAGAGATAAAACAAAATTTAGTCTATCCCTTACCTTCACAGGCAACTCTTATTAATATGCACACGTTTCTTTCCAGTCCTTATTTAAGTTTGTTTTTTCTTTACATACTTCTACTTAAAGTCATACTATAGGTTTTCATTTTCCTTGAGTCTTAAGTATTTTCCTACATCATTAAAAATGACTTTATAATATTTCACTCTGTATCTCTATACCTTAAATTACTCTTCTTGTCTGATTATTCTCATTCCTAAACTTCCAAAATAATTGAGTTCTAACTTCCTCAACAAACAAATATGCTTCTAGGCCCTCAGGCATAGCCCCTTGGAAGAAAAAGTAAAGAAAGTCTAGTTTCTCACTGTGTTTTTGGAATATGAAATCTTCTTTTAAAGAGATTTTAGGTTTTGCCCGAAGGGGTCAATGTGATGGCTTATTTGGAATATTAAAGACAAGATAAAACTCTCAGAGTATATTAGAGTTCTCCAGTGAGACGGAACTGAAAGGATATGTAGAGAGATGGAGGAAGGGATTTCTTATGAGAGAGTAGCTCACATGATCATGGAGGCTGAGAAGTCCTATGATGCGTCTTCTGCAAGTCAGAGGCCCGGGAAAGTCAATGACGTAATTCCCAAACCTGAAGGCTGAGAACCAGCAGTCTCCTTGTGTGAGGGCAGGAGAGGGATGACTCTGCTAGAGCAGACAAGGGGAAAAATCACCCTTCCTCCCTCTGTCTTTCTACTCAGGCCCTCAGTGACCTGGATGATGCCCACTTCCATGGGTGAGAGTGATCTTCAAATGCTATTCTCTTTTGGAAACACCAACAGAAGCACCCAGAAATAATACTTTATTTGCTATCTGGGCATCCCTTAGACCAGTCAAATTGACAAATAAAATTAACCATCACACAGGGCAAGCAATGATCACTCCAGAACACTACTCATCCCCATCACGTGGACGTGAGTTGCTGTGTGCTGAGTTGGGAGGGGCATGACCTTGGTGGAAGGTAACCTAAGAAGCTGATGCAATTTGAGGTTTAGAAAATTTATGTGAATACAGTCTGACCTGGTCTAGGATATTACAGTGGTGGTATGGATGCCATGTGGCCAATGGCATCTTCCAAGATGTTGCCAAAATGCTAAAGGTTTCTAAATTAAGTTACATTGTCCTCCAGGCCCCAGGACCCACAATTTAATGGTTGGAGTAAGGTGGGGAATAGGTCTTGGACCTTGAAACAGAATGGCCTGCCTAAGGTGCAGAGCTAGTCAAAGGAGTCAGTCCCCACTTTTCCTTTTCCGTATACCCATAATCCTCCCATTCCAAGTGGATGTATTGGAGATTCCAGTCCATATAATACTCCAGGTTCCTTAGCCATCTGTCACTCAAAACTATTCCATGAACTCTACTTTAAAAAAGACTTATAACTTTCAAGCTGATAATATTTAGATGAGATTCGGGAACTAGAGTTGATGTTATAAAAAATCAAAATTTTGGGGGCCGGGGCTGTGGCATGACAGGTAAAGCTTCAACCTGTGGCACCAGCATCCCATATAAGTGCCGGTTTGAGATCTAGCTGCTCCTTCCCATCCAGTTATGTCCTATGGCCTGGGAAAGCAGTAGAAGATGGCCTAAGTACTTGGGCCCTGTACCCATGTGGGAAACCCAGAAGAAGCTCCTGGCTCCTGACTTCAATTCATCCCAGCTCCAGCTATTGCAGCCATTTGGGGAATGAGCCAGTAGGTGGGAGACATTTCTCTCTGTCTGTAACTCTACCTCTCAAATTAATTAATTAAAAGAATTGAAATTTTGGGGAACATTGGGGTGAGATACATGAAAATTACTTTGCATGTGCAGTAAATGTGAATTTTTGGACGCCAAAGACAGATAATGGTCAGCTGAAACATGTTTGCCTTTCCGCCAAAAGATACCCATGCCCTGAGCCCTGAAATCTATGCGTATTATCTTCTATGGCAAATGAATGAATGAATGAATACAATGAAGTCTTTTCAGATGTAATTAAGGATTTGGGGATGGTGAAATTATTCTGGATTAATCACATGGACACTATACTCAGTGTTTTGTGTCCTTGTAAGAAAGTGGGAGAGTGAGCTATTTATACACAGAAGAGAGGAGATGGGAAGAGGGAGACAGGTACTGGGGGGATGTGGTCCTGTGAGGATGCTGGCGGCTGTCAGAAGTTAGAAGACACAAGGAATGAATACTCTTCTCTAGCTTCCAGAGGGAGTGTGGCCTTGTGACTGCCTGGATTTGAACCCAATGGTACTGATTTTTGGACTTCTAGAATTCCAAACTTGGAGAGAATAAATTTTGCTCTTTGTTAAAAATTTTTATTTATTTGAAAGTCAGAGTTACAGAGAGACAGAGACACACAGACACACAGACACAGAGAGATTTCTTCCATTAGCTGGTTTACTGCTGGCTGAGCCAGGCCTAAGCCAGGAGTCAGGAGTGTCATCTGAGTCCCCCTATAAGTGGCAGGGGCTCAAACACCTGGGCCATCTTCTGTTGCTTTTCCTAGGCCATTAGCAGGGAGCTGAATTGGAAGTGGAGCAGCTGGGACATGAAAAGGTCCCCATGTGGATGTTAGCATCATAGGTGGTGGCTTTACCCACTACACCACAATGCCAGCCCCAGATTTTGTTCTTTTAAGCTACCAAACGTGTTGGTAATGTGGTACAGCAACATTCCACTTCTAGGTACTAAAATCTGTATTACTTTCTTGTGACTGCTCGTGTTGGGAGAATTAGATGAGCTAATCTATGTGAAGCCCTTAGAGCAGTGCTTAGAATAGTAATTGTTTCTGATTTTGTTAGTATTATCATAAGGATAGGCTTTGGAATGTTTTCCAGAACAAAACTTTACAGGGGTCTTTCAACAGTGGCCCATGAGTGTTCAGGGGTGAACTATGAATTCTCCAAATTTTTATGTAACATTTGGTATATTTGGTTTTATTATCTATATATTTATATACAGACGTTCCTTGGCTTACTATGGGGTTATGTCCAAATAAAAACTACTATAGGTTGAAATTATTGTAAACTGAAAATTCAGGGGCATGCATTTAGCCTAGTAATTGAGAAACCAGTTAAAATGTCTGCATGCTGCATTAGAGTGCCTGGGTTTGAGTCCTGCTCCATTCCAAATTCCTGCTTCCTTCCAATACAAATTATTGGAAGCAGCAAAGGTGGATTCTTGTAACCCATGTGGGAGATCTGGATTGTATTCTCAGATCCCAGCTTTGCCCCTGGCTGTCTTAGCCCTAACTTTTATGGGCATTTGGGGAATGAGAGCTCTCTGCAAAACAAGTAAAGGAAAATGTATAAGATGCATTCAGTACACCTAACCTACCAAACATCACAGCTTAGCAACACAGCACACTGTCGAGTGTTGGTTGTGTTACCCTAGTGATCATGAGACTCACTGCTGCTGCTTAGAATCACAAGAGAGTTCCTCACCAAAAATAGCAAGCCTGGGAAAACATCAAAATTCAAAACTCAAGGAACAATTTCTACTGAATGCACATTGCTTTCACAGCATTGTAAAGTCAACAAATTGCAAGTCTCACCACCATTAAGTCTGAGACAATCTGTGGTGACGTGTACATACGTGTATTTATGAGGTGGGATTAGTTTGCAAGGTACCATAAACTATAAATAACAGAAACCTACTCTCCCACAGTTATAAAGGCTGGAAATTCAAGGTCGAGTGTGGGGACCCATGGATAGGCCAGCCATGGGACCCCCCCATGGTGGGCGTGGCTTATAGCAGTAATACGGATGTAGCAGCTGATTGAACTTTCCATCTAGCTGAGGATCGTGGAAAACAAGATGGCGCTGATGCCCTGCCTGCTGTGTGACTCCACAGCTGATCGTGATCAAGTGCCGGATTGGAGAGCTCTGTGCATGGACTGTAATTGATTGACTGTGATTGGTTGAATTCTGGATATAAGCAGAGAGCGAGAGAGAGAAGGGGCACGCCAGCTTTCCCCCTTAAGGAACGTGCGCGCCATCTCCATCTCCTCCCCCTTCTCCCGGTTCCCCCACTCTCTTTCCCACTCCTTCTAAGTAAAAGTCTCTTGAAGACCGATTAACTGCAAGCAGCGTCGTTCCTTCTGCGGCTGAAGGAGCCGACAAGTGGTGCTGTGACTCAGATCCACAGTCGAGGTACTGGCAAGAGTTAGTATCCTCCACAGGTTATGACGGAAGAATTTGTTTCAGGCCTCTCTCCTTGATCTGCAGATGGCCTTTTTCTCTCTGTCTGTTCACATCATTTCCCTGTATGGTGCCTATTTCTGTGTGTCTAAAATACCCTATTCCTATTGGATCAGTGTCTCACCGTAATGCCCTCATTTTAACTCAGTTGCCTCTGAAATCATATTCTGAAACAGTGGGGGGTTAGGACCCCATTCTGTCTTTTTTGAGGTGAGTGCAATTCAATCATTAATAACATGTGTTTCCATTATTTTCATAAGATCTTGAAAATAACCAGGACATACTTTGTATGTACATAGGCATACTTGTTCAGAAATATTAAAAACTTCTTAAAAGATTAGAGTTCAGAAAGTGGGCAACCAAGAGGGTGTTCCATGCTTCTAGTGCTCTTTATTGACTCCTCATTTCACCTGCTCCTTCACCGGTGCTTTCTGAGATCCCTGCCTCCCCCTCAAGTAATTTACCTACATCAAAGGCCCTCTCTCAAGGTCTTCCTAAAGCTGGCCCCAACTGGAATAGAGATTTACTATCCGTTTTCCCTGGGGTTACAATCTATGAGCACAGGAATGACACAGTGGCATGACTTTGAAAGCATGAGGGTCTGACAGCACGTGACAGATGGACCAGCAGATGCCAGGACTCACAGAAAGGCTCTGAAGCTGTTGGCAGCCTGGAACCTTGCCGTTCTTGATGTCAGCTCCGATTGACTTTGACCTATCTAGTACTTGGCACCTTGAGCATCACCTAGCTTTAAGTTGGGTTTCTGTCCCTTGTGATGGAAAAAGTCCAGGCGAAATGAAATTTATTTTCTTCTTTTTGTTTATTTTTTTGTATAATATAACACAAAAGATACCATAATGCCAAAATTGAAGGGATGGAGCTCTAAGGAAAAAATACCATTTGGAACGTCTTTGACAGTGTCCCCTTGAATAGCCCACATTGGGGCACAGTGCACCTTTTGCTCTTAGTATCAGTGAAACCAGGCCTTCCTGAAACAATGGAATCATTGAACCGTGTGTCCTCCTAGGCAATCACTCTCCACAAATGCTCCCACAGTGGTGAATGACACAGGGTCTTTCCTTTGTCAGCTCCACCAATCACCCAGACCCTAGAATGGTTTGGATGTAGCTCCTAATTTGGCCCCAAAGCTGTGCCCAAGTTAATGACTTGGAAAAACATATCATCATCCATATAATCTGCAGAAACCAGAGGCAGCCTGCAACCAGACATTTCCACTGAAGAGGAAGTGTTCACAAATCCTGCACATTTTGACAGTGTTTGCCTTATTTCTCACAACTGTTTAATTAAATCCTGTGTAAACAGATGGGCTTATTTGTTTGAACTTAATAGTTGTAAAATTTGGATATTGAGCATGCTGACAATTACAAATATTTGTATTTACCAAATAATATTGTTTCCACTAAAAATTCCCTTACGCTGAAGAGGAAATTGATTTATTCTTTGCAGAATCATGCCATGACTTCTTATTCCCATGGCTTTGAAGAGGCAGGGGTATTCACAGACTGCTGGGTATCACTGGGAAGAGGAATGGAAACAAACCAGAGTGCTGTCACTCCCTGCTCAGAGCTTGGACACCTCTTCCTAAACAGCTCTGTCTGCATCTTGAGCCAGACATCACAGACACTGGTCCAGATAAAATGGATCCAATTCTCAAAACTATGCAATTCCTTTCCATAATAATTCCATTTTTAGGAATCTACATTAAAATCCAAATTAGAGATATTATCAAAGATATTTATAGACAGAAAGATACAGATATCTAATATAGTTCTATTTATAAAAACATCAGAAGCAATTCAAATGCACAACAATTATTTAGTAGATAAATTATGGTGCATTCATATCGTGAAAACCCATGCAGCAATAAATAATAATTTAGGTTTCATGGCAATGTAACAGAGCTTTAATCAACAATATATCACAGGTGAAAAAAGGCAGGTTACAAAAGATTATGAATAGCAGTATCTCAGTTATATTTCAATACATTTGAACATTTAGAAGGCTTTACACCAAAACGTATATATTTTGGAGAAGAATGTAATGTATATTTTTATGTTCTTCTTTAGGGTTTCCCAAATTTTCTGTGACAAATATGCATTACTTTTATGATCAGAAAAACAAAATTTAAAAATGAAAACCAATAACAACACAAAAAGCATGGTTAAGAGAAAGCAGTGTGGGGACTTAAATAAGAAACCAAGAAGCTATTCTATGATTTTTATGTCACACATTCAAAAATACTAAGGGACTATTATGCGTCAGTGCAAGTTGGAAATGCAAAGTCTTAAAGATAAAGCATGCCCTCTGCCTTTGAAGAGCTCACAGTTTCAAAGTGATGGAAATGCTCTCTGTAGCATCCAAAGTAAGCGACTGTTGGGCACTAAGAATGAAATTTTATATTTAACTTTATTTTAATTAATTTAAACATAAGCAGCCATGTCTCAGCAGCCAAATGTAGTAGTGGCTAGTGACTACTGTAAAGAGAGAAGACACACATGGAAATAATTATAAAGGACTACGTGATAAGGAAGCATAGAGAATAGATACATTAACTCTGTGTAAGTCTCTGAAGAGACATGTTTTCGGCAATAAGTCTTAAGGAGTAGCTAGGAATTCAGTGTGGATGAAAGGCCATGTCAGGTAGAGGACATTGCAGGTGCAGACATATGGAGTTATGATGGGGCCTCGCATTTTCAGGTGGAAAAAATGACCCAACCCTCTCCCTCCACACGCACACTCAAAACAAGCAAGGCTCACATCCCATCAAGAAATAGGTGCAGAAAAAATAAATACATGGCCAAAAAACCAGGAATATGATGTGTAGAAAGGAGTCATTTGGATGCAGTTGTAGCGGATAGCTCCAGACTCTAGCAGTAACTTGCAAATCCAGGGACTTGAGGTAGTATGAGCTCTTGCTGTACCAAGCACTGTGCTAAAGGGTTTTGTACACGTAATACCCACAAAGACCCCATTTTATGGGAAATAAGAGCGAAGCTCTAAGGATAAATAATTGCCCAAGAATACACAGTTAAATCAGTGGATGAACTTGATTAAAAAAAAAAAAATCACCCGTATCTAAAGCTCATTTTCACTGTATTATCTTACCTTCCAAAGATGTTTAGACTGAAATAGGGGCACTCAAAATAGAATGCATACACTGAGAAATCATTTAAAAAGATGTCGGGTGGGGGGCCCACTCTGTGGCGTAGAAGGTAAATCTGTGACCAGCATCCCATATGGGTGCCGCTTTGAGTCCCAGCTGCTCCATGTCTAATCCAGCTCCCTGCTAATGCACCTGGGGAAGCACAGTGGAGGATGGCTCAAGTCCTTGGGCCCCCACACCCATGTAGGAGACCTGGAAGAAGCTCCTGGCTCTTGGCTTTGGATTGGCCCAGCTCTGGCTGTTGCAGCCATTTGGGGAGTGAACCAACAGATAGATCTCTCTCTCTCTCTAACTCAGCCTTTGAAATAAATAAATCTTAAAAAAAAAAAGATTTCAGGGATCAGACTGGGCGTTTAGCTTAGTATTTAAGATTTATACCCCCTGGCTCCATTCTCCACCTGCCCCCAACCCACACACTAACCTAAGTTTGTTTCCTGATTCTGGCTCCGGATTCCAGCTTCCTGCTAGTGCAGTTCCTGGGAGGCTGTGGTGATGACACACATAATTGGTTCCTGCCACCCAGATGGGAGGCTTGGATTGAGTTCCTGACTCCCAGTTTCAGCCCAGCCAAGTCTCAGCCATTGTGGGCATTTTTGTGAGTGAACCAACAGATGCGAGCTCTGTGTGTCTCTCTTTCTCTCTCTCAAATAAACAAATTTTAAAAAGTGTTTTTCTAAAACCCAGCCACAACAAAAGATTTCATAGATCATTTCTGGGTTCTAGTGATGACATACCAGGAGACAACTACTATCACTGCTCCCTGACTATGGGTTATATGTCCACCATGGTAGACTGAGCTGGACCCGTCTGGATTGTTGTTCTGTTATAGTTTCATTCTGTATTTGAATGTTGCAAATTACTAGAACCTATAACTCTAAATTTCTACGACCCCTGGGCCCAATTTACAAGGGTGCCACCCATTGACAAAAATCACAAGGTTTTAGTGCTTAATAAATGCTGTGAGTTTCTACTGGTGTAAAGTATCTCAAATTGCCCAGGCCCTGCTTCAAACTGTGGTCCTCACCACTCTACTTTTCTGAACCCTCTTCAGAGTCCACTCAATAGCCTTGGTTCACACCATAAACTGCCTATACATCTGTTCTGCTCTACTTGAGGAATTCCTACCAGGTTTGCTTGATGTTGAACTCAATTTTCCCCCCTGCTAACTAGGACAGCAAGAGAAGAGAGAAGGAGGAAAAAAAAAGAGAATCTTACCAATACTGCAACATTGCAGACACAAATCATTAATTTTCTTGTATTCCTTATATCAGAAACCTCCTATGTCTAATAATGAGTATATTTGAGACCTGCTCTGTATTACCAGGCTGGTGTCTCCCATTCCTGGGTTTGGGAAATTTGAGCTTATGAATAAACAGACTTAACACCTGGAGGAGGTCACTAAGTTGTTTATATCATAGGCATGGAGGAAAGCAAGGCTACCAGAATAAGAAGAAGAGGCAGCAGAAGGAAGAAGTGAATATATTGTGTTATATATATATATATATATATATATATACACACACACACACATATATATGTATATATATGCATTAATGTTGTCATTATTGAAAAATTAGAAATCAGAAATGTTCAGCTTGGTATGATTTTAATTTAAGTCATTTTATAGTTTAGTGTACGTTTCAAGGGTGGGGGTGGGGTCAACAGAACACCATGATATTTTCCAAGACTCTGTCCTCTGAAGGTCTTAATTATATCCTGGTTCCACCTCAGCAACCTAGGAGATAGAGACACAAGGACTTAAGGAAGGAGGACTAGCCAAATATTGGTAGCTGGGATCCTTAATTAACTGAATTCATTTTTCTGAGCTGTACTCCTCAGAGAAAGACAGTAAAATAGATGTAGGGTTAATATTTCCAAATGAAAGTAGTCAGTTTAGTGAATATTAATTCTCATTAATGAAGGCAGTAAATTCTAGTGCTGAATTTTTTTTTGAAAAACTTTGTACATACTGACTACTACAGCCATTTTAGAAAGTGTAGTCTTTTCTTCTTTTTTCCTTTTTAGCTTGGTTCTCTCCCCATCACCTCTCCACCCCACTCACATCAATGCCCAGATTGCCTACCAGTAATCCTAGAGTTTCCACATTTTAATGAACACACACACATACACACACACACACGACTTTGGGTGCTGTTCATCTTACAAAAGTTTGATTGTATTATATATACTTTCATGTATCTGGCTTTTCTTTTTTTTTTTTTTTTGGACAGGAAGAGTGGACAGTGAGAGAGAGAGAGAGACAAAGAGAAAGGTCTTCCTTCTGCCGTTGGTTCACCCTCCAATGGCCGCCGCGGTCGGTGCGCTGCGGCCGGCGCACCGTGCTCGTCCGATGGCAGGAGCCAGGAGCCAAGTGCTTTTCCTGTTCTCCCCATGGGGTGCAGGGCCCAAGCACCTGGGCCATCCTCCACTGCACTCCCGGGCCACAGCAGAGGGCTGGCCTGGAAGAGGGGCAACCGGGACAGAATCCGGTGCCCCGACCGGGACTAGAACCCGGTGTGCCGGCGCCGCAAGGCGGAGGATTAGCCTGTTGAGCCACGGCGCCGGCCTTGTATCTGGCTTTTCTAAATACCTCATGAAGATCTTTCCAATATCTGTGTGATGATACTTCAAAAAGCTTGTGGGCAATGGAATTAAACCATAAGTTTATTTTGTTGCAAAAAAAATGAAATCCATGTGTTTTTTATATATTATGCATTTCCACTAACTTTTTGAAGAGTCTTTTTATGCATGAATTTAAAGTTTTTTAGCACTTCATAAACTTTTGATTCTATTTTCTAAGCACTTTTTGAATACCCTTCCATGGTTCTAATTCATTTAACAGCTATATATCATTCTATATTGCAAATATACTAATGACCTACTGCAGATTTTTTTCAGTTTTTACTTTATAGATCTATACTATAATTGACATTTTTGCATTGTGGCTTTTTCCCCCTTTGGAATCTCCCTAAGTGTGTGATTGCTGGATCAAAAAAAAAAAAAAAAAAAGATGGTTCAACTGTGTTTTGCTATTTAAAGGAGAGATGCTGTCAGCTTTTGTTTCTAATTTGCTAAGTGACCTTGAGCACGCCTGGTTTTCTCTGAGGTGTAGCAGGCCTGTGGAATCACAGATGACCTTGAATGTCCTCGGTTTGTTCTGAACTTCTCTGCTTCGGCCTTGTGTTGTGCTGCAGTGACGTGGGAATCCTCACTTCTGCTGAATCAGAAGCAAGTGTGCTGCCTCTCTCAGCCTGGAGACCGCACCTACACTCTGCAGGGACTGGTCCCTTAGCTGATCACTCACTTCTAAATATGGGCTCCTTTGCAAGGCTGTGCTGAGGGAAGTTCGCCTTGAGTAGTCTGTGTCTCCCTGACACCTGGAGTTCCATGAGAATGGAGAAGAAGATAGGGAGGCTGACTGCAAGGACTCCAGCTTCTGCTATATATGTTGAGATTTACCTTAATCTAAGCAAAATTGCTTCTGTGTTTGAGCACCTTTCCAATAATTTTCTTTTCGTAAAGAAACTACTTGATTATCGGTTAACTGAACCACTGAATGAGGAGAGGCAAATGTGGCAGGATGATGAGTTATTTTGTCAGACTTTCCAATTTGGGTCTGTCTACCCACATGAAACCTTCTGGGCCGGGTAGAGAAAACTGCCTTATTTGCTAAATCTGTGGAGTCCCCGTTTAGGTACCTCACACGCACATTATCATTTAATCCTCAAGCCTCCCTTGAGGGAGGTTCATTCTTCTTATCTTTATTTTTGCCATCAGGACTCTCCAAGGTCCAGAGCTAGGAGGTAGTGCAGTGTGTCTGCAGAACCCACGTTCCTGGCACCAAACAATACTGCAATGCAGCTGGGCGATGGCAGACAAGTGGGACAAAAATATCTCATAGCTTCCCCCCAACTAGTAGGGCCACTGGAAATCCACCCTGGCCCTAACATCTATCATCTATAGCAGCTTCAGGTGTCATGGCTCTCATTTTAAAATCACAATGCTCACAGAGTGTTATGGGGGTGGCCAGGAATCCACACGGGCCTGGGTTCAAATCCTGCCTCTGCCCGCTGAGCTGGGCCACTTTCTCCGCCCTCCTGGCTAAGCGCACTGGCAGCTTTTTCCAGCACACTGCCGTGAAGAGCAGCGAAGGCTGGTGCCCTGGTCTTGGCACAGACACTGGCGTCAGGGCAGTCACCTGAGGTCTCTTTCAGTAGGCTACCGCCATACAGTTGGGTGGACACGGATTTGCAAAAATAGCTATTTATTTGCTTATCTGCATGGAAGGAGGGTGGGAACAAAGTGATCGAGGACAAAATCAATTACTATTTTTCATCTTTGACAAAGTAATTAAGGCCGTAGTGACTGGCTAATTCCGACCGAATGGCTGCGCGGTGATGGATGCGGATTTACGAGCTCCTTGGCTGCGGCGCGGGTCAGATTATCACTCCAAACAGGCGGCTGCGGAGGGCGGGGGCAGAGGCCCGTGTCCAGAGGACGTGAGCCTTTACCTCTTTTTATTCTCCCCCTCCCCGCCGTAAAAATAAATAAATAAATAAATTTACAAAACCACAGCGGATCCATTCTCTGCGTTTCGAAGGCGCTGATACGCGCCAGGGCGCACAAGCAGCCCCAGGGCCTGGCCTCCCGCCCCTCCCCACACGCTCTCTCCCGCCTTCGCACCCGAACCTTCCTGCCCGGCTGGTTCCCCGCCACTCCACCCCCGCGCTGGCCTCAGAGCGACCCCACTAGGCCCCTGGGTTCTGGACTGCCCCTCCACCCGCCACAAGGCCCCTCCTTTCCAGAATCTTGCGGCTAAAGGGGGAGGGGTGGGAAGCCCTAGCAGCGCCTCCACCACCCTCCCCATCCCCTCAACACCCGCAGCTTTGCCTGCGCGTCACCAGCCTCTGCAGGTGCTGACGCGCGGCGGGCCCCACGCGGGAACCCAAGTGCGCACTTGGCCGGGGAGGGCCGGCGGGTGATGGATCAGGCAGGGGGCTGAGCGGGGGCGCAGGCGTCACTCACGCCCAGGGCCGCGACTAGGGTAGGCGAGAAGGCCGGCAGAGCTCCGGCGCCGCTGCGCCGCCCTCCAGCTCCTCCCGGAGCCAGGAACCTCGTGCGCCCTGGAGCGTCTCGTACCGGGTGGTGGCTTCACTCACTCGCGGCCCTGTGCGGAGGCTGCTCAAATGCAAATTGCGAAACTGGCCCTAACTTTTCCAAGTCGTGATTGTCCCTCATAGAAGTCAGTCCAGACTGCAGAGGGAGGCTTATGCAAGCTACCGGCCGCTCACCAGCGCTTATCCGGCCTGTCCTCTACATCCCCGCATCCCAGCCTGGCTCCTTCTTGGAAATTGGGGTTGTTTTGGAATAAGCGCCAGGCAGGTTCCCCCCTAAACTTCCCTCGTGGCAACAAGAACCTAGGATGTTTCCCAGCGCCAGTCACGGCGGGAGAATGGGCCGGCCCTTGCAGGATTCAGGGGCTCACCTCTGGCTCCTTACCGTCCTCCCGGGCTTTGCCGGGTTCCCTCTGAGCGGGCCCTGGGGAGAGAGAGCGCGTGGCACCAGCGACCACCCTCTAGGAGGTGGGGGGCTTCTCCGGGATTCGACAAAGATGTTCTGAGCCTCAGCTTTCCCAGCTTTTAAAAATTGGCATAGTTTCTCAAAGACTGCTGCCAAGGCTTAATGGGACCATTCATGGAGAGCCTTGCACAAAATTCAGTACTGAGACCTCCATAAATGTTAACTCAGACTACAGTAAAAGCGCCCTGAAACCAACGGAAGCTCTTAGGGAACCTAAAGTTCAAGAAACGCAGCCTGTAGGCTCCAGCTGGCCGCCCTCCGAGGGCCCAGGTGGGAGAACCCAGCAACCGAGGCATTGGAGCGCGGTGGGCATCTCGGGAGGGGGCAGCCCTGCAGTGCCCCCGGCGCCCGCCGCAATCTGCCGCCACAGCCTCTGCCTGCGGCCGCCTCGGCGTTATCCTCCAATCGCAAGGGGGCTGCCCAGCCGAGTGCGACGGTGAGGACCCGAGGCAGTGGGCCGGGCGGCGGGCAGCACGGAAGGGAAGTGCTGTCCACAGCTCTCCAACCCCGAGGCCAGGAGTTCCCTGAGTGAGGCTGGCAGGGGTGGAGAGAAGAGAAGCCTTTTTGCTGAGCATCCCCCTCGAGTTTGCAAACTACCTCTTTCTTATGATAGTAACCCCTGCCTTGTACTAATTGGAAAGTCCACTTAATTGCGGCGGCCACTGCCCCTCGCCTCCTCTCCAACGGACTTGGCTTCCTGGGGTCTGTGCTGACCCAGGTTGCTGGGGATCAAGGGTTTTTTTTTGGGGGGGGGGGCGGGGAGTGTCTCTAAGACTCCACTCACTTACAAATCAGGCCTGGCTCTGGTTTTTTTCCTGAAAGGAATATGGAAAAAAAAAAAAAAAAGACAAAAAACAAAAAACCCCAAACGGGTGTCCTTTGAAAGTGGTCTGAGACCCAGGTCAGTGGTGAAAATGAAATCCTTTTTATTTCTCTAAAACATTTCGAAAGAACTTTAAAAAGTACATTGAGTACAATCAATTGCTCAGCATTTTCTCTTCATTGTGTTATAATAGGACCTCAATTCAAAAACCCAGAATCCCTCCAAGAACCTTTATCTGGGATGGTAGGGATGCAGGAATCTGAAGTCTGCGTACAGGCAAGGTGGGTGCACCCAAGGGAATGCAGAACCTGTGTCTGTATCAGCCACGGCACAGCTAGCACAGCTGTGAGACTAAGAGCAGACCTTCCATCACTTTCTGGCTAGTGTTATGGAGCCTGCTGAAGGTTCAGAGAGACAGCTCTGCTCCTGGAATCTGCTGGAAGATAAAAACACGTTAGTGGTTGAACCCCTCCCCCGCTCCTACCTCGACAGCCCACTCCACTCTGCTGGCGGCTGCGCCTGGCTTTGGGTGCAGTGGGACGTGTCCCTCCCATGTTTCCATTAATTAGGAGGAGGCAAACTTCTGTCTTCCCCTCCCACTGGCTTTGGTTTAGTAATCAGACCCACATGAGTCACGCCAAACACACAGCCCCCTCCTGCCCGACTGACAACTACCAAGCGTACTCTAGGCTGTTGTCCCTTTAAAATTGGAATCCAAGGGGGTAATGATTTATCAAACTTGTATTATCAAGAAGATGTCAAACGAAGGGCACCTTGCTTTGCACTGACGCAAACCTGGCCTTTCCCAAGGAGATATAGAAACGCTTCTCCTGCGGAGCCAAACCCAGTTAATAGCAGGCTTCGCTCTCTACCGGTTCAATCTGTTGCCTGTGTCGGACATGGTGAGTGTTCCTTTTGTTCTTTCCGTAAGAAAGTGGTCTGAGGGGATAGGAAGGCAGATTCGTTTTTGGTATCTCCTTTTGAAAGACCTGTGCGTTGGGCGGGAGGAGGGTGAGCAGTTATTGCAACCATAGGTATTTGTATTGGTGAACATCACCTGCAGTCGGAAAGAGGTTTGCTATGCTGTGGGGCTGAGGGGGTCGGTGGTGGGTGGCTCTCCCAGGCGGGATTCTGAGCGCTGTCCTCAGTGCTGAAAAACCAGATGCCGCTACACAGGCGCATTGCTCTGGGTCCTAGAGACTATTGAGACAGCAAGGCTGGCTGGGGTAAAGGCACTTAGACTGGATGCAAATTAAGGAGTTCTGATCTATGCATTTTGTGAAAAGGAGCTGGGGAGGGGGGGACAGGTGATTGAGGCGAAGGTTTTCTGATTATTCTTACAATATAGCAATAACTATTGATGCTAATATTTAGGAAGCCCCAAAGGGGCACAAGAAGCCCAAAGGAGCACAACTGACAGTTGTTCTCCTTTGAAATCCAATCGGGAGGAAGCATTATAAATTAATTGTGAGTTTTGGTCTCCACGCAAGGGTACGGGTGTGAAGGATATTAGATTCCTGTGAACAGTCAATGCCTACAAAACGAATACAATACAAAAAAATTTTCAGGTTCGTTTATATTTCTGGAAATCTGAAGGTGAATGTAGATTGTGGGAGATAGACCATGTTACTACCTTGTGTTTTAAGCCTGGTTAATTATTGTTGTTGTGGGATTTTGCTATTGGTGGTGGTGTTTTGATCGAGATCTTTATCTTTGCCTCTGCTACCCAGCAGGCTGGGGTGAGTTTGGGGGCGCTGGGATTTGCACAACCAATTTGGCCTCAAGCGCTCACTGGTGCCAAGGCATCAGCTTTGTGGCCACAGCTTGTCTATGGGAAAGAAAAAAAAAAAGGCAATGTGCATTGTTGAATGACAAAGGAAATGGGGCGGAAAATTAAAGAATCTTTCTACAATGGTGACGGGGGCGCCCACACCCCACAGCCGTGATGTGAAATCCAGAACAGGCGGGGAGCTCTGGGCTGTAGGGCTGTTTACACCCTCCCAGTTTGCCCCCTCCAAAAACCACTTCTCCCTCTTTTCTTACTTCGTCCTCCATCGGGAAGGGCATATCAGCTTGCTTCTGTCTTCAGGTTACTCAGAGACAGCAGAGTTGAGAAATACTGACTGCAATCTTTCTTGGGGAAAGGGAAAAATCCAAATTCCGATTTGCGCCCCCAGATAATGCGTCTGGACGTGAGCTGTGAAGTCTCCATGTGTAGATACAGGTATTTTTAACGCTGCCGCGACTTAAATTTTTTTGCACGAATTTAACGTTGTGTTTGCAGGATTGCAGTGCCCCCAAGGAAATGAATAAGCAACCGGCCAACAGCCTGGAGGCGGCGGCGGTGCCAGGCCACTCGGATGGCCGGTGCGCGCCCAGGACCAGCCCTGAGCAGGAGCTGCCCGCGGCCACCGCCGCGCCGCTGCCACGTGTGCCCAGGTCGGCTTCAACCGGCGCCCAAACTTTCCAGTCAGCCGACGCGCGGGCCTGTGAGGCCGAGCGGTCCGGAATGGGGTCGTGCAAACTCAGTAGCCCTCGGGCGCAGGCAGCCTCGGCTGCTCTGCCGGACTTGAGCGAAGCGCACCGCGCGCAGGCGGTCTCGGCTTCGGCGGGCGCCGGGCCAGGCAACGCGCTGCACTGTAAGATCCCGGCTCTGCGAGGTCCAGAGGGGGATGCGAACGTGAGTGTGGGCAAGGGCACCCTGGAGCGGAACAATACTCCGGCCGTGGGCTGGTTGAACATGAGCCAGAGCACCGTGGTGCTGGGCACGGATGGAATCGCGTCAGTGCTCCCGGGAAGCGTGGCCACCACTGATACCCAGGTAAGCAAGTCGCATGGGGCCCGCGCCGCCTTCTGCTCTCCAGCCGCGCACGGGGCGAGACAAGGCGAACCAGGCCGTGGCGGGTGCACGTGTGCTGATGGGGAGACCGATTGGCAGTGCCAAGTAATGGATGCGGGACACGGCTTTGTGGCTTCAGAAGCTCGCACTGCGCTGAGGTGGCCGGTTTAGGGAGCGAGGGCTGCAGTGACCATGCCAGAGGGGCCACAACTTGCCACTCGTCAGCCCAGGACGGTGGTAGGACCAGGGATTCATTCGGGGCGCAGATCCAACAGACTACCTGCTTTGTTCAGACACAATTTCTCTCCTGCCTCTTACCTCTTTATTTGTTTTCCTTAAATTAAAAAAACAAAACACGGAGTAAACTCTGTGGTGGTGGTGGCTAATGGTTTAATATCAAATGAGGATTCATTGGATGCAAGGTGGGTTTGCATGAGGCTACTGAAGCCTCAAGCTTTGGGGCCCATCTTTTGCCCGGACCCTTCCAAAACCTGGTATCCAATATTCTCATCATAATTTTGCTCCCCAACTCCCAAAACAAACTTTCATCAATTTTGTAAGCTTCAGGCTCCGCCAGCCTGGATCTGTCCCTGCATTTGCCCCCTTACCACTCAGAGTGGTAGAAAAACCCACTGAGCTAATCTCTGCCCCTGGTTAAGGACAGAGGCAGCTCTCTTTCTTCCATGTAAGCTTTTGTTTTCTGCCATTTCCCTCCAGTCAATTTCCCTTCTCTCATCTTCTGTGTGAGTCCTGTTTCACCTACTGCAGCTCTCCCACTGCCTGTCTTTCTGCTGTTTCCTCTCCTCTTCTGGGCTCAGGGGCTAGGTTTTTGTCCAGCAATAGGGGTCTCAGACCAGAAAATCTGCCTGTGTGCAATGCAGGGTTTATACAGCCCTTCTGTCCTTAGTCACTTCAGTGTTTGCACCACACACACACACACACACACACACTCACATTTATCCATAGACCTACACTCAGCTGCTAGAATAACTAGAAATGAACATGAACTTGGACTTTCCCACTCACCCTTGCTTTGGGGGGTTCACCTCTGTCTATGTTCATTAGCTGTCTGTGACAGCATGTACCCCATAGTGTGACCCTGAATGTGGAAGAAAATTCATTTCACATGCCTTGCTTAATCTCTGCACTGCGGCAAGAGGGACTGGAGCTCCCCATCTCCCCCCCTTTACAGCTTGGAAGCCTGGGAGGTGGGGTTAGAGGTGGGGGTGGTGTGTGGGTGGGAGGAGTACAGGGAGGATGTTCTGGTTCTTGCAAGTACTTTTTTCAGCCCCGCCCATCTTGCTGATTGTGGTTTTCTGACACTCACCCTGCTCCTCCCTAGGATTTCTGTTTTACCCTCTGTGTGTGTGTGTGTGTGTGTGTGTGTGTTGGGGTAGGGGGGATAGTACAAGGCTCACCAGGTTACTACAATGGGAGGAGGAGGGTGACTGAGGATGGCAGTGGCCCGAGTCTCTGGAAGCTTTGTGCAGAGTCCAAGTGTCCTGAACACGTTCCGAGTGCACCTTACGTGACCTCATCCCACAGCTTTTCCTGGTGAGCAGTCAGGCATTCCAGAACCGGGTTCAGCCCCAAGAAAGCATCCTAGTGGGAGCTTGGAGAAGTGAGCCATGAAAGATACACAGATTGCTGGAGCTGGCCAGTGCCTCAAGGAACAATTATTTCAAGCCCCTTGTTTTACAGATGTGGACACAGAGGTTCAGAGAGTGCAAGTGGTTGCTTGGGGTAATCTAGCTGATCAGCGGTAAAATTTAGACTAGAACCCAAAGTTTTATACACTCTGTCTCTTACCATATGTACCTTTTCCGTTTGCCCTCTTTATTTTCACCCCATCCCCCTTCTGCATTTCTCCTTTGCCCCAGGGCAGAAGTAGCCTACCCTTCCCCTAAATTAATTTCCCCTTCTCCTAATTTAAATTAGCTGACCAGGCAGGTTTCCTGTAGGCTTTGGTGAGGCAAAGGCTCTGGCTGGCTTCAGGCATTGCAGCTCTCTTTCTGGCCTTTGCACACAATCCACAGAAAGGACAGGCAGGGGAAGGGGTGGTGTGGTGAGGGCACTTTGGGAGGAGAGGGAGGGATTGGTTAGGAATCTGCTTGCTGGGAACTTTGGGCATGATGTTGGGAGCCTGCTTGCTAAATAAATTCTTGGGGTTGGAGGGATCTGCTTGCAACCAACCTCTAGTTTCAAGGTTTGGGGACAGCTGCTTGCCAGTGGGTTCAGACTGCAGGATTTGGCAAAGGGGATTCTGGGATCGGTTTAAGGTGGATCTTCAGATAAGAAGTTGGGGCCTGCTTGTTGAAAGACTTGCAGGGCAAGGTTGAAGGGTGACGTCCTTGCTTGTAGATGCATTCGTTCTTTAGAATTGGGGTCCTGCTTGCCGATGCATCCTCGGTTGAAAACTGCGGGTCTGCTTGCTGGGAAGGACCCTCGGCCTGAGGGCGGGGTGGAATGGGACCTGCTTGCGACCTAGCCGGGGCTGTTATCCGACAATGTGCTTTTCCGCCCCCAGGAGGACGAGCAAGGGGATGAGAATAAGGCCCGAGGGAACTGGTCCAGCAAACTGGACTTCATCCTGTCCATGGTGGGGTATGCAGTGGGGCTGGGCAATGTCTGGAGGTTTCCCTACCTGGCCTTCCAGAACGGGGGAGGTATGGCTTTTCCGCTCTTTCCGCCTGCGGCGCGGCGGGGCGGGCTATTGAGGGGGCGTGGGGGGTACGCAGAGCCCTCGGGCAGGGTCCGAGGTGGGAGGCTCAGGGCAGCCTCATCCCCTGGAGGCTGCTGCGTAGAGCTGGAGGGCAAAAGCAACAGTAGGCGGTGGGCGCTGCATCCAGGAGTCTTTTACCTGGAGATGGAGAGCCAGAGAAGCCCCCGCATCTGCGCCCGATCCAGTCTGGGGGTGTTGGGTCGCGACCCAAGAGAGCATCGACGCATGGGAGTGCAGACTGTAGCGTAGCCGTCGCGTATTTGGGCAGTGACGCGAACCTAATCGATTTTACAGCCAGGTGCTGTGCAGTCCTGGAGGTCTGAATTAAGAACATTCTAAGACGAAAACGAGGAAATCTAAGCTTCCAGGACAGACTAAGAATGCGCGCGGAGGAACGCGGCAAGCAGGCGGCCCGAAAGGCGCGAGGGAGGAGGGGCTGCCCGTTGAACCCCCAGCAGAAGTCCCCTTCTCCCGCCTCCCGCACAGCCCCTCTCGGGCAGACGCCGGCTATATTTCGATTTTGGTAAAATCGATGAGCAATCGCAGTTTCCTTTCCATTGTCCTAACTGCCTCTGAAGAGCGGAGATGGCGAGAACACGGAATAGGCCCGCGCCAGCTGCGGGGCCACCACAATCCAGCACTTCCGTCCCCGCGGGGAGGGAACCGACGCGTGCAGGGTCCCACTTGCTTCCCCCTCGCCACGCGACGCTCAGGCGCCGCGGACCAGACGTTCGTTCCCACGTCCGCGGACCAGGCGCCCTCTAAGAATAAATAGGAGTTTGCTCCTTTCCCGCATCGTCGCAGCTGCGGTCAAAGGGACGAGGCGCGTGCTCCCGCTCCCCAGAGAGCAACTTCAAGGTGGTTTCATTTTGCATTTGCCTCTTGGTTCCGCACCAGGCGGAGTCTGGCGCTGTGAGACGGACAGGTGGGCCAACACGGGACGGCTAAAACAGCAAAAATGGGTGACCTCCTCCCCCCGACCGGTTCCAGATTAGAACACGTGGACAAGGACTCATGAGGCCCGCAGAGCTTTTGTAATCAGGAGTGTCCTGGAAAGAAAAGGACCAGCGCTGGCCGCAAGGAGATAGATAGGCGCCCAGCAGGGTTTCCCGCAGGCTGGAGCTGGGCTGTCCGGGCCAGAAAAAGGCTTCCAGGACCGGAAGGGGTGGGGACCCGGGAAGGGAGTGGAGATGGAATTCAGCCAGGGAGTTTAGGGACACAAGTGCCTGCGCTTTGCTGGCCCTAGATCCGTGGAGTGCGGGGCTGCGGGTGCCCGGCCAGGAGGTAACCGGGGATGCGGGCGGAGCCAGGTGTCGGGAGCGGGAAGGCAGACTTCTCCCGCACTGCGACGGCGCCCGGGGCCCGCAAACCCTAGCGCAGGGTGCAGAGCCCGGCCCCTCCTTCTCCTCCCACAGTCCCCTCCTTTCTCAAAGCTGTTAGGAGAGGAGGACAAAGCAGGGTCCCCCGGTTGTCTCCCCGGCGGCCCCACGGTTGCTGCCGGGAGAGCCTCTGGCTGGAAAGGCCCTTCCGTGGGACACGGCTGGGAGAGGGACCACTGCCGCATCAGAGAGAAAGATCAGCTTTCTCTTTGCTGAATAGTGTTCTGGGCTATGGAATCTCTACCCCTCAGATTGATCATGGAAGAGTGCTTCCTGGTTGAAACTTCCTAAAACATCATGGCAATTCCCCAAGCCCCTCCCACACAACCTCAAAGAATCCTTGGAGGGAAGAAGCCCACACCACCCTCAGCAAGTCTGTGAGGCTCCCAGGCACTGCACTAGGGTGGGCATTCTGAGGAATGGAGAGATGGCGGTAACCGACTCAGGCGGCTCACCACCCTGTCCAGACACCCACGTCAACGTTAGCCAAGGATCAGAGCCTGGGGCAAGGTGCTGTGGGAAGACAGAGCAGGGAGACTTCCTGAGGATGAACCATTTGCATTGACCTTGAAGGCTGCAAGGGAATTCTCTTATGAGAATAGTGAATAGTGAATAGTGTGTGATGGGGGTGGTGGTTGTGGGGGAGGGATTCTCACGCTGACTGCCTGTCTCACAGAGCAGACACAACCCTGGTTGGCACAAGGTGTACCTGGGTCATTGTGGAAGATGGCTCCCCAGGATTAGCTTAGCAGGTTTTAGATCCTGGGAAGGCTGGGACTCTGATTCGATTTCACCCAGTTTGCTTTCAGTGATCAAAGGCATGGATTTGTTGATCCCTAGAGGGACTTAATTTGGAGACATTAAAGTGCTACCAGAAACGAAACTGCAAAACCGCGCATCACCCCAAGCGTTCTGTTTGATGGAGCTTTGAGACAAGGAGTGAATTTGTATAAGTTCCCTTACACTGTTGGAGGAGGGCTTTTAAATGAACTTGGGTTACCTGTTATTGAGCCAGGATGTCAAAAGCTTCTTTGGAAAAGGAGCTTAATTGTCCTTTAGCTCATTAAAAGGGAGCCCCACCCCAACCCAGAGGGTTAAGGTGGCCCAGAGCCCTGCCTTTCCCTCCCAGAGCTCTCACTTAACACTCTCTCTTTCCAAGGTGCTTTCCTCATCCCTTACCTGATGATGCTGGCCCTGGCTGGGTTACCCATCTTCTTCCTGGAGGTGTCACTGGGCCAGTTTGCCAGTCAAGGGCCAGTGTCTGTGTGGAAGGCCATCCCAGCCCTACAAGGTGAGTCCCACCTGCCTCCCAGCCACTCTGGGCCCTTACACTGCCCTCTCTGGCTCCAGTAGAACTGTGATCAGTAGACCCCACTCCTTCCTTCATTTACTGAATCTGTCTGGAGGATAGTCAAAGATCCTCTCTGACGGTGTTGAGGTCCTGTCAGGGTGCCTCAGTGTCCCCGGTAGACTTTGAGTTCACTCCACTTGGGACATCCCTCTGTACTAGATCACAACCCTGTAGTCAACTCTGAGAATTCCATGGGAATTGGGATAAGAATGAACTCTAGAACTTTTGCTTCTGCAGGTTGTGGCATCGCAATGCTGATCATCTCTGTCCTAATAGCCATATACTACAATGTGATTATTTGCTACACACTTTTCTACCTGTTTGCCTCCTTTGTGTCTGTGCTGCCCTGGGGCTCCTGCAACAACCCTTGGAACACGCCAGAATGCAAAGATAAAACCAAACTTTTATTAGGTAAGTTTGGATATACCTGCTTTAGGTGTGTGTGGTTTGAGCAATTATGTGGTCATTCAACAGAGATTAATTGAACACATGTTTGTCAGCCTCTGTATTAGGTGCTGGGTTCACAGAGATTAAATCAAGCAACCAAACATGTTTAGTTCTAACATTTAAGGAGCTCATGGCTCAGGGATGGGATAGTCAAATTCCTCTTTGCTCATGAATAGTTTTAAAAATGCAGACTCACTCAACAATGAGGCTTAAAGTTACGTGTCCAAATCTGTCTCAACAGGGAGGTGATGCTTACTAGTTTCCTATAGGCAGATACCTAGTACCCAGGTACAGAGCTAGCCCTGTTTCTGTATTGTACTTCAAACTCAATGCCAATTATCCATGGTGATTTATTCAAAGTCATGGATTTGGGTCAGGTGCATAATCCATTGTAGTAGTCATTATAAAAGTTTGCTCTGCCTTCACATTATTTACAGTATCTTAAAACATAGTACATTTCTTTCAATGAATTGTATCCCTGCCTAGTCTGTACTTCAACTTAGTGGTTCTCAGAGTGTGGTCTCTGGACCAGAGGATAAGCATCACCTGGGAAATCAGCAAGCGCACATCCTCAAACGTAGGGAATCAGAAAGTTTGGGGGAGGGGCTAGTGTTGTGGTTTAAAAAGCCCTCCTGGTGGTTCTGGTGCTCTGGTGTTTGAGACCCACTGTTGCAGTTCAAACAACCGCTGCTGTAATTCAGGCCCGGTGAATCTCAGGTACCAGTTTCCATATGAGTTACCTTATTAAATACCCTAATCTTGACCATCTGATGGCGATTCTCCAATTTAAATATTCTAAAGCAAGAACATTTAAAAAAATGCAACCCCATAGGCCTGCCAAATAGTCTGGCTCATTAGATTTTGGTGGAGTCATGTCATTTGCATTTTACAAGGTCTTCCAGGATCTTATGTTCCAAAGTGCATCTGTCGGGCTGGTAACATCACTTCGAGGGTAATTAGAAGCCCCACCCTTGCCTGCCTAATGCCCAGGTGACTCGTCTGTATGGCACAATTTGAAAAGCAATGCTGAAGATCCTAAAGTCGAGGAGAGGGGTGATAGAAGCAATCCCCTGTCACTCTTCACAAAATACGGCCCAGGTCGCCAGGTGATTGTGAGAGCAGAGCCTTCGTCTTAGCCCTTCAATGGAAACATGCCTGCTGTAGGACCTAGATGAGGGCAGGTCTGTGGGGGAGTGTTCTTGGAAGACCATTTCAGATGTGAGATTGCCTGGGATGTGAGGACTTGAGGGAAATGCCAGCCTCTTGGATTAAGGGCAAGAGTAGATTTGAGGAGGAGCAGGGCAGATGTTTTAAAAAGGCTTGTGACCTACCAGACATCTCCCCCACTGACTGTGCATGTCTGGGTCAGATAACTTCTCTCTGGACTCACTTTGCTCATCTGAAAGATGGAAATAATAATACTATTCTTCACCCCACCTACCTTATGGGATTGCTGTCAGGAGAAAAGATTTGGGAGAGGTAAGTGCTGTATAACAGGGTAAAACTCTCCACATAGAAGGTGGTAGTATCAGTCACTTTTAACGGGAACGTATGAGCAAGGAGCTTCTCCTTTCCCTCGGACTGTGCTGAGGACAGTGTCTTGTGATTGCTGTACAGGTACAATCCACTTTTTTGCCCTTATAATCTGTGAATTACAGAATGAGGACATTATTTAACTTGTTGAGTCCATTAAGAGCAAAAATATGATTTTCTATCCTCTTACCACCCCAAGAGAGATGCATATACCTAAAGACAGTAGATAGTTCATACTGGGGTGTTTTTCCATACACATGCCTATACATATATGCCATGTTCAGCCTCCACCTAGAGAGAGACCTTGAATGAGACTGCAGGGGAACTCAACCTTAGAGACACTTGTTCATTAAGTTCAAACCCTGTGTGCTTGGAAGTGTTCAGTGGTAGGGAATGAGGATTTGTGGAGGTCCCTAGGTGTGTGGTTCATTAGTGGTATACTAGTGTTATAAGGGACACAAGAGTCATTGTCCCTTAGCCTCTCTGGGCCGTGGTGTCCTTATTTCTACAATTTTCTCATTCATGGTTCCTTAGGTTAGAACAATGGTTCTCAAGTCCAGCTGCTGTGCATGAGAACATCCAGGGGAATTAAAGAATCAAAAACGTCATTAGCGTCTGCCCCAGACCAAGAAAATCAGGCTATGGGTGTGGAGCCTCAGAGTCTTCCTCAGGTTAGCCCAGGGTGGGAACCACTAGGCTGGAGATTGCCCACCTCCCTTACTTAGGCTGCCCTTATCCAGCTTTAGGATGGAGAGGCCTACCTTTTTTGCCCTGCCGTCCCCTTATCGAGTGGTCAGGTCTGCAAAGAATGCAACCCGGAGGCTGTTAGATTCACAACCAACAATCCCTGCCAGAATGGCTTCCTGAAGATGGTTGCCATGTAGGGTATATGGTCCGGAATGAAGAAATACCTGAAGGTCATAGGTCATCCTAGAGCTGGGTTTGTCCTTTCTGGATCGTAGGTGGGTCAGGGGAGGGAAGTCACTTTCCAGGAGAGAGCTGTTGGAGGAGGGCTGTTTCTTTGATTGGCATTCCAAGGGTTGCTTCCCAGGGAGCTTGCTGATCTTCAGGACAGATAGCATCATCATCTACCAGCAATGTCCACTGTGGTAGTGTAGAATAGCTGACCTCACAACAAGCACCATGTCGAGCCCTTTCATTGTATCTCCAATGTACAGGTGTGAAAATCTACAGGTCAAAGTTACAGTTAGCTCACTTGTAGACTTGAGATTTGAGCCAGGTTTGCCTGCCTCTCAAGGCCATGATCCTAGCCACCATTCTAAATTGCTTTCCAACCTATGAAGCAGCTTTATAAATATTTCTGTTATTCTTAGCGAGAATGCTGTGTGTGCCAAATGCAGGGTGACATAATTGCTATTTTTCAGGTGACAAAGTGGACTCTAAGGCTCAAGCTGTATGTTGTAAGGTAGAGCCATTCCCGGAATTTGGGTCTCACGACCCAAGAGCCTCTGCTCACCCAGGGTTCTTAGAGTCTTCCTACAATAGATTCTATACCGTCAGTTCCAGAACAATGATGTCATTCTAGGTGTTCCCTAGCTGATGTTTATGGTTGTGATTCTATGTAATAAAAAGTAAGCTTGTATGAACAGTGGTTAAATTTAGTACTTTTACTTCTGAAATCTATCTTAAGGGAGAAATTAGAGATGGAAGTAAGGAACATACCAGGTTATTAAATGCAGCTGTATTTACAATACTG
This sequence comes from Sylvilagus floridanus, assembly GCA_949820135.1. NCBI lineage: Eukaryota > Metazoa > Chordata > Mammalia > Lagomorpha > Leporidae > Sylvilagus > Sylvilagus floridanus. Next base: position 81,727,344 of record OX463224.1, read on the forward strand.
GCACACACCAGAAGCATTTAAACATGTGACCAAAACCCATGTCATTGTTAATTCCACGGAGCCAGTAAATTATGGTTCATTCAAAGGATTAAGTATTCTATTGTCACTCAAAATGAATCATCATAAAACACAGGAAGATCCATAGCATAGCATGTTAATTGCAAAAGCAGGATATAGATTTATAGTATAATGTTATCTTTACTTGCAGTATGTGCAGGGGTATAAAACATAGGAAAATGACATGAAAATATTAACAATGGTGAATTGGGAACCACACTTTTCTGCATTTTCTAACATGGATGTGTATTTATTGCATAGTCTGTGTGTATGTGTTTTTTAAAGTGCACCAGGCTGGCTGACTGGGCCAGGCACATGGATGGGGGCCCATGTGGTAGAGAAGACCCTGCCTCTGGGCTGGTGTTGTGGCATTTCCAGTCTGGCTCACAATAACCCAGGGCACAGGAAGGGCAGAATGAAGACCTCCCACAGCTAAGCTCCTATAGACTGGTGCAAACCATAAATGCTATGCACGCTGTCAGCACGGGGAGCCAATGGACATCTCTCACTCTGATTACTCCCTGTGAGCATGTGGACAGGTTGGCCAGATCCTATCTCCTCCTTAGCCAGTGATTTCCTTTTCTTTCTTTCATTTTTTGGTCAAAGAAACAAAGTGTCAGTATCCAGTCTCTTCATGCAGCCCTTCCATCTGTCATTCTCTGTTACCTGCACTTGAATGTGTGCTGTTCCTGGGGCCAGACTCTCCCCTTGCAGGAGTCTTGGTCCTTTCAGATTCTAGAGTAAGTTGCAGAAGGTGGTGGTGACCTGACTTGCAGAGACATGGATGGCTCTGGAGCCTCCCCGCTCTGCTGGCCAGACCATGAGCCCAGATAATGGGTAGCCCAGGCTGAGCAAGGCTATTTTAGGAGATGGAAAAACTCCTTCCCCCAACACTGTCCCCCAGACGACCTCCCAGGCTCACCCTCTCCCGTACAATGCTGTAGCTACACGCATCCTGTGACATCCGGGCAAAGGGACTCATTCCAGGAGAGGGAGGATGAGCAGCCCTCCATCGTGACCTTCAGCCACGGTGGGGAGATGTTCGTCCCTCTCCCCTCTTTGTGCTGCTAGGGACATGCGCTCTGGGGTGCCTGATTCCCCGTGAGGATGCCAGGGCACTGTACCCACTCTAGCCCTGGAGAAAAGTCCTGGCTCTTGCTTGTGTGTGGAGGCCGCGTCTTTGGGAGTTTCTAAGGTGCAGGGGGTAGCAGAAGCTGTTTTTCTAGGGTAACGACCTCCAGGCGTCTGTAATGCAGAACCAGTAGGCTGTGCCCTGCCAAGTGAGACCAGCGACAGTTTTGTGAAAATAGGAGCTAGCTGGGTCACTTCGAATGGGAACAACATAAATACCATTTCTATTTCGGGAATGGCTTAATTTTCATTAGAACTTTAATTAAATGATTCCTTTTCTCCCTGGCCTTCCGTGTGCTTTCATTTATTAATAATTGCCTGAGTAAAGAGAATCCCATTCCAACAGCTTCCAATTTAGCGCGATCATTATCGCTGTTCTTTGTTCGGGATTGCTGGGCCGCGGAGCTCTCCAATGAGACGGCCCATTATTCCTTCGTGTGCAGACCCGCGGGCTGCGGCGCTGAGAAGCGTGCTCCTGCCGCCCAGTGGTGGGAGGCGATATGGCAGGAGGCCGGAGGCTGCCTGCAGCGAGAGCCTGGAGAACCCGTGAGCCCTGCTGCATTGCCGCAGGAACCATGACCTTGTGCGGCTGCGGCGGGCAGCGATCCACAGACATCGCGAGACGCTCTCTAGGGAAGCTGCCGGCCTGCTTCCCAGCGGCGGTTTTGGAAACCAAGGATTTGGCACGTGCCCGCGTGCTGGTGATCTCTCCAGTCTTAGGGAATGGAGGCAGTATTTTGGCAGCAGGCGGAGAAATACCTTGTGCGCTTATTTACAGAATTAAAAATGGATCTGGGCGATGCGTTAGTTGCTTTCATTCAGGTTGCTGCTGCGGGAGAGAACAGCTTGCCCTGTAAATCTCTGAGAGTTAGTACATGAGAACCGTTCTGAACCTCTGTTATGTGACCGAAGAAGGTAATACTGAGTGGGAAGATCCTTCAAGGCCTCCCAGGCAGACGATTTCACGCAGGGCAGCTCCCATGGGGGCCATGGTCCATGGCAGTGCTCCCAGGTGTTTTTAGTTGTACTAGGAATGGGGTGGGTGCTCCTGGCACTCTGCGTGGAGGCCAGAGATGCCGGTGGGCATCCTGCAATGCACAGGACAGCCTCCCACCACAGAGAATTAGCTGACCTCAAACATCACTAGCACAACTGTTGGAAAGCCCCGGTCTAAAGAACTCATCAGAGGGAAGGGGCTCTTTCCATGGTTGTTCTAATCTGTGCTGCATATTCTGGAGATGTGTGGGAGGCAGCAGGGAATTTATGGCAGGCAAGCGGGCTGTAGGAGATAATGCTGAGGACTGGGAAACTCAACCCATGAAAAAGCACAAGGATGAGGATTGGGTAATGGCTAAGACTGGAGGGCCGGGTATGGTGTGACATTTTCTGATTTACGATCTCATTTAATTTGGTCCTTGGAGTGACCCTGTGAAGTAGAGAACGCTATTACCAGAAGATGGGGGCTTGGGCAGATCCAAGCACTCAGGGCCAGGGGGGACTCCTGAGCCTGTCCTCTTGCCCACTTTGCCTCCCACGGAGGGCATCAGTTGGAAGTCCATACGCTGCATCTGTGCTGTATTTGTTTTTCTGTTGTTGTCCACAGTATTTAAAAACAACTTGAGCCTATTTCTAGCTTTTTAAAATGGAAGGGTCTCATGTAAATATCCAGATTTTCTGCATCTTTTGCCACGGCATCTGGAAAAGTATGGCTCTGATTGACAGGTACTCTCTGGTTGGCCACGGTTTCCACTTCTCCCAATTATTCCCCACTTTCTGCCTTCTTCATTGTGTCACAAGTCAGGCCCTGGGGGTGCTTGTGTTTGTGTTCCCTGCTCTCTGTTTCACCATGGAGTGGTTAAGAGCATGGACTCCAAAGAGACAATGCCCATTTGCCTCCTGGCTTGATGCATGACCTTGGCAAGCAGCTGATCCTCTCCGTGTCCCCTATTCTTTACCTGTAACCTGGAGTGACCAACAGAGCCTGTCTCATGGAGGGGTGAAGCGAGCTTATGTAAGTCAGTGCATATAAAGCTTTTGTTACAGAACCTGAGACATGGGAACGGCCATATAAATGTTCTGTTGATATTTTTACTCTTTGCTTCTTTACAAAATTATGTCCTTTGGGATTGGTTCCAGTGGATTCTTTGTTTACAATATCTGTCAATTTATCTGTATTGATAAAACATTAAGGAGGCTTTGTAATATGTCAGAAAGACTGCAGATTCACCCTATTTAGACTGAAGACAGCATGGGTTGTATGAGGATTTCATGAGATTACCTAAGCACAGTGCCTGACAAACCAAGACCCACATGGTTAAGTCCCTCCCTATCCCGCCCTAGACCAGGCCTTCTCAACCTCGGCACAGTTGACAGTTTGGACTGGATAACTCTGTTGTAAGGGGTTGGCCTGTGCATTGTAGGATATTTAGCAGTACTCCTTGCTTTTACCCACTCCATGCCAGTGGCACCCAGATGTGACAACTACAAATGTCTCCAGCCATTGCCAAATGCCTTCCGGGGAGACAGTTTGTCTCTGGTTGAGAATCCTTGTGTTAAATCTTGGTGCCCACTCACTGGTGGATGGTATGCCCGCTGCTAAGCCATGTGAGAGGAGAAAGCACATGCGTAGGTATCTTAGAGCTCTTACGTGTGTGCCAGGCTGACTCAGGGCCCAGGGCAGACACAGGAGTGTTTGTAAACTTTCTCTGGCAGTAGCCCATCAAGAGGTTTGTGTATCTCTGATACATTCAGCTCTGCTGTTCATTTGTTTTCTGTAACGTCATAAAGATTTGGGTTTGAAGCCTGATTGTGTTCATCGGTTGTGTGACTTCAGTAGAGTTATCTAACTTCTTTAAGCCTCTTTGCACACTTTAGAAATGGAGATAACAGTACCCGTCATATCGGCTGTTCTAAGGATCAAATAACACAATGCATGGAGGTGCTTAGCTCACCACGTACAGAGTGGAGCTCAGAGATGAATAAGACACAATTCTATGCTGCTTCTACATCTGGCTTTGCTCAGTTCATTCTTTTTCCAAGTTACTGGCCAATCTTTGGCAAATGATTTTGGCTTTTCTTTTTAAGCTGCCAGAGAGAGAGAGAGAGAGAGAGAGAGAGAGAGAGAGAGACACTAGTGTAGGTCTTCTGTGCAGAGTTCACCATGTTTCTGTTCTGTCCTCACCTCAACAGATTCCTGTGTTATCAGTGACCACCCCAAAATACAGATCAAGAACTCGACATTCTGCATGACTGCCTACCCCAACCTGACAATGGTTAACTTCACCAGCCAGGCCAACAAGACTTTCGTCAGTGGCAGTGAAGAGTATTTCAAGTAAGAGGGCTTGAGCATTCTAAGGGAAACTCAGGGAATTCACCAACACCCCGTGGGCAGAGCGGAGGTCTGGGTGGGTGGCTGGAGGGGGTACCTCCCTCCCCATCCTCCTCCTGCTGAGTGATCACGGAGGAGGCTTGTTCTCTGAGATTTCCTTCAGGAGCCCGTGGGCCTGGAGAGGAGGGTTGGCTGAATGATGGCCAGTGGAATGGAATCAGGGCCTGTGTAGGACATGATGGTGAAGAAAAATGTTTCAAAGCCTTGGCCTAGTGGGATCCAAGCAGGCCTTCAGTTCACCAAATCCTTTTTCCCATCTTTATTTGACTTTCAGAGACTGTCTGTCTGCTTCTGTCTCTCTGCTTCTCAAATAAATAAAGTGAGAAAAAACCATAGTCAATGTTTTAGTTTAGATAAGAACTATTTTCATTTTACAGCTTCACTTTAGATTTATACTTTCCATGTTTATGTGTCTGTACCTTCAAGATGGAAGTGTAAGGATAATGGGGCATCCTCAGTTCCTATAGGAAGATTTCGTGATATTCATGAAGTTATTTCTGAAGAGAGGTCAGTGCACACAGAGTTCAAGGGAGGGTGTGTGAAGAACAGCTCTAGCCTGGCTTTAAGTCAGGGACTGTAGACTCAGGTTCACTCTGGGCCTTCAGTAGGTCAAGTTTAAACCAGTGATGCGATAGAGAATGGTGGGGACTGTGGCAAACTCAAGCACTGCCTGCTGTGTGTAAGGGAGTCTGGTGATGCTCAGCCCTGGCTGGTGACTGCCTGTGGGAATAGGGGGCCGTGTGGAGAGCTTCCGTCCCGCCAGGGGAGTTGCACATAATGATGGAATTTTAAATGTGATCTCTCCCATTGTAAATGTTAGCAAAATAATTCAAATCAAACACTGGTGCCAAAAAAATGCACCTGTCAATGGCCTTCCAGCTTATAGCCTTCCCCCGGGATTGGGGGACATCTGGCCCACGGGCCATATAAGGCCTACAAAATCATTTGGTCTGGCAGGTCCAGGCAACCACAGGTGGGATTTGAAATGAAATTAACCTATAGCAGGATACGTTTTTCTTTAAAGATTTATTTTATTTATTTGAAAGATGGAGTTACAGAGGCAGAGAGAGAGAGAGAGAGAGGTCTTCTATCCAGGAAGGCTGGTGCTACTGGCTTCAGGGTCTCCCATGTGGGTACAGGGGCCCAAGGATTTGAGCCATCTTCCGCTGCTTTCCTAGGAGCATTAGCAGGGAGCTAGATTGGAAGTGGATCAGCCGGGACATGAACAGATACCCATATGGGATGCCAGCAGTGCAGGCCAGGGCTTTAACCAGCTGTGCCACAGCACCAGCTCCGCAGAATAAATTTTAAATTGATAAATTGATAAATTGAGGATGCTATAAATATCCAATGGCCCTTCGCAGAAGAAAGATTGCCTTCCCCAGCTTAGGTCCTCAGGAAGGATTACTAATTGTCCTGCTGTTTCTTCCAGCTACCACTAGTTCCTGACAGGTGTTCTTTTTATGCAATCAGAGGGCACAAGGTTACCCCTTGCAGGACAGAAGGGAGAGTCAGGTTGAAGGATTAAAGGGTCCTTTTTGAAAATAACTACCACAGGAGTAGTCTGGATGGGCCTTGAATTCACCCTGAGTGAGAACGGACTCTGCCATGATGTTAGAGGGCAAATCCTGACCCCACAGCCGCTGGGGTTAGCTGTACTGGAAAATGATGCACGGACCTGCTTTTGGTGATCTTTACTGATTCTCTGTGGCCAGTCTTCATTTCATTTGTTTCTCTCTCTCTCTTTTTTTTTTTTTTTTTGAGATTTTTTTTTTTGAAAGGCAGAGTGACAGAGAGAGATTGGAAGGGATAGGACAGAGATCATCCATCCTCTGATTCACTTCCCAAATGCCTGCAACAGCCAGTCTGGGCCAGGCTGAAGCCAGGAGCTGGGAACTCCATCTGGGTCTCCCACATGAATGTCGGGGACTCAAGTACTTTGCCTGTCGACAGGGAGCTGGACTGGAAGCTGAGTAACTCAGACTCGAGCCAGGCACTCCGATAAGTGGCGGCTTAACCTGCTGCACCAAAATGCCAGCTCCCCCAGTCTTAAATTCTAAGAAGAATGGAATGGAAATAGAAGCTGCTTGGGACTGGCCTGAGGCTGTAATGGAAGCATGGGGTGGCTGAGGAGGCCAGGGTGCTGTGCAATGGCCTCAGTGTTTTACCCAGATGGGCTATGAGGACGCAAGGAAGGGCCGTTTCACTGCTTGGGAAATTTGATGTCAAGGCTTTGCCGTGGACCCAAGTTCAGGGTTAGCTTGATCAGCCCTGTTCAGTTCCTAATCCCAGGTTGCTCTAGGCAGAGCTTGACCATCCCCGACCTGAGAAGCACGTCTGTGTGCTGGAAGACACCTTCTCCAGGAGTCACTCCCTGCCTGGCTGGTGGTGAGGTAGCGGCCAGATCAGGAGTGGCACAGCCACTTCTGGTCCCCTCAGTGTAGTTTGGATTCTGGCCAGCCCTTTGTAACAGGTCACAGAAAAACACCCACCAACCCGTTCCAGCAGTTTCTTACAGGATGGGCAGCTAGGTTGGTGCTGAGTTCAAGGGACTGTCTGCCCCCTCATCATTTATTTGCCTGCAAGGAAGATGGGGGTGGTCAGTCAGGCTGTGGCTTTGTCCTTTAGAAGAAGGGGCTGCCGGTGACCATTGCCCCCTTTGCTTGCAGCTATGTCTCTGTCTTTGAATGTATTCCTTGAATAAAATCTAGCCAGCCCCATTTTCACCTTGTAGTGAGCTGCTGCTCCAGGACATGCTCAGTGCAACTGGAACTGAAATGCAGGGCAGCATTCTAGGTCTCCCAGCAGAAGCAGTTTCTGCTGTGTACTAGTTTGCTAAGTGTAAAATTAGGCAGACCCGATCAGAATGCGTCCTCATGAAAGACTCAGACCCTGGAAAACACACAGACATCATCCTGCCGCTTTAGGATTCTGTGGCCCTTCTTAGGGGGCAGCTCCAGGCAGGGGTGGAGCCTTGCCTGGAACCCTGTGCAGGGCTGCGTGTGGCCCCCAGTGCATCATTAAGAGCAGAGTGGATCCAGCTGGTGTCTCTGAAGACAGCTGTTGTGGAGCGTGCAGATCGCACATTGCTAGCAACCTCATCTGAGTAGGTCCCTGATGGCGTGGGGAGGGGATGGTTTGTTCAAGGCTCCTGGCTCTGCTGGAAGATGACGCCTGCAGAGCAACACCTGTCTGTCTGTCTGTCTCCTTCCTTGTTTTCCTCCCCTCTCCCTCCCTCTCTTTCCACGTTCTTAGGTACTTTGTGCTGAAGATTTCTGCAGGCATTGAATATCCCGGCGAGATCAGGTGGCCACTAGCCTTCTGCTTGTTCCTGGCGTGGGTCATTGTGTACGCATCCCTGGCTAAAGGAATCAAGACTTCGGGAAAAGTAAGCACTTGGAAGAGGAAGCTCTGGGACATGCGGCTAAATCGTGGAGCAGGCAAAAAGAGCACCTGGAAGAGAGTCAGGGGCCGTGGGTGCTAATTCCGATTCTGCCCCCAGTAGCTGTGGAGCCGCGAGCTAGTGCCTTCAGTCGTATCTGTAACATGGGGATAAGCGTGCCTTTCCTACAGGGCTGTTTTAAGGACTGAGTGACGCAAGTGTACGCAGAGCTCCTGAGATGTGGTGGGAGTGCTGCTCTGGGGTCACTTTCCCTCTTTTCCTCCCAGGGGCTTGCTGACTTTTGCCTCCTGTTCTGGCTACCAGGTCAGTTCTGGCTTCTGCCATGAAGCTGGATAAGGATCAAAATTTTGAAGTGGATTTCTTCTCACTCCTGATTATGATGTTCTTGGCCATCCGTGGCCCTCTTCCAGCCCCCAGTCCAACATTCTTCCACCCCAGGAACTCTGGCACTAAAGGAAGTCGGGTCCTGCCAGTGAGTCTTTGGCTGAGAGCATATTTGGCTCCTCTTGCTGAGCCATCACTCGGCTGGGCCCTGTGGGGACGATGGGACTCCCTCTCCACGCCCAGATCCAAGCCTCAGAGAGCAAGGGGTCCAGGAAGTGTCATGCCACACTGGGCATGGTTGAAAGGGTCTTGCTGACATGTCCCTGTCTCCTTGCTGCCTTAGGAAAATACCCACTGAAGAGCTAACCAAACACTGTGATGACGACCTGGGCCATGTCATCACGGCAACAGGCATTTTGCATGTTTCAGGGTAAAAATGATGAAGAGGATGTAATGGTGGACTCTGAGACCGTAGGCTGTGGAGTTGAGGTCTGGTCCAGGTGTCCCAGCCAGGGCTTCCTGTGGGTTACATTGCTACCACCCAACTTCAGAAGGATCTGGTTCTCTGGGGAGGCTTATCTGTGTACCTCCCATCCCAGTGTGCTGCCAATCCCCCACCAGGCACCCAATTTGGCACCCATTAGCCACAGAGACCAATCTGTTTTCTCTCCGGGCACCTGGAGGTGCTCACGGATGCTTTTTGGTTGCAGCTATTTCTGTGCTGTCCCTATCATCTGATGCCACAGGGACTTGGATGGTGGCCTCTGCAGAGCTGTCAGGGTCAGGACGCACCTTAAGTCACACCATGTGAGGAGGAGCAGCCACATAGAGAGAGCCAGACTGGGAGCTGGGACACCTGGATTCTTGACTGAGGGGACCTGTCACGGGGTTTGCTGCAGAAGGACATCCATCTATACTTGGGCCATGGAACTTGGCCAAGCATCTGGTTTTCTCTTAGCTTTTACTCGTTTTTGGGTGATAAATGAACAGTTGATTTTCTTCTCTTAGCTATTTCGGGAGTCCTCAGCTTCTGCACTTCTAAAGAGAGGGCGGCGGTATCGTATTGAGGCCATCAGCTTCCAGCCTCATTCTGTTGGAGCGCTCACTGGGAGAGCTGGGGGTTTCCCCTTCTCTAAAATGAAAGCTGGGTTTAAGTGATCCTCCCCCCAACAATTCTGCTGGCTCAGAATGAGTACTGTGAGACTGCAATGATTGTTTTTCTTATTTTCTTTTTTTTAGATTTTATTTATTATTTGAAAAGCAGGCACACACACACACATACACACACACACAGATATCTTTCACCTGCTAGTTCATTCCACCAAGTGTCCACAACAGTGAGGACTCGCCCAGGGTGGAGTCAGGAGCCTGGGGCTCTGGATTTCCCACGTGGGTTTCAGGGAGCCAAGTTCTTGAGTCGTTACTGGTCTCTCTCTGGATGTGCATTGGAAGAGGCTGGAACATAAATGGAGGAGGGCCTCAAACCCAGACACTTCAATATGGGATGCAGGTGTCCCAAGCAGTATCTTAAGCACTGTGCCAAAAGCTTGCTCCTGGATCAACTGTTTCTCTACGTTCATAGGGAGATAGGAAACTGTTAATGTGACCCTTACATTAATGGCTAGTGTGGCCTGAGGTTTTCTGGAGTTCCTGCCTTCTATGGCTTGGAACTCAGCCTGGGTGGACGTTGCATTGTCTTCACGAGGCCCAGCTAAGTCATTGCTCAGCAAGATGAGTTAGGTGTTTGCTCAGCTAAATCTCACTGGCAGGACTGTTCCCTATGGCTAGGGTTGGAGAAGAGGTGACTTCAACCGTGATCTGGTGGACAGGCAGGGGAAGAGGCAAGCGTGGAGGGTGAGAATGCAGCCTTGTTGATGACACAAAAAAAGATGCCCTAGTGGCTTAAGAGTCGGACCAATCTGAGCTTGAATTTTAGCTTTGTCACTTTCTAATTGTGTAACTCTGACCAAGCTATTTAACCTTGACTCCTATTTTTTAATCTGCAAATTTGGGGTAATAATAAATACCTTATAGGGTTGCTACAAGGATTAGGAGATGCATGTAAAATACATGGCCTATGATCAGTTCTTAATTACCAATAACTTTTAATTCTCATTATTAGGAATACCTGATGTGTTGAGTGGGTATTATGCCACTCTGACACTTTAAAGGCATTGACTTTGTTGGGGAGATGTGAAGAGAAAGGGAGCTTTGTTGAATATGTTGTGCCAGACACTGTACTAATTGCTTTCAGAGGGCATTAGGTCATTTCATCTTCACCAGCACAGGCTAGATAGTAACATTTATTTTCATTTTACAGACTGAGAGCTGAGGCTCCTTACGGTAGTTAACTGCCTGAAGTCACAAAGCTTTTATCTGGCAGTGGTGGGATTCGATCCCAGGTCTGTCTTGCTTTAAAGTCTAGACTCTTTCCACTCCATGGCATTCTTTTCTAAGGAGCAGCTCTTAGGAATAGATGGGAATGCAGAATTGCTGAGTCATCACTTGTACATCCTGTGGATAGTGACTTCGGACTCCTGCCCTCCTGCTGGGTCTCTGCTGCGTTTAGCTGCATGACTTGGAGCAAGTCACAAGATGCTTCAGAGATTCGTTTTCCTCATTTGCAAAATCTGGTGTTAGAATGAATATTCTTTAAGATTCCATTTAGCACGGTTAGTCTATGCTTTTTGGAATGGCATTATATCCAGTTCTTTCCTCTTATTTAGAATTAGAATTTAATCCTTGCAGCTCGAATTTACAGGCTTTCTGAAATCAAAGTTTTGAGTAGCTCTTCTGCTCACTTAGCTCTTGGCTTCGTTGAGAACAGTTTTCAACCAGAAATCAATTTTTTAAAATGAAGAATACCACCGTAAATAATAAATCACAATTTATTATCCTGCCCTGGGCTGTATAGGTCTTAATCATGGAACATTATTTGGGAGCCAAGGTGAAGGCATAACTAAAGTTGATCGTTATGACAAACGCAGTGGTGATTGAAATTCCGGGAACACTGTGCTTTCCATGCAATAGAGAAGCCCTTCTCCTGTACCGCCTCTTGTTTAGGTCCCAAGGACACAGAATGCCCTGTAGCTTCTTCTGAGACTGAGACTTTTGAGCAGCTAGAATTCCAGAAGCTGGGGGACCAGCAGGCAGCCTTAAGGTCAGATGTAGCTCACCTGACCGCAGGGACTGCTCTGCTTGAGAGTTATGGCGACAAAGCAAAGCTAACCTAATTAGCTAGTACGGGCTGGCGGGGCACTGCCACCTGTTCAGGTCTCCTGTTGTGAGGAAGATGCTGCGAGGTGTCAGGCCAGGAGGCTCAGATCAGCTAGTCATTGTCAGTCCTGCCAAGTATAATTCATTACTGTTCAAGTTTAATTCTTATGACAGTACATTCTGAAACAGGTGCCTTCTGAAGCTTTCCTGACATAGGGGGACTAGCTGTGTAGGGAGCCTCGGTGCTCTCTTGACTGACATTTGAGGCATCACCAGGATTTATGAACCAAACTGTCAGCCCTCTCAGTTCACCAGAGTCACCATCTACAAAGTGAATGCATCAGCTGCACACTGGGGCCAGCACAAACAAGTGTTTAAGGTACAATATTTAAGAAGGCACTCACTCTCACGTCCCTATGAGTGAAGGAGCAGTATGTGAAAGTGGGTGTCTCCTTAAATTTTGCACCCTTGGTGCTTCATTTGCCTCACCCCCATTCTGGCCTTCCCACAAACATTTTTGATTATTCAGCCCATAGATTCAGTATTCATAGAATGAATGGCTTTGGAGTGAGAAAGCTCCGATGGTCAGGGGTGAGCAAGGCTGTTCCTTAGTCTCCCCCACCTCCTGCTATCTTAGGCACAGTGGGGAAGTCAGAATGTTTAGGCCATGCTCCGCCCTTGTAGCATCCCTGTCTCCCTGCCCCAGCCCACAGCTGAGAGGCCAGCCCAGAGTGAAATGATTTTCCCCTGAGATGTCAGATGACCTTGTGTTTAATAACGGCTCTCCGTGGTGGGGCTGAATTTTCCCTTCAGGTTTTAAGGGAAAGAGAGAAGCAGACTGGGCAGAAATAGGAGACAGCTGGTTATTCCTCCTCTTCCTGCAGTCTCTATGGAGGCAAGTTCTTTGGGACCAGGAGAGAGGAGAGGCTGCTGGCCCCCCAGGGCAGGGAAGCAACACCCTGGTCCATGGAGAGGAAAGGAGGCAAGCCCATCCTTGAGGATGCAACCAGAAAGAAGGAGTTTGGTGTTGAGTGTTAAGGCTTAGAGGCAGAAGGCACCCCTCTGTTTCAGTGAGTGTACCTGTGTTATTCACCTTATTCCTTCGTTCCCACTTCATTTTGCCTCCTTTACATTGTACTTGTCCCTTAAGATTTAGCCCACATGCCATCTGCATGAGTCTCTTAGGAAGCTCTCACAATGCCCCTCCTGGGACTTCGGCTGTATTCTCTGTGTGGTTGGGCTTAGCCTACTATTTGGCATCAGCTCTGGGTATTCTAGACAATGGGTTCCCTTCATCTTTCTGTATTTATTGCCTGGCATAGCACCCAGCTCACCAGAGGCCTTTGAAAAATGCTGTCCAAGGTCGCACAGTTACTCAGTGCCAGGGGTTCAGTGTTATTTGAATTCAAAGGTATTGAACATCATGGCCTTTTTACGTCATCCAGCATCCTCACTTAGGGTGTCTATATAAGCAAGGATGGGAGCTTAAGCTAAAAAGATTAATTTTAGTGGTGGGATGTGGGGTATCCGCCAGGGGTGGGAGTTGGGGGGGAGGAGAGTGGCATGAAGCCTCCCCTCCTCTCTGTGGTTCCTCCAGGACTTGTCCGTGCAGTGATGGGGAAGGTGACGGCTCCTCCAGCCCTCTGGCTGACTTGTTCCACAACCACAAATCTCCTCCTCAGAGTTTTATTTCTTGCTCTCTAGGTCTTGCCTTTGGGCCCAGAGCCCTGTCTGTGTCTCCAGGCCTGGCGGCTTGATGGGCTCAACATCAAGAGCAGGTGCAGGGGACAAGCCCCCTACCCCGCTCTGAGTGACTCTCTCTGGCACAGGCCTGTCCCGTAGGTCTGCTCACTCAGCCTTCTGCCTATGGCTTCCTAGGTGGTGTACTTCACGGCCACGTTCCCATACGTCGTGCTGGTGATACTGCTCATCCGAGGAGTTACCCTGCCCGGAGCTGGAGCTGGGATCTGGTACTTCATCACACCCAAGTGGGAGAAACTCACGGATGCCACGGTGGGCTTATTATTGCATTTGTGATGGGCCTCATGGGAGTGGAGCTGGTTTGTCAGCTCTCAGGGGTGAGCCCCACGCTGGAACATTGTTCAACAGGAGGGATGAGACCTCCTCCCCAGGGAGACTGTCTGTTTGCTTTTATTGGGTCCTGGTGGCCTCAGTTCATGAAGCACTCAGGAAACATAGAATGAGAAGGGAGTAGCTGAGGGTTTTCAGATTCCTGCAATAATTGTCTCAGGAAGACTTAGAATGAAGGATGAAATCCCTCCAATAGCTTTTGGCCATCTCACCCCACTTATCTGTTACAAGTTATAGAGCGTCGGAAGTGGAGTTTTGCTGGTTGGAAAATGACAATACTCAGATAAACCACAAGCAAGCTCACTTTAAAAGGCTCAGATGCATTTAAATACTTCTTGCACACCCACAGAGCCCCAGCACACACGTGGGCTTTGTCTTTGCAGATTCTGTACCTGTTATATCTTACTCTGAAATCCACAATCCAACAACCTTCCAATGTGGGGATCATTATTTAATGAGAAGTAAATTTTCTCATTGTAAAGAAAACAGACTTTCCAGGGCATTTAAGAATATGTAGGATTGAGTTTGATTGCACATTACAATTTTAAGATAACAGCACCTTAAAAAAAAAAGATAAGTTATTTTACTCAGTCAAAAACCAGTTGAGTGACCCAGGCTTCTGTCCTGATATTGTCAAGGAATAGCTCTCAAATAGCTGCTGGAGCTCTAGCCATCACGCCAGTATTCCAGGTGGCACAAAGATGTGAGGGTGGATAGGCACACACCCCGCTTCTTTTTTTAAAAAATTATTTGATTTATTTGAAAGGTAGTGTGACGGGGGCGGGGGAGGGAAGGAGGGAGGGAGGGAGGGAGGGAGGAAGGGAGAGAGAGAGAGAGAGAGAGAGAGAGAGAGAGAGAGAGAGAGAGATCTTTCACTTACTGGTTTACTCCTCAAATGCCTGCAATGCCTGTGGCCCGGCCAGGCCACAGCCAGGAGCCAGGAACTCTGTCCAGGTCTCCCACATGGGTCGCAGGGGCCCTAATACTTGGGTCATCTTCCAGGGCCTCTATCTTCCAGGTGTATTAGCAGGGGAGCTGTGTTGGAAGTGGAGTAGCCAGCACTGAAACCAGTGCTCCAGTATGGGATGTTGGCCCCGGGCTGAATCCACTGAGCCACAACACCATCCACCCGTACTCTCTTTTTAAAAAAAGAAACATCAGAAGTAGTATGTAACATTTTATTTTCACACAGTCAGCCGGAAATGAAGTCATATGATTATCTTCCCTTAGCTGTATCTCCCCTGCAGGTGGGAGCAGGACAGATGGCTGTCCTTTTTTCTTTTTTTTAAAGATTTATTTTATTTATTTGAAAGAGTTATAGAGAGGTAGAGACAGAGAGGTCTTCCATCCGCTGGTTCACTTCCCAAATGGCCGCAATGGCTGGAGCTGAGCCGATCCAAAGTCAGGAGCCAGAAGCCCCCTCTGGGTTTCCCACGTGGGTTCAGGGGCCCAAGGATTTGGGCCCCATCCTTTGATGCTTTCCCAGGCACACCAGCAGGGAGCTGGATCAGAAGTGGAGCAGCCAGGACTCAAGTGGGAACCCATATGGATTGCCGACACTGCAGGCCTGGTTTGAACCTTCTGTACCACAGTGCCAGCCCCTAGATGCCTGTTTTAATGTTGAGCCCAGCACAGACTTTTCTAGTATACACTTGAAGCTTTTCTCTGCAAATGCTAAGCACAATTTGAACACAAGATTTAATTTGTAAAGGGGATGGGAGATCTACCACATAAATCATATCAGACTATAGCCCAATCAAGGGGCCGGTGCTTTGGTGTAGCAGGTAAAGCTGCTGCCTGCAGATCCAGCATTCCATACGGGCACCTGTTCAGGTCCTGGCTGCTCCACTTCCAATCCAGCTCTCTGCGATGGCCTGGGAAAGCAGTAGAAGATGGCCCAAGTTCTTGGGCCTCTATACCCATATGGGAGACCTGGAAGAAGCTCCTGGCTCTTGGCTTCTGATCGGCGCAGCTCTGGCCATTGTGGCTAGTTGTGGGGTGAACCAGCGGATAGAAGTCCTCTCTCTCTCTATCTCTTTCTCTGCTTCTCCTCTCTCTGTGTAACTCTGACTCTCAAATAAATAAATAAATCTTTTTAAAAAAAGGCAATCAAGCTTTTACATCCGGGAGCGGCCGCGGTAGGTGCGAGTCAGCGTTTTTCTTGTGCGCTAAAATGATAGTTGGGACAGAACTCTTTCGCTTAATCAAAATGCAGGAGTTCCAAGAGTCTTGTTATAGTGGTAGGTCAGGATCATTTTTGAAAACTTTGAGGCCGGCGAGCCTGAGCCAACTGAGGCGCTCGTTAGATGGCGGGGCGACCACGTGGAGCCCTGGAGCCTGAGCCCAGCCCGCGCGGGCCGGGCGCCCTCGGAGGAAGATTCGGCGCACCTGTGACTGCGTGAAGGCGAGCTGTTAGCTGCTCTGTCGGCGAGTCTAGTCTGTTGCTATGAATTAGTTCCAGAGCCCTCTGAGACCTAGCTGGAACTTGAACTAGATTGTTCGATGGGTGATGGAGAACATTAAAAAAGATGCCAAGAAGTCCAAAATGATAAAGGTGAATAACGGCAGCGTCCTGCAGTGGATCACCAAACTTATTGCTGGACAGAATGGGTGTTTTGAATTTTTTTTTTTAAGAAACTGGTACAATGTTTTTAGTGTAGCACCTCAATTGGAACGTGATTTTTTGATGCAATGAAATAAAGTGCTTAATTTTTGTAGGTTAAAAAAAAAAAGGCAATCAAAAGGAGTCACCTAAGAAAACCAGGTAGTGTGCTGGTCCCTGCTGCTGGACTCCAGTAAGGGGCTAAAGAATTTCAGATTTTTCATAGCATTGTTGGAGTCCCTAGGATGTCAGCTAAAACATGGTTTTAATTTTGTATCCACGAATCCGTTTTGCTGTTGTACATTTTTCCTTAGACTATATCAGCCTGTTTGGTTTTACATGTGAGGAAGTGTAAGCATGAGGTGTGTGTACAGTTTATCAAGTTCTGCACCTGTGGTTAGAGGGAATGAAGGAATCTTCAGGTACTGCCTCTTCAGCACAAGTGAGGTGTGTCTGATTTCTCTGGATGCCCACAGTCATCTTGCCCTGTCATTCACCTGGGAAGATGATGGACAGGTGACACGCCCCTTCGGTCTCCTTCAGTAACCTTGACTCTCCGCTTTTCTCCTCCCAGGTGTGGAAAGATGCTGCCACTCAGATTTTCTTCTCCTTATCTGCTGCCTGGGGAGGTCTGATCACTCTTTCCTCTTACAACAAATTCCACAACAACTGTTACAGGTATGCGAAGGCATTTCCAAGACCCAGAGGTCGCTGGTGAGCAGAAACTTGGTCAGAGGACAGAGAAATGAATTATCAGATATCGGAGGTCAGATCCAGACTTCTCCCCAGGAAGAGTAGGGATTTGCCCCTGGCCCAGGAGATGTCACCTGTTAAGGACCAGCCACTGGCTTCTGGCCCCCCGCATATGCTGCTGACTCTGGCACATGGTGAGGACTCAGGGATGTTTCCAAGATGGACTTGAGACTCTGAAGATCACTGTGCAGCCATCTGAGTCCTCCAGGGTGTCACTTGTGAGCCACCTACTCCGTGGATGCCGTCACTTGGCAGTCATTTATAAAGTATGGTCATCTGTCTCTTGACACATTTTTCTATAGATAGTCTGTAATCAAGGCCTAGTGGTACAGTGCAAACAGCACCTTAGATTTAGCTATACTTGCATTTGATCATGACCTTACTATTTCCTGAAACCCAGACATAGGCAAGATATTTCAGTTCTCTGAGCCTCTGTTTTCTCATCTGTAAAATGCAGATTATGATATTTTGTGAGGGGTAAGAGATGATGTATGCAAGGTCCTCAGAGAGATATTTTGCACACTTATTACTCAACAATGGCAGATGCCATTATTATTAATTATTATTAAAAGTGAGTGAAATATTTTGTGAACAAACGGAGAGACAGAAAGATTTAAAACCCACCCCTGTTACTTAGAATGGAGGTGAAGAGGTATAGGATCCCTGGGGTGGTTTCTGGTTCAGATTGTCAGTCACCCTCACAAAGCACTATAGGCTTAGTGAACACACATGTACTCACCTTTAAGAAAGGATATGGGGTAGGGAGCAGAGACCCAAACACAGCAACAGGGCAGTGGAGATGTCTATCAGCTAAACTCACCTGGAACCTGGGCTCTTCACGTTGCCCAGGTGGGACTAAAGCCTGGTGCTGAGGGCCACTGCGGGTGCTGCTCATATTATAGCAGGAGAAGTCCCTTGGCTTCAGTACCTCTGGTCACCTGGAAGCTAGAAGGGTTCAGCCCAGCTACTATTTTCAGGGTCACAGTTGCTCATGCATTACAGGTCATGCATATAAAGTGAGCTCAGGGTCATGCTTGAGTCAACAATGTGACCGAAGTAGCCACACAAGAATCTGTTTATTTACTTGGTATTCAAGGAACTTGGACTAAGGCTCAGACTTTCCTCACGCATTTCTGCAACTGAGGAAGAGACTCAGTTAGCTATGACCTGGGGCGTCTGGGTGGCCTCCGGGGGACAGAGGTCCTGGGCCATACTCCAGGAGGTGTAGTGGAGAAGGGAGCATGGTTCAGGTGGCAGACAGAGCTGCAGGCGGGAATGAGTGGGGATGAGGGTGGTAGGCGTCTGTGGAAGGAACAGGTGGGTGGGATTGGAGCAGAAGGCGTGTGCATGTGGGGCTGGGTGGAAATGGACCCACGGATGCCCGATGGGAAAGAGTCTTTGTATTAGTTTTCACTGGCTGCCCTAACAAGTACACAAACTGGCTGCTTTCAGCAATGGAAATTCATCGTTTCACAATTCAGGCCCCAGGTCCAAGCTCAAGGTGTTGCCTTCTCCCTGTGTCTCATGTGGTCATCTCTCTGTGGGTAGCTGTGTCCTAATCTCCTCCTCTTATAAAAGACACCAATTATGTTGGATTAGAACCCAAACTAATGGCCTTGTTTTAACTTAATTGCCTTTAAAAATACCTGATTTCCAAATATACCCTGAAATACTAGGAATTAGAACTTCAGCACATGAATTTTTAGGGGGTGCAAGTGTTGGGAGAAGACCCACTGTTCAGCTATTAACAGCCTTGAGTGCCAGGAAAAGGTATTTTTTGAATTCTTGGTCCCAGCTGCTCATTAACTGTTGACCTGAATCATTGTGAACACTGTCAGAAGGTGAAGCTTTGCCACGTGCTTTATCCGAAATGAGGCTGTGTAGCATGGCAGAGAGAAGCCACTCTCACCCCTTATTGGCATGCACCTTCTCTGGGCCACAGCTTCCTTGTCAGTAAACTAGGGAGTCAGACAGGGCGGGTCATTCACTGCGGATTTGCTGTGTGCTGGGCCCTGGGCTTGCAGGCACCAGCTCCTCTGTCCTCACAATGACCTGTGAAACAGGTAGGGCTGTTGTGGCCATTTTAAACCAAAGTGCAAAGGAAATGACCTGCTCAGGGCCGTGCTGCTAACCAGGAGGAGAAAACCAGGACTCTGTGTAGACCTGCAGCTCCCCACCCAGCTATGACCTCACATTTGAGTCCAGGATGGCTATTCAGGGCCAGCCTGGGAGATTGCAGCCTTAACCTTAGGCTGCCCTCATACCTTGGTGGCATTTCCCTGTCCCTACACATGGTTCCTCTCACATGCACCTTCAGACTCCATCTTCTTAATTTCTGCTCTGAGAGACAGATTTTCCCCAGTTCTGGGTGATGACTTAGTCCCTCTGGGTTACTATAAAAAACTTTCTTTAGACTGGGTAAGCTAGAAACAACAGAAGTGCATTGCTCACAGCTCTGGAGGCTGGGAAGCCCAAAATAGAGGTGCCAGCATGCTCAGTGTCTGGTGAGGCCTCACTCTGCTTCAAAGATAGTGCCTTCTCTGTCTCTCTCTGTGTCTTGCAAATAAACAGAATTAAAAACGGGATGTGCATTTGGCCTGGTGCTAAGACTCCCTCCGGGACACTGGCATCCCATATCAGAGTGCCTGGCTTGGAGTCCTGGCTCTGCTTGCATCTCCAGCTTCCTGTTAATGTGCACCCCGAGAGGCAGTGGTAATGGCTCAAGTAGTTAGGTCACTGCCACCCACTTAGGAGGCCTGGATTGAGTTCCTGGCTCTCAGTTTCAGCCTGGCCCAGCCCTGGCCATTGTGGGAGTGAACTAGCACATGGCAGTTCTCTGTCCTTGTCTCTCTGACTCAAAAAAAGACATGGTGATACCTTGGTGCTGTGTTGCTGTGTCTTCAGGTGCTGGCGGAGGCGAGCTTGTTCACTTAGCCGCTCTTAGAAGGGCACTGATCCCACTCATGAGGACAGATGGGGGTTATGTTTCAGCATATGAATTTTGGGGGACACATTCAGACCATAGTGGATGAGTGGGGAACCATTTTGGTAGCATTGGTGCCAGAGCATGGATACAGTGGCCCTGGATCAGGACATTTAGGGGAGGTTTTTGAGCCTTTTGGTGCTTTGTAAAAGCCCAGGGACATCTGTGGCTAGGACTGCTGTTTCTTCCCTTGGGTGGACACATGTTAAGAAATGGAGGTGTTTAGTGGAAAGAAGTGGTCATCAAAGAAGGAGGTACTTTTCTCTGTAGGGAGAAGTGAACTCCCACTTTGTTTATGGCCCTGTCTAAATACTGACAGAGTTTGTGGATTCCCAAGGCTTCTGTAGCCTAGACAGTTCATGTCAAGAGCCTAATGGTGATCACTGATGACATACATAAGAGCATTAATTATTAAATTAACAAGAGTTACTGTGCACTAACTTCCCATACAGGACCTCTGTCTTCAAAGAGTTGTATTATATTATGTCTAAGTGCTCACAAAAGATGTATCATTCTTGGGTGCTTCTTTAAAGTTAATTTACTTTCTAAAAAAAAAGAAGTGAAATTAATTTCAAGATGCAATGACTTTGAATAGCCCTTGTCTCCACTGTTGAACAGTTGTGTGTGTGTGTGCCAAAAAAAAAAAAAAAAAAAAAAAAGGAGGGATGGGAGTGTGGGTGGGAGGACGGGTATGGTGGGAAGAATCACTGTATTCCTAAAATGTACTTACGAAACAAATTAAGTTCATTTTCCTTAAATAAAAGGTTTCTTTAGGGAAAAAAAAGAGTGGAATAAAATCTGGAAAAAAATGGAGGTACACATCTTTTTGGGGGGTATACATCTTTGTACTTGGATATACATGAGCACGCCTGGGTGTCCTTCCCCTTGTTCCTTCCTGCTCATGTCAAATGCATCTAATAGCAGACTCTGGTCTTTCCTTGCAGGGACACTCTGATTGTCACCTGCACCAACAGTGCCACGAGCATTTTTGCTGGCTTCGTCATCTTCTCCGTTATTGGCTTCATGGCCAACGAACGCAAAGTCAACATTGAGAACGTGGCAGACCAAGGTATGGGGCAGTTGTCACGTGCTGTTGCCAGGCAGGCTTGGGCTCGTCTGCCAAGTTCCTAATTTATGTTTCAGTGGGAAGTTGGTCTTCGGAACAGGATGGGGGAGGCAGGAGGCCAGCTGCCCTTTACAGAGGGCCCAGGACGGCTCAGGTAGAAAGCTCATTGCAGGGTTAGAGACAGCCCTTGCCTAGCCAGAAGGAGTCCTTTGAAAGTTCCCTTTCTTCTTCCTTCTTTTCTTCCTCTCTCCTTGCTCCTCTTAATTCAGCTCCAGCCCGAGAAAGGTCTATACCCGCTACTCCTGTTAGGTGTGAATGGAGGATTCATTAGGCAAGCCAGTGCCCATTTAGCTGATGTTGGCACAGCCTGCTGGGGGATGACAGTCCTCACAGAAGACCCTGTAGAAACTGAGCACAACTGCTTAATGAGCACCGACTTCAGCGAGGCGTTTTCCTTGCAAAGCACTTTCTTGATTGTTAGGTCAAATGTGCGCAGGGCCTTCTGCTTACTTAGCAGTGCCGACCTGCAGTTTTCTCTCCAGTGGGGGGGAAGCTTGGAGGTTGGTGGATGGGAGGGGGCACATGCAGTAAATGTTTACTCTCTACCCAGTGATCCCTGTATTACTGGCTACCATTTGTAGGGTCCTTTTCTGTTAAAAAGGGCTTTCGTTTTTATCTCATTTAATCCACACTGCCGGAACAACATTGGCAGGGAGAGTTTTCGAGATTTTTACTGCAGTCTTGATTTCTACCCAGCCTGGTTTGTTGACCGAGGGTCTTCATTGTGATCATGGTTTGTCATTATAATCTCATTCTCTAATCTGACATTTCTGAGGTGCTGGGGTGCGGGGACTGAGCCAGGTACTGTGGGACATGACAGTGGGCCCTAGACACCCAGAAGTCTATCTGGGAGGGGCTTGTCTGGAATATATCTTCCTTTAAGGAGCTCATTCAGATAATGGCTGAGAGAATTGAGTCCTAGAAATGTCACCTTTTAGTGGACTGCCGATCTCCCCAGGGATAATTAATTGCTGCTGCAGCTTGTACAGATAGGACCCCAAAGAGTTAAAGAGCCTCATGTTCCAGGGGTGTAATTATCTCTCCCTGGAGAGAGTGCGAACCCCTGAGGGAGGTCTGGTTCTGCAGCAGTGCACTAAATTAGAGAGCCCTGGAGCTGAGCAAATGTTTTTCTCTGGTTGAGAATGCCCAACTCCCTGGGAGGCAGCGAGGGAAAGAGAGGGTGAGAAGACTTTGTCCTCTGGGTGCCCCAGCCACTTCCAGGTGTCCTGTAACCTGGTTTTCTCCAGGGCGGTGGCTGAAGCACACAGGTTCTGCCCTACTTTCCAGCAGATGGGAGGTGTCCGCTGCTTTTTGTGACATTCCTGAGCATGTTGGGGACCAGTGGCCAAGCTGGCAGGGACAGGGATTCCAGAGAGCAGGTCACCTTTGTGACTGCTCTGACCGCCTTCCTGCCCAAGGAGGGGGCTTCAGGGGAGGTGGTCCTGAAATGTAAACAGAATTTTGTTTCTTTTGTATGTAAATAGCAGCCACCTGCCTGTGATTCGCCCTGAATTCCCCTTGTCCAGTATTTCTTTCTCTTTCTCTGATTTAACAGAAAAGGATCCCTCACAGGTTCTAACTGCTTAATATTGGCCTTGGCACAGGGACACTAGGCTCCTTTCCCCCAGGAGAGAGAGCCTGGCCCAGGAGACCTTGTAGAACCTGGAGAAAGGTTCTCCTGCTCATCTAAACTCACATGTATTCCTTTTTAAAAAAATAAATGTTTGTTTATATTTCATGTATTTGAAAGGCCAGGGCTGGACCAGGCTGAAGCCAGGAGCCTGGAACCTCATCCAGGTCTCCATTGTGGGTGGCAGAGGCCCGAGTTTCTGAGCCATCATTCCCTACCTCCCAGGATGCATTAGCAGGAAGCTGGATCAGCAAAGTATCTAGAACTTGAACTGGCAATCTGAGGTGGGATTCAGGTGATATAGCTGCATCTTAACTCACTGTGCCACAATGCCCATCCACCCCTCACGTATGTTCTTTTTTTTTTTTTTAAAGATTTATTTATTTTGCTTGAAAGTCAGAGTTACATGGAGAGAGGAGAGGCAAAGGGGGGGGGGTATTCTACCTGCTGTTTCATTCCCCAGATGGCCACAATGGCCAGAGCTGTGCTGATCTGAAGCCAGGAGCCAGGAGCTTCTTCCGGGTCTCCCATGTGGGTGCAGGGGCCCAAAGACTTGGGCCATCCTCTAATGCTTCCCCAGGCCATAGCAGAGAGCTGGATTGGAAGTGGAGCAGCAAGGTCTCGAACTGGTGCCCATATGGGATGCCGGCACCGCAAGTGGCGGCTTTACCCACTACACCACAGTGCTGGCTCCTCTTTCTTTTCCTTTTTTAAAAAGTTTTTGAAATCTAGAGTTTTTACTTAACACACATTTTTAAAAAAGATTTATTTATTTGAAAATCAGTGTTACGCAGAGAGAGAGAGAGAGAGAGAGAGAGAGAGAGAGAGAGAGAATCTTTCATCTGCTGGTTCACTCTCCAATTGGCCACAATGGCCAGAACTGTGCCGATCTGAAGCCAGGAGCCAGGAGCTTTTTCTGGGTCTCCCATGAGGGTGCAGTGGCCCAAAGACTTGGGCCATCTTCTATTGCTTTCCAAGGCCATAACAGAAAGCTGGATTGGAAGTGGGGGAGCCGGGTCTTGAACCAGTGCCCATATGGGATGCCAGCACTGCAGGCCAGGGCATTAACCTGCTGTGCCACGGTGCTGGCCCCATGTATGTTCTTATATGAGCTTCATAGTCTTGTTTCTTTCTGTCTAATAGAGGTTCTGCAGAATACAGGATAGAGATTTGGGATCAGGCTTGCATTAAATCCCAGGCCCATCTCTCCCTTGCAACATTAACACATAATCATATAGTACATTGCACTTAATTTTTTTAATTTAAAGGCAAAGAGACAGAGACACACAGCAAGAAAGAAGAGAGAGAGACAGAGAGAGAGAGAGAGAGAGAAGATATTGAGGTGGAGAGACAGAGATTGTTCATCTGCTGGTTTACTTTCCAAATGCCCAAAGCAGCCAGGGCTGCGCTAGGCCAAAGCCAGGAGCCCAGAACTCAATCCAGGTCTCCTCTTGGGTGCCAGGGTCCCGAGTACTTGAACCAACACCTGCTGTCCCTCAGGGTCCACATTAGCAGGAAGTTGGAGGCAAAAGTAGAACCAGGACTTGAACGCAGGTACTCCCATATGGGAGGAGGGCATCCCAAGTGCTGTCTTAGACTACTAAATGCCCACCCTAGATGTACAGTACATTTTGATGACCCAATGTTGGTAATTAAAGTTTGACCTTTAGTCAGAAAGAGGTTCTATTTCATGACCTATGCCTGTTCTATTTAGTGTACCACTCCTTCTAGGGAAGCATTTCTCTTAGAATTATCACCCCAACCGTTGGCCATGTCAGAGTTTTTGGGGGCTGAGTGTAGGATTGGAGGTAAGGCCAGCTGTCCTCTGCTTTTACAGTAGGCTTGGGGAAGGTGAGGTGTTCTCACAGATCTACTCCAGAAATGCAGCTTCCCGGGAAATCTGTCTTCAGAACTATTTCCCAAACGTCTGTATTGCTATCTATAGATCACTGGCTCATTTTCAAAACTTGATCTGAAGCCTTAAAAAGATGTTTTTCTTTATTTAAAAAACATTTTTCAGAATAATATTTCAGTTTTAGATTTATGAAACAAAAATTGTGAAGTAGTAAAACAAAATATACTGAACACAAAAATATACTGAGATACAATAACAGCTGAATAACATTTCAGTTTTAAATTTACAAAACAAAAATTTTGAGCTGGTAATACAAAAATTCCCATATATCCCTCACCTGATTTTCCCTATTACAAAGCTATACTAATTAACCCATGGTGGCTGGTGCCGCGGCTCAATAGGCTAATCCTCCGCCTGTAGTGCTGGCACCCTGGGTTCTAGTCCCGGTCGGGGCGCCGGAGTCTGTCCTGGTT
Organism: Sylvilagus floridanus; assembly: GCA_949820135.1. Taxonomy (NCBI): domain Eukaryota; kingdom Metazoa; phylum Chordata; class Mammalia; order Lagomorpha; family Leporidae; genus Sylvilagus; species Sylvilagus floridanus. The sequence goes on from OX463224.1 coordinate 81,752,376, forward strand.
GCCCCTCTTCCAGGCCAGCTCTCTGCTGTGGCCTGGGAGTGCAGCAGAGGATGGCCCAAGTGCTTGGGCCCTTCACCCCATGGGAGACCAGGAGAAGCACCTGACTCCTGGTTTTGGAGCAGCGCTATGCGCCGGCCACGGCAGCCATTGGGGGGTGAACCAACAGCAGAAGGAAGACCTTTCTCTTTGTCTCTCTCTCTCTCTCTCACTGTCCACTCTTCCTGTCCAAAAAAAAAAAAAAAAAAAAAAAAAAAAAAAACAAACCCATGGTACTGGCATAAAAACCAGCACATTCATCAATAGAACAGAATAGAGAGCCCAGAAATTAACCCATGTATTTTAGAGCCAACTGAATTTTGGCAAAGATGCCAAGAACATACATTGGGGAAAGGATAGTCTTTTCAATAATGGTTCTGGTAAAACTGGATGTAAATATGTAGAAGAATGAAATTAGATCCTTACTTCTCTCCATTTACAAAAATCAACTCAAGGGGCCGGCGCTGTGGCATAGCGGGTTAACACCCTGGCCTGAAGCACTGGCATCCCTTATGGGCGCCGGTTCTAGTCCCGGCTGCTCCTCTTCCAACCCAGCTCTCTGCTATGGCCTGGGAAAGCAGTAGAAGGTGGCCCAAGTCCTTGGGCCCCTGCACCTGTGTGGAGACCCGGAAGAAGCTCCTGGCTTTGGATCGGCACAGCTCTGGCCATTGCGGCCATCCTGGGAGTGAACCATCGGATGGAAGACCTCTCTCTCTCTGTCTCTGTCTCTCTCTCTGCCTCTCCTCTCTCTGTGTAACTCTGACTTTCAAATAAATAAATAAATCTTTAAAACAAATCAACTCAAGATAGATCAAAGACCTAAATGAAAGACTGAAAAGTATGGACTTGCTAGAAGAAAACATAGGGGAAACACTTCAAGCCATTGGTGTAGGTGATGACTTCTTGGGAAAGTTGTGTTTCTAATAGCAGTTGGAGTGGCTTAGATCAGGGGTATATCAACGCAAATGTGTTTATTATTTAGAGTTCCAAGGTACAGGTTGGTAACTCAATGAATCAGGCCGCTAGGAAGCACTTCCCTGGTTCCCTTGCACCCTAATAGAGACTCTGCAGAGCAAAATGAACACTTTCTATCAAGATCGACCGCCTACCTCCTTGCAGCCACCAATCACCTGGATCCCAACTGTTCTTCCCCAAAGCACAAAAATTCAGGTGAAGTATTCTCAGAGAACTCGTCCCATTTGTAATAGGTATCTCAGCAGAGTGGCCGCCCCCCTACATATTGCATCACCAGAGCCCCTTGCCATGTCTTTAGTGGCGCACTAGCATAGGGGAGGCCCTCACTATGGACACTCTGGTGGTCCTGCCCATGTTGCTGACATGTGGAGCTCTCGCACGGAAGGAGTGATAACAGTTCCTAGTAGGTCCGGTCCAGGCATACTCTAAGCCCTTTACTTGCACTAGCACACTTAATTCCCATAGGAATTCCAGGAATGTAGGTACCTGTTATTACCCCTGTTGCAGGAATAAGGAAGCTAAGGTTTGCCAAAGAGAACAAGTGACTCACCTATGGTCCCATAGCTAGTAGGAGGCAGTTTGTTGGGGAATGGAGCCTGTATTCTAGCCGTGGACTGTACTGCCTCCCAGTGGGAGAAGAGACAGGAGTTGGCTTCCATCAGACAGGCCACATATTCTTTTCAATATTCCACAGTATTATTCGCTGACGACTTGACTCCCCAACCTCCTTGGCTAAGGCAGAGTCAGCTGTAACATAGCTTGAAATGATACTTCCACCTGGGCACATGAGGGAGGCGGCTGAAATTGAAGCAGGCAAAATATTTTGAAATTACTCTTCTCCTCTAAAAAAGCAAAAAAGCCCGAAGTGTCAGCTGCAGTTAAAGTGAGCTGCTGCGGTCCTCTGGTATTAGCCATTCAAGACCTTCCTGTCAGCTTTATGGGCCCGACTCTCGCCAGAACTCTGAACCGGCTTTCTTGTTGTTCTGCATTGGAGACCCATTTGAACTGTGGTTTGGTACAGACTTTTCCTTTTATGGCTCACATAGGGAACCTTCAGAGGCTGTCTCCACACTGTTCAATAAACGCAAAAGCAGGGGCATCTTAGGTATTCTAGGCTTTACATTTTAAATACCCCAAGGCCCCAGGCAACATTAGGAACCAACAGCCTGATGAATTCAGGTTTTAAAAGGTGCTGTTATGCTTGAGTCGTGAAAGCTCCAGGTGCCTTGATTTCTGGTTTCCACGCGTGCACCAGCTGTGGATTACCCTTGTGCCCGCATTCACTTGTCTCTGCCCATTACCATTTAGTTGTCTACTTACAAGGAAATTCACAACTGCCGCCTTTAATCATCTTTGGTTGTAGCAGCCTTCCCCGTGAAGCTGTGAGGCAGGTTGGAGTGGCTGGCTCATACCAGAGACACCTGCAGCTCTGAAGCCCCTACCAAGACAACATGCCATATTCCTCAGGAAAACCTGACTCCAACCCCCAACTTCCAAGTCCACTCACAATAAAAGCCAACGTTCTGTGGGAGCTGATGGTATGTGAGGCACAGGACTCAGTGTTTCACCTGTGTTTTCTCACGTCTTCCTCCTAACCACATGGTAAAGAATGATGTAATCCCATTGGACAGAGGGGCAAAATTGAGGCCTACCAGAATTAAACAGCGCATCTAGGGTTGCACAGCTGGTAGCTAATAAAGTCTGGATTTAGGCCAGATCTGTCTGACTCTTGGGGATTAAGCCATCTTAACCCCACACCATGTTTGCCCTTTCTCACCCAACTAATTACCAGGGGACTGATACAGCTTTATGTTTAGCAAGCTGGGCGAGATCCTGGAAGTGTTGAGGAGATCCGTGTTTGATGTGACTGGCTTCCCCTGGAGAGCTGAGTAGGAGGAGGCGTGGTTCAAGGACAGGGAGGCATAACGCCGTTCTGGTCTTCTCACCTTTAGAGCAGAGGTTCTCAGCCTCCACACTGTTGACATTCTGGATTATTCTTTGCTGTGAGAGGCACTGTTGGGTGTTTACTAGTGGTCCTGGGCTCTACTCACTGGGTGCCAGCAACCACACAACCCTGCCCCAGCTGTGCAGATCAGAACGTCTTCAGGCTGTGCCAATTATCCCTGGGCGCCAAAGTTAACCTTGGCTGAGGACCACTGCTCTGGAGGGCAGTTCTGTTCTCCCTCAGCTCATCCAATAAAAAATGGAGCTTCTCATATCATCAGCACAGGGTGCAGCCCGGCCTGAGTTGAGTTGAGTTGGTGCTGAGTCTGTTTTGACACTAGTTCTGTGCCTTTCTTCTAAGATACTCTAGGTGTAGACCTGATTCTTCTGGCCTTTCCCTTCACAGGGCTGAAGATCTGATTGGAGGAAATGAGTGGAGATAAGGAAAAAACCTAACAAACAGTGGAAGCAACATAGACTTTGTGATAACCCGGGAACTCAGTGCAGTGAAGGCTTTGTGGGCTCTGGGAAGAGAGGCCTTGACATGAGCTTGTCTACAAACTCTTGTCTCCTTCCTTCCAGGGCCAGGCATTGCATTTGTGGTTTACCCAGAGGCCCTAACCAGGCTGCCCCTCTCTCCATTCTGGGCCATCATCTTCTTCCTGATGCTCCTCACTCTTGGACTTGACACTATGGTGAGCCCCTCCCCCCCCTCAATCCCTGTCCCAGGAGCCTTCTGAAGACTTCCTCCCCTGGGTCCTGGGTCCAGCATGCAGCAGAAGGGTGGGCTTAAAGGTAACTGAACATTTCCACATTTCCCCTGCGTGGTGCAGGGATGATGAGTGTCATGGCTAGGACTCGGGGTAACCTTGCATTTCTGGGGGTTTGTGAGATGGAGCAGAGGAGCCATGCTCTCTGTCCTTCCCTCCATGTTCTTTGGGTCACAGTTTAGTGCTTTCTGCTTTGGTGTCATTTTTGCAAAGCAAATTCTTTGGGGCTGGATAAGGCAGAATAATATGAAGTCAATTTGAGGGAAATTGCTGTGGAGCTGACACTACCACAAATCATGCTGACAGGTGCGCAGAGTTTAGTCGTTGGGTGTAAAGAAGGCTTTTCCTGAAGTAGAAGACCAAATGTGAGGTAAACGGGAGGGAAGGAATTTACATCTCATGAATACAAAGTGAAGCTTAAAATGTCTTGATGGAGGAACATGAGTGCCGTCTCTGGGGGCTTGCAGTACCGTTTCTGAAGCTCACATCCTGCTTGGGTTGGATCATTGGGAGGCTGTGTAGACCCATCCTGGCAATGTCACTCTAACCCCAAAGTCAAGTACAAATACAGCTTTCCATGGGGGGACAAACAAAGGGATTTCTCCTGCCCCCTGGCTGGGACTGTTTGACTCAGCGGTCTGTTTCCTGACACCATTCCAGTTTGCCACCATTGAGACCATAGTGACTTCCATCTCCGACGAGTTCCCCAAGTACCTGCGCACACACAAGCCAGTCTTTACGCTGGGCTGTTGCATTTGTTTCTTCATCATGGGCTTTCCAATGATCACACAGGTAAGCTGCCTACTGGGTGCAGGTGTGAGTGGGAGCGGGTGGGAGGCGATGGCCGTCTGTCCTTTACCCTTAGTTCTCAGAGCTCATAATGTCGACAGGTCACTGTCATTTCCATGTGCATGACACCAGTTCATTAGGGATTTTGACCACAGAGGGAACTATGTCAGCTGGCTACTGGTAGATGCTTCTAGCAACTTCATAATTGAGTTGTAGTCTTCCCGAGCCAACAAGGCAGATGTGTCCTACTTTAAGCATGTGGAAACTGTTAAAGTCCAAGTGAATTAACCAGACATTCCCAGGTGATTACTTGCCACATATGTCTAGGCCACTTGAGTTCCTGCTAGTCCCAAGTGACTTGGTAAATCCAATGTCAGCTCTCTTAGTATTTACATTGTTTTCTCTGTGACCTTCAGCTAGTCACCACTCTGGGTCATGGTTTCTTCATCTGTAAAATGAGGGAGACTTACAACATAAGGTAGAGATACATGGGGATGTGTGGGGAATGTCCAGACATATTTAAAGGTCATATAAAAGTCAATTAAATGCAGACACATGGGTGAATTTCCACTTCTTTAAAGGGATACAAATAATCTGGTTGCTCTCAGATATACATCTCCTGATGTCGACTTTTGCCTTAGAAGAATAAGATGTTAAATCACTTTTGTGTTTGCCCTATTGATTAATTCAGAGTCTGTCAAAGGCTGCTTTGCGAACATGACAAGGACCAGGTGTAGGTTGCTGCTGTTGACAGCACAGGAGACCCTTTGGCTCCTGTTTACACCTGAGTCTTGTTGACATAGGAGGATTGGCTGTTTGTAGAGGGAAGATGAGCCCAGCTCCAGGGCTTTTGTTGGAGCTGATTTGTTTGCTTCATTTAAAAAATATTTAATTCATACATAATATAAATTTATGGGGTTCAGTGTGGCACACACACACATATGATGTGTCATGATCAGATCTGGTTAATTGGCATAGCCATCATCTCAAACTTTTGTTGTTTCTTTATGTGGAAACTTTTTAAAAAATTTAAATTTAGGGGCTGGCGCTGTAGTGTAGCGGGTTAAGCTAGCATTCTATAAGGGCGCCGGTTTGAGACTTGGCTGCTCCACTTCCTATCCAGCTCTCTACTATGGCCTGGGAAAGCAGTGGAAGATGACCCAAGGACTTGGGTCCCTGCACCCACATGGGAGACCCAGAAGAAGCTCCTGGCTTCGGATTGGCACAGCTCCAGCTGTTGAGGCTATTTGGGGAGTGAACCAGTGGATGGAAGACCTTTCTCTCTCTCTCTGACTCTCCTCTCTTTAAAAAATTTAAATTTATTTGAAAGGCAGAGTTACACAGAGAGAGGGAGAGACAGGGAGGGAGGAGAGAGCGAGCAAGTGAGTGAGAGTGAGCCAGGCTGAAGCCAGGAGCCCGAAACCTTTTCTGGGTCTCCCGTATGGGTGCAGGGCCCAAGTCCTTGGGCCATCCACTTGGGCCATCCTCCCCTGCTTTCCCAGGTGCATTAGCGGGGAGCTGGATAGGAAGTGGTACAGTCAGTCTTGAACCAGCGCCCATATGAGATGTTGGCATCACAGGCAGTGGCTTAACCTGCTACACTGCAATGCCAGTCCCTTTATTGCAACTTTCAAAATCCTCTTCACTAGCTATTTTGAAGTGCAACTAATTGTTGTCATTCACAGTCAGCTGATTGTGCTGTAGAATGCAGAAGCACTTTTTCCCACCCAGGTGCACCCCTGTGCCTGTTGAGCATCCAGGGCTCACATGCTGCTGGTTGTTTCTCCCTCCCACTAGGGTGGAATTTACATGTTTCAGCTTGTGGACACCTATGCTGCCTCCTACGCACTCGTCATCATCGCCATTTTCGAGCTCGTGGGAATCTCCTATGTGTACGGTAAGGGAGTCTCCATGCCTGCAGCTGAATAGAACTTTCACGTTGGTAACAGTTTCATGGGAAGCAGATTTCCCATTTTAATGAGACACTGAAAGAATTTAACTGCAGAGATTTAGGAAGCACGGGAGAGCTGCCCTTTACTTCCAAGCTTGCCTCAGGACTCTTTGTGATCCAGATTTAACATGGACAAGATGGTGAATACGAGAAAGTCCTAGTGGCACACCTTTGGGTTGGGTCTGTCTCGGGGACAGGTAATGCCTGTGGACAGTGGCCAGGTGAGGGACGGAGGAGGCGGGGAAGAAGGCTACCTGAAATTGTTTCATGGTCTTCATAGCTGCAGTTCTATGTCGCCTGAGGTGAGGGGTTCCCTTGCACCTGGTCTTTGGGTGCTATAGTGAGAACAGAAACCACTTGGCTCACAGGTGCTTAGGAAACTTTATTATCACTAAGGAAGCCTGTGATATAATATCTCAATCTCAGATTTTCTCAGCAATAAACTTCCAGTTCCCTTACAAGTTAATCTTCCTACCTTCACTTTAGCATCCTGCATCCTATACTCAGCAGGTCCATTATCAAGTACACCAGGAATGGTGATGCCATCTTTGCCCACTGTGCAGATGTGTTTATGGTGAGGTTTACCAGGGGAGCTCCTGGCCCCTAGTATGCCCTACCATTTAGCACAGGGGAACCTTACTGGATTCAAGGCACTACTGACTGCTTTGTACCTTGAGGTCTGCTCAGGACTGTGCTGAGTCTAAGGACCACCATAGCAAATATCAGAGAAGTGAACATTTCCAATTCAGGTGATCTAACTGAACTTCAAACACAAAAGAGATAGCAACATGATCTATGCTAAGAAGCAATGTGGAATATCCCTTGGAGTTCAGAATATGAGAGTGGCAAATGCATGCAATATCTGGAACCCGAAAGAAGGTTCAGGCCAGAGAGGTCTTCAAAGCTCTTTCATTTAAACTTGGGACCCAACAAAGCTTACCCTGACTGCCAGGCATCCTTGATGTAAATGACTCCAGTGTGGTTGTTAGCTTCTCACTCAACATATTCACAATGGCTTCTTGCTTTCCTGGAAACCTCATGAAAGTGGAAGGTAGTAGGCAGGAACCATGGTGTAAGAAGGAAATCACCCGTGAAAACTTGAGCACCCAGAAGCAGCAAAATACCACAGTCATTTTTGAGTGTTTGTGAAAGAGGAATTTGTATCAGGTTGGAGATCACATTTCTGTTGCAGGGAGAGTTTAGTTCCTGGCAGGAGGAGTGGGCAGCCATGCCAGATTCCCTATTGAGATCAAAGACCAAGCTGTCAGCACTGTTGGCTGGTAAGAGCCTGGACCCTGTGGTGATGTTGCCACTGAAGATCTGATGTCAGAGTAAGAGTGAGGCTTCAAAGTACTTTCTACCTGAGCAGAGAACTGCAGAAATCCACCACAGCGAGTCTTAACTTCCTGCCCAGGTACCCAAGGCCTTGCAAGGAGAGGCAAGGAGCAGTCTCTAAGAAAAACTCAGCCCCTGCTGGGCTCACATGGAAGCTGAGGTCTGCAGATGGTATATTGGCACAAAGTGAGGGGTGCACTTCTTTTCCACACTGGCCCAAACGCAGGGAGCTGTTATCATTTATCTTCTCTGTTACTTCTGTCCTAACTGCTGATTGCCACATAAGATATATTTGCACAGTTCTTTGCTGTGAAGCAGGGCTGTCCACTGTGGTTTAAAAGGTCATTAATACAGAAGCTTTTTAAACATTTCTATTTTTAAAACTTAAACAGCTTCTCTATTACTGCTCTTCCATGTAAATCCAGTAGTAGATGTCTCTTTTTTAAAGGAAAAAATAAATCTTGAGTGCTTCACTACCTGGGCTGTTCTAATCTTTCTGAGACTGTCCAGAAAATTTGGTCTCTAGGAGCGCTAGTGTTGGGCCAGCCTCCGGAATCATCTGTCTGATTTGTGAGGGGCCCAGGTTGAATTTAACTTCTGCAGTGTCAGATTTGAGTTTGAACCTCTGAGTTGGATCTGGCTGGAATTCTAAGAAGTAGATCTCAGGAAGAAATAGTTGAGCTAAGCTAACATGGTTGCTACAAAGGAAAAGAAAAGCTTAGACAGATAAGTAAATTATACCCCAGAGGAGTGTGCATTCTTTTTTTTTTTTTTTTTTGACAGGCAGAGTGGACAGTGAGAGAGAGAGAGAAAGGTCTTCCTTTATAGTTGGTTCACCCTCCAATGGCCGCTGCGGCCGGCGCACCGCACTGATCCGATGGCAGGAGCCAGGTGCTTCTCCTAGTCTGCAATGGGGTGCAGGACCCAAGCACTTGAGCCATCCTCCACTGCACTCCCGGGCTACAGCAGAGAGCTGGCCTGGAAGAGGGGCAACTGGGACAGAATCCGGCGCCCCGACTGGGACTAGAACCCAGTATGCCGGCGCCACAAGGCGGAGGATTAGCCTAATGAGCCGCGGCGCCAGCCAGGACAGTGCATTCTTTATTGAGTTGATGTTGCCCCAAACCAATGTAAAGGTGGTTAAAGACAACTTTGAACCTGTGAAGAATGAAGATGAACCTGATTGATTTTGTTTTACCTTCCTGAATACATAAAAAAGCAAATGGATTGTGTTTTCCTCTTGCTTCTAATAATCTGTAGATTCTAGATGATCTCATTCAAGCATTTGCAATGGGTTGGGTACAGTTTCAAGTTTACCAGTAGACTGAAATAGAAGATTGAAGTTCTCAAGTCAGCATGCCCCAAAGGTCAATAGCTGGGTTTGAGGCCTGTAGGTTTAAAAGTGGGGGTCACTATAGTGCAGGAGAAATTCCTTTAGGAGACATTTTTCCTAGGCAGAGTCACTTTGAAAAAGTGATTTTCCTTTCCCTGAGAGCCAATGCAGGGAACTTCTGACTGGGAAAAGGCGAGATTGTACAGCCACCACTGAACTCTCCTGCTGGCTAACTTCCTGACTTTGCGTTGCACATTTCCCCAAGATCTTGCTATGTGATGTGGTCTTGCTGTATTTTCCAGTTCAGGCAGCTACTTGTTTCACTTCCCACTCCCTAGATGACCTCCACATCCTTGGGAGAGATGTCAGATGGACACCAGGCGATAGCTTTGCTTGATGGCATATGTCTGTCTCCAGTTCTTGTCATCCTGCTGGCTGAACTTGGCAAGTTTTCCTAAGTATAAAGCAAAATAGAAAAGCAAAGCAAGCAAGAAAACAAAAGGTTCCTGCAGAATTCTATATATTCAGGCTTACTTATTCCTCCATGACCCTATTCCTGAGTTCCATTTTCACTTTTTTTTTTTTTTTGCTCCCTTTTCTGGGTGTAGAGTTTCCCAGCTCACTAAACATTAGGAGTAAGAAGCTCCACTCCATCCCTACAAGGGTGCTTTAAACAGTTTGTGGAAGGTGGAACTAAAAGGCAAATGTATTTTGGTACAAACAATGTTTCATTCTATGCATAACTTTTTCATAGTGTACATTTTCCATGAACTTTTTGGAGACCCTTTATAACACACACATATGGACATGGTAAATAAATGGACAAGAATTTATTAAGTGCTTACTTTATACTCTGTGTACTCCTAATGGAAAAATTAAGCTTGAATTTGTAGGGTTCTGGGAGGGACAGTTTTTGTTTGGTTTGATTTTTGTTGTTTTATTTTTCTTTTGATTTAAAAATCTTTGCTTAGTTTAGTGAGCAAGATAGGCAACAAGAGCTCAAGACAGACATATTCCATCATGTGAAAGCCATTGCTATGTGAGCTAAACACCACTTACCAGGATGTGCAGATGGTAGGATTGTTTTCCTGCAGCCACAGAGCTTGCCAAGTGGCTACCAAGGAAGAGCAAACACATTTAAAACACAGAGAAGAAGGTCAGTGCTAAGCTGTGTATCCCTGGCTATAAGCCCTTTTGCAGCTCACAGATAAGGAGAGCCAAGGTAGTTAGGAAAATCTCAAGAAGGTGGTATCTCAAAGATAAAAATGTATAAAAGAGACAGACACTCAGATCTAGGGTTTGTTAAACTGAGTTGATTGCCAACCAAAAGCAGGAAAACCTGTCTACACAGAGGATCTGGCTCTCAGGGACTGGCCTTTACATTAAATATAAAAGAATAACTTGGTGATTTACTTGTAAATAGGTACATACAGAATTAGAGATATACTTTATAGGATTTAGAACAAAGTGAAAATGTTGAGTCCCTTGTTAAAAAAATGATTAAGAATTTTAAGTTGATGGCCAGAGAGCATTAAGTCTGGTTTCTCTTCTGAGCACAGGACCCTGTGTGTCTTCACTGCTCACATGGCCAGGATGCAAGCCCTGGCTGGACACACAAGGAGGGAGGGCAGTCTCTATAAGGACTATGTCCAGACCAAGGGCAAGCATGTGATTTGCAAAGGAAACAGCCAAAGTTGCCCAGGCACAGTGATTGGTTGGTTGAAGCAAGTCCTTGAATTCCTAATTCAGGATCAGCTGGCTGTATGGAGATTGTTGCAGACTGATTTCTGAGCCTCAGATGTGTTTGTTGAGTCTAGCAGAGTAGCCATGAGTTCACCATTTTAGTCTTTCGCTTACCTTGCTGTTTTTCTTTTTATTCAGCCTAGTCTTTGAGATGCAGATGTTCAGATCCTATTTGGGGCCTCACTCTCGCTGTCTTACTTCTCCAATCTAAAGGTCATAAAATAGGCAAATCTCTTGCACATGCTCAAAACTCCCTGAACATTTTTTTTCTCATAAATTAGGCATTGGACACAAGATGGATTTGGATCAGTGGAAAGCACAGAACAGGCAAGGGAAGCCATGTCAACAAAAGCCAGGGATAATAACCATTGACTAGGAAGGGATTCAAAGGGTGACTTGGAGGTGAGCTAGGGAATTGGAAGGCTGGGGCTGATTGGCAGCTGGAGCAGGCTAGAGACTCAAGGGCTTGGAGAACTCAGGGAGCAGGAGGGTTGCCCAGTGGCACCCACCTGGTGCCTCTGAGGTGCATCTACAGGACCAACCTGCAAGTTGGCAAAACACACACAGCAATAATAGGATCTGGAGCCTATCTAGGCAGAGACATGTGCCCTGAGACTTTGTGTAAGGTCCAGGGAGGGAGATGACTTTGCAGAGCCTGAACTGGCCCTGTAAGCCAAGTCTTTTCATAGTGAATCCCAGGACTGCTCATCTGATTTAGGCTGGCTCTTGCTGGAAACTGAATGTGTACCATCCATACTTTCCCAAATCTGGAGGTCCAGTTCATTGTTCTGGGGAAGGTTGGCACTTAGAATGTGATCCCTCTTCTCATAGTGGAGCCTGTCTCTATGGATTCACCAGGTCTGACATTGAGTCCTATCATATCAGTGCCCCCAGTCATCCTACACACTACTGTGGCTTGTAGTTGGCTTGATGGAGAGGAACAGCTTGACAACAAGATTGATCCTGATAATGGAAATTCCTAGATTTCCTTTTTTAAAAAAGAACTGAGGCCTGTTCTCATTGTTTTGATATGTTTTTAAGGGAGTCAGCTTTGACTTCTATTTTTTTTAAGATTTATTTATTTATTTGAAAGTCAAAGTTACAGAGAAGGAGAGGCAGAGAGAGAGAGAGAGAGAGAGAGAGAGAGAGAGAGAGAGATATCTTCCACGCACTGGTTGACTCCTCAAATGGCTGCAAAAGGTCAGAGCTGGGACCATCCAAAGCCAGGAGCCAGGAGCTTCTTCCAGATCTCTCACATGGGAGGAGGGACCCAAGGACTTGGGCCATCTTCTGCTGCTTTACTAGGCATATCAGCAGGGTGCTGGATCAGAAGTGGAGCATCCAGGACTTGAATCAGTGCCCATATGGGATGCTGGCCACTGACTTCTATTTCTTTGGTTTGGTCTGCTAACTTATGCCCAGGCAATGCAATTTCCAGAGGTCATTCATTTGAAAGTATTTCATAAGACACTAAAGGAAAAAAAAAAACACAAGGAAAACAATGGAAAGATGGGGAAGTATCCTGCTCAAAGCATGCAGTTCTTGCTTGTAGACCCAGAGAAGCAACTGGGAACCTGCTTGTGTCATGGACTCATTTCTCTGGGATCATTCTTGGAGCTCATGTGGCTCAGCACCCCCAGTAAACCAACAAAGGCTCAGGGAGAACACTTTACCTAAGATCATCCAGTGAGTTAGAGGCAGAACAGGGTTTAACTCTTAGATCCTAACTTCTGGTGCTATGCTGTTTTCACTGCACATCTATGACTGACCACTAATAGAATTAAATTAGAGTTGCAGCCTGAGAAATGTTCTAATTTTTAAAAAATATTTTATTTATTTATTTATATGAGTTACAGACACACAGAGAGGGAGAGACAGAGAGGAAGGTCTTCCGTCAGCTGGTTCACTCCCCAGATGGCCACAATGGCTGGAACTGGGCTGATCTGAAGCAAAGAACTTCTTCTGGATCTCCCATGTGGGTGCAGGGGCCCAATCACTTGGGCCATCTTCCGCTGCTTTCCCAGGCCATAGCAGTGAGCTGGATTGGAAGAGGAACAGATGGGACAGGAATTGGTGCCCAAATGGGGTGCTGGCTCATCAGGCAGAGGCCTAACCTACTATGCCACAATGCCGGCCGCAGTCTGAGAAATCTTAGAGTGAGCTGAGCAAAGTCCTTAGGGAATCTATGACTTATTCCCAGCACAGGCTACTGAGTCTTTTTAAAAAATTATTTACTTATTTATTTGAAAAACAGCATGCAGCAGAGAGTGAGAGCAAGAGAGAGCTATTCCATCCACTGATACACTCCCCAAATGGCTGCAATGGCCAGGAGCCTGGAACTCCACCTTGGTCTTCTTTGTGAGTGGCAGGGGCCAAGACACTTAGGCCATCTTCTGTTGTCTACCCAGACACATTAGCAGGGAGCTGGATTGGAAGTGGAGCAACCGAGATTCAACTGGTACTCCCATATGGGATGCTGGTTTGGCAAGCGTAGGCGTAACCCACTGTGACAATACTGCTGTGGCTATGAATCTTGACTGTTCTCTATGATGTCATTGAGGTGGTCTGGAGATGCATAGTAATGAGACTTGGTTGATGCTCTTGCACTGAGCTTGGAGGAAGTAGAAGCCAATGTCAGGAGCTGAGGCCTATGAAGGTTCTCAGGATCCTTTATTTTGATAGTGGTGGCTGAGTGAATTTTCAAGGTGAATTTTAAAATTGAGGCTTAACATATACACAAGAAGGAGCACATGCCTTTTTATTATAAATTTGTATTGGATAGTGACAGATTATAAATGTGTGTATATATATATATATGTATACAATGATGTTACAATGGATGTATAGAATGTGGAATGACTATATTAAGCTATTTAATGTATCTATCACCTCAAATACCTGCTGTTTCTTTCTCCTGCCTAACTGCAACATTCCACCCTTTGCCCAGCTTCACCTGTGTTCCCACTCCCCAGCCTGTGGAACTGCCATTCTGCCCTCTGCTTTTCTGAGTGACTGTTTAAGATTCCACACATAAGAGAGCAGTGCAGAATTTGTCTTTCTGTGCTTAGCACTTCACTTAGCATAATGCCCTCCAGGTCCATCGATGTTGTTGTAGGTGACATGATTTCCCTCTTATAAAGCTAAGTATAGTGTTCATTGTGTATAAATCCATATTTTCTTTATTGTTCATCAATTGGTGATTACTTAGATTGACTCCTTAACTTGGCCATTATGAATAATGCTGCGATAAACATGGGAGTATAGATTATCTCTTGGAAATATTGATTTCAAATCCTTTGGATACATACCCAATGGGATTGCTGTGTCATAAGGTAACTATTTTTAGTTTTTCAAGGCATCTCCATTCTATTTCCCATGATGGTGCATTGATTTACATTCTAGCCAGCAGTGTCCTAGGGCTTCCTTTTTTCTACAAGAAGCACATGTCTGGAGTACACAGCTCTATGAGTTTTCACTTCCCAAAAAATGAGCACCGGGGTCAATGTATAGAACCTTTACAGGGCCATTTTTTTTAAAGGACTGAATTGTTTATTCTCCTTCCTGGCGGGAATACCACAATCTTTGAGTCATTTTCTGTATGAGATTGTCTTTTCACATTGCATCCATCCTTCCCCACTTCCACATGAGAACACAGGACCAGGAGACAGATCGTCTGGACCCGGGTGGGGGTGGTAAAGGGCCACTTCTCAGGTGAAGGTGGACAAGGAGGTGAAAGCAGAAAGGTCAGAGGTGGCAACTGAAGGCATGATGAGGAACACCCAAGAAATGAATATACCTGCTGTTTGTGGGTCAAAGAGCAAAAAGCCCAGAAACCCAAGGGGCTGGGAGAGCCAGAGAATGGGAGGAGCAAGAGGAGCAAAAGGCCCAGGTGTAGACAGAAAGCCTGAGGATGTGTGCAATAGAGGAGCTGTCGCAGGAGTGGCAGCTTTCCCTGGAGGCACCTCAGACCCCCTGGACCGGCAAGATGTCACTTTTCACATTAACCACTGAGAGCATGAAGGGATGATGAAAATTTAAGCTGAGTCTGTGTTTAACTCAGAACTGCTGACTACAAAGGAGCTTGGACTTAAGGGATCGATATCCCATCATTCTGAGAAGGCCACACTTCTGATAAGCTCAGGAAAGAATACAAAAGCTTCCTGGCTGTAAAGCATTCCTCCTTTCCTTTCAAGGAGAGGTTTCCAGACCTCCCTAGATGAACTGAGTGCAGGAATGGTAGCTATGTAGCACCACGAGAGTAACTATCTCCTCTGCATTTTACTTTAGTGTCTTGATGAATGTCCTCGAATACTATCATCCTTTGAGTTCCAACAAAGTGTGCAGTGAACACTTGGAATTTATGCTCATTTTTGCCTGCCATCGTTGCCTGACATGGAATGGAGATGAATGGACTCACTGAAGAGTGTCTTTGGGAGACACCAATGTACAGTGGCTCTTGCTCTGTGTCATAAGGATTTTGTAATACTCTCTGCTGTGACCTCCATCTTTTCCCCCCTTTTAAAAAAATGTTATTTAAAGTTTCCAAACTTCATTTATTTCATATATGCAAATTTAGGAGCATAGTGGTTCTTCCCATCCTCCTCTCCCTCCTGTCCATACCCCTACCCTTCTACCTCCTCCCTCTCCTATTCCCATTCTTATTTTTTACAAAGACCTATTTTCAGTTAACTTTATGCTCATAAGGTTAACCCTACACTAAGGAAAGAGTTCAACAAATAGTATAAAGAGAAAAAAAAATACTGTTCCTTAACAATTGAGACAAGATGATGTTCAAAACCATTGCGTCTCAAAGAGTGTTGACCTCCATCTTAACTGGTTTTGCAGAGCTGCCTCTAAGCGTGTGAGTCCATGTCAGAAGACAGCTGTGTCTGTGAATATGCCAGGCTGCAGCAGAGTTCACACAAGGGGTTTGGCTGGAACTGAGCTTTTTAGATGTCACCACGGGCTGACATTTCTGAACCTCACTGCAGAGAGTATTTAATAACTATTTAAATGTTCAATTTGCCCTACTCTTCCTGGCAGCAAGTCATTTGTCTGATGGGTTCCTGCATAATAGGGGTCGTGTTGACACCAGGCTGGGGCCATCCCTGGCCAATGGCGCTTGAATGAGGAGTTTTAGTGCCTGCCCCCTGCCCTGCCCTTAGCCCCTGCCACTTCATCTCATACTCTGCTTGTCTCTTTGCAGGCTTGCAAAGATTCTGTGAGGATATAGAGATGATGATTGGATTCCAGCCCAACATTTTCTGGAAAGTCTGCTGGGCGTTTGTAACTCCAACAATTCTGACCGTAAGGAAAGCATGTTTTCTTGTGCACACAACACCTGGGATGTGTATGCTTTATATTTGAACACAGTGTGTGTGTGTGAGTGTGAGCCGGGGAGGTAGGTGGGGTGAGTATTGTTTTTGTCTTTCAGTTGAAGAAACAGGTTCAGAGAAGAGAAACGATTTGCTGAACGGTGTCTAGCTGGCCAGACGCAGAGCTGGGACTCATACATAGGTCTTTGGAGCATTTCTATTGTATCTATCTGTCTCATGTACTGAAAATGGATAAAAATCAGCCCATGGTTCTTGCGTGCTGACCACATTGCCGGCCTGTTTGTGATGTATTTGCATGTCCCCTCATGGCTCCTTCACAGCAGCTCTGCAAGGCTGGCATTATGACCGTCTCCACTGTACCAATGAGGAAACCGAAGCCCAGGGATTTTATGGCTTGCTGCTGTTGCACCCATAATGATTAGCAGCAGCCTGGATTTGAGCTCAGGCACTCCAGGACTCCAGAACCCATGCTCTTAAACACTACTCAATCCAGGGGCTCAGCAACTAAGATTACATTAATTGGACATTTAGTATTCATTTTTATTGCTTTTGAGAACTATCTTGTCATCCTCAAGAGTGATGATGACATTTTAGGAGCACCTGTCATTCATCTTTTTAACGACCAGAGCCTTTCATGTGCCAGTAGACCCGCACAGGGACTTACAGTCACATCTTGCGACCGTTATCATTGTGCCAAAAGCTGATAGTTTTACCCCTTTCCCCCTTCAAGCACAGTAATTGGTGAGGATCTTGCCTTCCTCTCATGCCTTCTGGTTTGTGGGTATCCTGTTGGCAAGGCTGGAGGAAGGTGACAGTAATTCCTGTTAGACCCAGTAGGTGGCACTAGAAACCAGATTAACACCCCTGTTTTGCTACCTGGTACCAGCTTTGCTAAAGGAAGACAGGGTGAAAGTATAATTTCAAAGAAAAAACTGTATTCTCTTCTTGTTTTTAAAAACAGTCATAGAAATAATTTTAATCAAAATGGCTCAGTTTCTTTATAAGAAGCTAGAGGTTCAGACAGATAAACCATTCTTCATGGATCTGCCTCTGCATTTCCAACAGCGTCTGGATCCCTAATTGTAGAGGCTGCAGTTTGTCTGAGAAGCCTCACTAGATTTGGGGCATGAGCGTTTTTGAAAAGGATGAAGATAAGCACCGGTCTACTCAGTTCAAGGCTGAAATGTTTATGAAGAATTCGGATTTAGCCAATTGGTGGGAAGAGACGTTCTGTTAGCAGAGACTGACCTGGAACGGTCCCCATCTCTGCCTCACCTTTCATTTAATCCCAGTTACTGCTACACTTGATTTATACTTGTCTGAAATCAAAGCTAGAATGAATTCTAGATTCTACCTTCTTTTACCTCCTGTCCTAGAAGAGATAAGTGTGGAAGAATTTCATCCTGTTTTACAGAGTCCTATCACTAGTGATAATCAGCACTACTGTTTGTTGAACTGTGCCATGAGGCAGGCACTTTTTAAGACTGGTGTCTCTCAAGTTTAGGACCACGCTGCCTGGCAGATACTTCTCCCCATTTTACAAATCTGTGCACTGAGGCTTATAAAGGTGAAGGAACTTGCCCAAGGCCACAAGGCTTGTAGATAGCAGAGCCAAAATTTGAATCTGGGGCTGTCTAGGCTTCACCCATGTGCTAATACATTTCCAACAACCCAGTGCTTTCATCTTCAAGTGGAGTTTGGGCAACTCTGGATTAAAACAGTATAGAACTTTTTTTTGAGCAGGATGGAAAAGCAGAGTAATTCTGGGGGTCTGCTGTGTTTCTTGAGAAAGCTGCTCAATTCTGCTGTGCTTTCATTGACTTAGATTATATATGTCACATCAGATAGCTGTGTAGAAGTTGTAGAATGTAGCCTGAACCACATTCCCTTTCCACATTGTTCAGGAGCTAGGGGTGATCAAAACCGGCCAATTCCATTGTTATGAACCACTGAGTTCACAGACTTTTCTTTGGCTGCCATTAACAAATGGTCAGGGTGCACCTGATTCAGTGGGAAATTATCATCTCTGTTGATTGGGCCCATGAGAGGGTTTTATCAAAGCCGACCTGGCAGAGGGAAATTTATGGCACAGAACAAGTTGCACTGAGAAGGTTAGTATGATATTCGTGTGACTGGAAATAGGCATCAAAGGACCAAGTCCAACACTTATTTTTTGCCATTTGCCCTTCTGTAAAATGGATTTTTGTGATGTGCTGGAATAGGTTAAGATTATGAGTTTAAATTACTTCAGAGCCCCTAAAATAAAATTGATCATTTTTATATGTGCCTGTGTAGATTTATAGAGCTATAAATATTCTCTATGCAATTATTGTATACACAGTCAGATCACGTTACTGAGTTATGCACACACATAAGCAGATGTATTGCTATTTATATAGTAAATGAAATGGAGCAGCTTGCCGTAATTACATTAGGCCATACTTCCAATAGACTGGTTAATAAGGCTTATAACTCTAGGGGCAAATGTTTAAAAGGGGGCCCTCAGTAGACATCTCTTTCCATGGGAACATTTTTTTTTTCCAATAGTTGTCTTCAGGCTTATATTGCTTTGCATCAATATATTGAATTATTGTTGCACTGAAATCATCACTTGGCCCAGCAGCCAGGGCTTTGCAGTAAGAATATAGATGCCTTCCATTTATATAGTGCTTCATGCTTTTCCAAAGATACTTCTGAATTATCTCTCCTGACGTAATTCAATCCATTCATTTTTGGGCAGTTATTTTATAGTTTAAGATAGGATGAGAGAGATGGGGAGGGGAAAGGGATGCAGGGGTATAAATTATTCTCTTTTTAAAAAGATTTATTTATTTATTTGAAAGGCAGAGTTTACAGAGAGAGAAGACACAGTTCTTTCATTTGCTTTTTCACTCCCCAAATGGCTGCGATGGCTGGAGCAGGGCTCCAATCCAAAGCCAGGAGCTTCTCCCAGGTCTCCCATGTGGGTGCAGGGGCCTAAGCACTTGGGCCATCCTCTGCTGCTTTCCCAGGGACATTAGCAGAGAGCTGGATCAGAGGTGGAGTAGCTGGGACTAGAACCGGCACCCATTTGGGGTGCCGGTGCTGCAGGCGACAGCTCTATGGGGTACACGACAGGGCCAGCCCTGGGGTATAAATTATTCTAAGCTAAAGCTGTCACAGGCAGAAGGAGTTCAGGCAGCCACACAATGTTCTCATGGAAATGTCCCCCAGAAGCTTGGCTGGCATGGAGGCCCTTGTGGCATCTTCCCAGGTGCCTCTGTCTTCAGCAAACCCTTGTTTCTCTTCAGCTGCACTGGCCAACTCATCCGAGTTCTCACAGTCACTGCCAGCCAGAGTGTGCAGTGATAGGAGAAATGGGCAGGAAAGAAGTCAGGAGGGGAGACTTTCGAGTAAATGCAAGCCTGCTGTGTCCAGAAACTTGGTGTTGTTTACAGGATGTGAATCTACCCATTGTATAGTAGATAAGCCTGACATGTGAGTCCCGTCCACTGAAGCCATGATCAGCCTGCTGGCTCTGGTTCTTGGCTCATGATTGGTAATGATCCTTGTTCACCTTGAGTCAGTTGGGGACAGAGGTGGTGGGCAGCGCTGTGCATCCACTATCTTTGTCCCACAGTTGATTATAGGACTGAGCTCCTGGCTCAGTCACTGCCTGGGGACCACTCTGGCTCTCACTTAGCCAGCTGGAGAAGCAGTTCCTGGATGTGGGCCATTCCCCATTCAAGAAGAAAGCAAAATGGATTCATTGTTAAAAAAATGAAAATATATAAATATTGTGGGTGTGCATCTCATAGAAACGTTTGATTATCCACTATAGAAAGTACATGCAACTCCTTAAAAACACCCTCCCACCCCCTCCTGTTCATTACTTGGTTGCACATCCTTTCACCTCGCCTTCTCTGTCTGCATGCACACAGACCTGTGCACCTTGCTCAGTTCCTGTGGGATTGTAAATGCAGGGTCAGCAGCTAAGTGTGCATCATCTTCATGTCTTTGCAATTCAGTGTCTTCATGTGGAAAACTTTTTGAGGTCAACATGAGTGTAAAATATTACAATAAATAGAAAAACGGCAACCTCATAACACAGGTGCAGTATGTGCCCGTTGAGTGAGTGAATAATTCCCTTCATGGCCTAACACGTGTATTTCTCTTTTCTTCCCAGTTTATCCTTTGCTTCAGCTTTTACCAGTGGGAACCCATGACCTATGGCTCTTACCGCTACCCGAACTGGTCCATGGTACTTGGATGGCTGATGCTCGCCTGTTCTGTTATCTGGATCCCAATTATGTTTGTGATAAAAATGCATCTGGCTCCTGGCAGATTTATTGAGGTAATTCTGTCAGCTCCTCTCCCAAGGGAGAGCCCCTAAAAGCTTGTGTGCATTAAAAGACAAAATATTCAGTAAACTTATTCGAGAGGGAGACTTGGTGATTAAGTGATTACAGTTGCCACCGTTTCTATTAAACCTATTTTTATTATGTATTGTTTCTCTAATGGAGGGGCTCAGCCAGTCTGCAGGCTGGGCTGTTATTATGCTATTCCTCAGTGCAGTGACAGCTCTGGGGAATCAATGATCAGTGTGTCCTCTTTCTGGGAGTTTCTCCTCCTCTCCCCTCATCCACAGTTCAAAGCCTGGTGCTTTGTTTTTAACCACACATCAGATTCCCATTTTCTCGGAGTTCCTCTCTGTCCAAGCCTTCTCCCTCCCAGACAACTCTTATATTGAGTTTGAAATCACGACCCCTCTCTGTTGTGGAAGCCTGTGTTAGGGATGGCTGAGGGACCAAGCTGATTAAAATGTCACTGTGGCCCTGGAATGTCATGAGTGCCAGGGCTTTGTCGATGTGAGGTGAGACTTGTCTTGCTCAATCCATCCCTGGCTGGCCCCATTTTGAATGCAAAGGGCCCCCCCACTTCACTTCAGAGTGGAAGGGAGGGAGACCACCCTTTATCCAGTCACCATGGATGAGGGGGCCAGGCTTCTGGTGTTTTTGAGAAGTCACTTGCTTATGTGTGCGAGGAAGTGGTCAGCCCCAGCCTCTGTCTTTAAGGTGCAGGGGAATGACATGTTGGATGAGAAAAGAGCTACGTAGGGTTTGGATCAGGGACAATACGTCATTTTATCTGGGACCTTTTCTTTAAATATAGGTTTTTAAGCTCCAAGCTTTTGCATTGACCTGGAATCTTGGGGAAGCAGGACCCTCGTGCAGGTGATTCTGACGTACATGCAAGTTTGAGAAGCAGTGGTCTAGGAGATGAAGAAATGCCTGCTGGGACAGGGGACAGGAGCACAGCTGTGTAGGCATTGCTGTTGTGTAGCCAGGTGAAGGAGAGGAGAAGCAGGGTGGGGGTGAGGCCCACAAGCAGGTGCACAGCACAAAGGTGCACTTGGAGGGATAGCTTTTTTTTTTGCTGGGTTAAGGATGCAACAGAGTTGGTGAGGGGAGGTGAAGCAGTTTCCTTTCTCTGAAGCCATTCTCCAGGTTTCACCCTCAGGAAGTTCTGCTCATTGTCCACCTGAGGTGAACTAACTGGGGCCCTAATCACCCCCAGGGATGCTTCGGTCCCACCCCAGGAAAACCTCCCCACCAACTGACCCAGAAATCTCCTTCCCTCTGAGCAGAACCTGTGATAACCTCAGCTACTGTAATTCTAGGCTGAGACTCCCTAAACTGATGAGTTGGCTATAGAAATTTATTATAGTTGATTTGAGACACAAGGGTGGCACACTGATGATTAAGGGGAGATTAAACTAACAGCTATAAGAAACCGCTTCACTTTCATAGGTAATAAACATGTAATTGTTCTCTCTTATACAGTCAGAAATATGTTTTTTCTTTTTTCTAGAAAACATTCCAATGAAATTATGTTTTCCAAAAGAATTTCAGTTGAAGGGCAGAGGCATCCCCATTATTTTTAGTTCTCCTGCAAGAACCCACACTGCTGAACCAAGTCGGAAGCATATATTTTTGTCAACAGATAATTAAAGTCTTTGCTTACATTTGGCCATGTATCTTTGGGGTTGAGAGTTTCTTTTCTGGTCATTTATATACATTTGAGAAATATGCTAAACAAAAATCCAATTATTTTGATGTAGCAACCCACTGTTGAGACTACAGAACAAGTAATTGAGCACATGTCTCTTATGCCCTACACTTGGCAGTGGAGACAGAAGCTTGTGGATTCTCTTCATTTGGAGGGGGAAACTGTGTAATTAAAATCTGGGCCCTTTATCCTCTATTAATTTTGTGCAAGGCAAACATGGAGCAATTGTAATATTGCTTGCAGGGTGAGGTAAATAATTTCAAGTGAACCAAACTGCATCTCTTCTTTAATCTGTCTGGCCTACTTAATTCATGGGGGCTGATCGTCCTAATTGCCTTTCTTGGTTGGGGGGCCTCTTAGCTCAAGGGGTGGGTGGGTGGGTGGTCGCTCTGCACAGGAGGGAGGGCACTGCTGCTGTGACATGTGTGTCTTTGGCTTCTTTACAGAGGCTGAAGTTGGTGTGTTCACCACAGCCGGACTGGGGCCCGTTTTTAGCCCAACACCGTGGGGAGCGTTACAAGAACATGATCGACCCCTTGGGAACGTCTTCTCTGGGACTCAAATTGCCAGTGAAAGATTTGGAACTGGGCACCCAGTGCTAGTCCGACGGTGTGGGATAGTGCAGACTCCGTCCTGGTTTTCTTCTCTGCCTTCCCCTAACATCCCGTTTTTCTTTGTTCTCTCCACATCTCAGTTCACATCCATGCATGACAGTGGTTACCTAGGAAAGTAGGACCTAGTGTTGCATGCTACAGTGAAGAGCTAGACAGATTACTTGGAGTGCAGTCTGCTTGTGTCCATGGTGGCATTTCTGATAGGGATGGTCTCCTAGGCATGTGCTTCACCCTACAGGAACAGATCAACTAGAAGAGCCCTGGGAGGCACGTGTGGTTTGACCAACAGAGAAATATCCACTGTGTGTTGTCTGGGAGGTGCTAGGAAGGCACACATAGAATGACAGAACTATAGGACTGTTCCTTTGGAACCAACAGCATTGTAGAACTGAGCAGAATAAAGTAGGGATTTTTGCTCAGACACTAAAAGTTCAGGACAGGGTATGCTTAGAGGGCTAGCGGAAGTCAGAAAATGTTTTGGATGTAAGACAAGGCTGGCAGATCCAGCAACCACTTAATGGTTGAATTCATATTCCCAGTCACAACTGGGACCTGTTTCCTTCATTTGGACCAACTGCCTCAAGTGTACCATGAATTCAGATGCTTTACTCTCTACACACTGCAAGTCTGTGAGAACTGAGGGTTCTCTTCCATTAGTTGTCTTTTTGTTGTTGTTGAATAGCCACATTTGTGAGTCCTTTTGGTTATTTTCTTCTGTGTAAGAAGCCATCTTAGAATTTGTGCCTGATTTTGTATGTTCAGAGTAGAACTCCATTCAAGTTTCTATATGTCATTGAACACAGTGGTTCAATGTCATGGCCTTGTGTTTCTTCTCTTAATGTCTTTCTATAAACTGTAGACCTATCTTCCAACCTCTGGGAAAACAAGGCTTACCCTGGTTCTGTGTATATATTTTATATGTAGGACACAAACTCTTAAAAGACAGAGGTAACTTCTCAATTTTTACTCTTAACTTTTTCATTCACAGTAAATGCCAATTGTGGTTATATCTCTATAATCAAAGAATTGCAGAGGGTAGGAGAAAGCAACCACAATATTCACTGCTCTGGCAGTACATTTTAGGTCACTGTGTTTACAGAGATTTCTGATAAATACAGCTTAGGTAAGTAGAGTAGTGAGTGAGCCAATTAAGACTATAGCCTTTAAGACTACATTTAGCCAATTCAATTTTAAGAGTTCCCTATTCACAGTCCTCACCGTAACTGCAGCCTAATGAGAGTAAATCCTATGTCTGCAGAGAGTGGCAAAGCTGTAACCTTTATTATCTTCTTGTAGCCTGAACATGCATATATGAAATTTTAAAAATGTGATATATGTTCATGTAGTGTTTACTAGTAGTGGTGTTTTCTGTCCTTATAAATATCTTATGAATCACTGTAGAGATGGTGACTTTAGAATAGAGTAGTCTGGATTTCTTTTTACTTACAGTAATACTATCCAAGCCTAAAAGTGTTTCCTGTAGGGGAAACCATTTCAATCATTTTCTTATCCATTTGTCTTCATATTACAGGGTCTCACGCAAAGGTTTAAGTTCAAATATCCTATATTGATGTGACATTTTCATCCTGTTCAACAGCTATGAAACCCAACAAAAGGCTTTAATGTAACATTTTTACTAAATGACTTCATTTGTAACAAAAGCATTGACTCATTTTACTGAGCTCTTCCTTTTCTAGCCTGAACATCATCGCCACTGGCCAACGCCATTGTGAGCTTCCGGTCTTCAAGAGCAGCCTGTCGAAGGTTTTAGGAAGGGAAGCAAAGATGGATTTTGAATGTCAGGTTGTCACATCTGTTGTCTGTACTTTGTGTTTGTTCTCCTTCTACCCCTGTTTCCAAATCTAGAACTTTCTAGAATCTATCTCACCAGTCCAGTGTTTGCTGTCACAACCTGTCGGCCATTGACACTGATTTCCCCAAGAAAGCCATGCTGATGAGAAATCCCCATTACTATAGCAGATGTCACAGAGTGGAAGCAAAAGTGAACCTCTAGATTGGGTATTAGGTAGAGTGAGAGAGGTGGGGAGGAATAAGTGAGGCTTGAAAATTATTGGCAGCCTTTTCAATTTGAAGGTTGAAGAAATGAGCTTAAATCTATTAGCAATCTCTCATGGGATTGATAAATTTGTGTCACAATGAACGGTTTTTGGCTTTTCTCTTACCTCTTGGCTAAAACTCAAGTCTGATGCTGGATGCCAATCCAATTTCTGCTAATCATTGCTGTACTGATGAAAAGAAGCGGGGGAAACCCCATGGACATTGTCAGGTTTGTTTTGTACACAGTGAAAGTTAACTTACTGGTGAGAATGGAGACTCCCTCTCAGACTCGTCTGTTTCATATGTGGGGACAGCCACATGTGTGTTAATTAGCTTTATCTAAGTAAGGCAGGCTCAGTAGCTGCTCCCTGAGCAATGGGACATTCTTTCATTTTCTCAAGAATTTCTAAATTTTCCATAACATTTGCTTGAAGTGTCATGCTCAGGTGAA
The DNA here is from genome assembly GCA_949820135.1 of Sylvilagus floridanus. NCBI lineage: Eukaryota > Metazoa > Chordata > Mammalia > Lagomorpha > Leporidae > Sylvilagus > Sylvilagus floridanus. The sequence goes on from OX463224.1 coordinate 81,777,759, forward strand.
AGGTTCTGAGCTGACCTGAAAACAGTTACCTTGAAAATTTAGTTTTGTCCACTTCTATAGCCAAGTTTAACTTTGTGGCTTTCCATGTTCAGTACCTCAGCTATTTCTAGTCATCATCTATCAACTGTGCACAGCTCTATTGGGCTTGACCAGGATGCTGAGAGCTGAGATGTATTCAACCAGATGAATTGCTTCCATGCAATTAAAATGCACAGTCAGTGGGGAGGAAAAATGAATGAATAAAAATGAAACAAGTATTATTGTCATAAACTGCCACCCAAGTTTCCCTTCATACCAAGAAACAAAAACAAAAACAATGCATTGCTTAGGAAAGACTTCCATTGGTTTTCTGTGCTGAATGGTGGGACATTTTCCACTAGCGAGATTATTTCATGATACCAACAAATGCTGGAAACCCATTCAGAGAAAAAAAAGCCATATGTGAAAAACAGTAACCCTGTAATATCCTTAAAGGTGAAAAAAAGTGTAATTTCTTAACGACTGTTGTGGTGGTTTCTTATGCAAATGTTTGTCTTGTGTATCAGTACATTTTGATCTCTTTTGGGCTGTGTTTGTTGTATACCAATGTGTCCAGTTCTGGTTCTTTGTAGTAGCTACTGTTTCTTTTCCCTTTGTATTTATGTACTGCATGAAATCTGTGGTCAATGCAAAATCTCGACGACCTCTGTGTCTTTGAAATTTCCAATGTGTGTTTACTGTGTAAGAAATGTAATTGACTTATATTTCAGCAGCACTTTAAAAAGAATGGAATACCATAACCTTTAAATGGATGAGACTTGGGTTGTCTTTATGCTAACATTGGAGTTTTTTTCCTATAAGGTTTTGTTCTTATCTACCTGTCCTTCATCTGTCGCCATGATTTTCCCATGCCTTAAATTAAGACTTTTCTTTCTTCTTTGTTCTCTTGTCAATTGGTTGTGGTCCTCTTCCCAGAGGCCAGCACCATAACTGTTGCTGCACATGTGTGATGGCACGATCGTACCACTGCCCTTAGCCCTGGACTTGGGTTTCCTGCCTGCTCCTTTGAGACTGGTGACTCATGTCGGGGCATGCTTCGTGACGAGTTGTCTTGCAGCGACAAAAGACAGAGGCCAACAAGTGAGCACTTCCTCTGTTTCACTGTGGAGACTCCACGCAGACCACGTCAATGCAGGGAGCAAAGGCGGGCGACTTAGTCTTGATACTCGTTTCCCTGGGAAATAGCCCTAAAATTTGTGAAAGGGAAGCTTCCAATGTTTCGTAGATTTTGCTTCAGTTTTCCAGAAAGATCGCTTCTGAACAGGCTGCAGCTGAAGAGAAAGGTCTTTCAGATTGGGTATTTATCACTTCTGAGAAAGAAGCAGTGGTTTGATTTGCTTGCCATGGGTTAAATACATCTTCAGGTAACCATTTGCCTTATAGGTGTATTTATTGTTAGGATGATACTTAGTAATTGACTAAGAACTGCTTTGTGTGTCATTTGTTGGTCTTTTTTTGCACTTTACTATGGACCTATCAAGGAATAGGTTAATTCTTAAATTGTATACTTGGCTGATGTCCTAATGCAGGCATCTTACGTGGGCACTGTTGCCCGTGAATAAAGATGTGTTCCCTAATCAGGCCCTTATATTTTTTCATTAATTGTACATGAAGAATCTATACTATGTTATAAATAATACCCATATATATATATCTTATAGAGTACATATTATATTCTGTGCATTATTCATTTAAGAAGTCATTATTCTTGAGGCCCTACCTCAAATTTTGTATTTATGTGTATAAATGCAATTTATTGTATTATATATTTGCCTATTATATACTGATATAAATTAGAATTTATCCTAATAATGTCTGAGTTCACAAAACCCTAAATAAATGTTAGTGTTTAAAATATAATGATTATAGTATTGTGTCTGCTACAAATCCATTACCCACCATCTTTCTTTCTTAACAATGGCCTTCAGGTATGCCCAGGATTGATCTATTTTATTCTGAGGAACTTGGAACAGCTATGGAAAATTGCCCTCCTGGGAAAATGAGATATTGTGCTGCTGTGGAAACAAATATCAATTAAATTGTTATATTCTTAAATATCAGAACGCACTATTGTTTGATGAATTATTTATTATCCCCTGTAGTGGGGAGGGAGAAAGAGACCGGGGGCAGGGAAGAAGAGGGAGAGAGAGAGCAAGAGGAAGAGAGTGTGTGTGAATGCGAAGGTCTGAAGTCTGAACAGAGGGACTGAGCAAGTTAATTCCTTGTGTGTGTTTTCATGATTATTTCTCGGATTTCGATCTTCTTCAATTGGGCAGACTTTTGTATATCTTCTGTAGTGTGCAAAGGCCCAGGCAAAACTGAATAAAGCAATCCTGATATCAAGAAATTCAGAGCCCAGTAGGAAGACCACCCAGATTAAACAAACAAATGAGTAAATGTCACTCCTGTCTGCTCTTCAGTGGCTAGAACCCCATGCTGCCTGCCCAGAGACAGCCTTGTGTCATCATCTCTCCTGTCTGGTCAGGTCAACTCAGAACTTGACTCTGTCCTCCTCAGATGAGGGTGTGATGCACTCATGCTCTGCCGCCATCACCAGCTTCAGTGCTGGAAGGGTGATGTGGATCACTGTTGGTGGAAAACAGATCTCTTCACAAGATGATGCCAAAAGCCACATGCCAAGAGGGTGGTCCAGATCTAGCATGGGAAAGATAGATGGTAGAGAGGTTTATACACACATTCAGGATTGGTCATAATACTGCATTTTTAAAAATAAAGATTGACTTATTTATTTGAAAGCTGGAGTTACAGAGAGAGAAAGGGGGAGACCGAGTTCTTCCATCTGCTGGTTCGCTCCTCAGATGACCGCAACAGCCAGGGTTGGGCAAGGCCAGTCAGGAGCCAGGAGCTTCATCAAGATCTCCTACATGTGACCTGCGCCGTGGCTCAATAGGCTAATCCTCCGCCTTGTGGCGCCAGCACACCGAGTTCTAGTCCTGGTCGGGGCGCCAGATTCTGTCCCGGTTGCTCCTCTTCCAGGCCAGATTTCTGCTGTGGCCAGGGAGTGCAGTGGAGGATGGCTCAAGTGCTTGGGCTCTGCACCCCATGGGAGACCAGGATAAGCACCTGGCTCCTGCCATCGGATCAGCGCAGTGCGCTGGCCGCAGCACGCTGGCTGCGCGGCCATTGGAGGGTGAACCAACAGCAAAGGAAGACCTTTCTCTCTGTCTCTCTCACTGTCCACTCTGCCTGTCAAAAAAATAAATAAATAAAAATTAAGAAAAAAAGATCTCCCACATGGTTACTGGGGTCCAAATACTTGGGTCATCTTCTGTGGCTTTTCTCAGGCCATTAGCAGGGAGCTGGATCGGAAGTAGAGTAGCTGGGATTTGAATGAGCACCCATATGGGAAGCTGGCCTAGCAGGTGGTAGCGCAGGTGGTAGCTTTTCCCGCTATGCCACAATGCTGGCTCCATAAATCTACATTTCAGTGTGTACATAAAGCAGCAAATACAAAACTCAGTTTAAGGTCTTATCTTGCCAGTAATTGTTGTCTTGTAAAGATAATAACAGGGCTCCATGGGATCAGAGTTTGGTGTGGGTCATCACCCTCTATTTCATTCCTGATATTCACTTGCTCCTTGTGTCTTATAACTTTTTATTTTGGAAATTCTCACACATGCCTAAGTTGGAGAGAATAGAATGGTGAACTGTTAGCATCACTCAGTTTCGACAATTAACAACTTATATCCAAGTTTATTTCATTTATCCCTCTCTCAACCTTGAAATATTATATTAAAGATAGTTGTTAAAGGGTCAGCACTGTGGTGTAGTGGGTGAAGCCACCACCTGCAGTGCTGGCATCCTGTATGGGCACTGGTTCAAGTCCTGGCTGCTCCACCTCTGATTCAGCTCTCTGCTATGGCCTGGGATAGCAGTGGAAGATGACCCAAGTCCTTGGGCCCCTGCACCTGTGTGGGAGACCCAGAGGAAACTCCTGGCTCCTGGCTTCAGATAGGCACAGTTCCAGCTACTGCAGCTGTCTGGGGAGTGAACGAGCGGATGGAAGACCTCTCTCTTTCTTTGCCTCTGCCTCTCTGTAACTCTGCCTTTCAAATAAATAAATGAATTTAAGAAAAGGTTGTTGAGACTGGCACTGTGGTGTAGCATGTTAAGCCACGGCCTGCAGCGCTGGCATCCCACACAGACTCCCTGCTAATGGCCTGGGAAAAGCAGCTGAAGATGGCCCAAATTCCTGGGCCCTGCCACCCATGTGGGAGACTCAGAAGAAGGTTCTGGCTCCTGGCTTTGACCTGGTCCAGCTTGGGTCATCGTGGCCATTTGGGGAGTTAATCAGTGAATGGAAAATTCTCTCTCTCTCTCTCTCTCTCTCTCTCTCTCTCTCTCTCTCTCTCACTTTACCTATCAAATAAATAAATCAATCTTTTAAAAGTTCTATAAAAATTTTGTTATTTAAGAGAGAGAGAAGGGGCCAGTGCTGTAGCATAGCGGGTAAAGCTGCTGCCTGCTATGCCAGCATCCCACATGGATGCTGGTTCAATTCTCTGCTGCTCCACTTCCGATCCAGCTCTCTGCTATGGCTTGGGAAAGCAATAGAGAATGGCCCAAGTCCTTAGACCCCTGCACCTGTGTGGGAGACCTAGAAGCTCCTGGCTCCTGGCTCCAGATTGGCACAGCTCCTGGAATTGCAGCCATCTGGGGAGTGAACTGGTGGATGGGACACCTATCTCTCTCTCTCTCTCTCTCTGCCTCTACCTCTCTGTAACTCTGAGTTTCAAGTAAACAAATAAATCTTTTAAAATAGTAAAGAGAGAGAAAGAGAGAGCGGTCTATTTGCTGGTTTACTACGCAGATGCCTGCAACAGAGCAGCCAGTGCTAGGTTAAGTGGAAGTCAGGAGCTGGGAACTCAATCTAGGGCCCCCATGCAGGTGAAAGGGACCGAAGCACTTGACCTATCACCTGTTACATTCCAGGAGCAGAGCCGGGACTCGAACCCAGGCACTTTGCTGTGGGATGCAGGTGTCCCAAGTGGTGTCTTAACCAGAGTGTTTCAATGCAGATTCCAGATACCATGGGATTTCAGTTGGAAATGCTCTGTTGTATTTTAATAACATTTAAACATAGTCTTTCCCCACAGAAAGTAAGAACAAATGTGGGAAGCTTAGAGTTCATACATCCATAGCAGGTCCAACCTACTTTGGGCTGATGGAAAGAAGCAGTGCAGGAACTGGTCTGGCAGGAACTCATGTGGTGTGCATGCTGAGAACTGTCCTGGATTGCTCCGTCTGATCTTTCGTCTTCTCTGCATTTGCTTGGCAGTTGTTCCTCCCCTTGGGCTTTGCTGCTATTTTCTTACCCAACTCACCTCCTGCTCCCTTGGGTTGTTCTCTGCCTTTGTTCATGTTTCTTGGCCCCTTTCTCTAGGTGTTTCTGCTGCAGCCAGAGATTCAGAGTCCCACGTTGCACAGAACTCCAAGGTCACTTCTAGTATATCTGAGACACAGATTCTTCCATGCCCATCTGTTTTGTGGTAATTGGATATACAAAGCCATGCAAGTGGGACAAACAGTTGCTGTCCAATTCATGGTGGGGTCTTTCACAAGAGAAAATACCTCTCAGGCCTTTACCATGGCTCAACCTAACAGAAGCTGGATTTACTTCTATGATCAACTCATTCTACTATGTGAAGCAGAGACAGTGTGTGCTTTGGGCCCTTGCTTTCTTTTTTATAGTTTTATGGGAATTTTGAGATTCCAAGTCATTTAAACCATCTCTACCCCATTTTTGAGGATACCTCCTCCTATGATCATATACGGGAGTAGAAAAGGCACAGTCAAATTTTCATCATTCGTTGATTCATAGTCTCATTTATTTATATTCACTCTGTACTCAATATCTTAATTATTTATTTGTAATACCTAACAATTTATTGGCACATAGTAGATACTACACATACATTTTAAAAATTGAATAGACAAATACTGAGTATTGGCCTTGTACAAGGAACAGAGATCAGGGTTATAATGTACAAGAAAATACGAATAAGACTAGGCCTCTCCCTCCAGGTTACACCGTATGGATTGGAATTTAACACACACACACATTGCCACAGTACATTATAGGAACTATCAAGTGCCACAAAAGCATTTAGGAAAAGACCATAATGAGGGGGAGAATAGGAGGAAATTTTCTGACTGGAGGGATTCTGACTGGGTCTTCAAGAAGCAGGGGGCCGGCGCTGTGGCATAGCAGGTGGGGCCACCACCTGCTGTGTCAGCATCCCATATATGCGCCAGTTCAGGTCATGGCTGCTCCACTTCTGATCCAGCTCTCTGCTATGGCCTGGGAAAGCAGTAGGAGATGGCCCAAGTTCTTGGGCCCCTGCACCCACGGAGGAGATTCAGAAGAAACCCCTGGCTCCTGGCTTTGGATTGGCCCAGCTCCAACCGTTGCAGACATCTGGGGAGTGAACCAGTGCATGGAGGACCTCTCTCTCTTTCTCTCTCTCTCTCTCTCCCTCTCTCTCTCACTAAGTCTCTGCCTATGTGTAGCTGCCTTTCAAATAAATAAATAAATTTTTAAAACAAGAAGTGGGGTGCTGGTGCGTGGGGAGAGTTTGACCATCAGAAGGGCGGCTGCATGATCTTTCTAGGTGGGTGAAAACAAGAGACAGTGTGATTGTAAGACGACCACTTAAAGAATAAATGATGGACAGATTTGGGAAGTGCAGCATTTGCTGATAGAAAGCAAGAACTAAGGCAGAAAATGTCATTTAGGGCTCGAGTGTCCAAGACGGTTGCTAGCAGGCCATTGGGAGCATGGGAGGCCGCTGAGGAGTGGGTTGGCATTTCCTGAAAGAGGCCGCTGTGATGCCAGAGACTAAGCACTGTCTGGGGTTTGAGGATCAGCTGTTTCCCTTATTAATGCAATCTCAGTTTTCTCATTCGTAAAATTGGAATCATTATAGTCATCTCACAAAGCTGCTATGAGATTGAATTAAAATTTGTAGATGCAATTGTTTTCTAAATAGCAACACCTTCCATAAATGTGGGATATTTACCCTGAGAGTCTGATTTGTGTATTTGGAAAATTAACTCAATTGCAGCATCACGATGGATTAGAGTGGGGAGAGATGTGAGGCAAGAACAGTGGTGTGATAGTGTACGAAATCAGCTCTCGGAAACCAAGACACCAGGTCACACAACAAAGGGTCCTGTGACATGGGATCATCTCGGATTCCTGTGCCTGGCACCATCGGGGGTTCAACCTTAAACTGAAGCAGTCAGTATGGAGATGATACTAATCTGTAGGCACAGATTTGGCTGTGAGGCGGGAGCACTGTGCTGGAGACAGTGCTGTGCCAGGTGTGGTCTGCCGGTTGCTAGGTCACGGCAGTCTGGGAGTGCAGGAGAGGTGCTGGGTGCATTTGCAGTCTTGGAAATGGGCTTAGAACAACCTAGATATTTTTATATCTTATCTTGGCTCCTTCTCTCTTTTTTTTTTTTTTTGACAGGCAGAGTGGACAGTGAGAGAGAGAGACAGAGAGAAAGGTCTTCCTTTGCCGTTGGTTCACCCTCCAATGGCTGCCGCGGATGGTGCGCTGCGGCCGGCACACCGCGCTCATCCGATGGCAGGAGCCAGGTGCTAGGTGCTTCTCCTGGTCTCCCATGGGGTGCAGGGCCCAAGCACTTGGGCCATCCTCCTCTGCACTCCTGGGCCACAGCAGAGGGCTGGCCTGGAAGAGGGGCAACCAGGACAGAATCCGGCGCCCCGACCGGGACTAGAACCCGGTGTGCCGGCGCCGCAAGGCGGAGGATTAGCCTGTTGAGCCACGGCGCCGGAGGCTCCTTCTCTTTTTTTGGTCAGGAAACAAGCTGAGGAATTCTGGGATTCTTTGTGAAGGATATTCATTTTCATGAATTGCCTCCAGATGCCTGCCACTTCCATTTCCCGTGGCACTCACCACTGGTGTTCAGGAGAGATGCACAGAGAGAGGTTCCTAAGGTTGCATGAGTTTGATCTGTGTTGACTTTGAGATAGGCCATATTTTTTTAAAAGATTTATTTATTTATTTGAAAGGCAGAGCTACAGAGAAGCAGAGGCAGAGAGAGAGAGAGAGACAGAGACAGACATGAGAGAGAGAGAGACAGAGACAGAGACAGAGACACAGAGAGAGGTCTTCCCTCCACTGGTTCACTCCCCAGATGGCCACAAGGGCTGGAGCTATGCCAGTTGGAAGCCAGGACCCAGGAGCTTCCTCCAGGTCTTCCATGTGGGTGCAGACGCCCAAGGACTTAGGCCATCTTCTAATGCTTTCCCAGGCCATAGCAGAGAGCTGGATCGGAAATGGAGCTGCCGGGACTTGAACAGCACCCAGATGGGATGCTAGCACCGCAGGCGGTGGTTTTACTCCCTACGCCACAGAACTGGCCCCTGAGGTACACCATATTTTAAATACCATCCTGCCCTGCCTGCTCAAAAGTGTAGCACAATGGGAAGCATAGCCATGACAGTCTCCATGTGTACCCCTCTCTTTTCTTGCCTTTTGGTGAATTCTTTTTTTTTTTTTTTTGACAGGCAGAGTGGACAGTGAGAGAGAGAGACAGAGAGAAAGGTCTTCCTTTGCCGTTGGTTCACCCTCCAATGGCCGCCGCGGTCGGCGCGCTACGGCTGGCGCACCGCGCTCGTCCGATGGCAGGAGCCAGGAGCCAGGTGCTTTTCCTGGTCTCCCCATGGGGTGCAGGGCCCAAGCACCTGGGCCATCCTCCACTGCACTCCTGGGCCACAGCAGAGGGCTGGCCTGGAAGAGGGGCAACCGGGACAGAATCCGGTGCCCCGACCGGGACTAGAACCCGGTGTGCCGGCGCCGCAAGGCGGAGGATTAGCCTGTTGAGCCACGGCGCCGGCCGGTGAATTCTCCTTAATTCTATAACCCTGGTCTTGAAGTGAGGGTAAGAATTATGGTGGAACTTGAACCAGGCCAGTATCAGTATTTTACAAAGATAGAACAAGGTGAGGAAGTGTAGAGGAGTCTGCTGTCTGAATTTAGGCCACTCAGCCAAAACATGACTTTTCTATATTCCCTAGGAGCCGGGTTTTGTAGCTAGACTTGGTTCTGTTTCTTTACCCTACACTGACTCACACCCTTGCTGTGTTTTTATCACGGATGGATTTACTACTTGTTTCTTGACTTTGGAATTTGCCATGCATTTGTGCTTTGGTCAGTAGCACATGAGCAGATGTGGCCATGTGCCGATATTGAGCCTGGATTTGAAAAGGCCTCATCTATTTCCACTTGCTCTTTGGGCCTCTTTGTGCCACAAGAATAACTTGTCCTGGATAGTCAACTGGCCCAAGGAAACTGAAAGGAATATGGAACAGAGACAGTCAATTGAAAGTCAGACCTGAAGTGAGAAGTAGGACCAATCTCATTACTGCAGCCTGAAGCCCAAGTGACAGTCTGAGACCAGCCTGGGTGAACTGAACACCAGCCCACCTGAAGATATATGAAAAAAAATGCTTAATGTTGCATGCCAGCAAAATTTAGTGGTTTGTTATACAGCAGTAGCTAATGGATACATAAGGAACAGCCATATAACTATGCTTTGCCCAAATATAACTGGAATTGATATGTGAATTCGTAGACATGTTCTTCTTCACCCCTTCATTGTCTTGCTCATTTTTCTTTCTGGAATGTGGATTTAATGGCTGGTGTACAAACAGCCATACTGAACTATGAAGACAAGAGCTGTATTCTAGGGGTGGTGCAGATGAGCTCTGGAAGGAATGCCGCTCCCTGAGGACTTCATAGAGCCACTAAATTAACCCTAGACTGTCCAATTCTGGAATCCTTTTACCGCAGAGCATATTAGACATCTATTATTTAAATTGTTATCACTTGGGAGTTTTCCTGTCATATGAAGCCAGATGGCAGTTTTACCGACACAAGAATAAAAAGAACTGGGATGACCAAAAGGAGACCCAAGGAACCACTGAGGAATGAGAGGGACTTGAGTAACTTTGTTGGCAAGGAGCATTCCTAGGCTGTAAGTCTGGAAAGCAGCCCCTGTGCACAGGGAAAGACCACTTCTGTTTTAGGTAGAAGGGCCTGGCCAGTTTCATGAATCAATGTGATAGGTTGCTGTCTAAAATAACAACACAGGCTCTCCCTGCTCAACAATCTCTCCCACGGCACCATCCTGTGATGTGAAATCCCTCTCGGACATCTGCATTGCTCTGGAACACTTCATTTTATGTGTAAGTAAGTTGAAAGGATGCTCTCCTCCTGATTTTGTTGCAGAGCAATGATAACAGCACAGAGCACATAGGACTTTCTAACATCAATAAGGGGTCATTTTAAGACCTGGAAAAGAAGGCCTGGGCGAATGCTTTGTGGTGGCCCTGAGCCACTGGATGACAGAAAGAGCCTTCATAGAGGACATTGTGAAAGTTGATGTAGGGGATCATCTCTTCCCTCCACTTTTGGTTTCCCTGGTGCGGGATCTTCCTCAAACCTTGGATGCTGCTGCCTACTCTCTCATTTCTTGTGAAGGAGGGTGGCAGCCATTGGTCCTTATTTCTCTGTTTGTCCACATCAGTGGGAGCAGATGGCTGTAGCAAGGTCTAGCCCGGTGAGAGGGCAGATGGCAAGTTCATTTTGGCATTCTATCAGCTTGTGCTCTTCTAACATTGTCTATATTAATAAAGGTGATGATCTGGCTTCTAGCCAACTCTCTTGTCTTATTTCTCAATTGATTCAGAACTCACTTGGGGAATATGCACCAGATCTTAATAAGGAGACTGAATTTTGCAGGCTTCATCCAAGAGAAACAGCACAGCTTGGTATTTTAGTATACAGATTTGAAGCTTGACCTAGCCACTTCTTTGGCTAATGGCTCAGTTTCTACATTTGCAAAATAAATTTAATCCCAGCTACCTATGTGGGTGGTTTTGATAAGTACATGAGTTAATCCATGGAAAGCACTTATAGCAGTCATCAACACATTATTAACACTTAATAAATATAGCCAGCACCAAATCTGGGCAGGGTTGAGATGAAAATCTAGGACCTCTTTGAGAGTAATGCACCTGCTTTTTTTCTGATCTATGACAACATGTACTTACTTAACACTTAATAAGCCTAGATATGTGCACACCTTCAGACACCCAAAGCTCATCCAATATGATTGATGTGATGAATTGGAACAGTTTCACTCAAAGAATTATGAGATGCCTTTATCCATATGTCTGTCAATTGATTTTTTTTAACCTATTTTCCTATAGATCTATACTTAGCTTTGTTCAAAGTGAAGCTATAAAACCAAAGGACAATACTTAATTTAGCAGAATATAGAACTTATTGTCATTGAAATTGATTGTAGTAATTAAAGAACACATTCGTTCATACAGAATTCACGTATTTATATAGAAACAGAGGTACTTGCCCAAATACTCTCATTCAATCCCACTTTATGAAGGTACCTGAATACCAGGACATGAAAATACTCATCCAAGTGTAGCTTGCACGGTTCCACAGAGTACTGGGGCTGCTAGGTTTGTGAAGGAAACTTGGGTGTTTTTATACTCTCCTAGGCTCTGCCAGAGAATTGGCATTTGTTTTCCTTTTCTAGCTGTGCTGTCACAAAGCTCTACAAACGAGAAAACTGAAGACAACAGAAATTTAGCCTCTCGCAGATTTGGAGATTAGAAGTGTGAACTCAGCCATTGGCAGGGCCACACTCCCTTCCCAGCCTCTGGGTTAGGATGCTGCTTTGCCTCTTCCAGCTCCTGGTAGCCCCAGGCAGTCCATGACTGCAGCTGCAGCCCTTCCGTCTCTGCCTCTGTTGCCACATGGCCTTCTCCCTGTGGGTCTTTTCTGTTCTTACAAGGACATAAGTCACACTGAATCAGGGTTCACACAAATGACATCAGCTTAACTTAATTACATCTGCAAAAATCCCATTTCTGTGTCAGGTTACGTTCACAGATACTGGGAGCTTGGATTTCAACAATGCAAGCCATACCAGCACCATCCTTTCAGTTTTAGTGTTTTACAAAGAAACTTGTTCTGTGTCCATGAACATGAAGGTAGTTGAAGGGCTATTTGGACAAAGCAACCTGACTTAAGGAGGGGGAATTTGGAGGCCAATAAATAATTGGACAGTTTCTTAGGCTTGGGTATGTCTGTAGCATAGGGTTTCAGTTTGAAAATTAAAAAGGAATCTTTCTCACTTTTCCTTTGTGGCACCCTCTGCTCCATGGAGAATCAGCCAGTGAGCAGCTCTGGAGGCCTGTGGGATGAGGTGGCCTGGATGCTGCCTTGGTGAAAGCCAGTGAGAAGAGTCAGTTCTCCTTGCTGCTTCCTGTCAGAACATCTCGATTCAGACATTCAGCACACAAAATGTCCCAAGTACTGTTCTCGGTGTAAAAATACAGTGGTAATCAAGAAAGACAAAAGTCCCAATCTTGGGTAGGCATTTGTTAAAGTACTTAAGCCAGTGCTTAAGAGGCCAGTATCCCATGCCGGTTCAAGACCCATCATTCCACTTCTGATCTGTCTCCCTGCTAACATATCTGGGAAAGTAGCAGAATATGGTCCAAGTATTTGGATGCCTGTCACCCATGTGGGAGACCCTCATGGATAGAGTTCTTGGCTCTTGGTTTTGGCCTCTCCAGCCCTAAGCCTCACTCCTTTGGGGAGTGAACCAACAGATGGAAGAGTTCCCTCGTCTCTCCCTCTCTGTCACTCTGCCTTTCAAATAAATAAATACATTTTTATATATAATATATAATATATAATATATATATACATATATATAAAATAAGGGAAAAAACTCCAAATCTTGGGGAGTTTGCATTATAGGGGACACAGTAATTGGTAAAAATATAAATCATATTGTTGCATATATAATAAGCACTTTAAAAATAATTCAGGGTAAGGGGCTGGAGAATACTGGGGGCAAAATGAGAAGTATCTTGAGGGAACAATCTCCCTGAAGAGTCAACACTGAGTAGAGATGTGAGTCATGTTAAAAGTGAACCATATAGGGGCCGGAGCTGTTGCAAAGTGGGTAAAGCCGCCACCTGCAGTGCTGGCATCCCATATGGGCACTGGTTCCAGTTCCATATGGGCTCCAGTTTGAGTCCTGGCTGTTCCACTTCCGATCCAGCTCTCTGCTATGGCCTGGGGAAGCAGTAGAAAATGGCCCAAGTCCTTGACCCCTGCACCCACATGGGAGACCTGGAAGAAGCTCCTGGCTCCTGGCTTCGTGTCAGCTCAGCTCCAGCCATTTCGGCCAACTGGGGAGTGAACCAGCAGATAGAAGACCTCTCTCTCTCTCTGCCTCTCCTTCTCTCTCTGTGTAACTCTAACTTTCAAATAAATAATTAAATCTTTAAAAAAAAAGTGAACCATATAGAGATTTTGGAAACACCCTCACTTCAATGACCACAGCTGAGCTGATCCGAAGCCAGGAGCCAGGAGCTTCCTCCAGGTCTCCCACACAGGTGCATGGGGCTAAGTACTTGGGCCATCATGTACTGCTTTCCCTGGCCATAGCAGAGAGTTGGATCAGGAGAGGAGCAGCCGGGACTAGAACCAGATGGAGCTCATATGGGATGCTGGAGCTGCAGGTGGAAGCTTAGCCCACTACTCCCCATCCTCACCAACACCATTATCTTTTTTACTGTAGCCATTCTAGTGAGTATGAGGTTTTTTAATTTTTATTTTCTGGATGGCTAAAGTTGTTGAACATCTTTTCATACGTTTATTGGCCACTTGTGTCTCTTATTTGGAGAAATGTCCATTCAGATTCTTTGGGCATTTTAAAACTGGTTTTTGAAAAATGAATTCATTAAATAAAAGCTTTAAAAAATAAAACTGGTTTTAAAAATTGTCTTCTAGTATTTAGTTGTAATAGTTTTTTGGTAGGTCTAAATCCAAATCAGATATATCTTGCAAAAATTGTTAATCATTTTCTTTGAATCACAAGTAATTTTAATTTAATGATATAGCCATATTACATCCAAGATGCCTAATAGGTAGATGTATATGTAAGCTTATAGTTCAAAAGAAAGGCTGAGGTCGCCAGTGTTGTGGCGTAGTGGGTTAAGCCACTGTGCCAAGTGCCAGCATCCCATTTTGGTGCCGGTTCAAGTCTTGGCTGCACCACAAGTGCTTGGGCCTCTGTACTCATGTTGGAGACCTGGAAGAAGTTCCTGGCTCTTGGTTTCTACCTGGCACAGCCCTGGTCATTTTGGCCATTTGGGGAATGAACCAGCAAATGGAAGACTGCCCCCCACCCCGTCCTTCTCTTTCTCTCTCTCTCTCTAACTCTGCCTTTCTAAATAAATCTTAGGAAAAAAAAGTGAGAGGCTGGGGTTAGAGTTGCACATTCTAGAGTCACCCAGGTGTAGAGGTTGATGAGAATAACAAGGTTGTTATTTAAATCCATGAGGTTGATGAGAATAACAAGGAGTGAGTGTGGCTGGAGGAAAGAAGGCTGAAGACTGCTCCCTCGTGCTCTCTACTAGTTAGGGGTCAGGAAGAAGAGGCAGACCAGTGATCAAAGGAAGCCACTGGGTCCCAGAGAAATCATGGAGGTAGGCCATCCTGAGGGGGAGGGTGGACTTGGGACATGCCATTGCATAAGCCAAGTCTCCTTGTTGACAACCCACCATTAAGCATGTATGGAACCATGGTAGTTCCTTTGTCGTAACTACAGAAATTTCCTAGGCCTACTATACTTAATCTAACAAGCCTACACACTGCAAATGCCCACTCAAGAAATGCACTTATGAGAGACTGAAGTGCTTAGCTATCTAGGAAAGATTTATGACTTTGCTGAGATTAACTCTTGTTACTGTTAATGGAAGTGATGCTGCAAAGCTCTAATAGTACATATGTCTTGCTTTCTTTCTTAATGGAACAAGCTACAAGTCCCATCCCACAGGACCAGCTAATTATGCACAGACATGGAGATAGAGACAGCTAAAGGTCTTACCCAGGCCACTTTTTCCCTTTTCTGGGGGTACACTAAGGCTTCTAGGGGGTCCTAGGATTTCTTAGATCAATAGAAGGGCCTTGGAGGAAATGGGTATTTAGCCTAGCTCTTGAGACACCTGTGTTTCACACCAGTGTGCCTGCATTTGATCTGTGGCTCCAGCTCCAGACTCTAGCTTCCTGCTAAGGCAGATCCTGGGTGGCGGCTGTGATGTCTCAAGTAACTGGGTCTGACACCCAGGTACGAGTGTGAGGATTGAGTTCCTGGCTCCTGTACTTGGCCTCAGCCTAGCCTTGCCCTGGCTTTTATGGGTCTGGGGGAGTGAACCAGTAAGCGGGAGTATGCACGTTCTCTCTCTCTCCCTAATACATCAAAAAGATTTTTAAAAAAGAGCCTTGGAAACAATAGGACAAAGCCACTAAAGGCTGCAGAGGAAAGGGCGAGGCGGATCTCACAATGCAGCATGGTGTGCGGTGTGTCCCTGTTCACAGGGCCCAACTACACTGAGGAAATCCTATTTTCTGCAAGGTGTGTGATTTTAATGTCAGCTTTAAATGTAACATGCTCCAGGCAGAAGGAAAAAGTCCTGACTGTAATGAAAACACAGAGTCAAGGCAGACAGATCCCCTCTGGGCCTGAGCTGAATCCTGGTGGAGCTGGAGAGATCAGCTGAGCCTTGACATCAGTTTACCTCTTCACCTTTCAGCTCAAGAGGGAGCGCACGGTAAGTTTCTTGGATTGCATTTGCATTTGCCAAGGGGACCGCAGTGTACAGGGCCAAGTGGGACAGTGGCTTGCATACAGAAATACCCAGAAAAATAGGGCAAAGACCTTCTGTCCTAAGGAGCTGTACTGCTGGTCTGGAGACCTGCCCTGGGGCTCCCCGCTCTAAATTATGTAGGGATTAAGGACAGGGCAAGTGAGAGGGGGCGCAAGAAGTGAGCAGGGCAGGTCCTCCCGGAAGAAGGTTCCACAATGTTGGAATTGGTTTCCAGGAAACAGGTTCTATTCAGAAAAGTTCCCCTTTGTTTTCCTCTGGGGGTCCCTGTGTGTGTGTCAGAGGAGTCGGGAGGGGGTGGGGGAGGGGGCTCCCAGAAAGCAGAAGGGTGAACACGCTGGGAGCTTCCAATCATGTGGGCTCCTTTGGTCAAAATGGGAGGTTCTGTCATTTCTAACTTCCAGACTCTCCATTCCATTGATAAATACCATTCCCGAATGGAAGTGGGACAACAGGAAATGGGCCAGAGGTCTCCAACTTGGGAGAACTTTATGGGAGGGGTCCGGGACCAGAACGGGCCATAAAAAAGGTGGAAGGACCCTTCTCTTGCCCACAGGCCAGAATCAAAGCTCAGCTTTTCTGTCCAGAGAAAAGTGTCCCAGAGGACTTGCAGGAGAGACCAAAATGTGACTATGAAGTGAGAGTGTCTGACAACATCATCAAGAAAGTCGCACAAGGAAAAAAAAATGGTGCGAAATTTCCCCTGTGTGGCAGCATTTGCCCTGCAGAACGAGGTTTGCAAATAGACTCCCCAAACCCCAACCGCAGCTCACTCCGGCTCGGGGACCCTGTTTTTGCAGCCTCCACCTCAGCGTTCTCGCCCCAAAGCGTAGACCCAGTCATAGGCGTCCACCCGCAGAGAGGGGACAGAAGGCACAGGTGGTGAGCGGGGACCCGGGCACGGTCCCCCTCAGGTATTCTCCGGTCCCTGGCCACCTTGACACCAGAGCGCATCTCGATAATTGTTTTCCGAGGAGGGCCTGGACACGCCCTGTGGCGCCGGTTTGGGCTGAGGATCCTAGAGGACAAAAACCCCACCCAAGAGGGTCCGGTGGTCTTTGAACTTGGCGGGGGGTGGGGGTGGGGGGTGAACTGTGGCAACTTCGGCAGCCGCTTCCCCAGCGCCGAGGCACAGGCGGCGAAGGCGGAGAAGGCAGCTTTGCTGGGCTGGAGCGTGTGAAGCCGTGAGCCTCCAGCTCTTCTTTTCTGCTGAGGGTCCCGGGACTCAGGCTTGGGTTTGCTCCTGTGTGTAGCAACGGCCGCCGCCGCCGCGTCCCTCACAGCTCTGGGGGCGAAAGAGGCGAATCGGATCAACCCTCAGCGCCGAGCGCAACCTGCCGGAGTGGCTGAGCCGCGCGTTCCCGCTCCAGCTCCGAGGCCAGCGCAGCCGCAGCGGGGGCCGGGGCCCGAGCCTGGAGTCGCCGCCGCCTGCGGTGGGGGGCGGGCTGGGGGCGGGGCGGCCAGAGCCGCCTTCGCGGGCGCGATCCCCGAGCGCAGCACCCAGCGCTGCCGAGCCACCTCCCCAGCCGCCTGCTAGCAAGTTTGGCCGCTCCGATCCCGGCGCGCCTCGGTACACCGGCGCATTTCTTTCCTCCTGGCTTCGGCGTGCCCCTGTTGGCGGGGACCCTTCGGAGCGATGCTGACGGATGTGATTTTAGTTGTGTGGTTCTGCGTGTGCTCCGCTAGGACAGGTAAGCACGGCTGGGGCGGTTGGAGGGACCGGCAAAAGGGGGCAACCCCGCAGCTGTGCCCAATGCCCACACCGGTGTGGGGGGAGATCTGGAGCCTAGCTCTGCACTGCTCTGGGAGGGGCGGTCTCCTGGATCAGTCCCTTGGATCTCTCTGTCCTGCTAGGGGTGAAGGGGTGAGAAGTGAGACTCACGGGCAGGAAGATGCTCCCCGGTGCGCGCCTCCTTTCTGGGGGACCTGACCCAGCAGATGCAAGAGTGAGGGGTGCGGCCCAGCGGTAGAACCCTCAGCAATCAGCTTTCTGGTCCCAGGGAATCAAAACCTGCAGCAGGGCGGGCCCACGAGCTCCACACCCCCGAACTTGAAAGGTGCGGTAGAAACCGCTCCCTGAGTGGTGGAACCCGCAAAGGGAGCGCTTCCGGCTGGCGGGTGCGGTCAGGGCCGGGAGGGCGCGGCAAGATGAGAGGCTGCGGGAGAGCGCTGGGATCCCTGGATCCCTTGATCCCTGCTGGTCCTGTCCTGACTGTCCCCAGGGGAGCTCCAGGAGCAGTCTCTCCCCCGCCAGCCTCCGGTCTCCAAGGCCTGGGCCAACAATTATTGTGGGGAAATTGAAAGAGTGGGCACAATCTGGAGAGATCTCCCCAAGCTCCAAACCACGTTTTTCTGGCTACAATCGTAGGTTGCGGGGCGGGGAGTGGCAGCAAGGATAACTGGCGAGATCCTCTTAAGTCCTCACTCCGACTGCCTAGGGAGACGCAGTTGAGAGGACTCGGAGCGCACCTGCTTCCTTCCGCCTCCAGCGGCTCCCCTGCCCCCAAGTCTTCTGGGGTTCGGCTGGCGGCTGCCGTCTTCAAGGGTTCAGTAGTGGATACAGGGAGGCAGGGATGAGAGGGGTGGGGTAGGAAACGGATAAAATTAAGGGCTTCCGACTGGGGGGAGTGTCGTTGGTCTTCAGGCTGGCGCAAACCTCCCTGCGTGCGCCCTGTTGACTTTGCACTCCAGAATAGATGTGTGGCCCTTCCCTGTGGCTTTTCTCTTCCCCTCTTTCCCTTCTCTGGAGGGAATAGCTTCCTTTTCAGGCCAGGGAACAAGTTTATTCAGAGCGAGAGAGAGGCCCTGGCCCTTGGTGATCTCAAAAGTTGGATGAGATTGTGTCCCAGGCGCCCCCTCTTTGGCAGCTGGCCTGCCGGAGGATCCCAGAGTGGTGCGTCTGGGAGCTTTCAGTGGCGCCCCACCCCACCCACCCTGGTTTCCCCCGTTTTCCCCAGGACCTAGCCGGTAGTGACTTTTCTTTACTTGGGGTGTACATTTCTCCAGGGACAAAAGAAATTTCCGTTCCTTTCCGTATCTCTGTTGCAATTTCCCAGGCTTCGAGGTGCCTAGGCTCAGTCTAGCATGGAATAATTGCTTCTAGAGTTCAGGCCCACCGGGAGGGTTCTAATACCTAGAGCATGCTGGGAGGAGTAAATCCCTAGGTTGGTGCAGGAGGCTGGTGCAGGGTTAGAGCTACTGGCTTCCAACGTAAAATCGAGTACTGGTTGTTATCTTACAGAGGAAGGGAGGACAGGGCAAAAGGCGACAGACCTTTGACATCCCTAAACACATATCATGACTGAGTATGCCTAAATCCTTTGTCTCATCACTGCTTTGAAAAGTCGTCAAACAGTGCCCTCCTCCAGAATGGTTCCAGGGCACATTGCTGGTGGAGGAGATCTTTAAGAACAGGGGGTCTTTCCCCTGCTCTCACACTCCATTTCATTTAAGTCTTGGAAAATTTTGGTTGTAGAAGACTCACTCATATTTATTTATTCATTCAACAAACAGTTGAATGTCTTGCTGGGTGCCAGAATTGCTTCCGCAGAGAACAAGTTACTTGGTGCTTGTCTTCTAGGACTCTGTCTCTATCCAGGTAAAGATTGGAAAGGGTTTTTATTATGCAGTTTTGTAGGAAGAGAGGATGGAAAGGAGGGAGTATATGAAGTTTGTGTTAAGGAAATACAAAGAAGAGGGGTCGAATTAATTCTGAGCAGGGCCATTGCTGGCCAGGGCAAGCTGTACTCAGGAGGTGATATTTCAGAGTCGTTTCTTGAAGGCTTTCCGGGGAGTTTTCCAGAGGGACAAAGTGAGAAAACATTCTAGGCAGAGGGAACAGCTTGTGCCAAGTCAGAGAGCCATGGAAGGAGATGACCCACTGGATGTGGCTGTTACCTGGGGAGCTTGTGTTCTCACTGCTGCTTGGCAGTATTTAAACACTGGAGGCTATATGTCCCTTCTACAAAAATCACCAGAGCAATCACAGAGGGGAAGAGAGAGGAAAATATCTCTCAGTTTGTACACTTAAAATTTCTCATCACTTTCAGGGGTAGAAGCAGGAGCTTTCTGTGGACACACCTTTTAATTGTGCCTCACATCACACACCCCTCCCGTTCTTAGGTGGCAAAGGCTGGCTGGTGATTAGTTTATCAGGATCCAAACAGCTGCTTGAAAAAAGTTTATTTGTCAAGTGAGACAATTGTTGTCTGGGCTGTTAACAGTCTTAGATGAAATAAACATGTGGTTCACTTAGCAAGCTCCTCAGATATCACTGCCTTTGAATGGAAATGAATAGATGATATCAGGCACATTTTAATTAAAGCAAGACTGCAGAGCAGAAGCAGTTACATATGAAAAGATCTAATGATAGGTGTCATAATGAAGCCATTGTTCAGGGAAGTTGTTTTAGAGTGGAGTCAAGACAGGGGGCACTGTTCTGTAATTCTTGTTATTTCTGGGTGAAATATAATTATGCAATTTCCAGGTACATCACTAATCATGAAAATTTAAAAGCTACAATAATAGCAGTAATAACACACTATGTCTGTGAATTTTCTCCAATGGCTGGGAACTGTAAATAATATGAAACTCAATGAATATTCCCCCATTGTTTCCTAGTTTGTTTTTGTCAGCAAGGTAGGGGGTGAAGGGAGTACTTGTGGTGCCCTAGGTGCCCAGCGAATGCTTTTTTCTGCCACCTGCTGGAAAGGAAAATTTTTTTTCTTTTTTTTTTCTTTTTGTAGCAACTCCCAAGGGATTCATTAATTGTGACTTGAGTAAGGGAGCTGTGAACATGAGCCCTCAGCTCCCAGAGATCATGTAAAATATTGGCCAACTTCGGACAAGTATAGAGCATATCTTCAGGAAAATTGCTTTTGGGATATTAAGAACTGATCAAGTAGTTGTGAAATCCTGCTGTTAAAGGAGGTCTTAGAGCATCCTTGCGGCATCATTTTACTCTGCATGGACCAGGTAAACAGCTTCCACGATAGGAGATGAGCCGGATTAGATTTGAAGTGAGCCAGACCCAGGAGGATTTACTTGGGATCCTAGCTCCTGGGCCCTGAGGGTGGATTGAGTGGACTTTGGGCCTGTGGGTGGGTCCAAAGAGTGGCCAGCAACAGTGGTGGCGGCAGCAGAAGTAGCAGCAGGTGTTTTGGTTAAGACAGAGTTGCTAGATCCCAGAGCCAAGCCTCAGACGTGTCTGTGACATTGATGTGCTGCCTTCCAGATTTTAAAATATATCTTCCCCAGGAACTCTTTATCCTGCTTAATTCTAACTCCCAGTTTCGGCCAGTTGTAGAGCCATTATGTGCAAAGTAGAACACTAATGGACTTTCCCTGGAAAGGGCAGGAGCTCCATGCTTGGACAAGAAGCAGAAACATTAAAATAAAATTTTTTAATGGAACCAATACTCTCACATTACATAAGGTTCAGGAGAGGCCATGTAAATGCTGCCTTATTAATAGGTTTTCTGATTCCCTAGGCAGTGTGCAAAGTGCTATCCTTTACACATCTTGCTGTTGGCACCAACATTTTCATTCTGAAGGGGACCAATTAAAGAGAGAGAAGAGAACGGTGTCTGGAAGCCTAATTGATTTCTTCTTTCTTGCTCTGTTTTTATGGAGTGTTTTCATAACAAGAGTAGTAGAGTTATCTTAAAAACCGAGGAGCACCTTCTCTTGTGAGGGGCTGGGGAAGTGAATGCAGATTGAATATGCAGATTTCATAAATCAAACCCAGGCAGAAAAGCCCTTCTAGGTCAATTGAGCATGGAAAGAGGTTGAGAGGAAGGAGGCTATCTGTGCCTTTTGTATGATTCCAGTGGAAATGAGGACCAGGGAGTGGGAATGGCTTGGAGAAATAGTCTTATGAAAGACAGATGAAGTAAACCCCAGCTGGGTACCACCTATGTTCCAGGGTGAGCTGTTAGATTGCTCGTGGCATGGTCACAGAGAACTCATGAGCCTGGGGGTCGGGAATTACCATCTCCTTTCACAAAGGAAGAAATTGACGCTGAGGAGTGGTAGAGCTGTTCCATGAACACAGAATTTGTACAGGGAAGAGTCAGGACTGAAACTGCCTTGAAGTACAGTCTTCTCCCCACACTTCTTGGATTAAGAGTACTGTTCTCTTCCTTGGAGATGGGATCCCATGGTAATACTGAGGTGTTTTCTCAGTTCTGCGAAGTCTGTTAGGATGCTTTAAGTCTACCCAGCTGCAGGGGTCCTCATCTGGAAGATTTGGGCTTCTTAAAAATAGCCATCATAATGAGTCTTAAGTCTCTGCATAAGTTAAACTATTGCCTCAACAATGCTGCATAGCAAATCACCCAAAAGTCTAAGGCTTAAAGCAATAATCACTATTTTGTCTCACACATAAGTAGGTTGATTTGGTGTTGGCTCATCTGTTGACTGGGCTTGGTTCTAAACTCAGGTAGGATGTCTGCCCCATATGTCTCAGTCTTCTTAGACCTGTGGGCCACCAAGGCCAGGTTCCTTCCCTTTGGCAGAAGTGCAAGAATATCAGCCCTGCTGTACAAACACATTCCAGTGTCAGCTTGTGCAATGCTACTAACATACTAATGGCCCATACAAGTTATATGGCTAAGCTCAGAGTCAAGGGATGGGGAGGTTTACTTTCACTCTAGTGGAAGGAATTGCAAAGTTGACAGCACAGGGTATCAATATGTGGTGTGTGTGTGTGTGTGTGTGTGTGTGTGTGTGTAAAAATTTGAGGTTGATAACTCAGTCAACCACATTCCCTTTAGGAAGTTTCCTCGGCCTGCATGCCATTCTATACTTTCATGGCAACCCCAGATGTGCATAATGCTCTGAGGTCTTTGCATTCAAAGCAATGATCCTGTGCCCACTTATTAGGTAATTAATCAGGTCGTAAATTCAGAGTGTACCCTGTGTCAGATTCTGTTCAAGGCACCGTGGCTATGGGAATGCTTCCTTGCCCTCATGGCTAGCTAAGGGCATATTCCCAAGACTACTTTACAAATTCCTGGCCTGCAAAAGACTGGCTTGGAGGTCCTGTGAGATCACCCTTGATTTAATTTCTGCCATAGAGGTGTAGAACACTATAGATCAAACTGAAATATTACTTCCTTTCCTGTCTTTTCAAGGTGATCACAGAACTGCTAGCATGGGAGCTCAGTTGGAGGAAAAACAACTAGCACTAGTCTCAGAAACAGGGTCTTGGTGCTGTGACTTGGGTTGCTATGGCTCAGATGCACAGAGTAGGCTCTTTGTGAGTCCTTGTGAACGGAGTCTATATATGAGATAATCAGCATGAGGAAGGTATACAAAGAAAGTTAGATCATATTTTAAATGTAAATTGGAAGGATAGGACTTTGGCCTGAGCTGCCCAGTTGGATACTTGGATTCCATATTAGAGTATGTGAGCTCCAGTCTAGGCAGTGCATTGGACTGCAACTTCCTGCTAATGTGTACCCTAGAAGGCAGCAGTTGATGGCTCAAGTACTTGGGTCTCTGCCATCCATGTGGGAGACCTGAACTGAGTTTCTAGCTCCCAGCTTCCACCTGGCCCAGTCCTGGCCTCATTGCAGAATTTAGGAAATGAACCAGTGAGTGAGATATTCTATCTCTCAAAATAAAATAAATAAATAACAATAAAGTGTCAGAGCATATCACCTTTCCTTTACTTAAACATAAACCTCAAAACCCTCCAATGTTATATCTCATTGGAATTAGAGCATCATCCATCTCTGTTGTGTGTCACAAGACCTTATAAGATCTGGCATTTGCCTATCTTTTGACCTTTCCTGCCCGTTCTACTGCAGCTGCATTCGACATTTCTTTGCTCTGTGAGCACTCTGGGTGTGTTACTGATTTGCACTCACTGTTCTCTGGGCATGGAGAGTTTCCCCCTCAGATTTTACCCCTTTTAGTCATTCAGGCTTCAGCTCAGAAGAACCTCCTCCAACCCCTTATCTAGAATAGGCTCCATACCTAAGTTGGTTTCTCTGCCATTACCCTGTTCTGTTTTCCTCATGGCATGTATGGTTTTTTATTTTTTTGTTCCTTCTCCGCCTCCCCTCTTCCATAGGACTGCAAGTTCTTTGAGGTCATTCCTAGCAATATGAGTGTTCCATAGTAAATACTTAACAATACCTGATAAAACATTAAATGCAATAAGTACAGAGTGAATGATGGGAAGAGTTGTCTTTGGATAAATTGGTCCCATAACTGGCTGCATTTGGGAGGGGAAAATTTAAACCTTCAGTTCAGGAGGCAAGGAGAAAACTGACAAAAGCTTAGAAGGCAGCCAAATGCGCTGTCTCTCCAATTTAACCTTTTTTCTGTCTTGGCAATGACAGGTTTAAGCTCCAAAGAGCCCGTTCTGACCAATCTGTTGACAGAAGCCTAGATTGCTACAACAGCTCCTGTTTCCTAAAGGAAAAGAGGAAGGAGAGGGTGGGTTTCATTTCCCAAGTGTGTAGGGCCAGGGATGAAGGTGGGAGGACAGGTGAGGCTGTGATAGCTCCCAGTGTCCTGATGAATATTCAGGCAGCCGCTGTGGGACAAATTGGGTGCAAGCTCTCCCTATCCTGCCTCAGCGACTGCATTGCCATCAGACGAAAGTTGACAGCTGTTGCTGATTAAAACATTTCCAACTGCGCAATCAAAATTGCACTATTGAGATGCTAAGTGCAGATAGACCCAGCCTCCGTGAATAGCTTAAACACAGTCCCTTAGAGTGATCTCCTGCCATATATATATAATTGGAAATCACTTTGTAGTCATGAATGAATCATTCATTCTGAACACCCCCTGGGTGAGAGACCGACATCCTTAGGGATCTGACTTTCTCAGACGAGGATATAGGCAGCGCAGGGCCATGTTTCTCGGTGTTAAGGTTCTCTCCAACAAGAGTTGTCAAGGTATCTAACTTTCTACTCAGGAATCTCCCTGGATGGAAATGTACATCTGTCACTCCAGGGATTCTCTTTCCTGGCCTGTCCCTCTGCCACCCTTTTCCAACAAGGACAGGTTCCCTCTCTACTCCCTTCTACTTTGTAATTGGTGATTGTGCCTGATAAATAGGGTGTGTTCCATAGAGGTCTTTACTGGTGGTGGGGGTGTCAGATGTTGCTATTGTACCTGTCTCTGAGGCTGGGAGATCAGGGTCACAATCCTGTACCCTCATTTTGCAAATAAAACAGCTTAGAAAACTATCTTTTCATAATTTACCTGACAGTCATATCTATCCTGAGTTGAACTCATATGATGGCAAAATTTGACCCCAAACTGAGCTGTGGCTTTACAGTCTTTGTTTTAATGCCATTTTGAGGAAAACATCATGCTCTTTACTGCAGAAATACTGTATTGGTTATGGGGTACTGATTCTGACTTCATTAGGGATATTGCCTAGCATGTGGTATGTAGGCCATGTTGCCTTTCTAATCCACGCTGCATTCTGAATTCTGAAACAGATTTGACCCAAGGGTTTTGGAGAAAGGATTAGTCCTCTATAATGGGGAACAGGTGTGGGGAAGGAAACTCCACTACCCCTGGGTGATAGAGCATAGTTACTTTCCTTTTCTCTCCAGGGAGAGTCTCCAAGCACTTGTCGCTGGCTCCCGGGTATCTCTTGCCACAACATGCCTCTGTAATCTCTGCTCTGCTACTGCTGCTGCCAGTCTGCCTTTCAAACTGAAACAGCTCTGTGTTCCTTTCCAGTGCTGGGCTTCGGGATGGACCCTGACCTTCAGATGGATATCATCACCGAGCTTGACCTTGTGAACACCACCCTTGGAGTCACTCAGGTGTCTGGACTGCACAACACCAGCAAGGCATTTGTGTTTCAAGGTAAAGGCACCTCCTCCTTTGCATAGGGTGAAGGTTGGTGGGGAAGGGGCAGTGATCCGTCTGGGAAAGCGCTCTTCTGGTGAGTGTTAGGATTGGCTTTGCTGTTTCCTTTGTGTTACTGTGGTTCTGCAGAAGGTCTGAGAGGCAACAGGTGTCCCGGGTGTAGGAGGGAGGCACTAGAGGTACAGTGGGGAGATGTTTTGTTTGGCAGAGGACTATTTCCTTGGGGATTTTGGTGTGGATCTAAAGTGGAATGAATTTTGCAAAGCTCTTTGAAAGCTGTTGGCCAGCATATGATTTTTGTGGGCTATTTCTTTAGCTATTAACTGTATCTTTACCTATAGCTTTAGCTATATCTGTGCCTGTCACCTGTTGGGGAGGCCAAGAACACAGAGCTCGGATGGTGCCTCTGGGCTGCTTTCTATTCAGGGCATAGTTTACTTGGTCCTGCCCACTGTAAACTTGACACCGATTCATTCTGCAAGCATTTATGAAGGCAGTGTGGTGTGGTTCTTAAAAAGTGTGTGCTCGGGAGCCCTACTGCTTGTGACTGTGATGCTTACTGGCTTTGAGACTTTGGACAATTACTTAGCTTGATTGTATCTCAGGGTCCTCAGCTAAAATAATCTATCCTAATAACAGTTACCTCATGGAACTGTTGTAGGATTAAAGGAGATCATCTATTAAACTGATTAACACAATGTGTGGGAGCAGGAGTTTGGACAGTTAAAATAGTTAAATTGTCTACATCCGTTATCTGAGTGCCTGGGTTTGATTCTAGGCTCTGGCTTCCGATTCCAACTTCCTATTAATGCAGATTCTTCAAGGCAGCAGTGATGGCTCAAGTGATTGGTTTCCTGCCATGCAAATTTTAGACCGTGGTTGATTTCCAGTTCCTAGCTTTGGCTCAGCCAAGCCCTAGTTGTTGTGGCCACTGGGGAGTGAACTAGCAGAGGGGAGTGCTCTCTTTTTTTTTTCCCCTCACCCTGTCTCTTGAATAAATAGAAAAAAACCATTGTGTGATACATCATAAATGCTCCATGAATACTATCATTGTGGAATTCCTTTGTGTCCTAGGCAACAACTAATAGTAGGGTTACCAGTACATGAGATGCAGTCCCCATTCTAAAATATGAGGAAAATAGTAATTGCATAGCAATTTTTGAATTATAATTGCATACTTATGATGAAAGGGATGTGTAGGCTGCCAAACAAGAGTGAATTTTGAACTCGATGCATAGCTTTTCATAATGTGCATTTTCCATGTACTTCTTAATATCTTGTTGTAGACATGCTCCAGGGGCTGGCAGTGTGTTCCAGTGGATTAAGCCTCTGCTACAATTGGAAGCATCCCCTATCAGAGAGCTAGTTCAAGTCCTGGCTACTCTGCTTTTTATCTAGCTTCCTGCTAATGCACTTTGGAAGGTAGCAGAGTATGGCCCAAGAACTTGGGCCCTTGCCATCCATGTGGGGAAACCAGGATGGAGTTTCTGGCTCGTGGCTTCTGCATGGCCCAGACTTGGCTGTTGGAGCCATTTGGAAAGTGAAACCTCAAATGAAAAAATGTCCTTTTTATGCCTTACAAACATACAACTCTCTACAAATATTTTTGTACTAAAATAAACAGCTTTTAATTCAATTTTCTGTGAGCTTTTGGAAGTACCCTTGTACAAGGAGAGCTGATTAATTGGGGTAGGAGATGGTGGCAATCAGAGAAAGCTTACCTTGACATAGTGACATGTCAACCGAGTGCCTGGTATACAAAGGGTGAGGATCCTGAGCATTTTGAGCTGGGGAACTGAATGTAATAAGTATTAAGGCAGACATCAACAGAAAGATATCTGTTGGTTGGTGAGTAGCTGGAGAGGTGGGCAAGGGCTAGGATGCTATGGGCAGAGCTGATTCAGATAGTGTGCATGTGTTTGGATATGTTGGTGATTTATAGCAAGTGTCCATTCTGATAGGTAGAAAGCCATGTACTTACTTGTTTTTAACTGTTGTTTCTATAATCCCTGCCTAGGCCACATTAATGGCTTTGTATTTTATTCTTAGAGCAGTGGGTGTCTTTGTAGAGGGTAAAGCAGGAGAGAGAACTGGTTAGATCCATACTGAGCAAACTTGGATAGTCCTCTATGAAAGTTCCTAGCAGGATTTAACTCAGCCTTTTACAAAGATAAGAGAAGGATTACCTTTTTTTTTCTAGATGGTAAAGAGACTCCCCCCTTTTTTATTTAAAGATTTATTTATGTGAAAGACAGAGTTACAGAGAGAGGTCGAGACAAAGAGAGAGTTCTTCCAACCGCTGGTTCACTCCCCCGATGGCTGCAATGTCTGGAGCTGCAATGATCTGAAGCCAGGAGCCAGGAGCTTCTTCCAGGTCTCCCACACAGGTGTAGGGGTCCAAGGACTTGGACCATCTTCTACTGCTTTTCCAGGCCATAGCAGAGAGCTAGATCAGAAGTGGAGCAGCTGGGACTAGAACAGGCCCCAATGGGATGCCAGCACTTCAGGCCAGGGCTTTAACCCACTGCATCACAGCGTCGGCCCTGAGAAGGATCATCTGTAGCTGTGGCATTGGTTATAGGCATTGGTTCTAGTCCTGGCTGCTCCTCTTCAGATCCAGCTTTTTGCTATGGCCTGGGAAAGCAGTACAAGATGGTACAATGCTTGGGCCCCTGCACCCATGTGGGAGACCCAGAAGAAGCTCCTGGCTCCTGGCTCCTGGCTTTGGATCAGCACAGCTCCAGCTGTTGCAGCCATTTGGGGAGTGAACCTGTAGATGGAAGAACTTTCTCTCTCTGTCCCTCTCACTGTCTGTAACTCTACCCCTCAAATATATAAATAAAATCTTTTTCTTAAAAAAAGAGAAAAGGATTATTTTAGAATGACTGAAGCATCATTATGGAATGAGATTTACCTATCTACTGTGTGGATAGGCTTATTAATGATATATAGAAGATTTACAGATTTTATGTTGTGATATATGACTACAAATATGTTAATTTCCACTGATTCCTTTCTAAGGAGTTGGTGAAGTAGTTAAGCTGGCTATGGTTAAGAGAATACAAACTGGACGACTTTTCTCTTTGCTTTGTGTAGGGCTGCTTGCTTACTATTGCACGCCCTGGACATTCTTGTTCTGAGGAAGGCTTTTGACACTCTGATGATGGAACTACTGTGGAAATTTGTATTGTAAACTTCAGGAGGACAGGTGTCCTGCCTGTCTAGACACTCATAGATTCCCAGAACCAGCTATTGTGCATGGTAGATAATAGATGATTAACAAACATCTTGAATTGAATTAAGTTTTCTTGTCCTATGTGCTTTATGAAAGACTTAACAGCCTGCTTTATTCATCATTCATTCATTGATTTACAAGTGTGGGTTACTTGGGTTGGAACTCTGCTCTCTGAGTGTTCTCTGTTTGGGCAGCTTGTCTCTGGGATGTCTACGGGGCTGCAGCAAAAGGAAGGGGTTGGCAGCTTCTTTGGTGGGGAGAAGAATTTCCTTATGACGACTGGATTCAGGAGGACTTTCCCTTATGTCTTTATCCACTATGATTACATTTGGCTCATCCACACAGTCCAGCTTGATCTGCTTATTTTATTTATTTATTTAAAGATTTATTTATTTGAAAGGGGGACAGAGACAGAGTGAGAGACATAGAGACAAATCTTCCATACACTGGTTTACTCCCCAAATGACCAAAACAACAAGGACTGGGCCAGTCTAAGGCCAGGAGCCTAGATCTCCATTTAGGTCTCCCACATGAGTGGCAGGGGATCAAGTGCCTGGGCCATCTTTTGCTGCTTTCTCAGGCACATTGGCCATGAGTTGGATTTCAAGTGGAGCAGTAGGGACTCAAACCAGTGCTCATATGAATGCTTTGGTTGTAGACAGGGGCTTAACCTACTGTGCCACAACACTGGCTCCCGATCTCCCCAGTAAAATATCTCTAATAGTATGTGCAAGTCCCTTTTGCTACCTTAGGTAGCATATTCACAGATTCTGGAGATCAGCACATGGACCTTGCCATTGTTTGAATATAATCTGTTCCTACTGAAACTGTTGTTGAAATTTAATTCCCATTATGTGATATCAAGAAGTGGGACCAGGTGTAACCTCCATGAGGTGATTAGACTCACTCTTATGAATGAATTAATGGGTTCACTCATGTCATTAGTAGATTAATAGGTTATTGGGTTAATGCTGTTATCTTAGGAGTGGGTCTAATACAGCAGCCAGTTTGCTAAATCTCTAGAGTGCTCTGTTTCTCTGCGTGTGATGCCCTGTATACCTCAGGACTCTGTCAGCCATCACCAGATGAGGCCCTCAACCTTGGAACAGAAATATGAGCCAAAATAAAGCCCTTTTCCTTCATAATCTACCTAGTCTGTGGCATTATGTCATTAGCAACAGAAAATGGAGTAGACAAGATATCCTGAGGCAGCATTATTCTGCTTCCCTCAAAATCTGCCCTCTGGCCTCAAACATCCATTTCTGTGCCATGTGCAACTTATTTTCTCCACATCACAGTATCTCTAAAAGTCTTAATTCATTAAAGCATCAGTCAAAAGTCCAAAATGTCTTCTAATATCTTTAGTTGAAAATTTCTGAATATCATTATCTAAATCTAAATCAGTGGGTGGGTGAGACTCTGGGTATTATCCATTTTTGGGCAAAAAATACTCTTCTATCTGTGGACCTGTGAATCTGGAAAACAAGTATTCTGCTTCCAGTTATAGACATTCAGAAGACAAAATGCAAAGAAGAAAACGGTCCATTTTGACACCTAGTGATACAAACTCTCTTGGATGTCAAGACTTGTGAATAATCTGCTGCCCTTTGGGCTTGTAGCTAATTTCTTTGAGACATCTTTCTTTATTCATGAAGGATTGTGTTTGCACTTGAATGGTTTTATTAGCTTACTTTCTGCCTGTAGAATTTTGGAAATTTGTCAGTCCTTTTTCATTTTGTTCACTGCCATCCCTTCAGTGCAAGTTGGCAATGGTTCTGTTGGAATAGCCCTCTTAAGAATGCTTTTAATTAATTAATTTTTTCCACTGTAAAGTTACTCTACTTACCTACTTTTTCTTTATTTTTTAAAAAATTGATATGTGAACAAATTTTATGTATTTTATATATAGATATAGGAGCATAGAGATAAATCCCAACCAATCCTCCTTCCGGTACTTATTCCCACCCTCCTTCTACCTTACTTTCTTATTTTTTCTTTTATTTTTTTTTTAAAGATTTATTTATTTGTTTGAAAAGTCAGAGTTACACAGAGAAAAGAGAGGGAGAAGGAGAGGGAGGGGAGGAGAGAGAGGCAGAGGGAGAGGGAGAGAGAGAGAGAGGTCTTCCATGTAATGGTTTACTCTCAATTGGCTGCAACTGGTGGAGCTGTGCTAATCCAAAGCCAGGAGCTGGGATCTTCTTTCAGGTTTCCCTGGAGTGGATGTAGGGGCCCAAGGACTTGGGCCATCTTTCACTGCTTTCCCAGGCCATAGAAGAGAGAACTGGATTGGAAGTGGAGCAGCCGGGTCTTGAGCTGGCGCCCATAAGGGACGCTGGTGCTTCAGGCTAGGGCGTTAACCTGCTGTGCTACAGCACTGGCCCCTTTTAATTTTTACAATCACATACTTTAAGTTTATTTTATAATCATAAGCTTAACCCTCCATAAGGAAAAAATTCAGCAAATAGTAAGATGAAAAATACCACTGTTCTTCAACAGCATAGACAAGAGCTTTAAACAATAATCAAGTCTCAAAATGTCAATTTTACTCATAGACATCACATTTTTTAGTACTCTATTAGTTTTTATTACAGATCAAAGATAGCATGTGGTATTTGTCTTTTTCAGACTGGCTTATTTTACTAAGCCTAGTGGTTTCCAGTTGTATCCATTTTGTTGCAAAATACAGGATTTCATTTTTTATTTCTGAGCACTATACCATAGTGTACATATATCACATATATCTTTATGCAGTGTACATATATCTTTATGCAGTCATTGGTTGATGAACATCTGGGTTGATTCCATATTTTAGCAATTGTGAATTGAGCTATAATAAATGTGGGATACAGATAACTCTTTCATATGCTGATTTCATTTTGTGTAGGTAAATTCTCAGGAGTGGGATGGCTGGGTCATATGTTAGATCTATTTTCAGATTTCTGAGGAATTGCCATAGTATCTTCCTTAATGGTTGTACTATATTATATTCCCACCAACAGTGGATTAGGGTACCTTTCCCCCTGTGTTTGCACTAGCATTTATTGTTTTTTTGATTTCTGTATGATAGCCATTCTAACTGGGCTAAGGTGAAACCTTATGTAGTTTTTATTTTCATTTCCCTGAGAGCTAGTGATCCTGAGCATTTCTTAAGGTATCTGTTAGCCTTTTGAATTTTGTCCGTTTAAAAATGCCTGTTCATGTCATTTGCCCATTCTTAACTTGATTGTTCAATTTCTTAAGCTATTCATAGATTCTGGATATTAATCCTTTATCAGTTGTATATTTTGTAAATATTTTATCCTATTCTGTCAGTTGCCTCCACACTTTGTTAAGTGTTTCCTCTGCAGTGCAGAAGTTTGTTAGCTTGCTGTATTACCATTTGTCTATTTTTGCTTTGATTGCCTGTGCTTCTGGGGTCTTTTCCAAGAAGTCTCTGCCAATGTCAATGTCTGGCAGAGTTTCTCCCAAGGTTCTCCTCTAGTAATTTGAAGGTATCAGGTTAGAGATTTAGATTCTTGATTCATTTTGAGTTGATTTTTGTATAAAGTGTAAGGTAGGGGTCTTGTTTCATACTTTTGCACATGGAGATACAATTTTCCTATCATCATCTATTGAGGAGATTGTCCTTTATCCAGGGATTTATTTTAGTTCCTTTGTCAAAGTTTCTTGGTTGTAGATGCATGAGTTTATTTCTGGGGATTCTATTCTGTTATATTAGTCTATGTGTCTATTTTTTTTTTTTTTAAGATTTATTTATTTGTTTGAAAGTCAGAGTTACACAGAGAGATGAGAGGCAGAGAGAAAGAGAGAGGTCTTCCATCCAATGGTTCACTCCCCAGTTGGCTGCAATGGCTGGAGATGCATCGATCTGAAACCAGGAGCCAGGAGCTTCTTCCAAGTCTCCCACGCGGGTGCAGGGGCCCAAGGACTTGGGCCATCTTCCACTGCTTTCCCAGGCCATAGCAGAGAGAGCTGGGTCAGAAGAGGAGCAGCCGGGACTCGAACCAGCACCCATATGGGATGCTGGTGCTTCAGGCCGGGGCATTAACCCACTGCACCACAGTGCCAACCCCATACATGTCTATTTTTTGCCAGTACCAGACTGTTTTGATTATAACTGTACTGTAGTGTGTCTTGAAATTTGGTATTGTGATGTGTCCGTCTTTGTTTTTGTTAAGATTACTTAAGGTCTTTGGGGCCTCTTGTGTTTCCATATGAATTTCAGAGTTGTTTTTTCTAGATCCAAGAAGAATCTCCTGAGTATTTTGATTGGGATCATATTGAATTTGTAATTTGCTTTGGGTGATATGGACATTCTGTTGGTATTAATTCTTCAAATTTATGAACATGGAAGATTCTTCTATTTCTTTGTGTCTCCTTTTATTTTTCTCTTTAATGTTTTTTAATTTTCATTGTACAGATCTTTAATTTTTT
The DNA here is from genome assembly GCA_949820135.1 of Sylvilagus floridanus. Taxonomy (NCBI): domain Eukaryota; kingdom Metazoa; phylum Chordata; class Mammalia; order Lagomorpha; family Leporidae; genus Sylvilagus; species Sylvilagus floridanus. The sequence goes on from OX463224.1 coordinate 81,811,070, forward strand.
ATTTATTTATTTATTTATTTTTTACAGGCAGAGTGGACAGTGAGAGAGAGAGACAGAGAGAAAGGTCTTCCTTTGCCGTTGGTTCACCCTCCAATGGCCGCCGCGGTCGGCGTGCTGCGGCCGGTGCACCGCGCTTGTCCGATGGCAGGAGCCAGGAGCCAGGTGCTTTTCCTGGTCTCCCCATGGGGTGCAGGGCCCAAGCACCTGGGCCATCCTCCACTGCACTCCTGGGCCACAGCAGAGGGCTGGCCTGGAAGAGGGGCAACCGGGACAGAATCCGGTGCCCCGACCGGGACTAGAACCCGGTGTGCCGGCGCCGCAAGGCGGAGGATTAGCCTGTTGAGCCACGGCGCCGGCCTCATTGTACAGATCTTTGACCTCCTTGGTTAAATTTATTCCAAGGTGTTTAGACATTTTTGCACCTACTGTGAGCAGGACTAATCTCACAAGTTCTTTCTCAGACAAAGCATTATCTATGTACACAAAGGCTATTGATTTTTGTGTGTTGATTTTATATCCTGCAACTTTTCCAAACTCTTTTATAAGTTCCAATAGTCTGTTATTGGAGTCTTTTGGTTTTGCTCTATATGGATCATGTCTTCTGCAAGTAGGGATAATTTGACTTCCTCCTTTCCAATTTGTATCCCTCTGATTTCTTTTCTTGTATAACAGATCTGGCTAAAACTTCCAAAACTATATTGAATAGCAATTGTGAAGGTGGATGTCCTTGTTTGGTTCCAGATCAACTTTTTCCTATTCAAAATAATGATGGCTGTAGGTTTGTCATATATTGTCTCAATTGTATTAAGGAAATGTTCCCTCTGTATCCAATTTGGTTAAGGTTTTTGTGTTTTTTATCATGAAAAGATGTTGTATTTTATCAAATGCTTTCTCTGAATCTATTGAGATAATCATATGATTTTCATTCTTCAATTTGTTAATGTGATGTATCACATTTATTGATTTGCCTATGTTGACCCATCCCTGCATACCAGGGATATATCCTGCATGGTTCAGGTGAATGGTCTTTCCTATGTGTTGTTGGATTTGATTAGCTAGTATTTTGTTGAGGATTTTTGCATCTGTGTTCATCAGGGATATTGGTCTACATCTTTATTTTGTTTGTTTTTTTTCCTCCTGGTTTTGGAATTAAGTCGATACTGGTATCATAGAAGGAGTTTGAGAGGCTTTTCACCCTTTCAGTCATTTTGAATAGTTTGAGAAGAATTGGAATTAGTTCTTTAAAAGTCTGGTAGAATTCAGCAGTGAAGCCATCTGGTTTTGGGCTTTTCTTTGTTGGGAGGGTGTTTATTAATGGTTCAACCTCTGTCTTGGTTATTGGTCTATTTAGGTTTTCTATGTCTTCAAGAGTCAATTTTGGTAGATTTCATGTGTTCAGAAATTTATCCATTTTTTCTAAATTTTCCAATTTGTTGGCATATATCTGTTTATGTAGCAATTCCTGATGATTGTTTTTTATTTCTGTGGTATCCATTATGACATCTTGTATTTCATCTCTGATTTTATTAATATGGGTTTCCTCCTTTTTTTTTCTGTTAGTTGGGCCAATGGTGTTTCAATTTTGTGTATTTTTTTCAAAAGACCAGCTCAACATTTCACTGATCTTTTGTATCATTTTTTTGTCTCAATTTTATTTATTCTCTAACTTTAATTATTCTTTCCTCCTACTAAATTTGGATTTGTTTTGTTCATGTTTTTCTAAGTCCTTGAGATGTGTTGTTAGATCATTTATTTGATGCCTTTTTAAAACATTTATTTTGTTTATTTACTTGAAAGGCAGAGTTACAGAGTTGGGGGTGGGGAGGGAGACCAAATCAGAAAGAGACAGAGAGGTCTTCCATCTACTGGTTCACTTCCCAAATGGCTGCAATGGCTAGGGCTGGGCCAGGCCAAAGCCAGGAGCCAGGAGTTTCTCTCAGGTCTCCCACATGGTTGGCAGGGACCCAAACACTTGGGCCATCTGCTTCTGCTTTCCCAGGTGCATTAGCAGGGAGCTGGATCAGAAGTAGAGCAACCGGTACTCTAACTGGTGCCCATATAGGATGCCAGCATCACAGGCAGCAGCCTTATCCACTATGCCACACTTCCAGCCCCTAGTTGATACCTTTTGAATTTCTGGATGTAGGCACTAATTACTATAATCTCTCCTCTTCACACTGCTATTGCTGTATCGTATTATAGGTTTTGATGCGTTGTCATTTTCATTTGTTTCCAGGAATTTTTTGATTTCTCTTTTGATTTCTTCTGTGACCCACTGTTCATTTAGGAGTCTGCTGTTCAGTCTATATGTATTTGCATATTTCTGGAGTTTCTTAAATTGTTAATTTCCAGCTTCATTCCATTGTGGTCAGAAAAAATACATGGTATGATTTCAGTTTTTTTTTTTTAATTTGTTGAGACTTGCTTTATGGCCTAACTTATGGTCTATCCTAGAGAGAGTTCCATGCACTGATGAAAAGAATGTGTATTCTGCTCCTGTGAGGTGAAATATTCTGTAGATATCAATTAGTTCCATTTGATCTGTACTGTTGATTAGCTCTATTATTTCTTTGTTGATCTTTTTTTGTCTAGTTGTAAAAGTCTACTTATAAAAGTTAGGTGTTGAAGTTCCTCATTATTGTTGTATTGGAGTTTGTATCTCCTTTTAGAGCCATTTACATTGATTTTAAATAGCCAATATGCATTGGATGCATATACTTTTCCTATAGTAACATCTTTTGTTGAATTGGTCCCTTAATCATTACATAATATCTTTCTTTATCCTTTTAATATTCTTTTTGTATTAAAGTCTGTTTTGTCTGATATTGTATGGGTATTCCAGCTCTTTTTGGCTTTCTATTACCATGGAATATCCATGGAACACCTCACAGGTTTAAGTGGACACCCTATCCCCTGCCAACACTTTGGGCCAGACTTAAAGTCAGTGGGGACTGTATATTTACCCCTCAGATGAAACCTCCTCATCACTTGCATGCAAGCCATGGCAGTCTGTACTTGTCTTTTTTTTTTTTTTAATTTAATTAATTAATTTTTTTTTGACAGGCAGAGTGGACAGTGAAAGAGAGAGAGAGATGAGGCTATCCTTTTGCCATTGGTTCACCCTCCAATGGCTGCCACGGCCAGCACACTGCAGCCAGTGCATCGTGCTGATCTGAAGCCAGGTGCCAGGTGCTTCTCCTGGTCTCCAAATGTGGGTGCAGGGCCCAAGCACTTGGGCCATCCTCCACTGCACTCCCGGGCCACAGCAAAGAGCTGACCTGGAAGAGGGGCAACTGGGACAGAATCTGGCATCCCGACCAGGACTAGAACCTGGTGTGCCAGCACCACAAGGTGGAGGATTAACCTATTGAGCCACGGTGCCGGCCTGTACTTGTCTTTTAAGATGGTGCTACTTGGAGTTGGTCCTCTGCATATAAAGTCAAACTAAAAATGAACCATAGCCAGTGCCACAGCTCAATAGACTAATCCTCTGCCTGCGGCACTGGCACACTGGTTCTAGTCCCATTCAGGGCACCAGATTCTGTCCTGGTCGCTCCTCTTCCTGTCCAGCTCTCTGCTGTGGCCCAGGAGTGCAGTGGAGGATGGCTCAAGTCCTTGGGCTCTGCACCCACATGGGAGACCAGGAGAAGCACCTGGCTCCTGGCTTCAGATCAGTGCAGTGCACCAGCCGCAGTGCACTGGCTGCAGCGGCCATTGCGGGGTGAACCAACGGAAAAAGGAAGACCTTTCTCTCTGTCTCTCTCTCACTGTCCACTCTGCCTGTCACACACACACAAAAAGAACCATAATGAAGAAGGAGATGAGAGAGGAAGAAGGAGGTGGGATGGGAATTGGAGGGAGGGTGGAGTAGAGGGGAAAGAACCACTGTATTCCTAAAGTTGTATCTATGAAAAAATGCATTTATTAAATAAAAACTTAAATAAATAAAAACAAAAAACCAAAAAAGATGGTGCTACTAAACTCTGGGAGCCCTTGTAGGGTTACATGTGAAGCAGGCAATGTGCTCTTGCTTCTTAGGTGTAGGTGGGCACCCTCCCCTCACTAGCATTTCTGGCTGCACTCAAAATCTGTTCAGGCTACAAGATTCTCCCACAGGCAATATCACCAGTGACACAGGCTGCCGGAGTCTCCTCTCATTTCTCTTTAAGAAGATGGCATCTCTCCTTGATGCTGATCCCCACACTGGTAAGAGCAGAACAGAGGAGCACCGCTTAACTTTTCCTTGACAAGAATGGCACTCTGCAGGAGCCAGGGAGGGCAAGGAAGCAAGGCGGTTTTGCTGCTTCAAGGTTGGCCGTGACTCAGACCCCAGTGATCTCCCCAGGCTAAAGTAAAAGTAAGTGGGTGACTGTGGAATTCTTTCTGAGCTAAAACTGTGAGCAATGGATTACAAAGCCATTTCTTCCTACCTTGTGGAAGGAATTATTACATGCAGAGATGCACAGATAGCTACCATTTGGACTTTGGAATGAGAACATCAGAGACTCAGGCAGTATTGGACTCAGCTTAAAAATTGGTTTTGGGGACTGGTGCTGTGGTATGGTAGGCTAAGCTTCCGCCTGAGATGCCAGCATCCCAAATGGATGCCAGTTAGTGTCCTGGCTGCTCCTCTTCTGATCCAGCTCTCTGCTTATGACCTGAGAAGGCAACAGAAGATGGCCCAAGTGCTTGGGCCCCTGTACCCATGGGTGAGACCCAGAAGAAGCTTCTGGCTCCTGGCTTTGGATAGGCCCAGCTCTGGCTATTGCGGCCATTTGTGGAGTAAACCAGCAGATGGAAGACCTTTCTTTATTTCTTCCTCTCTGTCTGTAACTCTACCTCTTAAATAAATTTAAAAAAAAAAGAAAAAGAAAAAGAAAATTGATTTAAATATTCTCTTTGGCAAAAGGAGGCTTTCTTTACCATACTTTTCCTTCTGAATCCTCACTAGCAGAGTTGTTAGTATTCCTGTTTCTACTAACAGTCTGTTTAGGACAATTTAGGCTTTTTGTATCATGTTCCTCAAAGTTTTTTCCAGGCTCCACACATTACTCAGTGCCAAAGCTTCTTTCACATTTTTAGGTATGCATGTTTGTTACAGCAGCATCCCACTTCTAGGTACAGAAAATATGTGCAGATAATAACAAATTTAGTAGCTTGAACAAATTATCGTACTGTTCTGGAGTTCATTGTTTTACCATGAACTTTATGTGACTGAGCTCAAGGTGTTGGTAGAGCTGTGTCATTTACAGCTGACGGAAGCTGCTCCATTTCCTGTTTTATGACTTCATCACTCTACTGTCTGTTTCTGTTATCAGATTTCCTTTCTCTCTGTGCTTCTGTCATCACATTGTCTTCTCTGATGCTGACCTTCTGCCCTCCCCTGCTTTTTTTTTTAAAGACCCCTTGCCAGGGCCCATGTAATCATATGGGTCCACTGAAATAAATGAGAGTGATAGACTTGTCTCAAGATCTATCACTTCATAGTCTGTTTGTCATGTGAGTTAGCATATTTATAGGCTGTAGGGTTTAAATGTGGACATCTTTTAGAGACCATTATCTTTCTACAACATATAGTATGGCTACCCCTTTTTGAGCAGAAATATGAAGAATATAATGTTTCCTAAGTACTCCAATTAATCTTCATTTCAAGTACAGTACTGTCCAATAGAAATTTATTGTAGACTGCATCTTTAAGTTTTGTGAGCTGTATTAAACATGTAAAAAGAAACAGGTGAAGTTAATTTTACATACTTTTACCCAATATACCAAAGAAATTATCATTTCTTTTTTTTAAAGATTTTATTTATTTATTTGAGAGGTAGAGTTACAGACAGTGAGAGGGAGAGGCAGAGAAAAAAGTCCTCCCTCTGTTGGTTCACTCCCCAGATGGCCACAACGGCCAGAGCTGTGCTGATCTGAAGCCAGGAGCCAGGAACCTCCTTCAGGTCTCCCACACAGGTGAGGGGCCCATGAACCCGGGCCATCCTCTACTGCTTTCTCAGGCCATAGCAGACAGCTGGATTGAAAAAGGGGCAGCTGGGACCAGAATTGGCGCTCATATGGGATGGCGATGCTGCAGGTGGAGGATTAACCCACTGCCCCATGGTGCTGGCCCCAGAAATGATCATTTCAACACAAATTATTTTATCAGATATTTAACATTCTTTTACAGAGTCTTCCAAATTAATTTGTATTTATAGTTAAGATGTATCTCAAATTGAATGTTAACTTTTTTCTATAATATTTGATATGTATATCAATTTCATTAAATTGAAAACTGGAAAGCAGATCCACCAAATTTTTCAAGCATTTAATTAACATTTTGGGCTGTATTATTGAGGTAAAATTGAAAAATTAGGTATTTTTGGCATACAAATTCACCTGTGAAACCGTCACCACAGTCAAGATAATGAACATAGCTATCACTCCAAAAAGTTTACTCTTTTGCCCTTCTATACTCCATCTGAAAAACCTCCCCCACCTTCATTCCCAGAAACTACCTATTTTCTGCCATTATATTACATATAAAATACTATTCATATATTATATCACTTATTATAAATTATATATTACTTCACATTTTATAGAATTTTATATACATAAAATCATACAATATGTGTGTTTCTTGCTGGTATCTTTTCCCTCATAATTATTTTGAAAATTTAAAAAAGGATTTATTTATTTATTTTAAAGGCAGAGATATGGGCGGGGGAGAGAGAGAATCGTCATCTGCTGTTTCACTCCCCACATGACCTCAATGGCTGCAGCTGGGTAGAGCCAGGAGCTTCTTCCAGGTCTCCCACGTGGGTGCAGGGGCCCAAGGACTTGGGCCATCATCATCTACTGCTTTCCCAGGCCACAGCAGAGAGATGGATCGGAAGTGGAGCAGCTGGGACTTGGGATAATGGCACTGAAGGCAGAGGTTTAACCTTCTATGCCACAACACTAGCCCCCTATTTTGAAATTTAAATGTACTGTAACATGTAAAGTGCTTTTCCCAAAGGCGGTGTATAGTTGGGTTTTCCCTTTTAATCAGTGAGACAATCTGTCTTTTATATTAAGTCATTTAGATGATTTACATTTAATATGATTGTTGACATGTTTATATATATGTGTGTGTATGTATATACACACTTTTTAAAATTTTAGTTCTCCATCAACATTTAATAATGATTTAGAATATATATACATTGAATAATGATCAACTCAGGATACTTAGGTTATCCATCATCCCAAATACTTATAATTTCTTTGTGATGAGAACACTGAAAAGATTCTCTCCTGAGATATATGATATTTAATGTTTAATTGCTCTCTTTATAATGGAACAGCAGAACATATTCCTCTTATCTGCCTGTAATTTTGTATCTGTTAATCAGTCTTTCCCCATCCCTCACTCTCACTTTCTTTTCTGGCCTCTGATAGCCACTATTTTGCTCTTTACTTTTGTGAGTTGAACTTTTTTAGGTTCTACGTGTGAGTGAAATCACGCAGTATTTGTCTTTCTGTGCCTGGCTTCTTTCAGGTGATCTTCATGTCCTTCCCATGATATTTAAATTTATCTTCTTGCTTTTTGTTTTCTACTTGTCTCATCTATACTTTTTTCTTTTTTTTTCTTTTTTAGTTTACTTTTATTTCTATCTTTTTTTGGATTAATTAATTGAATATATTTTATTTATTTTTTAAAATTATTTAATGAACATAAATTTCCAAAGTACAGCTTATGGATTACAATAACTTCCCCCCCATAACTTCCCTCCCACCCACAACACTCCCCTCTCCCACTACCTCTCCCCTTCCATTCACATCAAGATTAATTTTCAATTATCTTTATATACAGAAGGTCAATTTAGCGTATATTAAGTAAAGATTTCAACAGTTTGCACCCACACAGATACACAAAGTGTAAAATACTATTTGAGTACTAATTATAGCATTAATTCACAATATACAACACACTAAGGACAGAGATCCTACATGAGGAGTAAGAGCACAGTGACTCCTGTTGTTGATTTAACAGAGATCACTTTTCAGTTAAATTTAAACACCTAAGAATAACTGTGTATTAATTACAGAGTTCAACCAATAGTTTTAAGTAGAACATAAAAAATACTAAAAGGGTAAAGTATTAAATTCTTTTTTTGTTTGTTATCTAGTTTTTTTTTTATTTAATAAATGTGAATTTACAAAGTGCAACTTTTGTATTGTTGTGGCTCCCCCCCCCCAACCTCCTCCCTCCCGCGGCCCTCCCCTCTCCCACTCCCTCTCCTATCCCGCCCTTCATTGAGTTTCATTTTCAATTACCTTCATATACTGAAGATCAACATAGTATATACTAAGAAGGATTTCAACAGGCTGCACTCACACAACCGCACAAGGTATAGGGTATTGTTCGACTAGTAGTGTTGTTTTTAAGTTTCATAGTAAAACACATTAAGGACAGAGATCCTACGTGGGGGAGCATGTACCCAGTGACTCCTGTTGTTGATTTAACAAATGGCACTCTTATTTATGACGTCAGCAATCACTGGAGACTCTTGCTATGAGCTCTCTAGGTTATGGAAGCCCCTTGAGTTTAGTCAAGGCCGTATCACAGTGGAGATTCCTTCCTCCCTTCAGAGAAAGGCGCCTCTCTCCCTGATGGCCTGTTCCTTCTGCTGGGGTCTTGTTCACCAGGATCTTTCATTTAGATTGTTTTTTGCCACTGTGCCATGGCTTTCCATGCCTGTGAGACTCTCATGGACCTTTTAGCCAGATCTGAATGTCCCAAGGGTTGATTCTGAGGCAGGAGTGCTGTTTTGGGCGTTTGCCATTCTATGAGTCTGCTGTGTGTCCTGCTTCCCCCGCAGGATCATTCTCTCCCTTTTAATTCTATCCTTCATTATTTGCTTACCCTGGTCTTATTTGTGAAATCTCTTTGACACATACCCTATCTTTTTGATCGGTTGTGTATTTATACTTATCACTTTACCTTGGTAAGATTGAGTTGAAATCCCCTGGCACATTTCTAGTTCCACCATTGGAGGTAAGTCCGAGTGAGCATGTGCCAACCTATATATCTCCTCCCTCTCTTATTCCCACTCCCATATTTAACAGAGATCGCTTTTCTGTTAATTTTAAACGCCTAAGAATGATTGTGCATTGATTACAGGGTTCAACCAGTGGTCTTATGTAGAACGAACATAGCAACAAAAACAACAACAACAAAAATACTAAGAGGAATAAAATAGTAAGTTGTTCCTCAACAGTCTAGACAAGGGCTGATCATGTCATTGTCTCTCATAGTGTCCATTTCACTTCAATGGGTATCATTTTAGATGCTCGTTTAGTTGCCATCGATCAGGGAGAACATATGATATTTGTCCCTTTTGGACTGGCTTATTTCACTCAGCATGATGTTTTTCAGCTTCCTCCATTTTGTTGTAAATGCCTGGATTTCATTGTTTTTTCCTGCTGTATAGTGTTCCATAGAGTACATATCCCATAGTTTCTTTATCCAGTCATCCGTTGATGGACATTTAGGTTGATTCCATGTCTTAGCTATTGTGAATTGAGCTGCAACAAATATTGAGGTGCAAATGGCTCTTTTTTTCTCCCCTTTAATTCCATTTGGGTAAATTCCAAGGAGTGGGATGGCTGGGTCCTGTGGTAGTGCTATATTCAGGTTTCTGAGGACTCTCCAAACTGTCTTCCATAGTGGCTTTACCAGTTTGCATTCCCACCAACAGTGGATTAGTGTCCCTTTTCCCCCCACATCGTCACCAGCATCTGTTGTTGGTAGATTTCTGTATGTAAGCCAATCTAACTGGAGTGAGGTGAAACCTCATTGTGGTTTTGATCTGCATTTCCCTGGTGGCTAGGGATCCTGAGCATTTTTTCATGTGTCTGTTGGCCATTTGGATTTCCTCTTGAAAAATGTCTGTTAAGGTCCTTGGCCCATTTTTTTTTTTATTGGGTTGTTTGTTTTGATTCTGTGGTGTTTTTTGATCATTTTATAGATTCTAGTTGTTAATCCTTTATCTGTTGTGTAGTTTGCGAATAACATTTCCCATTCTGTTGGGTGCCTCTTCACTTTCCTGACTGTTTTCCTTTGCTGTAAAGAAACTCTTCAATTTGAGGTAATCCCATTTGTTTCTTTTATCTTTGATTACCTGTGCCTCTGGGGTCTTCTCCAGGAATTCTTCACCTGTTTCAATATCTTGGAGGGTTTCCCCTGTGCTCTCAATTAGTTTCATGGTGTTGTGGCACATCTCTAGATCTTTGATCCATGTTGAGTGGAATTTTGTATAAGGTGTAAGGTAGGGGTCTTGCTTCATACTTCGCCATGTGGACATCCAGTTTTCCCAGCACCATTTGTTGAAGAGGCTGTCCTTGTTCCAGGGGTTGGTTTTAGGTCCTTTGTCAAATATGAGTTGGTTATAGATGTTTGGATTGATCTCTGGTGTTTCTATTCTGTTCCTTTGGTCTATCCATCTGTTTTTGTACCAGTACCAGGCTGTTTTGATTATAACTGCCCTGTAGTATGTCTTGAATACATTTTAAAAAATTCCATTTTATCTCCATTGTTGGCTCATTAACTGTAACTCATTGTTTTGGTATTTTAGTGATTGAATCAGGGTTTATAGATGACATCTTTAAATTATCACAATCCAGCTTCAAGGGATATTTTGCCACCTTATGTATATTATAGTAATATTTTAATAGAATGCTTTTCTGTTCCTGATCTTTGTACTATTATTGTCATACTTTCTTTTTTACTTATGTTACAAACTCCAGACCACTGTTAGTTAAATTTAATAGGTCCACTATATTTAAAAGTATTTAGATGAGAAAATGTAGCATTTATTTATGTTTATCCAGGAATAGATACTATTTCCTGTGCTTATCATTCCCTGTATAAGTCTGTTCTCCCATCTCATCCTGCCTGAAGGACTTTCTTTATTATTCTGACAGTATAGGTGAACTGGTTTTGTGTTCTTTTAGATTTTGTATGGCTGAAAAAGTTTTTATTTTGAAATATATTTTTGCTGACTATAAAATTCTGGGCTGATAATTTTTTTCTGTTTAAGATGTCTTCTCACTTCCACCACTTCTAACAAGAGATCTGTCATAACTGGTCTTTGTTTCTCTGTAGGTGATTTAACCATTTCCCCTTGTTTTTTACAAAAATCTGTTACTGATTTTGAACAAGTTCAGTATGATGTGCCTTGGTGTACGTTTTGTCATGTTTCTCATCTATAGGATTTACTGAGTTTCATCAACTTTGGGCAAAATTTGGCTGTTACATCTTCAAATATATATTGTTGTATCTTTTCTGTTTCTTCTTTGGAGACTCCTGTTATGTGTAAATTACATTGTTCCATAATATACTGACATTCTCTCTCTTTAAAAATTACTTTCTTTTTTCTCTGTGCATGATTTTTGATCATTTCTACTCTATGCCTTCTAGATCATGAAACTTTTTTTTTGTATTACCTGTCATTGGTACAATAGTTCCCCTTTCCATGGAGAGTAAGTTCCAAGACCCCAGTAGATGCATGAAACCAGAGACAGTACTGAACTCTATGTATATTATGTTTTTTCTAACAACTATCTACCTACTATAAAATTTAATTTACAAATTAGGCACAGTAAGAGTTTAATGACAATAATTCATAATAAAATAGAAAAAAATTAAAAACATGCTACAGTAAATGTAATATGACTGTGATCCCTTTCTGTGAAAATGTCTTAATTCTCCACTGTCCTATAATAATATTTCTGGACTGTAATTGTGAATAACTGAAAGCTTGGGAAGTGCAACTGTAGATAAGGGGGAGACTACTGGATCACTCAGTATATTTAAAAATGTTATGTATTGCAGTTTTGTCTCTATAAGTTGTTTGACCCTGTTAAACATCTCCTGTGACTCTCACTCTTAGAATATCTGGAATACAGTTATAATCATTATGTTAATATTCCTGACTGTAACTTTTTTTTTTTTATTTTTTTACTTTTTGACAGGCAGAGTGGATAGTGAGAGAGAGAGAGAAAGGTCTTCCTTTTGCCCATTGGTTCACCCTCCAATGGCTGCCGCAGCCTGTGCACTGCGGCTGGTGCACCGCGCTGAGCCGATGGCAGGAGCCAGGTGCTTCTCCTGGTCTCCCATGGGGTGCAGGGCCCAAGCACTTGGGCCATCCTCCACTGCACTCCCGGGCCACAGCAGAGAGCTGGCCTGGAAGAGGGGCAACCGGGACAGAATCCGTCGCCCCGACCGGGACTAGAACCCGGTGTGCAAGGTGGAGGATTAGCCTAGTGAGCCACGGCGCTGGCCCCTGACTGTAACTTCTAATAATTGTGTCTGTTCATTTTTGATTGATTAATTTTCTCCTCTTCCTTGCATGTCTGGTAATTTTTTTCTTAAAGATTTATTTATTTTATAAAAGGCAGAGTTATAGAAAGACAGAGGCAGACAGAGTGAGAGAGAGGGAGGGAGGGAGGGAGGGAGGGAGGGAGGGAGAGGGAGAGGGAGAAGAAGAGGGAGAGGGAGAGGGAGAGGGAGAGACAAATCTTCCATCCACTGGTTCACTCCCCAGATGGTTGCAAAGGCTGGAGCTGGGCTGCTCCGAAGCCAGGAGCCAAGAGCCTTGAGACTCCTCTGGGTCTCTCACGTGGGCGCAGTGAGAGACCACTGCCTTCCCAGGCCATAGCAGAGAGCTGGATAAGAATTGGAGCAGCCAGGACTGGAACCGGCACCTATTTGGGATGCCGGCACTGCAGGGGGCAGCTTTACCTGCTGTGCCATAGTACCGGCCCCTACCTGGTAATTTTTTGACTGAATGCCAGTTATTGTGAATTATACCTTTTTGATACTAGATTTTTTTGTATTCTTATAAATGTTCTTGAGCTTTTTTCTAGGACACAATTCAGTTTCTGGGAAAAAAAATTCCATCTTTTAACATCCTTTTGAGGAGTTTTAGATGTGCCAGAGAAGTGCTAGTACTCTAGCAGCTGGAGTGGAGCTGATCATTTCTTGAGCTAAGGCAAATCCAATGCCCACTACCCAGAGCCTCACCAATCACGAGATTCTCCGGTTTGACAGCTGGGCTCAGGCACTGGGCCTGTGTTTGTCTTCTGAGCAGCTCTCAGCCTTTGGGTGGTTTTCTCACATGCATGCCCTGATCAGTGCTAAGCTGAGTACTGATCTTGAGGAAGTCTGCAGTCCCTCTTTGTGCTGCTGTCTCCTCGTATCTCTTCTGTCATGTGAAATCTAGGGTTTGTTTTTTTTCCCCATCTATCCAGATTCTCTTAATTGAGACTTTGAGTTTTGCCTAAGCTCCCCTGTCCTATGCCAGCCTGGAAACTTCCTCAGAACAGCAAGCTGTGGCGATTGTAGAGCTCTTGCCTTTTGTGCCCCATGTTGCAAGGGTTACTGCCTTTCATTGACTGAGGTCCTGTGTCTTGAAAACTGCTGCTTCATCTAATATTCACTTTAAATTGTAAATAAAATAAATTAAAATTATGTATAATTAAAAAATGCATTTCCTTAGCTACACTGGCCGTAGTTCATTTGCTCTGTTGCTGTGTGTGGCTAGGAGTTACCATATTGGACAGTTAAGGCCGAAAGAGGCTTAGAGGATTTACTTCACCACAGTTCATATGAGTAAGCTACAGAACCTTATCTTTTAAGGTTAATGCATGATAGCAGCCAGCAAGCTACTTAAGCTCTCTACCTCAAAGTACTTCCATTTACTCACTGGTAAAATTGAGGTAATAATGGTACCTACTCTGTATGGTTATAGTGGAGATGGGATTAATGAATACTTACAAAGTGCTAGAGCTATACTTGGTGCCTGGTAAGCTCCCAGGAAAGATGAGTACATACATTTTAAAGTACTATGGACTAGCTTTGGACTTTTTCAGGTGTATTATCTACCTTACCAGTTAATGTCAGATTTTAGCCTGAAGAGGTAGAGTTGAATAATAAGAAAAGCAGAAGACTGTGGAGAGGCAGAAGATTAGGGCTCGACAGATTATGTATTAATCTATTTCATCTGTGTTAAAACCATATTAAGATAATACTGCCTCCTTTTATCAGTAAGTAAATGGGAATACTTTGAGGCAGTGTGTAAAGAAGCCAGTGGATATGTCTCTTAATGTCTTCAAATCTTGGTTTCCTTACCTGGAAATAGGAAGAATTAAATATAATTAGATGGCAAGAATTAAATTGAAGTGTGTGAAAAAATACTTTCACAGGTGTAAAAAGCAAGTTTATAATCCTTCTATTCATTTTTGTTTCTTCCCACATCTTACCATCCCATGTCCAACTACAAGTTGATGTGTGTTCAGAAAATGAAAACTTTCAACACTTGCCTATTAACAATATTAATAAACAAGTAGAAAGCTCACTTAGTTGGAAACATTTCTGCAATCCTAACTTCAGAGCCTAATAGGATTTATTTGGGGGCTAGCTGTCTTTGTCATGGCTGTCTTGGTATAGTACAAAGAATCAAATAAGTAAGACTTTTATTCTCTTGTGCCTGAAACAAATTCTATTTTATTTGAGATTGGGGATGGTTGGGAAGAATGAGTGGCTATGTGTAAGACTGGCTTAGATTTTATCTAAGACAAAAAACATCTTATATATCAGCATTACATTTTCAGACATTATTTTGGAATACCTCTTCTTGGCTTTGAATGGGACTCAGAGAAGATCTGAGAGTAGAAAACTATACTTTTCTCTGACAATGTTTTAGTGTTAAGTAGTTGGGAGGATGTGCCCACTGGTGTTTCACTTATAAAAGTGAATTAGAATATGCATGAGTGTATATTCTTTAATGTACTGCTTTGTTTCTGTGCCAGAAAAGTGCTACTTTTCAGGAGGTTTATTTCGAAAGAGTTTCTAAAGAAAAAATGGACAGCATCTTTCAAGTAGCTTGTTTTATGTGACAAGATAGAACAAAAGCTAATGTAGTCTACTTCGAGGGGAGGATTCAGACACTTAGCATCTATTTGCATTCTAGGCTGAGCCACATATAGCAGAAGGCTAAGGGACTAAGGCAAACCTTGAAGCCAGAACAAAGTTATAGTCCAGAAGGGCAAATAAAACATGACCTCAGCTACTCTAATGCAGAGGAGAGGAGAACTGGCTTCTGATTGGTTGTGGATAAAATCCTGAGAATGTTTCTTCTCACTGGATGACGTGGGGAAGGCTCTGCAGTAGAGGTGCCACCTGAACCAGACCTTTTAAATGTGAACAAGAATTACATATGTGGTTTCTATTTCATAAGAGCAGTGCCTGTGTGTAATCATTTTCTCAAAATGGCACTGAAGACTTGAGCTGTAGCTCTTAATGCTTAGAAAATTTGAGTGAGATAGTTACCCAAAGGCTTTGTTTAATGTTGATTTTCCAAATTTCCTACCACTCACTATTGCCCAAGTCTGAATTGTTTTTTCTGTTGATTGGATGCGCCTAGTCACTGATTACCTCTGGGAGCATTTACTAGTCAACCTCACGTTGAGTGGAGTGATTTAGTATAACTTTGCATTTAATCAATTAGTGGAGTGATTCAATTCACAAACCAGTATCTTCCAAATATAGGAATTTCTGTTCTTGCCAAATAAAAGTCAAGCAAGCTACAAGAGTGGAGTGGGTTTTCAAGTCCCTCTCTGGGGCAAATTAAACCTGCGCTGGCTTATTCCGGAAAATCAGTAAATGGATATGTGACTAAATGTATATCATAGAGCAAATATTCCCTAAATATGCTTACTGCTAACATCTGCACTAAAATCTATTCTCTTAGTCGTACTCCTTCCCCCACCAAATAGTACATTCAGGAAAGCAGAGATAGGGGCAGTAGTGAATGCAAAGTGGAAAGAATTCTTTTAGAACCGTTAATTCAATGAGCTTATTCCATATGAACGAATTGACTCTGGGCAAACTGCTATACCTCTTGGAATTTGTTTCCTCTTTTGACACTGAGCAATAATAGTAATGTCTACTATACAAGATTTTTTTAAAGGACTAACTAATATAAATTTATTGTAAACAAGGAAAAGAATGTAAGTTGAGGGTAGAATACTGGTTATTAAATGCTGGGGAGACTAGGGAGAAGGAGAAAGAAATGTTGGTCAGTGGGTACTAGGTTATAGTTAGAGAAGAGAAATAAGCTCTGTTGTTTCATTACATAGTAGGTGGACTACAAACAACAATAATGTATATATTTTTTAAAGTGCTAGAAGAAAGGATATAGAATGTTTCTACCACAAAGAAATGATAAATGTTTGAGGAGATAGGTATGCTTACCCTGATTTGAACATTACACAATGTATACATATATTGAAACATCACATGGTGTCCCATAAATATGTATAGTTTTATGTAACAATCAAAAAATAAAAAGTATTTTTTAGAAAATATTTTTTCTTTTAAATAAATATTTAGCCAGTGCCTATCATGTGCTAGACAGCTTTCAAACTACAAGGGATATAATAATGATGAGATTAAAGGCAATAAACAAATTGTAAGAGTAAAGCATAGTTTAGATAACTTTAACAATTATGTACTTGAATTTGGAAAAATATTGTTTTCTTTCAAGCAGTATATATTTGTAATTAATACTATACTTAATTCCTAATGAAGAAGGATGACATCATCTGAACTGGGCTTTTTGTAGAAAAAGATTGATGTTCAACTACTTACATGTCACTTAATCCTCCCACATGCCTTTCTATCTAAATATTATTTTGTATTCATTAATCAGATAGGAAACAGAGATCCAGATAGTTCTGGTAACTCACCTGTGACCATAGCTGTTCTGTCTGCATCCCACCTCATTGCCATTTTCCCCTACTTGATGAGAGTGGGAATAAATAAATAAGTGTAATGTAATAGGATGGTGCTCTCTTAAGACACCAAAGGACTTTGCCAAAATACTTTGTATTGTGTATTTTAAATCAACCAGAATACATGATTTTCAGCTGGTGAATTCCATTTAATAGAATTTTTATGGTTCTTCCACTTGGAGAGGCCTACTATGTATCTACAGATGAATAATTGATAATCTGTTTGGCTGTTTAAGGAGCACACACACAAGAATCAAAATTTAACCTTGGGGCCACACTTTATAAGTCTGTTTTTTTTAAAGACTTATTTTATTTACTTGAAAGGCAGAGATACAGAGAGGGAGAAGGGGGAGAGATAGAGAGAGAGAAAGAGAGAGAGAGAGAGAGAGAGAGACCTCCTCTCTGCTGATTCACTCCCCAAATGGCTGCAATGGCCTAGGCTAGGCCAGGTTGAAGCCAGGAGCTTCTTCTGGGTCTCCCACATTGGTGGCAAAGGCCTAAGGACGTGTGCCATCTTCCACTGCCCTCCCAAGTGCATCAGCAGGGAGCTGTATCAGAAGCGGAGCAGCCAGAGTTCAAACCAGCACCCACGTGGGTTGCTGACACCTCAGGTGACAGCTTAATCTTCTCTGCCACAGCCCTGGCCCCAGGGCCACACTTTAGTAAGTGTCTACTTAGAATATAGTTCCTGTGGCAATTTGACCAGAGCTTTCTGGAAAGAGCATTGTAGAAGAATTAGATTTGCATTAACTACAGTGTACCTTGATGACTCCCAACTGGGAGTTATTTTTAACATATTGGGGCTAAATTCTTTTCTGTGGGAACACATATCTAAAATTAGAATGTAAATCAGTGGGAAAATATGATTTGATATGCAGATATTTTATTCAAATGCAACTCTTCATGGATGCAGCCAGTGTAAGAAGTGAAGCCAAGATGTAGTGATGAGCTGGACTAGCTCCATCCTCATGCTTACACTCTGTTAAAAACAAGGCACACAAACTGCCTGGCAGAGCAGGCATAGGGCCACACAGCAGGGGATCCAGGCTGTAGCCTTGGGTCTTTGACTGTTGACTCCTGGGTATGTCACTTAACTTCTTGTGACAACAGGTCTTTAGAATCAGGTCGAGAATTTAGACTTTTTAACTTGACAGGAAATTATTTGGCAAACAAAAGAAAAATACAGAGAAGCTCAAAGGATGAAATAATCAACAACCTTGTAGCTTTCCCCCAGAGTCAACAAATATTGACATTTAGTTATATTTGCTCAGAATCTAAGAATTATGAAATAAGTTGAAGTCCCTGGATTCCCCTCCTACTTCATTTCCATTCTCAACCTCTAAAGGCTTCCACTAACACTGTTAAAGAGTATTCAATCTATATGCATGCACATCTGTGTTCTTTTGTGTGTATGTTCATATATTATGTTTACATATTTATTTATTTATTTTTTCACTTTTATTTAAAAAATATAAATTTCCAAAGTACAGTTTATGGATTACAATGGCTCTCCCCCCCCATAACTTCCCTCCCACCCGCAACCCTCCCTCTCCCGCTCCCTCTCCCATTCCATTCATATCAATTCATTTTTGATTCGCTTTATATACAGGAGATCAATTTAGTATATATTAAGTAGAGATTTCAACAGTTTGTACCTACACAGAAACATAAAGTGTAAAATACTGTTTGAGTACTAGTTATAGCATTAACTCACATTGAACAACACATTAAGGACAGAGATCCTACATGAGGAGTAAGTGCACAGTGATTCCTGTTGTTGATTTAACAAATTGACACTCTTGTTTATGGCATCAGTAATCACACTAGGCTCTTTCCATGAGTTGCCAAGGCTATGGAAGCCTTTTGAGTTCACCGACTTTGATCTGATTTAAACAAGGTCACAGTCAAAGTAGAAGTTCTCTCCTCCTTTCAGAGAAAGGTACCTCCTTCTTTGATGACCTGTTCTTTCCACTGGGATCTCACTCACAGAGATCTTTCATTTAGGTTTTTTGTTTTGTTTTTTTTCCCAGAGTGTCTTGGCTTTCCATGCCTGAAATACTCTCATGGGCTCTTCAGCCAGATCCGAATGCCTTAAGGGCTGATTCTGAGGCCAGAGTGCTGTTTAGGACATCTGCCATTCTATGAGTCTGCTGTGTATCCCACTTCCCATGTTGGAGTGTTCTCTCCCTTTTTAATTCTATCAGTTAGTATTAGCAGACACTAGTCTTGTTTATGTGATCTCTTTGACTCTTAGACCTATCGTTATGATCCATGTCCATATACAAAATATATGAGGGTATATGCCTGGTGATTGAATGTATAGCTTTTGGAGCCACACTGCCTAGGTTCAAATCCCAGCTGGAAACCATTATACTTAGTGAAATAAGCCAGTCCCAAAGACAAATACTATACATTCTACTTGATCTGTGGTAACTAAGAGTGCCTAAAAAGGTAATCTATAGAAGTGAAATCAACACTTTGAGATGTGATGATTTTAAACAGCTCTTGTCTCGACTGTTGAGGAGGTTTTTTTTTCTATACTATTTATTGAACTCACTGCAGGGTTAATCTTATGAGTACAAAGTTAGATGAAAGTAGATCTTAGTAAAAAATAAGAATGGGAATAGGAGAGGGAGGAGAAAGAATTGTGGGGGTATGGGCGGGAGGGAGGATAGGGTGGGAAGAATCTCTATGTTACTAAATTTGTATTTATGAAATGAATGGTTCGTATACCTTAAATAAAAGGTTTCTTGGTAAAAAAGAAAAACCATGAAAAACAATAACAAAAACAGAAGCAAGTGATCAACAACACACACACACAAAATCCAAGCTTATAGTTCTTTTGCCTCATTTTTCCCAATTATGATGTGGGCGAGTAAAGCATCTATCTCATAGCATTATTCTGAGGATTATGTTAGTTGATTCATATGATGTATTATATTGAGAATGTAGTAAAAATTCAGTGAGTGTTAGCTGTTGCTTATATAAATAATATAATATAGTATAGGTCTTTCTGAAACTTAGTTCACCCACTATTATTCTTTTGAAGACATTTAGATCTAGTTCATTAGTTTGAACTACTGAATAACACTGGAATCTACTCATCTGTTTCCCTATTCATGGAAACTTGGAGTGTTTCAAAATTTTGCAAATAATACTGTAACATCTTTGTATACACCTACTTGACCATGGTTCTTAAATTCTTTTTTTTTTAAGATTTATTTATTTATTTGAAAGTCAGAGTTACTGAGAGGAGAGGCAGAGAGAGAGAGAGAGATAGAGAGAGAAGAAAGGTCTTCCATCCGATGGTTCACTCCCCAGATGTCTGCAATGGCTGGAGCTGTGCCAATCCAAAGCCAGGAGCTTTTTTTTTTTTCCAGGTCTTCTGCATGGGTGCAGGAGCCCAAGGACTCAGGCCATCTTTTACAGCTTTCCCAGGCCATAGCAGAGAGCTGGATCAGAAGTGGGGCAGCCAGGTCTTAAACCGGTGCGCATATGGGATGCCGGACTTCAGGCCAGGGCGTTAACCCACTGTGCCACAATGCTGGCCCCTCTTAAATTCTTAAGATACATACCTCCCCATAGAGATTTTTAAAGAAAGTGCTTGATTGTTCATCAATTCATTAGTTCAAAATTCTGTACCTAGTCACACCCCAGTGATGGAGACAACACTACATCTTGAGGCAGCAAATAATGATATTTAGCCCTCACTGTTAGAAATAATTTAAAGAAAGAGTAATTTTGGTTTAATGTAGTACCCTTCCATTGGTCCTGCCTAAATCATTCCAATCTTACTGTTGACCTTTTGATTCATTGAACTGTGCAAGGTTTTCCCTGAGCCACAATATTAATCTTTTCTGCTTGACTTTTGCCTGGAAGACCTCCTTGTCTCTGTACTTTCTATATCTGGCTAATTTTGTCATAAATGCCACTTTCTCAGCAAAGGTTTCCCTGACCATGTTAGCTTTGAGGGTCCTCCTTTTATTATCAATCACTACTTCAAGGTGTTTAGTCCTTCAGAATTCTTATCACAAATAAAAGTTACATGTTTTTCTTTTTTTTTTTTTTGATCCACAGCAAATTGTAAAGAATTCTATAATTCTGTTTCGCTTTTCATCCTAAGTCAGTACCCACCCAGTACCACGCCTGGCATTTATAGTTGGCACTCAAAAAAGCTTTGTGTAGCACTTGAGATGCAGAAATGATTTGATGAAGCACTTATTTCCATAGAGAAAATATCTAGATTCCTTTACTATGAAATAGTCTCTCAGAAATTAACAGACAGGTTTTAAGGTCTCCCTCCTTTCCTATGTACTAGGTAAATATTTCTGGTGACTCCAGCCATTTCTGATAGGACATTATTATGAATCCCCCATCATTTTTTTTTTCTCTTTCAAATCCCTGGTCATTTGTCTATATCCCTAAGCATGTTTGATGTATTGAACTGAATGTGATGCTTCCAATACATATTGACTAGGACATAGTAGGGCATCTCCTAAGGAGTTCATGTGTTAGTTTTGCTAGTGCAGCCTTCTCACAGCATTAGTCAAAAATAAATTAATTGTAGACTAAGATCTTGCAGAGGTAGGAAGTTTAGTTGGTTTGTGTTTTTGCTTGTTTCTGCTCAGCTTTGACTTCTCCTTTCTTAATCTCCTGCAGTTGGTTTTTGGGATCTACTTTTATGTCCTTATGTTCATTATCATTAAATTTCCTTACCATCTATAAAAAGAGAGGGTTGGATTACATAACCAGTGTCACCTGGTGCTCTTAAAAATGAAACTGGTTATTGCAGACAAACATCATTTAATAGAATTTTTGTGATGATAGAAATGCCCTATCTCTATACTGTTCGACCCTGTAACTGTAAGCCCTGTGTATACACTGAGTACTTGAAATGTGATGCATGTAACAGAGAATCTGAATTTTAAATATTATTTAATTTAAACTTAAATGTGAGGAGACACTTTTGGCTATGGATGCTATATTGGCAAGTACAGAAAATCATCACAGTTTTAAAAGATGAAATGGTGGTTATAGCATATGGAGAGAACCAACAAACAGGTTGGCCTGTTTAGGATCAGAATTCATTCAGCCACCATTCTTTTATTTATTTAAAAGATTTTTTCTTCCTCCTTTCATTGAGCATCATCTATGTGCAAGGCACAATATTAGGTATTAGAGATACAGGTTTGAAGAGGATACTCATGGCTACTTTTCTGCTTGACTTTTGCCTGGAAGACCTCCTTGTCTCTGTACTTTCTATATCTGGCTAATTTTCTGTCAGTGGTCCTTAGCACTGGTTGCATGTTAAAATCAATTGGAAAAGCTTAGAAAACTCCAATACTGGGGACCTACATCAGAGATTTGATTTAATGGGAGCCCCAGTATTTTGATAGTCTAGTAAAGGCTCTACCAGTGATGCTTATTTGCAGTCACAGTTAAGAATCTCTGGTCTAGGAGGAAGTAGGTTCCCATCTTAATCAATAGTTGGATGGTTTCATGTTTAACGTTCTACTATGAAGGGAAAGTTTTCTGCAGATTCTACAGTACTACACTTGATTCCCTGACATGGCTCAATCATTCCTTCTTAAGAAGGAAAGACTTTAACTGTCTGAAACATGATCACTCATGAAATCAATCAGATCGCCATATTTGTGATATAGTGAGGTCAAATATGCAAACATTTAATAAAATAAGCTTTGTGGTTAATAGACAAAGCACTTGGCGCAGAAAGATAGCCTGAAGACTAGTAATACACTTTCCAGGAGATGGAGCTCTATTGTCTTGGTCAGTCCAGATTCTAGAATTTGAGACTCTAGAACTCAGTCCCAAAGGGATAACAAGAAAGTGGAATCAAATGTTTATGATGCAGAAAGCATATTGACTTGGACCCTCTAAGGAGGAGGGAATTTATGATTCTATCATTTAATCTAGGCTTGGTCTTACTGTGGCTGCTCAAACAACAAAGGCTAATATCTTTGGACACATTCATTATGGGACATGTGGGACTTCTGGAGCAAGCTGACAGGGCATGTTTATGTAGAGCATTGTTGGCTGTTATGACAGCAGGAAAAGAGCACAGCAAAACCTGAGCTGGCCTTTAAAGCTTCTATCTGGTAGTCTGTCGCTTTTGCTCAGAGCAACTTCCACAGCCAAGCAAGGAAGTGGTCTCCCCTGGGAAAAAGCAGCAAATATTTGTGAATGATAATAATAGTTTATTATAGTCTTCTCTTCTCATGACAAATATTTGGTTCAATCTCCTTTAGCTCACAAGGTGCACTCTCTCCATGCCTCTCTAGGGAGATCATCCAAAAATCCTATCTAATCGTGGCAATAGAATCAAAGTCCAGGATCCTGTGATGGGTGTTTATATAAGATATTTATTTGACCCCTTTTTCAGACAAGTTATCTGCTCCCAATACATTCAATGTGCAATGTTTAAACAGGACCAAAAAACAAATACATAATTTTTTTTTTTTTTTTTAGCAGGGGAAGAACAGAAGATACACAATGGTTACTTCTGGAACAATTTTGGGACTCATGAGATAGATGCTACAGGGATCCCTTCCCTTAGGGAATGAGCATGTTTTTTGCTCTCTGGAAGGAGACCTCTGGTCTATTGTTTTCCATACATCTTTGTTTCACATTCTTCAGAGAGTCCTTTCTTTTCCATTATTATTCGTGTACAGCTGAGCAACACTGTCCATCTACTTCTTAACCCATAGAAGGGGTGGGGGGCTTGAGTGTTATTTTGTTTCCTAAATAGTCAGTCTTGTTTAGTGTAAGATAGTGTGGCTCTTCGGCTATAAAATAAGGCTAAATGTGGTCATTTTAGTCATCTATTTAATTCCAGCCACCTTTATGTATCAAAAGTCACATTCACAATGAACTTTATTTATCTTCAATCTGTCAGGATTTTAGGGAAGAGCCAGATTTAGTTTCCTTTCCTTTTGTCCTTTCATTGGCTCTACCTTAGTTTGTTCAGATGTTTTAACAATGGGTTGAGGTATTTGACTCCTTGATTTAATCCTTACCTAAAGGCTGAGTTTAAATTCTCTTATACAAAAACCTTTTTCAAATTTTCTTTTATTGCTAAAAGAAGGAGTTGTCTCTTTCAGTTGTCCAAGTCCTGGAATTTCTGGACTCTATTCCCTTTCATTTCGATTTACAGGATGGCTAGTTTTTTCTGCTCTCATCTTATGTTTGTGAGGGCTTCCATAACAAAGTACTACAGGCCAGGGGCTCAAGCGATAGAAACTTGCTCTCTCTAGTAATAGATGCTGCCGTTCCAAAGCAAGGTGTCAGTGGGTTTGGATCCTTCTGCACTTGGTTCCCTCTGCAGGCTGTGAGGGAGAGGATCTGTTCTGGGCCCTTGTCTTAGCTTGTAGATAGTTATGTTCTTTCTGTGTCTTTTCACATCATTTTCCCTCCAGGTGGATCTCAGTTTTCAAATTTCTCCTTTTTTTATAAGGGCATCAGTCATAGTGGATAATAGCTTACTCTATTTACCTCATAGTTTCTTCATTACCTCTATAAAGACATTATTTCCAAATAAAGTAACATTATGAGGTACTACGGGGTAAGATTCAATGAACAATTTTGGAGGGACAAATTCCAGTGCATGACATTGTTCTTCTCTTTGTCAAATATAGCCACTTGTAATCAAGACACACTAACTACTAATTTTGTTTTTAAAACTCATAAGGTACATTTTTCTCTTCCAATTATTTCAGCTGACAGCTTTACCAAATATTCCATTACTGTAATATAATGAAGTGGGCAGGCATACAGGTTAAAATAGATTAGGTTTGTGAACTGGCATACCACACCTTTGCCCCTGTTGTGACCTCATGCCCCTACCTGGCCACACCTGGGTACCCACCAGCCAATTAACCACTCCCCTTTGGAAGTGGGTTAAAAGTCAGGACACAGTGTGGCCCGGCTGACTCTTCTTCCCTGGCCTCTTGTCAGGAGAGGGCTTGCTGTAGCCCCGCACCTCCAGGGCGCATGGCCTTCTGGCCATGTGCTCTAGGCTTCCTGGCCCAGATACAGGCTTAGATGCTCATCCACGTGGCTGGTTCCTGGTGTTTGGTATGAACCCCTATTCACCTCTCTCTCTTAAATAAAGCTCTCACTCTCCTATGCATCTTTCTCACTAAATAAAAGTTTAAAATGTACCATGCTGCCTCGTTTATCTGTGCCAGTATTTAGAATTCTTCTCTAAATATTAGGCAAGAACCCTCTTGGGCTTATTAATATCGGGGATTTAGTAATAATCCCATGGTGAAATCCTAAGTCACCCCAAATTTCAGTAGCACATGTGGCACCCCGGATAGCATTTCTAGGGAACTTTAAGGGGTCACATTTCAGTATAGATTTTAGGGGGCCTTCTCCGATTTCAATATCAACATTAGCTTAACCTTTAATAATGCAGTTTACTTTCTGTCCACTGCCTTACCTCAGAAGCCAAGGCCAAGAAAAGTGGATGTTGTGGCTAAAAGCAACCCTCAAATTTCAGTGACTGATACTATCAAGGGTGTACTTCTTGCTGGCAACATATGTCCATCATGAAATTACTACCTCTCCACATTTTCCACCTTCTAGAACCTAGTACAATTGCTATCAGGAAACTTAAACCAGTGCTGTGGCAAATTGCGCAAAAGTAAGACAAAGCATCTACTTGCTCATAAAGCTGCTGCTCAGAAGGGATAGGTATCACTTCTGCTCAAATTTCATTGGCCAAAGTAAGACCCAAGGCCAGGCCCTAAGTTAAAGCAGAGAAAAAGAACGGTTCTCCCTAAGGAAGTCTATCCGCATAGACTTTTAAAATAATTTTTAGAAGACATCAAGAAGATAGTGGATAGAGTTTGACAATGAGGGACTAGGTAGGTGGGAGAACTAGAGCAATTGCTAAAAAAAAGCTTTGCATTGGTACTGAGATTTGACCAGAATTAACACCATAAATCTATCCTTTGTCAGAGGCTTAACACGTTAATGTTTCAGGGCTGGAAGATGCTTTAGAAGGGACATAGCTGGTACAAGATTTGTATTTCAGATCTTCAAGTTGCAGCTCTGTCATGTGGTAGCTGTGTGCCTTTTGTTAAGTGATGTGACCTCTCTGCGTATCTGTTTCTCATCGGATAAAGGGGATAGTAGTATCATCTGCCTCACAGGAGTATTTTGCGTATTTCCTCTGCATGTTGTAATTGTGCAGCATTGGGCCAGTTGCCTATGCAGTTGTCCCTCTGTGTACTTGGGAGATTAGTTTCAGGTCCCTTTTCCTCTGTAGATCCCAAAATGTGTGGACGCTCAGGTCCCTTATATAAAATGACATAGTATGTGCTTATAACCTATGCACATTCCCCCATATATTTGAAATCAGCTCTGGATCATTTATAATACCTAACGTAATTTTTTTTTTTGACAGGCAGAGTGGACAGTGAGAGAGAGAGACAGAGAGAAAGGTCTTCCTTTGCCGTTGGTTCACCCTCCAATGGCCGCCGCGGCAGGCGCGCTGCGGCCGGCGCACCGCGCTTGTCCGATGGCAGGAGCCAGGAGCCAGGTGCTTTTCCTGGTCTCCCCATGGGGTGCAGGGTCCAAGCACCTGGGCCATCCTCCACTGCACTCCTGGGCCACAGCAGAGGGCTGGCCTGGAAGAGGGGCAACCGGGACAGAATCCGGTGCCCCGACCGGGACTAGAACCCGGTGTGCCGGCGCCGCAAGGCAGAGGATTAGCCTGTTGAGCCACGGCGCTGGCCAACCTAACGTAATTTTATACTGTATTGTTTAGGGAATGATGACAAGAGAAAAATTTCTGTATTTTTTCAGTACAAATGAATTTTTTCTTGAATTATTTTTGATCTGTATTTGGATCCACAGATACAGAGACCATTAATACAGAGAGCTAACTGTTCTTCAGTTTCCTCATCTGTCACTTAAAAATTATAGTAATGTTTCATAGGGTTGTCACAATAATTTAGTGAATTAAAACAGTTAATCTAATGCTAATGGTAAATAATAAGGGTAATTGTTCTTGTAGTCAGTTGATTCGGTGTGTGGAAAGCTTTTAGCACAGTTCCAGACCCACAGTGCGCACACAATAATTTATGAGATCATCTCTTTTTGCGCAGTTTATTGGAGACTGCAAGTGGACTGTTTTGGAGATGCAGTGACTATATATGGCTTCTATGAAAACATTCTAGGTAGTGAGTAATTGGCTTCCAGGAAACTGTGGACTGCTTAGTAATGAACTCTCTTACATTTGTCCTCCCTGTTTCTTTGCTTTATTTCCCAGATTCTAGCTTCTTAGACTTGCAAAGAGATCTGCAAAGAGAGAGAAACTTATTTTTTGACTCCCAACTCCAGTTGGGACAAATTCCCTCCATGAAGCATCTCCTTACCTAGGCTTGTGGGTTGCATGTGCATGGATGTCATGTGAGTCCAGCGATATCTCCTGCCTACTTTAGAAACCCCAGAGCATGAGATGGAGGTGGGTGGCAGGCTGTGAGGTGAGGAATTGTGCAGGGCATACATGTGGGCAGTATGAGTATCTGGGAGCCATCTCCAAGGTGATATTGCTGGCAGCAGCAGTCTGCCTGCATCACCATGGGAATCATGTAAGCCCGTGTTAGGGTCTTCTCTGTCCCGAAAGCAAAGCAAATGTGTGAATCTGGGGTTTCACATCAACATAATTACCTTTTAAGGCCACTCAGTTTTCTCACTTTACAGGTGAGAAAACTGACATCCAGAGTGGGAAAAGATTTATTTAGGGTGATATAGCTTGTTAGTTGCAGAATAAAAAATAGAATCTGGGTCTTACAAAAAGTTATTTTTAAGTTTTCTGTTTCATTTCCTGTTTTCATTTGGAAATGAAAATGTAGTTGGAAGATAAGAAAATATTTAAGATACTATTAATACTGTAGCATTAATAATAGTAACTGACAATGTTGTGCTTGGCTGAGAGGGGCTTGTTGCATCTCAGAAATTTTAACTTGGAGTCCTTGGAAAAACTTCAGTGAGCTTGTGGATCCTGAAATTGCACACAACCTTTATCTGTATGAACAGTTCTTTGGGGGAAAGAATCCACTCTTGTATTAAGATGTGTGGAGTCCTTCATAATGTTAAGCTCTCCATTGCATTTTATTCTCACAGAAGCCCTGTTTTATAGACAAGAAAGCCAAGAATCATAGGGATTAAGTGGGATCAATACTGAATATGAGCCTCATGGAACTCGAGCTCTGGACTTGAACCATCTTGTCTTGTGGTACTCTCACATATTCAGTAATGGAAAACTGAGGAAAGCAGTGGATGGTTCAACTCCTCTAGCTTTGCTATGTACTATGGAGTGGCTTATGACTCTGTTTCGAACAGAAGAGTTTTGCTGGAGAGGAAAACTCAGTGAGACTGGGTATCATTCAGCTTAAAGAACAATAGTATGAGGAGCAACAACTTTCTGTTGGGTACCTGAACATGCAAAATGAAGATGATAGTGGGCAAAGTCTTTCACACAAAGAGCTTCCTGACTTCCAAGTGTAAGGAGGATTAAATCTCTTAAGCAGTTAGACTTGAATCTATCTTGAATAGTTTTGTCTAAAAATTAGGAGAAGGATGCATAGTTCTCTGAAGGCTTTATATGGTCATAGTTTTTTTTTTTTTTCTCTATGGCTCTAAATGCATTTTATTCCACTGATGTCCAGAGCCCAGCATCCAGTGGAGGGTTAATTATTGTGTTTATGTCTGGATTCTCTGGTATCTTCTGTTACAGCCTTTGAAAGGACATTTGACACATACAACTCTTAACTTTGCTATTCACCTTGAGAAACAGTTCTGCAGATACCTGAAGAGGTCTGTGCCTCCATGAGGCACTTGGGGCTTCAGATATTCTATGAGTATCATCATAACTTGACAAGTTGCAAGGTTTTAATGGGCATAAGGTAGCTTGGAAAAGACTTGTTGAGGGTTTTGTGGCACAAATTGAAACCACATGGGAAGTCATTATATTGGGTTTACTTGGTTGATGGCTGTGGCTAAATGAAAGAGGGGGAGAAAGCAGGAGCCTCTGGATCTCATGACCAAAACAAGCTTCTATCAGTGGAGAACTACAGGTAGCTTAGGTTGGGGGGACATTGTGAGTGTGTACTTAACAGGTGTGCAATGTGTGTGTTTGAGTGCACATTCATGGCTTTGAGAATGTGGGCGTGGGTGTGACTGTGGGGATATATCTGGGTATGGGGCTGTTGAGCCTCTGTGTGTGTAGTAATTAAGACCTAGATTTGAATTCCAGGCCTACTATTTATGAGTTGGATGGGTTAATTTATTTCTTTTGCATATTGAATAAGAATAACCATAATCACTTTATAGAGTTACTCTAAGGATCTGAAAAAAAAAATTCATGAAAAATGCTGAGTACGTGCCTGGCACTATCAAGTGTTTAGTAAGCAGCTATTATCATTGTTGTTTGTGGTGGGAGTAGGTGTGTGTATATGTAAGTGGTTTGGGTGTGCGTATTTTGTCCCCCAGCTGTCTCAATAGATAGTTTTGGATTCAAGAGCTCCACCTCACCATGCCAACTTGCTACTCTGCTCTCTAACCCATCTTTTATTTTTTTATTTAAAGATTTATTTATTTATTTGAAAGTTAGAGTTACACAGAGAGAGAAGGAGAGGCGGGGGTGGGGGGTCTGGTTAACTCCACTGGTTAACTCCCCAATTGGCTACAACGGCTAGAGCTGCGCCAATCCAAAGCCAGGAGCCAGAAGCTTCTTCTGGTTCCCCCACACAGGTGCAGGGGCCCGAGGACTCAGGCCATCTTTTACTGCTTTCCGAGGCCATAGCAGAGCGCTGGACTGGAAGTGGAGCAGGTGGGACATGAACCAGTACCCATATGGGATGCTGGCACTGCAGGTGCAGGTGGCGGCTTTATCTGCTATGCCAGAGCACCTGCCCCTCTAAACCATCTCTTCTAGAAAAGTGCTTCACAGTGAGATGCCTCTGATGTGGTCCTCTGGGATTCACCCTTTCTAGGACTTGCCTGGCTTCCTGCTCAACTTTTTCAGGGCTTTCACACTACCTTGTGCAGCTTTTTCCCACAAGCCATCACTTGCCAAGTTCTTTCCCTGTTTCTTTGGTGGAGACAGAAGCTGTCTTGGAAGTAAGGATGATCTGACCACTTGAAGCCTAGATATTAGTTTGCCCTCTTCTCCTGCACATTCACCTTTGCTTCCTGTGCTTAGTGGATCTGCATGAATGGAAGAGGATTTTTGAGTTCATCCTATGTTAGTTCCATATCAGGTTTCATGGTAGGTATTATCACATTTTCTTTTTTATCTTTTAACATGATGGTCCTTTAGTCTATGCAAACACATAATCACTGATGGTAGCATTTCTAATTCTTAGAACTTTTACTTAAAATGGCACATCTTAGAATGGATGACTTTTTGGATGTCTCTCAGTTCTCATGGCCTTCTATTTCAATGATTTGTCTCTAAAAATTAATTTGGAGCAACTCTGGGGTGGGAGAGACTGGGACTCAGGTCTGAGCAGTGTCAGGTGTACTGGAAGAGTTCTGTGTAAGCTGATTTGGATGAGTGTGTTGACAAGGCTTGGCTCCTCTAATGCCTTTACTACTTGAGTTTTGTTGTTTGATTCTGCATTAATAATTTGGTGTTTTGCTGTAGTTTTGCTGCTGAGGTAATTACCAGAAGAGTCTAGCTGGAAGATAGTATAGGTATGTATGCAAAGATAATGAGCCCCATGGGGCATTGCTGGTGTTTCTGAATGACTCTCAGGTGGGAAGTGCTGTCTGAGGTCTGGGGATTTGGAGGTTATTTGGGGCTGGCAAGACGTGGGAGGGTTTGCAGAAAGAGTGGAAGAATGAGTAGCACTGGACTAGTTGAGAAGTGGAGAACAAAAAGATCACTCCCTACTCTTGTAGGTCTTACTTTGTTGTGAAATTAAACTGAAGCTTTTTTGTTGTTGTTAACTGGGTAAACTTTAATTATTTAAACTTTCTGGATCTCAATGTCTTCATCTGTGCAATAGGAATCACATAAATAAAAAAAATGAAAATTAAGGAGACTGGTACACAGTTGGTGTGAAGTGTTTTGCCTCTCCCTGCTCACCTTTTCCTTTCTCCTTGCCAATTCCCTTTCCCAATCTTCCTTCCACACTTTTCAGGGAACTGTTGGGTATGCATTACACTTCTTGTTTTGAGAAAAGAGCATGTACCTTCTAACTGCAGGTTACAATTTGGCAGTCTCCCTAGGAACTTAGCCTGATTTATTTTCTCTTGGAAGAGCTTGCAAATTCATGTAGATCCAGGTAGTTCATTAGTTGTTGAAAATTAACCCAAATGTGTTTAGGAGGCTCTCCAGTCTGACTGCAAATTCATAGCATGGTCTGAGTACAAGTGGCCCATGTCAGGAGCTCAGTCCAGGAGTAGCAGAACCAGACATAGATAGGAAGCAGAATGAGAGGAGGGGAGAGCGAGAGACAACAAGAGACAAGGACCCTAGGTCCAGGAGGAAGACTTGAAAAGGAATAGGTGAATTCTATACAGAACTTTATTTTTTCCTTTCAAGTTTTTGTTGAGTGCCTCTCATTGTCTAGTTGTTGGAGCTACAACAATTAACAAGAGAATAAATTCTCTCATGAAGCTTCTATAGAATCAGGAAACACAGATAATAAGCACATGAACAAATAAATTATAAGATAATGTTAAATACAAACAAGAACTATTCATTTATCTATTCAATCAATAAGATTTCAAGTGTCTACTATTTACTGTTACTGTTTTAGATAACAGGAACATAGCAAGGAAGCGACAGTCTTTAACCTCATGAATTTCTGAATTCTAATGGAGACACAGTCAATTAGCCAGCAGACAAAAATATAATAAGGCTGAATTACTGATAAGTGCTATGAAGAAAGATAAAGAGAAGTAACAAGGTCCAGGTGACAGGGAGTGTATTTTATACCAAGTGCTTGCAAATGGCCCCAAGTGGGAGTCAATATTAGAGCAGACGCCTGCTTGATGTAATAGAAGAAGCCATAACCTAATCAGGGGGAAGAACATTCTGAGGAAATAGTAAAGTGGTTCCAACCTTGGAGATTTTGAGGTCACCAAAATGTGCAGGGTCAGGATGACTAAAGAGGTGAGGGTAAGAATGAGAGTAGTAGGAGTTAATGGTCAGAAAGGTAAGTAGAAGCTGGATCATACTGGGTCTCGGAGGGTATGGAAATATTTGGACTTTATTTACCTGGAGTGAGAATCAGCTCAACAATTTTGGAGTAGGGGAATGATATACGACTTACATTTTTGAAATGTGATTGGCTGCTTTGCGGAGGCTGGCATGTGGAGGGTCAAGAATGTCACTAGTGAGATCAGGTACTAGGACATTGCAGAAGTTCAGGTGAGATGGTGGCTTTAATTAGGATCATCATGGAGGAGGAGGTGAGAAGTGTTCAGGAGTGGAATGTTCTTTGTAGACCAGGGGATCTGTGATGCATTGGATGTGGGATTTGCAGGGATCTTGTGGAATCAATGCTGCCTTTTTGGTATGCTGTTAGGAAGACTGCGATAGGTACTTCTGTCATTCAGTCCTATTCAGTTCATGTTAGCTTTGAGAAGTCTGTCTGATGTCCACAGGAGACGTGAGGAAGGCACTGCATCCCATAAGCCCAGAGTTAAGTGAAGAGGTAGGACTGGAGGTGTATTTTTGGGTATCATCAGCACAAATGTGGTATTTGAAGCCAAGAAAGTGATGAGATCATTTAGGGCAGCTGCTCTCAAAGTGTGATTTTTTTTTTTTTCATTTTTGGATCAGCAACAGCAGCAGCAGCAGCAGCATCTGGGGACCTGTTAGAAATCCAAATTCTCAGGCTTCTTCCAAGACCAACTGTGTTTTAATGGTGCTCCAGCTACCAAATTGGTAGAAACTCAAGTTAAGAGTTGGAGAGTGAATGTAGCAGAGAGGAGATCCAGACTGACCCCTGGGATTTCCAACAATTAAAATCAAGAAGAGAAAGGCCCAGAAAAGGTAACTGAGAAGAACCAATCTGGAATTTAAGAGAAAAACGTAGAGAGTATTTTGCAATGGACACCAAGTGTTAAAGAGGAAGGCAGTGGACAGTTGGATCAAATGCTGTGGAAGACTGGGGGAGATGAGGACTCTATGACTGGGTCTTAGGGCCCAGGACAAGCAGATTCAGATTCTGACTGGTGAAAAATAGCTCAGAGCTATTTGTGGGTTTATATCTCTTTTACTCTCAGTGGCAGTGTGAAATGTATAAGGAACAGCATCTTGTCCCTAATGGCAGTGGGGCCACAGGAGATATCTACCTTTGTGTCCATGGCAGCAGTTGGACACACACATATAGACATCTGCACACATATTACACACATAGCTGCTTACGTGTCCACATACATACACAAGCGACTGCAAGTATGTCCACATCCATGCACATGCAGCTACACCAAACCAAGCCCCCCAGTTGCTTATATGGGTTTATAGACAATAGTTGCCCAGAGCCAAACTATTATATAACAGACTTGTGGTCAACTTGCCAAGCAGGTGGACTTATCGGTTGCCATAACACTAGTTACCAAACAGAGACAGAGGTATAGGAGCACAGAGATAAGGCAGCAAGGTCAAAAGGTATGGGAACTTGATATCTGCACCTTCCCAAATTCATCTCCTTGACGAGGACCAAAATTGTTCAGTAGATTTGGCAAGATGAGGATCTTAACCTTGGCTAGAACATCTTCAGTGTATGATAGCTTGTTTGGTGCAAACTTAGGAGAAAAAGGGAGTTTAAAAAAGCAGAGATAGCAAGTATACACCACTGTTATGTAAGTGTTTTATGAAGAGGAACAGTGAAAAGGGGCGGAGGGTGGAAGATGGAGGACAGGGAGGTGCTGGAGATACAGGTTCTCCTACATGGTGCCCTTGTCCTGCCCTGGGAGCCTCCAAGAATCCTCTGGTTGAGAAATTGACCGTCAAGACACAGTGTGGCACAGACGTGGATGCCCAAGCTTCCCTCTATTAGGACAAAAGTCAGGCTGTTAGCCCAGCATTGGAGCTGGCCTCTCTCTGGAGTTTAGGATGATCTTTCAGTTCTGGAACCATCTTGACTTTTTTCCTCATCCAGAGAGGACAATGGTTTTACTTGATCCATGGGCTCTTTCCAGCCTGCTCTCCATTTATCATGCTTCAGAGTAGAGCATTAGTTTATTTATAGACTATTCTATATTAATCTCTTTAAAATCACATAGTTCTTTATTTTTACCATACCAGGAGAGGAAAATCCTAAAATGTTTAAGGCAGAGTTAATAATTTCTGAACTCCTTTCTCCTCCTCTACACTCCATTCCTCATGTGTGTATAGACTTTTTTCTTCTTTTTAATTTCATCTTCTTACTTTCACTATTTCTCCTTTTCAGAGGTCATGCAGGCTTTGGAGACTGATCCCTGGTTTGAATCCTGGCTGTCTCCCTTGATATTTTGGCTCTAAAGTTGTTCTCCGTTAAAAAGAGCTAGAACAAGTAAGGAGTTGGTAGGCTCTAAACACAGAGACTAGTTGCCTGGTTTGACTGGTTTGCATGTATACATGCTGTGAAACATTGCACTATACCCCATATAAATACACAAGACTACATGTTAATAAAAATCTAAAACCAAAATAATTTTAAAAATTAAGAGGAACTAGGGCTCCCTAAAAATTTTGGGGATGTGAACATCAGGATGGCCCTGAGTATCTGTGTTCAGAGATATCTGTGATAGAGCTAATAAAGACCAGATGGCAAACTGAAGGGGCTCCCATTGGCCAAAGAGAGGGAATTTATTTATACAAAATTAATAATTATTATAATTTATTGAGATAAATTGCTATTAAAAGTCAATTAATGCATGGTGATTTTGAAAATGAATGCTGACCTAGGCAAGTTCTTTAACTCTTATTCTGCCAGATCTTCTCATTTGTAAAACAAGGGGATAGAAGTAATATCTATCTTGTGGAGTTGTTGTTAATATTAAAGGAATCAGTTTCTGCTGAAAGATTCAGAAGTGATTAGAACATAATGTTTAATAATATCATAGTTAACATTTTTTACATTCCAATATCTACTATTATTATTTCCATTATCATATTAACATTAATGTTATGTCTCTACTACTAACATTATTTTCATTATAATAATCCCATTATATACAACCTCTATTAACAATTTTCTTATTATTTCTATGGAATATCCTATAAGAGTCTCTGATAAGAATGCCAAGTGTGAAAATTCAGAGTGCAGAAAACCTGAAATATTTACTGAAGGCTGCTATTATCTAGGCAATGTTTAATGCTCTGAGTTGGAACCATCAGGAATTACAGTTGGTAGTTGTTGTGAATTTGTTCACTGTTGTTCTTCCATACTAGATATAAGCTCCCTGAATTTTGTACTGCTGCATTCCAGTAATTGGTGTAGTATTGGTTCAACAAAAGAAGCCACAAGAACTATCCAGTGTGAGATAGTATGATATGGATTATAAGACCACACAGATATTCCTGCTGAAGCCTGGGGACAGGGTGTGTTTGTGTGTGTGTATCCATAATCGTGTGTTTGTTTTCCAGGAAAGCATTCCAGAAGAGGATGCTTCAAGCCTTGGCAAGTGGACTGGGGAACTTTTCATCAGGTTGGGAACAGGGAGGAGGTGTTCTGGGAAGAGATACAGTGTCTTATGGAGAGCTGGGCACACAGAAGTGCCCAGTTCTGATGGACTGAATGAATGGGAATGGTGCTGAGATGCTGTCAGGGAGCTGCGTTTGCTGTGGCAGAGCAAGTGCAGATGACGGGAATCACGGATGGTTTTAAGAAGGAGATCTTCAGCTTAGACACAAAATAGAGGGAGAGGGTTGTCCAAGCTTCTGTGGAGCAAAACTCGGGTCACTTTGCTGCTTGTACTCATCTAAGAAAATGTAGTGCCTTCAAAGAGTTTTCCTTTTTTCTTTCATTCTTTGATAAAGTTGAATAATAGAGTTGGACCCAGATTAAATTCCAAGTTGTGCATGATAAGCTTTATGACCTTGCACCATGTCCCCTGTAAGTGGAGGAAATAATGTCTAGGTCTGTGGTAGTGTGAATGGCCAAAAAGGTAATATATGGGGAAGGATTTTTTAAACTTCTGGGTGCTGTGGGTGAAGGGATAGATTTTGCTTGTTCCTTGGTTGTGACAGTGTATTGATTTTTAGCTCCTAAGTGGAGCCAGACTGCTTATAAGAGTGCACTTCCTGAAAGTATGGCTCCCATTGGAGGGGCAAGTCACTGAGGAATTAGAATTGGGGAAAAAGGTGTCAGTAGGGCTCTTTTAGGATGTTACAGCTGTGCTGTGCAATACGAGGATGGCTGCCATAAGCCTTATGTGGCTGTTGAAATATAAATTAACATTAAAATTCAGCTTCTCGGTTGCATTAGCCACATTTCAAGTGCTCACTAGTCACACTGCATTAGCTACTATTTTGGACAACACGGCTGTCATTTTAGTAGTGGACTCAATAGGACAGGGAGCAGGGGTTGAGGACACATCAATCATCAGAGAGCCCTGATGAGATCATGGTGGCTTGGCAGCACCTTCCAAGGCTGGCTGACATTGCCCAGAGAGGCCTGTTGAGAAGAGACTCCCCAGGTAAAGGTGAACTTATGGGCCGTCAGGTCACTGTGTCCTCTGTGCTGCATTTGTGGTTGGGCAGGACACACCTTGCAGGACATACTTATTGGGAGCCAAATGCTCATCATAAATGAATGGCTTGCTGCTGTGCTTTGTAGTTCTTTAAACATTCCCAGCAGACAAAAACCTAGCTGCCTGTCTGCCTGTATTTACATCTTCTGTCAAGGTGGAGAGCAGGAACTCTGGCATGGAAAAAAAAAGTGCTTTGCCATTCCTGTCATTCTCTTGGCAGTGCCTGATCAGAACCTTTGGCAAGTGGGAGTGATGAGGCCCCTTGCTCTGGTGACATGCAGTGTGAGTCGGGTGGCTAGTCATCTGGGTAACTTCCAGATGATAATCCATGTTAATGGATTGTCCTACTTCTCCCCCATCATTCCCTGGGCACCAAGAGAGGAAGTGACCCCTCCTCACTTTCCACAGGGCTCCCAGTGGGAGATGGAATGCAAAAGGACCTTGTAAAATGGCTCAGTAAACTCAAGTAGTCTGGAGGGACCATTTTTAAAGGACTCACAGAGAGAGAACCAAAAAGAGACCATAATCCAGATACACTTCATCCTCAAGCACCACTTTTACATTGGGAGGGAAGATTCAGTGAAACTATTAATTCATTGAACAATTCATCAATGGAGTAACTGCCACTTGCCAGGTACCCTTTTGAGTGCAGGTGCCTAAGCTACATCTCAGCATGAATAATTGATATTGCAATGAGGAAGAAATGGCAGCATTGTATGGATATGGCCTCATGCCAGGACCTTTCCTGGTCCGCTCGGTCTGTATAATAACCCTAGGAGATGTGCACCATTCCTATCCTGTCTTCTACTTTTATAGCCCATTCTACATATAATAGTCCAGTGATATTATTCTTATGTTTAAAAAGCTCCAATGGCTTGCTAATATATGTAAAATAAAAGCAAACTAAAAAAATCTTTCCGTAAAATTCTACCATGTGTTGTTCCTTCTTATCTTATCCACACTTCTACCTATCTTCCTTGCTTGCTTTATCAGATCGATCTTCTGTCTGTTAGGACATACTATACCAGTCAGTGTTTGCTGATAGTAAACTATTCCAAAACTCAAGAGCATACTACTGCAAGCATTGATTCTTTCTTTAACAGGACTGCAAGTTGACTGATAAGCAAATCTTTGCTGATCTCAATTGGGAGGTCCTGCTTCAAGCTGGGAATGCAGTTAGTTGGTTCTTCACGTAGTTTAACCTCAAGTTTACTTCAAGCATGGCCATGCTGGAGCTCAGGATGAAGGGGAGCATCTTCTCAGGGAAGGCTCTTCTCTAGGCAAGGCAGTAACACAATAGCAAACGTATTGCACAGGCACATTTTAAACCTCTGCTCATATTAGATCCACTAACACTGTTATGGGAAAATGGCAGCAGAGAAATTATTGTTGTTATTATTACCTTGGTTCTTTGTCTCATATGGAAGAAGAATTTCCAAGTGGAAGCAGAGAGATTTAAAAAGATTTATTAGAGTCAAAGACCTCCAGCCACAGCAGCATGGAGAGGGGCTTCCAAGAGAGGAAAAAACCCAAAGAACCTTATAGTACTGGGATATTTTAAGTACACTTTTGAAGGGAAAAAAAAACTTGACAATAAGATTGGCATTCAGTTGCCATCAAAAGACCTGATTTACAGTTCTCCATGCTGTCTGGCCTGCTCATGATAAAACAAAAAACCATCCAGAAAGATGGGATAGGTAACTTGTTTTCCCAATAAGCTGTGAGCTCAGGAAGAGCTCCTGTGCTATTTTCATGGTAAATTTGGAGATCTCAAAGGAAGGAGGGCAGCCTGTTTGTTCTTGCTGGAGATAATTTTGAGGGAGGAAGCAAATATTTTACACCCCAAATTTTATTGCAACCACCCTGACTGCCTATTAATCCATCTGACTCCTCACAATACTTAATGTATCATTGCAAAGTCATATGGCCAAATTCAACATCAGGGAACAGTGTAGTATATTCTGTCCAGAGTAGGAAGAGGACCATACGTTGTCTGGATGACAATGTACATCACAACACATTCCAAACTTATTCCTGTTCAGAACCTTTTTCTTTATTGTTCTCGGTCCAGAATTCAGTTCACTTGGATCTTCACAAGCCCTCTTTCCATTATTCAG
The DNA here is from genome assembly GCA_949820135.1 of Sylvilagus floridanus. Taxonomy (NCBI): domain Eukaryota; kingdom Metazoa; phylum Chordata; class Mammalia; order Lagomorpha; family Leporidae; genus Sylvilagus; species Sylvilagus floridanus. The sequence continues at coordinate 81,849,736 of OX463224.1, forward strand.
TTCTTAACTCACATGTTACATGCTCAGAGACATCTTTGAAGATCCTTAGTTATGAATAAAGAAACCTTCCCATTTATGCTCTACCACATTGCCCTATTTTACCTTCCCATCACTCTTTTTAGATACCTGAAACCTCAGTTACTTGTTTTGCTCATGTGTTTATTGTCCATACTTCTCTGCTAGGATGTATAGTTTTGGAGGACAGGATCTTGTCTTGTTCATAGAAATATCCCAGTACCTGGAATAGAATATGTTGTATAATAGATGCTCACTACATGTTTTTTGGTGGACCAGACATCCAATTCCTATATGCTTTAAAGCCTAACTATTGAAAATTATAGACCTCAAACACAGTGGATACAAATATGTATTACCCGATGTGGTAAGATTAGCTGTGTGACCTAATACAATCTATTACTGATAATTATGAATCTTATTAGCATTAATTTATGAGCATTGATAAAAGCAATTAATGCCATAATCAGTGGAAGATGACAATGCTATTCATATGAGTGCATTCTTCTTGAAAATGGTGGCTCCTACAGCAGTCTGTGTACATACATACATTGTAAGAGCTTCAAATGGTACCAAGTATTTGAGTCCTGAATAAACTAGAAGCACACTAATTTTAGTTGACTGTTAAAAAATTATACCAATCTGCTGTTAGTAACTTTTAGCTGTACCCCAAAATAACACTTCCAAATGGGATGCCACTTGTTCAAGCAATAATAAAACGACCTTTACTTTTCAGCTAAGTTTGAGACCCATCAAGAGAACCTGTATGGTCTTAACTGGGAAGTGAATCAGAGTTTAAGAATTACTGTTGTTATGCAAGGGTATAATCTAGATGAAGCCACTGAGGCTCAAAGCAGGGAAATTTCTTGTTCATGAACACATGGGAAGTGATGGCTAAATTATGCACCTGAGTCTGAACTCAAGGTTCCTTCTGCCCAATTTGGATCTCCATGAAAAGCAAAAACATTTTCTTAAGGAAGATTTCTTACCTTTCTTAAGTCTATAACTCAAATTGTTTAAATAATAATGAGACCACAAGGCAGGCAAAGGCAGATGTTGTGCTATTTATGATACAAGGAATTGAGACATTGAGGAGCCAGTGAGTGGCAGAGCCCCACTAGAACCCATGTTTTCTGGGTTACGGAAGACTTCTCTGGTCACTTGGACTGTGGTTGCAAGTAGGGGGCTTCTTTGGCAATGTCGGTTGGTAGAGAAAGAAACACAGGGTCTGTGGGAACTTTGACCTTACTCTTGACAACAGTCTTTGCCTAAAGGTCTTTAGAAGTTATTAGACAAATGCCTAAGCTTTCCAAGAACTTTAAGGTGGCATGGATGTGACTTGGAGTCAGACAATTTTGGGTTCAAATCCTGCTGTTCACCTACTAGGGTAATGGTCTTGGGAAAGTAACTTAGCCACTTGTCCTAGTCAAAATTCTCTGGAGAAAACAAATGATACATAGTGGTTTATCAGGGAAATGGCTCAATCCCATGACAGGCCATCTGAAAGCTAGACACCCTGGGGTGCCAGTAGCCTGACTCCATCAGAATACAAAGGCCTCAGAACCAGGGAAGTAAACGGTGTAACTCAAAGATTTGCCTAAGAACTCAGGGAGCCCCTGTTGTAAGTCCTACAAAGCAGGGAGTTCTGATGTCCAGGGACAGAAGGAAAGTGCATCCTTATTTACAGGTACAGCAAAAATCACCTTGTTCTGTCAGGATTCCCTAGCTGATTGGACAGTGCCTCCTCACATTGGAGGTGGGTCTGTCCCACTCAGTCCACTAAATCACATGCTGATCTTTTCCAGGAACACCCTCTCAGAAACACCCAGAAATAACCCTTTACCAATTCTCTAGGTAAGCCTTGCTGAATTAATTCAAAGTGATACCTAAAATTAACCATTCCAACACCACTTTCAGGAATGCAGTAAGGAATCAAAGTAGGTAGTATACAGTAAGCACTTGAGTAGTGGTCATCAGTATCGAAAGTGGTATTGAACATTGTCTTTTTCTGATTCCATCATGTTGGCAAATGAGATGTTCAGATAAAAGCACGGATTCTGAAATTGTATTTACATGATATATTCTAGACCATTTAGATGTGTGTGTGTGTGGTTTTTTTTTTTTTTTTTTTTTTGACAGGCAGAGTGGACAGTGAGAGAGAGAGACAGAGAGAAAGGTCTTCCTTTGCCGTTGGTTCACCCTCCAATGGCCACTGCGGCTGGTGCACCACGCTGATTCAAAGCAAGGAGCCAGGTGCTTATCCTAGTCTCCCATGGGGTACAGGGCCCAAGTACTTGGGCCATCTTCCGCTGCCTTCCCAGGCCACAGCAGAGAGCTGGCCTGGAAGAGGGGCAACCGGGACAGAATCTGTTGCCACGACTGGGACTAGAACCCGGGGTGCTGGCGCCGCAGGCAGAGGATTAGCCTATTGAGCCATGGCGCTGGCCATAAATGTGTTTTCTTGGCCTGCTCCCTAATTTTTACATAGTTTATTTCTCTTTGCAGTTTGGAAATCCAGAATATGTAGCTTCCAGGGTTATTGTTTCTGAGTCTATATCATCATACTCTGAAGACTAGAAATAACCTTTGAAAGACTTTTGGACTATTCCCATGACCAAAGTCAACACCGTGCTCACACCATTTCAGGGTGAAACAAAAAACAAAAATCTCTCACGTTTTTTGCTTTCTAAAGGAGAAGTCTCCAGTGGTGAATCTTCAATGAGCTTCTTGCTGGTCTGCTCCCCCTTGACTCTGAGTATGTCTTGTTCACAATTACATGCCTGACTTCCTTCTTATAGAACACCTGGCACATATAATACTAATTTTCTGGAACAGTTGTGTATTGTTTTAAAGTTATGGGTAGTCTGGTCAGGAGGGAAATTGAATAGTGAGAAATTTTAAGTAGTCTGCGTGGGCGATGAACCTGTCTTGAAGTTCTGAATATAAAAGTTGTCATTATGTGATCATGCATGTTTGGGAATATTTCCTAAGGTGTTTTATTAGTAGAAATGGAATGTGCTGAGTATTGAGAAATAAGCATATAAATGCAATTTCTTCATCAGGAAGACTATCTTAGTCAGCAAGATACTAGGTAGGCTAGAGATGATAGGGATGATGAAAAGGAGGAACTGTTTGGTTTGGCATCATTTCATTCAAAAGAGAAAAGGAACTTGGAAGGCACTTAGGCAGAAGATAATGCCTGAGGTCATGTGCTCATGTGCAGCTAACAGTGATCTTGATATTAGAGGAAAACCCAAGTCTCACAAGCTTCAGAGCTTCTTCAGTCTGGCAGTGGTGTATGGTTTCTCTTGCTAGTGTAGATGATCCTCAGTGTCACACATCTATGTGCTCTCACCTGTTCTGTTTGTCAGCATCATTTCATAGTAGAAAGTCTGGCCTGGAAGTCAGGGGAATTTGTATCGTAGTGGCTATTTATTCAAATTGCTAAATTCCCAGTTGTTTTCACACTTGCATAGCCAAAGAGGCTTCTGGTTGTGCTAAGAATTAATCCTTTAGGGCTGGTGCTGTGGCATAGTGGGCAAGGCCACTGTTTGCAGTGCCAGCATCCCATATGGGCACAGTTTGAGTTCCAGCTGCTCCACTTCCAATCCACTTCCCTGCTAATGCACCTGGGAAAGCAGCAGAGGATGGCCCAAGTGCTTGGAGCCCTGTACCCATGTGGGAGACCCTGAAGAAGCTCCTGGCTTCAGATCAGCCCAGGCCTAACTGCTGGGGCCATCTGGGGAGTAAATGAGTGGATCGAAGATCTCTCTCTCTCTCTCTCTCTCTCTCTCTCTTCATCTCTCTCTTTCTTCTCTCCCTCTCTACTTTTCAAACAAACAGATAAATATATTTTTTTAAGAATTAATCCTTCAACATATCAGTCAGTCCAGATATAAAAGTTTCTATGGCCAGAGAGTTTGTTTTCCTTTCCTATCTGCAATGGAGTTGGAAAATCCAGTATGAAAACCATTTTCTCAATGACTTCCTATTGTGCATGGGTTGAAGTCACAATTCTAGAGGATCTGTGTGGTAGGGCCCTTGTCCCTGAGCCCAACAGTGATTATCGCTTACCTCTTTGCTCCCTGTACTCTAATGGCATTGACGTTCTTTCAGTTATTGAATGCCTCACATTTGCTTTTGCCTTTTGGATAAATTTTAGATATTTTGCTTGCCAACACTCAAGTAGTTTAAACAATATGATTTATTCTATATCTCATATAACAAAAAGCCCTGAAAGACAGAAGCTGCAATTTGGTAAATTTAGTAGCTCAGTGACATTAAAGCTTTTCTTGTCATTTAGCACATTGGCTTTGTTATGCTCATCCATGAAAAATTGTTGCCATATATCGTGGGCAAAAATTTCAATTTTTGATTAAGCAGCAGCAGATGACTCCTCAATATATATTCTTTTCTTTAATGGTTAGTTTTTAATGTCTTTAAAAAATCTTTGCCTACTCTAAAGTCATGAAGAAACTTTATCTTCTATAAATTCACAGTTAAAGCTTTTATGTTTAGCCTATGATGTGTCTTGAATTAATTTTTGTGTGTGGTATGAGATAAAGGTTGAGGTTCAGTTTTAAAAACACAGATCTCCAAATGTTCATATCAACCATATGTTGAGAGGATTTTGTTTATCCTATTTCACTGACTTGGTGACTTTGAAAAAAATTATTTGTGTATATGTGAGGCTATTTTGTACTCTTCATGCTGTTCCACTTACCTTATTGTTTTATTTTTGTGCAATTACCACATTCATTTGATTACTCCAGTTTTATGGTAAGTCCCGAAACCAAGAGGTATAAGAATTCCAATTTTTGGAGCTGGTGCTGTGGCTCACTTGGTTAATCCCCTCCCTGTGGCGCCGGCATCCCATATGGGCACCAGGTTCTAGTCCTGGTTACTCTTCTTCCAGTCTAGTTCTGCTGTGGCCTGGAGGGCAGTGTAGGATGGCCCAAGTGCTTGGGCGCCTGCACCCTCATGGGAGACCAGGAAGAAGCACCTGGCTCCTGGCTTCAGATCAGCGTAGCTCCAGCTGTAGTGGCCATTTGGGGGGTGAACCAATGGAAGGAAGACCTTTCTCTCTGTCTCTCTCTCACTATCTAACTCTATCTGTTAAATAGAGAGAGAGAGAGAGAGAGAGAGAGAAGAGATGTTAGTGAGTATAGAGTTAAAAAAAAAAGAATTCCAACTTTTAAAAAATTACATGATTGGTTTTAAAAACTGTCTTTTATAAAAGATGTTTATTTTAATTTTAAATTTTTAACAGATTCAATATAGTTCATAGATAAATTTTAAGACTATAATGATATTCATTTCTTCCCTACTCGCCCTTAAGTTTACAATTTAGAATCAGTTGTCAATTTCCTCAAAAAAACTTTTCTGGTATTTTGATTTTGATTGTGTTAGATTTGTGTAACAATTTAGGATAATGTGTATCTTAAAAATATCTTTCTACAACTCAATTCATGAACATTGTATATCTCTCCATCAATTTGGCTTTTATTTTTTATTTATTTATTTTTTAAAAGATTTATCTATTTATTTGAGAGGCAGAGTTACAGACAGGGAGAAAGAGAGATATTCCATTTGCTGGCCCACTCCCCAAATGGCCACAAAGCCAAGGCTGGGCCTGGATGCAACCAGGAACCAGGAGCTTCATCTGGGTCTCCCACTTGGGTACAGGGACCCAAGTACTTGCATCATATTCTGCTGCTTTCCCAGGTATATTAATAGGGAGCTGGATTGGAAATGGAACATCCAGGACTTAACTGGTGCCTATATGGGAAACCGGCACCGGAAGCAGTGGCTTAACTCATGTTAAATATGCCATTATGCCAGCCTCTAGTCTTTTATTTTTTATTTTTTTTTATTTTTGACAGGCAGAGTGGACAGTGAAAGAGAGAGAGAGATGAGGCTATCCTTTTGCCGTTGGTTCACCCTCCAATGGCCGCCGCGGCCTGTGCACTGCAGCTGGCGCATCATTCTGATCTGAAGCCAGGAGCCAGGTGCTTCTCCTGGTCTCCAAATGTGGGTTCAGGGCCCAAGCACTTGGGCCATCCTCCACTGCATTCCCTGGCCATAGCAGAGAGCTGGCCTGGAAGAGGGGCAACCGGGACAGAATCCGGCGCCCCGACAGGGACTAGAACCCGGTGTGCCGGCGCCACAAGGCGGAGGATTAGCCTATTGAGCCACGGTGCTGGCCCAGTCTTTTATTTTTAAAGAATTTCTTAGCAGGAGAACTATTGTATATATTTCAATAAATTTATTCTTTCACCTTTTTTAATGCTAATTTGAAAGTATTACATTTAATTTTTATTAATTTTGTTGTTATTTTATAGAGTTGCAGTGAACTTTTACATATTGAACATTTATCTTGAGTCCTTGACAAATCCATTTATTTATCATGGTAGGTTATTTTTCTTTTGCAGGTTCAAAAAGATATTTTAAAACTTAGAAGTATGTCATCTATGAATAATGGAAGTTTTACTTATTTTCTTCTATTTATTCATCTCAATTTTTTTTTTCTGCCTTATTGCTTAATCGAAGTAATGCTGAATGGGTTGTTCCAGTCTTCATGGGGAAGCATTCAATGTGTCACCATTAGGTATGATGCAACCTGTAAACTTTTTTTTTTTGAGATTGTTATATCAGAATGAGGAAGTTGTCATCTGTTCCTAGTTTTCTGAGACTTTTTTAATCATTATGAATAGTGAATTTTGTCAAGTGCTCTTTTCGCATCTGCTAAGACGATCTGGTGTCAACTCTAGTTTCAGTGGGCTTTGGGAACAGCCATTTCAGCAGCAGGAACTGTGGGAGGGAAGAATTTCTGTAAACATCCTTTGTAAAGGTGGCAAGAAAAACTAACTTTTCTTTGAGACTTTTCTCTGCTAAATAAAGTTATAACTGGTGAAGCCACACAATTTTTTCTCACCAAAATTATTGTCATTAAAGCAAAAAATTTTAGAGATATGTTCTGTGAATGAGAAATGCCGAGTTTTGTCATTAACTGTGTCTGAGAGAAGTAGAATAAAAATGCAGGAATGTGCACAATATTTGAAATAGAAGGCATTAGATTAGCAGATGGCACTTGTATGATTCAATTTTTCCCCTCCATGAGAATGAACTTAATACAGAGAAATGTGGAGCAAATAGGAGGGGAAAATTAAAGTGCAACTTGGTTGTAATTTGTAAAGAGAACTTGTAAGAGCTTTACACAAGTTCCAGACGAATCTCTTCTATTGAAATAGGGCAAACTATATTTTGATTGTCAACTTCTGCCTATAATCCTAGGAAATTCAAGGAGAGTGAATGAATGAGGTACTAAGGGCTTGATAAATATTCTTTATTATTTTTATGGAGGAACTGTGTATTCCCAAATGCATACCATAGCCTAGTGATCTTAATCTCTTAGCAAAATTCTGCATAAAAAAAAAAAAAAAAACAGATGGGGGCATCAGAAGAGGACTCCCTTGGAGTTAGTTCAAGAAGATACTCAAATGTCATCTTTGTCTCATGGCTTCTTGGACCCTGGAACATTGAATCAATTCAGTATGTTCTTTGTGTTCCAACATTTGTCATACTTGACTTTGGCTCTGGCCATACATCTTCAGGTATTTTATGTCCTTGGATGTCTGTCTCCCCCACTGGACTACTCTTCAAAGGTCAAGTACAAGTCTATTTTCTGTTGTATCTGTGAGCTTAATGTAGTGCCTGGAACTGTGAAGGTGCACAATAAATGTTTGTGTGATAAAGGAAATGACAGGAATTGCCAAATGTATATTTTAACAAGAACATTATATGTCAGATTTTTTTTTTTTACTTGCAGTAGATGAAAACGCATCTCAAAATGACTTAAATAAAAAGGAGAAATGTTAAGTGGCTCATGTAACCAAAGTTAGAAGTGGCTTGAATTCTGAATTAAGTTGTTCCAGTGACATCATCATGGCTTAACTTTATCTCCATCTCTTCAGACTGCTTTCTTTTAGACTGGCTGTATATTGGCAGGTTGTCTCCCTGTGAGCAAAGTAATGCCTCGGACCCCAGGGTTATATCATATTCTCTTGTGAACCCTAACAAAAGTATGTCTCATCACCCCCCCCTTTTTTTTTTTTTTATAAATCTTTAGGTCAACTTCTCCTAGAATTTTGGGTATCATGACTTGTTAAAGTTGTGAAAAAAATCTAAGAAATGATACAGCCATCTCTAACTTTTTGTTTTTGCCAAATAAAGGTGTAAATATATTAACTGCCATTTCTTCATTTTACCAACATTTTATTAAGCAAGATAGTTTAAAATCAAAAAAAGAAGAAAGATATGATGTCACATGAAAAGACAGCCCTTCCTAAGAAAGGATAATTGGTTGACTTATAGTGACATTAAAATGCAATAGTGTAATGTCACAAACAATTGTGACATAAAAATCCAATTTTAAAAATTAAATGAATCTAATTTCTGCAATTTTCTCTCTGTAGATTTATCACTTTGTAGATTTATATTTGACAGTGCATCATGACATGGAGCCTTAATGTCTCTCTGTGGACTTGATTGGTTTTTGGATTTAGTGGAAAGTTCAGGTTCATATAGCTCTGCTGACGAAAACTGAATAACAGCACTCTTGATGCTATTTCCCAATTCAGATATTTTGCATTATACCAAGAGTAGTTTAGAGACAGCTCCCCTACCCTAAGCCATATGTGTATGAACATCTCTGGCCTGACATACATCAGCCAATTCTATTTCCTTCTTTTGTCCACAGAGCAGGGGAGAGGCTGGCAGTGAGCTGTGTAGGAAGAATGATAGAGAGCCTGGTCACCTAGATGGCTGCTCTTACCTCAGAAGCTCAGGGAGGACCACAGATCATCTTTTTTTTTAAGTGTATTTTTAAAAAAAAAACACATAAAATTGTGCATACTTATGGGGTAGCATTGACGTTCTAATACATAGTATACATTGTGTGACATTCAAACTTGAGAAAGCCTGTCTCCTCAAATATTTGCCATTTCTTTGTGGTGAACATATTCCAAATCCTTTTTTCTAGGTTCTTTTGGAAATAGTTAGTACCTTCTCATTGTCTTTAGTTACCCTCCCGTGCAATAGGACACCAGACCGTTTCTTCTGTCTCAATGTCCTTTGGTATCCATTGAGCACCTTTTCTCCAGCCCTCCCTCTTCTACTATCCTCAGCCCCAGGTAATACTGTTCTGCTCTCAACAGTTATGGGAACAATGTTTTAAATTCCACGTGTGAGTGATCATGCATTACTTGTCTTTCTGTGCTTGACTTATTTCATGCAATGTAATGACCAGCAGTTCTATTCATGTTGCCACAGATAGTAGGTTCTTATCCTTTTTTAATGCTGAATGGTATTTCACTATGTGTATTTATCATATTGTTTTATCCATTCATCCATTTATGAACACCACATTTTCTTTTCTTTCTTTTTTTTTTTGACAGGCAGAGTGGACAGTGAGAGAGAGAGACAGAGAGAAAGGTCTTCCTTTGCCGTTGGTTCACCCTCCAATGGCTGCCGCGGACGGTGCGCTGTGGCCGGCGCACCGCGCTGATCCAATGGCAGGAGCCAGGTGCTAGGTGCTTTTTCCTGGTCTCCCATGGGGTGCAGGGTCCAAGCACTTGGGCCATCCTCCACTGCACTCCTGGGCCACAGCAGAGGGCTGGCTTGGAAGAGGGGCAACCAGGACAGAATCCGGCGCCCCAACCGGGACTAGAACCCGGTGTGCCGGCGCCACAAGGCGGAGGATTAGCCTGTTGAGCCACGGCGCCGGCCTGAACACCACATTTTCATCAGTTGCTTCTATTTATTAGCTATCGTGAATAGTGCTGCAGTAAACGTGGGAGTGCAGATGTCTTAACATACTGATTTCATTTTCTTTGGATATATGCTAGTGGGATTGCTGAATCATGTGGCTGTTCTATTTTTAATGATTTAAGGAAACTCCATACCATTTTCTGTAGTGGCTATTCTAATTTACATTCCCAAAATGGTGTTTAAGGGACAAACCCAGAGCATCTTGCTGGAAGCAAACTGGAAACCACCCCCATACAGCCTGAAAACTCATTGTAGTCCCCTATTTGGAAACTGCAGCTGGAAGTGGTGAAGAGCTAGAGGAATATAGCTCCTTCACTGAATGTTAGAATTGAGCCTCTCAGATCCCTCACCAATCAGCTCCCCACAGAGATATCAATTTGAACAGCTTTTCACACACAAAGCTATATGTACAGGAGTTAGGGAAGCCCAGTGAGAGATCACATTGCTTGATTTTAGTATATTAACAAAAAGACACACTAAAGAAGGCAGGATGAAAAGAACCACCCAGGTTACCCCTTCCTCAACTCCAAGGAGCACAGCGTGGAGAAAGGTGCTTCCCACTTGCAAAAGGGAGAGAGAATTAAGTCTGGGCTTTAGTACCAGAATGGTACCAGCTCTGTCATGTGAAACCTACTATCAGCATAGTAGCCCTTCCCCTTGCGTCCGTCCCCAGGCCAGTTACTGTGGACTGAGCCTCTGAAACTGGATTAGGCAGGTGGCTGAGGGCCTGTCTCTAGCACTTTCCTTCCCATCCCACCCACTTCAGGCAGTACATTATGGAGAAGTACCCCACCCACTAGGGAGTGGGCCAGGAAAGTGAGGTAGGACTAGAAGCTGTGGAGCAAGGAGGTGCACAATGCCCTTTTAAAGAAGGGAAGGAAGCACATTTCAACTGACCGTCCATCAACCTCGAATGAAGAGGGATTTCTTTTGGCAGGAAAATGGTTAGGAGGCCCCTGACACTCTCCATTCAGGCCACAGACACCTGAGGCATTTGCTGTGGAAGAACCTTGGGGCCCTCATGGGCCTTGAACCCAGTTTAAGAAGTTACTTGGTTACCACACTAAAGCATTTGCCCAGAGAAAGAGCCCAGCCCACATTTTACTCACCCCTCCCAGGCTCTTGCTACCTGAAGATAACTTGAGGCTACCTAGCTGGGTCCTGTGAAGCAGCAGCTCCTCGGACCAGCCTTGTGAGCCAACCAGGAGGCCCATTCTCCTTCCCATAGCCCTGGGAAAAACTGGGGTGGTGCACTTTGAGCAGCCAGCATTGTCATCCCACAGGATTCAGCATGATGTTGTACTATATAGAATGTTGTCTGAAGAATCCCAGCTCCTTAGTATGACAAATCCATCTTTCTCTCTTCATCTCCTGTTGTATTACTTTCCTAATTCTAAACTCTGTTTATCCTACAGCTGATACTTGAGCATACATTGCATTTTTAAAAAAAGATTTATTTATTTTGAAAGTCAGTGTTAGAGAGGGAGACACACACACACACACACACACACACACTCACAGAGAGAGAAGGAGAGAGATTTTCCACCTACTGGTTCACTCCCCAGATTGCCACAACAGCCAACTGTGGTCCAGGCTGAAGCCAGGACCTCCATCTGGGTTTCCCATGTGGATGTCAGGGACCCAAACACTTGGGCCATCCTCTGCTACTTTCTCCTGGGCGTTAGCAGAGAACTAGATGGGAAGTGAATCAGCCAGAATATGAACCAGCCCCCATATGGGATGATGACATTGAGGTGGCAGCTTTACTCACTGTGCCATAATGCTGATCCTACATTGTACTTTTATGATATGATATCCATGTCTGCTGTATGTCTTGTCATCTAGAGACATCCTTGTCTCTGTTTCAGCCTCTGTCACTTTCTTTATATGTACAATGTCTCCTTGACTTACCCTAGATGATCTCAGTTAGAAGGAAATGTGTTTGTTCTCTTGGAGGACGCAGCGTACGTATATCTTAAAATTCTACTTACCCATCTTTACCTTGTTTGGTGGTTTGTTCTTCTGTCTATCATCTCTGTCAGGTTGTAAGCTTCCTGAGGAGAGGAACTCTATCTGTTCATAATTGGTTTTCCAAGGGCCCTGAACATTGGATAACCTACACCATATCTGTTACTCAATGACCTCAAGAGGTGTTAAATTTGTTCTGTGGAGGAAAGGGCAAAATAGGACCAAAGGCTGACAAAAGACTCAATTTTTTTAATTTATTTTTTATTTGTTTGACAGGCAGAGTGGACAGTGAGAGAGAGAGACAGAGAGAAAGGTCTTCCTTTGCCGTTGGTTCACCCTCCAATGGCTGCCACAGACAGCGCGCTGCGGCCGGCGCACCACGCTCATCCGATGGCAGGAGCCAGGTGCTAGGTGCTTTTTCCTGGTCTCCCGTGAGGTGCAGGGCCCAAGCACTTGGGCCATCCCCCACTGCACTCCTGGGCCACAGCAGAGGGCTGGCCTGGAAGAGGGGCAACCGGGACAGAATCCGGCGCCTCGACCAGGACTAGAACCCGGTGTGCCGGCGCCGCAAGGTGGAGGATTAGCCTGTTGAGCCACGGCGCCGGCCAAAAGTCTCAATTTTGACTTAATCTAATTGAATTTGAGCAGATCAACAATGAAGGGGATTCATTTCTGCCAGTGTTAAAACCAGAGCCAGCAAGACCATCTCTTGGAGTTTTGTTAAAGGGGATTTGTGAATTAGTGGAAGCCTCAGTTTCTCAATCTTAGCACTACTCACATTTGGAGTTGAGTAAGTCTTTGTGCATTCTATGATGTTAGCATCCTTGGCCTCTACCCACTAGATGCCAGTAGTATCCTTAAGTTGTGGTAACCAAAAGTGTCTCCAGACATTACCAAATGTTCTCTGGGTACAAAATTTTTCCAGTTGAAGTTGACTGTTTCAAGAACATTTCTATAACTGAGAATCTATGGTATTGTATTATTTTATTTTCTATGTAACCAGTACCTCAAAATCAGTGGAAATGCTATAGGTTGGGTAAGTTGGGAGAATGAAGGAAAAAGATGAAAACAACTGATATTATTGAAGTTACCATGTGCCACAGCAATCTGTGAGGTGGGGAACCTTTCCTCTTGTTTTATAGATGAGGAATTTGAGCCTCAAAAGCTTATGCAGCTGCCAAGTATCATAGTTGGGTCTCAAATGAGGGCCTTCCTGTCTTCTTCTAGTTTCTTCTTCTTCCTCTTGCCTGAATATGTCTTTCCTTTTTTTTTTTTTAATTAGGAAGAGTTAGACAGTGAGAGAGAGACAGACAGAAAGGTCTTCCCTCTGCTGACTCACCCTGCAAAAGGCCACCATGGCCAGAGCTATGCAGATCCAAAGCCAGGAGCCAGGCAGGCACCTCCTCCTGGCCTCCCATGTGGGTGCAGGGGCCCAAGCACTTGGGTCATCCTCCACTGCCCTCCTGGGCCAATGCAGAGAGTTGGAGTGGAAGAGGAGCAACCAGGACTAGAACCCAGCACCTGTATGGGATGCTGGCGCTTCAGGCAGAGGATTAACCAAGTGAGCCATGGTACCAGCCCTCTCCTTTTCTTTAAACTCAACTCTTAGGGGGCGGAGCCAAGATGGCAGAATAGTGAAGTGCACTGATAGCCTGGGAAAAGATAGTTTAATAAAAGTGGAGTTACTGTAGTCTCAGGAAAAGGATCAGGAAAAAATTGCAGAGGAAATTCTTCCGGATCTAGTGGATGTGACACAGAGGACCTATGGGGAGAGCAAGGACGCCCGTGGCGCGGAAGCTGAGGTGCGGAAGCCAAGGCACAGAGTCTGCGTGCCAGCGCTGGAAGGGGAGGTGAGACAAAAACCTTGGTAACCCGAGTCATTGGCGGGGAAAGACAGAAAGAGCCTAGAGGGAACGAGGCTTGAAGCCCCGCTGGGGAAAGTTCACTAGGCTGACTGGAGGAGAGAAAAAAAAAACACGAATAATTAAGGGGAACTGGCAGGGACACTAGCTTCTCTCTCCATTCACCTTACAAAGCCGAGCAAGACAAAGAGCAGGTGCCATTTTGGACATATGTAAAGCGGCGCCTGCCATCAGCCAAGCAGCCTGACTCTGGTGGGGAGAAATAACTGGAGGTTAGAACCTAGTGAAAATGTGGAGCTAACGAACTGAGACTGTGAAAATCTAAGGGTGGGCGAGAGAACTCACGGAGTACACAAACTGGGTAACCTTGGCAACCCGGTGAGAGACTGCAGAGGAATTTGAGATCACACTGATTGCTGCATAGACCCTTTGTGTGGTCCTTGGGGTAGAGCAGACTAATACCCACAGGGGCCAGATTTCATACATCAACTACCCTCAGTTCCACTCAGCTGTGTGGAATTACTTCCCTTCTAAGTCAAAGAGAGAGAGAGAGAGAATAACCTGGGTGAGTCACCTTTGGCACATCCTTAACCCTGAAGAACCAAACAGAGCTCTCTGGCCACACCCATCACAGCCTCTAAGGATCCATCAAAAGCAGACAGTCCATTTAATCCTGAGTCATAGTGTAACGAGAAAAAACACCACAGCGAAGAAACCAAAGAATATCTCCACAATGCCAAACAACAAACGCAGACACTGAGGCAACAAGAACAAGGAAGAAACGATGATGCCCCAAATGAAAAGACACCCAAGTTCAAGATTATGAAGATGATGAGATAGAAGAAATGCAAGAAGTGGATCTCAAAAAATTGATAAGAACATTAAGAAGTTCTCAAAAACAAATTCTTGAACTACAGAAATCCTTACTGGACAGAATAGAAAATCTTTCTCACAAAAATGAAATATTAAGGAGGAATCAAAATGAAATGAAGCAAGTAGTAGAACATGAAACTGTGATAGTGATGAGAAATCATAATGAAATGAAGAATTCAATAGATCAAATGACAAACACATTAGAGAGCCTTAAAAACAGAATGGGTGAAGCAGAAGAGGGAATATCAGACTTAGAAGACAGAGAACAGGTAAGTATACAATCAAACCAAAGAAAAGAAGAGGAAATTAGAAATCTAAAAAATATTGTTGGGAATCCACAGGATACTATTAAAAAACCCAACATTCGGGTTCTAGGAGTTCCTGAAGGCATGGAGAGGGAGAAAGGATAAGAATGCCTTTTTAGTGAGATACTAGCAGAAAATTTCCCAGTTTTGGAGAAGGACAGAGACATCCTAGTACAGAAGCTCACAGAACCCCTGTTAAACATGACCAAAAGAGATCCTCACCACGACACGTTGTAATTAAACTCACCACAGTGAAACAGAAAGAAAAGATCCTAAAATGTGCAAGAGTGAAACATCAGAATACTCTCAATTCAACAGGAAGATGTAACTATTATAAATGTATATGCACCTAATTACAGGGCACCAGTTTATTTCAAAGGTATGTCAAGGGACTTAAAGGGAGACTTAGATTCCAATACAATAGTACTGGGGGACTTCAATACTCCACTCTCAGAGATAGACAGATCACCAAGACAGAAGATCAACAAGGAAACAGCAGATTTAATCAACACTATTGCCCAAATGGATCTAACAGATATCTACAGAACTTTCAATCCTACATTTAAAGATTTTACATTCTTCTCAGCAGTGCATGGAACCTTCTCTAGGATTGACCACATACTAGGCCATAAAGCAAGTCTCAGCAAATTTAAAAGAATTAGAATCATACCATGCAACTTCTCAGATCACAGTGGAATGAAGGTGGAAATTAGCAACTCGGGAATCCCTAGAGAGTATGCAAACACATGGATACTGAACAACATGCTCCTGCATGAACACTGGGTCATAGAAGAGATAAAAAGAGAAATAAAAAACTTTCTGGAAGTAAATGAGGATAATAACACAACATAACAAAACTTATGGGATAAAGCAAAAGCGGTGTTGAGAGGAAAGTTTATAGCAATAGGTGCCTACATCAAGAAATTGGAAAGGCACCAAATAAATGAGCTTTCAACACATCTCAAGGATCTAGAAAAACTGGAGCAAACCAGACCCAAATCTAGTAGGAGAAGAGAAATAATTAAAATCAGAGAAGAAATCAACAGGATTGAATCCAAAAAAATTACAAAAAATCAGCCAAGCAAAGAGCTGGTTTATTGAAAAAATGAATAAAATTCACACCCATTGGCCCAGATAACTAAAAAAAGAAGAGAAAAGACCCAAATCAATAAAATCAGAGATGAAAAAGGAAATGTAACAACAGACACTGCAGAAATAAAATGAATCATCAGAAATTACTACAAAGAGTTGTATGCCAGCAAACAGGGAAATCTATCAGAAATGGATAGATTCCTGGACACATGCAATCTACCTAAATTGAATCATGAAGACAGAAAACCTAAATAGACCCATAACTGAGACAGAAATTGAAACAGTAATAAAGGCCCTCCCAACAAAGAAGAGCCCAGGACTAGATTGATTCACTGCTGAATTCTACCAGACATTTAAAGAAGAACTAATTCCATTTCTCTCAAACTATTCAGAATAATAAAAAAAGATGGAATCCTCCCAAATTCTTTCTATGAAGCCAGCATCACCTTAATCCCTAAGCCAGAGAAAGATACAGCATTGAAAGAAAATTACAGACCAATATCCCTGATGAACATAGATGCAAAAATCCTCAATAAAATTCTGGCCAATAGAATGCAACAACACATCAGAAAGATCATCCAACAAGACCAACTGGGATTTATCCCTGGTATGCAGGGATGGTTCAATGTTCGCAAATCAATCAATGTGATACACCACAACAAACTGCAGAAGAAAAACCATATGATTATCTCAATAGATGCAGAGAAAGCATTCAATAAAATTCAACACCCTTTCATGATAAAACACTAAGCAAACTGGGTATAGAAGGAACATTCCTCAATACAATCAAAGCAATTTATGAAAAACCCATGGCCAGCATCCTATTGAATGGGGAAAATTTGGAAGCATTTCCACTGAGATCTGGTACCAGACAGGGATGCCCACTCTCACCACTGCTATTCAGTATAGTTCTGGAAGTCTTAGCCAGAGCTGTTAGGCAAGAAAAAGAAATTAAAGGGATACAAATTGGGAAGGAAGAACTCAAACTATCCCTTTTTGCAGATGATATGATTCTTTATTTAGGGGACCCAAAGAACTCTACTAAGAGACTATTGGAACTCATAGAAGAGTTTGGCAAAGTAGCAGGATATAAAATCAATGCACAAAAATCAACAGCCTTCATATACACAAGCAATCCCACGGCAGAGAAAGAACTTCTAAGATCAATCCCATTCACAATAGCTACAAAAACAATCAAATACCTTGGAATAAACTTAACCAAGGACGTCAAAGAGCTGTACGATGAAAATTACAAAACCTTAAAGAAAGAAATAGAAGAGGATACCAAAAAAATGGAGAAATCTTCCATGCTCATGGATTGGAAGAATCAATATCATCAAAATGTCCATCCTGCAAAAAGCAATTTACAGATTCAACACAATACCAATCAAGATACCGAGGACATTCTTTTCAGATCTGGAAAAAATGATGCTGAGATTTATATGGAAGCACAGGAGACCTCGAATAGCTAAAGCAATCTTATACAACAAAAACAAAGCCGGAGGCATCACAATACCAGATTTTAGGACATATTACAGGGCAGTAGTTATCAAAACAGCATGGTACTGGTACAGAAACAGATGGATAGACCAATGGAACAGAATAGAAACACCAGAAATCAATCCAAACATGTACAGCCAACCTATATTCGATCAAACATCCAAAACCAATCCCTGGAATAAAGACAGTCTATTTAACAAATGGTGCTGGGAAAACTGGATTTCCACATGCAGAATCATGAAGCAAGACCTACACCTTTCACCCTGCAGAAAAATCCATTCAACATGGATTAAAAATTTAAACCTTCGACCCGACACCATCAAGTTATTAGAGAGCATTGGAAAAACCCTGCAAGATATAGGTACTGGCAAAGACTTCTTGGAAAAGACCCCAGAAGCATGGGCACTCAAAGCCAAAATTAACTACTGGGATCACATCAAACTGAGAAGTTTCTGTACATCAAAATAAACAGTCAAGAAGCGAATAGGCAACCGACAGAATGGGAAAAAATATTTGCAAACTTTGCAACAGATAAAGGGTTGATAACTAGAATCTACAAAGAAATCAAGAAAAGCCACAACATAAAAACAAAGAATCCACTTAAGAGATGGGCCAAGGAACTCAAAAGACATTTTTCAAAAGAGGAAACCAAATGGCCAACAAAAACATGAAAAAATGTTCAAGATCACTAGCAATCAGGGATATGCAAATCAAAACCACAATGAGGTTTCACTTCACCCGGGTTAGAATGGCTCACATACAGAAATCTAACAACAACAGATGCTGGCGAGGATGTGGGGAAAAAGGGACACTAACCCACTGTTGGTGGGAATGCAAACTGGTAAAGCCACTATGGAAGTCAGTCTGGAGATTCCTCAGAAACCTGAATATAAACCTACCATTCAACCCAGCCATCCCACTCCTTGGAATTTACCCAAAGGAAATTAAATTGGCAAGCAAAAATTCTGTCTACACCTTAATGTTTATTGCAGCTCAATTCACAATAGCTAAGACCTGGAATCAACCTAAATGCGCATCAACAGTAGACTGGATAAAGAAATTATGGGACATGCACTCTATAGAATACTATACAGCAGTTAAAAACAATGAAATCTGGTCATTTGCAACAAAATGGAGGAATCTGGAAAACATCATGCTGAGTGAAATAAGCCAATCCCAAAGGGACAAATATCATAGGTTCTCCCTGATTGCTGACAACTAACCAAGCACCAAAAAGGAAACCTGTTGAAGTGAAATGGATACTATGAGAAACGGTGACTTGATCAGCCCTTGCCCTGTTGATGAACAACTTAATACTTTATCCCTTTTAGTATTTTTTTTTTGGTTTGTTCTACTTAATATGATTAGTTGAACTCTGTAATTAATACACAGTTATTCTTAAGTGTTGAAATGTAACTGAAAATGATCCCTGTTAAATATAAGAGTGGTAATAAGAGAGGGAGGAGATATACAATTTGGGACATGCTCAAGCTGACTTGCCCCAAATGGTAGAGTTAGAAATGTGCCAGGGGATTCCAATTCAATCCCATCAAGGTGGCATGTACCAATGCCGACTCACTAGTCCAAGTGATCAATTTCTGTTCATAATTGATAATAATGATAGAACTAAGAGTCAAAGGGATCACATAAACAAGACTGGTGTCTGCAAATACTAACTGATAGAATTAAAAAGGGAGAGAATGATCCATCATGGGAAGCGGGATACACAGCAGACTCTTAGAAGGGCAGATGTCCTAAACAGCACTCTGGCCTCAGAATCAGCCCTTAAGGCACTTGGATATGGCTGAAGAGCCCATGAGATTATCAGGCATGGAAAGCCAAGACACTCTGGCAGAAAAAAAAATGACCTAAATGAAAGATCTCTGTGAGTGAGATCCCAGCAGAAAGAACAGGTCATCAAAGAAGGAGGTACCTGTCTCTGAAGGGAGGAGAGAACTTCCGCTTTGACTATGACCTTGTCTAAATATGATTAGAGTTGGCGAACTCAAAAGGCTTCCTTAGCTTTGGCAACTCATGATAAGAGCCTAGTGTGATTACTGATGCCATAAACAAGAGTGTCAATTTGTTAAGTCAATAACAGGATTCACTGTGCACTTACTCCTCATGTAGGATCTCTGTCCTAAATATGCTGTACATTGTGATTTAATGTTATAACTAGTACTGAAACAGTATTTTTCACTTTGTGTTTCTGTGTGGGTGCAAACTGTTGAAAGCTTTACTTAATATATGCTAAACTGATCTTCTGTATATAAAGAGAATTGAAAATGAATCTTGATGTGAATGGAATGGTGAGCGTGTGGGAGAGGGGAGTGTTGTTGGTGGGAGGGAAGTTATGGGGAAAGGGGAAAGCCATTGTAATGCATAAGCTGTACTTTGGAAATTTATATTCATTAAATAAAAGTTAAAAAAAATGCCATTTAGTATACTTGCATCTGAGTGGCAGGGTTCAAGCTCCAGCTCTGCTTCTGTTTCCAACTTCCTGCTAGTGCACACCCTGGAAGACAGTATGTGCTGACTCAAGTGCTCGGATCCCTGCTACCTACGTTGGAAACTCAGATTGAGTTCTGGGATTCTGGCTTTGACCTTCTTCAGCATTGACTTTTGTAGGCATATGGGGAGCAAACCATTGATTGGAAATTCTGTCTCTGTATCTCTGCCTTTCAAATAAATAAGGCAAGCTAATAAATAATAGCATATATGGCATCACCAAAAAAAAAAAAAAAGAACTCAACTCTTACACTAATTTGCGTCTGTTTATGAACCTCACATGCAAAATTCGAGAGTGTTCCAATATTTGCTTGTAATTTTCCACTGTGTTTTGTCTCAGTGCCCTTCTACAGGGTTGACTATATTCTTAGGTGTTCAGAATATCTGTGGTCCTCAAGGAGAAGATCACATTGAAAGGTCTTGGCACCTCAGTGCTCCTACTTAATGCTGCTAATGGCTTGTTTGATATGAGACCCAACTGCCATCAGAATTCATTAGCCTGTAAATACCAGTGGAACCTCATTATAGCTATTAACTATAAAATATCTATCTATTCCTGTCTCTGCTCAAACAGAATCTCCAGCTTCCTGGAGCATCTCAGGAACCCAGGTCTTTCTGGGGTTCCTGTTAGGACACCTCGCCACTCAATGTGACAGTTTCACCCACCATTGGGCAGGGTGTTCCTTTTTCTCTACTCTAGAAAGTTCAAGAAACTTCTGGGAGGAGGTTCTTCATTGCCAGGGTCATAAAATTCTGCTTGAATCAATGATGAAGGTGTTGTCCTACATCCAGCATGCTGTACCTTTTGGCCCCTCAGCTATATACAGGTCTTCAGGGATTTAGAAGTCAGAAATATCCTCCCTGCTTTGGCTTGGAATTCAGCTCATTGGGAGAGCAGAGTGTTCTTGTGTCCAAGTAGGAGAACAACTCTCATTCTGATTACTCCATACTTTGCTTCCTGGCCCTTATCCGTTTGTCCAGAATCCACAAAATTTCTCAAGGAAATACCCCATTTCCTGCATATTTTTGTTCCTCTAAACATACAGGGTCAAAGTCTGCCCAAGTGCCTTGAGAGGAGGGAGTAGACATTTTTCTCTACCTAAAGGCTACCATCAGAACAAAAATGGAAATGCTCTCCCTCCATAACCAAAAAAAAAAAAAAAAAGTCCCCAAACATGCAGGGGCTGTGTGAGGTGAGGAAAGCGGTTGTATACAAGTAGCATCTGGGTCTCAGCTCAGCTGGCAACTGTGCCCTCTTACACAAATGAAAAGAGGAGATTTGACACTGGATTTAAGAGATGCCAACCCTTTCTCTCATGTCAGTGAAAGGCTTATATAGGTGTACATGCACCTGCAGTGTTGTTCTCAAGTGTATTTGACTCATACCTTTAGTTGACTTGACTAGTGTGGCTGGTTTAACTCTGCTATTCAGACGGTGTCTAGAATCCCAATGATCTATCACATCTAGAGCTGTGAGTGGAGAGCCCCAGAAACATTTGGGTACACATTGTGACACAAATGCAGATTAGGGTCATGCTTCATATTGTGAAAAGTGAATCTAAGGAAAGTAGCAGCTCTGTCCTCAAAGGTGGGGGTAGAAGAAGAAGGCAAATGGAGGGTAGAAGGTATTGCCCTAACAGTGGAGGAAAGAGGGAATGATTGATTAGGACCCATGGTGATAGAAATGAGCTCTTAGGTCTGTCAGCCAGGACCTTGAATTTGACATTTGGGATCTTTTAACTTAAAAACTAGATCTCAGATGATTACCAGTTACATGGGTGCAGTTGAATAGGAGGAGAACTTCTGATGTTCTGTAGCACCATGGGGGGTTATGGTTGACAAAAATGTGTTGTATATTGCAAGATAATGAGGAGATAGGATTTTGAATGTTCCCAAGACAAAGAAATGTTAGATATTTAAGGTGATATACCAATAATCCTAAACTAATCATAAAATCTTGTATATGCATATTGAAATATCACACTGCACACCATGAATATGTACAATTCAAGGAACAACAACAATAACAAAGAAATAAGAAATCAGATCTCAGAATTTTAAGCCTTATTGATGTAGGCACACATGTAGCTGGTCTGGGAATCTATTTCATCTATGTGTTTTGTTTCTTTTAACCAATAAACTTAAATTTTGGGGGCCTAATCCCATGTAACAGCTTCTGTTAAAAACTTAAATGCCACTGCCAAATTCCCCAGCCTCATTTGGCCTCTTCGAAAAATCAGGTCTGATGAAAGGCATGCTCAGTCCAGCACCTTCAAATGGGCTGCCTCTCAGAGTGCTGAAGCTGCTATTGTACACTGACCTGTGGGAATAAAAATTAGCCCTTTTTCATGCGTGTTCAAGCTGCTGCCTTATTTATCTGCCAAAGATTCAGACTCATCTTGTTGTCCAAACTGCAAGTATGTCGGGCATATGAGTGTGTATGGCGGAGAGAGAAGTGGTGGTGGATGAGGAATTTTGTGTCTGCCCATAACCACTTTTGGGATGTCTGGTGTCATGAAGTGCCAGTCAATGATGAGGTGTCATTTTATCTACCATGCCACTAGGTTAGACGATGCAACTAACCTTATTCCCTCGGAAACTATGGCCTCAATATAGTAGTCATTCACTCAGGCTTCACACTGTTCCAGTGGGTAGAAGAGGTCACAGTTTACCACCACCTGCTGTCTTGGAGCACCTAGACTACCGGGGTGAAAATGAAAAAAATATGCAGACCTGCAGTTTCCAAAAATAGTTATCACTGAGCACAGTAAACACAGGGAAACAACAACATATGCTTAAGCTTTCACATTCTGGTTTTCCTGATGATACCGAGTTCATTTTCTTGAGGAGCGTCAAAAACGTTTTGTTGTCTCAGCTTAATCTGAGATTGCTTGTAAAACTCCACAAACAAACCTACAGCTCTGAAGGTCTGGCAAATTGTTTGGTTCAGATCTAAATCTCGACTGTTAGTCCTTCAAGTTCCAAGCAAGGAATGACTTTAAAATCTTTCTTGGATCTTATGTATTTTGAAAGAATCTCTAGGAGAAAAATTTATATTTGGAAGGGAACTTGGAAGCCAGCTGGTTTTGTTTGTGCGATAGAACATGATGCTTATAGATTTGCTTTAAAAAATGAAACCTCCAAACATGAAGTCTGACATCCCTGGGGCCATTTGATGAATGCTGATGGTTCTGCAGAGCCACATATTACTTTCCTTTCCTTTTCACATTAATTTCTTTGAAACACATGCCAGAGTTTGAACTTTGAAGGGACCCGGCAGCCTTTGTAAGGGAAAGGAAACTTCTTGGAAGAGAACCCTGTGGGGGCTTTAAATGTCCTGATAGGTGGGCTCAACCATGTCAATGATTTTTCAGATGCCAAGTTGTCTACTTTGTGAGTTAGTTTGGTTCTGATTGTGTCTTTTTGAATCAACTGTTTGATGTGTTCTTTTAAGCCAGTTCCACACTGAGCAGAGCACCCTTTGGTTTTTTGATTTGTTCTCTAATTGTTTAGAAATGTCTTCATTAAAAGATAAAGTAAACATGGTTTCAGGTATACTGAAGGCAGGCTTTGTGGGGGTGGTGGGAGGGGGTGGGGAGACTGGAGAAGACACGTGGTCCTTCTTTTAGATAAAAGCCCATCCTAGAAACAAAGGCTGTTGGAATACAACAGTTCTTTGTACACCGAGCACGTCTGCTGTTACGGATGAACCCTCTCCAATGGCTGCTATCAAACTTGTCATATTTTATTCATGAGTTGTGGTGTGCCTGGAGGAAATAAGAAAAGCAAAGCTCCAAATCATAATTATGGCATAAAAAAGATAAAATAGTTATTATTGTGACATTTTTGAAGAATTTTTAAATGTCTCCAGTAATTCATTTGGAAAAGTTGCACGGAATGCCTGGGTGTGTGGCATGTATTTATGCTGGTTGGAGACTCTGGGCTTCAGTTATACCCTGACCCATGGTGACAGACCCCAAGCATCCAGTGAATAAGAGTGTAATTAAAGACAGGGCTACAGTCATAGTTACATGTAAATAGAAATGCTGATGATCAATTTTTGCTTTTGTCATGCTCACATTAGTACTCTGTGGTTGATCAAAATATTACATTCTTTTTTTATTGTTGTCTTTTTTTTTAAATAGAATGTGTGGTCTGGATCATTAGGAATGCCTGAGGGATTTCAGCAGAATAGAGGCAGGCAAAGCCCACTTGGAAAGTAAGCCTACACTTCATAGTATGGGACAGCAACAAAGGACCTCATCCCATTGGATGAAATTCTGAACTGAGAAAGTAAACTGAAATAATTATATACATTATAATATATATGTATATGTACTATATATACATAATATATAGCTAAAAAGGCCAACTGTTATTCTGTAGGCTTCTTCTGGTGAGACAGAGTTCAGGTGCTCCTCATTTATTAACTAATTTATCCAGCGACATCTATCCATCCACGTTATCCTTATACTAATGAATTCCCCATTTCTGGACCAAATTATAGATGGACTCAAGGGGCAGCACTTATTCATTTAGTGTTTATTTTCATCATGCTGTCATGTCTACCCCTTCACACTGTTAGATTATCAGTTTCTTGAGAGGCTGGTGAAAAAAAGCCTTCCCATGTGCATGCTGCATGTGCTCCGTCTGCATGGTATCATCTGCCCTGACGTGCAGACAAGGAGGGAGGTGAGAGTGACAAATATTTCAACACTGTCATGTAGATGATCTTGTGTGTTTGTCTCGTGAATTCTGTGACAAAAGGATCATCACTACCATTACTCCCCATTTCATGGAGGAGGCACTGCAATAGTGTCAGGAGGTTAAGTGTCATCTAGCTACTAAGTGCCAGGACTGATGGTGGATCCCAGGTCTTCTGACCCCAAATTCCACCTCGACACAGGCAGTGTTTCCAAGCCTTTTTCATATCATTACACAAATGGAACACTATTGTATATGCAGTCTTTAGAAGAAGCTCATGGAAAATACATATTATGAAAAAACTATGTATAGATTTCAAAAGTTTTTGTACCAAAATAAATTTAGCGTTTAATTCCATTTTCCATGCATTTTTTGAGGTATCTTTGTGTTTGTACATTACACTAGGGAAAGAAAAGGAGCTGTTTTTGTGCTAGATGTGTTCTTCCTGGTTACTTTTGGGGCTGAGAGGATCCATGCCTTAGTGATATTTGTACCTAGGGCCTGAAACATCTAAGAACCACTAGGGTGAGCTTGGAGAACCCAGAAGCATGGAGTAGGCTCAGAAGCCCTGGTGAGAACCAGGAAGGACCTGGGGGGGCAAGGAAAGGAGGGGTTTGTGTGGGAGCTGGCTAAATAGAGTGTGTGCAGTAGTAGTATGAGTCAAGATGTACTGAAGAGGGGCCACAATTCTTTTTATTTTTTTAAAGATTAATTTATTTGAAAGTCAGAG
The DNA here is from genome assembly GCA_949820135.1 of Sylvilagus floridanus. Lineage (NCBI taxonomy): Eukaryota > Metazoa > Chordata > Mammalia > Lagomorpha > Leporidae > Sylvilagus > Sylvilagus floridanus. The sequence goes on from OX463224.1 coordinate 81,875,121, forward strand.
TTACACAGAGAGAGAAAGAGAGGCAGAGAGGGAGAGAAAGAGAGATTCTATCTGCTGGGCCACTCCCCAGTTGGCCACAAGAGCTGGAGTTGGGCTGATCCAAAGCCAGGAGCCAGGAGCTTCTAACAGGTCTCCCATGCAGGTACAGGGTCCCAAAGACTTGGGCCATCTTCTACTGCTTTCCCAGGCCATAGCAGAGAGCTGGATGGGAAGTGGAGCAGCCGAGACTTGAACTGGTGCCTATATGGGATGCCAGCACTGTGGGTGGCAGCTTTACCTGCTATGCCACAGTGCCGGTCCTCTTGTTGATCCTCAGTCAAGGAAATAAGGATTAGAAACCACTGTTTAAATTGAAACGAAGCAGACGCAGGACAAATTATAATGCTACTGTATACCACAGGCATTGTACTTTCATGGTGGGTACAGGCAGAACCTACAGACACCTTCAGAAATCCCTAAATCCCTGGGTTCATATGGGTGAAGAATGGGTTCCTTAGGCCCACATATACCTGATTACCTCCTATCCATTGCTCCAGTACCTTTCAGCACTTTCTCCTCATGCTATCTGAGGAACACAGTGTTGAGATTCCATGCAGCCTCACACCAGGATGTGCCCGAAGAAGGAAAAGCTGGGAGTATGGACAGGGAGATCCACCTTGGTGGGGCTGGAGTCTCAGGGGAGGACATTCAGCTGCAGCCAGAGTGGTGATGGAGGGTGCAGGGTAGGAGCAGGAAGACATGTGTTCCAGGCAGAGTTATGGCCTGACTCGAGACCTGAGGGCATGAAGGAGCCAAAACCCAGAGTCTGGTGAGCTAGAAGGGAGGAAAGAGGTGGGAGTTGGGACTGGCGGGGTTGACAGGATCCCATTGTACAAGGTTCTATTGGTCACATAAAGGGGACTGAGTTTCTAAGTTCAATGTTTAATTTTTAATTGTGGTAAAAAAGTATAAAATTTACCACCTTAATTCTTGTTTTAGATTTATTTATTTGAAAAGCAGAGATAGAGAGGGAGAGAGAGAAGAGAAGAGAGCTATCTTCTATCTGTTGACTTATTTCCCACATGGCTATAATAGCCAGGGGTGTGTCAGGCTGAAATCAGGAGCCTAGGACCTGGTATCCCACATGGCTGCAGGGGCCCACGCACTTGGGCCATAATTTACTGTTTTTCCAGGCGCATTAACAGGGGGCTAGATTGGAAGTGGAACAGTTGAGACTCAAACTGACACTCATGTGGGATACCGGCATCATGGGCTGCAACATAACCTATTGTACCACAGTACTGGCCCCACATCTTAACTACTAAATGTGCATTTTAGTAGTGGTAAGTATACTACTTTATTCTCATTGGTAAATGGCTGGCAACACAAATGTACTTAACACTACTTGAGCACTTAGAAATGATACAGAATGGAACTCCATCTTGCACAGTTGAAACTTGGCCCACTAAATAACAACTCTCCATTTTAGGGAGATAGGATTGTAGCTTACAGAAAATTGGATGTCATTAAAGGATTTTGAGTAAGAGAGTGTCATGTGTGATTAGGATGCAAAACATATATGTACTAGATGTATAAGCATAGGGAGTCTCTACCTAACCCATTTGAAGGAGTGAGCAAGATGTAAGCAAATATCTTCACACCTTAAGACTGATGTTGAGGAGGACCTGCCCTGGATCTCCTGTCAAAGCCCAGGCATTGGCCTGGATGGCAGTCCTAGTGCAGTCTTCATGGGAGTGAGAGGATTAACCCTTGAAGCAAGGTAGCACCTTAAATGGAAGTTCTCTTCCTAACTAGACATGAGCTGCAAGTGTCTTTGGGGAGCAGAGATGCAGGGCTATTGGTATTAAGGCTCAGTGCTGTTTCCCCCAGCAATTGGATATTAGCCACAGCGTCCTTTTTGGTCTTTCATTTAAATGGAAGATCACACCATAGTTAGAGACTTGTCCAAACCCACTAGTGTGTGCTGGAGATTGGGCCAGGTTAGGAGCAAATTCCTGGGTTACTGCTTTGAGTCTCTCTCTCTTTTTTTAACATTTGACTTTGGCATCCTTCTCCATATTTGAGTGGATGGAGAAAAACTGTTTCTCTTTTGGAGCCCTTTCCTTTCAAGGAAGCTTTAAAGCTCATTGACATATTGATCACTCAGCAGTGTCTGACATACTGCTGTGTTCCAGCCACTGTCTTGGGTCCTGATTGTACAAGAAGAATATGAAGCGCCCTGTCCTGGAGGAACCCATGGTCTAGGTGTAGTAAAGAAAGAACTGCCCATATACACTCATTCAATCATGCATTGAACAAATATATATTGCGTGCCCACATGACAGGCAGTGTTCTGGATGTTGGGGATGCAACAAAGACAAACCTCTGTTTCTGAGAAGACTTCATTCCAGCAGTGGTGACCAATCACAGTAACCAAGTACACTAATAAATGAGTAACTGTAGATGGTAAGTCGTACTATGAAGGAAATCAAAGAGCGATTCTATATACAGAGTTCAGAGACATTAGGAAGAGAGTTGATTTTAGATAGGATTTTTTGGGGAAGCCTTCCCTGCAGAGGTGTTATTTGAGTTGATATCTAAATAAAGAATGTGTCGGCCATGCAAAGATAGTATTATTACTAATGATCACTTCTATTATTTAAAAAATTTCATTTTATTTGAAAGGCAGAGAGGGAGAAAGAGAGGGAGAGATACAGAGAGGGGGCAGGTGGGGGGGAGGGAAAAAGGGGGGAAGAGAGAGAGAGAAAGAAAGAAAGAGAGAGGAAGGAAGAGAGAGATATCAATCCTCCATCTGCTGGTTCACTCCCCGGATGCCTGCAAGAGCCAGGGCTGGGCCAGGCTGAAGCTAGGAGCCTGTAACTCCATCTAGGTCTCTCAAGTGAGTGGCAAGGATCCAAGTACTTAAACCATCATTTATTGCCTCCCAAGGTGTGCATTAGCAGGAAGCTGGATCAGAAACTGATTATCTGGGACTCAAACTGGGCACTCATGATAGGCAGGCATCCCAACTGACCATAAGCCTGCCCCTGATGCTTTTAACACATGATGCCAATCACAACATTTCGAAGTCACTAGGCAGAGTTTCTCACAACCTCATCATTCTCCCCACAGAGAAAAATAAGTTTTTCATGAGTAGGGAAGATGATGCTTATGACTTCGGCATGGAAGAGACTGCTTGCTTAAGCTTAAGTCCATTCACTTTTGTTTTTGACCCAGAGCCAAATGCCCATCCCTACTTACATAATCAATGATGAACACTTATCATGTGTTAAGCATTGTTCCATATCCTGTGAGTGTGTTACTTTAAACTGTAAAAGGGACTTTGCAGATGTGGTTGAGTTAAGGGTCTTGAGTTGGGGGAGCTTATCCTGGATCCCAGATAGAAACTTGAAGGATAGAGAAGTGACTATGGAAGCAGGGAGAAATCATAAAATTTTATTCTGCTGGTGCTGAAGGTGGAGGAAGGGGACATGAGTCAAGGAAAACAGGAGATGGCAAGGAAATAGATTCTCTCCGAGAGCTTCCAGAGGAAGTCCTGCCCTGCCTACATGCCCACTTTAGACCCCTGGCATCTAGAACTGTAATATAATGAGATTGTGATACCTTAAGTCATTAAGTTTGTAGTAATTTGTTACATAGGAAGCTAACACAGGCAGCTATTTGAGAATTTAAAGGGATTGAGATGACTGCTAAGATGTGATTTATGTTTGGAAAAGATCTCCCCTATGCTCTGATTGTTACGTGAGATAGAACATGAGAGAGGAAAGGAAAAGAGAAAAGAGCAGAAAAAAGAGAGACATGTGTGGAGCAAGTGGCTAGTTGCCAGCTGCTGCAGTGTTATAGCCCAGAGTATTAAGGTCATGGTGGCCATGGAGGTGGGTACTGATGGACATATGCTCTACAAGGCTCTCTGACCCTAGTGAGCAGGCAGAGGAGGGCACATGAAGGAGCTTTAAGATGGCTCAGAGGTAGGAAAGTAAGCCGGAAGAATGTGGTGCCACAAAGGCAGTGTGTCAAAAAGAAGGGAGAGAGGGCTGGCATTGTGGTGCAGCAGGTTAAGCTGCCACTTGGGATGCCAACATCATGTATTGGTGCCAGTTCAAGACCCAGCTACTCTGTTTCTGATACATCTCCGTGCTAATGTGCCTTGGAATGGTAGTGGAAGATGGCCCAAGCACCTGGTTCCCTGCCACTGACGTGGGAGACTTTGATGGAATTCCTGACTCCTGGTTTTGGCATGGCCCAGACTTGGCTGTTGTGACCACCTAGGGAATGAACGAGCAGGGGGAAGACTTATCTCTCTGCCTCTCTCTCTCTCTTTCTGTGTCACTGCATTTCAAATAAATAAATCTTGTTTTTTTTAAAAAAAGAGGACACCATTTGGGAGGTTGCTGAGAGGTAATGAAGAGGTCAGGTTGCCATCTGACCATTACATTTGGCAAATGCAGAATGTAAACTATGGCAATGTAGCCAAAAATATTGCCTAGATGTTTCTTGCCAGACTGAGCCTGTCTAATTCATAGAGAACATTCTCTACAAATATACCTACGAATGCACAAATGATTGAATTTTGGAATTAAGATGGAAAGTCATCCTTAGCTAGGGTGCTACAGCCTATTGACATTGGAGGAATTGGATTTGGCCACAGTGGATGGGCAGGACATGGATAGACATGGGAAAGGTGGCCAGAACTCCAGGTGGGTGAATGGTTAAGATTAGATCCTCCTGACTGGTGCCATGGCTCACTAGGCTAATTTTCCGCCTGCAGCGCCGGCACCTCGGGTTCTAGACCTTTTTGGGGCACCAGATTCTGTCCTGGTTGCTCGTCTTCCAGTCCAGTACTCTGCTGTGGCTCGGGAAGGCAGTGGAGGATGGCCCAAGTGCTTGCACCTGCCTGGGAGACCAGGAGGAAACACTTGGCTCCTGGCTTCAGATTGGTGCAGCACGCTGGCCGTAGCGGCCATTTGGGGATGAACCAATGGAAGGAAAACCTTTCTCTCTGTCTCTCTCCATCTCTCTCACTGTCTAACTCTGCCTGTCAAAAAAAAAAAAAAAGATTAGATCCTCTTGGAAGCCCTCACCAGTGCCCTGCTCTACTCCAGGCACCTACCAATCCTGCACTCAGAGTGCTCACTTCTAGCCTGTTAAGGATGCCCAAGGATGAACTAACAACCACTTTCAGTGTGTGTAGTTCAGGGAACCCACAGGAATATTTGCTGCCTAAGTCAGGTTATATACAAGTGGCAAAGACTCTTTGGGAACTTACCAGACACTCTTTGAAATAAATTATCACAAAGGCAGTGTTTAAAACACTGAAGGAATAATTTATTGAAAATGGACTCAGTGTTGTTACCCCAGGACATACAAGAGCTAAATTATTTGCAAATCATGATCAAAGACCAATTTCCTTCCCAACTGACACTTTTATTTCTCTTTAAAAGCTTCCGTAAATGAGGATTATAATTTTAGCCTCTGGTTGTTGCTCTGTTTGCAAGGTCAGGGAGAGGGGCAGGAGGTTGATCCAGCAAGGTCCTGCACCCAGATAGCAACTGACTGTGAGCTCCAGGAGCAAAGAGCATTTCCAGTGATTTCATGTTAACGGCGACATTAACGGTTAATAATACAGTTGCTATGAAATCCTTCAAGAGGAAGTCAATTTCAAAGAACAGCAAGTCTGCAAAAAACCACACGTATAGCCTCTTTCTGGCCAGATGCACACGGTTCTTGGAGCGTCTGTTCAAAGCCTCAAGTTTCAGGTGACCTGTTTCCTATCCAGAAAGCTTCACCCTCCCTTCTCAGCACAGGGTTAAAAGGCCAATAATTGCCTGGTTTCCCTGGGAACCTGAAAGCACAGAAACCCTGTGGCCAACACAGATAGATAAATAGTGAGAGAGACCTCCCCAGTAGTGACTCCGGAACTAATTAGCTAACAAGGCGTGTAATTAGATTAATGCACGTGATCCTAGAGCTGATGGTGTGCTTTTTACACTGGGAAATAAAGGAGCTGAGCAGAAAGCGTTCTAGTGTGGAACTCCACGTTCTCCCCCCTGTCAGGAATATCGGGCTGGTCTTGGGGTGGCGAGCAAGGAGGGCACTTATGCAGCACTTAGTTCCTGTTGCTTTACGATTTCTTCATCCCCCTCTCCTGCACTATTTGCTTGGCATATACATAGCAGCTAGGCTGCCTGAACTTAATAGCCTGGTTACTCCCAGAGGGACCCCCTCTGGCTTCCCTCTCTTTCTCCTTGAGCTCATTGGGAGAGAAAGAAACTACACTTCGGAAGTTTGTCAAGCTCCCCCCTCCTCCGCAGGTGCAGGCTTCGCCCTCACCCCAGCAGCACTGAGTCAGGTCCCTCACCTCTGGCCTCTGAGACCCCAATACAGCTGACTTTCCCTCTCATCCCCGACTCGTTCCCTACTTCACATTCATTCCTTCACCCCTGTCTGAGGTAATGCTGCCCTCTTGGTCCCTGAGTGCCAAATTTGTACAGTTTCTGGGGTGAAATATTGCTGAGGCCACCAAAGTCATTTCTCATTGAGCCTGGGACTGTGGCTAATTAATAGGATTTTAGTCATTGCCTCCTGTACTAACATCGGACCAGTTTCCCAGGGGTGGGAAGTCAGACGTTAAGCCTACCAAATTACTTGTGTGTATAAGAGAAGACATTTTCATCGGGAGTATCTCCCTGTGATTTGACATTTCACTTTGCAGGCTGCAGGTTTTTTTTTTTTTTTTTTTTTTTACAGGCAGAGTGGACAGTGAGAGAGAGAGACAGAGAGAAAGGTCTTCCTTTGCCGTTGGTTCACCCTCCAATGGCCGCCGCGGATGGCGCGCTGCGGCCGGCGCACCGCGCTCATCCAATGGCAGGAGCCAGGAGCCAGGTGCTTTTCCTGGTCTCCCCATGGGGTGCAGGGCCCAAGCACCTGGGCCATCCTCCACTGCACTCCTGGGTCACAGCAGAGGGCTGGCCTGGAAGAGGGGCAACCGGGACAGAATCCGGTGCCCCGACCGGGACTAGAACCCGGTGTGCCGGCGCCGCAAGGCGGAGGATTAGCCTGTTGAGCCACGGCGCCGGGCCAGGCTGCAGGTTTTTAAAAGTACTTTCTTGTCGGATGACGGGGAGCCTGGGTTTCTGGTGGAAAAGTTATGTGATGGAGATGCCCCAAGCTTAGGGCATATATTTGCCCTGGTTGGTAAATGCCTGCAACCTCTATAAGAATGCTTCCCTGCCACCCACACTGGAGACCTGGAGTGAGTTCTCAGCTCCCAGCTTTGGCCTCACCTGGTCTTGGGTATCACAGCTCTGGGGAGTGGAACAATGGATAGGAGTGCACTCTCTCTCTCTGTCAGATAAATAAATAAATAACAATAAAAAGACAGCCCTAGCTAAGCACATGCTTACAGCTGTGTGCCTGTCACAAGGAGGGGTGCCAGCTCTGTTGTGAAGCTGGGCAATGCAATGGCCAGGGCTGTTTTCTATTGGGTTGAATAAAAGCTGATCCAGGAGAGGAATTACTTTTTGCTTGTCTGTGCTATAGCTGTCTTTTTGCCCACAGAGTCACAGGAGCTTACCTTTAAAACATTAGCTGTTCACCCCAGTAATTGCTCCATCTTCTAATTTAATGAAAACCCATTAAACCGAAACAATAATTAAAATGAGACATCATCTCTGTAGGAGGTTTGCATATTAAAATGACTGTGCATTTCAATGCAGGCAGATTTTTATTCTTGAAAAACAGCATTTGAAGCTACATGTAAAAATGATTTATAATGAATAATCATAAATTAGAGAGCTTGGCAGTTGAACATGATGCCCTACTGTTTACTATTGAATCTGAGTAGATGTGGCAAGGTCGAGGCCAACACAGCATTTAAAATGTCTCTTTTGTGCCTGAGAATTAAGACTGTGTACAAAAGGGAACTAATTATAATTAGGTCAGCCCACTGCTCCACACTTTTTACACAGGCTAGAGATTGCACTCTCAATATATGAAGTTGTATGGACTTTCGAGGAGGGGTCCATAGGTAGGAGAGACCTGGCATTGGAGCAGAACAGAGAAGTTGACAGATTCTCTTTTGTTTGGGGATTAGGAAATCCATAAATAGTGTTCTCTTGTGTTCCATATTAACAGAGTCATATGTTTCTTAGGCAGTGGACACTTTTAAAATTTAACATGAATTAATTGATTTAATCTTCATTTTCCCCCATAAGATGGATGCAATTTTAGTCCCATTTTACAGATGAAGGGATTGAGGCAGAGAGAGGTTTACTCATCCAAGGTCACACATCTGGTAAGAGGTGAAGCTGGAATCTGAACCAGGTAATTGAGTTTCAGAGCCTAATTTCCTAACGACTACCATACATTGTCCCTTATCTGAAAGAACAGTCCTTGATGAGGCATCCCTTGGTCCTGCTCCAGGTTATTACAGTTCTGCAGTGCCTCTTGAGCATGCCAACATTTCCTATGCCTCTGAACCAAGCAACTGAATAGTTTCCATCTCTAGTAGTTTTCTGAGGGAAGGACAAGGAGTACCCACATAGGTTTCTTTCTTTCTTTTTTTTTTTTTTTTTTTGGGCACACACTGTTCACACCTATATATCAAGTTTGGAAATGCACATTTGCATGCAGCAATACAAAAGTATTCATGAAGAATGCATAATCTCTGAAATTATGAAAAATTCCTGCTACCACTACTTTTCTAAAAACAAGACTACCATATTTGTTACTTCTGTATAGTGAGAAAAGTTCATTTTCAAAACAGATAAAATTCAGTCTTTAGGTGTGAATGGTGTGAATGACGCTCTTTTTCTTAGTCATTTGGGATCCTTAAACATGCACAAGCTTTGAACAGGAGGGTCTGCAATGGAGCCGGGTTGTCATGGCATCCAGTTAAGCCTGAGCTGGAAATGCCTCTGGGTCATCCATATCAGGAGCAGAGGTACTGGACTTGTCAGTCCTGCCGCCAAGGTTCCGGTTCCAACGTCCACCACACCCATGTCTACCTCGCCCTCCCCTGCCACCACGTCCTGGGTGGCCTACATTTCCAAAATTGATCTCCAGCTGAGACATTATATCCCTTGCTGGCTTCCCGAAGTGATGGTCCCTAACAGAGTCTTCAGCATGAGCCTCTTCCCTCTTTGATTTATGAAGAACAAATCCTTTCTTCTGTTGCCCGTCAGCACCTTCATTTGGTTTCTGGATATTAAATTCTACTGTTGCCCGGTATTCATTGTGAATTGCCTTCCACTCATCCAAAGTCATCTCTTCTTGGCTCCTCTTCCTTTACCTCTTCCACTTCGTTTTCCTTGTGTTCAGCGTCTGCCACTGGATGTTCTTCACCTTCGGGTGTTTCCTCAGCCACATTTGATTGATCCAAGTCAGTCAATTCATCCTTGACAGTTCACCAGGAGTGAAATCTGCTCCTTCCACGTTTGTCCATGTGCTTCAGACCAGATCTGTCGCTTCCACTATGCCTATCAAATTCACGTTTGCCGCAAGAATCAAATCTATCTCCTCGGCGGCCTCAACGTCCGTGGCCCCCTCGACCTCTTCCAGGACCACCACGGCCTCCAGTAGATGGTTAGTTATAGGCCTATGAACTGAAGACTCGCCTCCTGCACCCTTTTCTCCCAGTGATTTTTTCAAATCTTTCACGAGGTGATCCCCTTTCTGGTCTATCAGTTATTTTCCCTGACCTTGAAGTTGCTGACCAGGTCTTCTCCCAACACACCTCATTCCTTCTTGAGTGCCACTGGCGGCGGCGGCGTTCCTTTTGTCTAGTCAGCCAGGCCAGCACTGGGGGGCAGCGGGTTGGGTTTTCGCGGTCTTTCTGGAGACTGTGGCTTTAAGAGCGCTCAGGCCGCCCGGGCTGCTGCCAGACAGAGCTTCGCTGCAGCGCACCCTAGCGGAGCCGAGCCAGGTGCCGCCTGTTGCCCGGGTGCTGGGTCCCAGCCCTGGACCCTTCTGGAAGGTCCTTCCTCAGAAGACATTGCCAGTGTGTGGAGCCTGCCCCACGCCCACCTCCTGGCAAACCATGGCCTTCACCTCTGTCTTTCTGGGACTCTTTACGCCGCTGTTTGCCTGCCGCGTTGGAGTTGGTCTGGGCCGCGGCCTGAGCCGCGGTCTTTGCCCCGGGGCCCCCAGCGCAGTCCCCGCCGGCTTCTTTTTTCTGGTTCTCTGTTGCCTTCAGCACCTCGAAGGGGCCCGATTCGTCGTCAAATAACCGGTGGAATCGGTTGGTGACCGTGCAGCCGAAGCCTTCCCGTGGGTTCCCAGGCGGGATGGTGGCTCCACAGAGGGCCGCGGCTCTGGCGAGCCAGGAGCGCCTATGTCAGCTCTTCCCACAAGAGGCCGGGCACAGCCCACATGCCCGGAGAAAAGGCTTTGTTAGGAATAATGCCCTTGCTTGTGCCCAGTATGGGTAGAATTATACACGCTGTGCGCTGGACACGTGCTTGGGGTTGTCAGACACTTGCCAGTCAAGTTAAAATGACACCTGAGGGGGCCTGACTGCTAATTAGTCCCAAGATACCCAACCCCATCATTCTGAACTGTCTAAATACAGGCATAAGCACTGGGTTCAAACAGCTGAAAATTGGGAGCAGCCTGCTTGCTTCCATGAAGAGGCGTGATATTCCACCGGAAGCAGGACCCCACTGAGGTTGGCTGGAGGCCGATTCTGTTGTCTTCGCTGATTAAGGATACATGATTATGTGACTGAAAGTGAGGTGATTATCGCTTGTTTTCTTCTTTTATACCATGGCCTTATGGTTTCTCCCCCGTTTCTATAATGTCATTTTACACTTAGGCATAAAGTTTTTGGTTTTTCTTTACAATAATTCTTGGGGAAGATTTGGAAAATTCCGATGTCTGGAAATAAGAAAAATTTCATCCATGTTGTCTCCCAGTTGGTAGCATTTTCTTTGAATGCCATTCCTATTTATCTGCTGTGTATAATTTTATATATAAGATTATATATAAAATATATATTATAAAGTATATGTTATATAAGTGTATATGAATTTTATATATACTTCAAATGAAACTGTTCCTACAATTGTGTATCTATTTGACAGTAATTCTTAGACAGGTCCTATGTTATTTTCACGACTTTGGAATGATTTTGTCCATCATCCCTAATTGTTCTTTAGGTGTGTATACCCTAATTTACTTAAACATTCCTTACTGTTAGATACCTTTTTTGCTATACATTTAGACTTGATCATATTACAAAAATCTTTTTGCCAGTCTTTCTGTTCTCTCATGATTTCAAACGGGACTGGCATTTATACTTAACCTCTTTTTTCTTTTTTAAACCTCTTTCTTTATCCCTAGGATTCCAACTGAATGGGGATAGAAGGACAGGGGAGTGGGGCTTGCTTGCTGATAAGTTCCAGGGGGTGGTGTGGAGAGGCCACCTAAAGAGGAATGCCTATAGTTTGTTAATTTATTAGTGACAGCATGTGTTGATTTTCCTTACTGGTACTGTCACATGTTTATAAGAACTCAGCTGCCTTATATTGCCTGTGTGCTAAATTCTGGGGGCACTGGTATTTCTTTTGATCTTTTTTTTTTTTTTTCTAAGATTTTATTTATTTGAAAGGCAAAGTGAGAGAGAGGTCTTCCATGCACTAATTCACTCCCCAAATGGCCACAATGGCCAGGGCTGGGCCTGACTGAAGCCAGGAGCCAGGAGCTTCTGCTGGGGCTCCCATGTGAGTGCAGGAGTCCAAGGATTTGGGCAGTCTTCCACTGCTTTCCCTGGTGCATCAGCAGGGAACTGGATTGGGGAAGTGAATTGGCTGGAACTTGAATCAGTGCCCCTATGGGATGCCAGCATCATAGGCGGTGGCTTTACTTGCTATACCACAATGTCAGTCCCTTGATTGAGTCACAAATTATAAAACATTGATTAATCTCCCATGTCCCTAAAGTTTAATGCCTTAGTGAAAGAGTTGGGAACACTTTAGCTGGCTTTGTTATTCCTTAGGCAGATCATTATTTTAATATTTTTTCTTAACAGGTTGGGGTTATACTTAGGGAACCTATTGTGTTTCATATTTTGAAGTCAAGATATTATTTATTAATGCAATAAACATTTAAGTTTCTATCCTAGTTGAACCTCATGGTTGAAGTGGTTTCATGTGTCAGGTACTGTATTAGGTATGGGGTATATATTGGTAAATAATTCCTTATGCATTCTATAATCTAACAGGCAAGATAATCATAATGATAAAATAATTACATATGGAAAACCCGGTGATTATTATAGAGCAATTAAGACAAATCAGGGAAACCTAAGCTGACCTCAGTGGTCAGAGAAAGCTTGTTTGAGGGAGTGACAATTAAGCTGGAGCCCAAAAAGGTGAGAGAGGAGAGAGAGGTCACCACAGAGGGAAATGTACCAAAGTGAGGAGGAGCCTGGCTCTAGGAAGAAGGGAAATGAGGCTTGGCCTCCTGGACTGCAGGAGTGAGGGCAGTGGGAAGGAAGAAAGAGCTGAGGGTGAAGCAAAGGCAGAGGTTCACCATCAGCCCTGTCAGGCAGGAGACAACTTCATCTCTACTCACTCGCTGTGTGATCCTGAGCAAGTCGTGGAACTTCTCTGTGCCTCAATTTCTCCGCCTATAAAATGGAAGATATTGATATCTACCGTGTGAGGGTGTACAAATTCATTTATTTACTCAATATATCCTCAGTGAAGAGAAAGTTTCTGGCACCAGGTATATGATGGGGATTTATCCCTTTGCCACTTGTGTTAAGAAGTGAGCTCACAAATGCTAGTAAGCCACAGATGCAGCACAATTAATGGTGTAGCCTTCCGTGTTGGCCTTCAGTACCACAGCTTCCTAGCCCAATGTCCTTTAGAATATTATTGCGATTCTGGAAGCCATGGTTCTCTCATCTGCAAAGTGCAAATAACTTTGTCTCCTAAGGTTATCCTAAGTAAGATGACACGTGTGGAGCGTTGGCACTATAATAAGGTGCACGTGTTTGCTTTTTAATCATTCTGGCTTTTGGGGCTAATGGAGATTTAACAGAACGTTATCGTGAATTTGTTAGTGGAGATGGAATCCCTTATACATTAACTGGGAGTCTCCTAGTGTCCCCACTGCTTTCCTCTTGTGATTTTTGCTGCTTTGAAGCTGCTTGGATCAATAACATCCGACATCCTCAAAGAAGGGCCACAAGACCCAACAGTGGGACATGTGTATCTCTCCCTCCCCACAGCAGGAATTGGTGTGAGGATAGCTGGTGGTTGTGAATTGGCAAATGTCCTCTGTACTTAGAAATGAAAAATCAGCTACCATTTCAAGTTAACAAGTGTTGCTTTCCCTTTTGGGGCCAGTCTTACCATGAACTTAGGAGGGGCTCAGACTAGAAGGATGTGCCATATCAGTATCAAGAGCTTTCCACGTCTTGAGGTTCTCAGAGTAATTACTCATATATCACCTGAATTCTCCATTAGTTAAGACTGAGGTAGACAGCCTTGTGATTATTATTTTTTTTCATGTTTCTGGGTGCTGCTGCTTTTGCTACGTTGATTCACCAATCTTTAGCTAATGCACTGGTATGGAATTTTCTATTGCTCTGTTTGTGTTAATTTGGTGCCCCTTGGTCAGTCAGGGGCTGAGAATTATCTCCAATATTAGGCTGAGTATCTATTTCTGCTGCTGGACTTTTAGTGGGAGATATGCTTGCAGAGAAAGAAAAATGCCAGGACAGTGTAAAACATGTGGGTGTTCACATTCGCACAGCAATCTTGCAATGAATGCCCTCTTCCCCCCTTGTCTCCTGCCTGGTAAATGCTTATTCATCTCTCTAAGAGTCAAGTTCAACGATGCATCCTCTGTGATGTCATTCCCAGCCTCCAGGGGCCTCGTCTGTCCTTTGCGCACTGCCTCTCTGTGTACTCCTGGTTGTCACTAGGAAACTGTCTTGCTTCTGTGTCTAGCCTTCAGAGTAGAAACTGCGTTTTATTTTCATCTCCCCAGTGCCCAGCACAGTGCCTCACACAAAGGAAGCACGGGTATCTGCTGGCAATGAAATTGACCCTGTCTTCCCTCTGGACATCAGGGAAAAGGACAGCAAAGCTGCTTCTGTGTTAGAGAAGAGTGTGTGACCAACTTCATTGAATTTCAATCCTTGTCCACTCTCCAGTCTCCTTCCTTCATCCAGCACTTTTTTTTTTTTTGCTGATATTTAATTATCACTTTACATTTTTGATCGTTCTTTAAAAATGACTGGATAGAGTGGTTTCATCCCAGGAAAGAGAAAGCACTTAACCCTTGTGCTGACTTAGCACTTATTAACTAGATCATGCAAAACCTCTGAGTATTTGAAACTGTATTCTTTTTCTCTCCTTTTGGAAAATGTATAATGTTCATCTTAAGTGGTTGTTGTGTGGCAAATGACCTTCAAGTATACTCCCAGGTGTTATAAAATGGAAAGCCTCACAGGCAATACCAACTCAGATACTTACAACATGTGGCTTATTAAATCAATTAAAAATATCTGGGAGGAAGCAAGGGAAAGAGATGGAGTAGTTACTAGATTTGGGATAAGGTGCAAACTGGGGGAAGGACTACCTCATCGGATTCTTAAGTTATGCTCCCCCCACCACTGTCTCCTTCCTTCCCTCCTACATCAGGTTCCTTGAAGTTGGTTTGGTTACAGCACTAGGGCTAAGGATTAATAAAGGGGTGTGGCCTATGAAAGGTGCCTGGCCCTCCTCCCTCATGAATCAGGTTTCCTGAAGTTGGTTTGGTTATAGCACTAGAGCTAGGATTAAGAAAGGGGTGTGGCCTATGAAAGGTGCCTGGCACTAGCATGCTTTCTCTTTTGAAAAGACTCAGGGGCAATCAATCCTGGCTGCAGCTGTAGTTCATCAGTTAATTTGGAGAACAGTGTGAGTTTTATTAGCATTTCTTTTTTTTAAAGACTTATTTATTTATTTGAAAGTCAGAGTTACATAGAGAGAAGAGAGGCAGGGAGAGAGAGGTCTTCCGTCCGATGGTTCATTCCCTAATTGGCCACAATGGCCAGAGCTGCGCCGATCCAAAGCCAGGAGCCAGGAGCTTCTTCCGGGTCTCCCACGCGGGTGCAAGGGCCCGAGGACTTGGGCCATCTTGTACTGCTTTCTCAGGCCATAGCAGAGAGTGGGATTGGAAGAGGTGCAGCCAGGAATAGAACCAGCGCCCATAAGGGATGCTGGCGCTTCAGGCCAGGGTGTTAACCCGCTGTGCCACAGTGCCAGCCCCCTTATTAGCATTTCTTTATTTTTATTTATTTATTTTTTTTGACAGGCAGAGTGGACAGTGAGAGAGAGAGAGAGAGAGAGAGAGAGAGAAAGGTCTTCCTTTATTGTTGGTTCACCCTCCAATGGCTGCTGCGGCTGGCATGCTGCGGCCAGCACACCCTGCTGCTCCAAAACCAGGAGCCAGGTGCTTCTCCTGGTCTCCCATGCGGGTTCAGGGCCCAAGCACTTGGGTCATCCTCCACTGCACTCACAGGCCATAGCAGAGAGCTGGCCTGGAAGAGGGACAACCGGGACAGAATTCGGGGCCCGTCTGGGACTAGAACCCCATGTGCTGCCACCACAGGTGGAGGATTAGCCTAGTGAGCTGTGGCGCCAGCCATTAGCATTTCTTAAGGAGAATACTTGTGGAGCCAGAATGGGAAGATATGGATGTCAATGATGGGTGTTGAATTTGGAGAAGTCATAACTGTCATTCTGAAGGTGGTGTGATTAGTAGCATTATGTAACGTTCTTATTCAGTCCTTTTTCACTATGTTCACACTTATCTTCCACTTATTCTACGTTTAACACATTTCACAGTTTTCTAACTTGCCATCTATATTTAACACTTCTTAGGAGCTTTATACATTCCACTTGTTTTTCTTGTTCTCTTTAGCAGAATTGAATATTGTCAAGTAGTAACAGCAAACACAGATTATAGTGGTTCAATGTGGAAGTACAATATTCACTATAGGTTCTCATTAATTGGTTTTTATTCATCCCTCTTTTAACTCCGGTAAAGAAGGCAGGCTGCTACAAATTGGTGGCATATCACTATTTATAGTAATTGACAACTTTGTTTTTTGTTGATTTGGAAAGTCAAAAGAGGAGGAAAATCATATATCTGAATGTCTAATGAATGGGGACTACCCATAGTACCCTCTTTGTTATGTGGCTAGGTGTAGGATAAAAAAAAAAAACCAGAAATGAAATATCAGGCCTAACAAAGAACTCAGAGATTGTGGAAGTCAATCCTCTTAATTTTCAGATGTGGATTGTGAGATTCAGAGAGGTAAATCATCCTATCCAAGGGCACACAGCTAGTAATCTGCAAAACCCAGAATAGTTTCAGGTCCTTGAAATGTGGTCCAGTGCTCTTGCTTCTGTGTTGTAGAAAGTGGGGTTACTTTCTTGTGTTCTGTTAGAAGCTGAATTATGGTAAATGTTTACTTGAAATGCTTTTCTGAAAATGAGAAGGCTCATAAAGTCTCAATATATCAATATAGATGTTTCTTAAATTTCACTCTGGTGAGTGCTAATGGGGTCTCTTTCCTTCAATGTGCCAATAATTTATAAAGAGAAATGAGAAAATCTAGCAGAATAAATGTTTGCATTTCTAAGAGGGCTGAGTGAGCTAAAGTATAGTAGGACTGGAACAGACTGTTACATGGAGTATCCTGTAAACAGAAGATACTGAATTGGTGCCAAAGGTTGTTTTCTTTAATTTTATAGCTGCTGACATTTGAGACAGGTCCATTTATCTCTTGGTTTCTCTAAAAAGTGTCATACTGTTTTTCTAACTCTAACATAGGTGGCTACCTAAGATAACAATATAAATGAGCAAAATAAATAGAAAATCAATTAATTTAATAATTTTCATTGGATTACTATTTTATGCCAGACACTAGGAATTGCAAATATAGTGATGAATAAATAAGTATGCTTGCCTTTATGAAGCGCATAGTCTAGTGGGAAGAGAGGAAATATAACATGAAGCAAGAAACAGGAAACAAAGGTATGATAGATGTTTTTAGGAAATAATAAACTGATTATGATAAATATTAAGAAAAGCTATGTGGAAATAAGCAGGGTTGGATGTTGAGAGACATTAATGCAGGGCGTGCTTTGAAGAGCGTTGCATTCACAGTGAGAGCTGAAGGAGGAGGAGCTAGGTATGTGAAGAAGTGACAGGAGGGCATTGTGGTCAGAGGAGAGCCCAGAGGTGGAGGCGGGAGTGAGCTTGGTGTTCTCTCTCCAAGAACCAAGAAGATTGAGATGGGGGCAGAGGGAGGCAAGAGTCAGTTTGTGTGTGACTTTTCAGGTCATTCTGTAGGGACTGAGTTTTATTCCATGAACAATGGGGAGCTAGTGGAACATTTCAGGCAGGTGGTTGAAATGATTCACACTTAGGCTTACAAAGTGCACCGTGCTGCTCTGTAAAGGATGAGGAGGAGAAGATGGTAGGGAAGCAGGGAGAGTAGTTGGGAAACTGTTAAAGATGTCCTAGCTAGGAGGTGATGTTAATGGCGTGGAGAAGAGTTCTAAGAATGGAGTCAGGAAGAAGGGGATAGATTCCAGACATAGGAGTCCTTCTGACTTTTGTTTGGGTTGGCTAGGGAGAGTGGAGAACATAGGAATTATCAAGGTCAATATCTAGGTTTTGTGTTTGAGTAACTAGGTATTGCCATTTATCAAGACTGGAAACTCCAGGAGAAAATTGCAGTTTTCGGGAGAGAATAGAGCTAGGCTGTGGGCACATACAAGCATACTTCAAAAAATTGGGGGAAAAAGAATTTAAAAAATAAGGTTATTTTGGTGTAAAAATTTTTGAAATCCATGCATATGAGAGATCTTCAAAAAATTATGGAAAATATGTATGATTAAAAATGATGGATAGATTTCAAAACTTTCGTACCCAAATCAACATTTTTAATTGCATTTTTCTGAAAATAGTCAAAATGATGTTCATACCCCTTTTCTTCGGCAGGCATTGCTGATTGATCCTGGTCTTCTTTTATTTCCTTTTTTAAGATTTTAAAATTTATTTTATTTTAAAGGCAGGGCTATAGAGATAGAAAAAGGTGGGGACGAGGGAAGAGGATGGGAGGTTTTCCATCTGCTGGTTAACTCCTGAAATGGCTGCAACAGTCAGGTGTGGGCCAGGCTGAAGTCTGGAGCAAGGAACTCCATACAGGTCTTCCACAAGGGTGGCAGGGGCCCAAGTACTTGAACCATCATCCACTGGTTCCCAGACACATTAGCAGGGACCTGGATCAGTAGCAGAGTAGCCAAGGCTCAAACCAGCACTCCAGTATGAAACGCTGGCTTTCTAAGTGGTGGTTTAACCCACTGTGCCACAATACTGGACCCAGTCATGGTCTTCTTTTCACTGGGCCCAAGCTTTAGAATACTGGGGCTGGCGCTGTGGCGCAGCGGTTTGGTGCCCAGGCCTGAAGCGCTGGCATCACATATGGGCGCCGGTTCTAGTCCTGGCTGCTCCTCTTTCAACCCAGCTCTTTGCTATGGCCTGGGAGGGCAGTAGAGGATGGCCCATGTCCTTGGGCCCCTGCACCCACATGGGAGACCCGAAAGAGGCTCCTGGCTTCTGGCTTCAGATTGGCGCAGCTCTGGCCATTGCGGCCAATTGGGGAGTGAACCATCGGACGGAAGACCTCTCTCTCTGCCTCTCCTCTGTCTGTGTAACTCTTACTTTCAAATACATAAATACATCTTTTAAAAAAAAGAATACTGCAGTAAGTTCTCCAGGCAGTCACTACAAATCAATCAGTTGACTTCTAATTAATGAATAAAGGAGGAAAAAGGAAAAAGAGCAAACACATAGGGTAATTTCAAGAGCGTTAAATTCCAAGTGAAATTTATTATGAGGATCTTTGCCTAGAAGAAATGATAATAGAAATGATGTTAACAAACATTCGTTAATACTTTCTAGTTTACAAAGCGACTTTTCATACGTTGAGTATGCTTTGAATATCATGCTGAAAAGTCTTGGTTGGATTTTGTAGAAGGTGTAGAAATATTCTTTAAGTGGCTGTTATCTCAGTCCATGACAAAAGCTGACAGTTGCTCCCGATGGAAGAGAATAGTGAAGGCCATCTTTTGGTCAGAGAAGCAATTGTCATGCAGGTAGGTGTCATGCTGGTGCAGTGTGCTGCTTGGGTTGAATGCCTCCATGGTAGAGGACCCACCTTGCTTTCTACCATCTGTGGCCTTAGAAAGAGAGAGAGAGAGAGAGAGAGAGAGAGAGATCTCTATTGATCTTCCAATCATGGGTTCACTCCCCAAATGGCCACAATGGCCAGAGCTGGGCTGATCTGAATCTAGGAGTCAGGAGCTTCTTCCAGGTCTCCTAAGTGGGTGTAGGGGCCCAAGCACTGGGGCCATCTTCCGCTGCTTTCCCAGGTACATTGGTAGGGAGCTGGATCAGAAGTGGAGCAGCTGGGACTCAACTGGTACCCATATGGGATGCAGGCACCTCAGGTGGAAGCTTTATCTGCTGTGCCACAGCACTGTTCCCAAGGATTTCTTTCTTAGAAGTCACTCCTTAGGATGAGCTTCTTCAACATTCAGATTCAAATCTGTGATGTTGTTTGGGTAATGCAATCTTGGAAGTTCTAGGTTTCTCAAAGGTTCCTCATTCAGTCTTAAAAATATAATAGTTATCATATAGCCAGAGAAGGTGATTAGGGTGTGAGAGGAGACTAGCAAACACACGTTTGGTGGTCTTTTATCATCCTCTGAATAGTCTTTGTGTTCCCTTAGGGCCCCTTTCTGATGCCAGGAAGTGTAGTATAGTACAATAAGTTAAAACTCAGTTTATTATGACAGGGGTGACCCTGAATATGAAGTGATGGGTATCTCCCATAATGCCAGTGTTGGGGAAAGAAAGATTCCCATCCAGTAGCAGGATTACCTGTAGGCTACCTGAATTAGTCTCCACTTTAATAAATATTTCATGAGGAAGGTCACCTCTTGCATGTTTTCAGTATATTCCAGGCACACTTAGGGACCATGAGCCTGATTTTTCCTTGCTGTACAAAGGTAGAGGCACTTGGCATAGTCAGCACTAGTAAATATCTTCTAGATATAAGACCAGAGCAGGTTTCCCAGATGTATTTTGGTACAGGGGTGGGAGGTGGGGAGAACATGCCCATGGGTAATGTGAAATTGGAGGCTGCTGAATGGCATTTGGGCTGCTAGACCCAAGATCCTGTGAATTTAGGACTTCATTTATCTGACTGCCTTTCACCTGATTTATAGCAACTTAATCTGTTTGCAGCTGGCTGAATTGCTCACTGTCCAGTCAAAACTCCTGTCAGAAAATCACTGGCCAATTGTGATCTTGTCAAAGTGACAAGTGGGCATGGTGACAGAGATAGCATTTCTGGGTGTTGTGTTGAATGGGTGCAGCTGTATGGAGTGGTGAATGGTGCCTGAACAGGAAAACTGTTCATAGGAGGGGAAGATGAAATTGCAATCTGGATCCTTTGGACCTGACATTTCTAACTGTGGATCTTTTCTCCTCTTCCTTCTCATGTTCTGTCTCCTGTTTCTGTTTCTGTATTTCTTTTCTATCCTTCTTCTCCTTTCTTCTTTCTTCCCTCCCATTTCTCCTGCTCTTTCCTCTCGACTCCTAGATACAGAAAGAGAGATTCATGCAGCCCCTCATGTGAGTGAGAAATTAATTCAGCTGTTCCGAAACAAGAGTGAGTTCACCTTTCTAGCCACTGTCCAGCAGAAGCCATCGACCTCAGGAGTGATATTGTCTATTCGAGAACTGGAACACAGGTAAGACAGCTCTTTCTAATGTTTGAGAATCTACTAGTGTTAATGGACTATGCGAGATGACTTGCAGTTTAGAGATGTAGCTCCATGGGGACATTCAATTGGCTGAGGCCTTGTTTCTATTGAGCACAGTAATGAATTTGCTTTGTGCTAAGAATTTTTTTGCATATTGTTATTGATTTTAGTGTTGGTTATGAGAGTGATTAGATGAAAAACCTCACATATATGTACACTTATGTGCATTTTGTGGCATGTATACTGTATTTCAATAAAATATTTAAAAAATTTTTCTTTGGACAAGGTGGCTTCCTTGTTTTGCACTCCAAGGGACATTCATGAGCCTCTTGCCTAGGTTCTGATAGACTTTGTTCAGATAAAACCACATTTTATCCATCACCTTCAGATCATGATTCAAGTTAACTAGCTGTATTTAGTAAGCTTCAATAAACATTTATTTTATGTTTCTTTACATGGGAACTGTATTTCATACTGGGAATATTAAGGTGAACAATACAGAATTTTTATCCCAAGGATCACGTAACTGGTATTGTAGATGCAGTGCTAGAAGTTTGTATGCAGGGAATGAAGTTGAGACTGGTCAGTTCTAGTGAGATATGTGAGAGCCAAGAACAGCTTCAGAAAGGATGCTGGTTATATAAGGGGAAAAGCCATGAGCAGGTATTTGATAGGCTGAACAGGAAGGCTGTTGTGATTTTACAAGGAATAGAGGGGCAGGTAAATGGTTAGAACATAAAAGTGTGAGGAAGGAGATGAGAGTTTGAGATGGCCAGTGAGGGGTGGTATTACAGAGGCAGGGAGAACCGGGATGATTTCAAGTATTCAATGCCATGTTGAAAAACTTGAACTAAAGTCTTCATAGGCAATGAGCTTTATGTTTAAGAAACATGGCTGTACTATGGAGTTCAAGCATTTTCATACAGGATTTTGAGAAAGATCAAACTTAAAAAAAAATCAAACAGGAGTAAAAGTAGTAATAATTAGGTAACCTAAACAATTTTAATTCCTCTTATTATTCCATTGAAAATGTTTGTGAAGTACCTATTGTGTTCTAGGTGCTATGCCAGGTTTTGTGGAGGAATAAAAAAACCAGAATTGTCTGAAGACTTACAGTGCAGCTCGATGTGGGAAGCAAGGCATGACTATATAAAAAGCCAAAGAATAAAAATGAGCTAATAATAAAGAAATATTAGTATGGTGTTACAAGGCAGTGTGTAGCTAATTTCAGAATTACATAAAGGTGTTAAGTTCACTGAATCCAGTACATTAGGTTGGTGATTAAGGAAGACCACATAGAGAGATCATTAGAAGAACAGGCAGAATTCCAGCAGGTAAGGGAAGGAGAAAAGTCTATCAAGCAGGAGAAGTAATGTGCACAGTCACAGAGGTAAGGAAATATAGGCAAATGCACTTTTAATGGGGGGAAGAATCAGTGCATAGACCAATATGATTGGAGCAGAATGTCTTTCCATTTCTCAACAGTTATAAGTATTAACAGTTCTGTTTCTTTCTCATATTTTTTCTTGGATAGATGCAGATTTTTCTTTTATTAATTGATGCTTGAAGCATATGTGAAAGTTTAGTGGTTAAGTTTGCTGTCAGCCTCAAAGGGCATGATGAACCCTGATCCTTTTGTGGGGCTGTCAGCATGATGTACTGGCTATTTTCAGATCAGCCTAGAGGAAACAAAGTAGTGTGTGTGCCTGTGAGAGGTGTAAGTTAGTTCAAAAGTGTTCTGTATGCAGGGAGAGGCATAGGCTCTCATTTTGTGGGCCTTGGGCTTCAAGCCAAGTCTCAGCTTCACAATCATGGAAAGGTTGTGTCCTTGCCCTGCTGGCCTTGTGGAGTTGAGTGAGAGGGCCTCCTTGGTATGAGGGCCATACAGATGTCTGCCAGTGAAATATAGATCTTCAAATTCTTCTCAATGAATGCAGAAGAGAACTTCCCAAAGGAGAAGTAAGAAGCATGTGGAATGGCTATTACAAACAGTAGAAAGAACAATAAGCTCCAGACTGATAGAGGCTGGGGTTGCAGTTCTAACTTTGTGACACAAGTTATTTAGTGTGTTGGAACTTCGATTGGTTACAGCCCTTATCTCTAGTGTTGAGGAACAGTGCTTTTTTCTTCTTACTATTTCTGAATTTTTTTTAAAAAGATTTATTTATTTAAGAAGCAGAGTTAAAGGCAGAGAGGGAGAGACAGAGAAACAAGGGTCTTCCATCCTCTGGTTCACTCCCCAAATGCCCCAGTGGCCAGAGCTGGGCCTATCCAAAGCTAATGGTCTCCCATGTAGACTCAGGGGCCCAAGTACTTGGGCCATCTTCTACTGCTTTCCCAGGCCATTAGTAGGGAGCTGGATGGGAAGTAGAGCAGCTGGGACTTGAATCGGCATCCAGCTAGGGGCTTAACTTACTAGGCCACCATGCTGGCCCCTGATGAATTCTTTACTCAGTGGAGGGTTAAGCTTATGATTATAATATAAGCTGAAAATATCTTATTATAAAAATTAAAAAGAATAAGAAAGGACAGGGAAGGAAGTGTGAGAGTCTGGGTGGGAGGGAGGGTAAGATGGGAAGTATCACTGTGCTGCTAAATCTGTATGTATGAAATACATGAAATTTGTTCACCTTATGTAAATAAAAAATTAGAAACACGCAATATAGATAGTAATCTATTTTGCAGGGTTATTAAAGAATAAAGAAGATAGTTGGGGCTGGTGCTGTAGTGCAGCGGGTTAAAGCCCTGACATAAAGTGCCGGCATCCCTTATGGGCACTGGTTATTGTCCCAGCTGCTCCTCTTCCAATCCAGCTTTCCGCTATGGCCTGGGATAACAGTGGAAGATGGTCCAAATCCTTGGGCCCCTGCATCCATGTGGGAGACCTGGAAGAGGCTCCTGGCTCCTGGCTTTGGATCGGCGCAGCTCAGGCCATTGCAGCCATCTGGGGAGTGAATCAGGGGATGGAAGACCTATCTCTCTGTCTTACCTTTCTCTGTAACTCTGACTTTCAAATAAATAAAATAAATCTTAAAAAAAAAGAGTAAAGAAGATAGTGCATGTTGAGTGGTCATCCCTTAACAAATATGTTTGTTCTCCTTGCCACGTCTCAAAACTCTTTGTTTCTGGCCGGCGCTGTGGCTCACTAGGCTAATCCTCCACCTGCAGCGCTGGCACTCTGGGTTCTTGTCCCGGTCGGGGCACCAGATTCTGTCCTGGTTGCTACTCTTCCAGTCTAGTTCTCTGCTGTGGCCCAGGAAGGCAGTGGAGGATGGTCCAAGTGCTTGGGCCCTGTACCTGCATGGGAGACCAGGAAGAAGCACCTGGCTCCTGACTTTGGATTGGTGCAGTGTGCTGGCCATAGTGGCCATTTGTGGGGTTAAAAAACTTATTTTAGGAAATATTTTAAAACACTTTTATGTGGCCACACAGAGTCATCTGAGGCTTTCTTCTCTTACATCCCCAGCAAGTTTCTAATGGAACTTGAGAATCCAATACCGAGTGGAGAGTCAGCTGATCATTTTTTGTTGCAATAGGAAAATCTCAGGTCTTGACTTATAAACAAAATAAATATGAAGGAGTAGAAAATAGAACCCCTATGAATTTTATGATGTTTCTTCCATGTTTGTTTATTCTAATCAAAGCAAAGTAAAGGATGTACAGTGAATCTGTAATGTGTTTACAATAGGTAATAGAAGACATGATATCCACTCTTAAAGAGATTAACATTTAGTTAAGAGGATAGAGCATGTAGAGAAATAATTATGTATTTAGGAAATGGACTATTTATAGATCACCTCTCTGCCCCAGATGTTCCCATCTGTAATAAATGAGACCTTTTCATCATTTTCAGCTCTTTTCCCTGTTTATCAGGATAACAATGTGTAGAGGAAAACTGTGTAGACATTTGGCATGGACGCTTACTAAATGTATAACATGACTAAGGATTTGGGCTCTTCCGTACTGCATAGCATCTGGTGGGTAATTGTTGACCAGAAGCTGAGACACCCAGTTTACTTTATGATTCTCTTTTGTGTGATACCAGTCGTACCATGTCTAGATGAATTCAATATGGATTTGCCACCGTAGGGATATGATAGACACTATTAGATTCCTAATTGCTTTATATTTTTATAGGTTGGTGGTTTTAGGGTATTCAGAGTTGTGAATTTATCACCACAACTAAATGTAGAAATTTTCAAAATCTACACCCTTTCACTGTCACTACCAATCTTCCTGTTACCTCGAAGTCTTAGGTGTCCACTAATGTACTTTATGTTTATGAATTTTTCTATTCTTGTCATGTCATATAAATGGTATACTGTGTGGTTCTTTGTGACTGGATATTCTTGCTTAGAATGGTGTTTTTTTTTTTTTACTTTTATTTAATGAATATAAATTTCCAAAGGACAGCTTATGGATTACAATGGCTTTCCCATTTCCCCATAACTTCCCTCCCACCAACAACACTCCCCTCTCCCACAACACTCCCCTCTCCCTTCCATTCACATCAAGATTCATTTTCAATTCTCTTTATATACAGAAGATCAATTTAGCATATATTAAGTAAAGCTTTCAATAGTTTGCACCCACACAGAAACACCAAGTGTAAAGTACTGTTTGAGTACTAGTTATAGCATTAAATCACAATGTACAGCATATTTAGGACAGAGATCCTACATGAGGAGTAAGTGCACAGTGACTCCTGTTGTTGACTTAACAAATTGACACTCTTGTTTATGGCATCAGTAATCTCCCTAGGCTCTTGTCATGAGTTGCCAAGGCTATGGAAGCCTTTTGAGTTCGCCGACTCTAATATTTAGACAAGTTCATGGTCAAAGTGGAAGTTCTCTCCTCCCTTTAGAGAAGGTACCTCCTTCTTTGATGACCTGTTCTTTCCACTGGGATCTCACTCACAGAGATCTTTCATTTAGGTCTTCTTCTTTTTTTTTTTTTCCTGCCAGAGTGTCTTGGCTTTCCATGCCTGAGATACTCTCATGGGCTCTTGAGCCATATCCAAATGCCTTAAGGGCTGATTCTGAGGCCAGAGTGCTATTTAGGACATCTGCCATTCTATGAGTCTGCTGTGTATCCCGCTTCCCATGATGGATCATTCTCTCCCTTTTTAATTCTATCAGTTAGTATTAGCAGACACTAGCCTTGTTTGTGTGATCCCTTTGACTCTTAGACCTATCAGTGTGATCAATTGTGAACTGAAATTGATCACTTGGACTAGTGAGATGGCATTGTTACATGCCACCTTGATGGGATTGAATTGGAATCCCCTGGCACATTTCTAACTCTATCATTTGGGGCAAGTCAGCTTGAGCATGTCCTAAATTGTACATTTCCTCCCTCTCTTATTCCCACTCTTATATTTAACAGGGATCATTTTTCAGTTACGTTTCAACACTTAAGAATAATTGTGTATTAATTACAGAGTTCAACTAATCGTATTAAGTAGAACAAACCAAAAAAAATACTAAAAGTGATAAAGTATTAAGTTGTTCATCAACAGTCAGGGCAAGGGCTGATCAAGTCACTGTTTCTCATAGTGTCCATTTCACTTCAACAGGTTTCCTTTTTGGTGCTCGGTTAGTTGTCACCAATCAGGGAGAACCTATGATATTTGTCCTTTTGGGATTGGCTTATTTCACTCAACATGATGTTTTCCAGATTCCTCCATTTTGTTGCAAATGACCGGATTTCATTGTTTTTGACTGCTGTATAGTATTCTATAGAGTACATGTCCCATAATTTCTTTATCCAGTCTACTGTTGATGGGCATTTAGGTTGATTGCAGGTCTTAGCTATTGTGAATTCAGCTGCAATAAACAGCTTTTTTGTTTGCCAATTTAATTTCCTTTGGGTAAATTCCAAGGAGTGGGATGGCTGTGTCGTATGGTAGGTTTATATTCAGGTTTCTGAGGAATCTCCAGACTGACTTCCATAGTGGCTTTACCAGTTTGCATTCCCACCAACAGTGGGTTCGTGTCCCTTTCTCTCCACATCCTCGCCAGCATCTGTTGTTGGTAGATTTCTGTATGTGAGCCATTCTAATCAGGGTGAAGTGAAACCTCATTGTGGTTTTGATTTGCATTTCCCTGATAGAATAGTGTTTTCAATGTTCATTCTTGTCGTAGCCTGTGTCAGTAGTTTTATTTATTTTCATTGTAGAATAATATTGCATTATTTGCATATTACATATTTTATTTGTCCATTTCTCAGCCACTGGACATTTGAATTGTTGCTGCTTTTTAGATATCACGAGCAATGATGCTGTGAACATTCATCTACAGGTTTCTGTATTGACATAATTTTCTTTTTTTTCCACAGGTATATGCCTAGGGGTGGAATTGTTGGTCAGGTGTCTTTATTCCAAATTGTTTGAGGAACTAGACTGTTTTCCAAAATGGCTGAGCTATTTTAGCTCTTTCCCAACAGTGGTGTTTGATGGTTCCTGTCTCTTATATATCTTTTTAACACAAGTCGTTATCTTTCTTCTTGATCATGCCATCCTAAGGGGTGTGAAATGATATCTCATTGTGGTTCTGAGTTATTGACTGATTCCAAATGATGTTAAATATCTTTTCATATACTTATTGTCCATTTGTATGGCTTCATTGAAGGAGCATCTGCTCAGATAACTTGTTCAATTTTATTTAGGTATTTGGCCTTTTTTTTTTTTTTGACAGGCAGATTGGACAGTGAGAGAGAGAGACAGAGAGAAAGGTCTGCCGTTGGTTCACCCTCCAATGGCCTCCGCGGCTGGTGTGCTGCAGTTGGCGCACCACGCTTTCCGAAGGCAGGAGCCAGTTGTTTATCCTGGTCTCCCATGGGGTGCAGGGCCCAAGCACTTGGGACATCCTCTACTGCACTCCCTGGCCATAGCAGAAGGCTGGCCTGGAAGAGGGGCAACTGGGACAGAATCCGGTGCCCCGACCGGGACTAGAACCCCATGTGCCGGCGCTGCTATGCGGAGGAATAGCCTATTGAGCTGCGGCGCCGGCCAGTTATTGGCCTTTTAAGGTGGATTTATAATAACTCTGGTCCCTTATCAGATAGCTGGTTTACATTTTCCCGCTATTCAGTGTGTTGTCTTATTTTCTTGTTAGTGTCACTTGAAGCACAAATATTTTAAAATTTGGTGATGTACGGTTCATCTATTTTTCTTATTATTTGTGTCTTTATACTTTTTACAAGTTTTTTTATTTAATTATTTGAGAGAAACACGGAGAGCTCACATCGTGTGAGGTAAGGGTCCAACTTTATTTTGCATGTGGAAATCCTGTTGTTCAAGTACCATTTGTTGAAGGCTATTTTCCTCCTGATGAGTTTTCTTGGTTTAAGATCAATCAACTGTAAATGTGAAGTTATATTTCTAGACATATTTCATTGATCTGTGTTTCTATGCTTATATCAGTAGAGTTTTGATTGATCTAGATTTGTAGTAAGTTTTAAAACCAGGAAGTGTGAGTCCTCTGCCTTTATTCTTCATTTCAATATTGTTTTGGTTTTTCCAGTTTCCTCATGTTTCCACATGAATTTTAGGACTTGCTTGTCCATTTTTTGTATCTGGACGTCTTTTATTTCACTCTCTTGCCTCATTATACTGGCTGCAACACCCACTACAAAAGTAAATAGAAATGGTGAGAGCTGATGGTCTTATACTATTCCCAATCTTAGGAATAAGCTTTCTATTTTCTCCATGAGTTTGTTAGCTGTGCATTTTCATAGATTCTCTTAACCAGGTTGAAAAAGTTCTCATTTTTCGGTAGATGTTCTTTATCAAGCTATGCAAGTTCCCTTCTGTTCCCAGTTTGATCAATGCTTTCATAAAGGTAACATTAGCTTATTGCATACTGTGTGCCAGCATTTAAACTTTTTGATGATCCCATTTAATTTGGTGCAAACTTTGAGGGCTAACCTTGTGATTATGAAATAAATTGAAAGTATGTCAATGTAAAACTAAAAGAAAAACTAGGAAGAGGGAGACTGGGAGCATAGGAGGGAAGCGTAGGGAGTATCATTATGCTCTTAAATCTGTATATGAAATGCATGAAATTTGCTCACCTTTTATAAATGCTAAAATTTTAAAAATTAAAAAATAAATAAAATACTGAAAAAATTTCTTTTGAATTAGCTAGAATATCCATAACAGTACTGCATAATAAATAAACTAAAGCCCCTCATTAAACCAGGAAGAAGTCACTGACAATCTCTTCTTTCCTTTAACTTTAGTCTTTCTTTTATCTGGTAAATATAATGCCTAACTCTAATTTCTAACATCTTTCTATCTCTGGTCATCGTGTAAAGCTAATTTGATTCCTGATTTACTTAAAGACAAAATAAATCATGAATAGGTATAAAGTTTTATTAAGTTTCTTTTCTTTGCCTTTTGAGACAATTTTGTTTTCTTCTTTTTATCTATTTACATAATTGAGAATCCAAAATATTGTTACTCCTGAAATCTTTGAATAAACCTATGTTAACTCACATTTTATTTAGTTTTTCACCGTTAAATAATAAAAATAGCAATATTAAAATAGTAGTAGTAATAATAGTAATAGTAGCAGTAATTTACATTATTTTTGATCACAGATAAATGCTAGGCATTGTTTTAAACATCTTATACTACACTCATTAAACATTTAGCATTTTCTCTTCGCAAAGTGAGATAGAGTAAAAACATTAACTGATAGAATTAAATGTATTTGTTGTCTGTAAAATATTGTTTTGAAGTATAGATACTTTTGAAATAACTAGATGTAGATAATTTACATACCTATTACTTCAGATAGTTATCAGTTCTTCAGTGAGAATGTATCTACTCTCTTGTTGTTTTTCAAGAATACAGTATATATATATATATAATATATATATATATATATATATATTTTACAGCCAGACCGAATTTATTCAGAGAAAGTAAATTCATAGAGGTAGGTGACCAATTGCCCATGTGCACATTGATGGAACATGTGGCAGAAGGCCAAGAATACAGTATATTGTTAATGAGAGTCACCATGTTCTACAATAGAGCTCTTGAAATTATTCCTGTTGCCCACCTGAAATTGTGTGTTCTTTGATGGAACTCTCCCCAACCTGCTCCATCCCCTGCCTCAGTCCCTGCTGGTCATAATTCTCCTACCTACTTTTATAATATCAATTTTTGTAGATTCCACATATGAATGAGATTATGCACTATTTGTCTTCCTGTGCTTGGCTTATTTCATTAAATAGAATGTTTTCATCCATGATGTTGCAAATGATAGAATTTCCTTATTTATTATCAATAGTATTCCATTATGTATATATACTATATTTTCTTTGTCTATTCATCCACTGGTGGATACTTAGGTTGATTTCGTTATTGCTATAGTTTGGATATGGTTTGTTCCCTCCACAGTTTATGTTGACATTTGGTTCCCAATGTAACAGTGTTGAAAGGTGGTGGACCTTTGAGAGGTGATTAGTCATTAGAGAAGGATTATATCTTTCTTGATGGACTGGATTATTTACTGTGAGAGCACCTATTATTAAGCAATACTTCATATCTTCATAAATAATCGCTTCTCCTTCCACTTTCTACCATAAGTTGAAGCAGAATGAGGCCCTTGCTGGTGTCATGCTCTTTTACTTCCAGTTTGTAGAAGAGTGAGTCACAATAAACCTGCTTAAAGGACCCAGTCACAGGTATTCTGATAAAGCAACAGAAAATAGATTAAGATGCATATCTTGCTTATTGTGAATAATGCTACAAGAAATGTGATAACACAGATATCTCTTCAGCATATTAATTTCCTTTGATTATATACTCAGTAGTGAGATTTCTGGATTGTGTGCTATTTCTATTTTCAGTTTTGTGAGGAACCCCGTACTGTTTTCTGTACAGGCTGTACTAAATTTGCATTCCCACTGACAATGAGTGAGAGATCACTTTTTTACATCCTTGCTAACTCTTGTTATCTTTTATCTTCCTGATAATAGCCATCCTAACAGATATATAGAGATATCTGATTGTAGTTTTAATGTGGACTCGTGTTGATTAATCATGGTGAGCACTTCCTCCCTTATCTGGTGACCAATTGTATGTCTTTTAAAAATGTCTGTTCAGGTCTTATTAATTTTTCAATCAGGTTATTTGCTTTCTTGTTACTGGGTTGTTTGAGTTCCTTATGTATTTTAAATATTAACCCCTGACCAGATACATAGTTTACAGATACTTTCTCATAGTCTGTAGATGGTCTCTTTACTCTGTTTATTGCTTCCTATGTTGTGTAGAAACATTTAATTTGATGCAATTGCATTTGTAATTTTTGCTTTTGTTGCCTGGGCTTTTGAGATCATATCCAAAATCTGTTTCCCAGATCATTGTTATGGAGATTTCTTCCTATTTTTCTCCTGTGTTTTCATAGTTTTGTGTCTTACATGTAAGGCCTTCATCCACTCTGAGTTAATTCTTATGTATTACGTGTGAGAGAGTCTAATTTCATTCATCTGCCTGTGGATATCCAGTTTTCCCAACAATGTTGAAAAAGACTGTCATTTCCCCATTGTTTTTTCTTAATGCCTTGATCAACAATAAGTTGGCAAAATACATGGATTTATTTCTAGGTTTTATATTCTGTTCCAGTCTATGTGTGTTTTTTTATGCTAGTACCAGAGTGTTTTGATTATTACAGATATGTAGTATATTTTGAAGTCAGCTCTTTGTTCTTTTTATTCACAATTGCTTTGGTTATTCATGGTATTTTGTTGTTCTACATAAATTTTAGGATTGCTTTTCTATTTCTGTGAAGAGTGTAATTAGTATTTTGAGAGCGGTTGCATTGAATCTGCAGATTGCTTTGTGTATTATGAATATTTTAACAATGTTATATTTTCCAATTCATAGACATGGTGTATCTTTCCATTTATTTGTGTTGTATGCCATTCCTTTTATCAATGTTCTGTGGTTCACAGTGTGGGGAGATTTCATTTTCATGTTTAAATTTATATATATATATATATATATATATATGTATTTAATTCACGTTCAGAAGACTGATTTTTGTATGTTGATTTTTTTATCCTATAATATTACTAAATTTTTTATTGGTTCTGTTTTGGTAGAGTCTTCAGGGTTTTCTATACATAAGATTATGTCCTCCACAAATAATTTGGGTGCCTTTTATTTCTCTTACCTAACTGCTCTGGGTAGGTCCTACCATATTGAATAGAAGTGACAAGAGTGGGTATCTTTCTCTTGTTCTGGTCTTAGAGTAAAAGATTCCAGCTTTTTTCTGTTGGGGATGGTATTTGCTGTGAATTTTTAATATGTGGTGATTATCCTGAAAATTTTTATATTCTAAATTGGCTTGAAAATATGGTTAGTATCTCTTCCATAAATATTTCTTATAGAATTATCCTGAAAATACATGTAAATGTAATTATATTTAATTGTTAGATATAAATGTAAGAAGAAAAGCACAGAAAATGCTTTAGATAGAAAATACTTGAATTGAAAAGTACAGAAAATATTTGGGATAATAGCTTGTTTTTGAGACAGTTGGAAAAGCTTTAATTATCAAAAATGTTCATTTAAACTTATTTTATGGTTTAGTTATGTTTAATTACTTTTATGTTCTTTGGATCAGTTTAAGTCTTTTAAAAATTATTTGGGGATTGGATTAAGATGGTGGAGTAGGGAAGGACCTTACCATTCTAGTCTAGGAGAAGAGAATTTAAAAAAAGTGGAGCGAGTGCAGTCTCAGGGAAGAGTTAGGGAGAAAACAGCAGAAGAAACACAATGCAAATTAGAGGGAAACAGTAGACCTATGTGGAAGGTGTGGACATGCAAAAATCAGGACCCCAGCAGCAGAGAGCCTCTGCACCAGCAGCCCAAGCCACTGGCGATAAAGCTGCAGGAAAAACCTGGAGGGAATATGGCTTGGAGCCCTGTGGGGTGTAGTATAGCTGCCAACCTACAGGAGAAAAAACAAGGCCTGGGGGACATTTCTCTCTCCCTGATCATCCTGCAACAGCATCCTATAACAAGCCAATAAAGAGCAGGTGCCATTTGGACATACGTGACAGCTGTATCAGCTTTTTTCCACACCCAGCAACCAGCCAAACAGAGACCCCCTGAGTCTGGCAGGGAGAACTGATAGGGGGCTCGGTGCTTGTGACTGTGGGATGCTTGTATGCCAGGATTGTGAAAACACTGAGACTGTGGAGCTTTCAAAACATTTAGGCTGTATGGGAAGGTTCGGAATGGCTGGGACTTTGGCCAGTCACTGTGGGAGACTCCACATACTCAGGGCTCCCTGGTTCCCTGGTGAGGGACATTGCTGAGGAATCTGCTTACACCAAGGACTACACAGACCCTTTGTGTGGTACTTGTGGAAGTGTGGAAGAATATTATACCCACTGGGGCTAGTGCTCAGGCATTGGACTCCTTGGAGAAGAGAAAATGAGCTAAGTCTATGACAACAGAACAGAACAGAAAACCTCCCTTCACCCTGGAGCACTGAAAAGAGCTCCCTGACCACACATACCATACACCTTTAGGACAAGAAAGTGGACAAGCCACTAATCCACAGAGACATAGTCCAAAGATCAAAGCCACCACAGCAAAACAAACAAACAAAAACAAAGAAAAAACCATATAGTATCTCCACAAATACAAAATAATAAATGCACCAATTCAAGAAAAAAGAATAAGGAACATGATGCCCCCAAAAGAAATCAACAGTTTAATACTAGATTGTGAAGATGAAGAGTTTGAAGAAATGCCAGAAATGGAATTCAAAAAATTGATCATAGGATTACTTAGAAGTAATCAGAAGGAAATGTACAAATTAATGAAATCCGTATATGACATGAAGGAAAATTTCTTCATGAAAATTAGATCTTAAAGAGAAAGCTAGTCCAAGTGATCAATTTCTGTTCACAATTGATCACACTGATAGGTCTAAGAGTCAAACTGATCACACAAACAAGACTAGTGTCTGCTAATACTAACTGATAGAATTAAAAAGGGAGAGAATTATCCATCATGGGAAGCAGGATACACAGCAGACTCATAGAATGGCAGATGTCCTGAACAGCACTCTGGCCTCAGAATCAGCCCTTAAGGCATTTGGATATGGCTCAAGAGCCCATGAGAATATTTTAGGCATGGAAAGCCAAGACACTCTGGCAGAAAAAAAAACAAAAAACCTAAATGAAAGATCTCTGTGAGTGAGATCCCAGCAGAAAGAACAGGTATCAAAGAAGGAGGTACCTATCTCTAAAGGGAGGAAAGTACTTCCACTTTGACTATGACCTTGTCTAAATATGATTAGAGTTGGTGAACTCAAAAGGCTTCCTTAGCCTTGGCAACTCATGACAAAAGCCTAGGGTGATTACTGATGCCATAAACAAGAGTGTCAATTTGTTAAGTCAACAATAGGAGTCACTGTGCACTTATTCCTCATGTAGGATCTCTGTCCTAAATATGCTGTACATTGTGATTTAATGCTATAACTAGTACTCAAACAGTACTTTACACTTTGTGTTTCTGTGTGGGTGCAAACTGTTGAAAGCTTTACTTAATATATGCTAAATTGATCTTCTGTATATAAAGAGAATTGAAAATGAATCTTGATGTGAATGGAAGGGGAGAGGGTGCGGGAGATGGGACTGTTGTAGGTGAGACGGAAATTATGGGGAGGAAAAAGCCATTGTAATCCATAAACTGTCCTTTGGAAATTTATATTCATTAAATAAAAGTTAAAAAATTAGAGAAGAAATGAACAGAATTGAAACAAAAAATGCATAAGATCATCAAAACAAAGTTTTTCAAAAAAATGATCAAAATTAAAAAACCATTGGCCCAACTAACCAAAAAAGGAGAGAGAAGACCCAAATCTATACAATTAGAGATAAGAAAGGAAATGTAACAACAGACACCTCAGAAATAAAAAGAATCATCACAAATTAGTACAAAGAGCTGTATGCCTACAAGCTGGGACACCTAGGAGAAATGGATAGATCCCGGACACATTAAACCACCTAAATTGAGCCATGAAGACATACAAAAGCTAAACAGACCCATAACCAGGACGGAAATTCTATCAGTATAAAGACCCTCTGAACAAAGACAACCCCAGTACAGGATGGCTTCACTGCTGAATTCTACCAGACATTTAAAGAAGAATTAACTCCAATTCTTCTCATGCTGTTCAAAACAATGGAAAGGGAGGGAATCCTCCCAAATTTTTTCTATGAAGCCAGCATCACTTTATTCCTAAACCTGTAAAAGGTAAAACTGAGAAAGGTAACTAGAGACCAATTTCCCTGATGAACCTCATTGTAAAATTCCTCAACAAAATAATAGCCAATGAAATCCAGCAACAGATGAGAAACATCATTAGCCTGGACCAAGTGGAATTTATCACTGGTATGCAGGGATATTTCAACATTCACAGATCAATCAGTGTGATACATCACATTAACAAATGAAAAAAAATCAAAAACCATATGATAATCTCAATAGATGCAGAGAAAGCATTTGATAAAATACAATACCCTTTCATGATGAAAATTCTAAGCAAAATGGGTATAGACAGAACATTCTTCAAATCAGTCCAGGTAATTTATGACAAACCCACGGCCAGCATCCTATTGAATGGGGAAAAGTTAGAAGCATTCCCACTGAGATCTGGAACTAGACTGGTATACCCACTATCACCATTACTATAAAATATAGTCATGGAAGTTTTAGCCAGAGCCATTAGGCAAGAAAAAGAAATCAAAGGAATTCAAATTGGGAAGAAGGAAGTCAAACTGTCCCTATTTGCAGATGACATGATTCTATATATAGGGGATCCAAAAGACTCCACTAAGCAATGACTGAAACTCATAGAAGAGTTTGGTAAAGTTGCAGGATATAAAATCAATACACAAAAATCAACAGACAATGCCATGAATGAAAAAGAACTTCTGAGATCAATCCAATTCACAATAGCTGCAAAAAAAAATAAATACATTGGAATAAATTTAACTACGGATGTCAAAGGTCTCTACGATGGAATTACAAAACATTAAAGAAAGAAATAGAAGAAGATACAAAAAGTCAAAAATCTTCCATGTTCATGGATTTAAAGAATCATTATCAGCAAATTTTCCATATTTCCAAAAAGCAATTCTTACAGATTCAGTGCACTACCAATCAAAATCCCAAGGACATTATTCTCAGATATAGGAAAAAATGATGTTAAAATTCATATGGAAACACAAGTGATCCAGAATAGCTAAAGCAATCGTATACAATAAAAACAAAGCTGGAGTCATCACAATACCACATTTCAAGACATACTACATGGCAATTATAATCGAAACAATGTGGTCCTGGTACAAAAACAGATGGAAAAACAATGGAACAGAATAGAAACAGCAGAAATCAATCCAAGTGTCTACAATCAACTTATCCTTGACAAAGAAGCTAAAATCAATCCCTGGAGCAAAGATGGTCTATTCAACAAATGGTGTTGGGAAAACTGGATTTCTACATGCAGAAATATGAAGCAAGAGCCTCACCTTACACCTTACACAAAGGTCCACTCAAAATGTGTTAAAGACCTAAATCAATGTCCCAATATCATCAAATTATTCAGAACAAATGGAAACCCTGCATTACACTTGCACAGGCAAAAAGTTCTTTGAAATGACCCCAAAGGCACTGGCAGTCAAAGCCAAAATTAACCAATGGGATTGCATCAAATTGAGAAGCTTCTGTACTGCAAAAGAAACAGTCAGGAAAGTGAAGAGGCAAATGACACAGTGGGAGAAATTATTAGCAAACTATGCAACTGATAAAGGATTAATAATCAGAATATATAAAAATATCAAGAAACTCCACAACAACAAAACAAACAACTCAGTTAAGAAATGGGCAAAGACTTAAACAGGTATTTTTCAAAACAGGAAATCCAAGTGGCCAACAGACACATGAAAAAATGTTCAGGAACACTAACTATCAGATAAATGCAAATCAAAACCACAATGAGGTTTCAACTCTCCCAGTTAGAGTGGCTTTTATGCAGAAATCAACAAGTAACAAATGCTGGTGAGGATGTGGGGAAAAAGGTACCCTAATTCACTGTTGGTGGGAATGTAAACTGGTGGAACCTCTATGGAAATAAGTTTGGAGATACCTCAGAAATCTGGATATGGACCTAGAATGACACTACCATCACACTTCTGGAAAATTACCCAAGGGATGTGAAATCAGCATATGAAAGAGTCATCTGCACCCCCATGTTTATTGTAGCTCAATTCACAATAGCTAAGAGATGGAATTAACCCAGATGCCTGTCAACTGATGATTGAATAAAGAAATTGTGGGATATGTACACCATGGAATACTACACAGTGGTAAAACAAAAATAAAACCCATTCATTTGAAGCAAAATGGATGAATCTGGTAAACATCATACTTAGTGAAGTAAGCCAGTCCCAAAGGGACAAATACCACATCTTCTCCCTGACCTGTGATAACAGAGCATCTAAAAGGCAATCTGTAGAAGTGAAATTGACACTTTGAGAAGTAAATACTTGAACAGCCCTTGTATTTTTTTTTTTTTGACAGGCAGAGTTAGAGAGAGAGAGAGACAGAGAGGAAGGTCTTCCTTTTTCCATTGGTTCACCCCACAAGTGGCTGATACAGCTGGTGCCTTGCAGCCGGCGCGCTGCACTGATCCTCTCTGTAACTCTGCCTTTCAAATAAATAAATAAATCTTTATAAAAAAGTATTTTGTCTTAATCGCCTTAGATCATTTTAAGAGTCAGGCCCAGAAATGTCATGCATTATCTGTACCATATTTCATTGGCCATTACTGGGTGATTCAGTCTAGCAATTTTCCAAGACTAAGAGTACATGGGTGTTGAAGTAACTAGACTGTATCTGTCTTGATTGCCTGGGATGTTGCCTATAAGTGTGTGCCCAAATTTGTGAAAGTAGAATAGGTAAGAGACTGCTTCTCATGGGGGTTCTCCAAGTAATTCTCTTAGGCACATATTAGCACTCAACAAATATCTAATGAACAAGTGATTCATTTTCTCCATCATTAATTAGAGGCACCCAGAATTTTCATGGTTAATTTCAAAGCTCACATGCTGTATGTTGATCCAGACATGGGGTTTTCCTATGCGGAGGCTGCACAGGACAGTGAGAAGGACAAAGATTTTTGTATCTATAGGCTGAAATGGATGATATATTGTTATTTTTGTGTGGATTAGAAGTACTTGTGTAACACCTAGCATAATCCTTGGCACACAATAGAAATTCAATTTAAAAATTGATGATGCTGATGATTAGGATGATGTGGCAAATTAGTGTTGAAAGGGAAAGATAGATAGCTGAGGAATGTCCTGTTGAGACCACAGTCATTTACCCCTAGTTCTGTGCTTAGAGGAGAATGATGACCATCACCCAAACCTTCTGATAATTTTCAATTTCCAGTCAAAGGTTGCCTGTGCTAATGAAGCACAATGGGGAAACAGCTTTCTGTATCTGCGCATCTTCCCAGCCATCATTTGCACCATGGGAAGGCATTATCAACTACTTTCCCACAGCTGTCAGCAAGGGATACTTCATTTACTGCTTTGGAAATCATTTGTTTCCAATTTCTGCTAGGCTTCCAGCTACTTTGAGGCTAGACTACTGCTGAATTAACTGCAGAGAATTCATTCAATGGCTGATTTCTCTTCTAGCCAAAAGCAGGCATCTTTCTTACCTGATGGCAACTCAGCACTAGAGCTAGATAATTTGGGAGACTGTGATTTGTTAAATCAGGAGTTAACTTCCTGGCAAAGCAATATCTGGAAACTCCCTCGGTAGCTGAACCAATTGAGTTCCCCTGGGTAATTTAAGTGGGAGGATAAAATGAAATGGAAAACTTAAATATAAAGACAATTGAACACATACCTGGAGGTAGCACTTGAAATACACGCCTTTTTTTTTTTTTTTGTAATGGGATAGATACTCTGTTATTAATCCTAACCTATATTTCAAATGTGATGGATTTTAGTTTTCAACAAAACAATAGAATATACTGGAAGAGAAACAAAGATGAATCTCTGCTGTTGAACTATCTTAATGATATTACAGATTTAGTGTTTATTTTTTCTGATTCAAATGTTTTACTACATTGCTTTATTATAATGGAGAGCTTAATTAATGTAGATTAAATATAATTGAACCTTCTGACAGTATATGCAATTCTATAAGATATAATGGCAAATTTCTGGTTTTCAATTTTATTCCTAAGTTGTAGATTAAATTACATCTAAGCATAATTAAATAGGAAGCTGAAAGTTATGCATCTAAGAAGAAACTTTCTCCAGCATGCATGAGGAAATGAAGAGGAATTTTTTGACTTCATAAGAAGGCATCTTTTTTATTAAAACAAAATTTTGTATTTCAAAAAAAGATTATCTTTGTGAAGCTGTTGTTGTGGTGTGGCAGGTTAAGTTCTGATTTGAAATGCCAGCATCCCATGTCAGAGTGCTGGTTCAAGTCTTGGCTACTCTGTTTCTCATCCAGCTTCCTGTTAATGTTCTTGGAAAGGTCATGG
Source organism: Sylvilagus floridanus (assembly GCA_949820135.1). NCBI lineage: Eukaryota > Metazoa > Chordata > Mammalia > Lagomorpha > Leporidae > Sylvilagus > Sylvilagus floridanus. The sequence continues at coordinate 81,914,560 of OX463224.1, forward strand.
AAGATGGTTGTTTTTGTCTTCTATCACCTGTTGGGGAGACCAGGGTTGAGTTCCTAGCTCCTGGCTTTGGCCTGGCCCAGACTTGGATGTTGTGGCCATTTGGGAAATGAGCCAGAAGGTGAAAAATGTCTGTCTGTTTCTGTCTCTCCAGCCCTCTTTCTCTCTATGTCTCTCCCTTAAATTAAAATAATCTTTAGCTTTCTGAGTTACTGTGATTTAATGAACTTTCCACTGTGATGCCAGACAGACCTGGGTTCCACTTCTGACTCTCTCAATTGGTAGATGTGTGGGCATTTACAATTGTCTTTAATTAATTTCAGCTTCTGTGCCCTTCCATGTAAAGGGAAGGTATGGATTATTATGTCATGATGTTATCAGAAAGATTCAACAAGAGCACTTAAATGAATATATATCTCATGTGAGAATGTATTCAGTGAATGTCATTTCCTTTCCTTCACTCATGGCTTCTTTAGATACTATCCAGTTCTTCCCAAATTCTCCATCAAGGGAGAAGATAGCTATTAGGACCTTTCCACCATTTGAAATACTAACCAGGTTTACACATAAGGAGGTTGTTATAGATAATCCAAAACAATGGATTGTCAAATGGAATGCAATCTGTAATTTCTCAATAGCATTTTCACCTGCTTAGATATAGATAATTTAAGCTAAATTTAAACTATTTTGCACAGATAATTTGTTGAAGAATACCATAATGAAGCATAAAAGGGGAGGGGATGAAATTCCATAAGTATGTTATATGGTTTGATTGAGCTATCCCAAGAAAAAACATTTTCTCTGGGAAACTAACAGTGCATTTCCATAATTTAAACATTTTACATATTTAAAGTTTAATTTATTCTGTAATGATATATAATATGATATTTATGGTACTAAAACTTATATGTTTTGAATTGCTTAGTTATATCTAGTTGGGAAGAAAGGGAGCAATTTGGCATTTTGTCATTAACTTCTTGATTTTGACAAATACAAATACAAATAGGTCTCTACATTTCAAGCAAGATATAGAACTATGGTCCCAGTAGAATGTAAGCTCCCTTGTCAGTATCATTCTGGAGATAACAATGAAACCTACCAAATACCATGTGATAAATAATGTATACAGGAATGGAGATACCCAATTAAGAAATACTGTAGGCACAGGCATAGGCATTTGGAAAAGTGATTCAGACATTACAATTCCTATCTGCAAGTCCTGGCCCCTCTCTCAATTCTAGAAGTTCAGCACCTTCCACCCATAGGAGACCTGGATTGAATTCCTGGCTCCCAGCTTCAGCCTGGCCCAGTCCCGGCTTTTGTAGGCATTTAGGGAGTAAGGTGATCTCTGTCTGCCTCTACTTTTCAAGTAAATTAAATAAATAAATAAACATTAAAAATAAAAGAGAGCTGTAAATATGGTTAATGCTCTGATTAGAAAAATCCAGGAAGCAGAGTACCTTGCCTTGCCCAAGAGAAATTGCAGTCTTCCCACCAAGAGTTAGACTTGATAGCTGAGATAGAAGGATAGGCAGAAATTAGCCAAAAGGAGATGAATGGGAAGGATTCTAGATGGAGAATGAGTCAAGAGGTAAAAGATGAGAGATCGTAGTGCATTGAAAGAACCGAAGAAAAATCCAGTGTTGTTAGAGTTGGGAGAGCACAGGTAAGGAAGAAGGAACAAAGTGAGGCATGGCTTGAACCTAGAGATACAGGCAAGAGGCTGAATTGCATATGACTTTATAAATAATGCACAGAGTTTAGCCTTTATGATATAAGACACTTAAATTTGTGTTTTAGAAATTTTCCATTGGCTTCTTAGAGGAGAATGACATGGTAGAGACAAAATTGAAGACAGAAAGTCATTTAGCAAGCTGCTTCAGCCCACTGGAATCCAGACCCTAAATAAGAGTGAAAATGTGGGCCAGCACTGTAGCATAGTGGGTTAAGCTGCACTTGAGATACTGGCATCCCATATGGGCACTAGTTTGTGTCCTGGCTGTTCTACTTCTGATCCAGGTACCTACTAATAGCCTAGGAAAAGCAGCAGAAGATGACCCAAGTGATTGGGACCCTGTCCACCCACATGGTAGACTCAAATGAAGCTCCTGGCTCCTGGTTTTGACCTGGCCCAGTCCTGGCTGTTATGGCCAACTGGGGAGTGAACTAGTGGGTGGAAGATCTCTCCCTGTCTTTCTGTATTCCTGACTTTCAAATAATTAAGTAAAACTTAAAAAAAAAAAAAAAAGGAAATACAAAATGCTAGACCAGGTCAGATGATGGTGGTACGGATGGAGATAAGCTGATTAATTCAGGAGTAACTGGATTGGATATAGTTCTGTATGGGGTATTAGGGGTAGCAGAGGAGAAGTCAAGGATGATGCTCAGGCTCCTGGGAATTCATTGTCTTGCTTGGTAGCGTGTATTTGTGAATGTCTTTAAATTTTTTTATTTTTATTATAGTTTCTTGCATTTATTTTGTTCAAGTTTTTAGTTGACAAATTAACAGGAATATAGGAAAGCAGAAAGGGTAATAAAGGATAGGAAATATTTTCCAATAAATAAGATAATCTACTTTTGATGGCTTTTTCTTGAAGAGAGTTAAAGGTTAAAAGCTGAAAGTGTTATTCTGTTCTAATCTACAAGCATAAGCATTGTTGATTAGAGAATATGAGTCATGATTAAATACATATTTCCTTTTACAGGATTAAAGCCATGTATTTCTCACGAAATTAGTAAAAAGAAAATAAACTTCTATATGAATAGTTTGACTAACTTTATATTGCACTTAGCATGATATTTTACTTTTGCTTTTAATATTTGAGGAATATATAAAACCAGCCATGTAATGATTGTTTTCCCATGACCTATCTGGAAATAACAGAATGTGCATGGGTCAACCACTTGAAATTGAGTCCCTATACAGTGCCTTAAATGCAGGTATGATCAATCTCCAATCTCCTAGTCAGCAACAAAGCTGGACACAAGCTGAACACACACCTCTTATCCCAACTTTAATCCATAAGAATTTTCACCCCTCTCTCTTGGGGAGCCTGGGAATTAATCAATGGCTGCCTGGCTTCTTGGTCTGTGCATTACAGTAAAATATCCCTTTCTCCACTGCCCTTCTGCCCCAACTCTCACCAGAAAAAAAAAAAGCTGAAAATATACACCATTTAAAGATGCCTCCAAACTCTTGCAGAACAGACACCTAGATTCTGGGTTTTCATCTTTTGTTATCTTCTTGCCTAGCAGAATGTAGACAGTTTCAAGGGAAAGTTTAAAGAGTGTGTATTTGAAGAACTCACTGTTAGTACACTGAAAAGTAATAATTTCCAGGCAGAAATGAACATGAATGGAAAGATCTGATGTCAGGAAAATGACAAGGTTCCAAGGAACACACTAATTAAATAAATAAAATTTAAATATTTGTTGGAAAAAAAAGAAGCTGTTGAGATAGCTTTTGACCTTAATTGAAGACAAGAAGTATCACAGCAATAGAGTGTAATGTTTTGGGCAAATTGTTCATGCTTGTATATATGCATATTAGATTTTGGATTGCCTAGTGTTTGAAAAATGGAAAAATGACAAATGTGGCCATTAACCTTTACTTTTTTAGAATAAAAGTCACAATTTCATTAATATTTATGCATAAAATCATTTAAGTTCAATAGAATTCTCCTGGAGAATTTAACAACCTCTTTGATATCCTTTGGAATTAGTAGTTGTGACATTCTTGTATTTCTGGGTAACATGGATTCTCTCATTTTGTTCTGCAGGGAGAAGTATGAACAGGTGAACCTTGTCATGGTGAAAGTTAAATTTAACTCCCTGACTTGCTGAGTTCTGGGTGGAAAGCACCCCAGTATTTCAGAGGTAGATTAGGATGGACATGGACAGTGATGCCACAGCCTGGAGTCAGTAGACATGAGCTTAAGGCTCTGCTCTGTCAATGAATAGCATTGGGAGTTGGCAGCCTCCTCCTTGTTTCTTAGTTTATTCATATGCAAAATTAGAAATCATTCATTCATTATTCATCAGGTACTAGTCTGTTACAGATACTTACCTGTGTGCTGGAAACACTGGTGTATTCTCCAGTGGTGGAGAGGAAAAGCAAGGGGCCTGGCTTTAGAAACCTTGTATTCTAGTGAGGGCAAGTCAGATAATAAACATAGAAAAAATTTAACCTGATAGTAAATGCTGTGGGATAAAATAAAACAGAGGGATGAGTGATAGGCCAATGGAGAAAAGAAGCCAGAGGGAGCTCTTTGAGAGCTCTCTAAAGGAGATAGCGAGGAGAAAATAAAAAAGATAAGCATCCTGGATGGAGGAAACATTAAGTACAAAGACCCAGTGGCAGGATTTACTTTATCATATTCAGGGGATAGACCAAGAGCCAGTAAATATGGAACCATGCAAATTGAGGGCAAGGAGTGCTTATAGATGAGAAGCTAACAGTAATAGCTGCCTTGGTGATTTCACAAGAGTGCTTCATATATGACAGTATGATATTTATATAAAGCCATGTTATTATTTTTAAAGATTTTATTTATTTATTTGAAGGTCAGAGTTACACACACACAGAGAAGGAGAGGCAGAGAGAGAGAGGTCTTCTATCCGCTGGTTCACTCCCTTATTGGCCGCAACGTTCGGAGCTGTGCCGATCTGAAGCCAGAAGCCAGGAGCTTCTTCTGGGTCTCCCACGTGGGTGCAGGGGTCCAAGGACTTGGGCTATCTTGTACTGCTTTCCCAGGCCATAGCAGAGAGCTGGATCAGAAGTAGAGCAGCCAGATCTTGAACCAGCACCCATATAGGATGCCGGCACTGTAGGAGGTGGCTTTATCCTCTGTGCCACAGCACCGGCCCCTGGCCATATTACTTTATATTGGGAAAATCACTCATTGAATACCAGCCATGTGCAATATAAGCTTACCCATCACTGAGAACTTTTCCTTTGTTGGAAATCAAAATAATTTCATAATATATGCAAATATAATTATGATTGTATTTTTGTAGTACATATGAATTCAGAAACTTTTCATTGCTCTTAGAATTAGCTTCTCCTTCTATTTTGAATTGATTCAACTGGTTGCAATTTATGATAGTGTGACAGAAAGGAATTGGCAGTTAATATCTGAAGCATTTTCAGTTCATCTGGACATAGCCAGGTCGAGGTTCTTCCAGCCAATAGTAGCCTTTCCCAAGAGTTGGAGGGTCTCATACCCAGGAAGACGGGTATGATATAGGGTCTCACACCCAGGAAGATGGGGAAAGCACAGGGGTCAGAAACTGTGAGATATACAGTCTGCTCAACAAGTACTGGGAAAAGCTGGGGCTTGTGGCCTTGACAGGGTCCAAATAAAAGACAGATTTGCAAGATATTTTAAATGAAAAATTTAGCTTATTGAATAAAAGTTGAGCATGCTGTCCCCAATTGACTCACAGGAACCTTCATTTGGTTTCTGGGAGTGAACCAGTGGTGGGAAGATCGATCTCTTTCTCTCTCTGCCTCTACCTCTACCTCTACCCCTACCCCTACCCCTACCCCTACTCCTACTCCTACCCCTACCCCTACCTCTACCCCTACCCCTACCTCTCTGCCTTTCAAGTAGATGAAAATAAATTACATAATCATTTTTAATTTTAATTTTATTTATTTTTATTTTATTTTATTTTTTTTGACAGGCAGAGTGGACAGTGAGAGAAAGAGACAGAGAGAAAGGTCTTCCTTTGCCATTGGTTCACCCTCCAATGGCCGCCACAGCCAGCGTACCGCGCTGATCCAAAGGCAGGAGCCAGGTGCTTCTCCTGGTCTCCCATGGGGTGCAGGGCCCAAGGACTTGGGCCATCTTCCACTGCACTCCCTGGCCACAGCAGAGAGCTGGCCTGGAAGAGGGGCAACCAGGATAGAATCCGGCGCCCTGACCAGGACTAGAACCCGGTGTGCCGGCACCCCAAGTTGGAGGATTAGCCTGTTGAGCCTCGGCGCCGGCCTTACATAATCATTTTAAAAATGAATAAACAGAAACAACTGTATCTTGATTGAAATAATGGTAAAATTAGATAATGACAGTCCATATTAATCAAATTTATTTCTCTTTTTACCATATTTCAAGATGAATTATTCTGAGAGTTGGCATCATTTAAGCATAGCCAACCCAGCAATTCTGGTTTCTAGCCCAGGATTCAGCTGCAAAAAATGCTGAAGTCAAAAACACCAAAGGATTCATTTTCTCTCTTCTTTTGAAAGTATACAATCATGGTTTAAATGCTGGAAATAGCAATGGAGCACTCCCACCACTTGTTGGTTTGAGTCAAGAAAAACCCAAACCACTGAATAGTTAACACTAAGAAAAAGACACATTGTTCCATCTTCCCAAAGCTGAGAGCTGAGTATCCAGAATCATATCAGAGCAGATCTCAAAGAGACAAATCAGCCAGCATTGGGTATTTTCTCATCTCTTTCAAACTTATCTCATGTGCCTACTGTTTCCATAGTGAATTCTGTTTAATTGACAATGATTAGACAGCCCAGATTACTATGGACAGTTATTCTAGGATAGTATCATGTCCTCTTTCTCAGTTACTTAGTGCATGCCAATGATTCTGTAATTTCATAAACTTAACCCTACCTTAAAGACTAATACCACTGAAGTTAACCTAAAATTCCTTATTAGACTATGTGTTCCAAACTCTGACTTGAGGAAATATGGGCACTATGGTCATAGGAAAAGTGAAATGGTTTTGAAATGGATTGTGGAAAACCATCTAAGAAAGCATCGTAAATGTTTGAGAGATAGTCCCTCTCTTTGCTCCCATATTTCTTTGGTCATTTCTTTACTTGAAAAGCATCAATTCCAAATCATGAGTCCCAAAATAGCTCTCTTTTAATTAACAACAAAAAAGCTCACATAATGCTTGTATCCTCCACACTGCCACCTAAGAGCTCTGAGAACAGTCATCTTGGCCTGTTACTGTCTTGCTTTTAAAAACTTCACTAGTATCCTTGCCCTTGCAGAGAAGTCGCAAACCCCAGTAGCTACAAGGGCCAGGTGGTTTACTTATGTTACTGAAGTGACTTGGAATTTGAAGTATTTTTCCTTTTCTTTTTAAATTTCATTTTTTTTGAGAGCCAGAGACAGGCAGACACACAGAGCTCCCACTCAATGGTTCACTCCCCAAATGCCAACACTAACCAGGACTGGAGTGAGGAACTGGGAATGCAATCCAGGCTTCTCATGTGGGTGGCAGGGACCCAAGTAATTGAGCCATCATTCTTATCTCTCAAGGTCTGTAATAGCAGGAATTGGAGTTGGTACCAAGAGCTGAGAATCAAACCCAGGTACTCTGATGTAGGATGCAGGCATCCCAAACACAAGGCTGAATGCCTGCTCCTTAAAATATTTTTTATTAGACAAGAAGTCCTGTAAATCTCTAGTTTTCTTCTTTTAGTAAGAAGAAATTCTTGTACATGGTAACAAGAATTTTACTTTTATCATAACTCTACATTAATAATTAAAAACTAAAAGCAAGCAACATATGACCTCAAAGTAATAGGGAGTAACAGGTGAATTACAGACTATGACAATCTAAAGAACAAATGCCTCTATATTATGAGAAGTGGAAACCTGGATTTTGGTCAAATCATCCAATTTTTAAATGTTGGCAACTAATTTATTATTTTAAAAAATTGCTGGAAAAATACTTGTAGGTGATATTATAATGAGAACCAAATACTCTCATGGGCTTTTCAGCAAGATCCAAATGCCTTAAGGGCTGATTCTAGGCCAGAGTGCTATTTAGGACATCTGCCATTCTATGAGTCTGCTGTGTATCCCGCTTCCCATGTTGGAGTGTTCTCTCCCTTTTTAATTCTATCAGTTAGTATTTGCAGACACTAGTCTTGTTTATGTGATCCCTTTGACTCTTAGACCTATCAGTGTGATCAATTGTGAACAGAAATTGATCACTTGGACTAGTGAGATAGCATTGGTACATGCCACGTTGATGGGATTGAATTGGAATCCTCTGGCACATTTCTAACTCTACCATTTGGGGCAAGTCCTATTGAGCATGTCCCAAATACTATGGCGAAAAAAAGACCTAAATGAAAGATCTCTGTGAGTGAGATCCCAGTGGAAAGAACAGGTCATCAAAGAAGGAGGTACCTTTCTCTGAAGGGAGGAGAGAACTTCCACTTTGACCATGACCTTGTCCAAATATGATCAGAGTCGGCGAACTCAAAAGGCTTCCATAGTCTTGGCAACTCATGTCAAGAGCCTAGGGTGATTACTGATGCCATAAACAAGAGTGACAATTTGTTAAGTCAACAACAGGAATCACTGTGCACTTACTCCTCATGTAGGATCTCTGTCCTAAATGTGCTGTACATTGTGATTTAATGCTATAACTAGTACTCAAACAGTATTTTCACTTTGTGTTTCTGTGTGGGTGCAAACTGTTGAAATATTTACTTAATATATACTAAACTGATCTTCTGTATATAAAGAGAATTGAAAATGAATCTTGATGTGAATGGAAGGGAGCAGGAGAAGGGGAGGGTTGCGGGTGGGAGGGAGGTTATGGAGGGGAAAAGCCATTGTAATCCATAAGCTGTCCTTTGGAAATTTATATTCATTAAATAAAGTAAAAAAAAATAATGAGAACCAAATACAGTACCCTATAGGTTGAAATTTCGAACCTTTATCCTACAAGCTTAAAGCCATCTGTTTGAAAAGCAGAGCTCCAGGGAGAGAATGAGAGATCTTCTATGCAGTGATTCATTCTCCAAATGCCCACAATGGCTAGGGCTGGGCCAGGTTGAAGCCAAGAGCTAGGAAATCCATCCAAGTCTCCTGTATGGGTGACAGGGGCCCAAGCACTTGAGCTATCACCTGCTGCCTCCCAGGGTGTGCATCACCAGGAAGCTGGATTGGAAGTGGAGGTACTGGGACTTGAACCAGGCTTTCTTATATGAGATGTAAGCATCCCCAGTCATGGCTTAACTCGCCCTACCATAATAGCTTCCCCTGCCCCTATCATCCAGTTTTTGAGATCAGAGAAGTTTAATCATTTGTCATGGGAGAGAAATTAGCACTGCAAAAATTCAAATCCAACTCTGAACAATTTGAAATGAGGCTGGAAGAGCAGTTAAGTATTTTGGCCAATGAGTTATATTTCAATATAATTTTCCATCTCATACCTCCATCCTTCCTTCATGAGAGTAATTACAGTTTTGCTGAGTTGGACATTGTGAATTTGATGTAATTCTGGTGTGCCTCAGAACATATATCATCATCCAACATGGTGGTACCCCTCAGGTTGTCCCCAAAGACCAATAGGTCTGTAGGATACTCTTAGAAGAGAATAGGAGTTCTAAGATTAAATAAATGTAGTAAACATGACATAATTTCTGTCTTGGGAAAATAACAATATTCAAGCATATTTAAAACTCTTTAAAAATCATGCAATCAAGGCAATGCATTAAGCACTCCAAATGCTTGGTAGCATTAATTTTTGGAAAACTATGATTGTATTATTACTCCCACTTTATGGATGAGTAAACTGAAACAAATAATTGCTTCTTTGCCAAGGGTCATGCATCTAGTAAAATTATAGAGCTAAGAATTAAATCTAGATGTCAAGCTCCATGGCACATTTTTTTTTTTAGCTGATTTATTGTATTAGCTATTTCAATTTGTTGATCTAGAACTACCCAAATATTTTTAGCATGCAGTGCTTTGGGTGAGGGAAAATGTTGTTCAATATCATTTATTTGAAGTAGTTTGCTAACAAACACTGGGAAACGTTGTATAGACAGCATTGATTCAAGTCACACTGAGCTTTCAGTGCAGAAAAACGCAGCCTCAGAAAGTCTTGGAACCCTGACCATAGTGCAGTAGGTGAGGCTGTCAGAGAGCAAGACATGAGAGGCCACACAAGGCTTGTTTAGAAGTTTCATTAAAAGGCAACATAAATCACTTGGGAGCAGTCCAGTCAATGAAAAATACAACTTGCTGGCTTTCTTGATGTTAAGTTTCCCTCCTTCAAGTCAGTGTAGATCCCAGAAATGACTGACTAAAAATCAGATACTTTAAACTTGAAGGAAGCCATGAAAATTTATGGAATCTTTTCCCACTTGTTTTTGAAGAACAGAAATATAAGAATAGTAACTCTCGGAGCTCAAAATAACTTCATCTTTCATCTTTCAGAGTGCCTTGGAGACACTAAGCATTATTTACTATGGCTACATGATTCCTAAGGGACAAAGTGATAATCTGCCTGGTTCCTTGAGCTTCTTTTCAGGCAAGCTCTTTAAGAAAATCTTTTGTGGGTGTTATTGGGAAGTAAGAAGAGGTTCTCAATCCAAGCTGTAGAAGTCATGGAATTTGGACTGTCAGAATGTTTTGAGGGCTATTTTGATGGCATAGGAATTCTGGCTATGGGAATGTTGAGCAGCATATTTTCAGTGATGATTCTTGATGCTTTGCTGTTTGAGAGGATAGGGAACTGAAACAGTTTCTTACTGCTCCTAGAGAACAGCTATATTTCTGAGTAAAGTCTGATGTAAGGTAACAGCTGATATATACAGACTTTGTGAGATTGGTGCTTCTTTGAGAAAGATAAGCGGAAGATGGATAACCCTGTTTCCCAGTGGCAAGTTCAGGGTCCTCTGTCTATACTGCTCACTTATCCCCTTCCTTGAAAAGTCATTAAACACCTTTTATACACCAGATGCTGTGCTAGGATCTAGGGATATTGAGATGTAGCTTTTGGGAGGGCAGATCCATGGACAATTGCAGTACACCAAGGTATATGTTGTCAAAGGGTGAGCCATGTCATGTTTCTCCTTTGCTCAGCAGTCTTCAATTCTTTCCTGCTAATTCAGGATAAAATCAAAAGGCCCTACCTTGGCTATAGGTCTGTAGTACTCTTTCCCGTGCCTGCCCCTCTGGTCTCATCTTCTGCCCCTCTTGTGGTCACTCAGCTCGGCCACACTGACCTTGCTGTTTCACAAACATGTCCATCTTCATCTGGCATCTACCCCATAGCCTTTGCATTTATTTCTTCAAGACATCCTTTCTCCCACAGGACTCACCCCTTACTTCATCCAGCTCTCCTTTCACATACTCACCCCTTGTTAGAGAAGCCTTCTCTGATATATAATGGTGCCCTTTCTCTACCCTGCCATGCTCTGTTCCCATTGCTCTGCCTTACATTTTATAGACTTTATCGTCATGTAACGCAGTATGCGTATTTGCTTGTCTACGTTTCTATTAGGTAAGCAACTCAACTATAGAAACATCATTTGTTTTGTTCACTGCTGTTTTTTAAGCACTTTGAACAATGCCTGGTACCTCATAGGTGCTCAATCAATGTTTATTGGATGAGTAAATGAGGCAAAAAAAATTTTTGAACCACAGAGAAGGAAGCCGTTTCCTCTTTCAGTGGAATTTAAGTATGGCTTTCTATAGAATATGGAATTTAATCTGGGCCTTGAGTAAGAGTATGCCAGGTAGAAAATATGTGAGTTGGAAAGGTAAATGGAGGGAGAAGAGATGGATATTTCTGTGCATGATAATAAAAGCAAAGGCATGGTGCATTACTCCTTTCTCCCTCTTTCTTTCTCTATCCTCCAGCTGCTGCTAGAATGCAAATATCCAGCAGCATCATTTCTAGAAGAGTTTACCACTGAGCATCTTGTTCTCAGGGTCGCACACTACAGTATGCTATTACAAGTGCCTGATTGGACTTAAGTATGAGTGGGTTGGGGAAGGGTGGATATATTCCCCCCCTGCAGTGAGTATTATCAGCTCATAACTAGCTCCTTATATGAAGTACACAGGGGTTTCACATGCTGATAGAGGGATTATAAAACATCTTGAACTGATTGTAGAGTAATAATGTCCATCTCCAAAAGGACTTGTTATGATTGTAAAATGTCCAACTGTTTTCATACATTTAAAACCCAAGATGAGGTTAGATCTCCACTTGGGGCTTTTTCTCACTCTGACACTTTAGAATTTTAATTGAGCCTCAGCAGCTAGATCTTTAAAATGTGATAATGTTCAAACACTGTAATTAAATTTTTAAAAAGGACGCAATAACTTACATGCCAACAGGCTCAGCCTGGGTTCTATAGTGATTCACGTATTGCTTAATTTGAATATCAGGGCTGTGTCTTGCTCATTTGTATGTTACTGGGGAACACTTGCTTTGCATATCGGGATGAGCCATCAGTGAGCTCTTATTTAATCCATTAAAGAGCTGAGTCTTCTCTGTAGCTCCCAGTGGGTAGGCAGTAGTAATAGGTTCAGTTCATGTCTAGTTTAGTCTTTTCTTCTGGGAGGCTTCTACCATGGATATTTATGTGCTTAATCAGGTCACTGTGTATGGTCAGGTTCATATAGGGTCTCAGCCCCAAAGTCAGGGCTGAGAGAACCAAATGAAGCTATGAAGGGAGCAGTGGTGATTGCTATGATGAATTGACAATGGAAAGTCAGGGAACACACACACACAGGTTGGATTATTAAGTAAAGTAATGGATTGGAAACTTTGGAGAAAGATTCCAGGGGACATGCAGAAGTTGACATTCTAAGTCCAAGGGAGTGGCTTGGTAAACTGGTGTAATCAGGAGCACTTGGATGAGGGACATCAAGTTCTCATAGAAATGAAATATTGATGATCCTTGACTTATGATGGAGTTATATACTGATAAATCCATTGTAAGTTGAATGTATCATTCGAAAATGATATGATACATTATGTACTGGATACCCTAGCTTAACAACGTAATACATTGTGGAGGATCAGATGTTTACATGGATGGTTTTGTGGTCGAGTTGGACTTGCAGTTCTCTGCCACTGCTTGGCATCATGAGATGCTAGCTAAGGAAAATACCAAAATTTAAAATTTGAAATGTAGTTTCTACTGAATCATGTCACTTTTGCACCATTGTAAAGCAGAAAAATCATGTTGAATCATCATATATTGGGGACTGCCTATGGACAGTACAGTAGAGAGAAGCCATTAGCAACCAAATGGCTTAATCTTTTATCCTGTACATGCACCCATATCTCCATGGACTTTTATTCTCAAAGATGTGATTGAATATTTTAGTTGCTTGGAGGGGTGGCTTTTAAAAATACGATTTTTGGAATTGTTGTAAATCTTTTGAATATGACCTTTCAGAATTTTGTCTGGGAATGTCAGTTTAAAGTACGTTACCAGGTAACCCTGATGCCAGTATTCTACAGACATATATTTGGAAATCCTTGCAAGGTGCCTATGCTACTCATATGCCCTGGGGAGGAAATAGCCATCCACCGAGAGTTGGAGGGCAAGCCAAAGTTTCTGGAATTTCTCCAAAAATCTCTCTTCACCTACTTATGAGGGAAGCCCAAGGAATGTATTTATTAGGACACAGTATTGATTATTAAAACAAAAATAACTGGTTTAAACAGGATGGAAGAGTAATTCTCCTGCAGCAGTCTGAGTTTATGTGACTTTACAAAGTCGAGGAACTAAGACTGTTGGTTCATAATGTTTCTCTCTCAAGTACTTGCTAAGCCAGCATGAAGGACAAAAAGTGGACATGGACAATATCCTACTTGCACTGGAAACATTCACTCATGTCCTATTATTCAGAACTTGATGACATGGCCATACTTAACTGTAAGGAAAGCAACAAATGGGGCCTTTAGTATCCATGGCCAAGTGCTTCATTACGATTGCATTACCAAAAGGAGAGGAGATTGTACACTGGGGGACAGACTGCATTCTCTACCTCCAGCAGTGTCTCAAGTCTTTGCCAAGATGATCCTTTACTCCTTTCTGGACATGTGAATGTGAATCTCTAAAGAAGTAATTTCCATTGGACGAATCTGGCTGAGGAACTTGTTGGGAGATTGATACCTTGCCAGGACAGTCATCTAAAGACTGATGACAGAAGCTGGCCTCTTCTGAAGTTCTAACTATGAGACCCCACAAAGTAAGAGTGAGCTTTGCTTGGAACCCATCTAAGTATTTGACCCCTATGGTTTAAATTTGCTTGTGCTTATGAACATGATTTTTGCAAAGAGGACAGGGACAGAGTGTGGATCCCTGTATAGATTTTGTGTACTTGAGAGCTGGGGGAGGGATCTAGCATTTGCTGAAAGTATAATTTTTAAAAAGATCTATTTATTTGAAAGGCAGAGAGAGAGAGAGAGAGAGAGAGAGAGCGAGAGCGAGCTTTGATCTGCTGGTTTACTTTCCAAATGGCCACAACAGCTGGAACTGGGCCAAGCTAAAGCCAGGAGCCAGTGTCTCCCACGTGGGTTCAGAAGCCCAAGGACTTGGGCCATCTTCTGTTTTTCCATGTGCTTTAACAGGGAGCTGAATCAGAAGTGGAGTAGCTGAGACTCCATCCAGACCCATATGGGATGCCGACACTGCAGGTGGAGGCTTAAACTTCTACGCCACAGCATTGGCGCCTGAAAATATACTTTTTGTGTTAAACACTTTTCTTATGAGATAGCACATTATCCAACCAGAATATCTGGATTTTAGACTGCTATTGCTTACTGGCAATTAGGTGCATTATATGAACTATGAGACTTGTGCTAGAATTGCCAAGAAACAGCTCATGAAGAGGGTAGGAGCATGGAAAGAAGGAACCATGACTTTCTTTGAGTCTCAATGTGCTCACTTGTAAGCTGTAGATTCTAATGATGCCTGTAATGATGTGAACATTAATGTACAATTCTTATTTTCATGTTATTTTCTATATATTTTTCTATGAACTTAAGAGCCTTGGTGTCAAAATCGAATACATTTAATCTTGTGATGAATTAAATTCACATGAGATCAACTATAGAACTCTGTAAACACTGTCAGTGCTCATTATTGTGTTATTAAAGGAAGCAGTGGGAAGCAAGGGCTTTCTTTTTGCCTTGGAGAAGTTCTTAGGGCTTATCTCAGGGGTCTGTTTTGTTCTTGGCTGTTTTAGCTGGAGATATACCTTGTACATCTGTTGCTCACGCAAAGATCACTGCAGGCATTTCTGGCCCAGCATCTGTCCTGGGCAGCAGTTTTTCAGATTCCTAGGCTCTACATTATCATCCTGCCATTGTCAACATGGTGCTCAGGGTTTCTCAGAGGTGGTCTTCAGTCCAGCAATCAGATTGAGAAGGATTGCATGTAGGAGATCTAGAGCCTATCTTGGAAGTGGTATTATCAATGGCTTACGTTTTTATTGACTGAAACTCAGGCACTTGGCCACACTGACATACAGGAGAGGCTGGGCAATGAGTGTCTCTCTGGGTCAGAAAGAAAGGTTTGGTAATAAACTAACATTCTCTTCTCTGCTGAGTTCCTGTGCATCATTTTCCTTACTTCTGCAAAACAGTCTTCTCTGTGAAGAGAGTGATGATGATGTGAGAAACTCTGCTTAAGTGCTTCCATCTGTTGTGGTGGGCATCATGTATTGAATTTCCCAGGTGAGACTTTGCTACCAGTCCTTGCCTCTATGCTACACAGTGCCAACAACCTTGTTATCTCTTTGTTGGGTCCAGAAACCTATGTCCATGACAATATTTTAGCTACAGTATTATGGAGCAGAAAGTGTATATTCAGTATTATATAAACTTGAGTCCAAATATTGAACCTACTGCTTAGTTGGTTGAATTAATTTATATCTTTGAACTTTAGTTTCTTCATCTGTAAACTAGATGCAATGCTTCCTCAGATGGCATATCCTGAAAATTAGAGGCAGTGTCTGGCACATAATTAGATACTCAATAATTGGTAGCTGTTTTGCTTATTGTTTAAGTACTGTGCTTTCTGTTCTCAGTCCAAAGATTTATAATTTTCTGCATGTGTTGTTTATCTTGCATGTTGTACTCATGGAATATCTATTAAAATCACTCATATCTGACATCTGGTCTCTCATCCAACATTGCAAACACTATAGAGCCAGAGAAGAATGCATAATGAAAAAAGCTGGTATGTCATTACCTTAGTGGCAGTTATGAGAAGTTTTTCCTAGTACTTTTCTTAGGTTTAAACTAGATTGTACATTGTCAATTCTTGCTTGAAATAGCTATAAGAAAAGGTTTTAAATTTTTTAAAAATATTTTATTTATTTATTTGAGAGGTAGTATTATAGACAGTGAGAGGGAGAGACAGAGAGAAAGGTCTTCCTTCCGTTGGTTCACTCCCCAAATGGCCGCAATGGTCAGAACTGCGCTGATCCGAAGCCATGAGGCAAGAGCCTCTTCCTGGTCTCCCATGAGGGTGCAGGGACCCAAGCACTTGGTCCACCTTCTACTGCTTTCCAAGGCCACAGCAGAGAGCTGGATTGGAAGAGGAGCAGCCAGGACTAGAACCAGCACCCATATGAGATGCCGGTGCTGCAGGGGGAGGATTAACCTACTGTGCCTCGGCACTGGCCCCAGAAGAAAAGGTGTAGTGAGATTATCTTGGAGTTCCTCTTCCTCATACTGGTGAACTTCTGAATTCTGCATTCTGAATCCCTTCAGACATTTCTTGCTCTGAGAAACCTATTTGGGCTCATGTAGAATGGGAGAACCCTGGTTGATTTTTCTTGCTGTCATTATCTCTTTCTCATCATCATCTTTTCCAAGAGAGTCTCTTCCGGTCCCCTTGCAAATTAGTGTCTCAGTTTATAAGTGTTATCCTTAAAATTTGATTTTTCTGGAACTGTGTGACAGGTAGAAGGTGAATTTTACAGTTGGAACCAGGGTGAGTTGATGGCTTCCCTTGATCTATTATAAGATTGATTCAGTGCCTGGGGACGGAATAAGGAGAAGCCATGAGCCAATGTCTTGTTGAGAACAATTGGATTCAAGAGAAAATGTCTAGAGAATCCGGCCTGGTCTTTTGTATGGGTACAAAAAATATTATAGACATTTCCACTGGGATATGAACTGCTGTACCTTCTTTGGTTCTGCCTGTTGGGGGAGTAAATAAACATTTTTTAAAATTTTTTCTTCTGAACTAATTTTAGACTTAGAGTAGCAAAAATGGTACAGAAGTTATTGTGTATCCCTCACCCAGATTTCACTATTATTATTTTATATAACCATAGTAAAATGATACAATTAGGAAGTTAACATTGCAGCAGGACTGCTAACCAAATTCACACCTTTTTAACCATTTTTCCCACTAATATCCTTTTTATTTTGCTGTTTCACTATCTTAGACCCTACATTGGATTTAGTTGATTTTTCTCTTTAATATCAGAAAAGTGATATTTTTTCAGACTTTTTTTTTTGTTTTTCATGAGTTTGACACGAAGAGTGTGACCAGCTGTTTTGTAGAACATCCTTCAATTTGAGTTTATGACATTTTCTTGTGATTAACTGGTGTATTCTTGGAAAGAATATCATAGATGATGTTGCCTTTTCTCGATGCATAAGTTGAAGGATTTCTGAGGTCTTATTTCTGGGGATGTTAATCCTCATCACTGGTTAAGGTGGGAGCTTGCCTGATTTGTTCACTATGAAGTTTCTATTTTTTCTTTTGTAATGAAAGGAAACAATAATTCATGTTATTTACAGGCCTCAGATGAGGAACTCCTTTTCAATTATTGGGCTGAGAAGGTGTATTCTTGGAGACAATTTTGTGGAACAAGGAAGTCATATGGGGAGCAGTCCTGGTCTTAGCCTCTTCTCATTGCTTTCTTAGTTTGTCTAACTTCTTTGTGGGTTAAACAGTAAAGTTTTGTGCTAAAGAGTCTTGTTACCATGAAGTAGTCTTCCAAGGTCTGATGTTATGGCAAAGGAGGACTTCTTTTCTTAAGACTGTATTTCCAAGCTTGGCATGATGTATTCCATGTGATTGTAAAATTTCTTGCAAGGAAAATAATTACTACGTCATTTTTTCAGGGGATTTGGCTTTAGAAGCTTTCTAAATATTTGAATATCAGTGCATGACAAACTTTCTGGTTGCAGAGAAAATTTTGGTTGTAGTTTCAAACTCTAAGAACATAAAAAATATTTTTATGTCCTTGAATCTTATGTCCATGAACAGAGAATAATTATCTTCAGAAATTTAGAAATTTTATCTTCAATCCAACCTACACATCTGAAAAGCTTTTAATTGGTACATAATACTCATATTTGCACATATTTATGGTGTACAATATAATTGGTGTCTCTATACAAAGTATAATGATCAAATCACAGTTATGGACATTTCCATCTCAAACATTTATGATTTTTATATGTTGGGCATCTTCAGATTTCTCTGTTCTAGTTATTTTGAAATATCTAAAAATTGTTGTAGACTATAGTTACCCTGTTGTGCCATAGAACACCAGAATTATTTCTTCCTATCTAACTGTATTTTGGTTCTTACTACCTATCCCTCCTTTATTCTCCTCTTCCTACCCTTCCTAGCTCCTAGTGACTACTCTTTTACTCCAAAATTCCTTTTAAAACAATATTTGCTTTTTCAGTTGTTTGAGAGAGAGAGAGAGAGAGAGAGAGAGAGAGAGAGAGAAGGAAGGAGGGAGGAAGGAGTTAGGGAGGGAGGGAGATTGGTTAGTTCATTCCCAAATGACTGCAACAGTAGGGTCAGGACCAAGCCACAGCCACAGACTGGGACTGGGAACTCCCATTCTGGTCTCCTATTTGGGTGGCAGAGGCCTAATATCTGGACTGATCCTCTGCTTCCTCCCCAGGCTCATTTGCAGGAAGCTGGATGAGAAGCAGTGTAACCAGAACTTGAACTGGCAGTACAACAAGGGAGCCTGGTGTACAAGTGACAGCTTAACACACTGCGCCGAAATTCTAGCTCTAATTCCAACTTTCATGAAGTTGTCATGTCACTTAACTTGACAAATGAGAACTGGTAGTATTCATATTCCTGTGTCTGGCTTTTTTCACTTAACATAATTTTCTCCAGTTCCATCCATATTACTGCAAATGACAAGGTTTCATTCTTCTCATGGCTACTGGATAATATTCTATTGTGTAAATATACCATATTTTCTTCATGCATTCATCTTTTGAAAGACGCCTTGCTTGATTCAGTATCATGGCTAGTGTGAATAGTGTTCTGTCTTTGCCAATAGGGTTCTATCTTCCTGGTCCCTTGTGACCACTATTCTCCATCCAACTTCTTTAAGATCACTACCAATAAAAAGTGAGAGTATAGTTATCTCTTTGACATGGCCATTTAAGTTTATTTAAACCTGCATATTTTAACAGCCACACCTGGGGCTGGCACTGTGGCTTAGCCAGTAAGGGGGCCATCTGCAGCACCGGCATCCCATATGGGCATTGGTTCAAGTTGTGGCTGCTCTGCTTCCGATCCAACTCTCTGCTAAGGTATGGGAAAGCAGTGGAAGATGGCTCAAGTTCTTGTGCCCCTGTACCCATGTGGGAGACCCGGAAGAAGCTCCTGGCTTCAGATTGGCCCAGCTCCAGCCATTACAGCCATTTGGGGGAATGAACCAGTGGATGGAAGATTCTCTCTCTCTCTCTCTCTCTCTCTCTCTCTCTCTAACTCTGCCATTCAAATAAATAAATAAATAATAAATAAATCCTTTAAAAAAAAACAAAACAGCCACAGCTATTTTGCTCCTAATAGTGTTTTGCTCCTAATAGTGTGCGGCTGCAATAGCATTGCCTGACCTCATTAGAAATGCATTTCCACAAGATGACTCACAGACTTCATAATGTTTGAAAAATATTTTTTAAAAACTTGGTAGTCAGAGTGAATTTCAGACTTCATAATGTTTGAAAAATATTTTTTAAAAACTTTGTAGTCAGAGTGAATTTTCTCTCTAGCTGCCTGGATAGGCTAGGCAGGTCAGGGATAAGACAAAGGCAGCTTCATGATAATGGGGGTAGAGAGGGGTGGGAGTTGGGCTAGAAAGTTTCTTCAGGCCTCAGAAGAGATGATAGAGAAGGGGAACACAACAGGATTCAGGAAACACAGGATAAATAGGTTAATTTGGAAATGTGCTAATACTCTTGGCAGGTGGGAGGACTCTGGGCATACTGGCTTTCTATATTATTGACTGTGAGGACAAGCTCTGTATCCTGGAGTCATGTCATTTCTACCCTCTGAACTGCTGGAGACTGGGCTTCAGTGCTCCAAGTTTGCCCAAAATGAATTATTCTAAAATCAATTTACCTAACGGCCAGTTTACTTAATAATTTCCCCTAATGGGACTACTCACATAAAATCTGTGTTTGTGAAATTTATAACAGTTCACCTCTGATAGGAAGGTAAATAGGCTTTAGTCAAATTTGGTTTTAGATAAATCTGCTTTAGGCAAATTTTTACTTACATATATTAACTCTAGGCAAATTGACTTAAGATGAATTCACTGATCCAGGTGTCCTCTCCTGAGGAGGGGGCAGGGAACTCAGAATAGGTGGAGGTGGTGGCAATAACTTTCCTATGGGAACGTTTAGTCATTATTTCCACTATCAGTGATACTGGCAGATGGAGGGTGCTTTGTACTGGCAAGAAGGCTGAGTGGGATCTTGCCACACCTGTCTTATTGATGGCATCTGAGAATAGACATTTATCATATATCCCATTACCTGTGCAGGTGTCTCATTATGAACAATTGTTACTGCTTAGGAGCAGCTGGGTAACATCATCTAGGCTCGTTCCTTAGTGCATTTCTCAGTGGCCCTAGGTGTTGGTGGCAGATTCTTTACAATGCACATACTTAGCTTTGTACTTATCAACCTGGGTGCCCTTTTCCCAGTGTGACTTAAATGGAACAAGGATTTGTCATAGAACCATGTTCCTTTCATTCACAGTACTTATCTGCTTCAAGTTTTACATTTATTAGTGTGATTATGTTGTTAACATCTGTTTCTCCTTCTGAACTATAAGTTTTGTGAACACATGGACCTCATATGTTTTTGCTCATCGAGTCTTCAGAGTTTCACATTGGGGGCTAGCATCTTGTAGAGATTCAATACATGTTTTTGGAATAAATGAATTAATATATTAACCTCTTGTTTCTGTTAACAGTAATAAATTATATGTGGCACATCTTATAGATGATAGTGATACATAAAATCTCTTTTGCATTGAAGTTGAGAATCATTATAGAAAATAAGAGTTTCCATTAAATAGGCAACACAGTAAAGCAACATAATTAAAAAATGATAAAACTATAATAGCTGACATCTGTTGAGTTATTACAGCATGCAAGTTATGATAAGTACTTTGCAGTACAATATATTTCACAATATTTTATTGAGAGCTCAAGTCTTCCTAGTAGAAACAGGCACAGGTTACTAAACCAGTCATATTCAGCCTTTAGAACTGTTGAGTTATCAGTATCCTGGACAGAGGATGACTCTACTCTGGGTCTGTCCAGTGTGTCTGTTTGCAATTCATGGTGACTCTCCTCACTCCAGTGTCTCTCTTTGCATATGATTCCAGTATTATCAGGACTATTGTAAGTCGGTGTTAGTTTCTGTTACAGGACAGCTGTGTCTATATTGATCCTCATGTTTCTTTCATCCAGGAGAGTCTGGCTTAGGCATCATTGTGCTAACTTCATAGTCTTGATTGAGTCATTTAATTTCCCTTTGACTTGCTTTCTTCACTAGTTAAATGAAGATAATGATAGAACCTCCTTTCACAAGGTTGTTCCAAGAATTCACTGAATTACTTGTGTATAAAGTGCTTTTCAAGCCAGTATGTGGTAAGACTTGAAAACTGTTAGCAATTATTATGAATATTATCATTATTTAAATGGTGCTTTTACTGAATTGCCTACTCAATGAAGAACTTTTATTGTCTGTAACAATGATTCTAAATTTCAATGTCATAACCCTTTGATGTATCACAATCAGCTCTAAGATGTGCCACATGTAATTAGTTATTATTTATTTATTTATTTAAGAAAAGGTTTGCTTAAGCTCTACAATATGCTAGGCCGTATGCCAGACACTAGAGATACAATGAAGAGCAAAAACAAAGTCCATGTGTTCACAGAGCTTGCAATACAGTGGGAGAAAAAGATATGAACAGAGTATTGGAAAAATATATAAGCAGAAACAGAGATAACTGTGAGGTAAGGGAACGCAGTAACATAACAAAATTCCGGCTACTGGTAGGGAGTGAATGTCAGTGAGCTATTTCTGGAGAGGTGACATTAAAAAAAATATTGATTTCTTTGAAAGGTAGAGTCTTGGGGTAAAGGGCGGGAAGAGAAATCTTCCATCTGCTGGTTTACTCCCCAAAATGCCTGCAACAGATGAGGCTGGACCAGAAGGAAGCCAGGAACCTGGAATTCCATCCAGGTCTCACATTGGGTGGCAGAGACTCAAGTACTTGAGCCATCACCTTCTGTCTCATAGCCACATTAGAAAGAAGCTGGATTGGGGGCCAGCACCATGGCTCACTTGGTTAATCCTCCGCCTGTGGCACTGGAATCCCATATAGGCGCTGAGTTTTAGTCCCGGTTGCTCCTCTTGCAGTACAGCTCTCTGCTGAGGCCTGGGAGGGCAGTGGAGGATGGCCCAAGTCCTTGGGCCCCTGCACCCACATGGGAGACCAGGAAGGAACACCTGGCTCCTGGCTTCAGATCAGTGTGGTGCCAGCCGTGGCGGCCATTTGGGGAGTGAACCAATGGAAGGAAGACCTTTCTCTCTGCTCTCTCTCTCTCACTGTCTATAACTCTACCTGTCAAATAAAAAAAAAAAAAAAAGAAAAAGAAAGAAGCTGGATTGGATGCAGAGTATGCAAGACTTGAACTAGGCACTTTGATATGGGATACGGGCATTCCAATCAGTAGCTTAATTTGCTAAATCAAAATGCCCACCCCAAGGGAGTTAACCTTTAAAGTAAGGGATGAAGTATGAGAAGTTAAATAGATAAAGAATGGATGAAGATTATGGGGACAAGTATGTTGCCATGGAGGAGCATGCTATGTTTGAAAACGAAACTGTTGGTATACAGAGAACAAGATGTAGACTGAGAAAACTGCAGTTGAAAAGGTAGGAAAGTGTCATAGCTTATGTAATCCAGAAAGCCATGTTTAAGAATTCTAGACTTAAAATTTAGATTTTTAAGCTTGGTAGTGGAGGTGGTTGGAAGGAGTTGGTAACATGATTGGATTTTTTTTTTTTAAAAGATTTCTATGGCTGTAGAATGGATTGGAAGGGGTAGAGTAGATTTATCCAGATCAGATAGGAATCCATGTGGTTGTAAGAGATGATAGTAGTTAACATAAGGATGACTGTAGTGGAGCATGGATAGTTATGGTAGATACCTTGGTATATAAACAGTAGAACTTTCTGGCAAAGGGAAAGAAAGGAATTAAAGAAAATGCTTACATTTCAGTTTTCTTTCTGATGTAGGCTATCATGGATGAGGATCAGATTTTGTGGAAAATCAGGAGTTGTTGAGAGGATAGTCATCTGTATTAGTATGCAGCTCAGAGTACAGTTCTAGACTGGAGATATAAATCTGTGACTCCTTTATGTAAAGAAGTACTCTGACATGTACCCTCACTCCAGGTGGTGCTGCTGATTTGATGTGCTGTTCTAATCAAGCACTGGAGTTATCGGTACCATGCTAGAAAATTTGCATAGCCAGCAATGCCTGTGGGAGTGTATTATACCTGTGAACATCATCTATCTATTTGTCACGGTGGAAAATAGAGAACCATCAGACTGTCGGAAAAGGCCCATGTGTTAGAGCTTGGTTCTATGAATCTGGCCCCAGTGTACCCTCTTGGCTGCTACCCAACTCTTCAGCTATCTTTGTACATATCTTTAGTGCTAATTATGCTTGTTCTTTCTTTGTGACCTGAATCTGCCAGATATATTTCTTCATCCACGTCTTTACTTTTTTCCACCTCCCTCCTGCAAAGTCCCTTCATGATGCTCCCTCTCTGATCTGAATAATTCTTCTAAATCTGTCTTATTTTTGACACTTTACCAGATCACTGTTATCTGCTTCTCCCCTCTCCCCTTAAAGGTCAGGCTTGTATTGCCCATTTTCCCATAAGTATTTGTTTTGCCTTATCAGTGGCATGTAAATGCCTTGGAGAGAGGCATTTGTATCGCAGATCTTTGAATTACGTACTGCTTGTTACTTATTTCTCTTAATATTTAATGCCATCCCTTGTATGTGATTTTCAATCTTGTTTTCACAGGGTGTAAACCTGGCTTAGCCTTGAGCAAATGGGTTTTTATCTAGTTGAAATCTGGATTTGTGCTATAAAGAAGAACGTGATTTTAACTTTGAGTGGGAGAATATGAATCAAACTAAAAATTGTAAGGATAAAAAGGAAATTGTGTATAAGGAAGGAAGATCTCTTTTTACATTAAGTGAAAAGAAAAGTATAGAGCAGAATAGTATGCTAGCAGTTGTGTCACAGAGATGGAATAAAATAGTATTTTTTGTATTTATTTTTAAAATATTATAAATAATACAGATAAATACAAAGATTTCAGTTAACACACATGGATCTAACACTTTTAACATTTTGCCATATTTGCTTCAAAATAGTATTTTCATATTTGCTTTCATAGCATAAAGATTCTTTGTACAAATAGTGCTTGAACAATTGGACATTTGCATATAAAAAAGAACATCGATACAAATCTTACACATTTCACAAAAATTAACTCAAATCATATTTTAATGTAAAATGCTTAAGTATGAAGTATATAGAAAAAAGAAGGAGAAAATCTATATGCCCCCCCTTTAAGATTTATTTATTTATTTGGAAGTCAGGGAGTGAGGAAGGGAGAGAGAGGGGGAGGAGACAGAGAGAGAGAAATATTCTATTTGCTGGTTCATGCCACAGATGGCCCCAGTGGCTGGAACTTGGCCAGTCTGAAGCCAGGAGCCAGGAGCTTCCTCTGGGCCTCCTTGGGTACAGAGACCCAAGGACTTGAAGCCATCTTCTGCTGCTTTCCCAGGTGAATTAGCAGGGAGCTGGATCAGAAATGGAGCAGCTGGATCTCAAACCGGTGACCATATAGGAAGGCGGCATCTCAGGTGGTGGCTTTACTCACTGTGCCACAGTGCTGGTCCCTAGTGGTGAGTTATTAGTTATAATACCAAGATATAAAAAAAAAATCAGTGTTAGATTTTTATTAAGGCTAAAATGTTCTGTTCTGCAAAAAAAAAAAGTTTTTAACACTGTGAATGAACAAGTCATATACTGGAAGAAATATTTGAAAGATGCACATCAGAAAAAGGATTTCTGTCCAACATATATTAAGAATACTTAAAACCCAACAGTAAGTAAACAAAACACCCAATTAAAAATGGACCAAAGATATATAAAGATGTATAAATGGAAAATAAACATATGAAAAAAAAAGCTAAAAATAATTTATTATTACTGAAATTTAACTTAAAACTTAAAATGAGATAGCATTACATACCAACAAGAATGGCTAAAGTATTAAAAAATAAAAAGCCTGACAATGCAAACTGTCGGTGGAGATGAACAGTTACAGAAAGTGTAGTTCATTTATGGTAGGAATGTGATATAATTCAAAGGCAATCACTTTGGAAGACAGTGTACCACTTACTTTGTTTTTTTTTTTTAGTTTGTCACTAGACACTCAAGACATTTATTTAAAGGAAGCAAAATACATGTGAAAAGTGTATCTTAAAAGTATGGATCAATTTATTTTAGTTGCATGAGTATGCTTTGGCATTTGCTTGATTTTTCCTTTTGCCCCATAGTTCAGTTAATTAATTAATTAATTAATATAAAGGGAACCTATTTCACATATGCTTTTTTTTAAAAAAAAAAAGATTTATTTATTTGTTTGAGAGGTAGAGTTACAGACAGAGGGAGAGACAGAGAGAGAGAGATCTTCTCTCAGCTGATTCACTCCCCAAATGGCTGCATTGGCTGAAGCTGGGCTGATCCAAAGCCAGGAGCCAAGAACCTTTTTCAGGTCTCCCACCTGAGTGCACTTGAGCCATCTTCCACTGCTTTCCCAGGACGTCAGCAAGGAGCTGGATCAGAAGTGGAGTAGCTGGGACTTGAACCAGCACCCATTGGCACTGCAAATAGAGGTTTAATCCAGTACTCCACAGTGCCAGCCCCTCATATATACAGTTTTAAGAACATGATACTTCCCACCCAACCCTCCCTCACTCCCACACTCCCTCTCTCTTATTTTCTTATTTGTCTTTTAATTTTTGCAATGACATGTTTTCAAGTTAATACATAATCACAAGCTTGTTCCTCCAGAAGGAATTCATAAAATAGTAAGTAGAAGAATTACTGTTCCTCAGGAGTATAGACAAGGACTATGAACAACAATCAAATCTCAAATTGTCAATTTAACTAATATATATTGCAGTTTTTTTATAACGCTTTTATTTAAAGAATATAAATTTCCAAAATACAGCTTATAGATTACAATGGCTTCCCCCCCCATAACTTCCCTCCCACCCGCAACCCTCCCCTTTCCCACTCCCTCTCTCCTTCCATTCACAACAAGATTCATTTTCAATTCTCTTTATATACAGAAGATCAGTTTAGTATATATTAAGTAAAGATTTCAACAGTTTGCCCTCACATAGCAACACAAAGTGAAAAATACGGTTGGAGTACTAGTTATAGTATTAATTCACAATGTATAGCACATAAAGGACAGAGATCCTACATGATATATATTTTTTAAATTGATTAATTTTCTATGCAATTTCCAATTTAACACCAAGATTTTTTTTTCATTTTTAATTATCTTTAGATACAGAAGATTGATTCAGTATATACTAAGTAAAGATTTCATCAGTTTGCACCCATACAGAACATAAAGTGTAAAATACTGTTTCAGTACTAGTTATAGCATTACTTCACATTGGACAACACATTAAGGACAGATCCCACATGAGACGTAAGTACACAGTGACTCCTGAAGTTGATTTAACAATTTGACACTCTTGTTTATGGCGTCAGTAATCTCCCTAGGCTCTAGTCATGAGTTGCCGAGGCTATGGAAGCCTTTAGGGTTCGCCGACTTCAATCTTATTCTGACAGGGTCATAGTCAAAGTAGAAGTTCTCTCTTTCCTTCAGAGAAAGGTACCTCCTTCTTTGATGGCCCCGTTCTTTCCACTGGGATCTCACTCACAGAGATCTTTCATTTAGGTCTTCTTTTTTCCCCAGAGTGTCTTGGCTTTCCATGCCTAAAATACTCTCATGGGCTCTTGAGCCAGAACCAAATGCCTTAAGGGCTGATTCTGAGGCCAGAGTGCTATTTAGGACATCTGCCCTTCTATGAGTCTGCTGTGTCTCCCACTTCCCATGATGGATCGTTCTCTCCCTTTTTTATTCTATCAGTTAGTATTAGCAGACACTAGTCTTGTTTGTGTCATCCCTTTTACTCTTAGACTTATCAGTGTGATCAATTGTGAACTGAAATTGATCACTTGAACTAGTGAGATGGCCTTGGTACATGCCACCTTGATGGGATTGTATTGGAATTCCCTGGCACGTTTCTAACTCCATCATTTGGAGCATGACTGATTGAGCATGTCCCAAATTGTACATTTCCTCCCTCTCTTATTCCCACTCTTATATTTCACAGGGATCACTTTTCAGTTAAAATTTAAACACCTAAGAATAATTGTTTGTTAATTACAGAGTTCAACCAATAGTACTAGAATAAAAAAATACTAAAATGGATAAAGTATTACATTGTACATCAACAGTCAGGACAAGAGCTGATCAAGTCACTTTTTCTCATAGTGTCCATTTCACTTCAACAGGTTTCCCCTTTGGTGCTCAATTAGTTGTCACCGATCAGGGAGAACATATGATATTTGTCCCTTTGGGTCTGGCTTAATTCACTCAGAATGATGTTTTCCACATTCCTCCATCTTGTTGCAAATGACCGGATTTCATTGTTTTTGACTGCTGTATAGTATTCTATAGAGTACATGTCCCTTAATTTCTTTATCCAAATGTATGCTTTGAATTCCCTGTGATCTTTTGCTGTGAGGTTCCCTTCATTTACCTTCTTTCATGTTGATGGCCGTGTTTCTGTGTTTCTGTGTCTAACACATCTTTAAGCATCTTTTGCAGGCCTGGACGAGTGGCAACAAATTCTTTCAGTTTCTGTTTGCAGTGAAAGGTCTGTATTTCACCTTCATTCACAAATGAGAGCTTTGCAGGATATAATATTCTGGGCTGGCAGTTTTTCTCCCTAAGTACCTGGGCTATGTCTTGCCATTCCCTTCTAGCTTGTAGGGTTTCTGGTGAGAAGTCTGCTGTGAGTCTAATTGGTGATCCTCTGAGAGTAATCTGACGTTTCTCTCTTGCACATTTTAGGATCTTTTCTTTCTGTTTCACTGTGGTGAGTTTAATTACAACGTGTCGTGGTGAGGACCTCTTTTGGTCATGTTTACTAGGGGTTCTATGTGCTTCCTGTACTAGGATGTCTCTGTCCTTCTCCAAAACTGGGAAATTTTCTGCTATTATCTCACTAAAAAGGCATTCTAATCCTTTCTCCCTCTCCATGCCTTCAGGAACTCCTAGAACTCGAATGTTGGGTTTTTAAATAGTATCCTGTAGATTCCCAACAATATTTTTTAGATTTCTAATTTCCTCTTCTTGTCTTTGGTTTGACTGTATATTTCCCTGTGCTCTGTCTTCTAAGTCCGATATTCTCTCTTCTGCCTCACCCATTCTGTTTGTAAGGCTCTCTAATGTGTTTTTCATTTGATCTATTGAATTCTTCACTTCATTATGATTTCTCGTCACTATCACAGTTTCATGTTCTACTAGTTGTTTCATTTCAGCTTGATTCCTCCTTAATATTTCATTTTCACGAGAGAGATTTTCTACCTTGTCCATTAAGGATTTCTGTAGTTCAAGAATTTGTTTTTGAGTACTTCTTAGTGTTCTTATCAATTTTTTGAGATCCGCTTCTTGCATTTCTTCTATCTCATCATCTTCGTAATCTTGAATTGGGGTGTCGTTTTCATTTGGGGATGCCATAGTGTCTTCCTTGTTCTTGTTACCTTGGTTTTTGCATTTGTTGTTTGGCATATTGGTTTCTTCACTGTGGTGTTTTTTTTCTTGTTATACTATGACTCTAGATTAAGTGGACTGTCTGCTTTTGATGGAACCTTAGAGGCTTGAGATGGGTGTGGCCTGATAGCTCTGTTTTTTTCCTGAGGGTTGAGGGTGTGTCAAAGGTGACACTCCCAGATTAGGCGTGGTAAATCTCTCTCTGTTTCTTTCTTTCTTTCTTTTTTTTTTTTTTTTTTTTTTTAGTTTTGGTTCAAAAGGGAAGTAATTCCACACAGCTGAATGGAATTGGGGGTGGTTAGCAGGCAAATGATATACCCACAGGAGCCAGAGATCGGAAGCTCTTTCCCAAGGACCACAGAGGGAATCTCTGCGGCCTTCAGTGTGGGTTCAAATTCTCCTGCAGTCTCACCACTGGGCTACCAAGGCTACCAAACTGTAGCGTCTCTGGAGAGTACTCACGTGGTGAATTCCGTGAGTTCTCTCCCCTACAGTCTCTTTTTTCACAGTCTCAGTTCATTAACACCACACATTCATTAGGTTCTAATCTCCTGTTATTTCACCCCCACGCCCAGAGTCAGGTTTTTCTGCTAGGCTCGGGGCCGATGCAGACCCGAGGTCGCCCTGCTTATGACGTATGTCCAAAATGGTGCCTGCTCTTTGACTTGCTCACCTTTGAGAGGTGGGCGGAGAGAGAGAAACTCGTGTCCGTATCGGTCACTTTTTTCTTTCTCTCTCTCTTCTAGTTAGCCTGGTGAACTTTTCCCCACAGGGTTTCAAGCCTTGTTCACTCTAGTCTCCTCTTTCGGCTTCCCTGCTGGTGTCTCGGGCTATTGAGGTTTGGCTCACCTCACGTTCCAGGCTGGCGCATTGAGTTTGCCGCTGGTGTCCCGAACTGCGGGCTCCCACGCTCTCCTCGAAGGTCCACCGTGAATCACTAGTTCTGGAAGAGTTTCCTCTGCTGTTTCTTCCCCTACTCTTCCTTGAACCTGCAGTATCTCCACTTTTATTAAACTGTCTCTCCCCGGACTATCAGTGTGCTCCCTTCCTATTCCGCCATCTTGCTTCTCCCTATATTGCAGTTTTATACTCTCTGTATTAGTTACCACAAATCAGTGTAAATATATGGTATTTGATGTTTGGGGCTGGTTTATTTCACAAAGTATAATAGTCTTTAATTGCATTCATTTTGTTGTGAAAGACAACCTTTCATTCTTTTTTATGGCTGAATAGTATTCCATCATACATACATAACATAATTTCTTTATCCAGTTATCAATGGATGGACATCTTGGTTGATTCCATATCTTAGCTATTGTGAATTGAGCTGCTATAAACATGGAGCTACAGATAACTCTTTGATATGCTGATTTCATTTCCTTTGGGTAAATTCCCAGGAGTGTGATGGCTGGGTCATATAGTAGATCTATTTTCAGACTTCTAAGGAATCTACATATTGTCTTCCTTAATGGTTGTTCACTCTCCAATTGTCCACAATGGTCGTAGCTGTGCTGATCCAAAGCCAGGAGCCAGGAGCCTCTTCCAGGTCTCCCACATGGGTAGAGGGTCCCAAGGACCTGGGCCATCCTCCATTGCCCTCCTAGGTCACAGCAAAGAGCTGGATTGGAAGTGGAGCCGCTGGGTATCAAACTGGTGCCACATGGGATGCTGGCACTGCAGGCGGTGGCTCCACCTGCTATGCCACAACACCAGTCCCTTCTACTCACTTTCGATTTCCATTTGTATGGAATATCTTTTCACATCCTTTCACTTTCAGTTAGTGTATATCTTTGTTGATGAGTATGTTTCTTGTAGCCACCATGTAGATGGGTCTTATTTATTTATTTGACAGGCAGAGTGGACAGTGAGAGAGAGAGAGAGAGAGAGAAAGGTCTTCCTTTTGCTATTGGTTCACCCTCCAATGACTGCCGTAGCCGGTGCACTGTGGCCGGTGCACCGCCCTGATCCGAAGCCAGGAGCCAGGTGCTTCTCCTGGTCTCCCATTCGGGCGCAGGGCCCAAGCACTTGGGCAATCCTCCACTGCACTCCCGGGCTACAGCAGAGAGCTGGCCTGGAAGAGGGGCAACCAGGACAGAATCCGGTGCCCCGACCAGGACGACCAGGACTAGAACCCGGTGTGCCTGCACCACAGGCGGAGGATTAGCCTATTGAGCCTAGGTGCTGGCCATGGGTCTTATTTTTAAACCCATTCAGCCAGTCCTGTGTCTTTTCATTGGACAACTTAGATTACTTACATTCATTGTTATTATTGATAAGTAATGACTTGCTCATGCCATTTTTCTGTAAATATTCCTATTGGTTGCTTTGAATTTCCTTTGTACTTTTACTGTGAGGTTTTCTGCCTTTGTATTTTTTCCATGGTACTGATTGCATTTCTCTGTTTTTGTATGCAGCACATCTTTAAGAATAATTTGTAAAGCTGGCCAGGTAGTAACAAGTTTGTCAGTTTCTGTTTGTAAAATTCCAAATAATTTATAATAAATACTCCACTCTGAAGAAAGTACAACATAACTTTCCACTGCTTAAGTGTGAGCTACATGTAGTAACTTCCTCCAGAGAGATCAGGAGGGGAGAGAAAACTGACAAACACGACATCAGTTAGGAGCTTGACGCTAAGATGAACATCAATGGTGATATACAGACAGTTTGTATTTTTGACATGATGTTATAGGAATTGCACTTCACCTTAGTGGTCTATGTCCCCCAAACTCACAACCGAAGTATAATCATGAGAAAACATTATACAAATCCCAATTGAGGGAAATTCTATGAAACACCTTACCAGTACTCCTGAATACTATCTGGGTCATAAAAAACAAGGCAAGTCTGAGTTGGCCCAACCCAAAGGAGCCTGAGGAGACATGGCAATGAAATTTAATGTAATACCCTGGATAAGATTGTGGAACAGGAAAAGGATATTAAGTAAAAACTAGGGAACTCTGAGTAAAGTATGGTCTATGTACATAAAAGTGCATTAATATTGGTTCATTAATTAGGGTAAATTACCCTAATTTGGAGATGTTAATAAGAGAGCAAATTTTTTGTGGGGAATATGGGCCTTTCTGGCTTACTTTTGCAATTTTCCTATAATATAAAGTTGTTCTAAAAGAGTTTGTATGGGACTGGCATTGGCATATGGGACTGGTAGTGGGTTAAGCTGCTACCTGTGATGCTGGCATCCCACATGGGTGCTAGTTTGGGCCCCTGCTGCTCCACTTCCAATCCAGCTCCCTGCTAATGGCCTGAGAAAAGCAGTGACGATAACCCAAGTCCTTGGGCCCCTGTCACCTTTGTGGGAGATCCAGATGAAGCTCTTGGCTCCTGGCTTTGGCCTGACCCAGCCCCATCTCTGTTGCAGCCATCTGGGGAGTGAATCAGTGGCTGGAAGTTTCTCTCTCCCTCTCTCTTCTCATTCTTTCCTCTCTCCTTCACTTCTTCCCTCCCTCCTTGTCTGTCTGTCTCTCTCTCTCTCTTTGTAACTCTGATTTTTAAATAAATCAATAAATCAATAAATCTTTGCTAAATTTTGTTACATAGGACACAATGACATTATTTGTCTATCAGGAACACTGGGTACTGGGCAGATAGATCTGCAGGATGGGAGAGAACTTTTGCTGAATTCTTTTCTAGTTATATTGATTAATTTATTTTTAAAACATGAGTAAGCAAATCAATAAAATTTTAAAAAACTATATTCCTGTTTGTTAACAGTCATATTCCTTTTTTTTCCTTTTTTTTAACTTTTATTTAATGAATATAAATTTCCAAAGGACAGTTTATGGATTACAATGACTTCCCCCCCATAACTTCCCTCCCACCCATAACCCTCCCCTTTCCAGTTCCCTCTCCCCTTCCATTCACATCAAGATTCATTTTCAATTCTCTTTATATACAGAAGATCAGTTTAGCATATATTAAGTAAAGATTTCAACCGTTTGCATCCACATAGGAACACAAAGTGAAAAATACTGTTTGAGTACTAGTTATAGCATTGAATCACAATGTACAGCATAAGGACAGAGATACTACATAAGGAGTAAGTACACAGTGACTCCTGTTGTTGACTTAACAAATTGACACTATTATTTATGGCGTCAGTAATCACCCTAGGCTCTTGTCATGAGTTGCCAAGGTTATGGAAGCCTTTTGAGTTCACCGACTCTGATCATATTTAGATGAGGTCGTAGTCAAAGTGGAAGTTCTCTCCTCCCTTCAGAGAAAGGTACCTCCTTCTTTGATGACCTGTTCTTTCCACTGGGATCTCACTCGCAGAGATCTTTCATTTAGGTCATTTTTTTTCCAGAGTGTCTTGGCTTTTCTTGCCTGAAATACTCTCATGGGCTTTTCAGCCATATCCGAATGCCTTAAGGGCTGAATCTGAGGCCAGCGTGCTGTTTAGGACATCCGCCATTCTACATATTCCTTATCTTTAAGTCATTTTTAAAAATAATTTAATTTGTTGAAAGGCAGAGAGAGGGAGACAGACAGATCTCCCATTTGCTAGCTTAGGCCCCAAATGTCCACAATGGCTGGGGCTGGGCAAGATGGAAGCCAGGTGCCAGTAATTCCATTTGGATTTCCCATATGGATGGCAAAAACCAGAATACTGTAATCATTACCTGCTGATTCCCAGTGTATGTGTTAATAGGGAGCTGGAATCAGGAGCAGAGCTGGGACTCAAATCCAGGCACTCCAGTATGGGCTGTGGTGTCCAAAGCACCATGTGAACTGTTGCACCAAATGTCTGCCCCTCTTTAAGTCTTTAGTTAAACCTTAGAAGTTTAGGAAGTGCTGTGCATGTATTGGCCTTTCCTGCCACTACAACTACAGCAACTTCTATTGTTACCTTTGTTCCTATTTCTTAAATCATTATATTCATAAACTCTTAATTTGAATTCCTGGAGGTCAAGAGCTATACATTAAGCTCCAGATAAGATGTAATTTTCTGATTCTAAGCTCTTTGCTTTGGGCTCTATTCTTAAATATTTTTATTTGAGTTTTTGTGCAGGCCCTGACAGAAATAAATAGTTCCTTTTCATTTTGTCCTAATACATTTAGCTCAATGGTTGCTTTTATTTTCCATTTCTTCTCCTCACTTTCCTGAGGTGCTATGTCTTTTCTCCTGGGTCTCGGTGTCTGGGGAAGTCAGAGTATTCTTTACTTCAGTGGGACCAGCTTGGCTAGTAGCATGAGGATTCTGAGACTTCATAGAACAGTTTTGAATGAATGTAAAGAGCCTGATTTTTACATTTAATTTAACAGTGAATGTTTTATTTTCAATAACAGAGGCAGTTTGTAATTGCAGTCACTATTAATCTCTTGCTAGATGTTTGCTAAGAGGATTGAGTACAGAGCTAATATGTAACTTTGCAATACAAATAAAATCACCAGGTCAAGCCTCAACAAGAGAAAGAGGGAGGAGCCAGCACAGTTGCATAGCGGGTAAAGCAGCGGCCTGCAGTGCCTGCATCCCTTATGGGTGCCAGTTCGAATCCCGGCTGCTCCACTTTCAATCCAGCTCTCTGCTATGGCCTGGAAAAACAGTAGAAGATGCCCCAAGTCCTTGGGCCCCTGCACCCACATGGGAGACCTGGAAGAAGCTCCTGGCTCCTGGCTTTGGATGGATGCAGCTCCAGCTATCGCGGCCAATTGGGGAATGAACCAGCAGATGGAAGACATCTCTCTCTCTGGTTCTTTTCTCTCTCTGTAACTCTGAGTTTCAAATAAATAAATAAATCTTACAAAAAGAGAGAGAGAGAAAGGGGAAGGCAAAAAATCCTTCTTTCTGAGAAAAGGCAGGATGTGTAGCTTTCAGCAGCATCGCCCATCAGCAAGGCTATTTGTTTCCATGGATGCAGAAACAGATAAGAAAGGGAGATCATAACTAATATTGGGCACTAACCACCTTGTCTGGTGATTTACAAATGTTATGTCATTTTATTCTCAAAAGAAACCTGTGAAATAAGTGTTTTGTTTTCTACTACAGGCAGAAAAGGAGGCATAGGTGAATGGACATGTTTTGCCCATGATCACATGTGGATTAAATATGCTGAGCTAGGAGTTGAACACAAGTTGGCTGGGTTCTGAAGCCCCTCTCTACCTGGCCTATTTTCCTGGTATTTATTTTCTTTCTACTCCAGCACTTTGCTCTGAATGAAGGATACAGAAGTTGAGAGTACCAGAAATTTGGCCAGATAAAATAAAATTTTTCTTTAACATGGTCAACTCTCTCTGTTGACTCGAGAGAATACTTAGAGCTGGAACCAGGCAAAGATACTTGAATGCATGTAAGGAAGACTGAGGTAGCTATTTCCATTTTTGAAAACATGACACTTGAAACCAAGATGTTGGGACTTAATATAAGAATAATAGTTGATTAATGAGAATGATAACAAAGTATTTCTTAGGTATTTATTTCTTTGTGTAGTTGCTGAAGCCATGAATTTAAAGATAGAATGGCTTATTGATATTGTTACATTTTTGTATAGAATAACATTTTAGCTTTATTATACATTGACAATTTATAATTGTATATATTTATGGGGTACCAAATGATTCATGAATGCAAAAGAGAATAATAAAATCAATCAAGTCAATACATCTATCACCTGAAATACTTAACATTTCTCTGTGATGAGAACATTTGAAGTTTACTCCCTGTCACTCACTATATTCACCATGCTGTGCAACAGAACTGAAAAAACACACTATATTCATCCTGTCTCATTGAGGTTTTGTGCCCTCTGACCATCAACTCTCCATTTCCCCCACATCCTGGCCCTGTAACCACTATCCTGCTTTCTGCTCCTATCAGTTCAATCGTTTTAGATTCCACATATAAGTGAGAGCATGCATTGTGTTTCTGTGTCTGACTTATTTCACTTACTATATTTTTCTCCACTTTTTTTCATGTGATTACAAATGACAAATTTTCTTCTTTTTTAAGGCTGATGATGTGATTTTATATACACAGAAAATCCCCACAGAGTTCACCAAAGCACTACTAGAACTAATAAAGCAAGATAGTAAAGTTGCAGGAATCAAAATCAACACATAAAAATCAATAGTGCTCCTATACACTAACAATGAGCTATCAGAGTTCCAGTTTTTATAAATTAGAAGAAAATGCATGGTTATACTTGTGTGGGGCTTTTTATAAGGAAAAAATTTGACACTTTGAGATTGTTCATCTGACCAGTGGCCCCAGGCATTTAGTGGAGACACACCTAAATTATAGCTCTAGTTTTTAAAGATAAAAATCTGTATACCTTGATTGTTTCAATTTATATTGATGTATAAAAAATACACCTAAACTTATGCTAGTAGATTGTGTGGGTCAGTAATTTAGACAAAGCCCAGAGGAATGGCACATCTCTGCTCCATAATACCTGTGGCTTCAGCTGGAAAGCCTGGACAGCTGCAGAAACCATCTGGAGGTGTTTTTACTCACATATCTTATGCTTCTACTGGCTGTTGGCTGGGATCCCAGTTGGGTTGTTGACAGGAGTACCTCCATATTGCCTGCCCAGTATGGTCTGGATTTCCTAACAGCATGGAAGCCTCAGGATAGCTGGACTCTTACAAGGTGACTCAAGGCTTCAAGCACAAGCATTCTGGTAAACAAAATTAGAAAATGCATTTAGAGTCTCAACCCTGGATATCACCAAACATTACTTTTGCCCTCAGAGAACTGTCAAATCCACCCAAGATCAAGGGGTTGGGACATGGTTTCCACTTTTCTTTTTCTTTTTTTACTTTTTTTAATTTATTTTTTTATTTAGTAAATACAAATTTCCAAAGTACAGTTTATGGATTACAATGGCTTCCCCCCCATAATTTCCCTCCCACTCACACCCCTCCCATCTCCCGCTCCCTCTCCCATTCCATTCACATCAAGATTCATTTTCAATTATCCTTATATACAGAAGATCAATTTAGTATATATTAAGTAAAGATTTCATCAGTTTGCACCCACACAGAAACACAAAGTGTAAAGTACTGTTTGAGTACTAGTTATAGCATTAAATCACAATGTACAGCATATTTAGGACAGAGATCCTACATGAGGAGTAAGTGCACAGTGACTCCTGCTGTTGACTTAACAAATTGACACTCTTGTTTATGGCATCAGTAATCATACTAGGCTCTAGTCATGAGTTGCCAAGGTTATGGAACCCTTTTGAGTTCGCCGACTTCAATCTTATTCTGACAGGGTCATAGTCAAAGTAGAAGTTTTCTCTTCCCTTCAGAGAAAGGTACCTCCTTCTTTGATGGCCCTGTTCTTTCCACTGGGATCTCACTCACAGAGATCTTTCATTTAGGTCTTCTTCTTTTTTTTTTTTTTCCAGAGTGTCTTGGCTTTTCATGCCTAAAATACTCTCATGGGCTCTTCAGCCATATCCGAATGCCTTAAGGGCTGATTCTGAGGCCAGAGTGCTATTTAGGATATCTGCCATTCTATGAGTCTGCTGTGTATCTTGCTTCCCATGATGGATCGTTCTCTCCCTTTTTTATTCTATCAGTTAGTATTAGCAGACACTAGTCTTCTTTGTGTGATCCTTTGACTCTTAGACCTATCAGTGTGATCAATTGTGAACTGAAATTGATTACTTGGACTAGTGAGATGGCATTGGTATATGCTACCCTGATGGGATTGTATTGGAATCCCCTGGCACAATTCTAACTCCACCTTTTGGGGCAAGTCTGATTGAGCATGTCCCAAATTGAACATCTCTTCTCTCTCTTATTCCCACTGTTATATTTAACAGGGATCACTTTTCAGTTAAAATTAAAACACCTAAGAATAATTGTGTATTAATTACAGAGTTCAACCAATAGTACCAGAACAAAACAAAGAAAAAACACTAAAATGGATAAAGTATTACATTGTCCATCAACAGTCAGGACAAGAGCTGATCAAGTCACTGTTTCTCATAGTGTCCATTTCACTTCAACAGGTTTCCCCTTTGGTGCTCAGTCATTTTTTGCCGATCAGGGAGAACATATGATATTTGTCTCTTTGGGACTGGTTTAATTCACTCAGCATAATGTTTTCTAGATTCCTCCATCTTGTTGCAAATGGGAAAAATATTTGCAAACAATGAAATCTGGTTCCACTTTTCAATGACAGGTGTCTCTGTAACATTGTAGAAGAACATGTGAAGTGGGAAGTACTGTTGTGACTATCTTCAGTATGCTGGAAAGATTACTACACTACATAATGCAAGTTATCTGTCACATGCAGGACAGGCGGGGACTGTTTTCACACCTTCTTCCATTTCTTTCTGTTTATAGATAATAGCTTTGTGTCTATAGTTCATTTTTGTTTTTTTTTCTTGTTGTTGTTCCTAAACCTCTGTAATGAGTCAAGGTAGTCTAAGTACCAATGGATTATTATATCCCAGGTCAATTTTGTCTGTGTGAGGTAGGGAATTTCTGCTTCCTGAGGTCATTTGAAGACCTAGCCGTCTTCCATCGAGTGGTCCCTCTGCCCACTAAGCCCTCAGCATCCTTCATTGAAGCATCTGCATCCAGCCTTTATCTACCCTCCCCTGTCTGCCTGGGCCTGAACATCATATACATCATCTCTGCTCACATTCCATTGGTGACAACAAGTCATGTGACCCCTTCTAGATGCAAGAGGACAGGGAAATACAGTCTAGTTTTGTGTCCAGGGAGAAGATGAATATTAGTTGTGTTTGCTACATGTGCCATCTTCCTTC
Organism: Sylvilagus floridanus; assembly: GCA_949820135.1. Classification (NCBI taxonomy): domain Eukaryota; kingdom Metazoa; phylum Chordata; class Mammalia; order Lagomorpha; family Leporidae; genus Sylvilagus; species Sylvilagus floridanus. Next base: position 81,953,301 of record OX463224.1, read on the forward strand.
CTGAAGATTGGTAAGGAGCCAGGAACCTGAATGTTGACATAAAAGTAAAAAATAGAATGAAATGAACTGGTCAACCAATTATTCAAGTTTATCACTTGTGAAGTAATATATGAATTATAGGAATTTAGACCTGAGCTGGACCTTAAAGAGTATTTAGTTTAATCATTTAAAATGATTTTTGGAAGTGGAATTCTTTTTATTCAAGTTAAATCTTAGGAGAAACTGCAAGTTATACAGCAGGTGAAAGGGTGACTGTTATGGGTAAAAGAGGCTGTGCTGCATGCCCTCTCTCTGCCACAGACTCTAAGGCCTTTCCAGATTCAGATTCAATCACTTTTTTTTACCAGATAAGTGAAAAAATGGCACAAAGAGGCGAGAACATGATTTGACCAAAATTATATGGTTTCTAGCAGGTGTAAGGTTGAAATTCAAGTCTCAGAATCTTTATACTAGTGCTGTTTGCCCTATTATTTACTTAAAATTTTTGCTCTTGCCTCTTTTTCAGTACAGTTCCTTGAGACTCCTGTCCAGAGAAGGGACACAGTATCCTTGCCTAGTGCTTTTGGCTCTTTCTGTTCTTTATATCAACAGCGAGAGAAAGCCAGGGAGGGAAAGGAGTTTCAGTGGGAAATGTAGCCCTTCTCTCCAGAGTACTGAGATGAGCTTAATGGTTCTGGCATGTGGGTCTGTAGGGGGATGCCTTGGCAGCATGGAGACTATACTGGGAGGCTACCCAAGTGCACTTTAGCTTTCTTTGACCCTGATGTAATCATGCCACTACATCCCCAGAGTAACTCAGTGTGGTGGAAAGATTATGGATCCTGGAGGTAAGCAGACCTGGATCTGAATCTTAGCTGTTATTTGATTTAATACAAAGCACTGAGTCATTTTGAGTCTCAGTTTTCACACATACTATGAATATAATAGCTGCTATTAAAGATTATTGGCAAACTTGGAGGTAATCTGTTTAAAATACTTGACAGAGTAAAAAGTAATGAGTGTTGCCACTGAGAGCAACCACCTTGATGTCTGCCAGACACAGATTCAAGTCATAGAGCTGCCATCTATGACTGTAGTAGCTGCAGATCTTTAATTTTTTACCTGTAAAATGAAGTAGTGCTTAAAAGTATGATCTCAGGTTGCTACATAAAGCATGAACCCTGGGGACTGGCAATGTGGCACAGTGGGTGAAGCCGCTGCCTGCAGTGCTGGCATCCCATATAGGAGCTGGTTCGAGTCCGGGCTGCTCCACTTCTAATCCAGCTCTCTGCTATGACCTAGGAAAGCAGTAGAAGATGCACCCCATGGGAGACCAGGATAAGCACCTGTCTCCTGTCATTGGATCAGCACGGTGCGCCGGCCACAGTGGCCTTTGGAGGGTGAACCAACAGCAAAGGAAGACCTTTCTCTCTGTCTCTGTCTCTCTCTCTCTCTCTCTGTCCACTCTGCCTGTCCAAAAAAAAAAAAAGATGGCCCAAGTGCTTGGGCTCCTGTACCAGTGTGGGAGACCTGGAGGAGGCTCCTGGCTCCTGGCTTTGGATCAGCACAGCTCTAGCCATTGCGGCCAGCTGGGGAGTGAACCAGCAGATGGAAGACTTCTCTCTCTCTCTCTCTCTCTCTCTCTCTCTCTCTCTGCCTCTCCGCTCTCTGTGTAACTCTGACTTCCAAATAAATAATTTTTTTTTAAAAAAGCATGAACTCTGGACTTAGGGTGTTCTTGTTTGAGTCCTAATCTTCTCTTATTTAATTATGTGGTTTAGGGCAAATTATTTCACCTCCCTGTGTGTTGATTCTATACTCAGTAAAACAGAAATGATAATACAGAGGTGGTAATTTTTAAGGTTGTTATGAAGATTAAGCAAGTAAATATTTGTAGAAAAGTGCCCAGCTTGTAGTCAGTGCTATATGAGTGTTTATAAAGCAGATAAATAAACAAATATCTCACTAATTTGTGGTAGGGATTATTTTGATATGTAATATAATGACCTAAACATTGTCTTTCTGGGAAGGATAAGTATTCAACTATTAGCTATTATTATATAATTAATGTTAGCCACATTGTTTTCATTACTATTGCTATGATTATTACTGATAATGGTAGAGTTAAACTTTATTGAGAGTTTATAAAATTCTAGGTTCTGTGCTGGGAGAATGATTTTTTTCATCATTTGTGGGATTTTCAGGATTTGGGGAAAAGGTCCACCCAGGTATATAGGGAATGTAGTGACTTCTTTTTCCTTTGTAATAAGTAGCTGAAGCTCTGCCTGGTTTTCTCCTTGTCTCAAAAATCCTCTAAGAGATACACATTGGGTAAGAGTATGCCTTTGTTCCCCAGATCAACATTGCCCTGCTTTCCTACCAGGCTCCCAGGAAGCAATTGTTTGTTCAGAGCACAGAGGCCACTTTTGTAGGTGGTTGCTGCACTAACGCTGGAGCTATTTGGGGTGTGATATATTTCTCAAATAGTATATATCCTGTAAAATAATTGAAAAGAGGCTTTTTCAAACCATTTTTTTTGACAGGCAGAGTTAGACAGTGAGAGGGAGAGAGAGAAAGGTCTTCCTTCCATGGGTTCACCCCCCAAATGGCCGCTATGGCCGGCGCTGTGCGGATCTGAAGCCAGGAGCCAGGTGCTTTTTCCTGGTCTCCCATGCAGGTGCAGGGCACAAGCACTTGGGCCATCCTCCACTGCCTTCCTGGGCCACAGCAGAGAGCTGGACAGGAAGAGGAGCAACCGGGACAGAACTGGCACCCCAACCAGGATTAGAACCCGGGGTGCCGGTGCCGCAGGCGGAGGATTAGCCTTGTGAGCCGCGGCGCCAGCCTAAAAGAGGCTTTTTCTGCCTAACTTTTTGTCCTACTAATAAAATTGTGCTGGATACCATCTAGAATTAACTTTTACTGTTTTACCCTTATATACAGAAGCAACATATTCTTCCTGCAATAACCATTTTAATATTTTGAGTATATTATTTTTCAAGTCTACTCTATATTAAAAAATCTCAAAATAGGATACCTTGGTATCAATTTGGAGAAAAATGATAAACATAATAATAATATCTTGTTTGATTTGAGCTACCTATATTATTTTGGAATTGTCGCTTCTGAATTTTATTTCAAATGTATAATGAAATTTAGTTAGTCTGTGATATGTGGCTTCAGTTCTTAGTAATACTTATTGTACCGAATATTAAAAGATAGGCTTTGGGAAATTATTTATGCTGGTAGAGTCTCACTACCACTGAGGCAAGGGCTTGGTATAAAAAAACTAGGAGCTTTAGATGTAGGGTAGGAAGTATTTGCCTCCATAGCATCCTGTGTGAAAGAACTTGGGCCGTTCATTGTGAGAAGTAAGTGTGAACATTAGGTTGTACTAATGGTTATGCACAGCCCAGAGCCAAGCAGGTGATGGGGTCACTGTCTTTTGCATTAGATTACATTTGCCCATGCACCTTTATTCCTGGAAGCTATATTGAAATGGAAAATCAATCCATTTGACCAGGTATGGAACATGTTGACCAGCATGGAAAAGGATCTCTGGATAGAGGAATAAGACATAATCCTTGGATCATAATTCATATGAGGGGTGAAAGTATCAATAAAGAGACTGAGGATGCTTGGAATGAAAAGGGAAAAAGTAACATGGAAGGGAATATCACTGCTCTTTCCAAATATTTGTAGGGTGAGCAAGCTTTTCTGGGAGGCATGGCAGTTCATTGGCACAGCAGACTTAGCTGAGGCCCAAGACCAAAGGGAGCAATGCTACTCACAAAAGCTGGCCAGTAGTTTCATCACTCATAGTTATTATCATGTCCCTACTGGACACCTAGGTAGACCTCAGAGCACCAGGGTACTGTATAGTGAGGAGAATCAGAGGTAGACTGCTCATGAGACACTAGTGTATGTTCACTTCTGATGTTCTTGCACTCTTGCCAGCACCACATGGCTCCTAGTCACTTCTTCAAGACATCATACTTATGTTCCCTTCATCATGAACAGCTGGCCAGGAAATAAAGCAGCACGGGGTGTATTCTACAGTGTTTCTTAGACTTCAGTTTGCACATAAATCATCTGCAGATCTTATTGAAATTCAGATTCTGATTCAGTGGTTGATGAGTGGGGTCCAATGGTCTGAGTTTCCATACATGCTGCAACAGTGCTGGTGGTTGGCCCATAGATCATACTTTGTGTAGCAAAGCTCTTTTGCAAATTGTGAGTCTTTCCTCCAGGTGCCAACCAAATCCCATCAGGCCAAGAAGGTGAGACCACCTTCTCCAAGTTGCTATCAGAACTAGGCCTAAGTTCTCTATTAGCAGGGGGCTACTTTCTGGAAATATTGTCTTGTTCTCCTCCCAATCCTCATGAAACATTATTTTCCAGATGTCATTTAACCATGCAGTGTCTTTATCGCCATGAAGGCCACTTTAGCCATTATCTAACTTAACGCTTCAAAAGCACATTATCTTGACTTTCAACCAAATTGAGATATATCACTTTTTTATATGCTCATGTTGCTGTCAGGAACTTTATCCTAAAACACAAATTTCCATTTGCCTAACATTAGGGCAGAGATATTTTCTGATAGCTAAATATTTGTGGCTATCTCAAGATAACCACTTGCTCTTGTACTTTGTAAAGTGATCTTTAAATATGTGCTTGTAATATATTGAGCCTTTGCTCAATGAGACCATAACCTCTAGTTAAATGCATTTGCTCCCCTTCCTGTGATTTCCTCAGGTCATCTTTATGCCAATTGGCATAAATGCCTAATTGGCATTGATTCAAGTCCTTTGAAAGTCTGGTCCTTTCCCTAAGGAGTCACTTAGACTTCAAAATAAAGTTGAGAGATTTCTCATGATGTTTGAATCTTGGTAAGATTGCAAGTATCAGATCATGCTGCTTTTCCAATGTAGGAGCTGAGTGGTCCTGGAAAGGTACTTAATATCTCTGTTTATTATATAAACTCATCTGTAAGAGAGCTATAAAAATATCTACCTTACAGAAATTAATTGGAATGATATTTGTAAGCACTTATCATAGTCTTGGTATGTGGCAGCTACTCATTTAATGACAACTTCCCTTGTTCCTTAGGCTACTTTATAGCTTTTTTTGGGGGTAGGTGGAACACATATTTTATTACTTCTTTCATTAGACTCAAAATATCTTGAGAGTAGGATCAATATTTTAAATCTTCTTTTAGTCTTTTAGTATGTGTTCATTAAGTATGTGTTGATCAAATTAATGAATGACCAGATAGTCTCTATGGTTTTCTTGACTTTTAAGCTCTCTGATTGTTTAATTTTTCCAATATTCCAGCTGGTTAGAGGAAATCAGAGCATTCTCCCAAAATATACTTGTTTTATGGTAAGAGGTTTCCTCATTTGCATTCTTACAGTGTATGTATTAAATTAGTTATTACTAGTAAGTCTGTACCTATACCCAGTCACTGACTGCTATAGTATAAATAATCTCTTCATTTTATGTCTTTAGGCATGATTCTTTACACTGAAGCAAGTGAGGTAGGTGGGAAGCTGTTATTGGTTCTCCGCCTCTCCTAAACTGCTCTCTTGGGAAGATTCCCTGTGAAAGATAGATAGGAAATATGCATTTGTTCTCTGACATGAGATTTTGGAGTCATGTATAATAGAGGCCAAGTTTCATGGTGTATCCATTTCACTCTCATAGAAGATCCATTTTCTCTTTTAGATTAAACATGTCTGGATAGTGGGGTCAGGACAACTCAGTGGATTGAGGAAGCAGCAGGTCCTTCCAAATGTAGGGATTGAATCTAGTGTCTAAGTGAGGAGCTCTTGAGTTGTTTGTGTGAGTGAGTTGCTCTTCTAACTACTTCATCATGTCCCTGTGATGGACAGTGAACTTGTTAAAAGTGCGCTAAGCATTAGACTTAAATCTGGGTTTCAATTCTGCATTGGGTGTGTTATTTAATCCCTGAATCTCAGTTTTTTAATCTTTAGAAAGGGATAATAATACCAGTCTTACAGAATTTTGTGGGTGGTAAATTGGAAAATATATAGGAAATGCTTAATGTAATGTCTAGCAATGAGATCAGGTCCAATGTTGAGGACACACTGCAGAAAAGAGGCATAGCTGACTAAACAGCTCTGCCACCTTATGAAAGTACAAGTCCTGGTTCATGTCTGAGGAGTGTTGCAAAGTGAGACTGTAGTGGTGATGCTAAAAATATCTCAGGGGTCTGGAAAACACGATGACACTCTTGGGAAAGAAAAACCTCAATTTGCATTTCATTTCAAGATAATTTGAAGTACTGATTCATATGTATGTAGCTTCAATCTTTCCTCCACTTACTCATCCTCTAGGAAGTGTTGTTTACTTACAACTTTTTGTCTAGGACAAGGGACAAAAAATTTATTAATCTCTTCGCTCTTATAGTTTATTCAAATCCCTGATGTCCAACATGACTTTCACTTCTCTTTAAATCTTGCAAAAATAAAAATAGTGGCTCTAAAAATAAACATCAGCAAATCCATTCCTCATGAATGGCCAATTGTAGACAATAGAAGAGTTCTGAACTGCACTTTAAAATATTTGGGGGACACTGCACCGAGCTTCACTAATCAACCTATGGCTTGTTACTTCATAGTGAATCAATTGATCTCTATTTCATGGATTCGAGGTATCACCACGAGAGCTCTCAGACAACAGGTTTTTTTGATTCCATATAGGACAATTGATTTCAGATCATGGCTCTTTGAGTAATTTTTGGTTAACTTTATATTCTGAGAAAGCTGGTGGTAAGGGGGCAGAGATTGGTGATGGCTGTGATATCTATAACTAAAATAAAACAAATTGTTATTTCTTTACCTTCAGCTATTTTGAACTGGAGAGCAGTGGCCTGCGGGATGAAATTCGGTATCACTATATACATAATGGGAAGCCCAGGACAGAAGCACTTCCGTACAGAATGGCAGATGGACAGTGGCACAAGATTGCACTGTCAGTGAGTGCCTCTCATCTTCTGCTCCACGTCGACTGCAACAAGTATGTCCTTGTCTTCAATCTTTAGTGATTATTCTGCCCTTGAAATTGAGCACTGGGAAGGGGGGAAAAATCAAACCCCTGTAACCCTTGCCAGGAAACAAAAACCAAGGGACCCTAACTGTGATTTAACCTAGCAAATGGTCCATTAGGCATGCTGAAATGACCAACTATAATGCGATAAGAAAACAGTTCATTAAGATGAAACTGTATCCTGTGATTGGGAACAAATATACGAAAGGTTGATTACAGATTGGGGAATATTAAGTGTACCTCAGTGTGCTCCAGGCACTGGCTGAAATTCCATGGCACTGTGATCACAGTTAACTGTGATATATTGTTGTTGAGCTCGTTCCACTTGGAAGCAAATAAGCCAGTCTACCTTAGAATGAATCTGAGAAGCCTGTGCCACTGAAGCAGCTAATTCTATTTCACTTCATCAAGCACAGCTTTGCTTAAATATCTTTTCCAAATGGAGACTTCTCTAAAGAGGCTGTTCTTGGAATCTTTTGGAATTGGTGTCATCCATTTTCTGCAGAAGAATGAGCCGTCCTGTTTGTCAGAGGATGTCAAGACTATTTCAGAGGCCTGGGGTGGTTCACAGGAGGTTGTTCCCCAAGTCCGTCACTGGAGGCCAGTTTCCTGCTAGCTGAATAAGGGAGGGGACCATTGGTCTCCATTGCATCATCTGTGGCTGGACAGCTGGGTAATGGTGATCAAAGGTAATTTTCTGATCTTTCCAGAAGCCACTGAATCCTTATGGATAGTGAGCTGAGTCCAATTACAGAGAAATTTTTTGCATTCTAAGCAGTGCCTATGAATTACTCATTCCCATTAATGATGTTGTCAAAGTTAAAATGAATGTTCTGCCACAGGATTTTTTCTCTTGGGCCAAGGATAAAGAACAAACATATTAGGAACCTCCTCCCTTTCAGAATCCATCAAGAGAGGGATATTCCAAGGTCAGTCAGCTACAGCCCAAATTTCTGATGAAGAGACTCTTGGATGCTTTTGCTACCTTATCTCAGGAGTGTCTTTTAGAAGATGTTCTGGAAGGACAGGAAGCTAGTGCCGGGCAAGGAAAGGTCTTCCATATTGAAAACTCTTTGTCTATTTTTGATGTGATCTATTTAAGATGCTTTCTGGACTTCTGAAGAATCGTGGTTTGAACCAGCTTTAGCATATGTGGGCAGAGTTAGTGAAGAAACCAATGCCTGCCTTTTACCTTTCACACCTGGGCTAGGCCACCTGGATAAAGCAAGCTCTTAGCCACCCTCTCCATTTCCAACTTCAAGAGCTCTTTGACTTTTTTGGTTCTCTGGAGCTAATGTGACCTGTCATGTATCACTCATGTTTTCCTTGACCTATCACCCATGTGCTGCCCAAATGGGATTTCAGAAAAGGGCACTGCTTCTCCTCCTGAGCCACAGGCCAAAAAGAGGCCCCCAGATCTCTTTAGTAATTCTCAGCTGAAAAGTCCTGGTGACACTACTCTTTTCTTGCTGTGAAATTTTTTTCAGAGATATATCTCTGCTAGAGTTTTATGCCTTCTCAAATTCTCTGGTTCCTGTGAAGCATTCTCTTCTGCCATCCTCAGTCACTTGTTAGCTGTGTGAATTTTGGCAGGTTCATTTCTCTGCATCTCAATTTCTTTATGTATATAAGAGGAATAATAATGCTAATATAGTCATGCACTGCATAATAATATGTTGGTTGCTAATGGAATCTATATTTGATAGTGGTCACACAAGATTATATCACTTAGTGATATGAGTAGCCATCCAGGTTGTGTAAGTATACTTTCTAATGTTTGCACAGTACTAAAATCACCTAACAGTGCATTTCTCAGTGTGTATCTCCATTGTTAAACAGCATGCAACAGCACATATTTAATTGGGAATGTTAAATGAGACACTGTGTAAAGTACTTAGGGTGGTACATGGCCTTTGGTGCTGAGCACATGTTTGTGGTCGTGTTGTTATTTATTCAGCACATCATGATGATTCATTGGCCCTGTCTCTAAACTCCTATCCTTCATAGCTACCATGGATCTCTCCCAGGAGAGGGGGAGGAGAATGGGTCTCTGTAGCCCACAGTATTCTTTAGAATCAGCCACATTTATATAAAGAATGGATGGAGGGGATTCTAAATACTCCTTCTTATTTCTTGATATTTTTCATACTTTGGCTTAATGGTATAACATGTCCTTTACATAAGATTTAGATGAGGGAACACATATGTAATTGTTGACCAATCTGCAAAACACAAATACATTTTTTAGGTAGGCCATGAGGGAAATGCTCTTAAAAGACAAGATTGTAGGAAAAATAAATTTTGATTTTCATGCAAAAAGTTTATAGATACAGTGCCAAAATTTAACTACACATCAGAATGATTTATATAAAGGGTAGTTAACCAGCTTCCTCCTTCTCCATTGACCTAAACCACTGGTTTAGGTAGAGGGGAAGGAAGCTGGGGTAGAGACCTGGCTGCAAAAAATCAGTTAGTGAAAGTTTGGGAAACCAAGTACCTGAAGCAGGGTCTGGGTAAAGAGGAGGAAAGAATTAAGGCGAGCGTGTGTCTAGGGCATAAAACAGACTAATCTTCACAAGTTTCTTTATAGTCTGCACTAGTGTACTTTAGAGTACAGAAGCTCTGCTCCATGCCAAGATGCTGGTCAAACACTTGCAAACTAGGCCACCCTCCCAGAGAGTGGATTTCACTTGACTGTCTCAGCAGTAGGATTTGAACCCAAGTCTGACTCGTGAGTACCTGATTCTGACTACTAAGTTATTCATTTCAACATCAGGGCTTATTGGCATTGGATTTGGAACACTAAGATCAGGAGCCTGAATCAGTGTGAGCAGTTTACTCCTTTAGGATACTTTTCTCTTACTTGTCTGATGTTGCTGACTTTTGGAGTTGTTTGGACAGATGTAGTATATGTACTCCATTGCATGGGTGTGGGAGAAAGGAATTGTATTTGCCGAGCACATACCATAGGCTGTGTAATGAGCAAGGCATAAAATTACTTACAATAGCCTGTTGGGACAGTTTTATTGGGCCCATTTTACATATTTGGAAATAGAAAGGCTCAGATAGGGTAAGTGACTCCTAAATTTCAGTCATATATGGCTGGCGCCATGGCTCACTAGGCTAATCCTCCACCTGCAGTGCCGGCACCCAGGGTTCTAGTCCCAGTTGGGGCGCCAGATTCTGTCCCGGTTGCTCCTCTTCCTGTCCAGCTCTCTGCTGTGGCCTGGGAGTGCAGTGGAGGACGGCCCAGGTCCTTGGGCCCTGCACCCGCATGGGAGACCAGGGGAGGAAGCACCTGGCTCCTGGCTGCGGATCGGCACAGCACGCTGGCTGTAGTGGCCATTTGGAGGATGAACCAATGGAAGGAAGACCTTTCTCTCTGTCTCTCTCTCACTGTCTACCTCTGCCTGTCAAAAAAAAAAATAAAGTCATATAAAATAATAAACATAGAACCAAAATTTTCAACTGGAATCTATTTCCCGAACCTTAATCTTTCTACCTTTCCACACCAACTCCATAGTATGCTACTGAAATATCCTGCCAAGGACGGAGTCCTAGCTACTTCAGAGGGTCTTCCTCTGAGAGATGCCGTGGAAGATGTCAGGGACCATAAAAATTCCTAAAATCAGACACAAAGATTTTCCAGGCAGTTCCACTACTCTGGGAAAGTTTATTGTGGCAACATTCTTCCACTTTTTAAAAACAGGTTAGAATTGAGAAACATTTTTTTCAGACCTAATTGCACAAATTATCACGAGAAAAGCAACTGCTATTTTAGTCAGTAGCTCAACACTTTCTGCTTGCTTCTGAGACTCACGCTTTTTTCCTTGTTTCTGCTGTTTAGCTAGGCCTAGTTAGAAATTCCTAATATGTGGGTAGCAACGTACTTCAAGCTAGAAACATAAAAGGAGCCATTCGGTTGGGTGGCCAGGATGATTATCTATTGCCTTGGGTTTTTCTTGAGCTGACTTTTATATTAATAGTTTCCAACAAAGCCTTGAATGAGACCTGAACTAATCTCCCTCAGATTCTCTTTCTGTTCTTAGCTCACTTTGAAACCTCTCCCCATTTACTCAAAGGACTGAATCTGCCAAAATCTGCAGTCAGTACCTTGGTAATCCTTCCATTCATCACATTCCTTCTTTTTATTTAGTGGATTTATTGTTATTTATTTTTGACACATAAAAATTATACATATTTAGGGGTCTTGTTTGATGTTTCAATACAGGTATATATTGTGCAATGTTCAAATCAGGGAAAACATATCTATCACCATCATGTTTATTTATTAGCATCAGGAAGATCATGGCTTATTCATGATGTCATTTTAAACTCATTTGAAACCATCAAGGCCCCTGTAGTGAATGGCCTCGTTCTTAGATATCAGTGAAAGCCAGGACTAAAATTCCAGGCCCGTGAACAGGCTGTTTGACAACTCAAAATAGCAGCTGAACTGGAGAGAACTGAAAATGTTCACTTCCTGTGTTGTGATCTTGAAGTGACAGTGCAGCTGAGCTCCTCAGCAGCTAAGGATGGACTTAACAGTGAGTTTCATCCAAATGGTGTGTACACCTAGCCTTTGACCAGCACTTTTTGCACCCTAATCGAACCTCCTTATGCCACTTTGCTGGATAAGTCTCTGAAGCACAATCTATCTTATTTAAATAGAGCTCTCACTTCTTATTTCATTTGTTCAGACTTGTAGAAGTGTGAATGCTTCATGTGCACACATGTGCACAAACACACAAATCTGTGGCCTGATTGTCATCTTGAGTTAACTCAGTGATTATAGTATAGACAATAAACATATTTAGATTTTACTTTTAATCCGTGCTACTTATTAGCCACAGAGCAATCCAACATTTGCATACAACTGATCTTGAGCATGTAAAATCAGAAGCTATACTTGCTATAAATCACAGAATAAGGCAATAATTCAAAAGTTCTCTCTAATATTTCAGAGCAATTTCAGGAAATGAGTAACTGTTTTTATGTGAACATGTTTCATAATGAAATATGTGGAAATGGCGTCTTCCTTCCAGGGAGCTCCTAAAACATTTACACGAATCTTATTGATCCTTATATTCATTCCTTAAGGTAGTTAAGCCACATGTAAAATGTACTATGTTGGTTTTATACAAACATTGTTACAGCATGGAGAAGGAAATTAAGAGTTGATTATCAAAGACCATAGCCCCTCAGAGAGCCAGGGCAAGATTCTCAATCTCCTGTCTCTCTGACTGATTAAGTTACTTCAGAAACAGACATGTTTGCATATAAATCATCATCAAAATTCATGAAAAAAAAATAGAGGAGTGGATGTGTCTTATCCAGTAAACTGCTGGTTGGGACACCTGCAACTTACATGGAAATGCTTGAGTCCCAGCTCTGCTCCAAAATCTTGCTTCCTGTTAAAGTGCACCCTAGGAGGCAACAGATACTGTTTCAAAGTAAATGGTTTCCTACATCTGTGTTGGAAACCTGGATTGAGTTCCCTGCTTCTAGCTTTGATTTGGTTCAGCCCCTGGCTATTTCAGGCATTTGAGGAGTGACTAAGTAGATAAGAGCTCTCTGTCTCTCTTCCTCTCTCTCTCTCTCCCTCTCCCTCTACTTCTCCCTCTCCCTCCTCCCCCTCCTTCTCTCCTTTCCCTTTATTCTTCTCTCCTTCCCTCCCTTCTGCCTCCCTCCCTTCCTCCTCCTCCTTTCCCTATCCCTCCAATTCCTCTCCCCATTTTTCTCCTGTGTGTGTGTATGTATGTGTATGTATGTTTCTGCCTCTAAAATAAAATTGGAAAGTAGTAATGTCTCATGTCCAACTAACACAACAGCTCCAGATCCTCTATCTGGGAAGAAATGAGATACAGTTTGGGATGATAGGACACACCCATGTTTAAATTTCAGCAAATGTATCAGACAACAGTACAACAGACGTCATAAGGCAGTCTATGATCAATTGCTAGATTCCTGGTAGAGACGATGAGGTTTGGGAGATCCCAGGAGGGACAACTCCAGGGAATGTGGAGCAACCTCTCAATTTCTTGACATTCTGGTCGAAATGTATGACAATTTTTGCAGCTTTACACTTTGCCACTATGTGACTTGCCAGTCACAAGAGAGCTGGGCTTGAAACAAAATTTATTTTGTAGACATAAAAATCCAATCATGGTCTTCTGAGAGAAGAGTGTATATGTGTGAGTAGTATCAAGCTGGCAGTGAGAAGAGGCCTTCAGGGGCAGGAGAGAAGGAAGTATGAGTGAGGAGAGAGGAGGGAAGGAGAAGCTGTCTTCCAGGTTTCTTATTTCAGGCGTATTATCTCTGTTATTCATCTCATACTGAAATGAATTCTGAAACTTTGACTTTATTTTTGGCATTTATGAAATGCGATTTTCATGCAATGATGCAGGAGTGTTAAAATGCTAGTTTCTGTGTTCATTCATTGATTCCTATGTCAGGAACTGCTTGCATGTGTAAAACACGAATAGTAGCTCTTCTACTCTAGGGTTGTTGTAGGAATGTGCCCATGTTAATGAAATCTTTAGAAAATTTCAAGCTATTACATGAAGATACAACATCATTAAGTGCTATAGATATGTGCCATCTGGTAGAGGAGATTTTAAAATAGCATACTGGAAATGAGTAGAATTTGGTCAAGTTTTCACCTCTATACAAACTGTGGCTTATGTCCCATGGATTCAGAACCTAGCATATTGTGTAGATCCATGGTACAGTGTAAGAGCTGAGGCTGGTCAGGTCTCTGAACTTACTCTATGTGCCAGGTTCTAGGCACAGTTCTTGAATAGTTTGTTTTAGCTCCCTGGTCAGTGGTGCAGCACAGTGGTGCATATTTTTTATGCCAACAGAAAAACTTTAAATATACATAGGTGAAACAGAGTGAGAAGGGAAATCTTTATGTGATAAGATATTTTGTTGGCCCTGGCAGGTCTTTGAAAATGTGACATGGCCTCTTTTCATTTTTTCTTCATATGAAGAGGACTCAGAAATGTATCCAGTGTAAGCAATGAGCCAAATTTATTATGTCTTCTTTTGAGATTAAACTTTTGCCAAGTGAGAGTACCCATTTTTAGCTAATAATTTCCAGAGCTCCTAAAGCCCACATGGATGGACACAATATATACTGTTTACTTCTCTTTATTAAAAAATCTGAATGTTTCACAAGAAAATATTCTGGACTAGAATGAGTATGGCACAGTGAATGAAGCTACAGCTAGGGATGCCTGCATTCCTTATTAGAGTGCTTAGGGTTGAATCCTACTTTCACTTTTGACCCAGCTTCCTGCTACCTATTAGCATAAATATTAGCATACTACTACTCTAGGTTGTTGCCTGGTAGGCGGTAGATGATGACCCATGTAGTTATGTCCCTGCTACCAACCTGTCAGTCCTGGATGGAGTTGCTAGCTCCTGGATTCAGCCTGGCAAAGTCCTGGCTGTTGGGGGCCTATGGAAAGTGAACCAGAAGATAGAAGATCTCTTTCTCTCTCTCATATCTCTCATTCTGTCAGCCACTCTGCCTTTTAAGTAAGTAAATACATAAATAAATTTTATAAAAAATTCTGGATAGAAAACAAGTAAATTGTTAAATGTATTATTTATTTTTATAAAAAGATAAATGTTTTATAACAAATTCTGGACAGAAAACTGAAAGAAATTGTTAAATCTGTATGGACCTGGGCAAGTCCCTGATTTTAGCTCTTTAAGTATAATCTTAAGTTAGGACTAGATGGCCTTTAAGTCTCCTTCCAACTCTGGCCTTAGGGCCTCTCTCTCTGATTCTGTCTCAACACAATGCTCATTTCAGGACTTGTATTTTTCCTCTAGGGCACTGCAGTGCAACTCTGGTTGATCTTGTGACAGAGCACTTCTGCTGTGGTTAAGCAGAGTTTTGCAACCATCTGAATTTGTATGTGAGTTAGTGCAGCATGCTGCTGATAAGCCAAGACAAAGCCTACTTAGCTTATATGTCCCCAGCCTCTCTTTTTATCACTTGCCGAGCTCCTTGCTAGAAGAGATGATGAATATGCCCTTTTGGATGCTAAGGAATGTTGGCTTCTTGTATTCTCCACCATGTGCCTTTTCTTCCTTCCAGAGTGTTATATCCCCAGCACACAGCCTGTGGGGGTGAAGGCTGCCTGGCCTTAGAGGCCTTGGTAGCTCGGTGACCTACAAGATAGAGCAGTGTACTGTAGCAAGCAAATGATGGATAGTTGTGCTACTGGGAAATATAACACGTCCTCTGAATACTGAAGGACAAAGAGCCTTTGATGCTAAATCACAGAGATTTAAATAATAAGAGTGGGATGAATGTAAAGAACTAGGTTGCAATATAATACATTCTTTGGAAAAAGA
Organism: Sylvilagus floridanus; assembly: GCA_949820135.1. Lineage (NCBI taxonomy): Eukaryota > Metazoa > Chordata > Mammalia > Lagomorpha > Leporidae > Sylvilagus > Sylvilagus floridanus. Next base: position 81,968,721 of record OX463224.1, read on the forward strand.
GAGAGTGGCTGTTTAATTGTTAAGGCAGCCCAGACAGGATGGTGTTGGATGTCTCATGCTGAGCTCCTCACACTTTACCTATACTGTGTTGCCTGTGGCTTATTCATTTTAGCCTCATTAGCTGGATTCGAACTTTAACCTTGCCCTATGTTCTGTTGACATCAGCAGCCAACTTGTTTCTAAATTTGTCTTTTCAAGAACTTTCATCTTTTCTTCTTGCTCCATCATGGGTTTAAATATGCCTTTGGTTAACTGTGGCCACAATATCAGGAAGAGATAAGAGGCAAAAGGATTGATGCAAAAGGCAAAAGGCATTGATGCAAAAGGTTGATGAGATTATCCTGTATTTTCCCTAATCAATCTACATTCTTGGACTTTTAAAGTTGTTAGTGAAAAGGACTAAAGGGAAATGCAATGGGATTTTTCCTTTATCTGGTAGTTTATTGGCTATCTGAGAATATCAGTAGATTAACAAGAAGGGATTTTATTGCCCATGTGAGTCCTAGAATGTGTTACAATAGAGAGAATAAGATTTCATTTTACACCCATTTTGTGTTGTTATTGCATTGTCTGAACATGGGTCTGTAGAGGATGAATGAAGGAGAAAACAGTTGTAGGACAAATAAATATTTTCTTATAGGAAGAAATATTGATGCTTGCATCTTTATTGTTATGATTTCACTACAATTTTTTGATTTTATGCGTGTTTTTTTAATGTCTATTTTATTGTTGCTATGTCATGAATTAATCTCAGTTATTTGATAAGGCAGCCAGTTCGATAATCACAAATCCTGAAGGTGAAGGCTTGGAGAAGTTGGAGTCTGTGGAGGAGGCACACAGGGCCACCCACTCCCACCATAAACAGCCCTGACCCCAGGCTCTAACCAGCACCAGAGGAAATCTTTCAAAATAAAACAGACCACTAGAGTTGTCACAACCCGTTACCGCCGACTTTACAGTGGAGGGAATACCACCACCCTCCTGCTCCCAAGACTGCTTGGGATGCCCGAGTCCCCAGAGAAGAACACAGGGTAAACCCTGAGACCCCTGCGACCCCCCCAGAGCCCAACCAGGCTCTGTTCTTCTGATGCCTAAACTATCACTAGCAGGATGTCAGCCTCTGTCCATGGCTGACCTTGCAGCGTTTGGGTTTGCATCTCACCAGAGGTTTGCGCCTCACCAGAGGCGGGTGGGCACTGCTCCAACAGTGATGGTTTCTAACAACCAGGGGCAGGGAAGCATCTCAGGGCTGAGCCAGTGCTGTCGTGTTGGTGGGTGAGTCCACAGCCTCAAGATTGCACTTCCTGGAATTTGCCAGTGTGGAAAGGTGAGGACCCTTGGGGTGACAGTGACAGGGAAATGGGGCTGTGCCCTCGGGCTGCACTCTCAGGTGGGGTGAGGTGGGGGAGGGGCGCCCGGCTCAGCAGAGGGCCTTATCCTTTTCTAGTACTCGATCCTGTACATGTAGAGTCCCGGGGCTGGGGCTATCTGTTGTGTAGCAGCACCTGGACTCCCAGATGCTCTTCCTTCTCGTCCCGTCTCCTGCAATCTGTTTCATGCCCAGGATGGGCACAGATGGCCCTGCAGATGTCAGTGGCACTCCAGGTCTCAGTTTCCGACTTCACTGGGAGGCATTCCCACTTATGGAATAGAACTGCTGTGCTATTCAGGAGACCCCATGTGCAGCGAGACCCTGCCTCCCACCATAGATGGACAGGCCTGCTGTGCTGAGCACTGGACCCGTCAGCCAGACTGCTTCCCACCACAGATGGCTAGGACTGCTGCATCACAACACTGGCCTCTCTGTGCATTCTTTTCCCTTCCCTAACCCCCGGTTCAATTGATTTTTTTCCCTTAGGTCATCCTTTTTAACTCTGGTGAGTGTTTCTCCCAGAGAGAATTCCAGAGCCACTGAGCCAGCTTGTTAATATGCCTGGACCTTCACATGAGGGTTTTCCTTGGCAATTAGAATGGAAATACTTTCTCTTCTCCATAAAGGGCCTGTGTGATGCTGCCTCTAACTCTTCCTCAGGAATGTCATGTCATACCTTTACTCATTAGAGTCTTTTAGCCTGAGGTTATCACTTTCCTGACAGTAAATTTTGCACATATAAACTTAGAGGCTTCAAGTTTGGACCATCACCTGTCTTCTTTGGGACACTCAAAATGCCTGAATTGCCCAGAATGGAATTTTATTTCCATTGGAGATAAACAGCCCCAGGCTGTCATTAATCCTTGAATGTCCTCAGCAAAGTACTTGACTGACTGAGTCCCTCAGACCTGCTTTCCAGGCTCCATACAGTCTTCCGCTGATTCATAGCAAGGAAGAGGCTGGGGAAGTACTTAATGCAAATTTCTTGAATTCTTTGACGTATTAGCCTTAGAGGCCCAACACCAGGCTGAGGGAAAACTCAGATTTTTTTGTGCAATCTATACTGATCAAGATTAGTGTTTCATATTTCTCTGGTGAAGATTCATGTATTCACTTCATCTTCATTCTAGCCCTGTGAGATGCGGATTCTTACATATTATAGATGGGGACTTCAGAGATAATGAGTAAAGAAGTGACTTGTCCAAGGCAGTGGTACCTTAAAGTCAAAGTCCAGGGGTCCTTCCTTATTCCCTTTTTCAGGGAGCTGCTTTTTCTGCCCCCCCCCCCTCCCCCCCGTGCCAGCTATAACCATTTAAGAGAGTCAACAGTTTTGGCCAGCGCCACGGCTCACTAGGCTAATCCTCCGCCTTGTGGCGCCGGCACACTGGGTTCTAGTCCTGGTCGGGGTGTCAGATACTGTCCCAGTTACCCCTCTTCCAGGCCAGCTCTCTGCTGTGGCCAGGGAGTGCAGTGGAGGATGGCCCACGTGCTTGGGCCCTGCACCCCATGGGAGACCAGGAGAAGCACCTGGCTCCTGCCATCAGATCAGTGCAGTGTGCCGGCCTCAGCACACTGGCCGTGGCTGCCATTGGAGGGTGAACCAACGGCAAAGGAAGACCTTTCTCTCTGTGTCTCCTCTCTCTGTCTCACTGTCCACTCTGCCTGTCCAAAAAAAAAAAAAAAAAAGAGAGTCAACAGTTTTATCTGGGTGAGCAATCAGATTTCCCCCTTCTCTTACTCCTCCTCTTCCATTGGCACCTCCTCTCCTTTGTCCTTGTACATTTCCATCTGGTGAGATGGTGTTTCAGAATTCTCTTGCAAGAGAGGGGATACAATGTATTCCATTTATTAAATAAACATTAAAAAAAAAAACCTTAAAGGTCAAGTTTCATGCATTAGTTTCTGATCCTGGGGTTTGGTCACCTCACGAGGCTACTTTCTGCTTGGACCCAAATCAACCTTGTAAATTTCAACTGTTGTCGATCGGTTGGTCATCAGACTGTAGAAGGCTTGAATGGTATTGGTTTTAGACTTGAAGACTCCTTCTGTCCTGGAGTTTTGGGTGTTGAGAAGTTTATGCCTTCAATGCTACAGAGATATGGCCCATTTTCTGCATATGACTTGTATGGCTTACATGAGCCTCAGTGCTATGTAATGGAAAAGGACCTAATTTAAATCCTGACTGACCACAATGAGCCATTTGACCATTTCTTCAAATGTGGAATAGATGCATTCCACTAGCCTCAAATGTTACGAATGTTCCAATATAAATTTTGATATTCACTATTTCAAGGTGGTAAACTCTGCATATTCTTTAAGGTGAATTTGAAATTGCATGATCTCATTAAAAACTACTGGTGGCAGTGGAGGACCCTGATGTAGGAAGACATTTGTCATTATTGCTTCTTTAATTGGTACCCAATGAGATATGTACCAGAGCCTGAAGAAACTAGTAAGAGAGTATAGGCGGCTGATGAGCACATTGAACTCTGAGTAATTTTCAAGGACAGCAAGAGTGATACATAAGGATTTCACACAGAAAACTTAAACTCACTTCATACCCCAGCATACAATGAAGCCTATTTAATGACCTCATACAAGTTTTAGGATACAAATCACAACATGTATTATAACATACATGTTCTTTCTTTAGTTTCATCTCTTTTTTAAAAACTTTTCTTTAGTAAATATAAATTTCCAAAGTACAGTTTGTGGATTACAATGGCCTTTTCCCCCCATAACTTCTCTCCCACCCACAGACCGCCCATCTCCTGCTCCCTCTCCCCTTCCATTCACATCAAGATTCATTTTCAGGCCGGTGCTGTGGCTCAACAGGCTAATCCTCTGCCTTGCGGCGCCGGCATACCGGGTTCTAGTCCCGGTTGGGGCGCCGGATTCTGTCCCAGTTGCCCCTCTTCCAGGCCAGCTCTCTGCTGTGGCCCGGGAGTGCAGTGGAGGATGGCCCAAGTGCTTGGGCCCTGCACCTCATGGGAGACCAGGAAAAGCACCTGTCACCCGCTCCTGCCATCGAATGAGTGCAGTGCACCGGCCGCAGCGTGCCGGCCGTGGTGGCCATTGGAGGGTGAACCAACGGCAAAGGAAGACCTTTCTCTCTGTCTCTCTCTCTCACTGTCCACTCTGCCTGTCAAAAATAAAAAAAAAAAAGATTCATTTTCAATTCTCTTTATATACAGAAGATCGATTCAGTATATACTATGTAAAGATTTCATCAGTTTGCACCCACACAGAACATAAAGTGTAAAATACTGTTTCAGTACTAGTTATAGCATTACTTCACATTGGACAACACATTAGGGACAGAGATCCCACAAAAGGAGTAAGTACACAGTGACTCCTGTTGTTGACTTAACAAATTGACACTCTTGTTTATGACGTCAGAAATCTCCCTAGGCTCTAGTCATGAGTTTCCAAGGCTATGGAAGCCTTTTGAGTTCACTGACTTTGATCTTATTCTGACAGGGTCATAGTCAAAGTGGAAGTTCTCTCCTCCCTTCAGAGAAAGGTACCTCCTTCTTTGATGGCCCCGTTCTTTCTACTGGGATCTCACTTGCAGAGACCTTTCATTTAGGTCCTCTTTTTTTTTTTTTCTGCCAGAGTGTCTTGGCTTTTCATGCCTAAAATACTCTCATGGGATTTTTAGCTGGATCCGAATGCCTTAAGGGCTGATTCTGAGGCCAGAGTGCTATTTAGGACATCTGCCATTCTATGAGTCTGCTGTGTATCCCACTTTCCATGTTGGATTGTTCTCTCCCTTGTTGATTCTATCAGTTAGTATTAGCAGACACTAGTCTTGTTTTTGTGATCCCTTTGACTCTTAGACCTATCAGTGTGATCAATTGTGAACAGAAATTGATCACCTGGACTAGTGAGATGGCATTGGTACATGCAATCTTGATGGGATTGAATTGGAATCCCCTGGCACATTTCTAACTCCACCATTTGGGGCAAGTCCGATTGAGCATGTCCCAAATTGTACATCTTTACTGATTTTCCTCTTCCTCTTACTGCAAGCCTTTTTGTTCGTGAATATGATACACTTAAGTATCATATTCATTCAAGCCACAGGACTTTTGCCCATGCTGTTTTTAGAATACTAAGTTCACTCCTTCACATCCTTAACTTTTTAGCCAAAAGAAAAATGCCTCTTGTGTTTCACACTTTCACAATGAAAATAGTGTTTGTTTTTCTACTGAGGGGTTTCTGATTATTTGATTGATGCTTGCCTTCTCCATGAGCTTTAAGCACCCTGAGAGATCTCTACTGTATCATCAATAGAACTGCCACATAACACAAAGCCTGAAATATTTGCAAATATTTGAATAAATAGGAGAGCTGCCTGGGTGTACACTTTCCTGGCTTCTGCCTCTGGTACTAGCTTCCTAGAGGGTTCTGTTTGTTAAGTCTTCTTCCTTTGCCTCAGTCTCTTCATCTGTAGGAGTAATTATCATTTCTACCTGTGAGGGCTATTTTGGAGGTCAAATGGAAATCTGGGTGTGAATGTGTGTTGTAAATTTCAGTGTACTTTGTAAATATCAGCACAAGGAAAGGCGAAGATAAAGTTGTCCTAGAATTTCTGCTTAGAACTTTTGAGGGTTGTTCTTTTCTCAAGGAAAGCAGTTAATTTATATAAGGCTTTTGGTATTTTTTTGGTCTGATTCACAGCACAAGGTGAACTGTGCCTGCTCTCGAGTTGAATTTATATGTAGCCTGTGTCAGTGGGAGCTCTGGCAGGCATGAAGGAGTGGAGGAGAAGGTAATTTACAGATGGGATACCAAGATGAACTGATCACAGGTGACATTAAGGGACATGTGTCCCCCTTGCTGGAGAGCAAACACAGTTGGCTACATGTGTTCCACCTGCACAGTGCACGTATTACCTTCGTGAAGTTCTCTGAGTCTTTTTCTAAAAACTACATCTGAAGCTCACAGGGCCTCCCATCAAGCCCATTAGGTTAAGCTCTTTGCATAGAGTTTCCTGAGTCTCCCATACTATGTTGATATAACTTATTTTGAAGCTTGATGGATGTGTTTTTTCTTTAAAAAGAATTATGAAATATGCAAGATATCTAAAATGATATAATACCCTTAACCTTGCCTTTAATTCCATTGCATAGAGTAGTTGTTATTAATCATTTTGTTCTTAGTTCATGGATTTTTTCTTTGCATATGCATATTTTTCCAAAAGTGAGATAGCAAACAACATACAGAACATACATATTGTCCTTCAACTTGCTTTTTCATTTAATTGAACATAGGCCTGATACGCTATTGATTTGTGACAGGAGCATATTGAGTAGGAATGAAGACTGCTTTGTTTTCTGTGGAATAGGCTGGGCAGCTTTGTCCCTTGGCAGGGAGTAGTACTCACCTACAAATCTCTAGACTACTACTTTGCCCTGTAATACATCCCTGTTGCCAGTCACTGACAGCAGTCTATAGAAACAAGGCAAGAAGCCAAGAGCCTCTGCCCTTGGATCAGCATGTCCTAGCTCAGCTGTGTAGCTAGGTGAGACCATGGTAATTAGCATGTATTGAGATATGAGTAACAAAATTGAAATGAGTATATGATGAGGACCAGGAGCTCTGAGCTTGGGGATAATGTTGAATCTTCTTTTGTGTGGCTAAAGTGTAGGTGTTGCTGTCCAGGGTCAGACATCAGGGGAGCACAGTGAGGGAAAGTGTGGCTTGGTGGCTAAAGGCACACACAAACTTTTGGAGTAGGGCAGAAGAGGATCTCAACTCTGGTTCTTTTACTAGCTTTATGACTGTCAGCAACTTACTTACCTGTCCTTAGCCTCAATCATAAGATAAGGATAGTACCAGTGTGTTCCTCAAGAGAAGGTGAGAATTAAATGCTATCATGGGAATGGACCAGAGAGGCTACTCTTGTTTGCAAATAATAGTGGCTTAAATTTAAAAAAAAAATATGTGTTTACTTAAAGAAGTAGTTTATATGAGACAATGTGTTGGATGAGTTGGTAGCTTAGACATGGCATTCAGAGTGAAAACCCTTCACATCCTTTTATTCTGCCACCCTGGCATTGTTTCTGGACACAACCCCTTGGCAGAGGGGACAATGATAATGACTGTCATATGCTAGTAAGCCCGCCTTCTATGGTGATGCATATTGTTCCTTCAATAAAATTGAAGAACTTTGAGCAAAGAATAGAGGGGAGTGACTGCTGGGTAGGCTGTCAGCAGTATCTGTCATAGCATACGCATGGTTGAGCACCATGCCTGGAAATTAAGTATCTAATGTATGCCATCATGATGATGCTGATGATGAATTTGATGTTAATTATTCTTCTCCATGTGTGCAGAGCATATGTGAACAGGAGGACAAATAATACCAGTATCTGGTCAATTGGAATCATTTTTGTCTCTTGCTGATGCATCCAACAGGATATCTTCAAAAGACCCAAGCCATTATCAAACAGGCTACCCTGCCTGTTTTTCCAGAGCCCATCAACCATATTGGCAGGGGTAACTCTGGATAGGCCTTCAATTTGGGAAACTGGCCTCTACTTGTCTGCCTATTGCTGCCCTTTCATAGGCTCTACGAACACAACTGCCCCTTCTACATTAGTTACTGGAATAGGCCCATCTAGGCCAGTGCCCAGTTGCAGCTTTTACTTAAGTTAATCTTCCCATTTATTCTTACTTCCTGATTCTCCTATCACTTGCCTTCTTGATCTACCAACTCTGGCTTTTGATACTTCTTTTTCATTTGCTCAGTTTGGCAACTTGTTAGGATTGTTTTTCTGTTTACTGACCTCGGAGCTTAATGCCACTCACCCTGCTCCAGAAGCCCCACTTCGTAGCATCATCCCTGGAAGGAAAGCTCCTTCCCGACATTAGGAGCAATCCCCACCTTTGCTCTGTTATCTCCCTGGTCTCACTCACTGACATACATTTGCATTATCATGGCATTTTTCACTGCAATTTGGATCCCAGTTTGATAGGGTTGCTATTTACTTCTCTGAAGTCGAAGCCATGTAGCAGTGGGAACTGACACTTGTATATGGATTTAAGGCTTCACTTGGAGTAATTTTGAAATCTGGAATCCCAATTCCAGTGGAGAAGAAAATCAATGCCTCCATGGGGTTGGCACTGTGGTGCAGTAGGTTAATCTTTGGCCTGAAGCACTGGCATCCCATTTGGGTGCTGTTTCGAGACCCGGCTGTTCCACTTCCAATCCAGCTCTCTGCGATGGTCTGGGATAGCAGTGGAAGATGGCTCAGGTCCTTCAGCCCCTGCGCCCACGTGGGAGACCCAGTAAAAGCTCCAGGCTCCTGGCTTCAGATTGGCACAGCTCCGGCTGTTGTGGTCATGGAGTGAACCATCAGATGGAAGACCTCCCTCTTTTTCTCTGCCACTCCTCTCTCAGTGTAACTCTGGACTTTTGAACAATTAATAAATAAATCTTAAAAAAAAAAGAAAATGAATGGCTCCTGCACAGTATTGATGAAGCTATTAAATGCACAAGTTGTTTATATGAGCCTTGATCTGATATGAATCCTTGCTAAGGACCACATGAAAAAGATGAGTCAATATTTGCAGAATGTACATTCAAAGTGTTACCTCTTCTTGGAGAGAGCATGCTTCTGTGTCCAGTACAATCATCCCTCAATGGGGAGGTAGGGAGAGATGGTGGGAAAAGGCTTGGAGTCTGAGCTGGGCCTCTTCTATTTGCTTCCCAAGAAGTATCCTCTACCTTCCCTTCTCCATTCTGGTTTGTCCTGGCAGGCTGACTTGCATGGACTCTGTCTATGGGCTCCTTTGCCTTCTGGATTCTTTCTGAATTTCACTAGCAGAAAAAACAGGCAGGATGTTGGAGGAAGGGAGGCAAGGGTATTCGTTCCCCTAACTCCTCCTCTGTGAGGTCACCTCAGGTTGTCTGTGTTGGCTCACTGAGGACCACAGGTTCTATCCAGTGGCCTTTGTAGGGTTCCTTGCCCTTTTATTCCAGGAATGCTCCCCTAATCCTTTGAACTTCTTCACACTGTGAGCTACTACACCATCCTTGCAGTTTATCTATACCCTGGCCATACTTTTGTAAATAATTAACTTAGTTTATTATTCTCTTTTAAAATTGCCAAATTTCAATCTACTGCCTCTCTCCAGGGCTGTTAACTGTGACTAATTCTCATCAGGCCAATGATTCTGTGGCTTCACCACTTCCTAGCTGTGTGTCCTTGCACACTTTTCTTAACCCCTTGGGTTAGAATGGGTTTCCCGTCAGTAAAATGGGGTGGAAATAACCCTTGCTTCTCTGTCTTATCAGGAAAAAACAAAGCTTCTGGAAGCATCACGCAAACTGTGAATGGTAGGGAAGGAGTTTGTGTACACGACAGGAGCTTGCTGTGGGCCACAGGGAAAGCAGATGGTTTTGAAGCTGCAGCATGCAGGTCTCCAGAGAGGGTCTGCCTGCTCACCTACTCCCTCAGCGCATCGAAGGGGAAGCCAGCAGGAGGATGGGACCCAATAGATTGACCTTCCAAACCAAGCCCACAAGACCACCTCTTCCATTCACCTTAGCCTATAAGGCCTACCCAGCTGAATACAGATGAGGTCTCCTCCAATTACAGAGATTATTTACTGATAACATTAGCTCTGCTAGGATGGATTCTGTGACAAGGCCTTTGAAAAATATAGTTGTGTGGTCAGAGAAGAGGAAATTGTCAGGATGGTGCTGAGAAACGGATGAAAAGGCTGATCCCTGAGCTTTCATTTTTCAGCATTCAGAGTGTGGCACTGGCAACAGAAACCCTGTTATTTTGTGTCTGTGGTGATCTGACACTTGTTGCTAAGGAGCAGTGGCAGTGGTGTTTATATTGGAAATTGCCTTGTGCCTGAGTTTTGGATGGGCTGTGGCACCCTCTCCAGCTGCTCGCTCTTTATGCTGTCAATCACTGTATCATCTTCTATGGTAATTGAAGGCCTTTTTGCTCTCTGAAATTATCTCCAGCATTCACCTGCTTACCATATTATAGCATGTCCCATTCTCTTCCACTCATGTCCTATTCTTCAGGAAAGAATGGTGGCTCCATGAACTTGTTTTGTTTTAATGGTGCATCCTCAGTTACTGGCAGCACATGCCCAGCACAGAATGTATACTCAGTAACATGTTGAATGAATGAATGAGGGTAGGATGACTTTGTATAGGTAGCTGTATTGGACATGAAAGACTTCTATGCCTTAAAAGAGCTCACATAAAATATTCTTTCATAACTTTGAAGCGATAGATATATCCCACAATTTCAAGACATGAAATGCCCAGGACCCAAGTGTAAGCAAAGGCACAGATGAACCGTTACAGGATTTGAAAATGGGAGGGTTGACTTCCATGGAAATGAGGAGAAGGCAGAATGAACAGTGGTTTATGAGAAAGGTTTTAGATTAGTGCTAGAGTGCTAATCTGATGTTTACATGGAGATCCTCCATTTTCCAATGGTCTCCTTTGTCTAAGTCACTAGGACCATAGTTATCTCATTTGTTGAAGGTAGTAATCAAACCTATATTTTGGTTTAATTGAAGAAATGAATGGAAACCATTTAGACTGATGTCTGGCACTTAGTAAGCACTCAGTAGAAGTTTATTGTTGCTACCAATAGGAGCAGCAATGGGGAAAAGAGAAGCAAGAGAAGGAAGAGTATATGAAGTGAATTTGGTGACTGCTAGCCAGTAGATGAGAAGACTTGAATGCTGATTGTCTGTGCGCTACTTACTACACTGTGTGTCCTTGGCAAGAACTTTCATTCTATGGACATCATTTGCAAAATGAGGAATTTGAACTTGATGATCTCTGGTATGCTCAAACTGTGCAAAGTTTACATAGAGTTGAACAGAAGGGAACATATTTGTGAATGAGAGTGTGGTGTGCAGGGTGGGGGATAACATCCCTTCTTTCAATTTTTTTTTCCTGATTATGCCTTAATGTCATTTAATTAAGAGAAGAGAATAGCTTATCTCTGTGATCCTTCCATTCCAGTGCCCACATACTTTGTATACAGAGGAGATTCTCAAATACCCATTGGTTGACTGACTTGATTGAATGCTAGATTTGGGGAGAATATTCAGAAAGGAGAAAGCAAAGGATAATTCCATTTAAAAAACATTTTATTCAGTCAGTGAGACTGATTTCCTCCTCTCCTATGTATACTTAGGTAAAAAGAGCGAAACAGAGGAAAGGTAGAGAAGATAATAAATTAAGAAAGGAACAATAGTTTTTATCAGGTGTCTGCAGGGTGTCTAATCTAATTTTCAGAGCAACACTGAGATGTTGGAGTAGATATTTTTAAAGCATCTTCATTTCCATTTTGAACCATGAAGTAGGAGGGTCAGAGAGGGTTAACTTGCTGAAGATCCCAAAAGTAGGAGGCAGGTGGGACTGAAACTCAGGCCTGCATTATTCTAAAACTGGCACAGTCTCCTCATCTGTGAGGTGATTATTCTACTTCTACACTATTCTATACTTCCTCCTTTTTCTTTCTCCTCACACTCTCGACAGATACTTCCTTCCCTCTCTTCACACTCTTTTGATAGACTTGCTTCCCGCCTCATCCAGAAAATGTGATATGAAGTGCTTCAAAATGGGGTTATGAAGTGCTGGACAATGGGGTTAAATATAATTTATTTTACTGAAAACATGTTTTTAAAATTTATGCATAATTTTCTTATATATTTGTCACCAAAATTTTTGAAGACTCCTTCATATACATGGATTTAAAAATCTTGCAGCAAAATGAACTTATATTTTAATTCCATTTTCTACAAACTTTTTAAACTTTTATTTAATAAATATAAATTTCCAAACTACCGCTTTTAGATTATAGTGGCTTCCCCCCCCGCCCCGTAACCTCCCTCCCACCTGTACCCATCCCATCTCCTGCTCCCTCTCCCATCCCATTCACATCAAGATTCATTTTCAATTATCTTTATATACAGAAGATCAATTTAGTATGTACTAAGTAAAGATTTCAACAGAATGCACCCACACAGAAACAGAAAGTGTAAAGTACTGTTTGAGTACTAGTTATAGCATTAATTCACATAGTACAACGCATTAAGGAGAGAGATCCTACATAGGGAGTAAGTGCACAGTGACTTCTGTTGTTGACTTAACAAATTGACACTCTTGTTTATGGCATCAGTAATCTCCCTAGGCTCTAGTCATGAGTTGCCAAGGCTATGGAGGCCTTTTGAGTTTGCCAACTCTGATCTTATTTCAACAAGGTCATAGTCAAAGTACCTTCAGAGAAAGGTACCTCCTTCTTTGATGACCTGTTCTTTCCACTGGGATCTCACTCGCAGAGATCTTTCATTTAGGTCATTTTTTTTCCAGAGTGTCTTGGCTTTCCATGCCTAAAATACTCTCATGGGCTCTTCAGCCATATCTGAATGCCTTAAGGGCTGATTCTGAGGCCAGATGTTGTTTAGGACATCTGCCATTCTATGAAACTGCTACTACAAACATTTTGAAATACCTTCCTTGAAGTGATCAGAAGAGATTGATAGCCCCCCTTACCACCTTTACTAACCTACCTGCTTCTGCACCAGGGACTCTGCATTTTCCATGACTCAGATATTGTCCATGCTTCTAGTTATGTCTACTCCCTCCCTTTTGCTGAATATTACCTCAATCATTTTCCTTCTTTCCTACAAAAGCAGATTTCCCTTCAACAGGGCCATCCTTAGTCACATGTACTTCAAAACCTTCTCTCAATTACATATTCTTTTCCAGACAATGTTCCTATTTTTCTGTTTATTTTTGCAGAATTCCCCATAAGAGCTGCCAAATACTCTGTCTACATTTCTTCCCCTCTCTTTTCCCTTCAGCTAATCCTAGTAAGATTTTTGTCATACCAAAGCCACTCTTATTAAGGTCATCAAAGACCTCTATATTGCCAATTCTTAGGGTTAGTTTCCCGTTTTCATCTTATGTGGCTTATTAGCTGAATTTGACATAATTCATCATTCCTTCCTTAAAATTAGTCTTAGCTAGCTGACTAAGCCACAAAAAACTTAGGAGTAGTGTTTTACTCCTAACTTTTCTTTGCATTCCAAGTATAATTAGCAACTATTAATTTTATCTTCATGACATATCAACAGTCTGAACACCTTTTATCACCTCTACAACTACCACACTGGTTCAAGTCATCACCATCTCTTACCTGTATTATTGCCATCATATGTAAAAGGTTTCCCTAATGCCTAGTCCATTCTTAACCCTTAAGTGTTCCATATAAAGTTGGTAATGTCTGTCTTCTATTCAGAACTCCCCAAACTTCCCATCTCATTTAAAGATGGTCAATAGAATGGCCTTTTTGTTTCATGTGACATAGCCCTTGCTGTTTCCCCAACCACCCTCCACTCTCTTCATTTCCTGATCCACTCCAACCACATCTGGCACCTTGTATTTCAATGTTCCTGCAACCTTGTCCACACACTCCTGACTTAGGTCATTTGCAATTGCTGTTTGTTCTGCCTATAAAACTTTTCTCGCGATTTTCTCCCTTTTTCCTTCAAATGCCATCACATTCACGAAACCATCTAGAGTCATGTTGTTTTCCATCTCTCATACCCTGTCTTATATATTCTTCTTTCTATCTTTCATGTCCTAATTTGCTTATTATATATTTTACCTCCCAGTTTCAGCCTTCCCTCAAGAGGGCAGGGATTCTTCAGAATGTAGTACTGTTCCTAAGCCTTAGTAGATAATCAATAAATGTAAGTTGAGGAAAGAATGAATGGCTATATTAAGTTGCCTTCATTGTGTCTTTTGTTACTGATTATTGAGCACTTTGAATTATAGATGTTATTGGTGCAAAATCAAATCAGATCGAATCAAAGTAAAAAATTGAAGTAGATAGCCTTGATTTTCCAAGAACCGCCAGATGGCTAAGTGGTAGAGTCATGGAAAGAGAAAGTCATGCAGAGCTAGAAGGATATATAGGAGGGTATTTTGCAATAGTTGCATAATAGAGATCTCTGATAGTCTGCTTGGAAGGGCTACTGGACCTCTTATTTATTTGATCAATGATGTGAATTTAGCTAGGTGAAGTAGGTGGGATGGACTGGGGGACATAATTGAGGATGAGAAATAAAAGGTATCATTCCTTCAGCAGCTACTCTAAATCAAACCTCATGATTTACAAACATTACTTTTTTTCATACCATGTAAAACTGAGGACATATCTGTCACCTCCTCATAAATGAGGGGAGATTAAATGACTGTGTCAAACTCTACTAGCTCAGAACAGTTAAACATTGTTGCACTGAAATCTCCTGGATGCAGAGGAAAGGGTGAAGCATAAGAAAGGAGCTTTAAGTTTCTCTGCCAATCATAAATTCTAACAAAGAGACATGTCCAGAATATTTGGATGAGGATCCAACTATTTGATGTCTTTCATTAAAAGCATTTATCAAGGCTTATTTTTTTAAAACCACCATAATGTTATGGGGCATGTACAAGTAAATATGTAATTATATCCTCCAAGAAGCTATGGCTTTATTATAAAATCAACACACTGACTAGAAGATTTTAGTACAAAATACTATCTGATGCAATAACAAACTGTATATCAGCTGCATTTTAAGTGCTGTTACAATTGAGAAGACTGGGAAATCTATACTGTTATTTAGTTAAGTATTTATCAAATAAGTATTTTTTAAGACTATGGAAACTTTTCAAAATTTTATTTTATTTTTTATTTTACTTTAAAAGCAGAGTAAAAGAGAGAGAGGAAGAGAGAGATTGAAAAGGGTCTCCCATCTGTGGTTCACTCCCTAAATTCCTACAACAGCCAGTGTTGGTGGCCAGGATAAAGCTGGGAGCCTGGAATTCTGTCTGGATCTCCTATGTAGGTAGCATGGACCCACGTATTTAAGTTATCATCTGCTGTCTCCCAGAGTGTGCATTAGCAGGAAGCTGGAATGAAAGTGGAGGAGGTAATCAATCCCAGGCACTCTGACATGGGAAGTAGGCATCCCAAGGGGCAGTATAACTTGCTGTGCCACAGATGGCCCCTTGAGTGTTGTGTGTGTGTGTGTGTGTGTGTGTGTGTCTGTGTGTGGAATCCTGTTGCTAAGGATAGGGAAGTTGTGTTGATAATGATGATGATAAAGATCATTCTATAATTTCAGTTACTTGAAGTATCTAGAGTAGGCAAATTCATAGAAAATAGATGTTTCTAGGGGCTAGAGAGAGGGAGGTTGGAGAAATATTACTTAATGGGTACAAAGATTTTGTCTGGCATGATAAAAAAGTTTTAGAATTAGTGGTAATGGTTGCACAATACTGTGAATGTAATTAATGTTACTGAATTATACAATTAAAAATGGTTAAAATGGAAAATGCTTTGTGATATACTTTGTCACAACTAAGAAATTCTTAGATATATGTCAAAAATTTAAGTATATAACTTAGTTGTATAAATTGTATCATACGGCCGACGCCGTGGCTCAACAGGCTAATCCTCCGCCTTGCGGTGCCTGCACACTGGGTTCTAGTCCCGGTTGGGGTGCTGGATTCTGTCCCGGTTGCCCCTCTTCCAGGCCAGCTCTCTGCTGTGGCCCAGGAGTGCAGTGGAGGATGGCCCAGGTGCTTGGGCCCTGCACCCCATGGGAGACCAGGAAAAGCACCTGTCACCTGGCTCCTGCCATCGGATGAGCGCAGTGTGCTGGCCGTGGCGGCCATTGGAGGGTGAACCAATGGCAAAGGAAGACCTTTCTCTCTGTCTCTCTCTCTCACTGTCCACTCTGCCTGTCAAAAAAAAAAAAAAGAATAAATTGTATCATACAAGAATTATATCTTAATAAAGCTGTTAAAAATTACCATACAAAAAAAAAATCCCAAATCTCCATATTGAGCAGGTCCATCATAAATTTTAGAAAACTGATGTATGAAGTCATCTTGGAGATATATCCTCGTAAAAGTAATATATTTTAAATAAAAGAAAAATATTCCCAAACTCAAGGCAAAAGTACCATACCTGCTACAAAGCAAAGAAATTCATGTTGGCCTCAGACATTTTGACAGCAACATAACACAAAATAAGTCAAAAGTAGCATGTTTCAATAAAATTCAAGGAAATATAGGGTGAGAAAAGCTTTCCAGTTTGACAGCTGGGTTGGTCTTGGTGTATTATTTAGCAAGTGAGGTACTAGGAAGTTGTCTCAAACTAAGGGACCAAATGTACAAAGGATGGAAGCAAGAGGGGGCATAGAACTTCCAGGAACTCAAATAATTCTATATTGCTGGTGTCTCTGGAGGGTGATATGGAGAGAATCCTAAGGCCTTAGACTTATTTTATCAAGTAGTTTGCTAAGTCATTGAATTAACTTGTATTTCTTGCGTATTAGTATTAGGTGCCTGATAATGTTAAGTCAGTTATGTATTATTGAAAGAATTGTTTATAAGGGCTATATAAAAATGGGGGGAGGTTAAAGAATCAAAGGGATGTGCACATATGTTTTATTTTACGCGTGGAAATGTGGCTAGGCATTTACTGGGGTAACCAGTTATTTCAAATGTCCTTTTTCAAACAAAAATTTGCATTTCAACCTTTCCGTTAACCTAGTATTGGAAGTACTGTTGAGTAATTAATCTATGTAAGAGACAGAGGTCCATCCACTAGGCAATGTTAATATAATTATAGGGAGATGTTGTGTGTAGGAACTGATTAGAATGACACAGTTTGAGTACATCAGTGCAAAAGTAAATGAAATGAAACTACTTTTGCTGAGCATATATTCTGTGCTAGGAGCTGAGTTGCCAAGGCAAATAAGGCTTGATTCCTGCTTCTAAGTTGTCCACAAATTTATAAATCACCAATGATATCATATGATCTAAGTGAGGTAGACAACATGTGAGGTGACAAGATCGGAAGTTTGATCTTCAAAAATATGTGACCTCCATATGCCCTGGTGAGTGGGCATCTTGAGTCTTCTTTCAGTGCTTCACTGGAGTATACAGTTGTTTGACTTTTGGTGAATCTTACTATGCACTTTTGTGTGAGTTAAGACACTTTTGTAAATAACAGAAATCAACCTGAATGTTGTGAACCAAAATGGCAAGATTATTAAAGGTCACCAGATTACCTCATGGGCTCATGGGATGAACATGAGTAAAAGGATTTTTCTAGGTTACTGGAAAGAAGTGGAAAACTAATAAGTAATTGGGTGGCTCAATATCACTTTAATTATGCCATTTCATGTTAGCTTTGGTCAATACTTATCAAAGCAATTGCTGTGCACTATCTCATTGAGCCTCAAATAGGTAAGTAGGACAGACGTGATTTTCTTTATGGGAGGGGTGAGGAAAGAATCCCAGGAAGATGTAGTGATTTGTCCAACACCATGTCCCATGTTTAGTAGTGGAGCCTAGAATTTAGAATAGAGGCCTCTGACTCTTGAATCTATTCTTTCCCCATTAGTCTTAACAACTTCTTTTACTAGTGTGTAATTTTTTCCTTTCTTATAATTCCCTCACCTTCTTAATTTCTGTTTTATCATTCCTTTTGGTCTTTGGAATTAAAGGAGTCACTTATGGGTCCTTAATAATAGGTTTATTTGAGACATCTCTGAGAACTGTTTTAACTTATATCTTGTAACCTGAACATGAAGGGGCCACGGAGAAAAATTAATTAAAAAGATGAGTAGGAGACCTCAGCTATCTCAGTGATTTTCTTATGATCATTCATGAAATGCTTTATCAAAAATGGGCCATTATAGTTTAAATGATGAGATGGAGTTTGAAAAGGATTTGAAACTTCATCAGACACTTTCTGAGCCTGGAGTTGTAGCCTATTGTTTTCCAAATTCCAATTTTTCTTCCACAATGAACAGTAACTTTTTGATTAAACAGCTGGCAGTTACTATTGAATGCCTCACATTTAATAACAAAAGTCTTCCTTCAGAACAGGAAATTTTATCTAAATTGCTTTACTCTTCTTCAATGATTGTGAACTTCTAAAGTCTGACAGGACTGATAGTATGAAAGAATAAAAATTTCAAAAAGATGACAATTACTTTTTAGAAGAAAGAGCCCCAAACTAACTGAATAATTCAGTGTACATTCTACAAAGCAGAAGTCAAGGCACACAAGTTGTCCTCACTGTAAACATTATTGAAAAAACAGTCAAGTTTATATTTATATTGGGAAGACTAGAGGCAGCAGCTGGGAGAGGAAAAAATGCAAAAAGTACTCCTTAGTAAGGAACTTCTCCACTCTTTTTTTCCATTGTTACTAGGAGCAGCTGCCATTGATCTGTTAATTCCATGTGCCAACTACTGTGCTAGGCTTTTCACATGTTCATTAATGAACTCTCCAACCTTCATCACTTCCTGCCCCCTATGTTGTTGCTTCCCTTTGGCTGAGATTGACCTAACCAAACAAGGGAGGAATTTGTTGCTAGAGACTTAAAGAGCAGTCTCCTTGGCACAGAGCAAACAGAAAAAGGGTGAAGAATGTATCCGAAAGGAACAAATGGAGAAGATGCAGTGCATCCTACTCTATATTTTTTAATAGTGCGTCCCATTATTTAAAACTAAATTATAAGCTACTTATTGCTGTTCAAAAACATTATATGATGCTCTCAAGGCCATGGATATAACAGTTTAAAAATTTTTGAAAACGTATTATTTATTTCCATTTTCTTTGATAGGCACAGGGACAGTGAGATGGACAGAAATCTTCCATCCACTGGTTCACTCCCCAAATGTTTACAACAGCTAGGGCTGAAGCAAGTCAAAGGCAGGAGCCTGGAATTCCATTCAGGTATCCCACAGGATTGGATGGGAACCAAGTCCTTGGCCCATCATCTGCTGCCTCTTAGAGTGTGCATTAGCAGGAAGTTGGAATTAGTTGGGAATTAAACCAGGCATTACAATTTGGGAGTCTTAAGTGGTTGACTTAACTGCCATGCCAAACACCACCCCAATACTATTCTTGTCAAAAAAATTTACAGGTGATTATCTATCAATCATCTATCATCTGTATCTATGTCTCTCTAACTCTATAAATCATCCACACAACTATTTTAGTGGGTCATGGAGAACCCTTCATTTCTTTATGTGTTTCACAAAAAGAGAGGATGCTCAAGGATTTTTTTTTGTGCTACTTTATCTTTTATTCAAATGGAAATAGCTTCAGACACGTTCCTGCAGTGGTGAATGCTCTGTGCCTCTCACTATGCTCTGGAGATCCCTAAGCAGAATCCTATTACTTCCATAGTAGGCTTGCTTGGCTGTAGTGGTGCTAGGACTTGTTGCCAGGGCAGGAGCCTCAGTCAAGCCTGACTCTGCTACTTGAAGGCAGACAATGCTGAATCAGACTTTCACAAAAGAGTCTTTTCTATGTTAGGCAAGACTGGCATTTTAGGAAAGATCACAGGGTCATCCTATTGTTATGCCAATTTAGGAATTGATGAGGGTCATTATCATGATTTCCAAAGTCCTAAAAAAGTCAAAAGGTCAAGGAATATGGACCCTTGCTTACCTGAATCTTAGTATTGCCAATGCCTGAGGCAAGGATGTATGTGTGTGTGTGTGTGTGTGTGTGTGTGTGTGTGTGAGAGAGAGAGAGAGAGAGAGAGAAAATCTGTGCTAAAGACTTCATGGAGAGAGAGCAAATTATTTCCCTTGTTTCTTACCATGACTGCTGGACCTTGATATATTTCACATGGGTTGTTTGGAAATGGTCAATCATCAAGCCTTTGGGGTGACATCCATTTGTTCTGGGAAGCTTTCAACTGTTACGTGAGGATGTTACACTTGCCCACTGCATAACAGATGGCTTCTGGATGCTCATACATTAATATAACAAGTAGCAGATGGAGGTTGGATCAGAAGAACTTTGGTGTCCTTTCTGACCCTGAGAATCCTGATTTCCAACTGCATTTTATACAGGCAGTAGGCTTTTGATTTATTATTACTAGGGCCTTTATTTAAATGTGCATCTAGGTGAAGAACAAAATGAGTTTGCAGTAAATTATCACCCACTCATGAGAGCATCAGCAAATATTTTGGAGGCAGCCAGCATGGGGTATAATTGATTGCTGTGAGAAGTACATTTTGTCTGAACCTCTGGAAAAGATGGGACCAATGACCATGACCTCAATGTCCCATCATCAGTACCATCCAGGGAGTAATTCTGGAGGTTCATATGTTGCTTTCTTTCCCATCAGATTGCAGCCCTTAAGCTCCTCTTTTATCGAAATTGCACAGTTGAGAATGGGTACTATGAGCTATGCATTTGAGCCAGGTGTCTTAGATGAGAGGTTTCTGGTAACTTATCTGAAAATATTTCAAATTAAAGTGTCTTTTAGGTTATTCAATCTTACCTGATAACATTAATAATGTTCCACTTATAAAAAGCATTTTAGACTTCACAAATTACTTTTAGAGGGAATATGTTTGATGTTAATGGCAAATCTATGTACTGGGTATTGTTATTTTTTTTTTTAAGATTTATTGATATATTTGAAAGACAGAGCTACAGAGAGAGAGAGGGAGAGGCATAGAAACAAAGAGGCCTTCCATTCACTGGTTTACTTCCCAAGTGGCTGCAAAGGCCCACGGCTTGGCCAGGCCAAAACCAGGAGCCGGAGAGCGGCAAGATGGCGGAATAGGAAGGGAGCACACCGATAGTCTGGGGAGAGACAGTTTAATAAAAGTGGAGATACTGCAGGTTCAAGGAAGAGTAGGGGAAGAAACAGCAGAGGAAACCCTTCCAGAACTGGTGATCCACAGTGGACCTGCGTGGAGAGCGTGGGAACCCGAGTTTGGGACACCAACAGCAGATTCAACACACCAGCGCTGGAACGTGAGGTGAGCCGAACCTCAATAGCCCGAGATACCAGAAGGGAAGTGGAAAGAGGAGACTAGAGCGAACAAGGCTTGAAACCCTGTGGGGAAAAGTTCACCAGGCTAACTAGAAGAGAGAGAGAGAGAGAGAGAGGGAAAAAAAAAAAAAGTGACCCATACAGACACGAGCTTCTCTCTCTCCGCTCACCTCTCAAAGGTGAGCAAAACAAAGAGCAGGCACCATTTTAGAATACGTCATAAGCAGGGCGACCTCGGGTTGGCACCGGCCCCGAGCCTAGCAGAAAAACCTGACTCTGGGTGGGAGGGGTGAAATAACAGGAGATTAGAACCTAATGAATATGTAGTGCTAATGAACTGAGACTGTGAAAAAAGAGACGGTGGTGGAGAGAACTCAAGGAAATCACGAATTCATGTGAGTACTCTCCAGAGACGCTACAGTTCAGTAGCCTTGGCAGCCCAGTGGGAGACTACAGGAGAATCTGAGCCCACACTAAGGGCCGCAAAGATTCCCTCTCTGGTCCTTGGGAAAGAGCTTCCGATCTCTGGCTCCTGTGGGTATATCATTTGCCTGCTAACCACCCCCAATTCCATTCAGCTGTGTGGAATTACTTCCCTTTTGAACCAAAAAAAAAAAAAAAAAAAGTAACAGAGAGAGATTTACCACGCCTAACCTGGGAGTGTCTCCTTTGACACACCCTCAACCCTGAGGAACCAAACAGAGCTCTCAGGCCACACCCATCTCAAGCCTCTAAGGCTCCATCAAAAGCAGACAGTCCACTTAATCTAGAGTCATAGTATAACAAGAAAAAAACACCACAGTGAAGAAACCAATATGCCAAACAACAAACGCAAAAACCGAGGTAATAAGAACAAGGAAGACAAGGTGGCATCCCCAAATGAAAAAGACACCCCAATTCAAGATTATGAAGATGATGAGATAGAAGAAATGCAAGAAGCAGATCTCAAAAAATTGATAAGAACACTAAGAAGTACTCAAAAACAAATTCTTGAACTACAGAAATCCTTAATGGACAAGGTAGAAAATCTCTCTCGTGAAAATGAAATATTAAGGAGGAATCAAGCTGAAATGAAACAACTAGTAGAACATGAAACTGTGATAGTGATGAGAAATCATAATGAAGTGAAGAATTCAATAGATCAAATGAAAAACACATTAGAGAGCCTTACAAACAGAATGGGTGAGGCAGAAGAGAGAATATCGGACTTAGAAGACAGAGCACAGGAAAATATACAGTCAAACCAAAGAAAAGAAGAGGAAATTAGAAATCTAAAAAATATTGTTGGGAATCTACAGGATACTATTAAAAAACCCAACATTCGAGTTCTAGGAGTTCCTGAAGGCATGGAGAGGGAGAAAGGATTAGAAGGCCTTTTTAGTGAGATAATAGCAGAAAATTTCCCAGTTTTGGAGAAGGACAGAGACATCCTAGTACAGGAAGCTCATAGAACCCCTAGGAAACATGACCAAAAGAGATCCTCATCACAATACATTGTAATTAAACTCACCACAGTGAAACAGAAAGAAAAGATCCTAAAATGTGCAAGAGAGAAACGTCAGATTACTCTCAGAGGATCTCCAATTAGACTCACAGCAGACTTCTCATCAGAAACCCTACAAGCTAGAAGGGAATGGTGAGACATAGCCCAGGTACTAAGAGAGAAAAACTGCCAACCCAGAATATTATATCCTGCAAAGCTCTCATTTGTGAATGAAGGTGAAATAAAGACCTTTCATTGCAAACAGAAATTGAAAGAATTTGTTGCCACTCGTCCAGCCCTGCAAAAGATACTTAAAGATGTGTTACACACAGAAACACAGAAACACGGCCATCAATGTGAAAGAAGGGAAACAAAGGGAACCTCAAAGCAAAAGATCACAGGGAATTCAAAGCATACATTTGGATAAAGAAATTAGGGGACATGTACTCTATAGAATAGAGCAGTCAAAAACAATGAAATCTGGTCATTTGCAACAAGATGGAGGAATCTGGAAAACATCATTCTGAGTGAATTAAGCCAGTCCCAAAGGGACAAATATTATATGTTCTCCCTGATCGGTGACAACTAACTGAGCACCAAAGGGGGAAACCTGTTGAAGTGAAATGGACACTATGAGAAACAGTAACTTGATCAGCTCTTGTGCTGACTGTTGTGGTACAATGTAATACTTTATCCATTTTAGTATTTTTTTTTATTTTAGTACTATAGGTTGAACTCTGTAATTAACAAACAATTATTCTTAGGTGTTTAAATTTTAACTGAAAAGTGATCCCTGTTAAATAGAAGAGTGGGAATAAGAGAGGGAGGAGATGTACAATTTGGGACATGCTCAATTAGTCGTGCCCCAAATGATGGAGTTAGAAATGTGCCAGGGAATTCCAATACAATCCCATGAAGGTGGCATGTACCAAGGCCATCTCACTAGTCCAAGTGATCAATTTCAGTTCACAATTGATCATAATGATAGGTCTAAGAGTCAAAGGGATGACACAAACAAGACTAGTGTCTGCTAATACTAACTGATAGAATCAAAAAGGGAGAGAATGATCCAACATGGGAAGCGAGATACACAGCAGACTCATAGAATGGCAGATGTCCTAAATAGCACTCTGGCCTCAGAATCAGCCCTTAAGGCATTCAGATCTGGCTCAAGAGCCCATGAGAATATTCTAGGCATGGAAAGCCAAGACACTCTGGGGAAAAAAAAAAAGAAGAAGAAGACCTAAATGAAAGATCTCTGTGAGTGAGATCCCAGTGGAACGAATGGGGCCATCAAAGAAGGAGGTACCTTTCTCTGAAGGGAGGAGAGAACCTCCACTTTGACTATGACCCTGTCAGAATAAGATTGAAGTCGGTGAACCCTAAAGGCTTCCACAGCCTCGGCAACTCATGACTAGAGCCTAGGGAGATTACTGACGCCATAAACAAGAGTGTCAAATTGTTAAATCAACATCAGGAGTCACTGTGTACTTACGTCTCACGTGGGATCTGTCCTTAATATGTTGTCCAATGTGAAGTAATGCTATAACTAGTACTGAAACAGTATTTTACACTTTGTGTTTCTGTGTGGGTGCAAACTGATGAAATCTTTACTTAGTATATACTGAATCAATCTTCTGTATATAGATAATTAAAAATGAAAAAAAATCTTGGTGTTAAATTGGAAATTGCATAGAAAATCAATTTAAAAATATATATCATGTAGGATCTCTGTCCTTAATGTGCTATACATTGTGAATTAATACTATAACTAGGACTCCAACCGTATTTTTCACTTTGTGTTGCTATGTGAGGGCAAACTGTTGAAATCTTTACTTAATATGTACTAAACTGCTCTTCTGTATATAAAGAGAATTGAAAATGAATCTTGATGTGAAGCAAGGGGAGAGGGAGTGGGAAAGGGGAGGGTTGCGGGTGGGAGGGAAGTTATGGGGGGGAAGCCATTGTAATCCATAAGCTGTATTTTAGAAATTTATATTCTTTAAATAAAAGCGTTATATAAAAAAATAAAGATTTTGAGAACTCTGACAAAAAAAAAAAAAAAAACAGCAGCCAAGAGCTCCATCATTGTCTCCCACATGGGTGCAGAGTTTCAAGTACTTGGGTCCTCTTCTGTTGCTTTCCCAGGCACACTAGCAGAGAGCTGATTGGAAGTGGAGCAACAGGGACATGTACATGCACCCATATGTGATGCATGTGTCACATGTGGTGTCTTATCTGATTCTAACTCCATGATATTTCTCTATTTCATGCTGTTTTTGTAACCCACTGATTGAATATTTGACTTTAAAAAGATGTTTGCTTATTTTCTGTTTGTTTGAAAAGCAGACAGACTGAAAGAGAGAAATGGAGAGATAGAGAGATCTTCCATTCACTGGTTTACTACCCCAGCTGCCCACAATAGCCAGGGCTGACCAAAGCCAAAGGCAGGATCCCAGAAGTCCATCTGGGTCTCTTACATGGGTGACAGGCACTAAAGTATTTACCATCACAGTCCTCCAAATATTTGATGATATTATCATGACCTTTCTTATTTCATAAGACTGAACATTTCTTTTCCTTCAACTTCTCATTATGTGATTTGCCTCACAAACCCTCATAATCTTGCTTGATTCCTTCTGAAGTATGTCTGTTTATCACCTAACTTGCTAGGACTAAAAGTGATTATCTCCGGGCAGACTGACTCAGATTAGGATGAGATAATTATCTTCCTCTCATGGCACAGTTCAAGATTACAAGAGCCCTTTGACAGTCTTATCTTAGCTCACTGTTGACCAAAACGATTGTTTTTTTCAATATTTATTACTGTTCACACTTAGATCTCACATTCTTTGAGAAACAAATTTACTCCAAACATGGAACTTTTCATTCTTCCATGTTAGATTTCATCTTTCTTGATTCAGTTTTAATTTTTGCCTATTAATATCTCTTTTAATCCTTATATTGCTGTACTAAATCGGCTATGATTGAAATCACCACTTCAGCTTCAAATTTTCTTGCAGATTCAAGAAGCCCACCTTCTATTACACTGTTAAATCACAGATGAAAATGCTAAACAGGAAAACTTACTTAAGCTGGTTATTTGACTCTTACCCACAAATCAGAAACATCTTGCAAGATTGAGTAAGTAGTGAGGGAGAGATGTTAGAGTCATAAAATATGATTAAGAAGGGAAAGCACCCATGGTATGGTTGAAGATCTAGATGTGGAAAAAAAAAGAAATAGTAAATTTAGTTGCTAGGTAAGAAAAAGCATGGATTTGGCAAGTGTTTTCTCTTTGGATGAAGCAGGTCACACATAGTCTTGGTTTCTGAGAAGATTTCTCTCTCCTCTCTTTGCATGCTCTGGTTCTAAAGTCTTTCCTGCAGTGTTTGCTAGTTCATATGAATGTTGCTGTCTTCTCACTGATCATAGCAGACATCTCCTTCCAGTTTTCAACTTTACCTCCTCTGTTTTGTTTGCATTTGTGTTTACTCTACTGCCAGCTGCAAAGGAACAGTTTGGAAACCTGCTGAGCTTTGCTATAGTCTGTCTTCCTGTGCTCTGCATGGATTTAGCTTAGAATTCAATTTAAACATGTTTGGGACATGCTGTATTCATCCACTAGTTCCTCTCCCCATTAGAGCCTGTTTGCTCCTGTATAATGCCAGAGGTGCCTTTTTAAATCTTGCCATTTGTTGGGAGTTTTCTGGATTTGTTAAACAGATTGGTAGGAGGAGACTGCAGAGTCCCTCTTTGGGGCATTCTTTTCATGCCCTTCTAATACAAGTCCTGTGTGCTGTGTATTTCATGTTAACAAATAATTAACAACAACCAGGCAATCTGACAGGGAAATTCAACAAGTAACTCATCAGTATACACATTTGGCAAAATACCGTATCACATTTGAGGAACTTGTCTAGAGTTCAATGACTTGTGCATAGAATGCTAATATTTTTGGGTGCCAAGAATAATGCTAGTGATACCATGTAGCTGCTATTTTTTTCTCTAGTTTCTATCAAGAACTTTATTATTCTCACTTTTGCCTTATGAGTCTGAGAGGTGAGAATATGTTATGCTCCTTTCAACATATGGCCATAGAGCTTGCCTATAGCTTTATATGCAAGGTAACCTTTGCCACCTTAGTGAGGGGAAGTCAGATGGGAGTCAGGTTGTGTTCAGTGTAGGAAACTTTCTCTAGGGAGAACCTTGACATTCATTATTGCCAGCTAAAAGGCAGTGAGGATGAGGCTCTGTCTAGCAAAGGAAGGTCATTACCACTTTCCTCTTCAGAGAGAGCACAGGACTGTTTCTTCAATTCTAGGCAAAGCCCAAGATAAACCTCTTCATTTGGCCTTCATACGGTCTTATTGGATAGGAGCATAATACATGTCGATTCACATGATTTACATTGGAAATTCATTCTTCTATATGATTGGGAAAAGTACCGTGGAGTCCCTTCAGAGGCCTGTCTTCATCCAAGTAAATAAAAATCCAATATTCCTTCATAAGTACTGTTGTTGAACCACCACATTGCTTTGTGTTAAGCCCTGAGGGCTTTATCTGTTAATGGGGAAATCAAGTTCTTCATAGAATATTGACCGATCTTTTAAGCAGACAGGACACTTGCTAGCAAGGGTATTCTTAACTGAAGTCATGAATAAAGAGAGATTGTACTTTGTGAAGAAAATTCCTAAGATGGGCTCTTGATTTAGTGACTGAGTTTTACAAGGAGTGTCGGTTACTCTTTGCTTTGCTCATTCCTTTCAAGTAGGTTTTATGTTTGACTGGGTGTTTAATTTTGCATAGTATTATATTATAAATGAGATACTTATACTTTAAAATACTGATAGTAATGGCATGCAAGATTCCTATAATTCTCTCAAAAAAACTTAATAGGCAGCAAGTGAGCTCAAAGTCTCAGAAACTTAAGTGGGAATTACATTTTCTTCAGTCAAAAGAAAGAATACAATTTTAGATATTTGTACAATAATTGTATTTACATCAGTCTATGGGAATGTGCTAAATTTGGGCTGATTACAATGCAATCAATTTAAGCATTAAATCTTGTGCTTATCAAAAGGCATGCAGTTGATATAATTAATTTTCAGATTGCTGACTATTTTTTCCATCTCTTTTTGAAGTACATCTATCTGATTTTCCTGTTAGTGAGTTATCTGCCTGACAGATTCAAACCTGTTATCCTTTTCTGTTTTCTGGATGAAAAATGGCAAGAGGAGTTCCTTTTGTTCTTTCTTTTGGACTTCTTATATAAATCCAAAAAGTGGGGATGTGGACAAGAACACTTGAAAAGGGTTATCATGTTTCACTTGTTTTTATTAACTATTTTCCTCAGGTTGATTGGGATATTGTAATGTGTCAGTTTTGACTATTTGTTTTCTCAGCCTGGATTATTCATTTTGCAAATTGCTCATCTCGTTATAAATTTTTGCTACAAAAGGGCTTTTATAACTTTCTGACTATGGTCTTCCTGTTCTGAAGGGAGTGCCAGGAAGTTTTCATTCATTTCTTCACTCTTGCATGCATTCAGTATGGGAGAAGGCACCTACCTTGGAGACGTACTCTTCCAGACACTAGAAATGCCAACTTGATAAAGACAGACAAGGTCTGCCTTCAAAGTTCTTACAGCCTGGTGGGAGGAGATGATCAGAAAAGATCTAATGTGGCAGAGTCACTTGCCTTTTTTTGGACAGGCAGAGTTAGTGAGAAAGAGGGAGAGACAGAGAGAAAGGTCTTCCTTTTTCCGCTGGTTCATCCCCAAAGTGGCCGCTACTGCTAGCACGCTGCGCTGATCCGAAGCCGGGAGCTTCTCCTGGTTTCCCATGTGGGTGCAGGGCCTAAGGACCTGGGCCACCCTCCACTGCACTCCTGGGCCACAGCAGAGAGCTGGACTGGAAGAGGAGCAACCAGGACAGAATCTGGTGCCCCAATTCGGACTAGAACCCAGGGTACTGGCGCTGCAGGCAGAGGATTAGCCTAGTGAGCTGCGGCACTGGCCGTGAGTCGTCTGCTTTAAAAGGTGTGAAATGAGCTAATTGGCCAAGTGGAGCTACTTTATATTAGAAGGTCAAAGAGTTTCAGTTAGGTGAGGACTGAGCAGGCATAGGGATCCTGCAGTGAAGGTTTGCTTTCCTCCAGACCCAGGAGAAAACAGTAGTAGCAGTCAGGAAGTGCAGGCATACCAAACATACTAGGCCCAGGGATGGCAGAAAGGCCCAATCCCTCTGGTAGAGAGGTTGGGAAAGGCAGTCCTGGAAAGGAGCAGAGTCTTAGAGAGCCTGGTGGGAGTAGAGTGGTTACAGTGGCACCTGCTGAAGGGGCTGGAGAATGTGTCCAGATGGGCCTTTCAAATGGGACGGGTCTCAGAGATCAGTAAGAAACTAACATATGGGGCCGTTGGGGTATGTAAAAAGTAATATGCAGAGGGAAGATGTGTAAGGCCAGTCTGAAATAACAACCTAAAATAAGAGCCTCTGCTCTCTGATGACATTTTCATTTTCTCAAAAAATCTTTTCTGTATGTTGGCTTAATCCAGTTAAATGTCTCAAGTGGGGGCTAGGAAAGGGCCTGATACTGGATGAGGTAAAGGAATGGGGTTGTCATGTGTTGCTCACAGAAAAGGTATTTGGTGCTCAGCAATGGCTTCTTTTTAATTTTTTTTGGTAAGGTGAATGCTGTCCACAGATACAATATCATCAGTTATGTTTTTCTACCTCTTTTTCCTGAGTCCATTTCCAATCTAATGTGAGTTTATGATGAATCACAAAACAGTTATAAATGCAAATAATTATTTTTGAAGGATATAAAATAGTTTACTTAGAACTTTGAGTGATTTACATTGAAAAAATTGTGAAAATATTAAAAGAAGCTAAAGAATGACACGTTAAAATAATAAAAACTGTGTAATTTTAGTCTGTCATATGAAATATACTTTGTTCATAATTCCAAAGATTGGTGTCTACGTGGACTATCAGTTCACTCTGTAAAAAAGGCTAAACAGCAACAGAAATCAATACTGTTAACTCCATTTCTTTCTTTTCTGTTACATTCTTACTTGTTACTTTTCAATTTATGGAAAGTGAAAAGAAGCAAGATTAAAATTTTCAAAGTTTTGGAAACTGAAGACAGAACAGATACTAAATTCTTTTAAGATTGAAATATGACACCCCTAAAGATACTCTGTGACAATGTTGTCATTAGGAAAAAAAAAAAACTTTATCCCAAAGCCCAAGCAGGTGTCTAAGATACTGATAATTCCATCTCAATGAATTTACTTGTTGGGAGTCACTGCACTTGAGTTGAAATGGATCATGTGACCTATACAGCTCTGCATTCTCAGGTACCTTATGAGGTTTACAGAACCCAGCACTTACTGTGTAGCAAAGGAGTTAAATGTATTTCAGCTCATCCTCACCATAATCCTTCCAGTCAGAAGCAATATCTCCTTTTTTAAAATGAGGAAGTTGAGATTCAGAGGAATTAAAAACTTGGTCACAGTAGCAGCTCTATTAAAAAGCAGAATTGGAATATGCACCCAAGTCTGTTTAGTCCCAAGTTTTTTTCTTTGCCATACCACACTATCTTGGATACCTCCTGACTTTGGGGACATGAAAAATACAATGGTTATCTTTTTTTTTAAAGACTTATTTATTTATATGAAAGGCAGAGTTACAGAGAGACAGAGGCAGAGAGATAGAGAGGTCGTCCATCCGCTGGTTCACTCCCCAGATGGCTGTGATGGCTGGAGCTCTGGCTGAACCCAGGAGCCAGGAACTTTCTTCAGGTCTCCCACATGGGTGCAGGTTCCCAAGGATTTGGGCCATCTTCTACTGGCTTCCCAGGCCATAGCAGAGAGCTGGATTGGAAGTGGAGCAGCTGGGACTTGACCCGGCACCCATATGTGATGCCAGCACTGCAGGTGGTGGCTTTACCTGTCATGCCACAGAGCCAGCCCCAAGGATTTATCTTTTAATTTTTCAGTGTATTTGTTAGGGTGAATTGTGTTAGCCACACTTTAAGAAAAGTCTTTCAATTTCAATGGCTTAACATAACAGAATTTGCATTTTAGGGCATGTTGAGTCTGGTTGGTTGTATCTAGTTGACAGGTGGCCTTCAGGTCATCATTTGGGGTGCACAATGCTGTGCCTTGTTGCTCTTCCTAGCTCTTATCCCTCAGTCACTTCTCCAATCAACTGATGGAAAGAGAAAGAGAAAGAGAGAAAGAGAAAGAGAAAGAAAGAGTGGTGTGGAAGATGCTTGAGGAAATTCTTTGCGTGAGAAAATTCTTTTGGTGGGGAGGTGAGGCCCAGAAGTGGGGCACATCCCTTCCACTCACATTTCATGGTCACATCCAAGTTCAAGGGAGGCTGGGAAACATAGTATGGTTGTGAGTCTAGAAGAAAACAAGGGGGTTGTGGAGAGAGAACCAATATTGGCCACATGCTTTGGCCCATGAATTTCTTTCTCCTTTTCCTTCCTTAAATCAAGTTGTGAGTTTTAATTTATTTGAGAAAATTAGGTTTTCACCTTTATCTGATAGAAAATAAAAAGACATCTGTGTGTGTGTGTGTGTGACATGTGGATAAAAACTACCAGATCTGTATTTTTTTTTCAGTGTCATCCAAGGAAGATTTTAACAAATATTTCATTGCTCTGCAAGCATTTACTGTGTTTGTCTTCCTATAGTTTAACTTGTTGAGAAATTATGTCTTGTGTGGGGTTTCTGTGGTGAGAGATGCCTTCTGTGCTGATTGAAGAGGCAAAACAAGAAGGTGGTCAGTAACACAGATGTGGGGTCTGGGTTCAAATCCCAGCTCTGTCACTTGCAAGCTGGTTAACCACACAGACAAGTTCTTTAACCTTGCTGAGCCAAGAACACCCTCCTGCTGGTGGTGTTGTGAGAAAAGAGTGAATTAACATTTTGAAATCCCTTGGTACAAGACTTGGCACACATTAAATGCTGTGTAAATGCTGGCTGTTATGTCTGTTATGTCAGCTCCATTGGATTCTTCATTTAAAACTCAATTGTAGAGAACTCTTCTTTGGGAAGTCTTTTTTGACTATGGCAGGAAGAATTCTTTTTCCTCTGCTGTTTCCATAAAGCATTGTATGTAATGCATTAAAATATAGAATTTATGCATGCATATTGTCTATCTTTCTATCAGGCATTGGACTTGAAGGAAAGGGCTTGGCCATATAAAATTTCTTAGGCTTATAATCAGCATATAATCAGTATGATGGCGCCCACATTGTAGTTGTTGAGATACTTGCTTGTGAGAAGGAAACTTCATTAAACATAATGCTGTACATATCAGAAGATTCAGTTTCCTCACCACAGCAGAAAGCAAGGAATTCATTGTATTCACGTTAGCTTTGACATTTTATTTCACTGACTTGGGTGACACCACATTGAAGCTACAGGTCACTGTATCCTCCCTGCTTGTTTGTGTGAGCCAGTCCACCCAAACTTTACCTCATATATCAGCAGCATTTTCTTTGCCAAGATTCTGACTGTATTTTCTGGCACATGGGCAACATAACTCCTCTTGTACAGATGTACAAGGTAGGAATGTGATAATACCGTATGAGTTTATGATGTCTTATTAAAATCTCTGTGCGATATGTTTTTACTCACTCATTCATTCATTGACTTTTTGTCTGATTCACTGTTGCCACCAGGCATGTGATGGGAAAGTACTGTTAGTACCTACTGGCCAGTGGATCATATAGTTTTGTCTATATTTTCAGTTTATCCATTACAGACCTTTTAGGGGATTTTTAACACTATTTTTAAAACTTGTTACTTTAAAATGGTTTTAAACTATTCTTAGAAAAGTTACAAGAATGATACAAAGATCAGTCATATGCTGTTTGCTCAGATTTTGCTTCCTCTCTCCCTAAATATTAATGTGTGCATATTTATATATGTGCATACTTATGCATTCATGAACTGTAATTATTTTGAACACCTTGAGAATAAGTTGCAATAATGTGACCCTCTACCCATATCTATTTCCTAGGAAAATGACAGTCATGATCCAAATATCAAAATCAGGAATTTGGGTACTCATACATTAATATTTCTTAATTGATAGCTCTTATTCAAATTTTCCCAAAAAATGTCCAACATGTTTTTTTATTCCTGCCACAGAATCCAATCCAGGGTCCCATCTTATACTTAGTTTTTATGTTTCTTTGATCTTTTTTAATTTGCAACTGATTCTCAGCTTTTATTTTTTTGTGACTTTGACATTTCAAAGAGCAGTTATTTTGTGGAATGTTCTTCAATTTGAATTTGTCTGATGTTTCCTTGTGACTAAATTTCCTCCATGAGGGTTTTAAAAAATTCTCTTCATGTTGCGATGTCTCTGTCCAGTTTGGACTGCCCTTGTGAGGACTGCCTCTTGGAATGAATTGGCAGGGCTGCTGGGAAGGGGTCACCACCAGACCTTCCTTGGCATCTGGAGAGGTCCTTGTGGGGCTACATGACCTAGGACACCAGAACCCCATTTTACCTCACGTGCTTTGAGTTACCCTGCATTAGCTGATACTGGAGGACCTCAAATGCTGGGCTTCCTCACTACCAAGAGCAATGATGGTTGTGGGAGATTAGGTGGGATAGGAAGATGATCTTTTGGGTTGTTCCATCCTTCATTCATTCATAAACTTAATAAATATTGCTTATGGGCTTACTGCTCATTAGAGCTCATCTTCTGTCACATTGAACACCAAAAAGAAAACTTTCAAATTGAAAGCTCCTCTCTGACACAGTTAAATTATTTAAAAATGAAAGGTACGATAAATGATTCCAAAAATTTTTCAGTTTATTAGTAAAACAGCCTTACAGAAAATTGCTTCTGCCTCTTCACCTAAATACAGTGATTTCCATTTCTCTCTGGCCTCTTGTGATATTTACTAACATTAAATTAAATTTTTGCATCATTATCTCCATAGTGCATAAATAATTTTACATTCCAGTAAAATTATTCTGAATATACTTTCTTGTGTTTCATAATATGCATATTTATCACTCTTAATGACTAGTAAATTCTTTTAAGTTGATCTATAACTTATTCATTTCTCTTTTGTTATAAATTTGGTTTTTAAGTTTCTCCACTCATATGAGGGGGAGAAACCCCTTTTAAAAATGAAGTATATAGCTGATTCTTCTGTTTAAATAGTTTTAATGAATTGTTTGAAATGGTTCATACTAACACAAACATGCACACAAGTTTGGATTCCTCTAAAGAAAACATACACTGTCAACTTCTTTTTCCTTGATTCTGCTTTGGACCTCCATTTATACTGGAAAGACAATTAGTACAGACATGATGTACTCTGTCTGCAGCTTTATCTGCAGATTACCTTGCATGTATTGTTAGGAAACAGCCTATTTCCAGTGGAGAAGTGTAGAGCAGTTGACTGTGCAGCTGAATACAAGGTGGCAGTGTGAAGGCTCCCAATTGCAAAAGCCTCGAAATCATTCACTTTCCCTGACACAACTGGACAATCTTCAGTTCTTCTGCCTGACAACTGCTGGAGGAATATAACATCCTCTGGCAGGAGGCAGTCAGCTCCCTCCTATCAGGAAGAGTGATGGTCTGTCCAAGCCTCTGGACACACCTGAGGAGTGACTCCTCAGCAACTTCTGTGCGTGTGGATTGAGGAAAGCAGGAATGGGCAAGGGTCTGAGAAGGAACTGCAATCTACAGATGACTCTTTGTCACCCCACTTGAGCATATGGTATGGAAGGTATTGCAGGGGATGAAGTAAAGGTGTGTGATTAGCTGGTAGTACAAGAACTGTTTTTCAGGAAGGTATAATTTTTGAAGATTTGTGGTTGACTGAGCCTTGACAAGGCTGAAAATTGAGGCATTCAATTGTCCTGTAGGGTCTGTAGGGACTTCCAACTTTTGAGCTATGGCCTATTCCATGTTAGTTAACTACCTGGATATATCAGATGATTTCGTTCATGTACATACCTTTATCTTACCTTTATTCTTTTTAAAAGTTTATTTATTTATTTGAAAGAGTTATACAGAGAGAAGGAGAGGCAGAGAAAGAGAGAGAGAGGTCTTCCATCCACTGGTTCACTCCCCAGTTGGCCACAACAGCTGGAGCTGTGCCAATCTGAAATCAGGAGTGAGGAGCTTCCTCTGGGTCTTCCCATGTTGGGTACAGGAGTCCAAGGACTTGGGCCATCTGCTGCTGCTTTCCCAGGCCATTGCAGAGAGCTAGGTTGGAAGTGGAGCAGCCAGGTCCCGAACCAGCACTGCAGGCAGCGGTTTTACCCATTATGCCACAGCGCCAGCCTCATATGTTACTTTTATTCTTTTTTTTTTTAATATACAGAAGATCAGTTTAGTATATATTATGTAAAGATTTCAACAGTTTGCCCTCACATAGCAACACAAAGTGAAAAATACTGTTGGAGTCCTAGTTATCGTATTAGATCACAAAGTACAGCACATTAAGGACAGAGATCCTACATGATATTTTTAAAGAATTGATTAATTATCTATGTAATTTCCAATTTAACACCAAGTTTTTTTAATCATTTTCAATTATCTTTATATATAGAAGATTGATTCAGTATATACTAAGTAAAGATTTCATCAGTTTGCACCCACACAGAAACACAAAGTGTAAAATACTGTTTCAGTACTAGTTATAGCATTACTTCACATTGGATAACACATTAAGGACAGATCCCACATGAGACATAAGTACACAATGACTCCTGAAGTTGATTTAACAATTTGACACTCTTGTTTATGGCGTCAGTAATCTCCCTAGGCTCTAGTCACGAGTTGCCGAGGCTGTGGAAGCCTTTTGGGTTCGCCGACTTTGATCTTATTCCGACAGGGTCATAGTCAAAGTGGAGGTTCTCTCCTCCCTTCAGAGAAAGGTACCTCCTTCTTTGATGGCCCTGTTCTTTCCACTGGGATCTTACTCGCAGAGATCTTTCATTTAGTTTTTTTTTTTTTTTTCCCAGAGTGTCTTGGCTTTCCATGCCTGAAATACTCTCGTGGGCTCTTGAGCCAGATCCAAATGCCTTAAGGGCTGATTCTGATGCCAGAGTGCTATTTAGGACATCTGCCATTCTATGAGTCTGCTGTGTCTCCCACTTCCCATGATGGATCATTCTCTCCCTTTTTGATTCTATCAGTTAGTATTAGCAGACACTAGTCTTGTTTGTGTGATCCCTTTGACTCTTAGACCTATCAGTGTGATCAATTGTGAACTGAAATTGATCACTTGGATTAGTGAGATGGCATTGGTACATGCCAACTTGATGGGATTGTATTGGAATCTCCTGGCATGATTCTAACTCCACCATTTGGGGCAAGTCCGATTGAGCATGTCCCATATTGTTCTTCTCCTCCCTCTCTTATTCCTACTGCTATATTTAATAGGGATCACTTTTCAGTTAAAATTTAAACACCTAAGAATAATTGTGTGTTAATTACAGAGTTCAACCAATAGTACTAGAACAAAATAGAGAAAAAATACTAAAATGGATAAAGTATTACATTGTACATCAGCAGTCAGCACAAGAGCTTATCAAGTAACTGTTTCTCATAGGGATAGTTTATTGCTCTATTTCCTGTTGTCTAGTGTGGAGCTTGGAGTACAAAAAGTGCTCAAAAGACATTATGCACTTGTTTAAAGGGTTCTCTGAGGTTACAGTTGAAATGAATACCAGCTAAATAAACCAAAGTCAAGGAGTAAGTAGGATGTAAAGAAAATTACATGAGCTTCTTGTCAGGCAGATAAGGGTTCTTTTTACAATTCTGCTGCTTCCTCTTGTGTCCAGTTGGTTGACCAGGTTATATTCTCTGAATCTCAACTTTCTCACTTTCAACATTTGGGTAAACTACTTCCACAGTTGTTGTGAAATCACTGCTCAGAGCAGTCAAAAATGTTACCCCCTTCTTTCTGTCAAGGGAAGTTGATAGAAAGTTAGGAGCATCCCACCCAGGTAACATGTCCACATGTTGCCAAGAAACAGATCTCTACATTGATGTTACCTGTCATTTAAGATGCCACATACTGGCTCCATCTGTTTCGAATAGCAGCAAATGTGTAAGTGCTTGAAGCAGTCTGTGCACACCTTGGTTCTGTCTTGAGCCTCTCTAATAGTAACTGTGTTCTTTGTCTCCATAGGATTTATGAACGTGTAATAGACCCTCCAGAGACCAACCTTCCCCCGGGAAGCAATTTATGGCTGGGTCAGCGCAACCAAAAGCATGGCTTTTTCAAAGTAAGCACTAACTTATGTGTGTATGTGTGTTTGCAGTATTCAATACACTGTATTGTTGAGGATATGCATTAATTACATGAATGGGAACAGCATGACATGGTAGTAACAAGTGATGCTTAGTGACACTGTGTGCCATGTGCTCTTCATTCACACATTTAGTTGTCAAAACCATTCTGTGAAGTGAGTGCTTTGAAACTAGTCAGGGTAAAGTGAATTGCCCAGGGTCACACAGCTCACTTTGCTGCCAGGCATGGGTGATACAGAATGTAAATTATCCTCCAAGCATGTCTTATTGGCTTAATTATGAGGACTTTGGCTTACCTTCAACTTGGTTTCTGTTTTCAGAAAACGTGTTATTTTGATTTGGGGTAGATGTCTAGATATACAGTAGGAAACATTTCATCTTCCTCAAGCTTTGGTTTTCTTGTATATAAAGAAGATAATATAATAACTGAGTTATTGTGCTCTCAGAAACATGAGGATGCAATGATAAAATGAATCAAAAAACTTAAAAGCACTATGAAATTTAAAGAGAGGTTTGTTCTTTAAAAGAGTGTCAAACTTTTGCTTCCAGCAATATGGTAGACTAGAATTCTCTTGCTTAAACATGCCTGTAAGTGCTAGATACAACCCAAAAGAAATCTTTCAAAAGTCGTCATTGCACTTAGAAGAAGGGAAATCTTTAGGGTCCAAATACTTGGGACAGAGAAAAAACCAGAGCGGTGCCTGCCAGTATTGGGAACTTAGACTCCTATGTTTTTCCTTTTTCAAAAATTAAGGTATAGCTAACACAGTAAAATTTGCCCCTGTAAATATACAATTTTGTGAGCTTTGAAAAACTCTTTAGAAAAATATTTATTTATTTGAAAGACAGTGTTACAGAGTTGAGGGGGGAAGTAAGGGAGGAACAGAGAGGGAGATAAAGAGAGAGAGAAAGAAAATCAATTTGCTGGTTCACTCCCCAAGTGGCTGCAATAGCAGGGGTTGGGCCAGGCTGAAGTCAGGAGCCTGGAACATCATCCAGGTGTCCTGTGGTGGTGGCTTGGGCCCAAGCACTTAGGTCATCTTCCACTGCTTCCCCAAGTACATTAGCAGGGAGCTGAATTGGAAGCAGAGCAGTCAGGGCTGTAACCAGTGCTCATACGAGAAGCTAGCATAGAAGACAGAGGCTTAACCCACTGCCACAATGCCACAGACTGAAAAGTCTTCAGTCTTATAACCACCATCATAATTAAGATAAAGAGCCATTTCATCACCTACAAAAATTCCCTTGTCCCTTTTTGTTCAACTCTTCTCTCTTCCCTAAGTCTCTAGCAACCACTGATGGTTCTTTGACCCTACTTTTCCAGAATGTATAACAGCTGGAATAACTTTTAAATGTATGTAATTGTTTAAGTATGTCTGTTGGGATTCACCCATAATCCTTGGGTACATACATGGTTCTTTTATTTAATTTTCTATTGCTGAGTAGTATTCTAATTATGTTATATGAATGTACTCCAGTTTTTTTTTTCTTTTTTTTTTATTTGAAAGTCAGGTACACAGAGGAGAGGCAGAGAGAGAGAGAGAATCTTCCATTTGATGGTTCACTCCCAATTGGCTGCAATGGCCGGAGCTGCGCTGATCTGAAGCCAGGAGCCAGGAGCTAGGAGCTAGGAGCTTCTTCTGGGTCTCCCATGTGTGTGCAGGGGCCCAAGGACTTGGGCCATCTTCTACTGCTTTCCCAGGCCATAGCAGAGAGCTGGATCGGAAGAGGAGCAGCTGGGACTAGAACAGGCACCCATATGGGATGCCGGCCCTTCAGGCCAGTGCGTTAACCCACTGTGCCACAATGCCGGCCCCATCCAGTTTTTTTTTTTTAATCTATTTCTCACTTGAAGGACATTTGGGTTCTTCCAGTTTGGGCAGTGATGAATAAAGCTATAAGTATAAACAAGAAGCTGTACCATTTTGCATTCCATCAGCAATGTATAAAAATTTCAGTTAGAACCTTATATTTCAACAGTTTTTGTGGGATGTCAGAAATGTCTTTGGTTCCATGCATGATTGTGAGTTGGAATAGAAACTTCTAAATTAAAGCCAGGACCCAGCAGACTGCACCTGCAGTGAGAGGTGAGAGTGAAGGTCTATTGTGTAGCAGAGAAAAATACTCTAGTAACCAACCTATCTCCATCACTTCTTCAGAAAGGAAAAAAAAAAAAAAACTTCCTGAGAATTTCAGTTACAACCGCATCTTCATGCAGGCTTAAAACTTAGATTTTCTCTGTCCATAAAGATCAAGTAGGGGACCAGCACCATGGCTCACTTGGTTAATCCTCTGCCTGTGGCGCCGGCATCTCATATGGGTGCAGGGTTCTAGTCCCGGTTGCTCCTCTTCTAGTCCAGCTCTCTGCTGTGGCCTGGGAAAGCAGTGGAGGATGGCCCAAGTCCTTGGGCCCCTGTACCCACATGGGAGACCAGGAAGAAGAACCTGGCTCCTGGCTTCAGACGGGCGCAGCGGAGGCTATAGCGGCCATTTGGGGAGTGAACCAGCGGAAGGAAGACCTTTCTCTCTATCTCTCTCTCTCTCACTGTCTATAACTCTACCTGTCAAATAAAATTTAAAAAAAAAAAAAAAAGATCAAGTGGTCTTGGTTTGGGTACAGGATTCCTGATGAAGAGAATGCAGATTTACTTTGAAGAAAGTTACCTTCAATGCAGTCCTCACAGGATGCCATAGTTTAAATCCAGAAAAATACAAGTTTTAAGCTATCATTAGCCTCTGAGAAAGAAACAACACACAGCTCAATTACCCTCAAATGGCTCTAGAAATCTGAGTTAGGAGACAGTTTTAAAATTGATATATTTAAGATGTTTAAAGAAAAAAAATAATAAATTAAGGAATGTATAATGAGTAAAGATGAAAATATTATCAAGTATATTTGAATGAAAATGCACTTCCAAAAATGAAAATATAATCATTGAAGTAAAAAATAAAAATTTAGCAATGCTGCCAAATAGTAGATTAGACACAGGTGGGGAGAGTATTTGTGTAATGGAAAATATTGTCAAAGTAATTACCTAATAGTTGTGCAGAGGTAGGGAGAAGAAAATAGGAAAAATGTAGAAAAATATATTTATATTAAAATAATGTTATATATTTTCTTAATATGTGTATGCATGCCTATATATGTGTATATATTATATATATATATATATTTGAAATTCTAGCAAATAATGGAAAGTGATGATGGG
This sequence comes from Sylvilagus floridanus, assembly GCA_949820135.1. Lineage (NCBI taxonomy): Eukaryota > Metazoa > Chordata > Mammalia > Lagomorpha > Leporidae > Sylvilagus > Sylvilagus floridanus. Next base: position 82,008,959 of record OX463224.1, read on the forward strand.
CATTATATTAGAAACATAATAGATAGTATTCACTGGTGCTCCCCATTCCTTCTGATGGTCTCTCATTCTCCAGTGGCCTATGTCAGTCTTATTCACGTGGCACCCTTGGGATTCTAAGTGTGAGAAGAAAGCAAGCCCTTGTGTATTAGTGATTTTTAAGTTACCCTTTGATCACATTTACAGATATTTTATTGTCCAAAGAAAGTCATATGGTCAAATCCAGAGTCAAGGAGGAAATAAATAGGCTCCATCTTATGAAGGTTTGCCAATATTGCATTGCAAGGATGTGGGTGCCAGGAGGGGACACACTTTTGACCATTTGGATCGTCTATTATATAAATCAGATAGTTAGACAACATTGGCAGAGTAATAAAACACCAAAGACACTGAGAAGATCTTTAAAGTACCCAGTGCAAAAAGACAATTTTTCTACAGAAATTGACATAGATTGAACAGTCTGTTTTTAAGTAGCAAAGGCAAAATCCATATGAAAATGGAAAAAAGAAAAGGAAATTTAATCCAAATGCCAGGCCCACTGTGGTAAAATTCAGAGTTAGACAGGAAACCCATGGCTCCTGCCCCAAATCATAGACCTGTAGAGGTTAGAATCCATCCATCCTCCACTAGAAAGTAAAGCATGATTCCTATGGAGTAGGGTAGGGGAGAGGGCTTAGGACTTTGCCTTGGAGCTCAAAGCCTGGCTTATCATTAAAATATCTTGCACCTGTGAAATCTCAAAGACCTCTACCTTTAAGCTGATGCTAGCAACTGAGCCTTTGAACTCCTCTAGCATTAGATGGAGCCCTGCACTTTGATGGGATAAACCCATTCCAGGATGTGTTGTTGCCAACCTCATTCAGGCCTAGCGTATATCCTTTGGATTTTGTAGGGTCTGATGACTGTGTAACCCAAGTGTGATCCAGTCTAGCATCCAGACTTACTGCTGGGCTGGCATAGTCTAACACCAGACAAATCCTCATGGTCCCCATCCCTAGGTGTCTGGGTAGATAGGGTCTCTGAACTTGTCCCCAGTATCATGCATAGACCTGCACCTGATGGGATGGACTTGTTTTTGTGTGTATCATGTAGGTCTAGTGTGCACACCTAAGATTGCACAGAACCTCAATACTGTGAGGCCCAGATGTTACCACCTAGTGCCTATCTAGGTAGCTGAGGAGCTGTGGCTATCACTCCTCCTACAATATTGGGCAGACAGGAAGGAACCACAGACCTATCTTGGGAGTCATTGCTAGGCAGATTAAGCAGATTCTACCAGTCCTTCTCCCTAATAAGCCAGTGCCTACAGACAGTCTCTAGACCTCTTTCGGTGCCAAGTAGAGTTCTGTGGCCACAATTGATTAGTCTTAGCCCAGACAGCACCACCATGGCTGGTTGGAGTGCCATCGTCAGTGAGCCCACCTCAGCAGCAGACAGACCATAGCAGGGTGGACTTTGGGCCTAGCCATTGACTGCACTGGCCTAAGGGGGCTCTGGAAAAACTTTAACAATGTACCTGGGGCAAACCTCCTCTTAGGATGCCATCTAGTGCTAAATTAGCAGAAGTGACTATAGGATCAGAGAAAATAGACTGCTTAGAATATCCAGTATAGCTACAAATGAAACTAGATTATTATAACTCACCCTTCAATGTACAGATGATTTTGTGTGCCAGGAAGCAACAAGAAGTTCCAGGGAGGGGTCGGTGCTGTGGTGCAGCAGGTTAATGCCCTGGCCTGAAGTGCTGGCATCCCATATGGTGCCGGTTTGAGACTGGCTGCTCCACTCCTGTCCAGCTCTCTGCTGTGGCCTGGGAAAGCAGTGAAAGATGGCCCAAGTCCTAGGGCCCTGCACTCATGTGGGAGACCTAGAGGAAGCTCCTGGTTCCTGGCTTTGGATTGGTGCAGCTCCGGACGTTGTGGCCAATTGGGGAGTGAACCATCGGATGGAAGACCTCTTTCTCTTTCTGCCTTTCCTCTCTCTGTGTAATCTGACTTTTACATAAATAAATAAATCTTTAAAAAAAGAAATTCCAGGGACCCATGATCTCACTAAAGAACAAAATAAGCTGTCAGAAAACTGCCATTTAGGAACTGAAACTTTCAAATGCTTAGATGAAGATTTGCGTTTTTAAAGATCTTTTTATTTGAAAAGTAGGTTGACAGAGGAAGAAAGAGGGAGAGGGGGAGGAAGAGAGGGAGGGAGGGAGAAAGGGAGAGAGAGAGAGAGAGAGATAAAGCAAGCAAACAGGAGCACTTCCATCCACTGGCTCACTCCCCAAATGGCCACATGGGCCAGAGCTGCACCAGACTGAAGCCAGGGGTCTAGAATGTCATCTGAGTTTCCCACATGGGTGACAGAGATTCAGCACTTGAACCAGACACATTAGCAGGGAGCTGATTTGGAAACTGAGCAGCCAAGATTCAAATTGTTGATCTGATATGAGATATTGGCCTTGCAAGCAGCAGCTTAATGATAATGCTGGACCCAGATGGATGGCAATTTCAAAACAGCTGCTTTAAGGAAACTGAATTTTAAAACAGCACAGAAAAAGCATTGAATGTTCCAACAGAAAGAATTGATACAGAGGTTAACTTTTTAAACAAAATCAAGAAGAAATTATTCAACTCAAAAGTCCACTAAGTGAAATTAAAAGTGTGATGGAAGGCACTATTGCAGAATTGAATAAAGAGAAGAATCAGTGAATTTTTTTTTTTTTTTGACAGGCAGAGTGGACTGTGAGAGAGAAAGAGACAGACAGAAAGGTCTTCCTTTTGCCGTTGGTTCACCCTCCAATGGCCGCCGCGGATGGCGCGCTGCGGCCGGCGCACCGCGCTCCTCCGATGGCAGGAGCCAGGAGCCAGGTGCTTTTCCTGGTCTCCCCATGGGGTGCAGGGCCCAAGCACCTGGGCCATCCTCCACTGCACTCCCGGGCCACAGCAGAGGGCTGGCCTGGAAGAGGGGCAACCGGGACAGAATCCGACGCCCCGACCGGGACTAGAACCCGGTGTGCCGGCGCCGCAAGGCGGAGGATTAGCCTGTTGAGCCACGGCGCCGGCCAGAATCAGTGAATTTAAAGACAGACTATTTGAACATTTACAGTTGGAGAAGAAAACAGAAAAAAAAAAAAAAGAATGAAGATGGTTGAAGAAAGCTTCTGGGAAATTTGGGACAGCTTGAAAAAAGCAAAGTTTGGAATTACTGGGGGACTCAACCAATTCCACTGGAAGATATCCTATAATCAAGTTCTCCAAGGTTAAAGAGAAAGCCAGCATTCTCTCAGCTGTAAGAGTGAAGAAACAATGCATAAATCACCTTAATGCACAATTGTCAGCCAACCTTAAAGGTCAGTATAGAGAGGAATGAAACTTTCACAGTACTGCAGTAAAATAAAGTTACCAACCAAGAATACTGTTCCCCAAAATAGCTATCCTTTAGAAATTAAGGAGAGATAAAGACTGTGCCAAACAAAAGTTGAGCAAGTTTATCAGCACCAGACCTGCCACGTAAGAAGTGCTAAAGGAAAAGGGAGAAAGGGACACTGACAAGTAAGAAGAAAATATCAGAAGGCAGAAAACTCACGGGTAGGATAACTGTACAGACAAGCTCAGAATGCTGTGATATTATAGTTTGCAGCAAAATCACATATTTAGTAACAACACTAAAAAACAATGAAATAGTAACAACTTCATTAATATGTTGAGGCAAGTATTATGTAACAATGTTAAATGGGAAATTAAAAATTCACAATGTCTGTCTGTCTGTCTCTATTCTATACCTTTGAATAAAAAACATTTAAAAATTGGTATTCACCCTGATCAAATGGTATTCATCCCAGGGATGCTAGGATGATTCAACATATAAAATCATAAATATGATATATGACTGAAGAACAAAAGTTATGTGACTATTTTAATAAATGCAGAAAAGGTGGAATCCAACATCTCTTCACAATAGAAAAAGAAACTGAAGAAAGTAGCTATAGAAGGAATGTACTCCAACATAAACAAAGGTGTGTATAACAAGCCAACAGCTAATATCATAGGAGTATGGAAAAGCTGAAGGCTTTCTCTTTAAAATCTGGAATAATACAAGAATGCCTTTGCTCACTACTTTCTCTCAGCATAATATTAGGTGTCTTAGCCAAAGGAATCGTTTTTTAGAAGAGTTGTTATTTTAAAAAGTTTAGATAGGGATGGACAGAAATTGAGATCTTCCTTGTGCAGTTCATTCCCCCAGATGATCCAATGGCCACATCTGGGCCAGGCTTCTGAAGTCAGGGGCCAGGAATTCAATCCTGGTCTCCAGCATGGGTGACAGAGGCTCAAGTGTTTGGGTTGTCCACTGATTCACACTCAAAATGACTGTAATGGTCAGGGCTGGGCCAGGCTGAAGCCATAGCATGGAACTACATTGAGGTCTCCCACATGGTAACAGGAACCCAAGTAATTGTGCCATCTTATACTGCTTTCCTGGGCACATTAGTCGGGAGCTGGATTGGAAGTGAAGCAAACAGGGCTCTAACCAGCTTTCATAGGGGATGTCAGTGTCAACAGGTGATGGTGTAATGCACTGTGCCACAATGCCGGCACCAAACACTATTGATTTTGTACATTAACTTTGTATCCTGTAGCTTCGCAGAATTTATATGTTAGTTGCTATTTTTTAATGGAGTATTGGAAATTTTCTATATGTAAGATCATATCTTACTTATAGAATAACTACCAAAAAATTCCTAGGGATAAATTTGGCCAAAGAGGTGAAATGTCTCTGCAATGAAAACTATAAAACATGATGACAAAATTAAAAAGGAATGAAAAGATACCTTATATTTATAGATTCAAGAATCAATATCATTGAAACTTCCTAATTACCTGAAAATGATGTATAGATTCAATGTAATTGCTAATGAAATACCAATGAGATGTTTCACCGAGGTAGAAAAAAATGCTACAAAAATTTGTATGGAACCACCAAAAGCAATAATGAATAAAATAAACAAAGCCAGAGGCATTATACTAGCTAAGTTAAAAATATATTACAAAGCAATAGTAATTAGGGCCAGTGCCATGGCTCACTTGGTTAATCCTCTGCCTGTGGCGCTGGTATCCCATATAGGTGCAGGGTTCTAGTCCCGGTTGTTCCTCTTCCAGTCCAGCTCTCTGCTATGGCCTGGTATAGCAGAAGAGGATGGCCCAAGTCTTTAGGCCCCTGCACCCATGTGGGAGACCAGGAAGAAGCACCTGGCTCCTGGCTTCAGATCGCAATCCAGCCCCAACAATTGCAGCCATTTGGGGAGTGAACCAGCGGAAGGAAGACCTTTCTCTCTGTCTCTCTCTCTCTCACTGTCTATAACTCTACCTGTCAAATAAAAACCAAAACCAAACCAAACCAAAACAAAACAAAAACCCACCATAATTAAAATGGCATGGTATTGGGATAAAAATGGCTATGTAGACCAAGGGAAGAGAGTAGAGAGCCTAGGAGTAAAGTCATGCATCTACAGCCAACTCATCATTGATCACAAGGTGCTGTGATTTGCTGTAGCAGTTAATAATGTGCATTGGAGAAAAGACTTTTTAATAAATGGTACTAGGAAAATTGCATATCCATATGTGGGAGAATGAAATTAGACTTATGAGTCTTGTTCCAAGTACAAAAATACTCAAAATAGATTAAATATGTAATCTTCTGAAAAAGTTGGGAGAAAATATAGCAGAGATGCTTCGGGAGATGGGAATAAACAAGGATTTTTTGGATCAGATCTATGAAGCACAAGAAACAAAAGCAAAAATTTACAGGATTTCATCAAGCTAAAGATCATCTGCACAGTGAAGGAAAGAGTCAACAGAATGAAGAGAATATCTGTAGAATGCAAGGCAATATTTCAAGATTATCCATCTGACAATGGGATTAATAACCAGAATGCATGAGGAACTCTAACCATTTAATAACAAAGCCCCAAATAATACTATTTAAAAATGGGCAATAGATCCACATAAGTATTTCCTAAAGGAAGAAATACACATGACCAATATGTTAATGAAAAAGTGGTATTACTTACCTGCAGGAAAATGCAAATCAGAACCTCAATAAGAAAGTATTTCACTCCCGTTAGACTGTCTATTATCAAAAAGGCATAATATTACCAGTGTTGGTAAGGATGTGGAGAAGAGGGAACTCCTGCACACTATTGGTGGGAATGTAAATAAGTACAGCCATTGTGGAAAACACTATGGAGATATCTGGAAAAACTAAAAAGAAAGCTACCATTTTTTTCAGAAATGAAATCAACATATGAAAGAAATAACTGCATACCTATGTTCACTGTAGCCCTATTCATAGTAGTCAAATAATAGAAACAACCCATGTGTCCATCAGCTGCTGAATGGATGTGGAAAGTATGGCACAAGACAGTGGAAATACTTGTTAGCCATAAAATAAGATAAAATATTGTCATTAGAAACAACATGGATGGAACTACAGGTCATTGTTAAGTAAGCTAAGCACAGAAAGATAATTTCTGTATGATCTCATTCCTATGTATGTAGAATCTATTGAAGTTGATTTTATAAAAGTTGAGAGTGTATTGGTGATTACCAAATGCCAGAAATGGTATGGGTGAGGGACAGATGGTAAAATGTTATTTTTCAGTATTACAATATAGATAAATAGGAGTAAGAATTTCTGGTATTCTCTTGCACAGCAGGGTGACTACTGATAATGATGCTGTGTACTTTTCAAAGAAATATCTAGAAGAAAGGATTTTGAAAGTTTTTACTATGAAGAAATGATTCCATATATTAGCTAATGTGAATTGAGCTATAATAAATATGGGAGTACAAAAAACTCTTTTCATGTGCTGAATTCATTTTCCTTGGGTAAATTCCCAGAAGTGGGATGGCTGGGTAGTATGGTAGATCTATTTTCAGTTTTTGAGGTATCTCCATACTGTCTTCCAGTGGCTGTACTAGTTCACATTCCCACTAACAGTGGATTAGGGTACCTTTACCTCCACATAATTATCAGCATTTATTGTTTATTGATCTCTGTATGACAGCCATTCTAACTGGGGTGAGGTAAAACTTAATTGTGATTTTTATTTGCATTTCCCTGATGACTAGTGATCTTGAGCATTTTTTCATGTGTCTGTTGGCTATTTGAATTTCTTCCTTTGAAAAATGCCTGTTCTAGTCTTTTGACTATTCCTTGATTGTTTGTTTGTTTTGTTGTTGAATTTCTTGAGATCTTTATAGATTATGGGTATTAATTCTTTGTCAGTTGCATAGTTTGCAAATATTTTCTCCCATTTTGTCACCTACCTCTTCACTTTGCTGTGTTTCTTTGGCAGTACAGAAACTTCTCTGTTGATGTAGTCACTTTTGTCTATTTTGGCCTTGATTGCTTGTGCTTCTGGGGTCTTTTCCAAGAAATCTTTGCCTGTGCCAATGCCTTGCAGAGTTTCCTCAATGTTCTCCTCTAGTGATTTGATGGTATCAAGTTTTAGATTTAGATCCTTGATCCATTTAGAGTTGATTTTTGTACAAAATGTAGGGTAAGGATCTTGTTTCATACTTCTGCACCTGGAGATCCAGTTTTTCCAGCATAATTTGTTGAAGAGACTGTCCTTTCTCCAGGGATTAATTTTAGCTCCTTTGTCAAAGATTAGTTGGTTGTAGGTGCATGGATTGATTTCTAGATTTTTTATTCTGTTCCATTGGTTTACATGTCTGTTTTTGTTCTAGTACCAGGGCTGTTTTGGTTATAAATGCCCTGTAGTAAGTCTTTTTTTATGATTTATTTGAAAGGCAGAGTTACAGAGATGCAGAGGCAGAGAGAAAGAGAAGGGGGGGGAGGGAGGGGGAGAGAGAGAGAGAGAGAGAGAGAGAGAGAGACATTTTCCATCCGCTGGTTCATTCCCCAAGTGGCTGTAAAGGCCAGAGGTAGGCCGATCTGAAACCAGGAGCCAGGAGCTTCTCTGGCTCTCCCATGCAGGTACAGGGACCCAATCTTGTGCAATCTTCTGCTGGGTCTCCCACATGGGTATGAGGGGCCCAAATATTTAAGCCATCAGCTGCTGCCTCCAAGGATGTACACTTACAGGAAGCTAGAATTGGGAGTAGAACTGGGCCATGAACCCAGCCTCTGCTGTGTGGAATATGTCTGTCCCATGTAACCACTATGCCAAATATCCTTCCTACAAAGATGTTTTTCATAGGAGTATTAATAACAGACAAAACTAAAGACAAAGCAAATATCCATGAAAAGCAGCAGAGAGATATAAATAGTGGCATCTTTTAATAGTAGAACACCATAGAGCATTAAAAATGAAAAAAAAATATGTAGTAGCAATATAGATACATTTCCATAAGCAGCTGTGTCAAGGAGACAGAAAGGAACATATACACATCAGTTTATTAACACAAAGTTCAAAAACAGGCAAAAGTGATCTGTGGTCTTATAAGGCTGAGTGTCAGTTTGTGTCTACTGAGGAGGGATATCACTAGTAGGGAATGTGAGGATGACTTTTAGGATATTGCCTCAGTTTTATTTATTGATATAGGTAGCAATTATAGTGTGTTTACTTCAAGTTAATTCACCAATATATTCCCTTATTATTAGTGTACTTTCTGTAGGTAACACATTCTTGAGTAGAAATGTTTATTAAATATGTATGCGGATTGTTGATTACAAGGAAAAATGGGTTCATCTAACACCACATAGGGTGACTTCTTAGACATATTTCTCATAGTAATTTATAAATAAAGAAGGTAAAAAATTTTGTAAGCCATATGAATATTTTTAAAGATTTATTTTATTTATTTGAAAGATAGTGTTAGAGAGAGAGGTAGAGCCAGAGAGAGAGAGAAAGAGGTCTTCCATTCTACTGGTCCACTCCCCAAAAGACTGCAATGGCCAGAGCTGAGCTGATCTGAAGCCAGAGCCAGGAGTTTCTTTGGGTCTCTCATGTGGGTGCAGGGGCCAAAGGATTTGGGCCATTTGCTGCTGCTTTCCCAGGCCATAGAAGAGAGTGGGATTGGAAGAGGAGTAGCCAGGAGTTGAATCAGTACCTGTATGGTGTGCCAGCATTGCAGGCATGGGCTTTAACCTACTGTACCACAGCCCAGCCCTGCTATATGGATTTAGACAACACACTTAACAAATTCATCTAATGTCTATTTATGAAATTTATAGCCAACAATGGATACATCTAGCACAAGGGATCTCATGAAAATTGCCTACATAAAAAGTCACAGAAAGCAAGTTTCAATACAAGCCCATCAAGGTGGCATGTACCAATGCCATCTCACTAGTCCAAGTGATCAATTTCAGTTCACAATTGATCGTAATGATAGGTGTAAGAGTCAAAAAGATCACACAAATAAGACTAATGGCTGCTAACACTAACTGATAGAATCAAAAAGGGAGAGAAAGATCCATCATGGGAAGCAGGATACACAGCAGACTCATAGAAGGGCAGATGTCCTAAACAGCACTCTGGCCCCAGAATCAGCCCTTAAGGCATTCAGATATGGCTGAAGAGCCCATGAGAGTATTTCAGGCATGGAAAGCCAAGACACTCTGGAAAAAAAAAAAAAGAAGAAGACCTAAATGAAAGATCTCTGCGAGTGAGATCCCAGTGGAAAGAACGGGGCCATCAAAGAAGGAGGTACCTTTCTCTGAAGGGAGGAGAGAACTTCCACTTTGACAATGACCCTGTCGGAGTAAGACCGAAGTTGGCCAACCCTAAAGGCTTCCATAGCCTTGGCAACTCATGACTAGAGCCTAGGAAGATTACTGACACCATAAACAAGAGTGTCAAATTGTTAAGTCAACTTCAGGAGTCATTGTGTACTTACGTCTCATGTGGGATCTGTCCTTAATGTGTTGTCCAATGTGAAGTAATGCTATAACTAGTACTGAAACAGTATTTTACACTTTGTGTTTCTGTGTGGGTGCAAACTGATGAAATCTTTACTTAGGGGCCGGCGCTGTGGCTCAACAGGCTAATCCTCTGCCTTGCGGCGCCGGCACACCAGGTTCTAGTCCCAGTCGGGGCACCGGATTCTGTCCCGGTTGCCCCTCTTCCAGGCCAGCTCTCTGCTGTGGCCCGGGAGTGCAGTGGATGATGGCCCAAGTGTTTGGACTCTGCACCCCATGGGAAACCAGGAGAAGCACCTGGCTCCTGCCATCAGATCAACGCGGTGTGCCGGCCACGACAGCCATTGGAGGGTGAACCAACGGCAAAGGAAGACCTTTCTCTCTGTCTCTGTCTCTCATTGTCCACTCTGCCTGTCAAAAATAAAAAAAAAAATCTTAATATATACTAAATCGATGTTCTGTATATAAAGATAATTGAAAATGAATCTTGATGTGAATGGAACGGGAGAGGGAGCGGGAGATGGGAGGGGTGTGAGTGAGAGGGAAATTATGGGGGGGAAGTCATTGTAATCCATTAACTGTTTTGGAAATTTATATGGACTAAATGAAAGTTAAAAACAAAACAAAACAAAAAGAATAATACATAGATCATATTCTCTGATGTCAATTGAATATATTAATTGTGAGTAAAAAGATTACTACATCCTCATCTTGATATGTTTGGAAATATTAAACTCCTTAAATAACTAACAGATCTAGGAAAAAGTAGTAACATAAATTAATTACTAAAGCAGGAAAATGATAAAGATACTAAATATCAAACTTGTGAGATGCAGTAAAACAATTCTAAGGTAAAATGATGCATCTTTAAATGCCTATATTAGGAAAGGTAGAGAAATATAAATGTAGAAACATATATATATATAGATGTATATATAAAGGTAGAAATGAACTAACTATCCAAATTAGGAAGTTATAAAAATAACTATAAATTAATCCTAAGGAAAAAGAAGGAATGAAGTAATAGGCATGTAAGTATAAATATTAATAAAATAATGAGTAGGATATAATATATAAGATCAAGAAAGCCAAATTTTAGTCACTTGAAAAGATGAATTTGGAAGTTTGAGCAAGAAAAAAATGAGAGAAGTCATACAAAGCAGTAAGAATAAAAGGAAACATAATATATTCTGTAAAACAAAATAATAGTAATTTATTAACAATGTTAGAACATTAAAAGAGAAAAATTATTAAACATAGAAATTTTCTTAGAATTATGTAAATTACCCAAATGAAAAACCCAAGTGGTCTCAGAATCATTAAAGTAGTTGAGCTGATTATTAAAGTTCTATTATATCAATCAGTTTTGATGCATAGAAAATTATAATAAGCTTAATGCCTTGAAACAGCAGTCTTATCTGACTTGAGACATTTTGGGGTGGCTGTGTTATGTAGTGGGTTAAGTTGCCACCTGTGGGGCCGGTGCCACGGTGCACTAGGTTAATCCTCCGCCTGCGGCACTGGCATCACGTATGGGCACCGGTTCTATCCCAGTTGCCCCTCTTCCAGTCCAGCTCTCTGCTGTGGCCTGGGAAAGCAGTGGAGGATGGCCCAAGTGCTTGGGACCCTGCATCCGCATGGGAAACTGGGAGGAAGCACCTGGCTGCTGGCTTCAGATCGGCACAGTTCTGGCTGCTGTGGCCACTTGGGGAGTGAACCAATGGAAGGAAGATCTTTCTATCTGTCTCTCTTGCATACTGTCTGTAACTCTGCCTGTCAAATAAATAAATAAATAAATAAAATCTTTCAAAAAAAAAAAAGTTGCCACCTGTGACACTGGAATCCCATATGGACTCCAGTTCAAGTCCTAGCTGCTTTACTTGAGATGTAGTTCCCAGCTAATGGGCTAGTAAAGCGGTGAAAATTGGTCCAAGTCTTGGGGCCCCTGCTACCCACATGGGAGACCTGAAAGAAACTCCTGGCTCCTGGCTCTGCCCTGGCCCATCTCCAGCTATTGTAGCCATCTGGGGAGTGAGCCAGCAGACGGAAGATTGATTTCTCTCTCTCCGTAACTCTGACTTTCAAATAAATACATACATTTTTAAAAAAGATATTTTGTGTTGGCAATTTGGGCTAGGCTTAGCTGGATGATTCTTATATTCTCAGTGAATTCACTCATGTGTCTTTGATCAGCTGCTGGGTTTTCTGGAGGCTGGCTAGAGTGGAGTGGCCTTAACTGGAATGGCTCTTCCTGCTTTGTATATTCTTTCATTTTCCATAAGTCTAGTCCAAGCTAGTTTACATGGTGGATGAGCAGGATTCCCAAGGTCAGAGCAGATACAGGCACAATTTCTTGAGGCCTAGGCTTGAAACTTGTTATTTTGCTGCTTTATGATGCCAAAGCAAGTTATAAACCCAGCTTAGCTTAAGGGTATGCAAAATAGATTCTACCTTTGGAATATGGTACAAATTCACATTGCATAGGGTGGGGACACAGTGAGGAGCAGAGGATCATGAGCATCTTTCTAATCTGCCATTTCACTGTACCAAATAATCACTTTGAATGGCCAGTTTTACTAGAGAGTTCTGGTAGACATCCAGGGAAATAACTGTAGTCTTATATAAGCTCTTCAAGAGGAGAGAATAGATGAGAATATTTAGCATCTCATGTTATGAGGATAGAGTGGCCATGATTTGCTGACTAGACAAGACTGTATAAGACACAAATTTTACAAGGCAATTTATTTTTGAATACAAGTTAAATTTAAAAATTCTAAACAAAGTACAGTTGTCCCATGGAATCTGTGGAGACTTAGTTCTAGGACACCTTTGGGTATCAAAACCTGCAGGTGCTCAAGTCTTATATAAAATAGCATAGCATTTGCATATAAGCTCCACACATTCTCCCATATATTGTAAAGCATGTCTAGGCTATGTTTAATATCTAATACAAAGTAATGCTTTGTAAATTGTGGCTACACTGTATTGTTTAGGGAATAATAACAGGGAAAAATGTTTGTACAAACTCAGTACAAATGAAATTCTTTCTTTCAAACATTTTCAATCCCTGGTTGGTTGAATTCATGATTGCAGAGCCTGTGGATACAGAGGGCATACTCTATTTGCAAATTGTATCTAGAAGTATGTTTATGTGTATGTTAGTGTGTATGTATGTATGAATATGTAAGAGAGAGAAAATTATCTCAACAATGAAAATTTGTTTTTATCATGAAAAATTTGTTAATGTAATTCACCACATTAATAGAAAAAAATTCCATGGTTATCTCAAGAGAAAGAGGTAGAAAAAGCATAATGTAAGATTCAATGTTGACTCATAAATAACAAATTCTTAGCAAAGTAGATATAAAGACAACTTCATTAAATGATAAAGAATACACAAGTATATATGAAACACCATACATAAGGTTTAAATGTTATAGAAATTCCTGTTAAAATCAAGAATGATACTAAAATACGTATTGTTTCTTTTACATTGTATTAGATGTCCTTACCAGCTAAGTACATCAAAACCTTAAGGATTATTAAAAAGAAAAATATAATTATTAACAAATAGTATAGTTATCAACATAGAAAGTAGAATCCCCAAATTACTAGAATTAATAAGAGAATTCAGAAAGACTACTGAATGTTAATCCACAGACAAAATTTATTGTATCACTGAACAAAAGTAGTAGCAGAGAACAATAAAGATATGATTAAATAGATTTAATTTATAGTACCAAAAGATAAATGAAATATATACAAAAAAACAAATAATATATACATGGAGCATATTATAACATTTTATTAAAAACTATAGAGGAAGACCTAAATGGATAGAGGTATAATAAGTTCTTGGAGAAGAAAGCTTAAAATATTAAAAATGTCAAAACATTCCTAATTGTTCTAGATTTGATGAAATTGTCATAGATTTCCAGTAGCATTTTTTTTTCAGATGGAATCTTCCAGCTGATTCTAAAATTATTATGGAAGACTAGGGTCCAAGAATAACAAAGACATTTTCTGGAGATGGAAAAGTAAAGGACATTGCCTTTCACATCTGATGGTTTATTATAAAATTATAGCATTCAACAGAGAATGATATCCACTGCAGAGATCAGTACATAAACCAAAAGATCAGAATCGAGAGGCCAGAAATGAACCATTCATTATATGTGGAAACTTAGAAACTTTATCTGTATAACTGAAGTGGCTTTGCTTACCAATAAAGAAAGAACGGAGTCATTAGCAAATGGTTAGGCAAATCAGTTATTAAAAGTTATTCAACTGTATTTGACACCCACATGCACACTGACTAATGGAACTGATTTTTGATATAGTGTCAAGTAGAGCTACCCATATATTTCTGGATGACATACACAAAAATACAGGGTCTTGCATTGTGGTGTGGCAGGTAAAGCTGCTGCCTGTATTGCCGACATCACATATGGGCACTGAATTGTGTCCCAGCTGCTCCACTTCCAATCCAGCTCCTCGATAATGACCTGAGAGAAAACTGGAAGGTAGCCCAACTACTTGGACCCCTGCCACCCACATGGTAACCTGGATTAAGCTCCTGGCTCCTGGCTCCTGGCTTCAGTCTGGCCCAACCCTGGCCAGTTGAGGACTGAACCAGTGGATGAAAGATTCACTCTATTTCTCTCTGTCTCTCCCTCTCTGTCTCTGTAACTCTTTCAGAGTAAATAATTAAATCTTTAAAAAATTATAATTGCTATTTGAATTAAGCACCTAAATGTGAAAGCAAAACTTTGAAAATTTTAGAAAACAACAGGAGCATTTCTTCATGATCTCTGCTTACAGAAGTTCTTAAGGAAGATAAAAAACACAAATTCATTAAAGAAAATATTGATAGGTTTACTATATAAAACTTTAAAAATCTGTTCATCAAAGGAGATCTTGGCAGCACGATCAATTAGCCAGGAAATAGTATCCATTAAAGGTGGTCCTATTTTATATTTTGTGGTCTCTTTCCAGAAACTAAAGTAAAACCAAAGTGTACACTCTCAACACATATATCTCCTATGTTAGTGTCCTTAAATTTCATCTTTCAAACCTACTAAATCAAAATCAGTGATAAAAGTGTGTTTGTGTGTATCTATTTAAGTTTATTATAGGTTACAAGTTTATATAAACATATATATTTGTCTATGTGCATATACAGATATGTATGTATACATATTTAACCTAAACCCTATAGTTCAGATTCTCAGTGAGTAGATTGGGGTGCACAAAGAAATTTGATTTTCAAAGCCATATTACATGATTTTGATTTCTTTTCAAGGATTTATTTATTTACTTATTGGAAAGGCAGAGTTACAGGGAAAGAGACCTAGAGATCTTCCAGCCTATAGCTTATTCCCCAAGTGGCTGTAACAGCCAAGGGATGGGCCAGGCCAAAGCCAGGAGTCTGGAATTCAATCCATGTGTCCCACATAGATGGTAGGGCCCCAAGCACTTGGACCATCTTTGCCTGCTTTCCCAAGCACATTAGTAGAAAGCTGGATTAGAAGTGAAGAGCCAGGACTCAAACCAGTGCTCATCCAGGATGCCAGTATCTCAGACCTAGGCTTAACTCACTGAATCACAGGATTGGCACTGATTTTGATGTTTTGCCAGGATTGAGAACCAGGCACTGATTTCATTATATACTCAAGGTCCCCAAGAAAACTATAACTTCACAAGGAAGTAATTAGGTACAGAAAAAGAAACAGCATTATTTAAATGGGAGCCACTTTGGAATTGCCACTCTTAGAATATAATCTCCTGATCCATAGAAATATGGATACATTATAAATACAAACATATGTACACACATACTGACATGTATATGGATTATCATTTTGAAAAATTATATCGTGTTTTCAAATTTCAAATAATCATTAGGTACAAAAATGTTGAAAACAAAATATAAGAAAAACCTATGAATGGACCATCAAGCTTAAGAAATAAAATATTACCTCTATAGTTAAAGCCTTCTGAGTATCCGTGTAAAATAAAATTTCCACTCCTCTCAGAAGTAAATTATTGAAAATTTGGTGTTTACTATTCCCATGCACTTATCTTTTTACATATATGAATATATCAATAGGTTAGATTATTTCATTTTTAAATATATACATGATTTACTAATATGTAAATGATTACTAATCATTTAAATAATTTAAATATTTAAATTGTTTATATATTTTTAAATATATAAATGATTTTTTCCTACTACTTGTTTTCTCGTTGAACATTACATTTGAAATTCATCAATTTTTATCCATGATCACTGACTTTAGTGTTATTTTGACTGATTGCCTTACAGTTTATTTATACATTCTCTTATTGGTAGACAATTAGGGTTTTATACACTTCATAATTACAAAAAATATGGAAATCTCCTGTGATAATGTCTTTATTTCTAGGTTTATAACTAAAAGTTTCTTTAATGTTTATACCAAGGTGTGGGGTTCCTACGTGAAAACATATGCACATTACGAAAAACCACCAAATTGCTTCCCTTATTTGTTCTAAAATAATTCAAGTTTCTGCCACAATGGATAAGTACTCAGCTGTCTCCCCCGTACATAACATTGTCAGACTTTTCATACTTTTAGCATACTGATAGGTAAGAAATTGTATCTCATAATATTTTAATTTACATTTCCAAGATTTCTAGTGAACTTGGATTCCTTTTAAGAAGTCCATTGGCTATTTATGTTTCATGTTGAGTAAATGCCTTTTCATCTTTTACCTGACTTTCTATTGAGTTATGAGAATCTTTCTTATTGATTTATAGCATTTCTTTAATGGATACTATTTCCTGGCTAATTGATCGTGCTGCCAAGATCTCCTTTGATGAACAGATTTTTAAAGTTTTATATAGTAAACCTATCAATATTTTCTTTAATGAATTTGTGTTTTTTATCTTCCTTAAGAACTTCTGTAAGCAGAGATCATGAAGAAATGCTCCTGTTGTTTTCTAAAATTTTCAGTTTTGCTTTCACATTTAGGTGCTTAATTCAAATAGCATTTATAATTTTTTAAAAAGATTTAATTATTTACTTTGAAAGAGTTACAGAGACAGAGATGGTGCAGGGGCTAATGCCTCAAAACATCCACAGTTGCAGGATGCATAAAATATGTGACTGGCCCGCAAGTTACCCTCTGACTCTGACTGAATCTGGTAGGAGTGGAAAAGAGGCCTGCTACATGACTTTTTGCTGCTGAGTCTGGCATCCTGTAGGGGTAGAGGAGGGGAAAGAAGCAATGTGGCTTCCCTGATGCTAGCTTGGTAGTTGCTCACAACCCAGTCAGCTCCCCAGTCTGAAGTGAAAGTCAGTGGGTAACTATAGAATTCCCTCTGAGATAAAACTGCGAGAAGCAAGGAATAGCAATTTCTTCCTACCTTGACTTGGTAAGATGGCAGCTCAAAGCCAGCAGCTGGCTGTGCCGCATTGCAGGCTGTGGCAGTCTCCTCTTGTCCCATGAAGTCTTCATTGTTTTTTCATTTCTTTGCTGAAAATTTCCATCAGGTAGACCCCTGAAAATGTGGTCCTTCCTTTGTTCTTTTTGTATCCCAAAATAGCTGAAGTTAGTGTGGATATACTATATTCAGCCATCTTGGATCCATCGCCAATATGTCTTATGAGTATAGACACAATATTCCTCAACAAAATACTTGAAATCAAATCCAACAGCATATTAAAAGGATTTTACAACATGCCCCAATGGGACTTATTTTAGGATGCAAGGGTCATTTAATATAAGGAAATAAGTCAGTGTTATATACTGCATTAATAGAACGCAGGAAGAAAAATAAAAATCCCACAGGATCATCTCAACTACCACAGAAAATGTATTTGACAAAATTCAATATTCTCTTATAAAAACACAAAGCTACTAATAGAAGGGAACTTCTTTAATATGATTAAAGATATTAATGATAACCACAGCTAGCATCATACTCAAGGGTGAAAAGCTGAAAGCTTTCTCCTTAAGGTAAGAAACAAGGTCAGGATATCATTACTGCTACTCAATACTGGAATCTCTAGCCTGGATAAATGGATAAGAAAAATAAATAAATGCATTCAAGTAGTACAGGAACAGCTGAAACAATCTCTATTCACAGATAAATATATAATATCCTATGGAATTCACAAGAAAGCTACTACAGCTAATTAATGAATTTATTAGTTTCAGATTAAAAACCAAATATACAAAAAAAGCCATGTTTCTATCAGTCACCAGTGTACAATCTGAGAAGAAAACTATAAGAACAGTGCCTTTAAGTAGAGCATCTAAATGAATATGATATCTTGTAAAAAATTTAACCAATTAAGTAAAAAACTTATCTTTTTAAAATTGAAAAGCCCTTTGTTGAATTTAAATAAGACTCAATTAAGTGAGTAGACAGACCCTGTTCATGGGTTGGGAAATTATATTGTCAAGGTATCAATACTACTCAAAGTAACTTATAGAATCAACATATTCCCTATCAAAATTTAAATATCATTTTTGCAGAAATGGAAAAAGTGATTCCCCAATTCATATGGAACTTCTAGAGGACCTAAACAGCCAAAATGATCCTGAAAAGGAAGAATAAATTTTGAGTACTTGTTTCTTTAAAACTTACTGTAAAGCTAGGGGCTGGCATTGTGGCATAGTGGAATAAGCCACTGCCTGTGACACTGACATTCTGTGTGGGTACTCGTTTATGTCCTGGTCCTCCATTTCTGATCCAGCTTCCTCCTAATGGCCTGGGAAAAGCAGCAAAATATGACTCAAATGTTTGTGCCCCTGACACCACATGGGAGAACTGGTAGAAGTTCTGATTTTACCTATCCCAGCCCTGGCTGTTTCAGCCATCTTGGGAATGAACCAGCAGATGGAAGATTCTTTCTCTGTCTCTCTCTTTCTCTGTTTCTCCCTCTCTGTAACAATCTTTTAAAATAAATAAAACTTTAAAAAAACTTACTGTAAAGCTATAAAAATCAAATCAGTACAATACTGGAATGAGGAAGAATATATATATATATATATTATATTATATATATTATATATATATATTGGTGTGTATATATATATATATATATATCATTG
The DNA here is from genome assembly GCA_949820135.1 of Sylvilagus floridanus. Taxonomy (NCBI): domain Eukaryota; kingdom Metazoa; phylum Chordata; class Mammalia; order Lagomorpha; family Leporidae; genus Sylvilagus; species Sylvilagus floridanus. The sequence goes on from OX463224.1 coordinate 82,027,943, forward strand.
GTATATATACCAATGTGTATACACACACACCTACACACACACCCCAACAGAATAGAGTCCAGAAGTAAACCCATATATATATGTCAATTAATTTTGGGCAACAATGTCAAAATCACTTCAGTAGGGGAAATGACTGTCTCTTCAACAACTGATACTGGGAGAACTGAATTTCCTCATGCAAAAGAATAAAGTTGGGCCCCTACTTCACACCATATATAAACATTATCCCGAAATGGCTCAACAGCCTAAATAGAATAGTTAAAACCATGGAAGTGTGAAGTGAATCAGGGGTAACTCTTCATAACCTTGGACTTTGTAATGGATTCCTAGATATGGCACCAAAAGCCTGAGAAACACAAGGCAAAAATCAACAAATTGGACTTCAAAATTAATCTTTTCTGCATCCAAGAATATTGTCAAGCATATAAAAGAAAATTCATAGAATAGCAAAGTAGTATTTTCAAATTGTATGATAAGGATTTAATATCCAGAATATAGAAATGAGTCTTAAAAATTCAACAACAAGAAGGTAATCAAATTTAAAAACGGGCAAATGATCTGAATAGATATTTTCCCAAAGAAGATATAAAATGGCCGATAAATGTATGAAGATTCCCAGTTCTCTTAGACATTAGGAAAATGTGCATGAAAACTGTAGCAATATGTCACTTCACAGCTATTAGGATTGTTATAATTTTTTTGAAAATGGAAAATCAGTATCGGTGAAGATGTGGAAAATTTAGAGCTCTTGTACAATATATAATAATGATGTGCCTACTATGGGAAAGTCTATTTGCCTCAAAAATTTAAATATAGAATTACCATGTAATGGCATGGCTGAGGGCTGACTTATCTGAGTTTCAGCCACATGCTTTTTGCTGGGGCCATTCTCTCTCTTTTTCATTCTATCAGTTAGTATTAGCAGACACTAGTCTTGTTTGTGTGATCCCTTTGACTCTTAGTCCTATCAGTGTGATCAACTGTGAACTGAAATTGATCATTTGGACTAGTGAGATGGCCTTGGTACATGCCACCTTGATGGGATTGTATTGGAATCCCCTGGCACAATTCTAACTCCATCATTTGGGGCAGTTCCGATTGAGCATGTCCTAAATTGTACATCTCCTCCCTCTCTTATTCCCACTCTTATATTTCACAGGGATCACTTTTCAGTTAAAATTTAAACACCTAAGAATAATTGTGTGTTAATTACAGAGTTCAACCACTAGTACTAGGATAACAAAAAAATACTAAAATGGATAAAGTATTACATTGTACAACAACAGTCAGCACAAGAGCTGATCAAGTCACTGTTTCTCATAGTGTCCATTTCACTTCAACAGGTTTCCCCTTTGGTGCTCAGTTAGTCGTTGCCAATCAAGGAAAACAAATGATATTTGTCTCTTTGGGACTGGCTCAATTCACTCAGCATGATGTTTTCCAGATTCCTCCATTTTGTTGCAAATGACCGGATTTCATTGTTTTTGACTGCTGTATAGTATTCTGTAGAGTACATGTCCCAAAATTTCCTAATCCAGTCTACTGATAGAGACTGGGCCTTATGTCTCTCATTATCCAGCAGGGTAGGCTGAAGTTGTTCCTGTGTTGCTTGACATTGTTTCAAGGGAGAGAGTAAATGCCCACCAGGCTCTGGAGGTTTGCTCTTGGAATGGCACACCATCAGTTTTACCATGTTCTATTGATCAAATCAAATCATAAAACTAACTCTAGGCTCAAAGTTGGGGTAAGAAATTCCTCCTCTTGATGTGGAGATCTACAACTTCTCAGTTCAAGGTGTGTAGATATGGAAAGGGAAATTATTTTTCAATTACTTTTCTACCATAGACTTGTTCACACTCATTAGAGTTTGAAAGTACAAACAGGGATGGCTCCATGGGCAATTGACTTATGTATTCCCATAGGATGCTGCACTTAGAGGCCTCATTGTTAGTTTAATTCACTGCTGCTGCAATCTTCACATTTTTAGTAATTTTTGAGTGAAGAATTCTACAAATTACATGGCTGGTCCTCAGTAGTTTTTGCAGGTATTTACTTGTTAATTATTGTTTTTTTTTTTCTTCTTAGATTGTGAGCTTTACAGAGTCAAAACTATATCCATTTTATTCAGCAAGTGCATAAAATAGTACTAGGTACATAATTGGCAGACAGTATACAGATGTTCCTTGATTTTAGGATGGTGTTACATTCCAACAAGCCTCTCATAAATTGAAAATATGATAATTCAAAAAAGCATTTAGTGTACCTAAACTATCAAATATAGCTTAGTAACACAGGTCATCGTAGAGCATATGTGGTTTACCTTTTTTATCATATGGTGACAGAAAACTGTAGCTTATTGTTGCTCCCCAGCATCATGAGAGAGCATTGTGCATCTAAAATGACTGGCAGAGAGACCATTCTTCCAAAGAAAGTTTTTTTTTTTTAAGGTGATTGCAATCTAGGATTTGCATTTCATGGGGGACTGTGGTCATATCCACAGAGACAAAGACAGGTTTATTTGGTAAAATGGGAAAGATTATGTAAGTTGTTTTGAAATAATTATTTTTGGCTAAAAGGATCAATAACAAGAATGGCATTAGTTCCAGGTTGAATAGACAGTTGCCTGGTAGGCATTCTTGCAGAAATAGTTTTCCATGCAAGGTTTTGGTGACCTTTGTGCAAGATTGTGATTTTTGGCAGAGTCTTTTTTGATAGTGCTCATATCAGGCAATATGTATAACATCCTTTCCTTATTGGCCTCCTGACTACATTTTGTTAAGATTTGGTAGAAATGACTCCTATTTATTTGTTTATTTAATGAGAGAGAGAGAGGGAGAGAGAAATATATATATATATATATATATATATATAGAGAGAGAGAGAGAGAGAGAGAGAGAGAGAGAGAGAATATCTCCTATTTGCTGAGTTACTCCCAAGATGTCTGCAACAGCCAGGGCTGGGTCTGACCTAAAACACGAGCTGGGAACTCCACATGAGTCTCCCATATGGATGGCAAGGGCCGAAGTACATGAGTCATCACCTGCTTACTTTCTGAATGTAGATTAATTGAAACCTTGAATTGGGAACAGTCAGGACTTGACCTAGTCAGTCTGACATGGGATACTGGCATCACAAGTGGTGTCTTATCCACTGTACGTTGATACTGTATCTTAACTGTTGTACCAAATACCTGTCCCAGTGACTCAATTTTGAATCTAACAACTTTCATAGTATGATACCACATGTCACTAGCCTAGAAAAAGATCAAAATTCAAAATTTGAAGTATAGTTTCTACTGGATGTGTATTGCGATTGCACTATAATATAAAGAAATCCTGAGTTAAACAGTTCTTAGTCAAAGACCATCTGTACTCTTAAAGTGAATGAATGCATAAGCTATGAATCTATTTTCTTATATGTAAAGTAGTAAACACGTCTATCATTAGAGTAATGCAGATTACTTAAGAATTTATACTGGAAGCACCTGACACATAGTAGGTTTATAGCACAAATCTGCTTCCCTCTCTTTCTTATGTATTTAATGCTCCCTGTATGGCTGAACAGGGTACTATAGAAATAATAATCACTTGTCCTACCTCTTAGAGACTTTGGTTTCAGTTAGGAGGATGTGATTAAGAGAGAGAGAGAAAGCAATTAGTTCTATAATCTTTCCCAGCCCAATAAGTGCATGATTCTCTCTGTATATAAGAAAATTTGTGGTTAAAATCCCATAATACCAGATATACACAGTGAATACAAAGGATGTTCAGAACCTTGGGCAAACATTTTGCTGCAGAGGTGGGTTATGGATGTGGAAGAGAGAACCAACAATTATTGAATACATCTTATGTTCTAAACCTTTTCTGGCTCCATATATATTATCTCAGTTAATTACATCTCACCTGCAGAGAATCTTAATGAGGTAGCTATTATTATCACCATTGTATAGGCCAGTCAATGGGACTCAGCATGATGAAGGAAACTGCCGAACTCCTGTAGCCCCTAAGTGATTGAAATAGGATTTAAACCTAGACCTTTTTTTTTTTATCTCAAAGTCTTCGCTCATGCATTCAAAAAGTATATATTAAGGGTTCCATGCATCACCACAATTATCACTATGCTGACGGGGACAAAACTTCCTTTAACTATACATGCCCCATGAAGAGGATAAGATTTACTGTCTTTTGCTGTCTCTAGTCCAAAGGAATAGGTAATCCCAGTAAAAAGCACCAAAAGGGGATGGAAATTCCACCAGCCTGTCTTCCTAGGAACCAGTGTGGCTTTTTTTGCTCCCAAATGGAAGTAGCCCCATTGAATGTTTCTTTATGGCTATATTTACCAACAGGAACTTTTCAAAAAGTTTAATTTATTTCTTCTTTAGAATAGTAGGTGCCATGTAGTACTTCTGGTCATCCTTTTGTGTGGTGAGATGTCTAGGGTAGGGGAAGTAAGCCAGGATCTCATCACAGAAATTACTTCTTGATCCATTGACTGCTGCAAAAATTCTCTCTTAAAGAGGCCGCTACCTCTCAGGTGAGAGCACAACTTCAGGCTTTTAATATTTTTTTCAAAATATTTTATTTATTATTTGTTTGAAAGGTAGAGTTACAGACAGTGAGTGGAAGAGACAGAAAGGACTTCCATCTACTGGTTCACTCTCCAATTGTCCACAATGACTAGAGCTGGGCCAATCTGAAGCTAGGAGCCAGGAGATTTTCCGGGTTTCCCACATGGATGCAGGGGCCCAAGTACTTGGGCCATTTTCTGCTGCTTTCCCAGGCCAGAATAGACAGGTGTATTGGAAGAGGAGCAATGGGACTAGAACTGGCGCCCATATAGGATGCCAGTGCCACAGGTGGAGGATTAAACTACTGCACCACAGCTCCAGCCCCTAATATTTATCGTGTAGAAACTTCCTCCCAGATCTGAGAACCACACCTGCTTTATTGCTCCAGAACTAAAAATGCTTATGGTGCATATTCAGGTTAAAATAACATTCTCTATTTTAAATATGATTATATCACTTCATAGACAAAGTAAAAGCAAAAGCTCCTCACTTATCATACCTAGTTTCTGGGTCCTGGTTGATCCTTATGGATGGTGCAATAAAATTGCTGCTGATTAATGAGCAGAGTATGAAACCACTTGTCCAGTGCCAGGCACATAAGCCTCTAACTTTATGTAATTCTTATCTGAGGCACAGAACACAAGCTGGGGATTTCTTCACTTCAAAACAGCATCCATTGGAGAAAATAGCTGTCTACTGATAGGCTTATCTGAATCTTCTGATTGTCATAGATTTTCATTATCAAGGTGGTTGACTACCCACTCCATTTTACTTTGATACATTCTAAGCTGATTATGCTGTTACTGTTTCAAATGGTTAAAAAAAAAAAAACAACTTGAGTTATTGGATGCTTCAGGGGTTGAGTGTTCTGACAGTTTCTAAATAGTTGAGGTGTCAGGGAGGATTCCCATCTCAAAGCTTTTCAAACCATTCGTACAGGCCAAGTTGTTCTCTCTCTTTTCCCTGCATCATCCCCTTTCTCTGCCCACCCCGCCCCACCTGGCTTCTAATGTATTTGAGTCTAAAGCCTTTACCTGGACATCACTGTCTCCTGTAACTGCTGAGTTAAAGTTTCACTGGGAAGTGAAATTGATTACAACTTTTTTTTTTGTGCTACAGCTGTTGTTTTATACCTCAGCTGCTTCTGATAATTCCACAGATGGTAAACATATGTTTATAGGAACATAGCAAAAGAAGCTGAATTGGATTCCTCCTATCTTTATTTCTTATTTTCCCTTTCATGAAAAAAAGTCAAAGTCACAGAAATGAATCGTATATATTTGTAGATTATTATTTCTGTGCATTAAAACTTTGTAAACAGCAGGACAGCCAATAATATGCTAATGAGCTGACAGTTTTTATTGATCATAATGAAAGTTGACAAGTGTCTTTCTTGGCTTTTATGCAAGCTAGAATATTTTATTAACTATCTTCAGGGCAGAAATACATGATTGGTCACATTTAGAAAATCTTCCTTGTGAGTTCCCAGGTCTACTTTTTGTTAGCCTATTGCCAGGCTTGGGTCCTTGCCAATTTATAAACAGAACACATCTTCATCCATACATTTACATGCCCAGCAGGAAACTCTGCCACCCCTTTTCCTTTTTCCTTTCAAAGCAATTTGTTTCAGTATTTTAGCATACAAAAAAGAACCATTTTCTTCAATATAAACAGAGATCTACAGGGAAATAAGTGCATTAAAAAAGAATTAGCATTTGTTTAGCGGTAAAGCTGCTTTCATTTGTATCAGAAAGCTCTGAGTGTTTAGGAGGACTTGGCTAATCTTAGTTATTCCATACATGAGTGGTCCTAATGGCATAATTTTCTACTTTTTGTTTTGAACTTCCTATGTTTCTTACTGCAAAATGAGAAATGTTCTAAGGACAATGGAAATAAGGGGCATTAGTTCCCCCAAACTTTAAAACCCACAATGCACAACCTCTCTGTTGCAAATTTATTTTTCAGTGGTGGTGAGCTGACTGCAGGAGGTAGAAGCTGGCAACAGGTGAATTAAACAAAAGGATAAAAGTATCAGTTTTTTCTCCCTCCCATCAGTTCTAATAGTAAAAGCTTATTAATTTGGGCTCAGCACTTTAGGGATTTATGTAGAGCCTTAGATCTTCTGAGGTTTAGCATTGCACTAACAATGAGAAAATGGATTGTTTAGCAAATTTTTAGTGTAAATATGATCACGGGGGAAGTATTTGGCTACCTACAAACATGTGTTTTTCCAGTCCTGAAAAAATGTTTTAGTAAACTGTTAGTATTACTGCAAAATATATTAGATATATATTAGCTATATATATTAGCTATATATATTTGATTGGCATCTACCTGTGAAGGTGATTATGATGGAACCTTATTTTAATAACATGTCCTCTTTGTAGCAACTGCAAGGTGTCCGGCATGTAACAAGCCGGCACACCAGGTTCCAGTCCCGATTGGGGCACCGGATTCTGTCCCGGTTGCCCCTCTTCCAGGCCAGCCCTCTGCTGTGGCCCAGGAGTGCAGTGGAGGATGGCCCAGGTGCTTGGGCCCTGCACCCCATGGGGAGACCAGGAAAAGCACCTGGCTCCTGGATCCTGCCATCGGACGAGCGCGGTGCGCCGGCCGCAGTGCGCCGACTGCGGCGGCCATTGGAGGGTGAACCAACAGCAAAGGAAGACCTTTCTCTCTGTCTCTCTCTCTCACTGCCCACTCTGCCTGTAAAAAAAAAAAAAAAAAAAAAAAAAAACTTCCCAGGCAGATGAATCAATTAATTCACAGGTTTTTATTGGGATTCTGCTCCTGGACGAGGTTCCCAGGTCCCAACAGAGCAACAGAGCAACAGAGCAACAGAGCAGGGGTGGGGGGTGGGGTGAGGAAGTTACATGTCAGAGATTGGGAGGGCTCCTTTTATAGATTCAGGCCATGGGGGTTAAAGGTTGAGGTGGGTCTGATCCTCATTGGTTGACCTTTAGGTACCTACGGGGACCTTGACAAGGACTTTTCTTCCTGAGAAGTACAGGTAGGGACTTCTCCATTCCCGGAAGTATAGGCCTTCCTTCCATGTGGATCCCAAAGCTACCAGCAACGTCTTGTAACTGTGGGGCTCCTTCAAGTGAAATAAAGCTATATGTAGTATCAGAGCCTTAGGTTTCTCATAGGTCGTTCGTCTAGGTAGGGGCCAGTGCCGTGGCTCACTTGGTTAATCCTCTGCCTTGAAGCACTGGCATCCCTTATGGGTGCCGGGTTCTAGTCCGGTTGCTCCTCTTCCAGTCTGGTTGCTCCTCTTCCAGTCCAACTCTCTGCTGTGGCCTGAGAGGACAGTGGAGGATTGCCCAACTGCTTGGGCCCCTGTACCCGCATGGGAGACCAGGAAGAAGCACCTGGCTCCTGGCTTCAGATCCGTGTAGCTCTGGCCGTAGCAGCCATTTTGGAAGTGAACCAACGGAAGGAATACCTTTCTTTCTCTCTCACTGTTTATAACTCTACCTGTCAAATAAATTAAAAAAAAAGAAAAAAGAAGTTTGCAATAAGAATATCAAGGTTATTGTAGAACAATTCCCTAAAATTGTTGGAGGCATTGCTGTAGAATTCCCAAACCTGGGTCTGCTTGCCTGATGCATAGAATGCCAATCTCTGACATCAGGGTGGTAGAAGAAAGTAGGTGTTTATTACAAAGCACAGAGCTGGGTGCTGGGCACCTATTGCTTAATTCCCGTGTTCCCTGAGGAGTTGGGGGTGATTGTTCTTATAGATTAAAATTAGGGCCGACAGGTGCATGTTCAGCTCCTGTCTAATCTGATTAGTCAGTGGTGTTTTTGACCCTTTGGTTGTTGATGCTGTGTTCTTTTTGTTGATATGTTGTGCTTGTCTGGAAGTGTGGGGGTGTTACATGTACTGGTAGGTATCTTCTACTCCAGAACTGGAATTTCTCTGCCTGGACCTGGAATTTCCCTAAACATACTCCTCAGGACAAAAGTGGCCAATAGCATTTTATCTATTGGAGAGGCAAATGACTTCATGAGTCTTGTGATTAGAACCTTGCTAGGTCAGCAGTATCACTCCCTCAATTCAGTGAATTCCTTTTGATAAAGAACAGGCAAGCATACCTTGGACTAAGGGAGACAGAGACTGGGTCCTGCCCTTACATTTATTTTAGGGGTTTGGTCTCAAGATCACCTCAGAAACTTTTCCCAAATAGATAAGACCTCCCCCAGTCTTTTACAAAATTCTGATATATACCCCTCGATTAAAGACTGATGCCCTACATAATTTTCACAGACCCTAAAAGCTCTCAAAAGTATATTGTTCAATATTATATAATTCATAGTTTGAGAAGTTTGTTGCTTTAAAATATTTATTATGCTACTATGTGAAATATAATAGGAACGTAGGGAATACTAACATGAAAATATATGATTTTTGTGCTCAAGGTATAATTTTGATGGTTTTCATTATGTTCCATATCTAAGATTTTACTCTGTTGGTATGTAGGAATTGGATGCTATTTTAACCACTGTGAAATTTTAATGAGTAAACTCTCAGGGTCCAAAAGATCATTGAACAAAGTTTTTCAAAGTGAGGTCCTTGAACTTTTGTCAGAATTACCTTAGCTTTTGATCCCTGGTCCCACCCCAATCCTACTGAAACAAATTTTGAGAGTTGACTCAGGAATCTGAATATTAAAAAAAACACAAGATATTTAGGATACTAAAGAACTTGAAGCTTAAGATTCACTGTCCAGATGATGTAAAAAAATGAGATCAAATGAGGTCAGCTAATATAGGCCAGCTAACATTGTATTTGCAGTTAAGTATACATACATTTAAACTTAAATGAGTGGAAATAATAGAACTTTTATCTTTTCATCCCTTATCTCCATTGGGAGAAGTTGTAGTGCTTGAAGGTACATTTCATTTATGGAAATCCTCCTGGATGGATTATGAGGGAGGAACAAGGTGATTTATGCTACTTTGTAGTTCATACTTTACATAACTCCTTTTTGTAATTTTATGAAGAGAATGACTTGCTGAGCAAATGCTAATTTAGTGATAAATGTTGAGTCATAGAACAGTCCATACTTCATATGGTAACTCAGTGTAATACTTTTTGGGAAAGATATACATGTATGTAGTCTCATGCAGCCTGACTTCTTATAGTTTGGTATTCTAAGTGTATTGCCAACTTTCTTTTAATCCATCATCAAGTTACACCCATTCAAATAAATTAACATTACCATCTCAATTCATCTGGCAGGAACAAGTTTTCAGGCCAAGTATGTAGGATGACCTCCATGATGTTTCCTCAGAAAAAAAATACTTTGTGTTGGATTCCTGTGTTATTAAATGTTGGGAAGCTGTTATTTTTATTTCTGTTTTGGTTCAAGTCATCAATGATGGCCTTTATCAAATGATCTGTGTAACACATACACACACACACACACACATCTGCTAGAGATTAAAGGTAGGAAGACAGAAGTGAGGAGGAATACAGAAAGAGGAAAAGTGTGTTAACTGGCAGCTGTCTCCATTCTTTTTTGCTGAAGGAGTAATGAATTATAGTTCAAAGAGATGGAAGTACGGACAGTAAAGCAAAGTTTATTAAAGTATGTTTCAAGGGAGGAATGGGCCAGTCGAGAGAGCAAATAGCTCTCTTTCTTCCCGATTTGGGGCTTTTATCCCCAAAGTGTGAGGAGTGTTGACAGGTGATGTGGTGATGAGGCTCATGATAGAAATTTATGATTGACATCTGGGAGTTGAATACCTTTGGGCTCTCTGCACATGTGGCTACAAATGAGACATTTGTGGTTTGGCTGAGCTCCAATTTTTATTAGGATACTTTAACCACAAGTTAAACCTTTAAGTGGGCAGTCTTGGCTGGGTCCTGGTGAAGAAAAGGTTTCTGTAGGTGGTTTCACCCCTGGGCAAGGGTCTTGTGGTGGAAAGATAATACCATGACAAATGCAGAGTAGGTTTCTAAATGCCCTTTCTGTGGATGAGAAAAATAAAACTAATGTAGTATCTTCTGGTGCACAGATAATAGATGGACTCAGTCCTCCCCTACTACATGTACTTTCATTACCTCTACATTGCCTATGGTGACCAGCTGTCCTGGTTTCTCTTGGAATCTCTCAGTTTTAACACAGAAATGTCCTGTGTTGTAGATATTCCTCAAGTCCTATGCAAACCAGTATGTTTGGTGACTCTGAACTCATCCATATTTAACCTGACAAGACAGATGTTTTCTAATGTTATATTCCAATCACTATGATGGTCTGTTCTTTGATGAAAATCTATAGCTTTGTCTGTCCTGATTGACTTTTTTTTTTAACTTAAAAGGTAGTGACAGCACAGACTTTTATAATGGGACAGTATCAGTTCAGGTGCCTGTTTAACCCTGACCTTGAGTGATAGAAGGATCCTTAGCTAGCATTTCTTTTTCAGATGAAGCAACTGAGGTTTAGACACAGTGGTTGAATTAGTGCCTTGAGTTCACTGGGTTAGAAACAGATGGATCCAGAACTTAAACTCAGGTCCCTTAACTTCCATTATTTACTTATTTGAGAGGCAGAGAGAAAGACACACACATACACACATATACACATGTGTGCACTCACACAGGAAAGGAGGGAATGAGGAAGGGGAAGACAGAGTTCTCATCTACTGGTCCACTTTGCAGTTGTGCACAATTACCAGAACTGAAGCAGGGAGCTAGGAACTCAGTCCAGGTCTTCACTGTAGGTGGCAGGGATCCAATAACTTGAGCCATCATTGCTGTCATGCAGGGTCTTCATTAGCAGGAATATGGATTCAAGAGCTGGAGCTGGATATTAAAACCCAGGTCATCAGATATGGGGTGTGGGCATCTTAACCAGCATGTTAACCATTAGGTTAACTACCTGCTCCAAACCTGTGGTTTTTAAAATTGTCATATGTGCTATAAAGATGCTCTAGCCTCTCAAACTAGTTAATTTGCTTTGAAAAATTGAGCAACTTCATTGCAGAAATGAGTTGATTAGTTTAGATTGTGCTCCATTAATCACTCCCTGGTATTCCCTGCAAGAGATTATGAATTAATATTGAGCAGCAGAGGCAGAGACTTCTTCCCCATGGTGAGGTTCTCTTTTCTCGTAATCACAAACACTGCATTATCCCAGAAGAGGAAGAGGTTAATAAATGTATATAATCCTGCAGAAGAAGTGCTATGATCCTGTTATTTCTATTAACATTTCCAATTAATATTTTATCCTGGAATCATAAGCAGCAAACAGCATTTGTTGATTGCTTTCTATTTAGAAGATAAGCACATAAATGTTAAATGTTACTTTCTCTGAAAACTTGCAGCACTCTCTTAAGCCCATATTTTATTTATAGATTAAGCTCAATATTCTGAACCAGCCTCTACATCTTCCATCTGTTCTATAATATCTCTTCTGTCAAATCAGAAAAAAAGAACCCACAACAACTTAAAAACAGAATCTTAAAATTTAAGTTGAAAAATCCAAAAATGAAGTCAATATTTTCATTGAGAAATGGCAGCCCTGATGACTTTCTTAAGTTTGGTGTATTCTTCCAGACTGAATTACAGCAGCGAAAGACCACTTTCTACTTGTAGACATTGAGCAGTTCTTTAAGACTCATCAGCAAAGGCTCATGTTGCTCAGCTTAGCTGAGTAGTAAAGATCATTATGGGATATTCCCAGAGTCTAATTTTATTTTCTTAACAAAATGAAACATTAGAAACATTTTAATTTGATATATTTCTGCCATTTCTTATTCCTCACTTTTAAAAAAGGTCCTATAAATCAGCAATGTTTAATGTTCTGGGATGATTAGGGCATGGTAAGACATTATTATGGCACCATTGCTTCTTTAGTTTGATAATTTATGAACAGTTACTGATAGTTCTCAGTGCTATAATCTCATTTGAATTAACCAGTGATAACTAATTCTGGCTTTCTCAAAATGAATGCATATTTTAGAATTTCTAAAAGAGGATGTTTTGGAATGCTTTAGTTTACTAAGGCCAACTCTGCTTTTAAATGAATTTTGTTAAAGAAAATATTGTTAGAATCTTCTTTTAAAAAAAATCAGTCTTGTTAAGAACTAACCTGACCTACAGAGTATGTGACCATATAGGAGATGTTTGAATTGGTGTTTGTCAGTCATCTTGATTGTCACTTGTGTCTTTTTTATCAAGGGAATCATCCAAGATGGGAAAATCATTTTTATGCCAAATGGATACATAACACAGTGTCCAAACCTAAATCGCAGTAAGTAGCAACTTACACTATTAGTAAATTTTAAATATTATATAACTTGTTGATACTATCAGAGAAACACATGGGAAAAATATATAGAATATTTACAATGTTGATTTCTGAGATGTTGAAAATAATAAAAGACAACTTTGATAAATACTTCTTATTTTTCTGTTGGATTTATTTATTTGAAAGTTATGCACAAAGAGAAGGAGAGGCAGAGAGGCAGAGAGGCAGAGAGAGAGAGAGAGAGAGAGAGAGGTCTTCCATCTGCTGGTTCACTCCCCAGTTGGCCACAATGGTTGGAGCTGTGCTGATCTGAAGGCAGGAGCCGGGTCTCCCTTGCGGGTGCAGGGGCCCAAGGACTTGAGTCATTTTTTACTGCTTTCCCAGGCTACATAAGAGAGCTGGATCTGAAGTGGAGCAGCTGGGACTTGAACTGGTGCCCATATGGGATGCCAGCACTGCAGGCGGCATCTTTACCAGCTCCACCACAGTGCCAGCCCCACTAAATACTCCTGTGTTGTTTAATTTTAAAAAATATTTTTATAAATTTCAAAATCTTTAAAAAGGATTGTTTCATTTCAAATTAAAATTTGCGATAAAGTTTACATTAGTAGGTTCCATAGTTTGCTACAGTAAGATATTTTTAATATAATTTTATATGCTTTACAAAACTATTTCCTAAACTTTTTGACTGGTATGAATTTGCTTGTTCCTCTTTTGTGATACTTCACATTTTTTGAGTCACCTTTCAATAAAAATGAGTTTAATTTTAATTTAAAAATGCCATGTTGCTTTTTTAGTTAACGAGCCCCTTTTCCATGTTTCTTTTCACTTGTTAGAAAAGAAACTATCTAGATCTGAAATTCTCTGTGATTTCACTTAAATTTTAGCATAAAGATAATTTCAGTTAAGCAGCTCTTGTTTTAATTTGTTATATTAATATATTATCAACTTATATGTCATTTTTTCTTTATTGAGCTTGCCCAACCTGCAGTGATTTTTTAAGCCTGGTACAAGGAATTATGGATTTACAAGAGCTTCTGGCCAAGATGACTGCAAAAGTAGGTATCTAAGTTTCACTTGCAATGTTTCATTTCTTTCTCTGTCCTATCTGGAATTTCGAGTGATGGTTATAATGGAAACATTTTTAGACTTGGCATCTGCAATGTGCTACTACAAAAATGGTTTATTTCTACTTGAAATAGGACCATGTATAGTAAACATAACCATGATACTATTAAGCTGTACCAAAATGTTTACTTGAAAAATGTTTGGAAGCAAGAGGCAATATGTATCACTGTAGATTTCCTGGGAGTAGGAAAGGAATTTGCCCACTGGCTATTCAGCTAGTAACACTGTGAGATGATATATGGTCTGAACCACTGCAGCTTGTAAGCTAATGCATTTTGGATGTAAGAATAATCGCTAATAATCAGGACAGGCAAAATAGCTATTGTTAGAAACAGATTACTGTCATGGAAGGCATTATATTACATTTCTAATGTATGATTTATTTTAGAAATGTGCCTGACTTAAATAGGGAGACTGACTTAAATAGGGAGACTGAGTTTGCCCTTCAACACCTTCGGTTTTATTATTCTGCATATTTTCTTCATCATCCACTTAATATGGTTCTTTTGCGGACCTGCTCTTTGCTGGACACTGTGTTAAGCACGAAGAGACAATGGTGAACAAGGCATGGTTTCTACCCCAGAAATGATCAGACTGAGAAGCAGAGCCAAACATGTACACAATTAATGGCTTTCATATTTATTCATAAAGTGTATATTCATAATGAAAAGCCCTGAGCCTTGTGGAGAAAGGCACTGAAAAAAATAGAAAATGAGGCTAACGCTGTTGTTATGATACCAATCAGTCGTCAGTCGTGGGCATGAGTTCCAGCCTAGGGCAAAGAAAGAATTAGGTTGGGCCTAAGAGACAGTAGAGTCTGCAAAAGGAAGAATTTTAATAACAGGGGAAATGATACATTAATCCTGTTCCACCTGCAGCTATGACTGCTCCCTGCTTTCAGTTATGGCATGTGGAAAAAAATTGGTGTGTAACTAAGTGTTGAGGAGGTAGGGCTGTGCTTTGGGCCTATAGCTTCTGCCACTGAAGACAGTTATTTCTGTCTCAAACCAGGTTTTGACCAAATCAAATCCCCTTTTGTCTGGAAGGGAGCAGTGATGGAACCTTTTTGTAAGAGAAAGATTGAGTCTGAGACTGGAGACCCGACACTTTAGCATTTCATTTCAGAGTGCAGTGGAAATGTGAAACGCTGGCAATTACTTGCTTTCCCAGCTTGTGGCATATAGAAGCTTTCACTTCATATTGTCTGGAGCAGCTTGATCTCAATACTGTTAATTCTATTTTAGCATGCTACCAAATTTTTAGAGCAAGAAACATGCCACTCAGTCTCAGATAGTTGAGGTCTCCTTTCTGCAACTTTGAGGATGCCCTTTTCTTTCTCATTGCAGGGGATGCCATTTTTCTCCTTCAGCTATATATTGTCCATAAGCCATAGTGAGCCCCATCCTCAGAACACTATTATGTAAAATGTACATTTGTGCTGCATAAGATATTTAATAATGGCCAATTGCAAGCAGAAAATGGTTGAATCCACCTTCTAAACCTTCCCTCTGGCACTTTGGCAGATTTATGTGTCCGTTCTTTCCAAACTGTGACTAGAATTATAATTCTACAACTAAGTACTTCCATTTCTACTGCATAGTTTGCAATCTATGATAATCTAGAACAGGAGTTGACAATTTTTTCCCCCGTAAATGGCCAGCTAGTAAATTTTGAACCCTTGCAGTTTTAGAAGCAAAAATGAGCATATTATGTATGGGTGTATTTCATTTAATTATAATCTTTTCTCATTTAAAATACAACTGTTGAAAAATGTAAAAAAAAAATCTTAATTCAGATGCCTTATGTAAACAATGGGCCCAAGTTGGCCTAGGGGCTTTAGTTTGTCAACTCTTATGGAATAACCTATGTAGTCACTCATGCTATGTAACATTTACTAAGAATGTACTATATATTAGTTATAAAGTTTAACATTTTTTTATATTGACTAATCCTTAGAACAATCCTATGGATTAAGTTTCATTTAATTACCTACTTTGCAAATGCTGAGATTGAGGCCAGGAAGATTATATAACTTTTGTGTAGTGAATGGCAGAACTGGGACTTGGACTCAGGTACTTAAATACTTAAAGTTGAATCATGATTGAAAAAGTTTTTGGTTAGAGAAGAGAATCAAAAGAGATAAGAAGAGAATGATTGAAAGAGAAAAGGAGGTGGCTGTAACCAACAGATGGATGGAGATACCAAGAAGAGAATGAACAAATAGAGAGGAAAGGAGGAATGCCTGTTCATTTCACTGAGCTGTGCTGCCATTTCCGTTGTTACCTAATAGGAGTGAAATGTGTGAACATAGAGCTTGTAGCAGTTTTTCAAGGGGGAAATCTAGGGCAAGATCAAAGCCTTTTAACTCAAGCTTTTTGCTAAAAGCTACTTGTTTTCCTTGGAAATAAGTGGGGATTCTTTGAATCCTGGGTTGACATTGTATATGCTTCTGGCAGGACCACTCAGAGTATTACATCATCTGCTTAAGGATTTTCAGACCCCACAGACTAGTCAGACTGAGTCCTCAAGTCCTGGGCTATGCCAGGTGAATTCTTAGGAAAGTCTTCTTTAAGAATTATTGTGTTGTGAATTCCATCAAATAATAAGTATTTAGGATAGTTTTCACTATGTATTATGACTACTTTATTATAAGAGTTAGATTATCTGAGTTGTCATTTTTAAGAATACAAACTATCATTTATAAGATAAACTTCCGATTCAAAAAAAATTCTACTTTGAGCCCTGTTCCTATCTCACTTGTAAGGGACTTGACTAAGCCAACCCATTAGAATCTTGGGCCTATGTACATAAAATGTAGAAAATGCAACCTGTCCTACTTAATTCATAGGATTCTGGTATGAATCAGCTAGGTCAGTACATTTGTAGTTTTTGGACAACTGTAAACTGCTGAAAATGACAGTTACAGATAATTCAGTGAAGTGACTTTATCAGTTGATAGTCAATGCCAAAATTGAGGGTTCAACCATTTAGGGTCCCATCTTTATATGAGACTCTCCTTTAATTCATCTTGGGTAGACTTTGTTCTCTAACTCCATCTACTTGCTTCCTGTGTAGCTGACAAGGTGTGAGCTCAGGGGCTCCATTCTTTATCAGAAACTAACAGATGTAGGTCAGGTTTGGTGCCAAATTGCCTGCTGGGATCCCTGTTGTTACTTTGTTATTTTATGATTTTCAGAAGATATATTTATCTATTGAATATAGCATTTTGGTTGATTAACGTAATGAATTTCTTAGGGCTATCCATTCTGTCATCTTGTTGAAAGCAGAATTGTAATTGAGCCGTTTCGCAGACTGAAGATGAAATCTGGGAGAGCAGCAAAATGGCGGAATAGGAATGGAGCATACTGATAGTCTGGGGAGAGACAGTTTAATAAAAGTGGAGATACTGCAGGTTCAAGGAAAAGTAGGGGAAGAAACAGCGGAGGAAACTCTTCCGGAACTATTGATTCACAGTGGACCTGCGTGGAGAGTGTGGGAGCCCACATTTCGGGACACCAGCGGCAGACTCAACAAACCAGCACTGGAATGCAAGCTGTACTGAATTACTTCCCTTTTGAATCAAAAAAAGAAAGAAAGAGAGAGACATTTACACACCTAACCTGGGAGTGTCACCTTTGGCACACCCTTAACCCTGAGGAACCAAACAGAGCTCTCAGGCCACACCTATTTCAAGCCTCTAAGGCTCCATCAAAAGCAGACAGTCCACTTAATCTAGAATCATAGTATAACAAGAAAAAAACACCACAGTGAAGAAACCAAAGAATATCTCCACAATGACAAACAAGCGCAGAAACTGAGGTAACAAGAACAAGGAATACACTACGATGCCCTGAAATGATAAAGACACCTCAATTCAAGATTATGAAGATGAAGAGATAGAAGAAATGCAAGAAGTAGATCTCAAAAAATTGATAAGAACACTAAGAAGTACTCAAAAACAAATTCTTGAGCTACAGAAATCCTTAATGGACAAGGTAGAAAATCTCTTTCGTGAAAATAAAATATTAAGGAGTAATTAAAATGAAATGAAGCAACTAGTAGAACAAGAAACTGTGATAGTGACGAGAAACCATAATGAAATGAAGAATTCGATAGATCAAATGACAAACACATTAGAGATCTTTAAAAACAGAATGAGTGAAGCAGAAGAGAGAATATTGGACTTAGAAGACAGAGAACAGGAAAGTATACAGTCAAACCAAAGAAAAGAAGAGGAAATTAGAAATCTAAAAAATATTGTTGGGAATCTACAGGATACTATTAAAAAACCCTACATTGGGGTTCTAGGAGTTCCTGAAGGCATGGAGAGGGAGAAAGGATTAGAAGGCCTTTTTAGTGAGATACTAGCAGAAAATTTCCCAGGTTTGGAGAAGGACAGAGACATCCTAGTACAGGAAGCTCATAGAACCCCTAGTAAACATGAACAAAAGAGATCCTCACCACAACACATGGTAATTAAACTCACCACAGTGAAACAGAAAGAAAGACCCTAAAATGTGCAAGAGAGAAACGTCAGATTACTCTCAGAGGATCTCCAATTAGACTCACAGCAGACTTCTCATCAGAAACCCTACAAGCTAGAAGGGAATGGCGAGACATAGCCCAGGTACTAAGAGAGAAAAACTGCCAGCCCAGAATATTATATCCTGCAAAGCTCTCATTTGTGAATGAAGGTGAAATAAAGACCTTTCATAACAAACAAAAATTGAAAGAATTTGTTGCCACTCGTGCAGCCCTGCAAAAGATACTTAAAGATGTGTTACACACAGAAACACAGAAACACAGCCATCAACATGAAAGAAGATAAATGAAGGGAACCTCACAACAAAAGATCACAGGGAATTCAAAGCATATATTAGAAAATATCTTTGGCAAATGGCAGGGCAAAGTTACTACTTATCAATTGTCACATTGAATGTTAATGGCCTGAACTGTCCAGTTAAAAAACACAGATTGGCTGATTGGGTTAAGGAACAAAACCCATCTATTTGCTGCTTACAAGAAACACATCTTTCTAACAAAAATGCATGCAAACTGAAAGTGAAAGGATGGGAGAAGATATGCCATGCCAACAGAAATGAAAAAAGAGTGGACAATCAAATACCTTGGAATAAACTTAAACAAGGATGTTAAAGATCTCTGTGACGATAATTACAAACCATAAAAAAAGAAATAGAAGAGGATACCAAAAAATGGAAAAATCTTCCATGTTCATGGATTGGAAGAATCAACATCATCAAATGTTCATTCTCCCAAAAGCAATTTATACATTCAATGCAATACCAATCAAGATACTGAAGACATTCTTCTCAGATCTAGAAAAAATGATGCTGAAATTCATATGGAGACACAGGAGACCTCAAATAGCTAAAGCAATCTTGTACAATAAAAACAAAGCTGGAGGAATCACAATACCAGATTTCAGGACATACTACAGGGCAGTAGTTATCAAAACAGCATGGTACTGGTACAGAAACAGATGGATAGACCAAGGGAACAGAATAGAAACACCAGCAATCAATCCAAACATCTACAGACAACTTATATTTGATCAAAGATCCAAAACCAATCCCTGGAGTAAGGACAGTCTATTTAATAAATGGTGCTGGGAAAACTGGATTTCCATGTGCAGAATCATGAAGCAAGACTCCTACCTTTCACCTTACACATAAATTCACTCAACATGGATTAAAGACTTAATCTATGACCTGATTCCATCAAATTTCTAGAGAGCATTGGAGAAACCCTGCAAGATATAGGTACCGGCAAAGACTTCCTAGAAAAATCCTGGAGGCACAGGCAGAAAAGCCAAAATTAACATTTGGGATTGCAACAAATTGAGAAGTTTCTGTACTGCAAAAGAAACAGTCAGGAGAGTGAAGAGGCAACCGACAGAATGGGAAAAAATATTTGCAAACTACGCAATAGATAAAGGGTTGATAACCAGAATCTACAAATAAATCAAGAAACTCCACAACATCAAAACAAACAACCCACTTAAGAGATGGGCCAAGGACCTCAACAGACATTTTTCCAAAGAGGAAATCCAGATGCCCAACAGACACATGAAAAAATGTTCAAGATCACTAGCAATCAGGGAATTGCAAATCAAAACCACAATGAGGTTTCACCTCACCCCAGTTAGAATGGCTCACATTCAGAAATCTTCTAAGAATAGATGCTGGAGAGGATATGGGGAAAAAGGGACACTAACCCACTGTTGGTGGGAATGCAAACTGGTTAATCCACTATGGAGGTCAGTCTGGAGATTCCTCAAACCTGAATATAATGTTACCATACAACCCAGCCATCCCGCTCTTTGGAATTTACCCAAAGAAAATTAAATTGGCAAACAAAAAAGCTGTCTGCACATTAATGTTGATTGCAGCTCAATTCACAATAGCTAAGACCTAGAACCAACCCAAATGCCCATCAACAGTAGACTGGATAAGGAAATTATGGGACATCTACTCTATAGTACACTATACGGCAGTCAAAATAAAAAATGAAATCTGGTCATTTGCTACAAGATGGAGGAATCTGGAAAACATTATGCTGAGTGAATTAAGCCAGTCCCAAAGGTACAAATATCATATGTTCTCCCTGAACACCTAACTGAGCACCAAAGTGGGAACCTGTTGAAGTGAAATGGACACTATGAGAAACGGTGACTTGATCAGCTCTTGTGCTGACTGTTGTTGTATAATGTAATACTTTATCCATTTTAGTATTTTTTCTCTGTTTTATTCTAGTACTATTGGTTGAACTCTGTAATTAACACACAATTATTCTTAGGTGTTTAAATTTTAACTGAAAAGTGATCCCTGTTAAATAAAAGAGTGGGAATAAGAGAGGGAGGAGAGTGGGTTGTTTGTTTTGATGTTGTGGTGTTTCTTGATTTCTTTGTATATTCTGGTTATCAGCTCTTTATCTGTTGCATAGTTTGCAAATATTTTTTCCCATTCTGTCGGTTTCCTATTCACTTTCCTGACTGTTTCTTTTGCAGTACAGAAACTTCTCAATTTGATGTAATCCCAGTAGTTAATTTTGGTTTTGAGTGCCTGTGCCTTTGTGGTATTTTCCAAGAAGTCTTTGCCAGTACCTATATCTTGCAGGGTTTCTCCTATGCTCTCCAATAATTTGATGGTGTCGGGTCGTAGGTTTAGGTTTTTAATCCATGTTGAGTGAATTTTTGTGTAAGGTGTGAGGTAGGGATCTTGCTTCATGTTTCTGCATGTGGAAATCCAGTTTTCCCAGCACCATTTATTAAATAGACTGTCTTTATTCCAGGGGTTGGTTTTGGATTCTTGATCAAAAATAAGTTGGCTGTAGATGTTTGGATTGATTTCAGGTGTTTCTATTCTGTTCCATTGGTCTATCCATCTGTTTCTGTACCAGTACCATGCTGTTTTGATAACAACTGCCTTGTAGTATGTCCTGAAATCTGGTATTGTGATTCCTCCAGCTTTATTTTTGTTGTACAAGATTGCTTTGGCTATTCGAGGTTTCTTATTCCTCCATATGAATTTCAGCATCATTTTTTCTAGATCTGAGAAGAATGCCTTTGGTATCTTGATTGGTATTGCATTAAACCTGTAAATTGCTTTTGGGAGAATGGACATTTTGATGATATTAATTCTTCCAATCCATGAGCACGGGAGATTTTTCCATTTTTTGGTATCCTCTTCAATTTCTTTCTTTAAGGTTTTGTAATTTTCATCATAGAGATCTTTAACATCCTTAGTTAGGTTTATTCCAAGGTATTTGATTGTTTTTGAAGCTATTGTGAATGGGGTTGATCTTAGAAGTTCTTCCTCAGCTGTAACATTGCTTGTGTATACAAAGGCTGTCGATTTTTGTGCATTGATTTTATATCCTGCTACTTTGCCAAACTCTTCTATGAGTTCCAATAGTCTCTTAGTAGAGTTCTTTGGATCCCCTAAATAAAGTATCATGTCATCTGCAAAGAGGGATAGTTTGAGTTCTTCTTTTCCTATTTGTATCCCTTTGATTTCTTTTTCTTGCCTAATAGCTCTGGCTAAGACTTCCAGCACTATGTTGAATAACAGTGGTGAGAGTGGGCATCCCTGTCTGGTGCCCGATCTCAGTGGGAATGCTTCCAGCTTTTCCCCATTCAGTAGGATATTGGCTGTTGGTTTTTCATAAATTGCTTTGATTATATTGAGGAATGTTCCTTCTATACCCAGTTTGTTTAGGGTTTTCATCATGAAAGGGTGTTGTATTTTGTCAAATGCTTTTTCTGCGTCTAGTGAGATGATCATATGGTTTTTCTTCTGCTGTCTGTTAATGTGGTGTATCACGTTGATTGTTTTGCGTACATTGAACCATCCCTGCATACCAGGGATGAATCCCACTTGGTCTGGGTGGATGATCTTTCTGATGTGTTGTTGGATTCTATTGGCCAAAATTTTATTGAGGATTTTTGCATCTATGTTCATCAGGGATATTGGTCTGTAATTCTCTTTCAATGCTGCATCTTTTTCTGGCTTAGGAATTAAAGTGATGCTGGCTTCGTAGAAGGAGTTTGGGAGGATTCCCTCTTTTTCGATTGTTCTGAATAGTTTGAGAAGGATTGGAGTTAGTTGTTCTTTAAATGTCTGGTAGAATTCAGCAGTGAATCCATCTGGTCCTGGGCTTTTCTTTGTTGGGAGGGCCTTTATTACTGTTTCAATTTCTATCTCAGTTATGGGTCTGTTTAGGTTTTCTATGTCTTCCTGGTTCAGTTTAGGTAGGTTGTATGTGTCCAGGAATCTATCCATTTCTGATAAGTTTCCCTGTTTGCTGGCATACAAGTCCTTGTAGTAATTTCTGATGGGCCAAGGACCTCAATAGACATTTTTCCAAAGAGGAAATCCAAATGGCCAACAGACACATGAAAAAATGTTCAAGATCACTTGCAATCAGGGAAATGCAAATCAAGACCACAATGAGGTTTCACCTCACCCCGGTGAGAATGGCTTACATCCAGAAATCTACCAATAATAGATGCTGGAGAGGATGTGGGGAAAAAGGGACACTCACCCACTGTTGGTGGGAATGCAAACTGGTTAAACCACTATGGAAGTCAGTCTGGAGATTCCTCAGAAACATGAATATAACCCTACCATACAACCCAGCCATCCCACTCCTTGGAATTTACCCAAAAGAAATTGAACTGGCAAACAAAAAAGCCGTCTGCACACTAATGTTTATTGCAGCCCAATTCACAATAGCTAAGACCTGGAACCAACCCAAATGCCCATCAATAGTAGACTGGATTAGGAAATTATGGGATATGTACTCTACAGAATACTATACAGCAGTCAAAAACAATGAAATCCTGTCATTTGCGACAAGATGGAGTGATCTAGAAAACATCATGCTGAGTGAACTAAGCCAGTCCCAAAGAGACAAATACCATCTGTTTTCCCTGATTGGCGACGACTAACTGAACACCAAAAGGGAAACCTGTTGAAAGGAAATGAACACTATAAGAAAATAAGACTCGATCAGCTCTTGTCTGGACTGTTGATGTACAATGTAAATCTTTACCCATCTTAGTATCTCTCTTTGATGCTTGTTTTTTTGTGATAGTACCAATGGTTGAACTCTGCAACTAACACAAAATGAGCCTTAGGTGTTTAAAGTTTAACTCTAAAGTGATCCTAGTCAACTTTGAGAGAGGGAAAAAGAAAGGGAAAATAGGTACAATTTGAGACAAACTCAATTGGACTTGCACCAAATGATGGAGTTAGAAACGTGCCAGGGGATCCCAATTCAGCCCCATCGGGATGGCATGTGCCAATGCCATCTCAACGGCCCAGGTGGACGGTTTTAGTTCACAACTGATCACACTGAGAGGGCTGGAAGTCAGGGGGAGTACACAAACAAGACTAATTTCTACCAATATAAACAGATAGGACCAGAAAGGGAGAGAGTGATCCAACATGGGAAGCAGAGTCACAGAAGACTCATAGAATGACAGATGTCCTAAATAACACTCTGGCCTCGGAATCAGCCCTTAAGGCACTCAGATCTGGCTCAAGAGCCCATAAGAGTATTTTAGGCATGGAAAGCCAAGACACTCTGAAAAAGGAAAAAAAGAAGACCTAAAGGGAAGACCTCAGCGAGTGAGATCCCAGTGGAAGGAACGGGGCTACCAAAGAAGAAGGTACCTTTCTCCGAAGGGAGGAAGGGACCTCCACTTTGACTGTGACCCTGTCGGAATAGAATCAAAATCGGCGAACCCTAAAGGCTTCCATCGCCTCAGCAACCCATGTAGAGCCTAGGGAGATTCCTGACGCCATAAATAAGAGTGTCAAATTGTTAAATCAACACCAGGAGTCACTGGGTACCTATATCCCATGGGGGATCTATCCTTATTATGTTATCTAATGTGAAGTAACGCTGTAACTAGTGCCGAAACAGTATTTTTACACTTTGTGTTTCTGTGTAGATGCAAACTGATGAAAATTCCTACTTAATACATACTGAACCGATCTTCTCTATATAAAGATAATTAAAAAGGAAAAAAAAAAAGAAAAAAAAATCAGTGTTACATTGGAAACTGCATCAAAAAAATTATTCAGTTTCAAATATATATATATATATTTCATGTAGGATCTCTGTACGTAATGTGCTGTACAATGTGACTCAACGCTAAAACGAGAACTCAAAGAGTATATTCCACTTTGTGTGACTATATGAGGGCAAAGGGACGAATTCATTACTTAACACATGCTAAATTGATCACATGTATACAAAGAAAATTGAAAACGAATCTGGACGTGAACGAAAGGGTGGAGGGAGCGGGCAAGGGGGGAGGGTTGCGGGGGGAGAGGGAAAATATGGGGGGAAACCCATTGTAATCCATAAGTCATACCTTGGAAATTTATATCCTAAATAAAAGTTAAAAAAAAAAAAAGAGAGGGAGGAGATGTACAATTTGGGACATGCTCAATCAGTCGTGCCCCAAATGGTAGAGTTAGAATCATGCCAGGGGATTCCAATACAATCCCATCAAGGTGGCATGTACCAATGCCATCTCACTAGTCCAAGTGATCAATTTCAGTTCACAGTTGATCACACTGATAGGTCTAAGAGTCAAGGGGATCACACAAACAAGACTAGTGTCTGCTAATACTAACTGATAGAATAAAAAAGGGAGAGAACGATCCATCATGGGAAGCAGGATATACAGCAGACTCATAGAATGGCAGATGTCCTAAACAGCACTCTGGCCTCACAATCAGCCCTTAAGGCATTTGGATATGGCTCAAGAGCCCATGAGAGTATTTTAGGCATGGAAAGCCAAGAAATTCTGAAAAAAACAAAAGGAAGACCTAAATGAAAGATCTCTGCGAGTGAGATCCCCTTGAGAAGAATGTGTCCATCAAAGAAGGAGGTACCTTTCTCTGAAGGGAGGAGAGAACTTCCACTTTGACTATGACCCATTCCGAATAATAATGAAGTCGGTGAACTCAAAAGGCTTCCATAGCCTTGGCCACTCGTGACTAGAGCCTGGGAAGATTACTGTCAATTTGTTAAGTCAACAACAGGAGTCACTGTGTACTTACTTCTCATGTGTGATCTGTCTTTAATGTGTTGTCCAATGTGAAGTAATGCTATAACTAGTACTGAAACAGTATTTTACACTTTGTGTTTCTGTGTGGGTGCAAACTGATGAAATCTTTACTTAATTTATACTAAATCAATCTTCCTTATATAAAGAGAATTGAAAATGAATCTTTATGTGAATGGAAGGGGAGACGCAGCGGGAGATGGGAGTGGTGTGAATGGGAGGGTAATTATGGGGGGGCAAGCCATTGTAATCCTTAAACTGTGCTTTGGAAATTTATATTTACTAAATTAATAAATAAAAAAAATAAAAAAGAAGATAAAATCTGGAGATTTGTGGCATACTGGGAATTAAATATGGTTCCTGGTTGCAAAAAAAAAAAAAATTCCATGGCACCATGTCTATCTGAATTCAGATTTTGCTTTTAGCTAATTGTGGTAAAGTTTAGCTGATGAAGTTCGAGCTAAGATTTGGAGGAGGTTTGCTTTCAGTCATCTAGTAGATATGATTAAGATAGGCATAGAGACAGGTAGATTATGATTGAGATAGAGAGTGGGTTTTGGGGTCACAGTGATCTGATTTGAAGATTTTTTTGGTATATTACATCTTTGGATGATTGTGGCATTGAACAAATGATTGGAACTGATCCAGCTGCCCTTTCTTCGTAAGATGGAAAAATGGTGACAATAATACCTGGTATTATTTGGAATGATTCCATGGGATCAGGCAAGTGATGTTTGGTGCATGGCATACAATGGGCATTCATTTAATGTTATCAGTTATCTTTATATTGCTAATCTTAGAAGAACTAGTCAACCACAGAGGAAGATGGTCCCAATGAAAATGTACACCTTCTCTAATGGCTAGGCTTCCCGAAGACTGCAAGAGACTATGGATTACTTTTGCGATCATGTTCTAGAGTGAGGTTCTCAGAGGCCTTGGGTGGCAACAGAGAATCCGAACATCTGAGTCATAGTGGAAACAAGGGGCCAAGTCTGATGGACAGGAATTGGTGGCCAAAGTCAGGTTATAACAAACAAATGCATATACCAGATCATCTCAGGATCTGACTAGGGGTCTCCTTTTAGGGTTGGTTTTCTGATAAATGATTGCACCTTTGCTTGATACAGTCATAGGACATCTTGCACTTACACTCAGGAGACAGAGGTCATGATCCCTCTTGAGGAGGTCTGCATTTTGGCAAAACTACACTCTTTCCATGCAAAGAATATTCTAAAGTGATATCCCTTTTTTGGGCAACTGCTTAAAGTGATATCCCTGTTTAGTGTGTGTTCTCTAACACCTCCCTTAGTGAGTAACAAGCCACTCTGCTGGTTTACTCTGGAAGTTCTAGATAGTTTTGACAGTGAGTGACCCTCCTATCTACTAGGCCAAATACACTGTGACTGGGTCGGGCTCTGTCCTGCTCTTGAATCCTGTCTTTGCTGTACTATTATTCTGCCTTCAAGCTCAGGAGGAAGACATACCAGAGGCTGGGTATTTCTTGATTACTTCTGTTTAAACTGTTGACAGATCTATGTAAGTATTAGACTGAACTTGGTTTGGACTCAGTGAATACAACGAAAGACTTGGTGATGAAAAAGCAAAGAGGTTTATTGTTCTAGCCCCAGCTAGGGTCCACGCCTGCAAAGTGTCACACTGGTTTTCTGACAAGGACCCCTCCTGTTTCCTTTGCGGGGTTGATATAGGGTTTTTAGAGACATTCCATACATTATAGCACCATTCAGCAAATCATCTCATTCCACGGGAAATTTAAAGAACCTCTCTTAAAATCAATTAGTGCATCCAGCGGCAGGAATGGACCTAGTAAAGGTGGTTGGATGGCTTTTGGGGTTGATGCTTTTTAAAATGATTGGCTAAAGTATAGGGTCTGAGCTGCTAGGGTGTACGTACCAAACTGCAGGGTTTCAGGATGTTGTCAATCACCTAAACTTCCTGAAAAGACACTAGAACTTTGATATTTCCCTGCTATCTGCTGACTGGCTATTGCTAGGGGAGCTTATTGCAAGGGGAGCTCATTTTCTTTTTTTCAGGAGCTTTTGTCTTAGGGTTCAGGGCCCAGTCAGGCCCAAGTTACAAGATCGAGGCTTAGTCTAAAGTAGCTGTTCCTTGATCCAGGCTCAGGTTCTTCATAAGTATATCAAGCAGCACTGGGACTGGCATTAAAACTTGTAACATATTTAATTTTGAGTCTTTCATTGTCTCCATGAACTCAGTAATGATTTTTTAATTAAGCTTGAAAGTTTAACAAAATGGAAGATTTCTTTGTTCCCTTTCATATAGCAAATGTCAAATAAATAGTATTTTGAAGAAATATAAAACAACTACCATACAACTAATGTACTCAGATCTATTCATTGACCACTTACTGTAGAAAAGGCTTCTTCTGTCTATCTTCGATGCATAAAGAATGAATGATCAAGTCTATGGCTGCTTAGATAAATTCATGAACAAAGGTAAGACAGACTACTGCTACAGATTTGATACCATATTTGTTTTGGATCTGCAGGCATTCTTGGAGAAAATGGAAGGCAGTGTAGAAATAGTTTTTGAAAGTGAATTTGTATAAACTCAGCATGCTAATACCAATGACAGAAAATGTAATTCACTTTTTGATTCAGAGTTGTTTGTTCCCTTTTATTGTTACAAGATCTAGCAGGGGGGAAGGAGAAGGCAAGATTACATATTAAGTACCTTTGAAAAATTAGCTTTTTGCCTTAATATCCTTTTGCCTTTGTATCTGTCAGATATACTCTTATTATTGTAGAGATTAGGGATTTTCAGTGTTGTGAGAAAAAGCTAAATATATTAAAAACAGAAGCAAAGTTCAAAAGGGAAACAAAACCTTCCCTGAAAATAGCTTCCATCATATTAAAACGTATGTTTTCCTTTGAATTGAGTTTTGTGGGTGAGCTTAGCTCAGCTTTGTTGGGTCAGAACTGGAAATTGCCAAAATTACCCTAAGGCAAACTCCTGGATTTCTAGGAAACTTGGATAGATGCAGAATTGCCTTTTGGATCATTTAGTTTTTAAGAAGTTCCCTTCTTAGAGTGATTCAGACACAATGAGGGTTCCAAGTTTTTATAGGCAGGCACACTTCCTGTCACAGATAACCTGTTTTAGGACACTTTTAGAAGGGATATAGATCTAGTTCAACTAGTTTTTGTTTAAGTCAAAGTCATACATCAATCCTGCATTATAGAAACTAAGAGAACTATAAAAACGAAGTAAAGATTGTAAATGTTAAGTTGTTTTTTCTATCTTTGACCCATACAGGGGGTCTTCAGAAAGTTCATGGAAGGTATGAATTGTGAAAAATAACTATGCATGAGTTTCATATTTTATGCACCAAAATGAAGTCACATTTTAATTCAAGTTAATGAACTTTTTGAAATGCTCTCTTGTATGCTTTGGCCACTTGACCTCACCAAACTCTTGGAGTGATTTTAATCTGTTTCTTAAGTGATTCCCAAGAACTCATGATAGATTCTAGAGACTATATGATTAGGCTGCAGTTTAAAATAAAATTTGAATTTTCAGAAGATCATGCAGATAAGAAGGAGTTACAGAAGCTTATATTTAGCCAGAGTAAACTCCTAGTACTTTGAGGGTTGATCATGCTTTGTGTGCTTTGTCTAGGATCCTATTTATCTATGATTCTTCTCTTTGCTATATGCTCAGAGAGGGCAGATAGGAGATACTTTATATATATATAAAAGCTTGGGGGAAGAAGATGGAACAAATGACAAAAGTAAAGGATAGAATATTGAGGATATGATTTCCAGAGGATGGCTCTGTTATGAGTAGTTCAGACAAGTGTGTGTGAAATGCTGACAGCAGTCATCATTCCCCAGCTTGAACCATTATTCCAAAAATATTGGCTTGGAATTGTCTTAGTTGGATTAAAGATTGAATTGATCCTCACATGGGGAAGACATGGAAGCATAAATATGATTGAGAAAGCAATGAGAAAATATTGGATGAACCTTTAGGAAATGACCTGGATGAATTACTCTTTATTATGGATATGACAATAGATCATTCGAAAGCACTGTGTTTAGGCTTTTTTATTTTTTTTTAAGATTTATTTCGTTATTTGAGAGGCAGAGTTATAGAAAGAGAGGGAGAGATGAGAGGTCTCCCATCTGCTGGTTCATTTGCCAAATGGCTACACTGGCCGGAGCTGGGCCTATCTGAAACCTGGAAAGAGGAGCTTTCTCTGGATCTCTCACATGGGTGCAGGGACCCAAGTACCTGGGCCATATCTTCCTCTGCTTTCCGAGGCAATAAGCAGAGTGCTGGATGGGAAGAGGAGTAGTCAGGACAGGAACCAGCACCCGTATGGGATACTGGCACTGCAGGCAGAGGCTTAGCCTACTATGCCACAGCACTGGCCCTTAGACTTTTTTTGTCCACCATATTTTTAAGGGCAAACTGAAGGTGAATATATGAAAAGCGATTGGGAGAGAGAATTGGAATCATCTCATGAGGCGCTATTATGGGAGCCTGGTTGTGTCTAGTGTCATCAAGAGTGGATCTGAGGACAACACAAACCTCAAATGTGTGAATACTGATGTTGCTTAGGATGGGTTACATTACAAAAGTAAATCTAGGAGTAAAAAGGAGAAGAGATTTCCTGGCTCAAGCCAAGAAAGACATTTCAAACATCCATAGATAACCAACAGAGATGTGACTATCCTTGGAAATTAATAAGCCTCCCTCCACTGGAGATGTGCAGACAGAGGGCTGGGTTTTTTATGAGGACAATGAAGCTTTGTAATTTCCTTCAAATAAGAGATTTGAAAACTATGATTAATGGTAGCAATCAAGTGGCTTCAAAAAATAATAAAAACGTTATTTTATGAAAACCTAATCTCACCTGGGAGTTTGGTTGCTCTTCTGAACTTTCTCTGCACACCAGTGTGAATACTTGGAGTCTTCTGGGGTCTTCTGATCTGGACAAAATAGAAACTCCAATTGCCTTTTTTTTTTTTTTTTTGCTATCCATAGGTCCCCAAGAACCAATGGTTTTCTAACTTTTTAAAATATATATGAGTTTTTTTCTTTTTAAAAATGTATTTATTTATTTATTTGAAAGGCAGAGTTATATAGAAAGAGAAGGAGAGAGAGAGAGAGAGAGAGAGAGGGAGAGAGAGAGAGAGAGAGAGAGAGAGAGAGAGAGAGATCTTCTCTGATTTGCTCTCCAAATGTCTGAGATGTCTAGGCCTGGGCCAAGCCAAGACCAGGAGCCAACAGCTCCTTCTGGGTCTCCCACATGAGTGCAGGGGTTCAGGGACTCTGGATATCTCCTGCTACTTTCCTTAGCATATTAGCAGGGAGCTGGATCAGAAGTGGAGCAGCTGGGAGTAAAACTAGCACCTATATGGGGTGCTGGTTGGTGCTGCAAGTAGAATCTTAACCCATTACAGTGCAGTGCCAGCCCTGATTTTCTAACTTTTGAACATTGAAATTCTATAGTGTGTGCAGAACAGGGAGACTATCGTGGGAAATAAATGTGAGCACGTTGGAGTTCCTGTGCTCCTAAAGCACAGGCGTTTCTGAACACCCAGGAGGCTCTTGAGATAGTTTAATGTCTCATTTGGTGTTCATTAGACCATGAGAGCCAATATGTCTTTAATTTAGAGTGATTTCACCTTGTGTAAAAAACCACACACACACACACACACACACACCACATCACACACAAACCAAGATATAGATCATAATAAAATTAGTGAAATACTCTACTTTTTTTTTTCTTCTCTTCCTGCTTGGATATTTTTCTTGTTGCCTTATTAGGACAAATGCAATTGAATTACATTAACTCTTGTTTGCAGCTGAATTATGCAGAGACAAGACTTAGTCAATTGGAAAACTGTCATTGTGAGAAGACCTGCCAAGTGAGTGGACTGCTCTATCGAGACCAGGACTCCTGGGTGGACGGTGATCACTGCAGGAACTGCACATGCAGAGTAAGTGTCTTTGTAAACAAACAAGATAAAAGCAGTTCTAAGGAGATGGGTTCACTAATTATAGAGCAAGCTGCTTCTTTAATGTAGGATGGTAACTCTCAGAAGTATTATCGTTTTACTTAGCACCCACTAGCAATCTGAACAAATGTGAAGCATTGCTGGAAAAGTGTCATTTCTTACATAAATACTTGGAAATTAAAATCTGCTTTCCCCTGATAGCACATAATTCTGCTCCAATATTGTTATTAAGGAAATTATTGTTTGGAATTGGGAGTTTGGGGTATATAGAGAGAAAGGAACTGCTTTGATTTTCAAACAACCTAGTAGTTAGATTTATTCACAGCTTTTCTCTGCTAGAATAAATTTCAGGAGGGAATTAATTAGTCTCTAGGCACTTCCTTTATGTTGTGCCAGGTATCCGTGATCCCTTTCAGAGAACTGCAAGATGTCCCTTCTTACTCCGCTGGCCCCCACCCCTGCAACCTTTCAGGGTATTCATCATTGTATATGCCCTCATCTTCTTCAGAGAATTATATGAGTCCCTCTAAAAAATTAGTATGTAAACCCTGTCCAGTTGAAATTACTTGATAAATATCTGAAAAATGCCATTGTTTGTCCAGGGAAATACAAAATGGGTTGTTAGAGCCTCAACAATGATTGACAGGGTCTGCAAAAGGTGTTATTTATGTTCTCTGTAAAAATAGGCTTTTTATTTTCTGCCTAATCTACTTAGCCCACATGGGCAGGTGGGATGAAGCCAGCGATGTATATCAGAAAAGTAATTGAGGTGGCACGGGTTCATTTGGGTGGGAGAAAATACTTGATTTGTGGTCCTGGAACAAGCTAGGAATAACTCACACTGCTTCTGTTTCCCAAATGAGGTTTCTGGGTTGAGATGTGAACTTTCTCCACAATAGCAGCTTTCACAGGACACTGCTGAGAACTTTCTCCCCGTATTTCCTCCCTCAGAGTGGTGCTGTGGAATGCCGAAGGATGTTCTGTCCCCCACTCAACTGTTCCCCGGACTCCCTGCCCGTGCATATTGCTGGCCAGTGCTGTAAGGTCTGCCGACGTAAGTATTTACCAAGCATCAGGGTGGGCCTCTGTGCTTCAGAATTTGTTTTTTTGCCCCTGTTTTTCAGAAGCCAACTGATTGACATTGGTGAAATGAAGTACCAGAAGTTAAGGTAGAATTTAGTTATGTGATAAAACGAGCCATGATGTTTTAATCATTTCAATGTGGCACACTTTGAACATGAGCTATTTTTATTAACCATACTCACATTAATCCTAACTGCTCTTCTCCTATTCTGGATAGGAGGAACTTGTGTTCGTAGGGATTAAGTCATTTGTCCAGAGTCAAATGACTCGGTGGAGTTGATGTGTCAGATCATAGCTCCAAAGCTCCCTGTGGTTAGGTTCCTGCATTCTGAAGGGTCAAGTTAATGGCCCACTTTTGGGTTTTGTCTCTCTGAAATTTTAATCAGATTCTCTTACAGGACCTGTTGTTAAGACTTTTATGATGACAATGCAGGAAACTTAGGTTTAGGGACATTAATTTACCAGGGTCACAGTGCTGGTGAAGGACAGAGGTGAGATATAAATCCAATTCTTTTGACTACAAAGCCTGTAGTCTTGTCTTTTCTTTTTTAAATATTTATTTATTTTGAAAGTCAGAGTTAACAGAAGGAGAGGAATAGAGAGATCTTCCAGACACTGGCCCACTCCCTAGACGACCGCAATGGCTAGGGCTGGGACAGGCAAAGCCAAGAGCCAAAGATTTCACCTGAGTCTCCCATGTGGATGACAGAGACCCAAATATTTGGACCATTTTCCAGTACTTTTCCCAGGCCACCAGCAGGGAGCTGGATTGGATGTGGAAAAGCTGGGATGGGAACCAGTGCCCATAAGGAATGCCAGCATTGCAGGCAGCTGCTTTACACCGTGGCACAATACCAGCCCTGCCTCTAGTCTTTTCATCAAAACACGTGATGTTCTACAGAAAAGGAGAGATCTGGTAAAAAATGTGGAACCTTATGGATCCCTCTCAAGATCATTTGTTTACTGAAAGAAGCATACAGATGTCAGTGTGTTTTCAAAGCATAGTATGTCTTTTGTCAACAATAGCATGTCACTTAATACGACAGTGGAAGCAGAGAGAGTCTGGCCATCCCAGCCCAAATATTTGTTGAACTCTTTCAGAGGAAACCTTGGAATATTTCTTCTTTTCATGGTTGTCATAGCAGGCCCATTGCTCTGGAGGGTGAACCTGGAATTGTTCTAAAGAGACGAACCTTCTTGTTTCTGTTGTGAGAAAGCTTTGGGATGCAATGTCTGGCAATAAACAGCTCAAGTGCCTGGATGTAGAATTTTTGTTGGATACCATGGAAGAAAGATAGTTGGCACAGATTATTTTTTCTAATTGTGAAATTCTATATAACAATCAGCAGAGAAGGAAATTGAAGTACTGTTAATGATTTGTGTAAAAATCTGAGAATCTTATTGTCATCATTTTGAGTTCCCTGGACTGATCTCTTAGAAGCTGTTGTTTGATGGATCCTTCAAATGAAATATGTTTTAACCTCTCGATGAACTCTTTTAATTATAAAAGCATGGTGTTTATTGTATAACACTTGAAAATACAGAGAAAAATAAATAGAAAAATTAATCCATAATGCCACCACATGGAACCATTCATCACTGAAATTTTCACGGATTTCATTAGTCTTTTAACTTTTTTGTGTGTACAGAAGAAATCATACTGTACAACTGTATATCCTACTTTGGTAACTGATTTTCTTTCTTTTCTTTTTTTAAGAAGGTTTTTGTATAAGGAATAAAAATTTCATATGTACAGCTTTTAGGAATATAGTGTTTCCCATTCCCACCCTCCCACCTCCACTCCCATGTCACCTCTTACTCCCTCTCCCATTCCATTTTTCATTAAGATTCATTTTAACTGACTTTATATACAGAATATAAACTCTATACTAAGTAGATATTTCAACTGTTTGCACCCACACAGACACACAAAGTATAAAGTTCAGTTTAAAGAAAAGTTTTACCATTCATTCTCATAATACACCATTAAGGACAGAGGTCCAACATGG
This sequence comes from Sylvilagus floridanus, assembly GCA_949820135.1. Taxonomy (NCBI): domain Eukaryota; kingdom Metazoa; phylum Chordata; class Mammalia; order Lagomorpha; family Leporidae; genus Sylvilagus; species Sylvilagus floridanus. The sequence continues at coordinate 82,062,594 of OX463224.1, forward strand.
AGAGTAAGTGCACAATGACTTCTGTTGTTGATTTAACAATTACAACTCTAATTTTTGATGTCAGTGACCACCACCGAGGCTCTTGACATGAGTTGCCAAAACAATGGAAGTCTTTTGAGTCCATAAACTCCATCAGTATTTAGACAGGGCCATATGCAAAGTAGAAGTTCTCTCCTCCCTTCAGAGAAAAGTGTATCCTTTGATGGCCCCTTCTTTCCACTGGGGTCTCACAGAGATCTTTCATGAAGAACAGTTTTTACCACAGTGTCTTGGCTTTCCATGCCTGAAATGATCTCATGGGATTTTTAGCCAGATCTGAATGCCTTGGGAGCTGATTCTGAGGTCAGAGTACAGTTTAGGGTGTTTGTCATTCTATGAGTCTGCTGTGTGGACTGCTTCCTATGTTGGAACTTTCTCTCCTTTGTAATTCTATCTATTGTTATTTCCAGTCACTTGGTCTTATTTATGTGATCTCTTTGACTTTTAATCTTATCTATATGATCAATTCCACACTTAATATGATGACTTTATCACATAAGATGGGATTAGTGCCACTCAGCTTAATGGGATTTGGAGTCTTATGGCAAGTTTTAGCTTTACCCTTATGGATAAGTCTGTGGGAATGTGTGCTGATCTATACAGCATCTCTCTTTCTCATTCCTACTCTTATTTTTAACTAACACCCATTTTCAATCGACTTAATACACCTATGATTAATCCTGTGTTAAGCAAACAGTTCAGCCAATGGTATTAAGTAGGAAAAAAAGAATAAAAAAAGAAAAGAAAATAATAAACTGTTCTTTGATAGTCAAGACAAGGGCCGTTCAAGTAATTGCTTCTTGTTATGTCAGTTTCAGTTCTACAAGTTACCTTTTAGGTGCCCTGTTAGTTCTCACAGATCAGAGAGAACATATGGTGTTTGTCCCTTTGAGACTGACTTATTTACTCAGTATGATGTTTTCCAGATTCATCCATTTAGTTGCAAATGACTGGATTTCATTTTTTCAACTGATGTGTAGTATTCTATAGAGTACATGTCCCGTATTTTCTTTATCCAGTCTTCTGTTGATGGGCATTTAGGTTGATTCCATGTCTTGGCTGTTGTGAATTGAGCTGCAATAAGCATGGAGGTGAAGATGATTCATTTATTTGCTGCTTTCATTTCCTTTGAGTAAATTCCAAGGAGTGGGATGTCTGAGTTGTATGGTAGGACTAGATTCAGATTTCTGGGGTGTCTCCAAGTTGTCTTCCTTAGTGGTTTTACCAGTTTGCATTCCCAGCAAAAGTGAATTAGGGTACCTTTTCCCCCACATTCTTGGTGACTGATTTTTAATCACTTGAGTGTATTGCTATGCTTTTTGGAGTTCTGTATAAACCTCATTTAATGAACTTCGTAATTCTCCATTTTTTGGCTTTTATGTAACTCTTTAAAATTAATTAATTTATTTGAAAGGCAGAGTTACAGAGAAATATAAAAAGAGAGAGAGAGATCTTCCATCTGCTGGTTCGTTCCCCAAATGACTGCAATGGCTGGTCTCCACATGGGTACAGGGCCCAAGCACTTGGGCTATTCTCCTCTGTTTTCCTTGGTGCATTAGTAGGAGGCTGGATTAGAAGTGGAGTATCCGGGACTTGAACTGGCACCCATGTGGGATGCTGGCATCACGGGTGGCAGCTCTACTTGCTGTACCATAGCACTGCCTCCTTCCATAACTTTTTTTAACAACCATTTTCTGGTTGTTGGATAGATATCAAAGCTGTTTCCCATTTTTAGCTATTACAAATTACTTTTCAATAGCATGTTTTTGTACGTAAGACACATTTTTATATTTTATATTTCCTTAAGATAGTCTTCAGAGTAGAGTTACTAGTCAGGACTGGCATTTTCAAGGTCCTTAATACATATTATAAAATTGTCTTCTTACTAGATGCCATTTTTATTCATTCTAATTCATTTGAACATTTAGGTTTTAAAAAATATTTCAGGAAAGTTACTGAGTTTTACCAAGATGTTGATACACATGCTAACTAAAACACTGGTGTGTTTTTTGCCCTTTAATAGAATTCATAGCAATTTAGTGAAGTAGCACTAATTTTCTCAGCAGCTACAACTGGTAGCTTCATATGTTCAGAGTTTAATAAAGTAGTAACATGAATAAATTATTGAGAACACTACCCAAGAGAAACTTAAAAAGAAATGATACAAGGTACCTCTGGTAATTAAAAGGCTGAGAATCTCGGGCCTAAAGGCTGTTATTTCTTAGAGTTTCTAATAGAAGTGTACACTAGGCAGTTCTGAGTCCTGGTGCATGCACCAGTGATGAAAGAGCCCCCTGCTTCAGAGAGGCACACTTTGGAGTCAGAGATGTAGTTTGCATTGTGTGGAGTTTTGAATCCACAATGTTAGACTCAATATGAACTAATGCACAGAGAAACCAGATGGGAAGGTGGTAGATGACCCCATGGAGGCCTAGGATGCTCCCTGGAGGAAGAGGAGCCATGGAAAGTGTTTTTAGCTTTTAGAAGGTAACTATGGTAGGTTGAGGAGTGATGTAGAGGAGAATGAGGAAAGATAGAGCAGAGCTCTAACAGTTAATAGAATTTCTAGAAATTTTCCAAATATCTTTACATCAGAAAGATGGTGGAGAATATTTACTCTGATTATCCCTTTTGATAAGATGATTATGTGAGGTTATGCATATTTTTTTAAAAAAGATTTATTTATTTATTTGAAAGTGTTACAAAAAGAGAGAAGGAGAGTCAGAAAGAGAAAGAGGGAGAGAGGTTTTCATCTAATGGTTCACTCTCCAGCTGGCTGCAATGGATGGAGCTATGCTGATCCAAAGCTGGGAGCCTTGAGCTTCCTCCAGGTCTCCCATGCAGATGCAGGGGCCCAAGCACATGGGCCATCTTCCACTGTTTTCTCTGCCACAGCAGAGAGCTGGATCAGAAGTGGAACAGCCGGAACTCAAACTGGCACCCATATGGGATGCCGGCACTGCAGGCAGCAGTTTTATCTGCTACACCACAGCACCGGCCTCTGATGCGTATTATTTAGCTTGATTTAGGCATTCCACAATCGACATATTTCAAGACATCTTGCTGTACACCGTAAATAGGTACAATTTTTAATTTGTCAATAAAAAAGTAATAAAACATTTTTTAAAAAGAAAAAAGATGAACATTTGTAATGCCTATAAATAGCATATTGTTAGGTCTTGTTTATTAAGTCTGACAATCTGGATTTTTTGTTTTGATTGGGCTGTTTAATGTATTCATATGTACTGTTATGTATATAGTTTAAATCACTGTTTCTTGAATATTATTTTTCTTTCGTTTAGTTCCTTATTTTCACTTAAAAATTTTCTCAGAGCTTCATCAAGTAAACGTTTTTTAAAAAATTAATTAATTAAGATTATTTGAAAGTCAGAGAGACAGAAATAAAAAAAATCTCTTGTCTATTTGTTCACTTCCCAAATGCCCACAACAGCCCAGAGTTGGGCCAGGCTGAAGTCAGGAGCTAGGAACTCAATATGAGCCTCCAATATAGGTGACAGGAACCTAATCAGTTTAGCTATCTCACTGTCTCGCAGGGTTAACCTTAGCAGGAAGCTGGAATTGGAAGCTGAATCCGGGAATCAAAGTTGGTCACTCTGATAGGAATTGTAGGCATCTTAACCCACGTCTTGGCTGCAGGGCCATGCTGTTTTAATCACTTTAACATAGGAGCTCCTTTAATCCTCCATGAGGGAGCTGTTATAAGGATCCATTATTTTAGATGAGGCCACTGAGGCACAATCAAGCTACTAATTCTCCAAAGCCTCATAGTTATTAAGAATCAGGGCTGGAAGTTGATCCTGGAAGGTAAGGCTCCAGACCCCATGCTTTTAAGAACCACACTTTACTGCCTTTGTAAATGCTTGTGGAATGGGTTAATGAATCAGTATCAAGTTTACAGCAGTCAGAACCAAGTAAGCTGCTCTGTAGAGGAGGCAGCCTGGAAACATCATCTGAGCTCTGTGTTCTTGGCCTCCCCAATAGGTGACAGACATACGTATATCTATAACTATAGCTATAGGTAAAAATTGATAACTAGAGGAATATCCCGTAAAATAGTATGGCTACGCAATGGCTTTCAAAGGATTTGCAGATTCATTCCATTTTAGATCCTCACCAAAATCCCCAAAGAAATATTTCTCTTCCACATCAAACATCTTTTCACTGGACCTCTTGTGCCTCCCTTGTCTTCTTAGGATGCCTCTTTCCTATTAGGCACTCTGCAGGACAGTAGTAAACCGAGAGAAACAGCAAAGCCAATCCCAACACTCATCAGAAGAGCGCTTTCCCAGACGGATCACCGCCCCTTCCCCACCAACCTTCACCCAATGCAAAGGAGGAGGTGCCTTTACTTTGAAATACAAATGCCTTGCTGGTGTTGTGCAGTCCAGACACCTGAGTGACTCCAAGGGTGGTGTTCACAAGGTCGAGCTCGGTGATGATATCCATCTGAAGGTCAGGGTCCATCCCGAAGTCCAGCACTGGAAAGGAACACAGAGCTGTTTCAGTTTGAAAGGCAGACTGGCAGCAGCAGTAGCAGAGCAGAGATTACAGAGGCATGTTGTGGCAAGAGATACCGGGGAGCCAGTGACAAGTGCTTGGAGACTCTCCCTGGAGAGAAAAGGAAAGTAACTATGCTCTATCACCCAGGGGTAGTGGAGTTTCCTTCCCCACACCTGTTCCCCATTATAGAGGACTAATCCTTTCTCCAAAACCCTTGGGTCAAATCTGTTTCAGAATTCAGAATGCAGCATGAATTAGAAAGGCAACATGGCTTATATACCACTTGTCAAGCAACACCCCCAGCGAAGTCTGAATCAGCACCCCATAACCAATACAATATTTCTTTATAAAATTACTTATTTTCATCTTATTAAAAGGCAGAGAGACAGAGATAGACACAGAGAAAGCAATCTCCCATCTTCTGTTTCACTCCCCAGGTACTTGCAACAGCCAGGGCTGGGTCATGACAAAGCCAGAAGTCTTAATCTCACATGGGTGGCTGGAACCTTAGCATTTGACACATCACCAGCTCTCTCCCAGAGCACACATTGTAGAGCCTGGAACCTGGAGCAGAGCCAGGACTTGAACCATGACAGTCCAATATGGGGTGCAGGCATGCCAACTCGTGGCTTCAGTGCTTTGCCAAATACCCTCCCCAGGGTTCTTATTTTTTTTTCCTAACATTCTGTCTGGGTTTAGGTTGGGGGTAGGGGCAGTATTCTAGGGACGCTAGTGAAAGCTCTTAATCTGATTCAGACAAAAGGCACCGGTATGAAAGAACAGATTGTTTATCTGCTGACTTAATGTTTATGCATTTATCATAAATGGCCTCAAGAAGTTTAACACTTACGGATGAGGTCAGCTTTTTAGACATAGGAAAGAACTTTGTCTAAGTATCTGTGTCGTAGTGCATTGCCTGAGAAAAATAATCTCTCCTGTGCTGATGAAAAACTCATTCAGGCTGTATCCAAGAAAAAGGGCATTTTCAGAGTGAAAAGATCAGCTCTTGGTACTAGGAAATTTTTTTAAGGCAGAATTACTGAGAATGAAAAAGAAAGAGAAAGAGAAAGAGAAAGAGAGAGAGAGAGAGAGAGAGAGAGAGAGAGAGAGAGAGTGAGATCGATCTTCCACTCAGTAGTCCAATCCCCAAATGGCTGAAGCAGCTAAGGCTGGGTCAGGCTGAAGTCAGGAGTTTGGAACTCCATCTGAGTCTCCCACCTGAGTAACAGGGACCCAGGTACTTGGACCATCTTCTGTTGCTTTCCAAGGTGCAGTAGCAAAGAGCTGGAACAAAAGTAGACTTGAGCCTGTGCTCATATTGGATGCTGGAGTCACAGGTGATGGCTTAACTGGCTTACAGTTCTGGCTCCAACTGGGATATTCTTGTATCTGTTCTGGAGGCATCAGGAAATACTCAGGAGAGTCTTAACAATTCCTTAGCTGTGGACATAATGGGCTAGGAAGTAGTGCAGTAATTCCTTGCATCAGTTATTTGTTGAGTGTCTGCTCTATTCAAGCCATTTTGAATATACCTAGCTGTACATTAAGATATCCTGGTGAGATGCTTAAACTGGAGGGTCCCAGGGCCCTACTTAGATCTACTCAGTCAGAATGTATAGACAGTGATGTGTTAAAATCTATATTTTTTGTGTAGGCAGATTTGAGAATTACCAGAGAAGGAAGGGAGGGAGGAGAATCAAGAATCAAGAGGGAGTTTCAGCTGTAGAAAACTGCATTTGCAAAGGAATTGAGGTAGAGGTGGCAGAGGTAAAAGGCAACACAGGATCTTTGCAGTTGAGAAGTAGAAATAAACCTGCACAAATGATTAGGGCTGGATGATGAAGATTGTATTCTATTGAAGTTATCTAGTAATCATTACGGAAATCCCTCTCCCAAACACTGTCTCAACTCTGGGTATAACAATGAGCACATGTACATCAGTTACTCTATGTAAAATACTGTGCTAAGCCATTTTATATGAATTGTCATTTAACTCTTCTAACATCTCAAAGTAGTAGATTCTCCTATTAACCCCATTTTACAGATGAAGAAGTGAAACACAGAGAAAAGCAACTTGTACCTGGTCTGTCAGCAGTGGTGGAGTAGAAATAAAACCTGGGCATAGTCTGGCTCCAGAGCCAATGCTTTTCACCTCTTACTCTGTAGTCTCGACAAAAAATAAACAATACTGTATAACATGAACACTATGTAAGATACAGAGATCTCACATGGAATAGGATAGTTAATTCCATCAGAAACTTGTGTGTGGAGCTGGTGTTGTGACACAGCGAGTTAAGCTACCTATGAAGTCAGCATCCCATATCTCAGTACTTGTTTGAGTTCTTCCTGCTCAGCTTCTGATCATGCTCCCTGCTGTGTGACTGGGAAAGCAACAGATGATGACCCAAGTGACTGGGCTCCTACTATCTATGTTGGAGACCCAGAAGGGGTTCCTGACTCCTGGCTTTGGTGTGGCCCAGCCCTGGCTGTTGTTGCCATTTGGGGAGTGAACCAACAGATGGAAGATCTCTTTCTCTCTCTGTCTCTCGCTCGCTCTGTCACTTTTTCAAATAAATAAAATAAATTTTAAAGAAAGTAAAAAAAAAGAAAATTGTGTGTGTGTGTGTGTGAGAGAGAGAGAGAGAGAGAGAGAGAGAGAGAAGCTATACAAGTATCAACTTAGCAAGGTATTGACAATGAATAGGAGTTTTCTAGGTGTACAAGTTAAAAAGAACATTTCTGCCAGAGGGAATTCCACCTGCAAAATCATGTAAATAAACACAACTTTGGTTTTGGTACTCAAAGCAAGGTTTTAAAGCAGGATTGTGGCATAATCAAAGAAGTGCTTTTAGAAAGGCCACTGCATCAAGAGTGCTGGGATCTGGACCTACTCCTGCTGGAGGTGGTAAAGCTGGCAGGTAGACGTTGCCTGGGGAGATGCAAAGGAGGGAATGTGAATGAGTGACAGCCAGAGGACCTGGCACATGATAGATACTACATAAGCAATGTTTTGCATGAGACAAATGAATCGGGGACAGAGTGTCTGCAAGGGAGATGTTGCCAGGTTTTGAACAAGAGCCTGTGGGGGACTCAGTGTGTGATTAACAGAAATGAAGCAAGTGGAGGAAGTAGTTTGGGGAGTGATACATTCTACTTGGCATGTTTGAGTTGAAGGTGCCTGAGGGACAACTGGTTTGATATGCGTGTCTTGCTCGAATGGTGGTAACTGAAGCCAGGGCTGTGAATTAGCTCACTGAGGGAGGAAGAATCCTTGGGTCTTCAGCCTTTCTGGTCTGACACTCTCCTTTAAAGTGTAAAATAGACTGCTGATTCTGACATTCTAAGCTGCTGAGTGCCAAGAGATGACGAGAGTATGTGCAGGATACAAATACCTAAATAAAGATGAGCAACTTCGCATCCACAGCTGACAGTGATGTCAAATGGTGCCTGTCAATTGTTTATTCACTGTGCACCCAGATGGCAAATGTGTCCAATCTTTGCTCCAGAGAAATTAAGGTCAAATTTGAAAGGCCAGACATCTGTGGGTGCAAAAAGACACAACTGCGTTACCTGTTCTCTAAATCCTCAGTATGTTTGTTTCTGACATCATGGAGAAGTATGTGTCGGTGCTGGGTTTCCATTTTCATGGTTGGGCACTGTGAAATATTCTAGTTTGCAAGTCCCCAGTGTGATATGAAGGGCTTCAGGTATCCATTTACATTTCCACTCGCACTGAAAGCTGTTGGAATGGAGACCTGAATGCCTGAGCCAAAGGCACCAGAGCCTGACTCACCTTATGCTTGAATTTCCCCAAACATCAAAAATAAGCCTTTGGGCTGTAGATCAAGAGCCTGGATAATAAGGGCTGATGTGAGGCATATGGAGGGTAGTAGCAGAAAAGGAGGGGTGCTGTCAGAGAAGTGGGGCTGTATCTGAGAAAGCAAGGGAAGTTCTTGACACCTCCAGTGGAAGCCTGAAAGTTGTCCTACAGTTTCATAGATACTTGATGTTGTAATCATTTACACAATCTGTGACTGTGCTATAACTGCCAATAACTGAGGCATTCAGTAGCATGTTGACATAATTCACCAGCCCCAGAAGCATCCTGCTATGTGAGGATATGGAGTTCAGTGGGCATTTAATTTTTTTATTACTAGACTGGTAGATTTGAGAGATGGGCATGTCCTTGTGTGTGGTGTGAATGTAGACAATGAGACATTCTTATCTCCAAATAGAAGTTCTGGAATGAGTCTGTCAAAGATGAAAAAAGGACTCAGACAAATGACTTTAGACAGGGTAGCAAACGTGGGAGTGGAATGGGGCAAGGGAAGAAGAAAAGTCTATTTCTTTGCTACCTAGCCTAGGCCAAGAAGCAGATGGCAGATTTGACAGCAGTGCATTTAGCAGAACTGTCACTCTGGAGCAAGCTGCCTTGCAAAGTTGGCAGCTGCTGCATTTGGGAGTTTGGGAATTTGTTAGACAAGAATTCCAGGCCCCTGAAGGTGTAGTTTCCTCATTCACGTCAATTGGTGAATCCAGATAATCATTAGGACTGATGAGTCTGGTGCAAGTGATTTATCTAGAAAATTGAGGCATAAAAGATAATCAGAGATAGCTTTCTGTTTAACAAAGGAGAGGAAAGGCTCTATATAGAAAATCATATTACTTCTCCACTTTTTTTTTGTTGCTGTTTTTGCTCTGCAATCTTTGCTGTCTACTTTCATTGCTGAAAGCTGCATTGAATAGCATAAATAACTCAGCGAGGAATCAGGAAACTTGAGTGGTTTTTGCTGTCAACTAGAGGGGAACTAATTCCAAAACTATTTGTTATTATTAATAGTAAGCCTAGAGAGATACTGGTTTGGGTCTGGAGATAAATTGTGAATAGATATGGGTTCTACCTTCATGAAGGTTACAGTGAGCAGGGGAGATGTGTAATTATAAGGGCAACTAAGATGCATTATGATTTGTGATCTTTGGGCCAAGTACATAGAATAATAGAGGTAAAAAAAAGGGAGGGCAATTAACCAGTATTTGAGCTCAAGAACAACTTTGTGAGGGGAATTAGGCCTAAGACAAAACTGACAGATATACAAGTAGAGGGATTTCCAGTAGAAAGTCAATAGGGCTGAGTGCTTCTGTGGAGGAGAGCAAAGCCTGAAGGTGAGAGAGAAAGCAGGAACAGGTTACAGCATGTGTGGAGGTGAGTAGCAGTATGAGTGAAAGTGCAGGCATTGGGCCGCACCGTGGCTCACTTGGCTAATCCTCTGCCTGCGGCGCCGGCATCCCGGGTTCTAGTCCCTGTTGGGGCACTGGGTACTAGTCCCGGTTGCCCCTTTCCCAGTCCAGCTCTTTGCTGTGGCCTGGGAGGGCAGAGGAGGATGGCCCAACTGCTGGGGTCCCTGAACCTGCATGGGAGACCGGGAAGAAGTACCCAACTCTTGGCTTTGGATCGGCAAAGTGCTGGCTGTAGTGGCCATTAGGGGAGTGAACCAACGGACAGAAGACCTTTCTCTATCTCTCTCTCTCTCACTGTCTATAACTCTCTCTCTGTCTCTCTCTCTCACTTACTCTGCCTGGCAAAAAATAAAAAAAAAAAAATTAAAAAAAAAAAGAAAGCACAGGCATTGGTGAGCTCTGTGGCTCGAGCAATAAGAACAAGCCAGATGAATGGCCTTGTGTGCTGAATTAAGGAACTCGGACTTTATTCTGAGGACATTAGGAACCCATAATAATTTTAAGCAGGGCTCCATATTTTCATTTAAAAATATATGCCTGATTAGCCGGCGCTGCAGCTCACTAGGCTAATCCTCCGCCTGCGGCTCCAGTAACCTGGGTTCTAGTCCCAGTTGGGGCGCTGGATTCTGTCCTGGTTTCTCCTCTTCCAGTCCAGCTCTCTGCTGTGGCCCGGGAAGGCAGTAGAGGATGGCCCAAGTGCTTGGGCCCTGCACCTGCATGGGAGACCAGGAGGAAGCACCTGGCTCCTGGCTTCGGAATGGCGCAGCGCACTGGCCGTAGCTGCCATTTTTTTAAAGCTTTTATTTAAAGAATATAAATTTCCAAAGTACAGCCTATGGATTACATTCCCCCCCACTTCCCTCCCACCCGCTACCCTCCCCTTTCCCGCTCCCTCTCCCCTTCCATTCACATCAAGAATCATTTTCAATTCTCTTTATATACAGAAAACCAGTTTAGTATATATTAAGTAAAGATTTCAACAGTTTGCCCTCACATAGCAACACAAAGTGAAAAATACTGATGGAGTACTAGTTATAGTAATAATTCACAATGTACAGCACATTAAGGACAGAGATCCTACATGATATTTTTTTAAAAAATTGATTATTTTCTATGCAATTTCCAATTTAACACCAAGCTTTTTTTTTTCATTTTCAATTATTTTATATACAGAAGAACGATTCAGTATATACTAAGTAAAGATTGCATCAGTTTGCACCCACACAGAAACACAAAGTGTAAAAATACTGTTTCAGTACTAGTTATAGCATTACCTCACATTGCACAACACATTAAGGACAGATTCCTCATGAGACTTAAGTGCACAGTGATTCCTGGTGTTGATTTAACAATTTGACACTCTTGTTTATGGTGTCAGTAATCTCCCTAGGCTCTAGTCATGAGTTGCCGAGGCTATGGAAGCCTTTTGAGTTCGCCGACCTCGATCTTATTCCAACAGGGTCATAGTCAAAGTGGAAGTTCTCTCCTCCCTTCAGAGAAAGGTACCTCCTTCCTCGATGGCTCCGTTCTTTCCACTGGGATCTCTCTCGCAGAGATCTTTCATTTAGGTTTTTTTTTTTTTTTTTTTTTTGCCAGAGTGTCTTGGCTTTCCATGCCCAAAATACTCTCATGGGCTCTTAAGCCAGATCCGAATGCCTTAAGGGTTGATTCTGAGGCCAGAGTGCTATTTAGGACATCTGCCATTCTATGAGTCTGCTGTGTATCCCACTTCCCATGATGGATCATGTCTCCCTTTTTGATTCTATCAGTTAGTATTAGCAGACACTAGTCTTGTTTGTGTGATCCCTTTGACTCTTAGACCCATCAATGTGATCAACTGTGAACTGAAATTGATCACTTGGACTAGTGAGATGGCCTTGGTGCATGCCACCTTGATGGGATTGTATTGGAATCCCATGGCACTTTTCTAACTCCATCATTTGGGGCAAGTCCGATTGAGCATCTCCCAAATTGTACATCTCCTCCCTCACTTATTCCCACTCTTATATTTCACAGGGATCACTTTTCAGTTAAAATTAAAACACCTAAGAATAATTGTGTGTTAATTACAGAGTTCTGATCAAGTCACCATTTCTCATAGTGTCCATTTCACTTCAACAGGTTTCCCCTTTGGTGCTCAGTTAGTTGTCGCGGATCAGGGAGAATATATATTTGTCCCTTTGGGACTGGCTTAATTCACTCAGCGTGATGTTTTCCAGATTCCTCCATCTTGTTGCAAATGACCAGATTTCATCATTTTTGACTGCTGTTAAGTATTCTATAGAATACATGTCCCATAATTTCTTTATCCAGTCTACTGTTGATGGGCATTTGGGTTGGTTCCAGGTCTTAGCTATTGTGAATTCAGCTGCAATAAACATTAATGTGCAGTCAGTTTTTTTTGTTTGCCAATTTAATTTCCTTTGGGTAAATTCCAAGGAGTGGGATGGATGGGTTGTATGGTAGCATTATATTCAGGTTTCTGAGGAATCTCCAGACTGACTTCCATAGTGGCTTAACCAGTTTGCATTCCCACCAACAGTGGGTTAGTGTCCCTTTTTCCCTACATCCTCTCCAGCATCTATTCTTGGTAGATTTCTGAATGTGAGCCATTCTAACCGGGGTGAGGTGAAACCTCATTGTGGTTTTGATATGCATTTCCCTGAGTGCTAGTGATCTTGAACATTTTTTCATGTGTCTGTTGGCCATTTGAATTTCCTCTTTGGAAAAATATCTATTGAGGTCCTTGGCCCATCTCTTAAGTGGGTTGTTTGTTTTGATGTTGTGGAGTTGCTTGATCTCTTTTAGATTCTGGTTATCAACCCTTTATCTGTTGCATAGTTTGCAAATATTTTTTCCCATTCTGTCGGTTTCCTATTCACTTTCCTGACCTTTTTTTTTTTTTGGCAGTACAGAAACTTCTTAATTTGCTGCTAACAGAAAATTAGGTTGACTTGAGAAACTTAAGGAATGAGCACTGCTAGCATTTGGGTGTTGATTGAACATAATTTTGATAAAGAAGGAGCAGTTAGAAGTGTCTCAGGTGCTTGAATGTTGTTGCTGTGACATTCACTGAGAGGACACTAGAGTGGAACAGATTTGGATGAGGTGTAGGGTTGCTGACGATCAGGTCCTGATAGGAAACAAACTCTGAAATGGAGATTTACATGTGTCTTAACAGGAAGTGCTCTCAGGGTCATTTCTGGGATAGGAATGAGAGAGTGGTAGAAGAATTGGGCACAAAGAAAAGTTGAACTGTAATGTAGTTACAAGAAATGCTACAGTTATTCTTACATGGTTCTCTGGAATTGGAGTATCCTTTCAGAGTTGTCTGAGTTTGGGCACAGTGGCCAGTGTTCATCTTAATGAATCGACCATTGGAATTGACTTTGGGCCTATAACTTTCGATAGCCCAGCACATATCCTAAGTAAGTATCCAGCTAAGGGCTGTTGGATATCTACCATTCCAGCAGCTATAGGCATTGAGCTTTTGTCACAACAAAAGGGGACTCTGGGCAGTACAGCCCAACATCTACTGTGTGTTAAGTAAACCAGTGTTTCTCCGCTTTCCTCTTCCTGTGGCTAAAAAGAAGGAGTTGGACCAGATGATTACTAACATTTCTGTGTTCTATGAGAATCAGAAGTTTGTAGGACTAGGAAGATATGGAATTTCATCAACCGATATTTAACAGATACAGAAATAGAGGTTTTAAGAGATGAAGTGTATTTATGAAACCAGTAGTAAGTTAATGATCTCTTAGAGTGAATGTCTTTACTATGTTTTTCCTGTGAGCTTGGGCTAGATGGGGCTTCATTGGAGTAGGTGAGGGAGCAGGTAGGCCTTTGCTTCCTGTTGTTGAAGTGGCTGGAGAATTTGATGGAGTCATGTTCAGGTCACATCAAGTTGACTGACTTAAAAGTGAGTCAGCAAGTTAAGTCAAGGATTTATTTTCAGATTAGTCTAAATTGAGAAGTAGGAGCCCATTTATGTTTTGATTTTTTAAAAAGGCCTACCTCATATTTCCAAAGGCAGTTCCTTAAGTATATTGATGTAGGGTTGGCTAGTATTTTTCAGGTGTCTTAGAGTATCTTAGGATCATGTAGGCTAAGGTCACCCACCTCCTATGATCACAAGGAAAATGAAATGGCATCTTTGTCCATTGCTGTTGAAGTTTTGGTGAATGAAATAGATGAGTTTCCTTTCATCCGGCCATTCATGTTATGCTTGAAGTGCCTGAATGAAAAATGCTGCTAATGTACTCCATAATGATGACAACCTGTTCTTCCTTGTTTTAACTTCTTGCCATATCAATTCATTGTCTAGTTTCTTTGGCAACTGCAGTGCTGAAATAATTGTATGTCCTTAGTCTAAGGTAAATGCAAAAAAAAAAAAATCAATAGGAGGCCTGACTAGGGATTATTTTAGGCAAGATTTATATTGGGGCTGGCACTATGGTGTAGTAGGCTAAGCCTACGCCCCTGCCTGTGGTACCAGCATCCCATACGGGTGCCAGTTCCAATGCTGGCTGCTCCTCTTCTGATTCAGCCCTCTGCCTATAGCCCAAGAAAGCAGTGGAAGATAGCCCGAGTCCTTGGGACCCTTCAACCGGGTGGGAGACCCAGAAGAAGCTTTTGGCTCCTGGCTTCAGATTGGTTTAACTCCAGCCAGTGTAGCCATTTGGGGAGTGAACTGGGGGAAGGAATACCTCCTTCTCTGTGTCTCCCTGTTTCTGTAATTCTGCCTCTTAAAGTCATAGCTACACAGAGAGAGGAGAGGCAGAGACAGACAGACAGACAGAGAGAGAGAGAGAGAGAGAGAGAGAGGTCTTGCATCTGTTGGTTCACTCCTTAGTTGGCTGCAATGGATGGAGCTGCACTGATCTGAAGCCAGGAGCCAGGAGCTTCCTCAGGGACTTTCATGTGGGTGCAGGGGCCCAAGGACTTGGGCCATCTTCTACTGCTTTCTCAGGCCATAGCAGAGAGCTGGATAGGAAGTAGAGCAGCCAGGACTTGAACCAGTGCCCATATGGAATGCTAGCACTGTAGCTGGTAGCTTTACCCACTATGCCACAGTACCAGGCCCCAAATAAATAAATCTTTAAAAAAAAAGATTTGGAGTTGGATGGCATCTCTGAGGTCATTCTGTAGCATAGCATGACTGTCTGACCATTTTTTAATTTTGTTTTATTGCAGCAAAATGTATCTATGGAGGAAAAGTTCTTGCAGAAGGCCAGCGGATTTTAACCAAGAGCTGTCGGGAATGCAGAGTAAGTTTCAATATTGGGATCCCTATCATTTCTGGAGAGTGACTAGATAGATGTGTGGACTTATGCAGGGTTCTTGAGTGAGGCATACGGGCTGGGATATGTCCCTGAGAAGCAGAACCCTCTGTGATGGATGGACTGGAATACAGAATAGGGAGGACCATTGACTCATTATGTAGTTAACTTGTGCTCAGCTATAGTACAGGTAACCTTGGAAGAAGCTATCAAAGAAAGATGTGAGGAGGGAAGAGACATAGTAGCTACTATGAATCAGGGAAATTAGCAAATTAGTCCTGGAAAGGGTTTTGAGTTAGAGTAAGGGAAATCAGACTGGGATATGCCAGTGCCAGCTCTACTCTCAAATGACTGAAATAATGCTAGAAAATTCCTTTTGCCTCTTGCCTGCTCTTCTCAAGCATTCCTTGAAATTAGATATATGGAGCCATAGATTTCATTTACTAATCTTTCAACAAGCATGCATTAAGCACACGTTCTATACTAGCATTGTATTTGTTTCTGGCTATACAACATCTATAGAGATAGCCAGGGGCCAAATCATTTGAAGCTCATGAGACAAGATCTTTAAAGTTCCTTTGATTTTAATTTTTTGTTTATTCACAAATCCATTTACATTAATATAATCAAATTTAGTATATTCATTCATTTAGTTCCTCTTTCATTCAACATATATTAATTGAGCACTACTACATGCCAGGCATTGTTCTAGGATATGGAGATATAGCATTAAACAAATGTTTTTCAGTATTTCTGAAGTATCTTTATAATAAACATACATACCGGGCACAGGGCAAAGAACTGGAATTAGATATAAATAACACTGTATTCCTTGAAAATGATAACATACAGTGAGGAAGAGAGACAAATCAAATAAATTATAGTTCAGGGTGGCTAGCCTTTTTTTTTTTTTAAGATTTATTCATTTGAAAGGTAGAGTTACCTAGACAGAGAAGAAGAGACAGATCTTCCATCCACTGGTTTACCCCCAGATGGCTGCAATGGCCAGGGCTGTGCCAGGCTGATGCCAGGAGCCTCTTCTGGATCTCTCATGTGGGTGCAGGGGCCCAGGGACCCAGACCAACCTCTGTTGCTTTCCCAGGTGCACCAGCAGGGGGCTGTATTGGAAGTGGAGCAGCTGGGACTCAAACTGGCACCCATATGGGATGCCAGGATGGCAGGCCATGGCTTAACTCACTTTTCATTTTTTTTAAGGATTTATTTATTTATTTGAAAGGTAGATTTGCAGAGAGAGAGAGGAGAGGCAGAGTAAGGCTTGTTAACATTTAAGCTATTGGTCATTTCTTTGTACTAAGCAGTAACACTGATCCTGAGCCTTTGAGTCAAACAGGGCTTCTTGAAGCAATGACCGGTGTTGACAAGTAACTTTCTCCTTTATGGGTAAGAGTGAAGGCATAAACCAAGCAAAAGGAAATGCCCAGTGTTATATTTGAGAGAGGAAATCTTGTCTAAGGAACTGAATTTGGTGAAGTTTTAGGGTATATGTGGGAGAATGATGATGGATGATCTGGCAAGATAGAACAAGTATCAAAAGAATTGGGACTTGGTTTCAATGGAGATGAGGGTTAAATGAAGGTATGTGAATGTGTGTGTATCGCCATGAGCTTTGCAGTTTCAAATGTCACTGTGATTATAGTGGGAGTGACAGTGACTCAAGGAGCACTATGTTAATTTGAATGAGTGTAGGTAAGAAATGATGAGGTCCTGATGTAAGGCAATGATGGCGGACATGGAGAGGAACAGAAACCTAGAGTTATTTAGAGTAGAGTTGAAAGGACTGGTAAATGATTGGTTTTGGGAGAGGAGGAGCTCAGGTGATGTCCAGGTTCATGGCCATTTCCATTTTCGTTTGTAAGCAACAGAAACCTTCTCTGGCTAATGCAGGCAAAGATGATGATTTTATTGTAAGATTGCGGGGACTCACAGAATCTCAAAAAGACCATAAAGCCAGGATTAGGACTAGGTGACTAGGCAGCATCCAAAGAGTCCTAGAAGTTAGGAAGCAGGAATCCTGGTCTCATAGAGAAGAATCTGGCAGGCCTGTCTCTGCAATTATGATTGACTTCCAATAATTTTTTACTCTCTTTGAGTCACTTCTATAATATTTAAAGTGTATGAAAAGAATAGGTGATTAGCAAAGCTTGAATGGTGGAGAAAAGTTTGGCTCATTCAGCCTCTATGTAGGGAAGGGAGCCTGTCACTGGAATTTCCATCCATTAAGACTACATGAGGGGCCAGCTCTGTGGCACAGAGGGTTAAAGCCCTGGCCTGAAGCACCAGCATCCCACATGGGTGCTGGTTCTAATCCTGGCTGTTCCACTTCTGATCCAGCTCTCTGCTATGGTCTGGGAAAGCAGTAAGAAGATGGCCCAAGTCCTTGGGCCCCTATACCTGCATGGGAGACCCAGAAAAAGCTCCTGGCTCCTGGCTTCAGATCAGTGCAGTTTTGGCCGTTGCGGCCATCTGGGGTGTGAACCAGCAGGTGGAAGACCTCTCTCTCTGTGTCTACTTCTCTCTGTAACTCTGTCTTTCAAATAAGTAAAATAAATTTTCTTAAAAAAAGACTACATAAACAGAGAAACCATTTTCCAGGGAGAAATTTGGACCCATAGGCAGGGAGACTGGACCATAAGAAACTAAAATGTGATTAATGTCTTCTCTGTTAGGTGCTGCTATTGCAATTCATTAAGGCAGGAGAAGGAACAAATTTTGTAGGTTAGGAGGGAGTAGAGGGCAAAAGGAACTCTCTCTACTGATACTGCTTGATAGTATTTTAGTTATTCGTCACCATGAAACAGGTCCTTAAAACATAGTGACTAAAACCTATATTAATATTTGTCAAAGTGGTGTCAGCTAAATGGACTCATCTGAATGGTTCTTACTTGGGGTCTCACATGCAGGTGCAATCTGCCAGCTGCTAGAGCTAGAATCCTATGAAGGCTTGACATGGGTTGGATATCCCAAATGACTTCTTTACTCACACATGTAGTGCCTCAGTAAGATGAACGTAATGGATTTCCCTCTGTGTTTGTATCTAGGTCTCTGTCTCTGCAGCCTCTTTGGGCTTCCTTATATGGTGATCTTTATTTCCCACATGGCAGCTGGTTTTCCCCAGAACAAAATTTCTGAAAGAGGCTCAAAGGCTTCTTATAACATAATCTAAACCATGTAGCATTACTCTCTGTATATTCTGCTGGTTATACTGGACCAGCTCAAGTTTACACGTAGAGGGAGACAGTGGAAAGGCATGAATACAGGAAGGCATGATTCATTAGTGAGACAGGTATCTTTAGAGACCAGCTGCAATAATCAGTAAGACTTTGGATACAATTTTCCCCTTGAAAACCTCCCTGGTCCCCACCACCAAACATACATGACAGTGTTGGGAATTTACTAACCCACAAGGTAACTCATTTAGTAATCAGAATTCTTTTAATTAGGAGAGAAAAAAATCTATCTCCTTGTGATATGACTTCTACCCTGTGGCTTTAGTTTGCCCTTTTGGGGATCAGAGGGTGAGTTAATTATTCTTATAATACAACATTAGGTTACAAACTCAAAATATGCAGTCACACAGACTTGGGTTTAAATCCTGGGATTTTTATCTAGTTAGTCACGTTCAGAGTTCCTTGCATTCTTTCCACCCACAGAGTTCTAGTCAGAGCTGTGTTGGAGAATATCAGTTAAGATTAGGAAGCCTAAGTGAGCGTTCTTGTTTCCTCCCACACGAGGTTTTTCCTTTCCATATTGCTCATTGCAATGTAAAGGAAGAAAATTAATTATAGGCATAACCACCTGCCCTAGAGGAATGTGGATGAGGATGACTTCAAAAAGAATGTGTTTGGGGCTGGTGCTGTGGCACAGCAGGTTAAAGCCCTGGCCTAGAGCACCGCCATCCTATATGGCTGCCGGTTTGAGTCCCGGCTGCTCCACTTCCAATCCAGCTCTCTGCTAGTGCACCTGGGAAAGCAGTGGAGTATGGCACAAGTTCTTGGGCCCCTGTACCCATGTGGGAGACCTGGAGGAAGCTTTTAGCTCCTGGCATCTGATTGGCTCTGCTCTGGCAGTTGTGGCCATTTGGGCAGTGAACCATCAGATGAAGACCTCTCTCTCTCTCTCTCTCTCTCTCTCTTTCTCTGCATCCAAATAAATAAAAAATAAATCTTAAAATAAAAAGAACATGTTTGCCTCAGTGCCTTCTGATGAGCTGCCTAGACAAACATTAGTGAGGAAACAGTGCTCAACATTAGTGAGGAAACAGTGGAAAAATACTACTACTTGCATGTCTAATCTAGGTTCCTGCCTAACAGAATCCGAGGCATGGGCTTTTGTGTTGATGCTTTATTTATATTATTCGCTGGCAGTGATTGAGCAGGGTATAGGAGGTAGAGAGGCACAGACATATGAGGTAAGAGTTAGGGACAGATGGAGGAAAGGAAGGAAGGAAAAGCAGGTGAGCAAGTAGCAGATGATGCTTCACAGAGCAGTCACAGCTCTATAGCAAAGCACAGCTGGTTTTGTGAGACATCTCCAGAGAGGTTCGCCAGAACCTCTATGTCTCAGAATAGCCCATCTTTGCAAGTGGTTTTACCTACAATATTGTTTTATTTCCTTCTCATTGTATCCCTGAGGAAAAGAAAGAAATGTATTTTAAAGATTGAAGAGAGACAGAGGTAATTAGAGATTTGCAGCGGTTCTCAAGGAAATACCAAAGATCTTAAAACTAGTTCTTTTTTTGTGGTTGGGGTGGAAATCTCTTTCCTATATTCTGTGTCTTATTGACCAAAATTTACTCCAGCAGTTAACTTCCTCTAATTTACCTATTCTATTTCCCACACCCGCATCCTGGCTTCCACTGGGAATTCAGAGATTGCAGAAATCCAGCCAGTTTTGTGGCTATGCAGGTGTGGTGGTCCCTTTATGTCATTGTATGCTGGGCATAGGGGCTTCTTAGTCTGTGGCAGAGTGAATAGTGTAGCAATGAGGGCTTTGTGATCTCTGGATCAACAAGCAAGCTTACAGCTTGGGCATGGGAGGGAAGGCTTGTCCATAATCTGGGGCTGGCACACTATTACCTGGTGCTGTTGGACCAATTAAGTGAGGTAATGCATGTGAAGAAGTTTTACAGTGCATGGAAACCAGTAAGACTTGTGCAAATACAAGCTGGTATTATTACACATGACCATACCAGTACTCCTGGGGTGTAAAGCAGATGTCATGTTCTTTGTAAACTGTTTCTTTTCTAGGAAAGGGAACATGATTTGAATTCTAAAAGCTTTACTTTCCTCTTCTACATCAGGGAAAACTTGGATGATAAAAGGCTATTTTGCTTACTCTATTATCTTGTTGCCAGTCATGCTGTCATGGAAAGAAGCTATCACCTTGTTTTACATTTTGAGTGGGTACTCTAACATGGGTCACTCGTATGACTCAATCTTTTGTGTCATAAGAGGGTCAAGGCCAACTTTGAGACCTGTAGCTGATATGGGCATGCATGTAAATGTCAGATTATTTAAATAGTGCTTACGTTGTTGCTGGTGCATTGTATGTCCTCTTCACACTTAGATTCAGGCTTTTACTGTTCTTACAACTCAAAAATAAATTGGTGCAGACAAGTTATTCTTTTTGCACAAGTGGTATATGCATGCATGTGTGTGAGTGTATGTGAATAACTTCATCCTCTTAATTTGTTATTTTTTTCACTTTTGTCCTTCTGCAATTATTTACTAAATATTTTGTATAGAGTAAGAAGGGTCTTGGCAATAATATTTAAAATTTCTTGGGCATTTGCTGTTTTCTAGGTATTACTTAAAGCATCTTTTTTTTTTTTTTTTTTTGACAGGCAGAGTTAGATAGTGAGAGAGAGAGACAGAGAGAAAGGTCTTCCTTTCCATTGGTTCACCCCCCAAACGGCTGCTACGGCCAGCACACTGTGCTGATCCAAAGCCAGGAGCCAGGTGCTTCCTCCTGGTTTCTCGTGCAGGTGCAGGGCCCAAGCATTTGGGCCATCTTCCAGTGCCTTCTCGGGCCACAGCAGAGAGCTGGACTGAAAAAGGAGCAACCGGGACTAGAACCCGGGATGCCGGCACTGCAGGCAGAGGATTAGCCAAGTGAGCTGTGGCGCAGGTCTAAAGCATCTTTTTAAAAAAGAATTTATTTATTTATTTGAGAGTTACACAGAGAGAAAAGGAGAGGGAGAGAGGGAGGGAGGGAGAGATCGATCGATCTTCCATCTGCTGGTTCACTCCCCAATTGGCCTCAATGGCCGGAGCTGAGGCCGATCAGAAGCTAGGAGCCAGGAGCTCCTTTCAGGTCTTCCTACGAGGGTGCAGGGGCCCAAACACTTGGACCATCTTCCACTGCTTTCCCAAGCCATAGCAGAGAGCTGGATCAGAAGTGGAGCAGCCAGGACACGAACCGGTGCCCATATGTGATATTGGCACTACAGGCGGCAGCTTGGCCTGCTACACCACAATGCCGACCCCATACTTAAAGCATCTTAAATATAGTATCCAGGTGATTCTCAAAATGGTCCTGTGAGGGAGGTACTATTCATATATGAAAATTGATACCTGAAAGAACAAAGGCATATTGCTAGTGAACTTGTTGGAATCCAAGCCTGGGTTATGTCACAGCAGCCTCTTTTCCTAGTCTTTCTGCTGCTGCTCTGATGGAAATATTTCTTGTTTCTGAAATTTATAGGGGAAGATGAAGAGGGATTGAATTATCTCTTTCCAGTCTATTTGAGTATACCAAAAACTTGATCAGACTGTGGCCAATTGATTCTCTTGATAAAGGGTAGCATTTGTAAAAAGGCCATGGAAGAGCTTTGGAACATATTTAATGGATGTTGTCAGCAGAGGGGGGAAGGGTTGATGGGTGATGAGTGTAGGACGGAAGGGTCTTTACTGTCTCTAAGGCAGTCTTTCTCAAGCCCTAACTCTTAATGCTCAATGTCATCTGTTGTATGTAATGAATTAGCTTCTCCTAGGCTTCTAAAATGGTACTATCCATGTACTGTCCTTCAGAGGAATGAGGAAATAATTGCTCAAATAATTTCCTGTGCTCTATGGTTTAAGTGGAGGTCTCTAGTTGGCAAAAGCCTACCTGGAGATCCATCCATTTCCATTTTCCTGGGATCATTTTGAAGCTTCAACAACACAATTAGACAAGAAGCAAACTCTTGTTACAAACATGTTCACCAAGTCTTTCCAGAATTTAACCTATTGTTTAAAAAGTCAATATTAATATAATGTCCTAGAAGTCTTGTTTAATTTTGTCCAATTATTACTTTCCTGCACCATTTCTTTAGCCTGGCAGCAATGTTTGACTTAAAGATGTGAGTTTTGCATGCTATTAGACATTTATGTTGAAGCACAGTGATTAATACAGAAATTGTAAGTGGGTTCATATTTTTTAATAAATGATTTTTAAAAAAATATTTGAAAGGCAGACTTAGAGTTACAATGACAAGGATACAGGGAGAAGAAGGGGGTAGGAATCAATTTTCCATCCACTGATTCACTCCCCATATAGCCACAATGGCTGGGGCTCAGCCCTGCCAAAGCCAGGAGCCCAGAATCCAACCCAGTTTCCCATATTGGGCAATCTTCTGTTGCTTTCTCAGGTGCATTAGCACATAGCTGGATCCGAAGTGGAGCAGCTTGGACTAGAACCATTGATTATTCATAATGCTGACATTGGAGACAGTGAATTAATCCACAGGGTCACAACACTGGCCCTGAAAGTATGTATATATTGGTTAAGTGTGTATATTTGGAGACAGTCACTCTGGTTGAGAAAAAAGGGAAGAATTTTATTTTTCCACCAGTTCAGAGGCCAAGACAGCAGTCACAAAATAACATAGCATAATCAGGCAGATTGAAAAAAGTTCATCAAAAAATATTTCTTATCAGAGGTATAGTTTTGAGACTAGAGTCTAGAAAAGTTCATGCCTGATTATGTAGTTGGACTAAATGGATTTAGTAACACTTAGATAACAGTAATCATGGTCCATACTGTTTTCAAATTCTTATGAAAAGGTTTGTCTCTATTTGAACATTCAGTATTATGATCTTACTCATTAACTGTTTTAAAGGTTGATTAGAATTGTTGACTGATTTAATCATTTGTTAAAACAAGCCCTTAAAAAGGGGGGGGAGCTTTTATGAGTGATTATTTTTAAGCCTTATGTAGCATTTTAATGTTTTCTTTTTTTCACAAAAGCACATATATACTCCTGATGCAAAATTTGGAATATAGCAGAAAATGTGAAAGGAAGCAAATGTAAATCACTCCAGAATCTTGCCACCTAGAGATAATCTCTTTTATAGGTTTGATTTTTGACAGTAAGAGTGAAATTTATCTTAATTGTCTTAGCTTGGGTTATCCTAGAAACAAGTCTGAGCTAAGAATTTTTGTCAAAGTGATTTATTAAGGTAATGCTGTCAGGAGAAACCAGAAAGGGCATGGGAAATGCCAGATTGGGGAGCGAAGAAACTGACCAAAGGTTCAACTTTAAATGAAAGGTCAGACATACCTGATCCCATGGGTAGTTCTGGAACACAAATTATAAACCAGGAGTGGGCATTTGGTGCAAGGACACTCATCTCATATCAGAATTCCTGGTTTATGTCCCAGCTGATTTGCTTCCTATCCAGATCACTGCTAATGCACAACCTAGGATGCACAACAGGTGGTAGATTAATTACTTGGGTCTCTGCCACCTGCATGAGAGACACAGATCATTGTGGACTCTGGATTCAGCCTGGTCAAGCCCTGGCTTTTGTGAACATTTGGGGAGTGAACCAGCAGATGGAAGATCTGTGTCTCTATCTCCCTACATTTCATAAAAAGGGAAGATAAATACAATTTTTTAAAAAAATATAAGTGAGAGATTGTACTTCTTCAAGGTATAGAACATCCATCACATGGCAGACATTGGCAGTGGGCTGTGGACATTGGGATTGTTGTACTTGTAGATTGTTGAACTTATGGCTCTGCATGAGGAAAATGGTGTTAGTGCCCCAGGGCATCCCACTAAGTGTGACAGAGGTGAGCTGTTAGTAGCAAGGCACTCAGAAACTTGGTGACAGGCTCACTGAACTGATAAAAGGGATTTGACAGTGTCTACCATTCTTTTGCCAGCAGGCAGCAAGTATGAATACATATTTTAAGGTTGAAGGGTAGACTTGGCAGCAATCATGGTAAGCAGTTCAGTATTGTGTTCTCCTTTATATTTAGGTCATGCCACTCACAGTAAGATAACTAAATCCTATTGATTTGTAAACACTGGTTTGGTTGTTCATTGCAGAAACGAAGACACATCATGTGGGAACACTAGCATGATGACTTGTGCTCACTCTCCAGGCTAGATGCTACGCAGAGTGGCATGGACTGAGGGGGAGAATGGAATCTAAAGGAATAGGGAGATAAGAGCAGATCAATTCTTAGATCTTAAGCCCAGAAGAAAAATAAGAGGCACGTTAGGAAAGACTAGGAAGTAGAGAAAAAGTAAAAGAAAGGTAAGATGAGAATGCTACAGCTAGAATTTTCAGGCTGGAAACTCTAAGAAAGAGGAGAAAGCCATGATGCAAATAATCCAAGAAGAGTAGTTTCAAATTTTTTATTTAACATTTGAAGTTATATCTCTATTCATATTTAAGAATGTAAGTGCTTGATGTGGTGGCAGTTCTTGCCAACACAGAGAACTGTGGGTCCACTAAAGTGTTGGAGAATCTTAGAGAAGCTCTGTGCCTCCTATACCACTCTTGGTTATTCAACTCCATCCCATTCTCCCTCTTATTTTGTGAACTCATTTTTAGTCTTAAATGATGCTTTCTTTAGCAAGTTTGCTGCCTGGTTAACATAAACATCCCCTTCAGCATGAGCAGGGAAGATTCAATGTTTTAGATAAAATAAGAAACTCCCAAACCTTCTTATTTATTTATTTATTTATTTAAGAGGTAGAGTTATAGACAGAGAGGGAGAGACAGAAATAAAGGTCTTCTATCCACTGGTTCAGTCACCAAATGGCTGCAACAACTGGAACTGGGCCTATCTGAAGCCAGGAGCCAGGAGCTTCTCCAAGGTCTCCCATTTGGGTACAAGGGCCCAAGCAGTTGGACCATCTTCTATTGCTTTCTCAGGCCAAAAGCAGAGAGCTGCATGGGAAGAAGAGCAACCAGCATTCAAACTGGCTGGGATGCCGGCACTACGGGTAGAGGCTTAACCTACTATGCCACAGCATCAGCCCTTCTCAAACTTTTTTAAAAATAATTAATGTACTGACTTTTAAAATTCAGTGTAAAACTAAATGCAGATGCTTGTCATGTCAACAAAGAGAGCCTTAGGTAAAGTAAGGTCATAAAAGTTCACCTGCTGAATATTTAACATTTTATTATTAATGATTTTCTTTAATCTGGAGAAAATCTGGTGCTCTTCTGTCTTTCAGTTCAGTCATATCTATATGCTTTGAGCCTGATCCGCTTCCTTTTATAGGAAAGTCTCTTCTTCCTTTATTATTCAAGTTCCTCCAAATGTAGCATCTTCATAATTTGTTCCCACCTGGGCAAATGAATTATTCTCCCTTGATGTTTTATTATACATCTCTTAGAGCATTTAGGAGTTTACTGGCTTACATTTTCTAGTTTAAGAAGTTCTTTTCTCTTTCCAACCAAATGGTGAGCTGGTCAAGAGCAAGGATGATGTCTTATTTGGCTTGTGGTTCCCAAGGCTTGTTGTCCAGAGCAGGAATCAATTATCTTATAGAATTTCATTGTGCAAAACTTCCCAACTCTTTTTTTTCCCCAATGCTCTCTGGTTGTTAACTCCAAATCAACCATCATCAGCACACACCACAGAAATTGGTGAATGCTACAAGTCAGGCCTCCCTTACTCAAGAGTCAGTTGGTAGGAATTTACCAGTATACCATAGTGAACGACCTTCTGCTCCATAGGTGATACCTAAAAGCTATTAAAATTGAGGCTTTTCTAAAATAGAAAAGAAATGTGCCTTCCCTTTCAGGAGTCTTATCAGTTTAATTTGTGGTACTTACCATTGTTCATTGAATTCCTGTAAATATTGTTAATTGTTATAATTTGTTATTGTGTCATTGACTAAAATTACAAACATCTTTTTGTTTCCCTAATGTTTGACTTCCAGGGTGGAGTTTTAGTTAAAATCACGGAAACGTGCCCTCCTTTGAACTGCTCAGAAAAGGATCATATTCTTCCAGAGAATCAGTGCTGCAGTGTTTGTAGGGGTAAGTGAGCTTGGTGATGGGTGTTTGGGGTGGGGCTTGGGGCAGCTTTAGTAGGTGTGAGGGTTGAATGAAGAGTGTGATGTCAGTAACATGGGTTTGAAACTCTGCTCTGCTCTTTAGAAACTTGTATAGCCTATTTACCTTTAGCAGTCATAATCTCCTTGATTGTAAAATGCAGATAATAATAGTGTCTGCTCCACAGGACTGCTGTGAAGATTAAATGGGAAAATTCCCAAGTGCCTAGCATCATACCTGGCAAATGATAAAGTTAATAAATGATAGTTCCTATAATACTTATGATAGTTCCTATAATAATAGCTGTTAGCCTCATGATTATATTTTCAGGAAGCCTTCTTGTCTATGGGCCAATTTTCATATCTGATAGAGGGTGGATCCTTATGTATGGATTAGATATATATGCAATTGTTTACTTCCTGTAAGAAAAAAATAGCTTCAAGTAGGTAATCCTTTATTGCTAATTAATTCTTGTGCAGAAATTTTTTTTAATCTTTTTTGGAATTCCCTTCATCTGCAAGTTTATTATTGTTTCTTCAAACTCAAGATTAAGTATCACTTCCTTTCTGAAATACCACTCAGGTGGAATTAGATAACGATAACCTAGAATTTATTCAAACTCTAAAAAGACAAATCCAGTTAAACTCAAAGCTATTATTTTGGAACCATAACTATTGCAAATACTTAATATTCTCAGATAGTAAATTGTATCCTTCTTGACTTATTTTTTAATCTTCCAGAGTTAAAGAGGACCTAGAAGAATGGTCATTTAGTTCCATTAACCTCACGTGAGGGTATTTCCAAAAATCTGGAAAAATGGAATTAAAAGATAGCTTTATTTTGTGTCAACATTGTTTTGAAATCCTTGCCTAGTTTTTCCATACTATGCATTTTCTTTGAACATTTCAAAGACCCCTCATATTTTGCTTTATCCTATTTTTTTTTTTCTGGCATAGGTATTGGAAAAATGTTTCTATAAAGGACCATAAATATTTTAGGATTTGTGAAACAGATGATCTCTGTTAAAAATGACTCAAATCTGCTGGTGTAGTGTAAAAGTAGCATAGATCATATGTATCAATGGGTGTGGCTGTTTTCCAGTGCAAGTTTACTTACAAATCAAGTGGCAGTACTTAATTCTCTGACTCGTCTTTTAATGCTTTTTGGGATATACAAATGTATATTTTATCATGACTGAGATTTCTCTCTGTGGTTGGTCATGAGAGAGCTATGCTTCAGTAAACTTCTTAGGAAAATCTTATCCATGGATGGCCAACAGTAGCTTTTAGAATCAGTGACAAGCTAATCATGCTTTGATTATCTGCTTTCATCACCACAAATATATTTGTGGCTGGAATGCTTTAAAAAATACCTTGAGATTGAGCAGAATTCTCACAGGGATACATTTATTGGTAACTGATAGGTTGTTAGGAGGTTCTTATGATTTAATGCAAAATCTATCATTTGCTACTTGTTGAGGTGCCAAGTGGGACTCAGTTTATGCAAATCCTTTCTGATTTATGGTTTCATTAGAGCAGAATTATTGATTAGGTCACAGAAATTCAAGAGGAATTTCCTTGCTTGGACTTAATTTACGATAGAGTTGATGTCACTGCTTTTTCTAACATTTGTCTACTGTGCATGTTCTTCCTCGTCAGTGAAGATACTGAGAGATGTGACATCTCATTGAAAAGCAGAACTCACGGCTCCCTGTGCTAGCAATCCGGACACCTTTCCAAACCTGACTCAGCTTTGATGGAGGAGTGAGGAGTAGGAATTAGACTTCACAGATTTTATTTTAGGGCCTTTCTGTGAAATGGAGAGCTTTCTACTTCTTTGTACCTGTTTCTTCCTTTCAGTCAGAAAATCACTAGTTCTTTTATTTGGAAGCTGATGGTTTTGTTTGGATGTGAGAAAGAGAGCATGCGCAAAAGAGAGAGAGAGACAGAGAGAGAGAGAGAGAGAGAGAGAGAGAGAGAGAGAGAGAGAGAGAGAGGAGAATTACTTTATAATTTTTGACAACTCTATAATTTGACAGGAACTGGAGCATGTTTTCAGAGATATAGTAGGGAAGAATTTTTCATAGGAGGTTGGGTAAGCTAAACATTTGCTTGCATGAATTCTCTTTGGTCTCTACTATAGCCATTTCAGAATTCAGATGCTAGAATGAAGGGAGCACTGTTTTTGATTAAGGCTCTTTTCTGTGGCACCTGCCATCACTCCATCCTTCTTCCATATTCAGCCATAGCACAGCAAATCCCAGAACATCCATCCTATTTGTCCACATGCTGGGGTATCTCCTGTGAAGCAGGAGTCAGCAAATGAAAGGCTTATCTTTCTGTGCAGTTGGTATCTCTTCTTCATTGAACCCTACAATTTAAATGAGAATTAACAAAAAGATGAATCTACAAAAGCTCTAAGGTATGTGGCCTTGAAATACTCTCTCCACAAGTTTTTTTAAGATTTATTTATTTATTTGAAAGTTTTACATATATATGTATATATGTATGTATGTGTGTGTGTGTGTGTGTGTGTCTATAGAGAAAGAGAATTTTCTATCAGCTGACTCATTTTGCAGATGGCCAGGGCTGGTCAGGCCAAAACCATGAGCCTGAAGCACCATCCACATGGGTGATAGGGGTCCAAGTTCCTGGGCCATCCTCTGCTGCTTTCCCAGGCACTTTAGCGTGGGACTGGATCAGAAGTGGAGCAACCAGTATTCGAACTAGCACTCCAATATGGGATGCCGGATTTGAGGCAGCAGCTTAGCTCACTGCACTACAATGCTAGCCCCCTTCATAAGTTTTACCCCATATCTCTTAATTCCAAAGTATTTCTTAAAATCATCTTCAGAACTGACATAATAGTTGAATAGGAGAGATAGTTTGTAATATTCTGTAGTACAGTAGAGGTAACAATAATTAAATGTATATTTCTAAATATCAATTAGGATTTTGAATGTTCCCAATCTCCCCCCAAAAATGATACATGTCCAACTGAGGAATAAGCCAGTCTCCTTGATCTGATCATTATACATTATACACATATATTAAAATATATCATTATGTCCTCTAAACTTGTATAATTATGTATAAATTAAAAACTTTTAAAACCATACAAATGCAAAAAAAAAATGGGGCTGGCACTGTGGCTCACTTGGCTAATTCTCTGCCTGTGGCGCCAGCACCCTGGGTTCTAGTCCCGGTTGGAGCGCTGGATTCTGTCCCAGTTGCTGCTCTTCCAGTCCAGCTCTCTGCTGTGGCCTGGGAAGGCAGTGGAGGATAGCCTAAGTGCTTGGGCCCTGCACCCGCATGGGAGACCAGGAGGAAGCACCTGGCTCCTGGCCCTGGCCGCAGTGTGCCGGCCTTAGTGGCCATTTAGGGGGTGAACCAATGGAAGGAAGACCTTTCTCTCTCTCTCTCTCTCTCAGTGCCTAACTCTGCCTGTCCAAAAAACAAAAACAAAAACAAAACAAAAAAACACCCATATAAATGCATACACAAAAGAAGGCAAAGCCCTCAAAAATTTGGGAGCAAAGTACATAATTAAGTTTGAAAACAGCATCTAGGAAAAGTTCTGTTTATGTTAAAGATATCTGTGCTTTAATGTGCATATAAAAGCAACAAACTAATAATCTCGGGATGTAGGATTATGGCTACTTTTCATTTTATCCTTTTTGTATTATCTTAGGTAATTTTACCATTTTTACACAGTAAATTTGTACTTATATTGAAAAAGAAGTAGCAATCTCTCGCAATTTTATGAGAAATGCTTTTTTTTAAGCTTTTAACATTTATTTGAACGGCAGAGAGAGAGAGAGAGAGAGAGAGAGAGAGAGAGAGAGAGAGAGAGGTTGCGTCTGCTGGTTCACTCCCCAAATGGTCATAAGGTAAGGTGGCTCAACAGAATCCTAATGAAACGTGGAAACTTCACAGTATCCAGACAGGAATGAGACTTTGACATAGACTTCTGAGGAACAGTGCTCTCCTGGGGAAATTTCCCTCAAATGAATAACCTGATGGTCATAGGAAGACAGAGAGAGAGAGAGAGAGAGAGATGATAAATACACTACTTTTTTTTTTTTTTTTTTTTA
This sequence comes from Sylvilagus floridanus, assembly GCA_949820135.1. Taxonomy (NCBI): domain Eukaryota; kingdom Metazoa; phylum Chordata; class Mammalia; order Lagomorpha; family Leporidae; genus Sylvilagus; species Sylvilagus floridanus. Next base: position 82,093,064 of record OX463224.1, read on the forward strand.
GTGGGAGGGTTTATTAGGGCAGGGACATCCATAAGGACGGATGGGCACCTTCTCCAGACAGATCCTGAGACACTGGGTGGGGGGGAGTGAGGTTACATGTTGAGTGGAGAGAGGGAGAGAGTACACCTGGCCAGACCAGGAGGGTGGCTCAGCAGAAAGGCAGAGGGCTGAGCGTGCAGTCCCCTGGAGGCCGGGGGTTTTAAGGAGATGGGTCTTGCTTCCCCACCTATGCTCCTCTTGGAACAAAGGGCTTTTTGGATGTAAATGTTAAGAAACTTCTCCCTGAGTTTTGCAAATGTTAAGAAGCTTCTCCCTGAGTTCTCTCTTGAAGGTCTGAAACAAAGGACTTTATGGATGAAAATGTTATCAGACAGGAGGAAGGGAGCAGGGTGTTTGAGATGTAGATACTGGGCTGCACCTGGGAGATTGTGGAAGATTTGTCAGGCAGAAGGAGTGGGGACACCCCCGCACCCCCCACCTGGCAGGTTATCAGGTAGAAGGGGGCAGGGCAGGGCAGGATGTAAATAACGGGCTGCCCCTGAAACACCATCAGGATGATCTTGAGATGCAGCATATGTTGGACATAGATGTCTTCTCTTTAGGCCTTAATGTCACACACACATAAGCTCATAACTGACTTCCTACCTAACATTCCCCCCTCAAGAGGTAATACCCAAAATTCTTCTTTGGGATTATGGATGGAGTTCTGTTTTCTTTAACTTCTTCAAAGCTGGCATATGGGTGTCAAGGGGGATTTGGGTATTTCCTCTTGCTATCAGTCTTTGGTGTGCAACAGTGGCTTTGGAAAGACTGTGCTACTGGGTCCAGAGGGCTGCTCAAGTCGTCCAGTGGAATGGGCTAGAACCATTCCACAACCATTTGGAGTTTGACAGCTTTTAGTCTGTTATAGACAAAATGAACAAGGGCATTAAAAACTCATGATGCAAAGAGCAGCATCAAGATTACAGAAGTTATTGGGCCAAGGAGAGGAAATAGCTAGGATTTTCATGATCAGATGTCAGGCCAGGAATCCCAGCCCGGCTTGGCCTGGTCCTGGAGCTGTTTGGCTTTGTCCAGGAAAAGTATGAATTTGGATTTGTACCTGTCTAGTCTGATTGACCCAGAAACAACATTCTTCCTGGAACATGGCACAGGCACCCCCCGGAGCAGCAGTTAGCATGTCCAGTATTTCTTTTTTTTTATAACCTTTTGTGACTTCCACACACCCTCTTCAACTTACTTGAAACATTCCATCATTTCCATTCCAGTCTAGAGTAAACTAGCCATCAGGATTCTTACAAACTATGTCCTTTCCTTATTTAAAAAGCTCTTTCCTTTTTAACCCTTCTTACCAACAACACTATTTCCTTCTAAACCTTTCTAACCAAGCACACATTTCTATCCTTGTGATGTTTTTCATAGAGCCTGGTTGGCTCTTTCTACCTTACCAGAAGACTGAGGTCTCCATGCAGAGTGAAGGTGCCTTACAAATCCCTTGTGTGATCTAGAGCTCTGGTTAAGGCAATCAGTTCTGCTAACTGAGCAAAAGTTCCTGGGGGCAGAGCACGCTTCAATAACGTGTCATGCTGTAACTGTTGCGTACCCTGAGAAGCAGGTCCCGTCTGACAAAGCAGCTTCATCTGCGTTAGTCGGGGGCTGTCTTTTAGGTCCCTTCTGCTGGCATATATTGAGACTATAGACTTGATCTATGCCAGCAGAAGGGATAAATACACTTATTGAAGGGCCTTTGGTGTGAGCATTGAGACCACAGCCACTTTGGTTCCTGTAATTAACAACACGAGGGTGGCAGAAGTCATTCCGCTGTTACTGCAGCTTGGTGTTCACCCCTGATGTATGTATTTCAGTTCATCGGAATCCCACCTCCCTACATTTACTTAGCTGCCTGTGGTTGTGGACAATCTCCATCCACCAAGCACGTGGTACAGCCTTCTCATATGCAGGCTGAAAATTACTTTACATAGAAATTGAGTGTTTCTCACATTTTCATTACTTTCTGTTTTTTTTTTTTTTTAAAGCATATGGAAGGGAAAGGAGAGGAGGGGAAGAGGAACTGAATAATTGGCCATAGAAGAGGCCCACGGAGCTTTCCAAGGCTTGTCAGAATAATAGTCCAACCTTCCTCTCCTCTAGACTCAGAAAATATTAAAGCAGAGGAAAAAATGTGAAAAACAAATAGAAGTCATAGAACAGTATTTCTTGGGGTTGGTGTTGTGGTGCAATGGGTTAAGTTGCAGTCTACAGTGCCAGCATTGCACACGGGCAATGGTTGAAGTCCCAGCGAGGCTGCTTTCTATCCAGCATTTCCCCCTTTTTTAAAAATTTGACAAATGGAGTTAGTCAGTGAGAGAGAGAGACAAAGAGAAAGATCTTCCTTCTTTGGTTCACCCTGCAAATGGTCACTATGGCCGGAGCTACGCTGATCTGAAACAAGGAGCCTGGTGCTTCCTCCTGGTCTCCCATGCAGGTGCAGGGGCCCAAGGACTTGGGCCATCTTCCACTGCCTTCCTGGGCCACAGCAGAGAGCAGGACTGGAAGAGAAGCAACTGGGATTAGAACTCAGCGCCCATATGGGATGCCAGCACCGCAGGCAGAGGATTAACCAAGTGAGCCATGGCACCAGCCCCTATCCAGCATTCTTGATTACGAGCCTGGTAAAGCAGCAGCAGATGTTCCAAGTGCTTGGGCCCCTTTACTCATGTGGGACACCCAGACAGAGCTCTGGAATCCTGACTTTGCAGAGGTTTAGATGAGGCATTTGAGAAAACTTCCAGAGGTTGAATTTTATTTGACTCTAATCTGCCTCAAAAAGCTCTTGAAGAATGAGGTTAAAAGATTTGGTACAATTTTTTTTTTTATATTGTTGACCAAAATAATGAGTCTGGTTGGGATGTCAGAGTTTATTCAGCTAGTCAAACTAAGGATTTAAAACCAATAACAACCAGTGAGTTGCCTGAGCTGGCGTCTGCAGAAGCCTGAGTTTGGTTACAGGTTTTATCCTTTCTGTAGAGTTGAGTACATGTACTGAGTCAAGTTTAATGACATATTTATGTGTGGTTATCAATCACACTGAAAATAGAATAATACCTCATTGAAAACTGAAGAACACTTAGTAATAGCTAACAGACCTGATTATCGATTAAGGAGGTGAATTACATTCCCACATTCCGTGTTATCTATATGCAGGGAGAGGCAAACAATGGGCTCATTAATCACTCTTCCTATAATGGCCCTAAGATGTAAACTTCACTTCTTCAAGTACAGTAAAAGTTTTCTTGGTCACATTACATCTGCTGAAAGATCCTGTTACCCAGGAACCTGATGCAAGCTGTCTGCAGATCACAGACACTGTCCCAGCAGACTGAGGTCTCTCCAGTCTACTTCTAAGTCCCCCAAATGTATGAATATTTCTTTTTATAACACATGTTTCCGTGAATCTTTTGAAGATCCTTCATAAAACATACATAAGGCTCTCCAACATTTAAAAAGTAGCATTTGTTTTAATGATCTCATTTTATGAATTGATTCTTTAAATGTAGGAGACAAAGTAGGGATGAGGATATGTTGCTACCCCTAGTATGTTTCTGTCACTATCATGTCAATGAATTTTTGAATGATATTCTTTTAGTATCAGCTGTCTGGCTACAAGTATTTAATATAGAAAATAATGTTAACTCATTTTGATGAGTCACAAGTTGTTTCTGCATTATAAATTGTTAACTTAATTATGAAGTTAATTGTTCTTGGTGAGTCCTCCTCATTTTCCTGTATGGTACCTACCCATTCCCACTTCCCTGGATAATCAAGATGGATGGTGCAGACTCTAGCTTGATATTTGATCTCTTCTCTGTAAGAGTTAAACCCAAGACCTTAGAATTAAGAATATCAAGCTCTGACAGATATAGGGTATTTATTGTATTAACAGAATTTGGATCCAACCTATGGGCTTCGATTCCTTGTCTCTCCCATTCTTGGATAATGCCAAGCAAATTCCTCTTCCCTTGAGATTAAAAAAAGGTAACCAGCTGAACAGGTGGTTAAATCTACAGGGCTATCAGTGAAGCAGGGATGCCCCTAGGAAAATAACTACAGAGAAGGTAAAGAAGAAACCTGTGCAAGGAAGAAAGGTGATAGACATTGGCAGGGTGAGGCTACTTTGCAACTGCTGGAGCTCAAGGTCTCAGTCACTAGCAGCTAAAGAATGGCTCTAATCACTGCTGCAGCATTTCTCTTCCGCCTCAGGACAGTTTGTGCTGGCAGTATAAAATTTGTTTACCCTCCTCATTACCTTGAGGGAATAGCTAAAACAGGAGTCTGCCCAGTTGAAGTTTGAAGCCATTAGTTAGAAAAGGGAGAAGGGGCACTGGAGTGACATCTATGCTCCTACCTGGGAAGAAGTAATAAAAGCATTTGAATGTAGATCCAGGGAAGTAAAAAGGCTGCTTGTGAATTTCCAGTGCTTTCAGTTAAAGGCTGAAAAAAAGTCAACGATCTTGACCATGCATTCTCAGCAGTGCTTGAGGAAACACACCAATCATTTGTTCTATACCCCAATTCTTGACACACTCCTCAGGGTTTCATTCCCTTTACAATCAGCAGCTCTAATTGTATCTTGAATGTCGCCAATGACTTTGGAGGATTTTGCTGCATGTTTATGACTTTCAATATTGGGAAAAAAGTTCTTCTCAACATCTGTTTCCAATGTGTTTATCTGTAATTTTAATTCATGCCCGCTTGCATCGTCATCTGGCCTGGACTGAAATTAGCTGGGATTATTTGTACTATTTAAGATTTTATGCCCTTCAATTAAATCTTCCTAAAGGGTCTGGGCGTTGCAGATTCCACCTCCCCTGTACTCCAGCATTCCCTATCATTTTAGGTGAATTTATAATTGAATTGGTTTTAGAGAAAGGATTTCAGGATATTTGAGATTAAAAGAGACTTGGAAAGGAGGCACTTAATGAGAATGTAAGCTGGTGCCCAAATGGAGGACCTGGCAGTTTGTAGATGAGCCAGATCCTCGTCCACATATTGATAGATGGGATCTGCTCAAACCCCCTGCAACCATGGGCTAATATGGTCTAGACTCTAAGTTCCACCATTGAGACATTTGAAAGAGAGTACAGTCTCAGGAAGTGTATTAATTTCTTGACCTGAAGATGCTACGATGGATTGAGGTCTAGGAAGCCTCCAGAAGGAGACGTGTTGTCCAGGAGAAGAGACTTGAAACCCGGGTGAGGTTACCTTGGACAGGAAAACCCATGCAGACTATCACAAAGGAAACCAATTGCTTTCTAAGAACCTGTAAGTCTGGAGCTTTGTCTCTAAGAGGCCCATCCTGATGGCTCAACTGTCTGTTCACACAAAGCTACAGGCATTTTCTTACTTTCAAGGACCCAGGCTTCTCCTATGCTAAGTATGCTAATTGTGAAGGTTGTAAGAGCATCTAGTTCTCATAAATTATTTTTGGGCTAAATCCCTCCTAACCAATAGTGATGATGCTATACGTCTGAGACAAGCGGAACATGCTCTCCTTAGTGTACCGTTTCTCTGTGTGTGAATTTAAAGACTGGGTGAGCAGTGGTGAATATGAGAGGTATTGACTTCCTGAAATTTGAGTTAGAGTAGATGAACCTGCAGTGCATTTTCAGATTGTCCAAGTATGTAACTTTGAAGGCAGCCTGCCTGATCTGCTGAGGATATGTTAGGGGAAGGAGATAGAGGGGAAGCAATGGTGCTCTGTATGGAGTCAAAAGTGAACTATTTTAGAGATGCTAAGTCCTGCCCAGGGGTAGTGTCCTATTCAATTTTTATTGTGGAAGAAGTCTCAGGAGTAAACCATCATTGGGCAGAAGTGAGAGATGCAGCAGCATGAATGAATGTCCTTGTCATAATTATAGAATGGGACTTGGAGAATCACAATGTGGAGGCCTCATTCTAATAGGCAAGCCTTATTATATGCAGATTAGGGCAATAGATTTAAAGAATAAAAATGAAAATCATTTTATTAGTTTTATGGGCCTTTCACTGATAGCATAACTCTAGATACAAGATCCCTAGAGGGAATCCAAATTTTGCACTGCTGTCAGCCAAAGGAGAAAAAATGTGACCTCCACCTTTACGTGTCTTCATTAATTTGCTTGAACATGTCGTGACCACGTGCTGATCCATGAATTTGGAACTCCTTGTTCAGTCAACCTCACTTATCTAAGAGGAGATATCTCTTCAGTACTTTGTGTGAGGACCATTCTCTGTGATAGTTTCCAGGAGCATCTTGCCGTTCCCCATCATAATATCCCTTATAACCCATTGCTGGAAGTCAGGTGTTCCTGCAAGAATGTAAAATGAGTAAAGAAATGTTTATGATGCTTTTGATATTCCTGCCTGTATCTCTGTTGCCTAGCATAGGACCCAGGCACATGCTTGGTACTTAATATATACTTATTGAATGAGTGAACGGCACCTCTGCTCTGAACTAAAATTAGCGAGTGGTCTGAACCACCTGAACTCTCATTTCAGCAGATTATGTGCCTTTCTCTAACCACTCAAATGTGAGCTCCAAGTGGGTCTTATTCATCTTCGTAGCTCATCTATAGGTAATGCTCTGTTGTGTGCCTAGCTATTTTTCTTCTGGCTTTGAGTCTTAAAGTGATGAGTGGTAATGGACTGACTAGTTCCTGGAGAAAGGAACAGGGTTTATTTCTTTGGAAAGATTCTAGATATTTCTTAGGTTAGGAAATGCTAATGGCCAATGAAGTACTGTTCGTCACAGGTCAAGGTTGGTTCTGCTCAAATTTTCTTTAATAATTAAATTCATAGCTGGGCTAAGACATGAGGTGATGGAGAGACATTAGGAATCATATTTGATTTTATATCTGTGCTTCACTCATCTGCTACCATCTGCGGGAAAGCACTCTGTTTAATACTGAGTTTATTTATCTGTAAAACACTCTTTTGATTCTAATTTTGAAGCACTCTCAGGAATGAGTCATTAGTTCAATAAATGCTAGTGGAGTGCCGGCAGTGTGTTGGATATTGTCTTATGCACAAGGTAAACAAACTTGCATGGCCCTTTCCCTTGTAGAGGTAAGCTTCTAGTGGGGCAAGAGGCATTCTCAAAATAAACAAAAAAATCCCATAATAGAAATGATAACTGCTATGAATGAGAGCATTAGGATGATATATGAAAGAATAATGGGTTTTAATTTAGACTTGGGGGCAAAGAAGGCCTCTGTGAATAAAAATATGTATATATATATTTTTCCTTTTTAAAAAAAAATTTTTCCCTTGCTTTATTAAAGTGTAGTATGCAGATAAAAATTATACACATTGACAGTGTACAACATGTTTTAATAAACAGTTGCTATGATTAAATCAATTTAATTAGCATATCTGTCACCTTACATACTTATTTTTTAATAAGAATATTTAGGATATACTCTTGTAGCAATTTTCCAGCATGCAATATGTTATTATTTTGAATAAAAATATGAAGCCCTTGGAAGATTTTTAAGAGATTGACAAGATCCAATCTATGTTTTAAAAAAATCCTTTTGTGTGGAAATGGATTAGTGACATGAAAGAGAGAGAGAGCAGAAAGACAAATGAGGTGATGTCTGTTTGAGATATGATAACAATTGTTGTGGAATGGTAGAGAGAGAGGGAGATTCAAGTTATATTTATGAAACAAAATTGACAGAATTTAGAGAAGGCTGGTATTTAAGGAGCAAGGGCAAAGATGACTCAGTTTTGTAGAATGGGCAGTAAAAGTGGGGGGTGGTAAATGTGGAGCATGGATTTGGGAGGTCAGATCAAGAAATCAGTTTTAGGGGCTGGTGCTGTGTTACAATGTGTAAAGCTGCTGCCTACAATGCCAACATCCCAAATGGACTCTGGTTTGTACCCTCAGCTGTTCCATTTCTAATCCAATTCCCTGCTGATGTGCCTGGGAAAGCAGCAGAAGATGGCCCAAATGCTTGGGCCCTTGCACCCACATGGGAGACCAGGAAGAAGCTCCTGGCTTTGGACTGGCCCAGCTCGGGCTGTTGTGGCCAAAATGTAGGGGAGTGAACTGGTGGATGGAGGATCTTTCTCTCTCTGCCTCTGCCTTTCTATAATTATGCCTTTCAAATAAATTAATAAATCTTTAAAAAAAGAAAAGCAGTTCAGTTTTAGCTAGGTGAACTTTAAGAGGCCTGTGAGGATGACCAAATGAAATATCAGTGGCCTATAGGCCACAATGATATAACACAATGGAAAGTGGGATATGCCAGCAGTCAGTATTGTTTCCTTTATGGTTTCTTATAGTGAGTTGAGATTCTTGCATCATTGCCTCTAGAGAAAGGGAAGTGTTCTCAGAGACCAGAAATGATCAGACACAGGTGGTTGTCTAGATTTAATTTCTGCTGAAAGAATGGCAGAATCTGTAGTTGATCCCAAAATGGATGTTTTTACAAGTATTACAGTGTATAGAAGGTTTACACTCCACAAGTACTTTCAGAGAGTAGTCATTAGTAGTTGTTTATAACTCCAGGTTTTAAAATCTCAGAATTTTTTTCTTAGTAGTCCTAACAGGAATTTGAATCACATTGTCATTTTTTTTTTTTTTCACTTACTGGCCATATTACTTTGGACAAGTAAAGATCCAGATACATTTTTCTAATCTGTAAGATAAGAGTAATCTTTAGGGTTATCGTGAGGGTTTAACAAAGTAGTAGGTGTAGCATGTTTAGCAGTATGCCTAGTGTGCTGGAAGAAGCTGATAAGTAGCAGCTTTTATAATTAAAGTCTGGGGCCGGCGCTATTGCTCACTTGGTTAATCTTCCGCCTGCAGCACCGGCATCCCATGTGGGCCCCGGGTTCTAGTCCCAGTTGCTCCTCTTCCAGTCTGGCTCTCTGCTGTGACCTGGGAAGGCAGTGGAGGATGGCACTTGGGCCCTGCACCCACATAGGAGACCAGGAGGAAGTCATGGCTCTTGGCTTTGGATTGGCGCAGCGCGCCGGCCGTGGCAGCCACTTGGGGGTGAACCAACAGAGGGAAGACCTTTCTCTCTGTCTCTCTCTCACATTGTCTAACTCTGCCTGTAAAATTAAAAAAAAATAATAAAGACTGCTCTGTGTTTGACCAGCACTAGTTAAAAATACCACTGTGTGTTTCTAGTAATGTAATTATTTCAGAAACTCTAGAGTCTCTTATTAAAAATAGTCAAGCAAAAGAATTTGACTATTGGGTAATTTATTTATTTATGAGTATGATCTATAATTTGATCACAGCTTCTAATTAAAAAGAAAATTGATATTTAAGAATGCTGGTGACTTTGAGAAGTCTCATGCATCAGACTTTATTGGTAACCAGCAGAAGAAAAAAAATATATCAAATTGTGGCTGGAGGACTTGATAGAGAGAAATTGTGGGCAGTAACTGAATACAAATTCCAGAAAAGGAAGATGTATATCTTAAATGCCATGATATTCAGACACATCTGATAAGAAAGACAAAGCCTGTAGAAGGATTCTGAAAGGTGGAGAGTTAACTGAGGAGTTGGGCCATGGCAACCAGCTCAGGTGCCTAGGTAGAGTTTAAGAACGATGCTGAGCAGCTGGAATGGTGGGTTGTTGTGATGGCTTCATAACTGTGTAAATTTAATAAAAATTATCAGACTGTGCACTTAAAATACATGGAATTTGGAAGGTGTAAGTTATGCCTTAATACAAATATGTAAAGAAAGAAATATGGGGGCTGGTGTTGTGGAGCAGCAGGTTAAGCCACCGCCTGTGACACTGGCATCTAATATCAAAGCACAGGTTCAAGTCCCAGCTGCTCTTCTTCCAACACAGCTTCCTGCTAATATACATGGGAAAGCAGCTGAAGATGGCCCAAGTACTTGGCCTCTGACACCCATGTGGGAGACTTCTATGGAGGTCTGGGATTCTGGCTTTGGCCTGGCCTACCCCCTGCTATTGTGGCCATTTAGGGGGTGAATCATGGATGGAAGATTTCTCTCTGGCTCTCTCTCTTCTTTGTTTTATAAAAAGAAAGAAATATAGTGACTATTAAGTAAGTGAAATTTTTCCTTCCATTTTGTTACCAGGGAGTATTGCATGCCTCTACAGTTTTTTTTTAAAGATTTATTTATTTATTTGAAAGTCAGAATTACAGAGAGAGAGAAGGAGAGGCAGAGAGAGAGAGGTCTTCCATCTGCTAGTTCACTCGCCAACTTGGCCACAACAGCCAGAGTTGTGCTGATTCGAAGCTGGGACTAGGAACCTCCTTCAAGCCTTCCAACGTGGGTATAGGGGCCCAGGGACCTGGACCATTTAATACTGCTTTCCCAGGCCACAGCAGAGAGCTGGATCAGAAGTGGAGCAGGCAGGACTGGAACAGGTGCCCATGTGGGATGCCAGCACCACAGGTGGTGTGTTCACCAGCTATGCCACAGCTCTGGCCCTGCCCCTACAGTTTGATTGATCTATTCATTCACTCATTAGTTTCCGACCCATTCTTCTCTTCATGTTTCCATCCACCAATAAGCCATATGCCAATTAGATATCTCAGTGTGAGGAGTGTTTGGTTTAGAGGAATGAGTAAGACATAGACCTTCACAGAAAGAAGATGAAATGGTTAAGGTTAAGCTTTTTTGGTTAAAAAGGTTTGGAATTACCTGGAGGATATGATATACATTTTGATTATGAGAAGAGACCTCAGTTTTAGTGTGTTTGAATATATGCATGCATGAATGACATCCTCTTTAACCTTTGGTCAATAGGATTCTGAGAAATGTGTTGCTGCTGGGAGGACAGTGGAATAGCTCAATGATAAAAATGTCTGGCCTCAGACAGACCTGGATTTTGACTCTGTATACTGTTTATACATGTACTAACTTCACCAAAATTCAATTACTGCACCTGTAAAGTGGGGGTAATAGTTTAGTTTCCTAGAGTTATTAATAGAATTAAAAGAGATAATGTGGGTAAAATACTTAGCTGAGTTGTCTACCACATAGTATTAACTCAATAAATGTTAATTGTTGCCACCATTATCCTTTCATCATATTATTTCATGTTCTCTAAAGTTGCTTTCTTTTTCCTCAAGGGTTGGAGTGCTACTCTTCACATTATTGTCTGTGTCCCTCCCCTTCTCATGTATCTACCCACCCCAGCTTCAAGTCTCTGCCCACCATAGGTTCACGCCATTTGAAAGTAAATCCTCCTCCTATGAAACACTTGGACTATTTGCCCTGCTCACATCTCATGTAATACTTCATTTTGATGCACCCCCATATTTTGCTTATCTCTTCATAAAATCTGTAATTTCCCCAAGGGCAGAGAGTATTTTAAACTTCCCTGTATTGTCCCCAAATACTTGTTTGATTCTGCAGTCAACAGAATAGTTGCCCCATAAATGTTGCATGAATGACTACTCACTCACTTCTACAGAAATATAAGTAAGTGCTGCTCAAACGAAGGCCCGGATTTTCAAAATTCCACATCTGTGTGTGTGGCATTGTGGTGCAATGGGTTAAACCATTGCTTGTGACTCTATGATATAGTATATGAGTGCTAATTTGTGTTCCTGATAGCCCACTTGCAGGCCAGCTTCCTGTTAATACTCCTAGGGATGCAGTGAAAGATGGCTCAAGTAATTCGACCCCTTCTACCCATGTAGGAGACCTGGTTGGGCTCCTGGATCCTGGCTTCAGCCTGGCACAGTCCTGGTTGTTATGACCATTTTGCAGAGTAAAATAGTAGATGGAAGATCTCGACCTCTCTCTGTGTCTCTCTTTTGTCTATTTTTTTTATCTCATTTAAATAAATAAATACATCTCTTAAAAAATTCTTCACTTTTGATATGATGGTCAGGCTCAACCAAAGTGAATTTGACATTAAGATTATTTTGTTCCATGAGCTCTTAAGCATCTTTGAAATACAATTTACCCCACTTTCCGCATCGTGAATTGTCAGGGCACATGCTTGTGCACTAGAAAATCAGCATTTTTTTCATCATACCATATATTTCTTTTAAATTTTATTTTTAATTGACAAAAATTATGTATATTAATGGAGTATATTTGTATTTATTATGAGTCTTTTTATTTATGTTTGCAACAGTGTTTGGGGATCTTTGTTCTAGGCTGTCAAAAGCAGGTGGATAGAAAGAGAAAAGAAACACAAAGAATACATGAAATGAAGAACATACAGATAACACTGAGTCAAGGCTTTAAAATGAAGGAAACTATGACAGCTTAATTGTTGATCATTTCTGACATGGGGAGTAAGTCCAGGCACTTCCTCTAGCGAAGAGAACTGTGATGGCTAAAATTGCCACTTCGGTAGCAAAACATGAAGTACTTTTAGTTGTAATGATTTTTGCAAACCTTTCAAACCATCATAGAGGAGTTCTCAGCTGTCAGACAGTTCAGATTTCTAACAAGTTAAACTCTTGTTCTGACTTTAATTGGGTTAATAGGTCATAGGTAGTGAGACTGGATGTGACACCATGATCACATTGCTCTGTGTATCTACTCTCTAATGTCTCAAGTAATGGCTGCATCTTTCACTTTTAAGCACTAGGGTTTGCTATCTGAGAGGGTATATGACATACTGAGAAGCACCTGGTTAGTAGTTTTCTAAACTGAACTTAGAATCTTAGCATTGCCACTTATTAGCTAAGTGTTGATGAGTTTGAGTTTCTCCTTTGTTATTTTGAAGTCCAAAACAACAGTTTATTAAGTTATTTGTTACTTTTGTCACCATTATCAACTTTATTATTATAATCATTATTGTCATCATAGTAGCTGCCATTTATTGATTTTATTAGTTTGTATCAGAAATTGTTCAATGCATTATGTGACTTAGCCCATTTATGTATTTCACCAACATATTAATAAGCTAGATAATATTCTCATTTAAAACATCTGGTATAATGACAGACATATTACAGGTACATTAATTGTATTATTATTTAATTGCAATTATTCACATCTCCTAGACTAACTATATCCTAAATATTACTAATTTAAGGTTCTATTTCAAATGAAATTAGTTCCAGAATGCTAAAACTAAAGGAACTGAATTTATTGTTCTAGTTCAATTATTTCAATATTTTTAAGCTAGAAATTTTTCACATTATTAATATATTAAAACATGAACTAATAACCATTCAACTACTTAGATCAGGAGCCGAAGTCTATTTTGTTTAAGATTTTATTTATTTATTTGAGGTTTAACCTCATTGTGGTTTTGATTTGCATTTTCCTGATTGCTAGTGATCTTGAACATTTTTTCATGTGTCTGTTGGCCATTTGGGTTTCCTCTTTTGAAAAATGTCTATTGAGGTCCTTGGCCCATCTCTTAAGTGGGTTGTTTGTTTAATGTTGTGGAGTTTCTTGATTTCTTTGTAGATTCTGGTTATCAACCCAGAATGGCTCACATTCAGAAATCTACCAACAATAGATGCTGGAGAGGATGTGGGGAAAAAGGAACACTAACCCATTGTTGGTGGGAATGCAAACTGGTTAAACCACTATGGAAGTTAGTCTGGAGACTCCTCAGAAACCTGAATATAACCCTATCATACAATCCAGCCATCCCACTCCTTGGAATTTACCCAAAGGAAATTAAATTGGCAAACAAAAAAGCTGGCTGCACATTAATGTTTATTGCAGCTCAATTCACAATAGCTAAGACCTGGAACCAACCCAAATGCCCATCAACAGTAGACTGGATAAAGAAATTATGGGACATGTACTCTATAGAATACTATACAACAGTCAAAAACAATGAAACCTGGTCATTTGCAACAAGATGGAGGAATCTGGAAAACTCAGTTAACTGAGTGAAATAAGCCAGTCCCAAAAGACAAATATCATATGTTCTCCCTGATTGGTGACAACTTACCGAGCACCAAAAAGGAAACCTGTTGAAGTGAAATGGACACTATGAGAAACGGTGACTTGATCAGCCCTTGCCGTAATTATTGATGAACAACTTAATACGTTATCCCTTTTAGTATTTTTTTTTGTTGGTTCTACTTAGTACTTTTGGTTGAATACTGTAGTCAATACACAGTTATTCTTAAGTGTTGAAACTTAACTGAAAAGTGATTGCTGTTAAATATAAGAGTGGGAATAAGAGAGGGAAGAGATGTGCAATTTGTGACATGCTCAAGGTGACTTGCCCCAAATGGTAGAGTTAGAAATGTGCCAGGGGATTCCAATTCAATCCCATGAAGGTGGCATGTACCAATGCCATCTCACTAGTCCAAGTGATCAATTTCTGTTCATAATTGATCATAATGATAGGACTAAGAGCCAAAGGGATCACATAAACAATACTAGCATCTGCAAATACTAACTGATAGAAACAAAACGGGAGAGAACAATCCAGCATGGGAAGCAAGATACACAGCAGACTCATAGAATGATGGATGTCCTAAACAGCACTCTGGCCTCAGATCAGCCCTTAAGGCATTTGGATCTGGCTGAAAAGCCCATGAGAGTATATCAGGCATGGAAAGCCAAGACACTCTGGCAAAAAAAAAAAAAAAGACCTAAATGAAAGATCTCTGTGAGTGAGATCCCAGTGGAAAGAACAGGTCATCAAAGAAGGAGGTACCTGTCTCTGAAGGGAGGAGAGAACTTCCACTTTGACTACGACCTCATCTAAATATGATCAGAGTCGGTGAGCTCAAAAGGCTTCCATAGCCTTGGCAACTCATGACAAGAGCCTAGGGTGATTACTGATGCCATAAACAAGAGTGTCAATTTGTTAAGTCAATAACAGGAGCCACTGTGTACTTACTCTTCATGTAGGATCTTGTCCTTAATGTGCTGTACATTGTGATTTAATGCTATAACTAGTACTCAAACAGTATTTTTCACTTTGTGTTTCTATGTGGGTGCAAACTATTGAAATTTTTACTTTATATATGCTAAACTGATCTTCTGTATATAAAGATAATTGAAAATGAATCTTGATGTGAATGAAAGGGGAGAGGGAGCAGGAAAGGGGAGGGTTGCAGGTGGGAGGCAAGTTGTGTGTGGGGGAGCCATTGTAATCCATAAGCTGTACTTTGGAAATTTATATTTATTAAATGAAAGTTAAAAAAATTTTATTTATTTATTTGAAAGGTAGAATTATAGACAGAGAGATGGAGAGACAGAGAAAAAGGCCTGCCATCCACTGGTTCATTTCCCAGAGGCCACAATGGCTAGAGCTACGCCAATCTGAAGCCAGGAGCCAGGAGCCTCTTCTGGGTCTCTCACATGGGTGCAGGGCCCTAGCACTTGGGCCATCCTCTTGTTTCTCAGGCCATAAGCAGAGAGCTGGACCGGAAGAACAACAGCTGGGACATGAAATTGCACCCACAGAAGATGCCTGCGCTGCAGGTAGAGGCTTGGCCTATTACACCACAATGCCAGCCCCAGGAGCATGGTTCTTGTACCTTGGTTAACAACTTTTTGGTGTTTAAGGCTATGAGGATAAAAAATTTGAAAATCATTTATGTCATCTATTCCTTGTATGTATACATGTATAGGCAAAGTGATTTATGATATTTGTTAACTGCAGGTGTTGAATTAAAAATTAGGTCTCCTAATCTCTGGATCATGATTTCCTGTGATCTCACAAAATGTGATGTAGCATGATAATTATTCACTAAAATGTATGGACTTAAAAGTGACAAATTGTCTTAATGTATCTTCATATTTGGACTTCACAACTTTTGTTGTAGGTATAACCTATTCCTCCTAGTTCACCTAAAAACCTGTGAAATATGTAAATCTTTTCTTTTTAAAAACTCTGTGGAGCTGGCCAGAGTAAGGGGAAAAATCAGAGACCACAAATAGTGAAAAACTATAACAATTCCATTGCCATAAGCAAGTACACAAGTGGGATTTGCCCTGAGGAAAATTTTGTCTTTGATCATTTAGAATCTGACCTCTACAGGACACTGTGTAAGATTGTAGGAGACAGGCCAGTGCTATGGCATAGCGGGTTAACTGGCTGCCTGCAATGCCAGCATCCCATATAAGTGCCTATTTTAAACCCGGCTGTCTCACTTTCCATCCAGCTCCTTGTTAATGCGCCTGGGAAAGCAGCAGAAAATGGCCCAATATCTTGGGCCCCTGTACCTACCTGGGAGACCCAGATGAAGTTCCTGGCTCCTGGCTTCATTCTGGCTCAGCCCTGGCCATTTCAGCCATTTGCGGAGTGAACCAGCAGATGGAAGACCTCCCTATCTCTTCCTTTCTGTGTGGAACTTTGCCTTTCAAATCAGGAAAAAAAAAAAAAAAAAGGACCATAGGAGACAGCTTGTGGATACTGTGAGATGTGTAAGGCAAGAATCTTGAAGCATAAATACCTCAGTGAGTAAAGTAGGAAAAATCTACTCTTTGGAAGGAAACTTGGTTGTTGGTATAGATTCGAAATTGGGGAAACTTTGCACTCCTTCAAACTTAGAGCTAGAATTTATTCTACCTGTGTGGCTCAATTCTCGTGCCTCAAGGCAAAAATGTAGTTGAAAGTGATCTTGGGTTGATAGTTGCCTTAGGCACCTAACATAAGCTAACATAACTCTTCTCTGAAGAAATGCGATTTTAAAACTAAAACCTAAAATAATCCCCAAAGATTAAATTGTAAAAATTTGAGCTCACAAATTTAAAAAAAAATCACTAAAATCATAAACAGATCAGCCATAATACTCAGCATGAACAACAAACTAAAAAATCAGATGCCCAAAGATGAAAGATATTTACATTATCAACATAATATAAAACATGCATGTGTAATATGTTAAAAATTTTTGAGGAGAAATTTTAAAAAATGAAACAATAGGACAGTATCATGTGTATTTAAGCAAGTTGAAAAAGAAATAGAATTCTAGAAAATAAAAAATAAGGCAAGTGAAATTAAAACTGATATGGAGAACTGAAATGGGATATGAATAACTCAAGAGAGAATGAGTAAACTGACAGACAAATGTGAAAGTTACAGAGAATTCAGAATAAAGAAAAAAAAAGAAATGGAAGATATAAAAGCAAGTCTTACATGGAGGAGAGCTCACAAAGAAACATTTATTTAATTAGAATTCCAAAATGAGAAGACAGGGAAAGTGGAGAGAATCACTGAGGAGGCATACCTGAGAATTTTCTAATACCTGAGAATTTTCATCAATCCCAAGGAATCTTAAAATAATCACACTTAGTTACCTTTAAATAAAATTGAATAATGGAAAACCAAATCAAAGCAACACCAACCAACCAACCAACCAACAAAAAAGATCTTAAAAATAGCCACGCAAGAAAGGAGTTGCCATAAAGGAGTAACAGTTAGATTAACAACTAAGTACTAAGCAGAAATAATAGAAACTAGCAAACGATGGAATAATATCTTCAAAATGTTGAGCTAAAAAGCTTTATACCTAATAAAACTATTTTTCAAGTTTGAGGATGTTCTATAGATATTTTTAGTCAAAATAGAACACAGTCTTTGCAAAATACCATCATCAAAGAAACATTACAGGGATACTTTTGGAAGAAAACTAATTTTCATGGAAGGCATGGTAGGGATTCAAGAAGGAATATTGAGGGCAGGCATTTGGCACAGCTGCTTAAGTCACTTCTTGGGATGCCTGCGTCCTGGCTCCTCGCTTCTGATCCAGCTTCTTGCTGTTGTTTATCCTGTGGGGCAGCAGTTGATGTCTGAAGTATTGTGGCCTAGCCACCCACATGGGTGCCACAGATGGAGTTCTGGCCTCCAGGTTTTGATGTGAGCATTTGGGGAATTAACTCTCTTTCTCTCTTGTGTGTCTCTCTCTGCCTTTCAAAAAAAATTTTTTTCTAAAAAGAAACAATGTTATATAAAATATCAAATGTGGTTTAAAAAGTGCTCCATTGATATTATATAACAGCATTGTTTGTAATTTAAAACCTGTAAATAAGTTAAATATACATTTGTTGTGTAATGGAATATTTGTACTATGGAGCAAGACAGCATTGAAAAATTCTTTTGGCGTTAGCATATATGCATTGAAAAAGTACACCATAGAAGATATATAAATTATGATTTCATTCATGTGAATTCAAAAAAGTGGTAAAATAAAATATATTGTTTAGGAATAATGATATATAACTATATATATGATAAAACTATGAAAATATGGAATAAAGTGATTAACACAAAATTCAGGATAGTTATCTGTGGTGGTTAGGAGGGGAATTTATTGAAGAGATGTAGACAAGGGGTACTGATAATATCCTGTGTGTATTTATTTTATATATAATCACATTCATTTGATACACTACTTTCTATGTGTTATAAATTTTATAATAAATAATTATTTTACAAACAAGTCATGTAAGAAGGTATTAAAAAGAAGCATCATGATCAGAGTTTTAGATAGAATTTTTAGAG
Source organism: Sylvilagus floridanus (assembly GCA_949820135.1). Taxonomy (NCBI): domain Eukaryota; kingdom Metazoa; phylum Chordata; class Mammalia; order Lagomorpha; family Leporidae; genus Sylvilagus; species Sylvilagus floridanus. Next base: position 82,111,492 of record OX463224.1, read on the forward strand.
TTTTTAGGTAGGAATGAGCTTGATAAATTTGAGTATTAGGGAAAAATGTATCTCAGCATGGGACAGTCCAAAATTTCCTGTTTCTACTCTCCCACCTTCTACCCAGCTCATTCTTATATATTGCTAAGGTATGTTTTCATGCATAGTGACATACAATAAAGCATTATTATTATATATTATACTTATTTATTATATTATATATTATACTTTATTATTTGGAGGTATTTTATTCTCTCTTTTCCTGATATAAGATTTTATTTGTTTCTTCTAGGTCATAACTTTTGTGCTGAAGGACCTAAATGTGGTGAAAATTCAGAGTGCAAAAACTGGAATACAAAAGCTACTTGTGAGTGCAAGAATGGTTACATCTCTATCCAGGGAGACCCTGCCTACTGTGAAGGTAAGATATTTAATTAAATAATTTGTGAGAAATTGGCTGAGAAATGTGTTCCAGGTACATGTGGTTAAAGGTTTTACTTGGCTTTGTTGTGAAGGCATTCTGTACAAAATAGTATCAGCTAAGTAGGGCACTCTGTTCTCTTGGTTTACTCAGACTGCTTAGCATGGAAAGGTGAGACCTTTGAAGGCAATTATGAAACACAGGACAACAATAGAAGCAGCAGGGACATATCAGATTTCATGTTTTGCTGTCAGTGTACATAAAAATCACCAGAGCAACCATAAACACATCATTTTTTATTTTTATTTGAGGAGGTTGTTGTCTCCAAGTTCAATTAAATGTTACATGATAAATTCTCTCTTCAAATGACATTTGGACATTTGCTTACATCAAAATACAATCTCCTTTACCTACCAAAGGGAGAATTATGGGTTTTTTAATTTTATTTTTTGAGTTTCTTAATGAATAATTCAAGCATTGCCAGTTATCCATCTCTACTAAGAGTCACAATGACAGACTCATAGCTTTGGCTCATGGGTTGATACCATGACAGTGAATTGATGGCCTCAGGCAACAATGACCCACATTTCCATTCTGCAGAGCAGAACAACTCCTCTGTCTTACAAACTCCTCTTTGCAAGTTCAGCATTCCAATCCACTGTTGGTGAGCATTGCATATACTTATCATTTCTACATACCAGAGGAGTAAGGTTAGCTTTGATTCTGGTTCTGCGTGTACAGTGCTACGATATCTGATTTCACTCATTTTTCATATGTTCACTCCCAATACTTTAGAGAAGTTCTAAATGACAAAATGATAGCTGGGCTGTTTCTGTATTTGTCCTGTTCCTGTCAGTCCAATCATTCCTATTGTCTTGACTGATAAAAATATTGAGCCATGGTGATTTGTTAATCAAAAGGTAACTGTCTTGAATTGAATGGATGCTGCAAAATCTTGGTCACTCTCCTGCAAGTGATTTGGTTCTTAAGTGGGTCAGATATTTCCAAGGGAAAATACTGTTAATTAATGTCAGAAGTGGTAAATTCGTTTGAATTTTGCTGCTTTATATTGTGGAACCCTGATTAGTTGTTTGGCTTTGACTAAAAATTTTTTTTTAATTTTTATTTTAGTTTTTTTTTTGTATTCTATATTTTAACTAACACAAATCTGAAATATGATATTTGTCTTTTTGGGTCTGGCTTATTTCACTAAGCATAATGCTCTCCAGTTGCATTCATTTTGTTGCAAATCCAGTCAGAAGTAGTGGTTGGTTCCTGGTAGGTAGCCTCTGTTTACATTTCTTCTGGAGGATTTTCTTCATTACTGCCATCCTTCTCATTATCAATATATTCTAGGGAATGGGTTTCCCTCTCCTTTCCTTTCAAAATTTTTTTTTTCTTTTGTTTGCTTTATAGATTTGAACTTGATTAGAGGAGCATGTTACTTGAGAGTACCAAGTTGCCCATAATCAAGTTGGTTATGAACTTTTTCACTTACCCTTTAATACTATCTTAGTTGTCATATCTTAATTTTCAGGAAGGAGATTATTACTTTCAGTATTTCATATTAGATTTTACCTTATGCTAATTTGTATGAACCAATTAGATTAATTTTAAAAAATGAGAACATTTTCCATTAAAAATTTTTATGAGCCAGGAAATAGTTTACTATATGTGGGGATGGACTCTGAAAAATTATAAAAATGATAGAAAGAACATCAAAATAATTGGAATCCTGTACCCACCACTGTAGAGCTTTTATTTGTCCATTGTAATCAGGATATCACCATTCTTCGACCTTCCTTTAGCTATGAATATGTGGAAGAATATGGGAGAAAATTTCTGATGCTAATGCTCTTAGGAACTCTGACTGTGTCTCCTCATTGATACTCCTTTTAATTACACAAAATCAGCTCTTTGAAGAGCTATAGGTGATAGTAAACCTGGCTTTTTTAAATAAGGCCTGTTTTTACGGGCCATGTTGAGTTATTTTAGATCCAAATCACTGTTTTCTTGGATATACTCTGCTTGTCTTGTTGTATGAGCCTGGCATTTACCCAGTATGAATTGTGATGCTAACTTGACTGTTGGGTATGCACTGGGGCTTTGTTTCTCTGGTATCCTGAGGACTTTCCACAAGTTCCCAATAACTTGTTCATGGAAAGAAGGATATAAACTAGGAGAAATGGCTAAAGGCTAGAGTCCTCTTAGCACATAAGAGTAGAACTCAGGGTTAAATCATGAATCAAATATTGGACATCTGAACTGGAAGTGCTCAAAACCAAGTAGAGAGAATACCAGCTTTTAGAGCAGATGCCTTTCTCTCATTCCATTCTGCCATCTTAATCATGTAAATCTTTAGTCTTGGCACTAATGCTTCTCTGATTTCATGGTAGCTGCCATAGCTGAAGTCATGGTGTCCTTCTACCAGCAAAAAGGAGAAGAGGCAGGGGTTATAAATCTTCACTGTGTGGTTCTGTCTTTTTAGTTCCAAAGGAAGCCCTTCCTAGAGGGTCCCCAGCCCCTATATGTATAGCATTACAATGTTCAGAGGACTTATGTCATAGTGTTCAGACCAGGGTTACATCCCAGTTCCGCATACCCCTAAACAAATGTTTGGGTACAGGGAATGACATGATCATCACTAGTTTGGGTTAACTATGTCAATCTCCTGTAGTTGGAGTAGAAGTTTACCTTCTTTGAGGTAAAATGAATTTGGCCTTTACCTGGACCTTTACCTGTTGTGGCAACAGAAAGAAGGTGGGTGTGGTTTGGGGACAGACAAAACTATCTACCGCATTCTTCTTTGGTTAAAAGTTGGATGATTACCCAACTTTCTCTTGAGAATTGCCTTCTGGAGTGATCTGCTAGAAAAACTCAGAAATGGTACCTGGGACTCTCAGAGGCTGGGCTCATTGTCTCACTATAGCCTAAACAGAATGAGACAATTACGAACTACTTCAGGCAAATTATTTTTCACCCACTGTAAATGAAGTGAAAATGACCCATATTGTAAAAACCATGATGACCAAGACTGGCTTGCAAATTAAAGCAAAGTATTACACATGTTGTCCAGGCTATCTTGTAATGCCTATTCAGTCTCAGTGGAAAATCACAAAAGACATTCGATTTTCTTAACTTGGTAGGCCAGTAGCAGAAGTGTGGTGTATTAAGGACTGCTGCTCTACAGATTGTCATGGAGACTGCCATAGGAAAGAGATCAGAACTTCTAGCCAATCAATAAAAAAACACAAGGCCTTTTGACAGCTGTGTTACAGTTCACAGAGGCCATTTCGTTTTGCCTTGTCCGACTCCAGCAGGTGCACTTCCCATTGCGAAAAGAGCTTTAGTTGGCATTTAGTGTTTTATGCGTCTGTTGTGCGGAGACTTTCTCTTTGTGATGACATTTTCAATCAGTTGATCTCAAGGTGGTTTCTTTGCATTAGTTTCAACTACAAGTAAGGTCTGGAGAAAGTCTAACAAGAGGTGTGTCCTACTCCTGCTTTTACTTCTTGGTTTTGAAGTCTGTATGTATATAGTGTCATGAACTGTTCTTCCTATAGTAAGAAGTTATTTAGAAGACTAAAGAACGTTGTAATGTCCTATGCATCATACAGTCTGCCAGGAATGTAAACTGTTACAGTTAGCAATAAATGATAATATCTTTTACTTGCAGAGTGGTCTGAATTTTTCAAACTTCTTTTATGTATGTTACATTTTTTTGAGCCTCACGGTAAAGCTGTGAAAAATGTGGCAGTGCTGGCTACTACTAATACCATTTTACCAGTGCAGACACTAAGACTCAGAGAAATGAAGATGAAAACCAACTCTTCTTCCTGCCCCGGGGGGACTTTATGCCCTGATTTATGCTTCTCTCTTCAATTTCATTATTAATAGTCCAAATATTTGTTACCTCAGGTTTGGCCAATGAAATATGTGTGCACATGATATGAATTTCAGTGCAGAAACTAAGAGTTTTTGTAGGAGTTTGCCTTATTTTCTTTTCTCTCTGACATAAAAACTGGCAGTATTCCAGATCAGGGTTTCTCTTTTAGCTAGGGCCTTGGAATGAAGATGATACAGAGCAGGGTGACAACTAACAGGTGATGGACAAGGTAGCACAAGTGAGAAATCATTTTCACACGACTGAAATTTGCAGAGTTTGTGAGTGGGAGTTATCATTTACATGTACGTAACCCTTCGAAGCTTACTGATATGCCCACCTGAAATAAATTGATCAGGATAGTGCCAGCTCACAGCTGAAAGAAATTTTTAGTAGAGCAAGCATTGAGAGTCATCAGAAAAAGTACAAATTGTTTGAGTCATCAGTAATCTACTTTGGCTTTACTGCCAGGCAGTTATAAATTATGTTCTGCCAAAACTAGCGTGGTCAATTGGATTTCCTAGGTAAGATGATAGTACGGCAGTACGTGTCAAAAATTAGCAAGTTACGTTCTGTCCACTAAATATTTGATAGATCACAAAAGTTTGAGTATCAACACTATTATTACTGTAATTAAAGTGAGGCTCTTTCTTGAAATTGAAGAAACGTGTGATCATTGAGGCCAAAACTCTGAGAATGTGTGCTTCCCACATTCCTGGTTTTTAGGAGAATTGTCAGGTGGAAAAGGAAGAGTGTTTCTTAGATTGAAGGACCAGGTTTTATCAGTTCTGCCAGGGGCGTATTGTTGGCAGTGGGCTCTGAGCATAATAATTTAGACAGATGAACTCATTCTTTCCTCAGCAAAATATATGTGGAACTGTATTCAAGGAATTATTTTGGAAAAAAATTACCTGTCTTTGTATGAATTTAATCATTTTATGTAACAAAACTGTGAAGTTCGAAGCACAGCAACTGGTTATCAGGGTGATTTATAACTTCTTTCACGTGACTGGAGGTGATGATGAGGTGCCTGATCCTTTGAGCAGTTAGATGCCAGCAAAGTGGTAGAGAGGGCAGAGTTCAAAGAGAAAGCAGCCCTCAGAATAGCCCAGCAGGGAGATATTTAATGGAGTCAGAGGCGAGCATGAATGCACTTCCATAGAAATAAGACCTCGGAAATTCTTGTATAGGAGATTGTGTGGGAAAATTGGCTAGTGTGCTTAATTACACTTTTAATTATCCAATGATTAATCAGGTAACTCTTTGCATCTTTATTTTTGCATTTAAATGTTTTGGATTTTGCCAAATACATGAACATTGTGATCTGCCTGGTCAGTTTATGCTCAAATCCTGCCTTCAACCTCCTGAAGTTCTGCTTTTGGCAACACAGAGATCAAAAGCCTCTTCTGATTATTCATTGTTGGGAAACCATTATCCTTTTCTCCTGTGCTCATTTTTAAAAACATTTATTTATTGGGACCAGTGCTGTGGCGCAGCAGGTTAAAGCCCTGGCCTGAAGCACTGGGATCCCATATGGGCGCCAGTTTGGGTCCCGGCAGCTCCTCTTTCGATCCAGCTCTCTGCTATGGCCTGGGAAAGCAGTAGAAGATGGCCCAAGTCCTTAGGCCCTTGCACCCACGTGGGAGACTCGGAAGAAGCTCCTGGCTCCTGGCTCCTGGCTTCAGATTGTGCAGCTCTGGCCGTTGCCACCAGTGGGAGTGAACCAGGGAATGGAAGACTCTCTCCCTCTCTGCCTCTCCTCTCTCTGTGTAACTCTGACTTTCAAATAAATAAATAAATCTTTTAAAAACCATTTATTTATTTATTTAAAGGCAGAGTTACAGAGAGAAAATGAGAGACAAAGAAGGATCTCCCATCAGCTGGTTCACTCTCCAAATGGCTGCAGTGACTAGGTCTGGACCAGACTGAAGCCAGGAGCTAGTAGCTTCTTCTGGGTCTCCCAGATGAGTGCAGGGGCCCAAGGACTTGGGCCATCTTCTGTTGCCTTTTCAGGTGTATTAGCAGAGAGCTGGATTGGAAGTGGAGCAGATGGGACTTGTACAGGTTCCCATATGGGATGCTGGTGTCACAGGCAGGGGCTGTACCCACTATGCCATAGTGCTGGCCTTTTCCTATTTTTTTTTTCTCCAAGGACTCGGGATGCTTGACATGGGAATGCTTGAGGCATCCCTCTTTATTTTTTCTGTTAAGTCTGCAAGACCCATGGAGAAATGTCCTGTTACCCAGGTATCTGAAATTGCACCTCATCTTTATGCAGAAATCTCTAGCATTTGGTTTGTTTAGAATAACTCACAACCCATCTTCCTCCAAATAGCTCATGCAGATAAACCTGCTTCCTGGGCCTTTTAACTGTCTCTGCTTCTTTTTATTGAAGATTATTTTGCAAAAGCATCTGTTCCTACTCTCCCCATCCAACCCCCACTTATGCTCTTCTTAACTCTCCACCTCTACAGTTTTCTTCTTAGAATTATAACATAAAGAATATAAATTTCAAATTCAAATCCTGGTTGTTGAACGTGGGTCAAACCAAGAAGTTAATTGTTAAATTCTGCACTCCCAGAGGAACCTATTATTAAACCAACTGGGGCAATAGTCAGGACTAGAGGTTAAATATCACTGTTCTTTTTTGAAACTGTGTTTTATAAACTCATTTGTAAGTTATTATTTGAGTTTTTTAGTTATTTGCTTGTGATAAAAATGTTATAAGCATTGATTAGGCTTCCAAGTTAGCTCACAGAAGCCCAATTAATTCATCATGTAGCTGAACTGTTGAACTACAAAGCTCCTGTGGGTTACGAAGTCCTGAGAGCAGAGGTACATGCACTTTTCTTCCAGTCCCAGCTAATGGTACATCTACTCCCCCAATTGCTCAGGTCATAAGATGTGTAGAAGTCATCCCTGATTTCATTCTTCTCCTCACCCCCAACGTCTGCTATATCAGAAGTCTTGTTGGCTTTACTGCCAAAATGAATCACAAATACCCATTTCTTGTTATCTTTACTGCTTCCACCCTGCTTCAAGTTGTACCTCCTTCCAATAGTCCTTTCCAACCATCTTTCAATTGAGCTTTCAAAGTGTGAGATTATGCCAGAAAGAAGGAGGGCGGGGGGAGGGGGGGAGAAGGAAGGAAGGAAGAAAAAAAAAGAGAGCAAGCAAGCAAGAGAACCCAAACTGATTCATGCCTTTCTATATTGGACACTTCTTTTAACAGATTTATCTGGTTAGTGTTGGTAAAAGGCCACTTTAAAAAGTTCAGAGTTTATAGGCCAGTGGAATTTTTGCCAATACACAGTCCATGTAATATTGAAATGCTGCGTGTTGACTTTATTCTGGCCTGGCTTTCTTTGGTACAGAATGCCTCTCTTTCATCACATGGCAAGAAGGTAGTTTTCCCCTAATTTTGATGAGACATTTTGATCAATGACTTATAGAACAAAACAAATCATCTGGGGCTTGGAACAATGGATGCTTTTGCTTTAACATAGACTTTGACGGATGTTGCTAGCTAACAGGTGAGCCTCTTCAGAGTTGTGAGTCACCCTCTCAGGTATCCACCTCCTGTGCCCCGCCATGTGCAATATGATTTTCCAGGTTTCCTTGGGATGGATAAGGGCATGGAAAACTATCAACAGGAGATTTCTGTGGGCCAGGGCTGGCCAGTTGTCATTGGCCAGAACTTGGTCATTGGTTTTACCTAAATGCCCATAAGGTTGGTAAATGCCTTCCAGCTGTGTGTCTAGGAAAACATAGCATTTGTCTTGATGATTAGCTTTCTGGTCTTGGCAGCTTTTCCTGTTACTAAATGAGAAAAAAATATCTCCCTCATTAACATTAAGGCTTTAACGTTTAATTTTTTTTCTTGTGTCCCACTGAATAGTTCTAGGGCTTCAGGTAATTATACTGAAACTTACTCACTGAAAGGCTGGATAGGATTTAGCTACCCATTTCCCTTCTGCTTTCTTGTTTGCATTATCTCCAGGTTTCCATGTGGCTTCTACTATATCATCTCATCTGTATTTGTTTAATCTCCAATATACCCTTTGTTCTCTCATTTAAAAAAAAGTAATATCAAAAACTTGTATATATTTCTGGAGTACCATGCAGTGTTTCTTTCTTGTTTTTTCCTTCTTAAAGATTTATTTGTTTAGGGGCCGGCACTGTGGCAAAGTAGGCTAAGCCTCTGTCTGAGCTGGCAGCATCCCAAATGGGTGCTGGTTCATGTTCCGGCTGCTCTTCTTTCAATCAAGCTCTCTGCTTGTGGCCTGGGAAAGCAGTAGAAGATGGCCCAAGTTTACCCATATGGGAGAGCTGGAAAAAGTGCCCAGCTTCCTGTCTTCTGGATTGGCCCAGTTCTGGCCATTGTGGCCCTCTGGGGAGTGAACCAGCAAATGGAAGACCTTTCTCTCTGCCTCTCCCTGTCTGTAACTCTGCCTCTCAAATAAATAAAATCTGAAAAAAAAAAAAGATTTATTTGTTTATTTGAAAGAGTTACAGAGAGAGAGGGAGAAACACACACACACACACACACACACACACACACAGAGGGATCTTCCATCTACTGATTCACTCCCTAAATGGCTGCAATGTCAGGGCTAGGCCAGGCTAAAGTTCCAGGAGTCAGGAGCTTCTTCCAGGTCTCCCACATGGGGACAGGGGCCCAAGCACCTGGGCCATGTTCTTCTGCTTTCCCAGGTACATTAGCAGGGAGATGGATCAGAAATGGATCAGCCAGGACTTTGAACAGATGCCTTATATGGAATGCAGGCATTGCAGGTGGCAGCTTTAACTGCTGTACCACAATGGTGGCCCTGCAGTTTCTATACATGTACTCACTATGTAATGTCCAATCAGGTTAAACATATCTCCTCAAGCATTTAACATTTATTTTATTTTATTAAGCTAAACATAGTTCATGTATTTCATATATACAGATTTAGGAACATAGTGATATGTCCCACCCTAACCTCCCTCCTGTTGATGCTCCCACTCTTCCTCATCCTTCCTTTCTTATTCCCTCTCTTGATTTTTACAATGATCAACTTTCAGTTTACTTTATACCCATAATATTAACCCTACAATAAGTAAAGAGTTTAGCAAATAGAAGAAATTTCATTGTGGTGAAAAGATTAAAACTCTTTTTCTAGTTCTTTTTTACATTTAGAAATATATTACCCTGTGTTCTAAGTTATGCATCTCTTCTTCTTTAAAGCTTTATTTATTTGAAAGGCAGAGTTACAAAGAGAGAGAGAGAGAGAGAGAGAGAGAGAGAGAGAGAGAGAGAATCTTCCATCTGCTTGCTCATTCCCCAAGTGTCAGCAATGTCTGGAGCTGGGCCAGGCTGAAGCCAGGAGCTGAATTGGAGGTAGAACAGCTAAGACTCAAACCGACACTCATATGGATGCTGCTATCGCAGGCAGCAGTGTAACGCACTATGCCATAGTGCCAGACACCAATCTCTTCTGTTTTGCAAACAAAATTCATAGCATATCCTGTGCTGAAGTTCTGAGTTTTATGCTAGAAGAAAAGCAGTTGATAAGCTTATACACATTTATAAATGATCACTATCCATCTAACATTATCAGAAATAAATGTATTCTCAAAATAGGAAGCTTGCTAGTTAAGCAAATCCTCAGACTATATATTTCAAGCAGCAAGAGAAAGTGAAAAACTTTAAGCAACGTGAATGTAGAAGAAAGATCTTTCAGTAGAAGGAGGAAGCCTGAAGTTTGCCTTGATGGCCAGATAGCCTCAAATATTCCTGCCTTCTAGCATTTTCCTTGTCTCTCTCTCTCTCTCTCTCTCTCTCTCTCTCTCTCTCTCTTTCGTGACAAGTCCCAGGAGAGTAATAAACTATGTTTAGGGAGATCTTACTGATACTGGCTCTGCCATTTGCTAGCTGGGTGGCCTTAGAAAGTCACCCAGTTCTTCTGTCTTGGTTTTCTCACAGGCTAAATAGGACTTCTAGATAAGATCTAAATAATGGCCTACTTTAACAATTGGTTGTGAAGGTTAAATAAGATGTTGAGCATAAAAGCATTTTATAAAGGCTAAATGGGCATAACTATGCACTATAATAATATTTGAGATTATAATGACCTAGCTATGCATCATTATGGAGAGAGTAACTGTTTTTATTTTTGGAAGTGCTTGGACTAGAACTCAGGTCTTCAGATCTCCTTGGTCTATACATCTGTGTAAATACTCTGGATCTACTCATATTTGTCTAGAAACATATAAATAAATATGTTTTGTGTTGTGCCATTGTTAGGTTTATAAAAGTAGAACTTGTGTGTTGTACAACTTCAGAGAGCACCATTAATGTAGTAATCCAGATGATTGGTACCTGCTGAAATTATGTAGCATGGAGTCTGCAATTTTGCATGGAAGTCCAACCAAGCGCGTAAAGGAAAGAGTTAAGACCAGTGCCTTGTCTCATTCTTTCAGCAAACATTGATGAGTATTTGTGTGGTTAAGTGCTGTGTTTGCTTCTGGAATCTAAAGGTGATAAATCTATAGATCTATCCTCAAGGAACCCACAGTCTGAAAAGTAAGAGAGCCTTGTAATCAGATAATGAAAATTCAATAGGATTTGTTTCATCCTAGAATTTAAATAGTGTTTTAAGAGTGCCGTGGTGGGAGGAATACATTCTGTCACTGAGAGTCTTCACAGACTGTCCTGTGAGAGGCAGGGCAGAGGAACTGAGATTTGAGCTGTGTCCTTAAGAATGAGGTGGGTGGAAAGGCCATTCTCAGTGGAGGGATCCACCCATTCAAAGCCACACAGTGAAAAGTTTAGCGTTGCTGGAACCTAAGGAATTTAGTAGGAAATGAAAATGTAGAAATGGCTGGTGATCAGGTGTAGAAAAGCATTCTAAGCATGTATCAAGTTTCATTTTATCCTGTAGAAAAGTGTGTGCCCTATAGGGCACAGGTATCACTTCATGTGCAAAATTGGATGCACTGAGGTATGGAATAATGTTATAATGTTCACTTATGCTTGTATACATCAAATCCTTTAGTTTTAATTTTGTTGTAGTAGTGTAATATGCATGATGCTTATATTTAATTAAATAGACACATATTTAGGTATAGGAGGTGCATTCTCTAATATGTCAATAATACCAGAGAAAAAGATCATTGTTATAGGCTGCATGGTGACTAGGCTGCATGGTCTGAGGTAAGGAGGAGATAGTGAATTTATATGGATTGCTATGTTAGGAAAGTTATGTTCAGAGCCACGTGGAAGCAAAATTGGCTGGAGATGTGCTAGAGGCAGGGAGCCAGATTAGGCAACACTGCTTAAGCAGTTGATAGCCTCATGAGTTCTCAGGCAATGGCATGGATAAGAAAGGGATAAACCATCACTGATGCCATCAGGAGGAATCATGTGGCTTTGATTTGCTCCTTCTGATTCTTATTTTTTAATTAAAAAATTTTAAAAGATTTATTTATTTAATTGAAAAGGAGAGTTACATAGTGAGAAAGAGGGAGAGAGAGAGATCTTCCATCCGTTGCTTTACTCCCCAGATGGCTGCAATGGCTGGAGCTAGGCCAATCAGAAGGGAGGATCCAGGAGCTTTTTCTGAGTCGCCTATGTGGGTACAGAGGCCCAAGGTCCTGAGCCATCTTCCACTGCTTTCCTAGGCCCTAAGCAGAGAGCTAGATCAGAAGAAGAGCAACTGGTGTATGACTGGTGCCCAAATGGGATGCAGGTGCACCTGGTGGAGGCTTAGCTACTACTACTAGGATGCCACTGTACCAGCCCTGACTTTGGCTTCTTTGTAAAGTTTATCTGGGTAACAAGAGCTGGACACCTCCAAACAATTAGGGAAGAATAGCAGAGAACTTGTGGAAAGACTAGGGATTATATGTATTAGAAATCCTGATATACTATTATTTTTAGAAATGGGATTTCATCTCTTGGATTTCTCCTTTATAAAATTAGTTGCACTAATATTCATCTCAATAGTCTTTTTTAAAATATTGCTATAAGAAAGAAGGTGAGCCAAAAGGTTTAAAGCAGAAGCCAGTACAGAATAGAATTTTAATAAGTGCTAATGTTTGAATATAATAAATGCTCAATTAGATATAATTAATTGGTTCAGAGTGTTTGAATAGTGAGGAAGCAGAAGGCTAATTCTTGGAATTAGCAGGTAAGATACTACAAGAAGTGGATCTTGAAAGATCAGGGCTACAGTGACTGTGAAGGATACTGAATATTTGATGGGGAAGTGTGAGGTACTATGAGAGATTCAAGGTGCATGATAAAACAGAATCATAAACTAGAGGAAGGGTGAGAGGAAATGGCTGCAAGAGCTGGGAGCAGCATCTCTGAAAACGTGGAGTTACAGACGAGGAAAGGAACGTTTGTGAGCTCGGGATCCAGCATAGGAGATGGAGAGGGAGTGGTGAGAGCAGAGGGAGGCAGAATCAGGAGGTCTTCAGCCTTTATTAAAATTTGGATTCTGCATTAAAGGCAGTGGAAGATTGTTGGAGGGTTTTTAAAAGAGGTGAGAAGATTGAATTTATATTACTAAGAAATCATTCTGGCTGCAGCAGAGGACAGAGTGTCGCGGGCAGTCAGGGACGCTGATTGCCAGCCTGTTGCAGTTATCTTAGCATGGAGTAGTGGTGGACAGGGGCCAAAAGTGAGAGGAGGGGAATCAACAGGATTGCTTGATTGATTAGATGTAAGGAGTAGACTAGCTGTTGTGTGCAAAGAGAATTTGAAGTCTGTTCTCTGAATGTTTTATCTATACCACATTAAACTCTGAGGGTTGATTATGCGGCTCCCTTCCCTGCACTATGATAACACTTTGTTTAAATTTATCATAGAGCCTAACACACAGGGTCTTCTTTACTTTTTTTTAACCTATTTTCTAGATTAGGAACTATTTAAAAGCCATGCCTGTTCCCATGCTCTTCCTTTTTGTGTCACCAACACCAGCCTAGGGCCTGTAGTATAGCAGTTATAAAGGACATGCTTTCGGCATGAATTGACGAATGAATGAGGATGTGATTCCTTGAATAAACTTTAGTGCTCCACAGGTTCTTTTCACTCAGACATTCATCATCTTGTAGAGAGTTCTCATTAATTTCTTTTCAGTTTTTAAGGTGGAAAAAGGCACCTTGAAATGTGTCTAATTATGAGTTGCACATCTTTACAAGAACGCTTCTTGTTGGTATTGAAAGAGTTTACAGAAAGCCCAGTGCTAGCTAACAGCTTCTAAGGAGCTGCTGTACAGATTCAGGAACTTCTTCCCATCCGTTTTGACTTCTTCATTGCTTCTCCTACTGGTGCTAAATGGTCATATTGTCTGTTGATACTGACATCTGGCTTCTTACAACTTTAGTGTGAACTTTCCTGAACCCAGCTAAAGAAACTTGATCATCAAATAGGTTGCAGTTCACATGCCAATGCTTCCAGCCTTGTGCACAATTATTATTATTGTTATTTGTGTGTGTGTGTGTGTGTGTGTATGTATGTGTGTGTGACTGAAAAGGGAGTAAGTTTATTTATGTTGAGGAGGAAATAATGGAAATGAGCATTCGTTCTCTTTACAAATGTTCACAAGGGCTCGGATTGGTTCCTGTTTTGTTCATTGCTATGTCTCTTGCGTGGAGCCTAGAACAGAGTGCGTGTTCAGTAAGTGAATATTGAACAGTAAATGATTGGTGGTATGACATGGGATACTTTGGGGTATTAGTTATGTATCTCTGAATGAAAAAAGAAAGCTTACATTGGTGTCAGGCAATGTGAGAAGCAGATCTTCATACTGTTATTTTAAAAAATGTTTTAAAGGATTAATGTATTTAATTGAAGGCAGAGTGACTGAAAGAGAGATGGAGAGGAGGAGAAGATAAGGAAGAGGGAGAGATAGCTTTCTCCCCTCATCCTCTGCCCATCTCTGAATCTGATGGTTCATTGGCCAAATAGCTGCAATAGCAGGGGATGGAAAAAGCCAAAGCCAGGAGCCAGGAACTCCGTCCATGTCTTCCATGTGGGTGGCAGGGATCCACATACTTGAGCCATCATGTGCTGCTTCTCAGGCACATTAGCAATGAGCTTGGTCAGACGCACAGGATAGCCAGGACTGGAACCACTGTTCTGATATGGGATGCAGGAGTCCCAAGAGGCGACTTAACCTGCTGCATCAAAATGCCCACCCTTGTTTTCTTATTTAATCCTAACTGGTCAATAAAGAAAGCAAAGCTCAACATTATACACCTAGTATAGGACAGAGAAAGGAATTAACCTTTGGATCTTCTGACACTAACGATGATTCACAGACCAATGGAATGATCCAGAGGAAAAATAACTCCAGTTGATTCCTGTTATATGGTTTTATTTTTCAGAATACATTTGGTTAAGTGTCCATTTTTTCCACTTCTAGACTTTGGCAAAATTCTTACACAGAAGCTGTATTTTCTTTGACTGTATATTTGTCTTTCTGACACACTAGCTCAGCATTTTTTTGTGGGTAGAGTAAACAAAACATCCTTTCTCAATTACAGACAAGTTGTGATGAATAGCAATTCTCACACTTGAGAATCTTTAGTTAGCTCTCCCTTCCTAGGCTGCTGTTTTGTGAATCCACGGCAGACTAGGTGATTTTTCTGACTTGAGCTGCAGTCTGCAGTCGTTCTTTTGGCATGGTCTATAGGCAGCCAAAAGGAGTCTGCCTAATGTAAAGTTTGAAATGCTTAAATATAAAAAAGATAAGTGGTTTTAGTACTTTCTACATGTGCAGCATCTCAATCTACTTCCAAAACTTGAATTTCCTTTTCCAAATCCACTTTCTTGAAGTGCAGCTACTTTGTAGTAAATGATTATTCACTGGTATCCACTAATGTTATTTCCATAGGCAATAAAAATTAGGAGCTTCCTTTTAGTGTGTTCTTGAACATATGCAAATCTACTGCATTCTTTTTTAATCCAATAAATAATCCCATGCCACCCATGTGAGAGACCTAGATGGAGCTCAAGGCTCCTGGATTCATCCTGTCTTAGTCTTGGATGATGTGGCCCTTTGGGGACTGAACTACTAGATGAAAGATATCTTTCTCTGTAACTCTTTCAAATAAATAAATACATTAAAAACAAACAAACAACAAAAAATTCATGTTTGGGTTCTAAAATTTTATTATTCTAAAAAAAGTTTTTTTTTTTTTAAAGATTGACTTTTATTTATTTGAAAAGCAAGAGTTACAGGGAAAGGGAGAGGGAGAGAGATGTTCTGTCTGCTGGTTCACTCTCTGAATGGCTGCAACAGCTAGTACTGGGCCAGGCTGAAGCCAGGAGTAAGGAGCTTCCTCTAGGTCTCCTTCATAGTTGCAGATGCCCAAGGACTTGGGCCATCTTCTGCAGCTTTTCATGGGTGCGTTAGCAAGAAGCTGTATCACAAGTGGAGCAGCTGGGACTTTAGCCAGCACCCACATGGGAAGCTGGCTTGCAGATGGTAGCTTAACCTGTAATGCCACAAAGCCAGCCCCTAAATTTAGATCTTAATTCTATTTTCCATATATGTGTTTGTGTGTTTATGTGTATATATATATATATGTGTGTGTGTGTGTGTGTGCGTGTTTGTGTATGCATATGTATGTGTGTGTATATTATGTATACTCATATATTACTCAGGTATGTTTATGAGCAATATATGCATATATTGTTGAAAATACAGAGGGTTATTTAAATGTTTCAGTTGTATTTATTTAAAATTTTTAAGATTTGTTCTTCTTGTCCTAAGGAGGGAGGGAAAATTATTTCTTTTTCAAATATGTTAGAACAAATTATATGCCAAATATCAAAATTGCAAATAAAGGTTCTGAAAAGATTGTAAGAAGCTGTGCTTAGCCTAGCTTCTTACATTAACATTTTTGTACTTGGAATCATCTTAATCAACACATACAACTTATTATCTTTCCATGTAGCTAGAGTTCTGTGGAACACATTTTGAAAAATGGTCCTTAATATGTTTTATTACATAATTATTGCTTTTACTAATATTTACAAATATGGGCATTCCTAGAGATCGCTGAATATTTATATTACAAATGCCAGGATTTTCTATAATTTTAGTGAGCTGCAAAAGTTTAAGAAGTTTTCTTTAATGTGAACTTTTACAAAATCTGTTGTTTCTCTTCCATAACTTGCCTAACCTATGTATTACAAAATTATTTATCTTTTATAATAATTAACAAGCCAGTGATTCTTCATTTTGTTTCCCCCATTTGCCAACTTTTGATATCAGGCTGCATAAAAAGCATATGTGACTTTTCAAGAGTATGTAAAAATAGAATAAATATTAAGAAGAAGCATTTGTGTAATTCATTGTAATTTATAAAGTGCTTTAATATATTTTGTCTCCTTAATCTGCTGTCAGCTCTCATAAGGTGTCTATTCTCATTCTTGAAATATTTTATAGATGAGGAAATTAAAGCCCAGAGAGAGAAGAAGGGACATGTCCCAGGTTCAGAGCCTGGCACAAGTCAGGCAGATTAAATCCTAACCCACATTTAAGGCTCATTCGGTTATGTCCTAAAACATACACACATTGTTTAATATCTTCCACGCACAGGGCACTCTCACTAGCATGGACAGTAGGCCCAATGATGTTTGGGATTTTTGTCTGGTTTGTTCACTGCTGAAACTGTAGCATCAAGTCTTCCCTGGTACATAGCAACTACCTGATAAATAATTCTTGAATGCATAAATGAATGAACTAACCATAGTAATTACTATACAAATGTTTATTAGTATATTTTATACATTTATATTCTAAATACTTTACATGTATTCTCATATTATACTCTAATGAAAATGTTGTCATTTTCATTTTATGGTTGAACAAACAGAGGCTCAAAATATCAAGAGTTTTTTCCTAAAGTTACCCAGAAAATTCAGTTGGAGAGTTACAGTTCTTTGATTTTGCACTCCTAGTTCTTGTCTGTGCAAGCAGGAATTCAGGATCAGATGCTAAATTTCAGCTTGAATCTTTTAATGCCAAATCTAGCTTTCTCTATATAAAACCACATCAATTCTGTAATTCAGCCATATAGTTGACAAATGATGATAATGCTTTTGGTGCTGTTCAAATCTACTGCACGCCAATCTTTGTGATGCTCCTTTATATCTGTTATTTCACTTAATTTTCTCATATATACAAGCTAGGTATTACTGTTATCCCTGTAAAGCCAAGGCTCTGAGAAGATTAATTATTTGCCCGAGGTTAATGCTGTTAATAAATGGCGTGTCTGCATTCCTAATCCAAGAATGTATTTATCGCCATGAAAACAAAGCAGAAATGGAGAGCAGATTTTGAAACATTGATTTATTTGTTTATTTCATTAGTCAAGTGTCAGAGAGGGAGGTCTTTCTTCCACCAGTTTACTCCCCAAGTGGCTGCAACAGCTGAGCCCTGGGCCAGGCTGAAGCCAGGAACTAAGAACTTCATTTGGGTCTCTGTCGTTGGTGTCAGGAACCCATAATCATTGCTTCCCAGGCATATTAGCAGGGAGCTGGAAGTGAAGTGGAATACTGGGACTCAAACTGGCACTTTGGTATAGGATACAGGAGTCTCAAGAAGATACTTAACCCATTATATCACCATGCCTGCCCCATGTGAGAGTCTTAATGAGGTATTTTGTCTGTTTTTTTTTTCAAGATTTATTTATTTATTTTAAAGAGTTACAGAGAGAGGAGGAAATGGAGAGAGTGGTCTTCCATCTGCTGGTTCACTCCCCAAATGATCATGATGATTGGGGCTAGGCCAGGCCAAAGCCAAGGAGCCAGAAGTTTCTTCCGCATCTCCCACGTGGGTGCTGGAACCTACACACCAGGACCGTGCTCTGCCACCTTCCCAGGAGCATCAGAAGGGAGCTAGATTGGAAGTGGAGCAGCACCAATATGGGATGCCAGCATCATAGGGTGTGGCCTTACCCAATACGCCACAACATCAGCCACATTTTGTCTGTTTTCACCTCCTCTTCCTGTAAAAAATAGTTTGGGTCTTCTTGCAATATTAGGTCAGCATAGATAAAATAAGGCCCCTCCAGATTCAGGCATTTCATCAATCAGATTCAGGGGTTTTATCAATCCCTTTCTCAATCTCTTCCTCTGAAGAACTTTGTGGCATAACCTAGCAGAACACTTGATATAGTCAGTAGCTTTTTATTACTGCAACAAATACCTGGGCAACTAACTTCATCAAGAAATAACATTCATTTTGGTTTACAGTTTTGGAGGTTCACAGTCCAAGAATTGGTGGGTCTCATCGGTGTGGTCTCTGGTGGCAGTGCTCTCGCAGACAGAATCCTGAGGTGGCACAAATGATTGCATGGTGAGGAAGCACATGTATTGATGTGCACGTGGTGTCCTATAAAGCCATCAGGATTTAATCATGGAGGCTCTGCCCTAATGACTCAATGCAATCCAGTCACCTCCCAAAGGCCCACCTTTAAAATCTGTAGTTGGATTAAGTTCTTACCCTTTTAATATTAGTAACGTAAGACTTTGGGGCTGGAACCTTTTACACATGGGCCTCTGGGAGATATTCAACACTGAAACTGATTTCCAAACCACAGCACTTATCCTGGCCTTATCTGCAGAAATGGCTCTATCTACCTCCCAGCACTCATCTTCATCTTCTTTCCCACACATAAGTGTCCTCTGTCTCAGCTTCTTTTCTCTCTTTCTAGGTTATCCTGCAGAATCAGCTACTCCTGTTACTTGTCTATTCTCTTTCTCTTCTCTTTCTAATCCTCCAATTCGCTTTCTAATTATTATTGGTGGTACTGCTGTTTAGTGCTTGGTGTGGTGGGGTGTGTTGTTTGTAGTGGCCACAGATATTTATACTTCAAAAGGAATGAAAGGGATCCAGCAAGTCCCCCAGAATATTTACTGGAGAAAGACAAAGGATTTAAATTAAAGGATTAATTGGAAACCTCTTAGGTGCACTTAGTTGCTGGTCGGCTGAACCAAGTTCTTCTCTTGAAAGGTCAATGACTTTTCCATAATTTCTAGCTGCTCTGAGAAAGATACTGTAAATCTTTCTGTTTATTTGCCTTATAAATCTCCCTTCAGCTTATTTAGTAAGGGGTTGAGTGTAATAAATCCATGGCTTTCTGTTCAAGAAAAAGAAAAAACAAACCATGATACCTTGAAAGGAAACCTGAGCTACTAAAACTATAAATGTCAACTCTTCCTAACTGGAAGATTTATGTATGTTCTATGTATGTATATGTATATGCATATATGTGTGTTATGTTAAAATAAGCTATACCACTGATCCCACTTGTGTTATCTTATATATAAATATCATGTTTTTGATATTTTCAAAGGAATACAATAGTCTTGCTCTAAAATAATATCTGCTATTAACCATGCACCTTAAGGTTGGAAATAATGGGAAACATGGTCAAACTGATTAAAGATATGCTCAGAGAATGGCTTATTCTAGTTAGTTGGAATTTGTGACTATTAAGGAGACACCTTATAACTCTTTAATTCCCTTTTGTTGTTGAAAAAATTTTAAATCCTGAATTCCTTTTCTGGACAGGGCATAGTCATTGTTGAATTTTTGCTCTGTGGCTGAGGATGCTTATAGACCACAAGGCTATCCATAGCCATTGATCCTCAGAGTTTCATCATTGACAATGTGAGATGTGTCTGGCCATGTTGAGGATTATTATTGTCTGTAGTTGTTTGTAACAAGGGCATAGTTTTGGAGATTACTTCTGTGCCCTCTCT
This sequence comes from Sylvilagus floridanus, assembly GCA_949820135.1. Taxonomy (NCBI): domain Eukaryota; kingdom Metazoa; phylum Chordata; class Mammalia; order Lagomorpha; family Leporidae; genus Sylvilagus; species Sylvilagus floridanus. The sequence continues at coordinate 82,131,544 of OX463224.1, forward strand.
ATCATTTCGATTTTTCACCCTGAACTGGCACACAGTGAAGGAAGAATGGGATCTTAAGTTCAGAGTAGGACTCATTCTTTGTTGCATCTCACACATGCATGTGGCAGAGTGGTCATGATGTGTTTTTCTAAATATCCAATGATTCAAATGTCACGTATTTGAATCACTGAGATTTCAAAGATTGAGAATAAGAGAGATCTGTCTTCTCTTTTCCCTTTCATCCTCTGCATTTATTGAGCCCCTCTCATTTTCAGGTGCTCTGCTGGGTGCTATGACTACAAAGCAATAAAGAAATTAATGTCTCTTGATTCTTTCTCACAATCAGACATTATGTTATGTATTTTGACATATGCCATTTTATTTAATGGACACAGTACATTATATATTAGATTTTACAATCTTCATTACTAAAGGTGAGGATATAAATTCCAGAAGGGCTTGGGATGGGACCAACATTTGGGTCAACCCACCATATTTTTCTTTGATCTCTTCTTGAATGTGGGTAGGCAACACAGTCTCCTGAGAAGTTCTGTAATGATTCGGTTTCCTGGGATATTTCTCAATCCCAGATTCACAGTGAAATCTTTGAGATTTTAATTACTGAGAAGTTCGTGGTTTATTCCTCCAATAAGTTATTTAATACTCTTAAAATTAAAATATAAAAATAAGCCTATGGAAGTCCTGAATTTTTTCTTTAGGATAACTACGTTAAAACCTAAAAAAATTATGAATCAGTTTATCTCCAAAATATTTTTTCCATTTTTCTTTTTCCCCCTTTGATTTCCTGATACCATACCCTACAATCTGACTATTGGCTAACCCAATAATTCTCAGAATTTGGGATTCTGATACAGAGGTATTGAGAAATTCACCAAATATTTCTGGTTCTATCCCTTGATAGACACTAATATGTTTGTCATGGGACTTGTGGCTTTAGTCAAGGAATTATAAATAAAAGAGATGTGTGTTGATTCCAAACCAAAATATGTATAGCTAAGAACCTTCAAAGCTCCTTTCTCCCACCAAATCCAAGTTCAGGGCTGCCTTCTTTTTTTTTTTTTTTTTTTTTTATTTATTTGACAGAGTTAGTGAGAGAGAGAGAGAGAAAAAAAAACTTTCTTCTGTTGGTTCACCCCCCAAATGGCTGCTATGGCTGGACCTATGCCGATCTGAAGCCAGGAGCCAAGTACTTCCTCCTGGTCTCCCATGCGGGTGCAGGGGCCCAAGCGCTTGGGCCATCTTCCACTGCCTTCCCGGGCCACAGCAGAGAGATGGACTGGAAGAGGAGCAACTAGGACAGAATCCGGCTCCTCAACCGGGACTAGAACCCAGGGTGCCGGCACCATAGGTGGAGGATTAGCCTAGTGAGCCGTGTCATCGGCCCCAGGGCTGCCTTCTTACCTGTGTTCCCCAGGCTTACAGTGACCTGGGCCCACTCCTGACCACCAGTGTATGTGTAACATTTAAATTAATTTTTGTTGCTTTAAGCTACTGAGATATTAGGATTGTTTGTTATTACAGCCAACTCTACTATAGCTGTTTGTGGAATCCACCACTGTACTTGGAACTGAATTTGTATTTCATGAGGTAGATAAAGAGAAAAACAGGATACCAGACAGAAGGATACAGACACATGCAGACATATTCACAGATATATATCAGCATGAGTGCTTTAGGAGTGAGTAGATGGTGGAAAAAGATGTTTAGTAGGAACTATGAACCTATGGATATCTCAGTGCCCATCAAAGGCATGTGAGTATGACAGAAGACAGGCTAGAGAGCAGGGCATGGCATGATGGTGAACACAGCGGAGTAGTTTATTATATCCAAAACATAAACTGTAAGTGAGAGAGTGGTAGGAGATGCAGTGATATAAAGTTCTTACTTTAACTATGAATATTAATGATGTGTGATATACACTCCTTATCTTTTGAATAGACCACAGTCATATGAGAGTTATTTTCTTAATCTTGTGAATAACTTGCAAAATTCACTAGACTCTTGACAAAGTCAATTAAGCCTGAAACGTTTGCCTTTTCCCTGTTTGTGTTTCTCATTCTGGTTTCCCTTAGATCAACAAGCTAACAAAATGCAGTCATGTGGTAGATTCAGGATTGCCAGCCTGAAGACTTTTCCCAGAAATAAGGAAATAGTGGTGATGTGTAAGTGTGCTGGTTGAGGACATCAGGTTTCTTTGATATACAAGTGGAAAAAAAATCTAAAGTCAAAGTGATTCCAGCAGTTTTAGTGGAGTCTTCAGGCAAGGTTGGATTGAGGGCTCAAAAGATGTTATCAGCACTCTTTCTTTATCTCTGGCTTTTGTTGATTTTATTAACAGGCAGCTCTGTTCAGCCAATACCAGCACATTCAAGCTTGCTTTCCTAAGTAATCCTAAATGATTCTAGCAAATATCATAGAACTGAGTCTCATTAGGTGTATGTTGGATCCAGTGTTTGGCCCTGAAGTACTCAGGAATCTATAAAATGGAAGTACAGTCCAATACCTGGAAAATGAGGGTGGGAGTAACCTTCCATCAAAACATGTGACTAAGAGCAGAGGAAAGATGCTTGCTCAAAAGACATTGAGGATATTGTATCAGAATTGAGGGAATAGTTCCTAGATAAGGGAAGAGAAAAGCTATTCTTACTGTGCTGCTATTCAACATTCAAATGATGGCATGATTAGAAAGGATTACATGGAGAAAGCATTGAGTTGAGATTTAGGAGACTTGGATTTAAATTTCTATTTGCCATTGTCTGGCTATGTGATCTTAGTTGTCATACCTGTTTAATGGGAGGAATGATCTCCTCTCCATGAGATGTCACTGTGCAATAGTGATATACAGAGATACTACTCTTAGGGTATCTTAATGACTGTACAGCCCCTTCGTTTTGCAGGTGAAGAGGGTTAAGTGACTTGACCAAGGTCATATAGTCAGTCCAGGCAGATCCAGAAGAGGCTCAGTCTCCTGATATTAAAGTCAGAATTATAGAGGTTGTTGTCAGTATGCTCTGGAAGACTTTCAGAATGATGTCAATGTGACTTGCTATTCCTAAGAAGGTGTTTGTATATGAAATTTTTGTCACCCAAACAATGATAAAGGGCAGAGCTTACTATTTAAAGGATTTCTGTTGTTAATCATGAAAAATCTTTGTTCAGTGAAAAAATTCCAACAACTTTACATTTTTTTTGATAGGCAGAGTGGAGAGTGAGAGAGACAGATAGAAAGGTCTTCCTTTGCTGTTAGTTCACCCTCCAATGGCTGCTGTAGCCGGCATGCTGCAGCCAGTGCACCACACTGATCTGAAGGCAGGAGCCAGGTGCTTCTCCTCCTGGTCTCCCATGGGGTGGGTGCAGGGCCCAAGCACTTGGGCCATCCTCCACTGCACTCCCGGGCCACAGCAGAGAGCTGGCCTGGAAGAGGGGCAACCAGGACAGAATCCTGCACCCCAACTAGGACTAGAACCCATTGTGCTGGTGCTGCAAGGCGGAGGATTAGCCTATTGAGCCATGGCGCCGGCCTACATTTGTTTTAATACATATTTTTCAGATATCGCCTTTACTTCGAGTAGGGTTTGATCTGCTTATGCTGTTATTTTAAGCTGAAATTCTGATTTCTGTTGTTCTCAGCATACCGTAGTAGAAAAAGAAAACACTTTGGGAGTAGAAAGCTTGGATTCTGATCCTGGTTTGGCTCTTGCTAAGCTTTGTGACTGTGGGCAAGTTATTGAGCCTCAAGGCCCTGCCTGTTTTTCCCCTTTGTAATTTATATGATTGCCTTCAGGAGGTTTCTAAACTATTCAGTTTCCACCTGAGTTGCACCTTTGTAAAACATAACCCTACTATTACAGCATACTCTGGAACTGTTCTTGTTTCTAATTTGGAAGGTGGTCATAAGGACTGGGAACAAGGGAGGGGAGAGGTGGGAAGGGGAAGGAAGAGAGAGGGAGGGGGGAGCGGAAGTGGAAGGGGAAGGGAGGGGAGGAGAGGGAAGGGGAGGGGAAGGGAGGAGAGCACAAGAGAATGCAAGGGAGAGTGAGCATACTCCCATCTATTGGTTCACTCCTTAAGTGCCCATGACTGCCAGGGCTGGGACAAGCCAAAGTGAGAAGCCTGGAAATCAAGCTAGGTCTCCCACATGGGTGCTAGGACTCCAGATACTTGAGATATCACCTGCTACTTCCCAGAGTGTGCATTAGGAGAAAGCTGGAATTGGGAGCAGAGCTGAAACTTGAACCCAGGCATTCTGATAGGGGGTGTGGGCTTCCCAAGTGGTGTAGTAAATGCCCTGCCAAATGCCCACTCTCACTCTGTAACTCTTGACACTTCTTGGCTGTTGTTTCTTTCCCTCAGTGTTAAATGATGAAGATCCTTAAGGCTTGACCCCAGACTTTGCCAGTGTTCACTTTCTATACCCTTGCCTCCCTCATCTACATAAGTGGTTTTTCTAAAACTGATGGGTAGATGACTCACAACATTGTACTGGACCCCAGCCCAGATCTCTTATCTAAACTGCATGCCTGTTTGTCTAATTGTATTTTTGACAGCTCCCTTTGTACATCTCAAACGTACCTCAAATGCAACATGGCTCAAACAGATGTATTATCTGAACATTTGCTTTTCTTCCAGTGTTCCCTCTATCCACAAGTAATGGGACCAACCTCCCTGTTACACAACATAGATTTATGAGACATCTTTAATGCTCTCTTTTCCTTCCTTCCAGTGCCCAATCATCGCCAAGTTTGCTTGATTTTACCTATTGGGTATCTTTATAATCCACCCACTTCCCTAAACACTCCTTCACCCTTTTTAGACCCAGCTTTTCTTATCTTTCATTTGGTTGCCCCTAAACTTCCTTTAGTCTGGCTCTCTTCAATTGGTTTTGTATATTTGGCACAGGGCAATTTTTCAAAATGCATAATGGAGCATTCCTACCCCCTGGCCTTGGTGCAGAGCTTTTCATTGCTAAAAGGAAAAAGATGAATCCTTATCATAGACTACAGTAACTTCAGGATATCTCTGCCTTCTTGTCTCTCTTAAAAATTTTCTTTATAAAAAGGGAACAAATTTTGATTATTTCATGTACATAGTTTTAAGAGCAGAATGATGCTTCCTATCCACTCTCCCTGTCACTCTCTCACTTTCTTAGTTTTCTTGTAATTTTCACAATGACATACTTTCAATTTCTTTTTAATCAGAAGCTTAACCCTCTACTAAATAAAGAATTCAACAAGTAGTAAATAGAAAAAGCACTGTTTCTTAAGAGTATAGGTAAGGGCTGTAAACTATAATTACTTTTCACCATTCTCCCTGTTTCAATGCACAGTAGCTTGTCTCTCATTAGTACATCTGCTACTCCTTCCTGCAGTGTCCTTCCACCTTGCTATTCACCTACATTTAGTTATTGCTACAGTTTCTTCAGATCTCAGATCAGTTATTATCTTCTTAGGTTACTTCACTGCTCAGATTACATTTTCTATAGGTACTCTGTCAGGACCATATATCTTTCCTTTTCTGTACTCTCACAGTGTAATTTTTTTATTTGCTTGTATGATTTCCAAATTATGCTGGTCATTTCTCCCCTGAACATAGTCTCCCTAGCACCTAACAAATGCTTGACACATATCAGGTGAGTAATAAATGTTGGAATGTCTTATTTCAGGAATGATCTTTGAGGGTAAAGAGACCTGAGGTGATATCTTGGCTATGCCCCCAATTTTCTAAGTGACTCAGGAGTTACTTGAATTATCTGGGCTCTCAGTTATCTAATATTCAAAATGGTCTAATAATCCTACCTCATAGGTTGAAATCAAGTGAGATAATGTGGCTAGTTACCTACCATGGGCCTGATGCATGGTTAAAAACTTAAGTAATATTTATTCTTTCTTGTCTTTCTCTCATTCTCCCAATTGGCCCCTCAGAATAGAATATGTATGTTACATAAATATTGTAAAGTTTTCTCTTTACATTTCCAGTCTTTACAGCCATCTCCCTCTTGAGCCTAACTGAGCATCTGCATGACTCCTGGATGCTGTTCAGTTCATTAGTGTTGTGTCATCACCACCCTGTGTCCTTTCGGTGGTCCGTGCAAAATCGCATGGCATCTTAATGGCCAGCATTTATGATGATGGGCCATTTGCAGGGAGAAGGGGAGTCATTTGCTTAGTTTTGAAGGTACATTAACTCGTTTTGGTCACTAAGACTCAATGATTGAATTTCTTCTCAGAGTTCCCAAATTGCATCTCTATTCACACCCTCTTTGACTTCAAACTATGTTTCAATGAATTAAATGAACTCTGTGTTGGACTGACTGACTTAGTTGTCATATTGATTCCATCAAGGTTACAGGTTGATTGGGTCAACTTTGTTTGCTGGCAAATATTGGATAATTTTGGGGGACAAATTACCAGAATGATTGAACCAGTAGTTGTGAGTCACTGTGGATGAGAACAATGATGTGCCTTCAGTAGGACCATAAGGCCAACTCAAGTTGTTTTTGTTAGATATATCCTCCCTCATTCCACAGTTTAAGGTGGCTTACAAGAACACAAAAGTGTGAGAGCACTTAAATAAGTTTATGGAAAAATGGAATTAAAAGATAAGTTTATTTTGGTGCAAAAAATTCTGAAATCAATGCATAGTTTTTTCCAGAAATTTTATACAATCCACTTATAGTGCAGAATAGCAGAAATGATTTTTAAAGTAAAATATCAAGACAATGATATAATAGACTAGAAAGATAAGGTAGTAAGACTTTTTATACTTGAACTTATTGGCCATGAGGTTTGTATGATTAGTGAAATTGGACTGCATATTTTATCTTCCACTGAGAAAAAGAAGAACCTTGATTAGTTGTTAAAATTCACATTGTCCAGGCATAGCAATTAGAAGGAGGAGGCTTTTGTATTCGAGGCTGAAGGTCTTGTCAGGCTTTACTTAGAGCTGTCACCCCACTGAACTCCATTTCCTTCTTTGTAATGAAGAAGTTAGAATGAGAAACCACAAATGGGCCTTCTATGGACTATATCTGGCCTGCAGAGGTTCTCTGTGGCTTATAGGCACTTTGTAAAGACTTAAAATTTGATGCTTCTTAGTGGAATCTGTAATGTTGCCACTTTACCTTCCACTTCCTTTTGTGATGTGACTCTTTTCTATAAGGCATGGAATCCACAAGATAGCACCAGGTGATCCTCCATGCTAGTCTCAAAGGAGGCTGTTTGATCAAGACTTTTCAGTGTTCCTGTGTTGTAGGAATTGGTAATTCTAGCCATTCAGGTTTGTGTCCTGTGAACAAGACCAATGAAAAGAACAAACAGGGAAGAGAGTTAGCCTCCTTCTGATCTTGAAAAGAGAGTAGAACAATTCTTCCAGGGGATAATAGAATAAATGACAAAGGAGATACCTCCAGAAACCTAGCTCATCTAAGTAGAAAGGGAAGTTGCTTGTAGAGGTGGGTCCTTGACTTACTAACTTACAAAAATAACAACTTATGTCTGGGCTCCTGATTTTGTCCTATGCTGGGAAGGTTGAACTAATTTAGAAAGGGGTTTCCCATGAGGTGGAAATTAGGTAGGTTATTGAGAAGCAATTTGTGAATGAAGGTTGAACATGTGGGATCGACTGAATTCATGAGTTTAGCAGGGCACGGAGATTAGAGAAAAATCGTGAGGAGATGATCAAGTAGAAATGAACAAAAAAGAGTGCAGATTTCAGTCTGATACCCTGATGAGTGGTTGGAGTCTGATCTCAGTTGGAGGATCTTTGTGTCACAGTGGTGTGCCTCCCCAGCCAGAGACCTGAAATTGCCCCAAGACCTTGTCTCAGTCTCATGAATTGGGTAGATTTCTATATCAAGAAAACTGGGTCAAGATAAGGCCATCATTCCCAATGCCAAGTGGCAAAAGGGGATGGACCAACAAAGCCTTTTCCCTGAGTCTTCCAGACGGGCAGCTGCACTAACTGCTTCTGTAACTGGCTGGCAGGGTCCCAGTGTTATGATGGAGAACAATGATCTCCAAAGAAAGAGAAGCAGAAGAAGTCCATCTTTACTCACCATTCTGATGATCCCAGATGAGCCCCCAAGAAATACTGCAGTTAACTGCAGTGCTGGCCATTCTGGTTCGTGTCCTGTGACCATGAACAGTGACTCACAGGCAAAAAAAAGGGCATGTAGAGAAACAAAGTTTTATTGAAGCAATGGAAAGCTTCCACAGTGGGAAGGGTTCCTGAGCAAGAATACCACTGAGGGGAAGTTGCCCAGGGGATGATAACCCCTGGGCTGCGAAGAAGTTTGTACAGGGCTTTATAAACTTGTCAGTTAGTCACCAATAATCCTCTCATTGTCAGAGGGTCAGTATCTGGAGCTGGACAGGTCCAGCTGTAAGTACATCCTGATATCCTGTTTATACATATATATATATATATATATATGGGTTTTACATATATGGATTTGCATATATATATTTATATATGTCTTTTCAGTTTCTTAATCTTGTGTTTGATTAGTGATGCATTTTGTTCCAGGCATGTTTCTCTGAACATCAGGCTTGAGTCTCTTGGGCCTTTTGTGTTCCTAACTATCTGCCTTTTTTTTTTAAGATTTATTTGTTTGAGAGGAAGAGTTACAGAGAGAGAGAGGGAGACAGATAGAGAGATCATCCATCTGCTGGATCACTCCCCAAAAGGCTGCAATGGCTGGAGCTCGGCCAATCTGAAGTCAGGAGCCAGGGGGCTTCTGGATCTCCCACTTGGGTTTAGAAGCCCAGGACTTGGACCATCTTCCACTGCTTTCCCAGGCCATTAGCAGGGAGTTGGACTGAAAGTAAAGCAGCTGGGACTTGAAGTGGCACCCATATGGGATGCCGGTGCTGCAGGTAGTGGCTTAACCTACTATGCCACACCACTGGCCCCTACGGTTACACTTTAGCTGTCTCCTGTCTCTATCTATGCTCCTCTGAAAAGCAGTCTCTAACTGCCATTAGGGAATAGGAGCAATGCCTGCTCCAGCTGTTTTTTGCTGCCAAAGGGTGGCAAGGGGAATCAGTAGAAATACTGATCAGTGTGGTCTCTCTGTAGAAGGTCCCTAAGAAGAAGCTGCAGTTTTCCTGTAGCTGAATTGCCTGTATGCAAGAGGAAACAAAATGGGTGGGTCAATTGATTACAAGAGGGGAAAACAGCAGAAGTATGAAGATGATAGCAAGTGGCCCTAAGAGGGGAAATATCTAGGAAAACCTAGGCAATATAGGGCCTAGGAGATGTTTGTTTTCTTTGTTGAGATTATGTAGCCAGTTGGCCTGTTTATAGCTCTCTCTGATGTTAGTTTCAATCTTTCCTGAGTTGTTGATATAAATGCAACAAGATTCATTAATTACAGTACAAACACTTCAGTCTTTTGCTAGTGGATAATCTAGAGTGAGATGATTTTCCACAACCATTTCTGCCAAAGAATAGTGAGTGAGACAGCCCAAGGAAGGCACTTCCAATGTTTTGGAATGTCTATTCTAGTGATTGGGTGAGAGCTTGAAGAGTTTACTTTGTGGTATGTGAAGACTCCCAATTAGCCCTTATAACATAGCTGGCAGATGGTGGTATTTCTTTTTTTTCTTTTTTTTTTTTTTTTGACAGGCAGAGTGGACAGTGAGAGAGAGAGACAGAGAGAAAGGTCTTCCTTTGCCATTGGTTCACCCTCCAATGGCCGCCGCGGATGGCGCGCTGCAGCCGGCACACCGCGATCGTCCGATGGCAGGAGCCAGGAGCCAGGTGCTTTTCCTGGTCTCCCCATGGGGTGCAGGGCCCAAGCACCTGGGCCATCCTCCACTGCACTCCCGGGCCACAGCAGAGGGCTGGCCTGGAAGAGGGGCAACCGGGACAGAATCCAGCGCCCCGACCGGGACTAGAACCGGTGTGCCGGCGCCGCAAGGCGGAGGATTAGCCTGTTGAGCCACGGCGCCGGCCAGATGGTGGTATTTCTTAAAATGACAGGGCTGAGGGCTGACATCCACAAGGTTCTATCTCCTCACATCTGAGGATTATCTAGGTGAGAAGAAGAAAACCCTTCTTGGGGCTGTGTGGTCCTACTGTCTCTTATAGGGGGTTGATTTTAATAGCTTCTGCATTTGGGGTTGAGAGCTAAATTTCCCAGCAGGGAAATCACCTGGTAGCTTGGGCAGGACAAAAGCACCCGTTTATCCTTTTTTTTTCTTTAGCTGGCTGTGGCTCAAAGGACACGTACAAAGTTGTGGAGGATGGGTCAGCTCTGACACTGCAGCTTAATAACAGTGATTGACCCTGGCTTGTATGACATCACACCTTTATATAAGCAGAGCATAAATTTGGAATCATTCTGTTGTCAAAGGTTTCAAAACACAAGTAATAATTTATCTGCTGCTTTAAACAAAGTTATGAGCAAAATCTAATCAGAATTAAAGTGATCCTTTTCAGCATATGCTCTCGTTACTTAGGGCAGTTAAATATATTATGAAACAAAGAGGTAGTGAATTGGGTAATCTTGTTTTCTGGATTTTTCAGATATAGGAATTAACTTTAAAATTATTTTCTTTATTCTCATCTGTCCTAATCTCTCACAGCATTTAATTTCCACCAACATTTCACAATATACTTTTTCCCCATTTCATGAATTTTCTTTCTTAACCTTGCTCATTAAAAATATTCCACAACTTTTTTCTCCTATAGTTTCCTTTAATTTATATCTTGACGCAGTCCCCTACCACATCTGAATTAAGAGAAAAACACCTTTTATAACGTTTTTTAACCCATAGTTGGTTTAGAGTAATTTTCAGTTTTGATATCTGTTATAGCTTAGGGGCTGAGTAAAACGTGTAACTAGAGGCTTTCTGGAGCCACCTCTCACAGTCCTTCTAAGGGAAGGGAATTTTCCTGGATTTGGGAGAATGACTCAAAAAAGTGGCTCCAGTATCCGGGAGGAAATCAACTTCCTTCCTTTTAACAGGACCACCAAGAGCTCCTGAGTGGTGATAGTCTGGGTGATAGGAGCCTTTAGAGGGGAAGCTATGGGCCCCTTCAGTCCTGTTGAGCCATCCAAGGAGGGGAGCCTAACCCCAGAGGCCTTAGTCTCCAAGGGCAGTCATCCCTCCAATGATCCCTGTTGCAAATAAAAAAGAGATTTGGGTGTTTTCTCTGGTGACAGAGGTGTTTTGAAATGTTTCATCTTGCCATAGCCATAGCACTTGGGAAACCTCCCGGGCACCCTTAGGCTGGTGTGGCCATAAGTCCTATACCAGAACTGGGACATTTTTCTTGTTCCTTCCCTCTTATTTTTGGGTCTCCTCCTCATCCCAATTGTAAAAGACTGAAATAGCAACTTTCAGCAGGTTTTCTATTGTGCTCTTAGATCTGATAGTCTGTTTTTGGAGCTTTCTGTTAAAATCTGTGTCTGACTGAGTAATAAACTTATCCTTTAGAATTGCCCATCCTTCCATGGAGTAGGGAGATATAGGGAGGTATGTTTGACTCAAGCCTTTCTCAGTCTTTGTAGACAGGCTATGGGGTTCTCCTCAAGGCCTTGATCTATCATGCATAGCTTGAACTAATTTAAGGGCTTGGTCTTGGACCTCCTCAGTCCTTCCAAGACACAGTAATGAGATGCTATTTTGTCCATCAATCTATAGCATCCTTTAATTTCCCACCTCCTGAGGGACAGCCTGTGTTCCTGTAGGACACAGTGGCCCCAGGCCTCCTTGATCAGGTGAGGATACAAAAGCCATGTAAAGCTTATCCCCAAAAGTTTCTGTAGCTTGCAAAGCACACTGTTTTTCTGTCCCTGTTAGGATTTGTTTTAGGAATAACACTAGATTTTTTTCAGGAGAGATCACAGACTTGAGTTAAAGTCTGGAAAGCCTCTGTGTACTTATTAGGGTATCTGAGCATCTGCCCATGTCTCCCTTTATCCATCTAAGCTATTGCAGGGAAAAGGGGATCTGGACACATGGGGAGTTACTGAGCCTTCCAGGAGTCTCCTTGGTTGGTAAAATAGAAGTTGGCAGTCTGGTGTCCTGCTGGACAACAATTAGTCCCAAATAAGGGGAGCATGAGGGAATAGGAGCAGTAGGCTGTTGTTGGTGTAGACTCTGTAGCAGGCTCTGCGGCAGATGGAGGAGGCAGCTGGGGTCTTGAGGGTAAATGCTGCTGAAAGTGCTGGGTCTGCTTTACAGGGTTGGCAAAGACCTGGCTTATCTTGCAGGGCAAAGAATGCCTAGACATAAGGGATCTCAGACCATTTTCCTGCTTTGTGACAGAAGTGGTCTAGCTGGAGGATAGTGTTATAGTTAATACTTTGGCAGCCAAGTCTCTTCATCCTCCAGCTTATGTCCTGGTCATGCCGTGTTGCAGAAAAAGGCAAGGCAAAAATTTTGTTCTTCAAGGTTTTTTGAGGGTCAAAAGAATACCAGTGCCTGACGATTTGCTTCAGAGGGATGTATGCCAGCCTTGGCCAGTTGCCCATCTGAAATGAGAGGACAAAAAACAAAGGCACCCCTAACTTTTTGCTTTTCCCTACTTGGGGCATCCCTCAAGTTTTTGGACTGTGGGAACAAAGTGTCCTAGAATCCACAGCAGGGAGAGGTTGGAGGACAGGAATAGATGCTCTTACCTATGACTCTGCACCTTCCCATGACTCCCTGGGAGTGAATACTCTTCTTATGTCGCCTTATGGCTAGCCATGACTGGAAGGCTAGGATCTGCAACTGGGCCTCTTGAAAAAGCCTCTGAACTAGAACTCTAAGGGCAAAGATTTGCAAGGAAAGTGAATTTCCTCACTGCCAGGCTGAACAGCTTACCCTGCTCAAGAGCCACATATAACATCCCCGAAGCTGTGTGTGGTTGAAGATCGGGAGATGCATGGGAGAGTTGTGAGGGTTCATGAAGATAATAGCTGCATAGTGTCAGGTATGCAGAGAGCATTCAGTAAGTGTTAACTGGGTATTGGCCATTATCACCATCCTAAAGAAATATGGCTAACCAGCAGTCTTATAGTATTTATTCTCCTGGAAATGTTTGTGTCTACCCTACTCGATCTTCATCATCATTCCTGGCACCACCATTGGCCAAGTGCTGGCACAAAATTGTAGCTGCTTCTAATCCTTGAAACAATTTGTGAAGTAAGTCATCATTAGCTACCTATTCCAAATGCATCCTCTCCCTGTGTTCTTACTAAATAGAACCCTGATATTTTGTTAGTCATGGCACAGGATTACACTTTTAAAGCTTGCATTAAGGGGCTGGCACTGTGGCATAGTGGGTTAACGCCCTGGCCTGAAGCTCTTGCATCCCATATGGGTGCCGGTTCGAGACCCAGCTACTTCACTTCCAATCCAGCTATCTGCTATGGCCTGGGAAAGAAGTACCAGATGGCCCAAGTGCATGGGCCCCTGTACCCACATGGGAGACCTGGAAGAAGCTCCTGGCTCCTAGCTTCAGATTGGCGCAGCTCTGGCCATCATGGCCAATTGGGGAATGAACCATTGGTTGGAAGACCTCTCTCTCTCTCTCTCTCTCTCTCTCTCTCTCTCTCTGCCTCTCCTCTCTCTGTGTAACTCTGACTTTCAAATAAATAAAACTAACAGTTTATTTAAAAATATAAAGCTTGCGTTAATAGAAAAAACCCACTCTTAATTTTCCCTAATTCTGGAAAACTATGGAAATAGAAATAGAAATGTCCTATGAAATAAGATCAATCAACAAAACACATATATTGGCCGGCGCCGTGGCTCAACAGGCTAATCCTCCGCCTTGCGGCGCCGGCACACCGGGTTCTAGTCCCGGTCGGGGCACCGGATTCTGTCCCGGTTGCCCCTCTTCCAGGCCAGCCCTCTGCTGTGGCCCAGGAGTGCAGTGGAGGATGGCCCAGGTGCTTGGGCCCTGCACCCCATGGGGAGACCAGGAAAAGCACCTGACTCCTGGCTCCTGCCATCGGATGAGCGCGGTGCGCCGGCCGCAGCGTGCCATCCGCGGCGGCCATTGGAGGGTGAACCAACGGCAAAGGAAGACCTTTCTCTCTGTCTCTCTCTCTCACTATCCACTCTGCCTGTGTAAAAAAAAAAAAAAAAAATATATATATATTACCAGCTTCCTTTGCAGCTAGGTCATGTGATGCATTCGAGTCAGTGAGATGAGAGTGAATGTTGAGGCTTCTGAGAAAAAATTTGCCTCCATGATACAGGCACCATCCCTTCCTCCTTGATTCCTTTCCTCTTCTTCTTGCCCATTACATTGACAAAAAGCTTTGGAAGAGTAGATCTCTCATGATTGTGAAGATAAAAATCACCCACTAAGCAAGACGGGGCCCAAAGAAGGAGGCTGGGACATTGAAGACATTGTGGGACAAGGTCAGCCCTGGGCTGCTGCCCTGAGACAGCACTTTGTGTGTCCAGAGAGAGAGAAGCACTCTTTGGCTAAATAATTTTTTAAAAAATCATTGTGATTCAAAGGGATCACATAAACAAGACTAGTATCTGAATAATACTAACCAATAGAATAAAAAAGGGAGAGAATGATCCAACATGGGAAGTGGGATACGCAGCAGACTCGTAGAATGGCAGATGTCCTAAATAGCACTCTGGCCTCAGAATCAGCCCTTAGGCATTTGGATCCAGCTGAAAAGCCTATGAGAGTATCTCAGGCATGGAAAGCCAGGACACTATGTCAGAAAAAAAAATGACCTAAATGAAGGATCTCCGTGTGTGAGATCCCAGTGGAAGGAACGGGCCATCAAAGAAGGAGGTACCTTTCTCTGAAGGGAGGAGAGACCTGCCACTTTGACTATGACCTTATCTAAATATGATTGGAGTCGGTGAACTCAAAAGGCTTCCATAGCCTTGGCATCTCATGACAAGAGCCTAGGGTGATTACTGATACCATAAACAAGAGTGTCAATTTATTAAGTCAACAACAGGAGTCACTGTGCAGTTACTCCTCATGTAGGATCTCTGTCCTTAATGTGCTATACATTGTGATTTAATGCTATAACTAGTACTCAAACAGTATTTTTCACTTTGTGTTTCTATGTGGGTGCAAACTGTTGAAAGCTTTACTTAATATATCTAAATTGATCTTCTGTATATAAAGATAATTGAAAATGAATCTTGATGTGAATGGAAGGGGAGAGGGAGCAGGAGATGGGAGGGTTGTGGGTGGGAGGGAAGTTATGGGGGGAAGCCATTGTAATCCATACGCTGTACTTTGGAAATTTATGTTCATTAGATAAATGTTAAAAAAAAATCATTGTGATTTGACAATGGTATTACCAGGAAGAGGGGCTTGGTTGGAGGAAAGAAACTTGCCCCAGGTGGTCACCTCCTAAAAGTGGGCTGTAGAGATTGTGGGCAAGTTTAGTCACCCATATCTCTTGGGAATTACTCGACTGATGTCTGTGGAGACAACTGGAAGGAATCAGTTGTTTTAGCCTTTCAGAGTGGGCACCTAAAGGTTTGTTGTGGGTGATTAAGTTGCCCCTGGAAAGCCTGATTGTGAGAAGGACCATGGGCCACTAGAATGTGATTGAGGAAGAGTGGGGAGGTTTCAGGACAAAGCATGGGTTTAGAGGTCATGGTTAGATGAGAAGTGGGAGGACAGTAGATTATGGATTTCTGTCTGACACTGATGGGCCATCAGAGTCTGGATCGAATAAGAGAGACTTCAGGTAATGCCAGGGAGCTGCAAGTCAGAAATTTTTAGTGCTCAAAGACTTTATTCCAGAATCACACATCAGGTAGATCTTTGTGAAAGGAAACAGGCAGGATAAGACCAACATTCTTTGTCCCAAGAAGATGAAATGTGTTGATCATGCCCTTGCCAGCAATCCTTACCTCTGAGTCTTTAAGATCAGTATCCACACTAGCTCCTTTAACTGGTTGACAGAGGCTTGGTGTTTTCAATTGGTACAGTACTATGGTGGAGAAAAAGGTGCTCCAAAAGAAAGAGAAGCAGAAGCCGTTCATCTTTTCTCACCCTTCTGCATCTTGGACAAGCCATCAAGAAATGTTGTAGGAATCTGTAGTTCTAGCCATTTGGGCTCATACCCCCTGACCACAAAGAAGGAGAAGCGTGGACAAAGGAGAGTGAGTAGAGAAACAAAGGAAAGCGCCTACAGCTGAAGAGGTTCCTGAGTGGGAATATTATTGAGGGGAAGTTGTCTAGGGGTTTATATTCTCTGGACTGTGAAGAAGTTTGCACAGGGTTTTGGAAACATGTCAGTCATGGATTACCTTCTCATTGCTGGAAAGTCAGCATCTGGAGCTGGATGGGTCCAGCAGTAACTGCATCCTGTTTTGTTTTCAGTTTCTCTCTTGTTTTTGAGTAGTGGGGCATTTTGTTGCAGGAGTCAGGATTGAGTATCTTGGGACTTTTGCCCTTGGCTATCTGCCTAGGGTTACATCTTACTGTCTCCTGTCTATCACCAGGCCCCTTCTTTTCATTTGTAGTCTTGTCCTAGTTCCACCTACCTCCTGGTAGCATACCTCTCACATTCTAGATGGACAGTACAAGATTGGTTACAAGAAGAGATGGCAGTTGTCAGCTGGCCACTGTCACTGGCACCTCACATTTGCCAGTGCTTATCCTATATTGGTCTTTTATCTTCTCCTTGAGACCCTCTGGCAATATTCAGCACCTGCTAAAATGCCCTGAAGGCTCAATTTTACCAGTTGCTAGTAGTTTACCAACCTCAACCTGTATCAGAACCACCTGGACCCAGAGGGCTGGGCTCCTCTGTAGAGTGTTTGATTCATTAGGTCTCAGGTGTGGCTTGATAATTTGGTATTTCTGTTTCTGGGTGAGGCAGCATCCTTCCCATCTGACATTCCTAATGTCAGGACCACACTTTAGGAACCACTGTTTTAGACATTTGAGCACCTTTTGTTTTTAAAACTTGTTTCAAGCTTATCAGTAAAATAAATGATTGTAGATATAATATATGCCTTAAAATAATATGAGGAAGTATACCATTATTTATAAGAATCCAAGATATTTATAAAAATATTTACTATTTTTAAACTGCATCAAAGAGCTAAATACCTCAAAGAATTAATCCAGAAGAAAAATGCAGAACTTACAATCCAATATTTGCCTAGTGCAGTCTTTGGCATATGGTAGGCAATATTCAAAATGACTTTTTTAATAGATAAGAAGGAAATCCTATAGAACTAAAACGTTGCCTAATTCTAATGAAAAAGACCAATGCCATTTTAATGAGGGTGGATTTTACTCTAAAAACATCCTACTTAATTTCTTATTCTCCTTCCTCAACTAACTTCACCTTGCTTATATGTACTCTTATCAAATCAAAATTGGGGCAGTGTGGCTCTGGACACAGATTAAATGCTCCGGTTGAAGTATTTCCTCTATGAGTTACTAGCAATGGATATTGGGCAATTTAGTTTACTTCTTTATGCCTCAGTTTTCCTCACCTATATAGTGTGGATAATAATACTACTTACAGCATACCACTAATCTAAGGATAAATGAATTAATATATGTAAAGCTATTGAAAAAATTCTTAACAAATACTTTAATAATGAAGTGCTAGCCTTCTGAAGGACACAGACTATTCTGTTTGTTCTAAAAACTTGTTTGTTCTAAAAACCCATGATGCATTTATTCCCAGTTAATAAGAAAGAAAATTAAAGCACAAAGAGTGTCTTCGCCTGTGCTTAGAAGAAACCAGACTCCCCCTGAGCTCAGTGTTCTGGGCATGCTGTATGTACTACTTTTATTTGAGAACATAGTTAATATGTGGTTTCTTTAGTATTTAGTAGTTAAAATTCCCTGTTGTTTAACAAAATACTGTTCCCTTAATTATTAAGTTACCCTTGATTTTCCTGCTAGTTTATCTCATAGGGATGGACTGCACTTTAGACATTAGGATCCCTCTTCCAGGGAGATGTTAGTCATCTGAGTCAGAATTGAACAACCTATCAGAATGAATAATGGCTGTGAATTTAATCCCATAAGCCCCATTATTAGCTGCTTGTAGATAATAATTGCAGCATCTTATGCTCATAATGCTTACTTTTTTTCCAATGCTTTTTCTTATTGGGTTGTTAGGACACCTCAGGGAGGGATGTTATTTTCTCAGCTTAGTACCACACACAGCTTGATAGTCAGACACACCCTAGTTCTCCACTTGACTACCTCACTAGGTAACTCTTTGATACTAATTCTAGCAAAGTGCTTATCCTCTCTGAGTCTCGGTTTCCCCATCGGTAGCAGTAGTGTCCCTTTGTGATGGTGGTAAAGTATAGCAAAGTTGACTCATTGCCCACACTCATCCAGCTAACAAATGGCAGCATTTGTTAGTCTAACACAGAATCCTTTCTCTTGTTTTCTTCACTTTCTGGAAAGAAAGATGGTGTGTGGTCTCTGGTCCTAGACCTCAGCGGGCTGAATGAGTTCTGGTATTCCCTGAGCACTTGCTTCTTTTCTGGCAGTTTGGTTGTAGCAGGTAAGCCAGGTAGACTTCACCTGTGAGTAAGGGCAATCTTTCCAACTCTGTACTGGAAAAGCAAGACTGCTCACTCACTCACTACAAACAGGCTGTTTGACACATTGGAGCCCATATTGAAACTGTTTTTAATTGTCTTGGTACTTCCACCTTATACTTGTTGCTCTCTCTGTACCATTGCTTTATCTTCTTGAATTTGCCTCTCTTTCTGGAACTTACCCAATACTTGACAGCAGAATGTGATGTAATGGTGCAGTTGAATAGTCTGAAATCAGTTGGCTGTGAAGCAAGAAATGGTTTTATCTTTCTGCAATCTCTGCCATCAACTGTTCCCTTAACAATATCCTGAGCAGATTCCATGACTTTCTGGTTCCTTCTGTGTATAAAAAGTCCAGTCTAATTTGAGATTTTAATCTTATATCCTATTTAATGTCCCTCATTTTTCCTATTATCTCAGCACCAAACAAGCTTTAACCAGAGCAATTACAGTGGGTAGGGAGTACAGTCTGTTTTTCAGTTCTGCTTCTTCCCGGACCTCCACATATGGGCTCTTTGTGGGTCAGGGAGTAAAGTCTGAGGCAAGTCCCCTGGGACCATCACTAACATGGAGACTGACTGTGATTTGATCTCTCATATCTAACCACCTTCTCTTTTTATCTGCCTTTCCCTGTGGTCCACTCTCAGAGATTCTTGCTGTTGGGGTCTTCTCATATAATTGTCAACTCTTGCATACGTGGCCTGGAAATATGGCTCAAAGCTGGTTACGTTTCACAATATCCACTTGATACACTGGAAACAAAATTCTTGTTTTGAAAAATATTTATATATTAGAAAGAGAGAGACAGAGACAGAGAGAAAGGGAGGGAGAGAGAGAGAGAGACTAACTTGTATATGCTGGTTCACTCCTGACATGCCTTCAATAGCTGAGGCTGGGCCAGGCCAAAGCTAGGAACTAGGAACTCCATCTGGGTCTCCCATGTGGCAGAAGGGGCCCAAGCCCTTTGGTTATTATCTGGTGCTTCCCAGGATTTGCATTAGCAGGAACCTGGACTAGAAGTAGAGTAGCTAGGACTTAAACTGGCACTCTGACATGGGATATGGGCATAAAGGCACTGGCCTACCCCACTGTGCCACAATAGTCGCCCCAGAAAATATTCTTTGCACTCCAATACCAGGAGACTGTTTTTCTATTCAAATATTTTTTCTTTTTAAATTTTAAAAATATTTTTATGTGAAATGCAAGTGAGAGAGAGAGAGAGAGAGAGAGAGAGAGAGAGAGAGAAGGAGAGGAGGTGGGCGAATGAGAAGGAGAAAAGGAGGTAAGCAGGGAGAGAGAGAGAGAGAGTGAGCAAGAGTAAGAGCGAGCACTAGCCAGTGCTCTCATCTATTTGTTGATTTGCCAAATATTTTCAACAGCCAGGTATGGACTAACGCTAAGCCAGGAGCCAGGAACTCCATCCTGGTCTCCAATGTGGGTTGCAGGAGCTTAAGTACTTTGGCTTTCCATCTCTGCCATCCTAGGGTGTGCATTATCAGGAAGCTAGATTGGAAGCAGAGCAGCTGGAACTTGAACCTGCACTCTGATGGGGGATGTTGGTGTCACAAGCAGTGGCTTACTTGGCTGTACCACAATGCTGGCCCCTCCCTTCTTTATCTGCCTTGCATTTCTCTCAAATGCTCTTCACCGCCTGCTCAGACTCAGAACAGAGTAGTAGGTTCATTGCATAAACGGCTGGGGAATGGTATTCCTGTCTTTCCTTTTTGCTAGCACTCCCAATCTCCAGGCGCCATTTTCTCCTCAGCTAACATCTCACACTGCATTGTCCTGTCTCCCTGATCTGCAGTCTTTTTCTTCTATAGATAGCGGAGGGAAATGGAGTTGCTGTGATTCAGATAGCAAAAACTGTGAGTGTCTGACACTTAGTTGTGTTTAACTTTCTTTAGAATTTGGGTATTTGATTCCACTTTGTCCTCGATTTTTGTATTACTTCAAGGTATAGGGCTAAGTCGTGCTCAATAGGCTATTACAGTGGTTCTCTAGTTCTTGACTTCTAATGCTTCCCTGGCCATGCCCTGTTTATTTTTTCTGGTGCTCTCTACTCCTGGAGCCCTCAGCTCATGTGTCTGCTGACCAAGCCGCTATCCCTGAAAACTAATTCTAACACTGAAATAAGCTTATCTTTCAATTCCATCATCTACAAACTTTTTGAATTGCCCTTTTATGTTCTTCTTTGATTTTTTCCAACAATTTGGTGTGTTCAGTGACCATGCTCCCATTGTAAGGAGAAGTAAATGGAGGCCCTGAAATGTATCAATCACATCTTCAATTTGTTTATAGCCTGAGCTACATACATGTAAAATCAAGGTTGGTCTAATTCCAAAATCCTTAGCTCTTTCCCCTACATTAATATTGAAAGGACAGCAGAGGAGGCATTCTGTGTCAGGCCAGCACTTTGGCATCTGCTCCAGGGTGATTTCTGCATAAACTGGCATGCATCTCAGTTAACACCTCCTGGCACTGACACTGCTGACCCTCAGGAGTGGCTGCTCTTGAACTGGAACCTGATCTGGGATGATGCTCACTAGCCCACACCGGCTTCCCATTCTCTAAGCTTATCATTATGCACGTTACTTGCAGCAGCAGAGGAAGTTAATTTGGCAGAAGGAAATTAAACTCATCTCTTATTCTCCATTCCCCCAGAAGTGTTGTACTTGAGGAGAATCACATTCCCAAGGAGACAGGTATTGTACAGAGAGGGCATAGCAACCCTCTCTTTTCTTTGTTTCTTCAAAGCCTGTATAGTTCACAGAAAATAATACTGAAAATATTTTTATTTAACCCAATAGCATTTTTATGAAGACAAAGATATTTACATGCAAGGTCATTAATTCAGAGTTACAGGCTGCTGAATATGGAAGGAAGAGCAATTCCTGAGGCAACTCTGTAAACATAGCTTTGGAGTTGGGGAGACGGTTTCCATTTAAATGTGATCTCAGTTACTACACACATATCTGACAAATAGGACTGATTCTCTGGATTCCTTGCTTAGTTCATGATTTTAACTTTTGGCTATTCCTTTAAATTGGATTCTTTGGATTCTTTACATTTTTCATTGCTGTCTAGGAAGAGGGATGTTAGGATTTGCAGTCTGCTAGATGACTGAATGGTTTGGGGGTATTTTTTGTTGTTGGTTGAAGGGGTCCTTTTGGCACAACTGCATGGGAATAAAAGATGAAGTTAGTGGGATGGTCCCCACACAGACCCTCTGGGCTTATCTTTCATGCTTTGTTGAGCAGCTTTGCTACCTCAACGTAGATGATGAATATGATGGCCACGTCTAGGCACATGGGGCCCAGGAGAAGGATGATGCCCTTGAATGCATTGAGCCCCTCCTTCCTCAGGATCTGTAACCAGGGTGCTAGATGTTCCAGTATTTATGCACCACATGGCCCTGTACCAGGTCTTGTTCATAACCACAGGGAAATTCTGGAAGACACTGACTACTCCTGCAAGAGTCCCAAAGACTCTGGGGATCAGTGGGCTCTTGGGCTTTTGGGGTTGTCTCGTCAATACCACTCGCGCAGGTTGTTCATGATGAATGCCAGATGGTCTTTCTGTTTTCAGTGGGGGAATGTGGTACAGATTTTGATGCTCCCTGCCAGGATGGCCTTCCTCAGGTGTGTCAGTTTGGCCTTCCTGGCCCTGGCACATTGGTAGCCAGATAGTTTCCTTAGCATTTCCATTTTATGTATTCTGCTGATCCACTTAGGGTAATCATGGCTTTATGATTGTTGGGTGGCACATTATTGGCTACAGTGGATTATGATTTCTTTGAGGGCAGGGGCTACTGTATCTGGACTATATTTGGTTCTCAACATTTGCCCACTGGCTGAATAAATATGCAGCAGTGCTAAGGATGTTGGTGAATCTTTTGCTGTAGCATGCAGGCGAGCTTCCCATCACTTCTTAGATATGCAAGTAGTTGACTGCTTTTGTCTAGTGTTCATTAGTTTGACTAGTAAAGAGTGTTAATAAATGTAATTAAGAGCACTTTCTTTGTTGCAAAAACAAAAAAACGACAATGTTTTGTCATCCCTATTTCACATCTCTTCCTTAAAACTTGATAATAAATTCAATGTTATTCTTATATTCCCCTGTATCTGCAAAGATAAAAATATGAAGATAAGCCACTGTGATTGTATACTCTCTATTTAGCTTAAAATAATGTTCTGCCAGATTGAAACAACTTGCAGCATATACAGGTTTGAGACTTTATATTTCATATTTGTTAAGTCATTGTTATTTTGGAACTGAATGTTGGGTTTGAAGATACACAAACCCATTTTTCCAATGTACAGCACACTACCAAAAACAATCATAATACAAGCTCAGGAGACCAATTTGAAAGTAAGTACTGAACATTGTCATGAAAAAACATGAAGATTCCCTGAATAGCCAAACACTGCAGTAAAACAAATTTGATAAAACCTTAGTGAGATCTAACAGAAATATCTATAGTGCATCAGTGCCTGTGCAGGTTCCAAATAGCATGTTTATTTTTATGATCTGATGTATTGTTCACTATGATTAAGAAAGCAGAAAGTCAGTCAGTGAAGAGCTATGCTTTCTAAAACTTTGCAATTAAAAATAAGAAAGGGCAGAAGATATATTGCTAATGAATATTTCTAAGTTGAAAAATGTAAAGCCAAGCAGTGGAAATTCATAGGCAAAATGTAAATTATACATATACTCAAAGTGGTACAGAAATAATATTTGCACCCATGCTTGTAGTATATAGTTTACATTTTCCAAGTATCCCATTGTACTTACAAGTGAATTAGTTTCAATTTTATATTACAAGTGCCAGGCCTTAGAAGAGCTAAACTAGAATTATTTGTTGTCCCCTGGAGTAATTCTAGTTATCTTAGTGTAATATCCTGCT
This sequence comes from Sylvilagus floridanus, assembly GCA_949820135.1. Lineage (NCBI taxonomy): Eukaryota > Metazoa > Chordata > Mammalia > Lagomorpha > Leporidae > Sylvilagus > Sylvilagus floridanus. The sequence goes on from OX463224.1 coordinate 82,154,962, forward strand.
GAGATTTATATGAAAATGAATTTTAATTTCTAATAAAGTAGCCATATGCTTTGGAGGGTGTTGCAATAAAGTGTCATACATAATCATTGTTTCCAACAAATTCAACCTTGAGACAATCAGATCTCATTTTAACAACCCATGTGAAGACATGGAATTTAGCCATTTCCTTATTTATACCACTGTCACCTCAGAATCTTTAGTCTACAAGAGGAGACAGATCTTGGTTTAAACTTTTCTCTCTCATTTTCTCCTTACTCACATAATGTTATTTTATTTTACAACTACAAGCTTCCTAAAGGGGGCAGATATCCAACAGACTTAATGTTACTATTTTTTTCACTCTTAAGTGCCACAAAAAAAAAAAATGATTGCATTAGGTACTGTGTGTGTGTGTGAATTTTCCAGAGAAATTAACATGGCTCATCCTTTTCCTGTGATTAATTGTTATTAATTTCAGTAACTGTGAATAACTATGAGTCAGAGGAAGCAAAAAAAAAATCAGCTTTCATAAATAGTTTCATATTTCTCTATCCCAGAAGAGCAGATCGACTTCCATTCTTAACTTACTTCTTCCCCTTTATTTTATTTCTTCAAGCAGCTTTTCTTTACCTTACTGTGTAACAATCAATAAGTCAATCAGCTCATATATAAGTGTTGCTGTATTTTGTGCTGGGTTGTGTGAGACATCAAAGGAAGAGTATTACATGAACTTTACTTCAGTAATTCACCTCCTCCCAGTGCATCAGGCCCATTGGAATACTAGGAGTATGAGTGGAAGAGAAATTCAGATAAAAGGTCACTGAGGGGAGTTTACATGAAGAAGGCCAGGGTTGAAGAATGAACAAGATTTGGATTTAAGAGCAAAAGAAAAGAAACATTTCAGACTCATCCTACCATGATTTATTTTTACTTAATATATTAATTGTTGTTTGGATATCAGAGTTGAAATGAATACTCTAGCATTTGAAATATAAGGCTTTATTTTCTTTCATTTGATATTATTCCTATGCCCTGTTCTTTGAAAACAAATGGGGGAATTTTAGGTCTGTGAATCTTTCCTAGTTTAAAACTATTATTTGTATGAATTCAGTTTTATTTAGGTGAGCCAGGTGTTCAGCCTGTCCAACACTGAAAGCTACTGCACGGTTTTGGAGACCTCTCCTTTTCCTTCTGCTCCAAATGATAACCTACCTAGTTCTGACCTAGGGACTGAGGTGTCTGGTCTGAGCATTATTTTTCTCTGATGCTTTGCTCAGACCTACTTGTGGGTGAGATATAATTCATATTATCCTGTTTGTAGGTACTGGTGTCCTTTTTTTTTTTTATCCTGGTATGGGTTTCTGTGCATGTTGAGTGCTTGCATGGGTTCATTCTGTCTTGGACACTGTGTGGTCCCCTTTGCTGTCAGTGGGACTTGCTGATTTTCCAAGACCTCACTGTAGCTTCCATTGACTTGCCTATCTTGGCAGTAGACCTTGAGCTCATTCTGTATCTCACTTCTGTGTCACCTTGCTAAAGATTTTATCACCTAGTGTACTTAGTAACCTCAAGGTGAGGACCTAAAAAACCCTGGATCCCTGCCCTCTGCATAAATATGCCACACCACCATTTCTGTTCAACCACAACTTCCCTCCTGTGGCCTCAGAGCCCACTGTGAGATCTCCATGCAGACTTCTGAGCAGCAAACTGAGTATCAGTCCTCAATTCTTATATACTTCTCTGCCCTCTGGGGGTTTTTGTCTTCTAGGTGAACCCACTCCCATAAAGCTAATGAGCTGGGGGTGGTGGGTCCTTGACACCTTTACGCTTAGATCTTCTCTGCATCTTCCTAACTTCACATCCTCCATAACAAAGGCTTCAAGGTATTCTTTCTGTCTTTTAGCAACTTCCCCTGCTCCATATTTCTTCTTTCCTCTATCCTATGGGCATACCTTCTCTTTTGTTTTGGCAAAACAAACAAAAATTCAAGAAACAAAAAACCTTATCTTTAATGATTAGAGAGGCAACATTAAAATAAAATCACCAAATTGACTAGATTACTAAGATTAGATCAAGAAGAATTTCACAAGGTTTAAGCACTAATAAATGAAATATATGACCACATGAGTTCAACAGTATTTTCTGGTTTACAATTCAATGAAATAGTGAAAGATAGTGATTGCTTTAAGATTATAAGTTCCCTGTCACCAAGTGAGTAGTATGGGTAGAACATGACTAGACTAAAGGCTGGGTGACATAAGAGAGCTAATGAATGAGACAGAACAGCTCAGGGGTTCCTCTGAACAACCCAGTGTTCTGGGGTTAGATTCCAATCTCATCTCCTCTAACTAGGCTGATAGAGATGGTGCCAAATCCAACATGTTGCCCAGGATCTTTGGACGAGAGGGAGGCACTGGAGAAAAAGTCAGTGGAATATGAATAAAATCTGGAGCGCAGTTAGTTGGCTCCTTAGTATTTACAAATGTACCATGGTAATATAATATAACACTAACATTTGGGGAAAGTGGGCTCAAGAGTATTCAGAAACTCTCTGTACTACCTCTACAACTATTTTTTTTTTGGTGTCTAAAATTATTCCAAAATAGAAAGTTCATTTAAAATAAACTAGTTGAAGCTTTGGACATAGCTTAAAAGCAACCCAGCAAAATGCTGTATTTATTGGTAGAGTAATTTTTAAAAATTATCTTCTTTAAGATTTTTAGAGTAGTTTAAAAATTTATAGGAATGTTAAGCAATTAAAAGCCCTCATATTTCCTTTTCAAAGAATATTTGATTTATTTCTTTGAAAGTGACAGAAAGGGGAGGAGGGGGAGAGAGAGGGAAGGGGAGAAGAAGGGAGGGAGATGGAGATGGAGATCTCCTGATCCTCTGGTTCACTCCCCAATTGGTGTCAATGTCCAGGCTGTTCCAATCAGGAGCCTGAAACTCTATCCAAGTATACCACATGGATGGCAGCAGACCAAGTGCTTGGTCCATCTACTGCTGCTTTCTCAGGCCCATTAACAGGAAGCTGGATCAGAAGTGGAGCAGCAGGAACTCCAACTTCTGCTCAGATAGAGAATGAACAGTGGCTTAGCCTGCTGTACCATAATGCTGGCCTCAAACTCTAGTATTTCATTTTTTTGGATGTATGTGTATATTTTTATTGTTTTACTTACATGCATATTTTTAATAAATAGGCACTTAAATATTAGAGAGAGTGTGAGAGCGCATGGTGCCCCTTTGCCAGTATCCCTGATAGACTTAGCTTGCATAACAATGCAAGTTACTCTGAATTTAAGTGATTTAGCTTTGATAACATAAGCTTTTTTTCACCTTGCTTCAGCCACAGCTGAATGTTTTTTGGTTACTGTCTCTGAAATTTCTTTTGATAAGGATGTATTTTTGCACTCTCTATTTACAATCCTTTTTCACCATGATGCTGGTAACAATCATCATTAAGCACCTCACACATTGCCTTCACCATCTCTATGTGCCTCGAGTCCTGTTATTACCAAAATTAATCTTCTCTCCTAGGTGTTTAAGCATCTTGACACAAAATGCATCTTGTGAGCTATTGAGCCAAAGCAGCAGCTAATTTAACAGTTTTAGCTTAGTCAATAATGTTGACCGGTAGGGAAACTTCGACTATCTTTCCTCCTCCCACTGGTCAGCATTATTAACTTGGCAGTCTAACAAGTATACTTGAAAATTGCATCCATGTGTGTCTCTGACTAAGAGGAGATTGGATTAAGTTCAATTTTTTAAAATGCCAGGATGATGAAAATTGAATGTCTTCTTACCTTATTGTTAAAGTTACATTTTTGAAACTCTTCTTTCTATAAACTCAGCTTTTCTGAAAATGAAATATACGTTTTCAATAGGATCCCATAAAGGGTGACTTAAACCATCACTTGATAAGTAACAAATATAACTTGACAGATCAAATTAAAGTGGAGTCCTATTATACATTAGGCAGAACAAGTGTTTGCAAAACGACTCATAGTATCCAAATTTGGTATATATGGTGGTTTGGTAATATTTTACATTATATATCGAATTCCCAGTCTAAGTCAATGATGGACATCAAGTTCTAGAGCTAGAGTGCCATGTTTGAAGGAGTGGAAGAAACCCTTCCATGACAGAATGCTGCCCATGAGAAAGATACTGCAACTTGCTACTTAGTTCCTTTGCTTCTGTGTTTTGTTTTCTCACCCATCACTTTGGGTTCTTGTCTAACATTTGAGTCCACATCAGGCTTCAATATGATGTCCCTGTCTCGTCCTGACCTCAGTGTATTCACAGCTTGCTTTTGTTCCTCCTGCTGGTTCTTGGTGATCCTGCTGGCACTCTTTCTAGCATATGGTAGTTTTGATGGTGACAGTACATACAATCCAAGTCAACTGGTTCCTTCGACCTTCAAAACTAAAACTTCGCACTCCAGCTTCAGGTTTCTTTGGTTACATGTTATTTGATTTTCAAGACAAGAGTGTGAATCCTTAAAAGAAAACTGATATGTCCATTGAATTTCTCCACCAAAATGAGTTCCTCCTCCACTGGTAACTAAATTGGTGCTAATTCTTTTTTTTTTATTTTTAAGATGTATTTTATTTATTTGAAAGAGTTACAGAGAAAGGTAAAGACAGAGAGAGAAGTCTTCCATCCGTTGGTTAACTCCCCAGATGGCCGCACTGCCGGAGTGGTGCTGATCCGAAGCCAGGAGCCAGGAACTTCTTCCAGTCTCCCAAGTGGGTGGATGCAGGGGCCTAAGGATCTGAGCCATCTTCTACTACTTTCCCAGGACATAGCAGAGAGCTGGATTTGAAGAGGAGCAGCTGGGACTAGAACTGGTGCCCATATGGGATGCCGGCACTTCAGGTCAGGGCTTTAACTCACTGCACCACAGCACTGGCCCAAATTGGTGCTAATTCTACAAGTTCAATGATAGTAGTGGCATTGCAAATAGGTGACTTTTTTTAAAAAAATATTTATTTGAAAGGCAAAGTCACACAAACACACACAGAGTTAGAGAGACACACAGAGAGATCTTTCTTTCTCTGGTTTACTCCTCAAATGGTTGTAATAGCTATGGCTAGGCCAGACCAAATCCAGGAGCCTGAAACTTAAATCGAGTCTCCCATGTTGGGAACAAGGGTGCAAGTGCTTGGGACATCTTTGCTGCTTTCCTGGGTGCATTAGTAGATAGCTGGATTGGAAATGGAGTACCAAGACCCGAACTGGCACGTTGATATGGGATGCAAGCAGCAGCCCAACCCACTTCACCATAACACCAACCCCAATAGGTTACTTCTAAAACATTACATTACTAATAGAACTTGTTTTCTATTAAAACTCATTTCTGGAAAACTTTGACACTCCCTTGAAATCCTACCATCATTTGCTTGAGTCATTTCTGATTCCAAAATTTCAGGAGCACAGGTTTTTCTTTTTCTTCTTTTTTAAGAAAGCTTTCATTTAATAAAATGCAAATTTCATAGGTACAGCTTTTGGAATATAGTGGTTCTTCCCTCCATACCCACCCTCCCACCCCCACTCCCATCCCACTTCCTCTCCCATCCTATTCTATATTCAGATTCATTTTTAATTATCTTTATATGCAGAAGATCATCACTATACTAAGTAAAGATTTCCACAATTTGCACTCACACAGACACACAAAGTATAAAGTACTGTTTGAAGACAAGTTTTACCATTAATTTTCATAATACAACTCATTAAGGACAGAGGTCCTACATGGGGAGTAAGTGCACAGTGACTCTTGTTGTTTTAGTAATTGACACTCTTATTTATGACGTCAGTGATACCCCAAGGCTCTTGACATGAGCTGCCAAGGCTATGGAAACTTGTTGGGGGGGGGGGGAGCCATTGTAATCCATAAGCTGTACTTTGGAAATTTATATTCTTTAAATAAAAGCTTTATATATATAAAAATTTTTTTTAAAAAAATGTGATCAATCAATATGAAAAAAAAAAAAGAAACCTTTTGAGTCCACAAACTCTGTCAGTATTTAGACAGGGTCACAAGCAATGTGGAAGTTCTCTCCTCCCTTCAGAGTAAAGTACATCCTTCTTTGATGGCCCCTTCTTTCCACTGGGATCTCCCTCACAGAGATCCTTCATGTAGATAATTTTTTGCCACAGTGTCTTTCCATGCCTGAAATGTTCTCATAGGCTTTTCAGCCAGAACTGAATGCCTTGAGGGCTGATTCCTAGGTCAGAGCGCTGTTTAGAGCATTTGTCATTCTATGAGTCTGCTGTGTGGGAACATGTTGGATCATTTTGTCCTTTTTAATTCTGTTTTTCTTGTTCTTATTTATGTGATCCCTTTGACACTTAATCCTATCTATACGATCAATTACACACTTAGTATGAGCACTTTAACATGTCAGATGGCATTAGTACCACCCAACTTAATGGGATTTGGAGTCCCATGGCAAGTTTTTAGCTTTACCCTTAGGGGTAAATCCCTTGGAATGTGTGCCAAACTGTACATCTCCTCCCTTTCTTGTATTCTACCTGATCTCTAACAACTAACAGAGCACCTAAAAGGAAAACTGTAGAAGTGAAATTGACACTATGAAAAGCAATGACTTGAACAGCCCTTGTTTGACTGTCGAGAAACAGTTTATTATTATTTTTTTACTATTTTCTTTTTTTACTTAATACCATTGGTTAAACTTTTTACTTAACACAGAATTATTCATAGGTGTTTAAATCCAATTGGAAATAGATCCCAGTAAAAAATAAGAGTGGAAATAAGAAAGGGATTTTCTTATTTTGACTTTTAACCTATCTTAACTGGGCGTGTGTCTCAACTTCCAATAGGGTGGCTTCTGTTAATTATGGTATCAAAGTTTTAGCTCTACTTTGCCACCTTTTCTGTAAAGGACATTGATACTCCAGAGTTTGTTTGCTAATTACATTTGATTACTTAAAAGGTTATGTGAAGGTCTGTGTGTATTTGTGTGTTGGGGGGTGGTGGTATTTAAATTAGAGTGTTGATGGATGATGTTCTCAGATCCCCAAAAGGCAAAAAAATGGAGTTGGACAAAAGGTGTTGGCAGTGATTGACTGTATCGCAGTGAACAATGTAGATATGTCCTTGAGAAATTTTTTAATCAGCTGACATTCATAATTATTGTCTGACCTTGAATAAGAACTTTCATTCAGTTCTTTTAAAATGTGAATTGAGATCCAATATTATTATAAAGTGTTAGTGTATAACCTGCTTAAGAGCATGTTCTTGAGCTATCTAGTCATCCAAATCATGCTTTTAGGAGGTGCAAAGTTAGAATCCTAGAGTTATTGTCGTATGTTGATCTTTAACTAGAATACTCTGTAGGAATTAGATTCCCAATACCCTCTCTCTTAGCACTTATGGAGAGAGAGAGAGAGAGCGAGAGAGAAAATGAGAAAAGTTGGGGAGGTTGGGGAGGAGAGAAGAGGAGAAGAGAGGAGAAACACTCTAGGAAAGATTAAAATCAGATCTTAATAACTTTCAAAATCTTTTATTTTCTTTAAATGAGGAGGCTATGAGACAGAGTGATATAATGCTCCCAACTCATGCTGATCAGCTTTTCTATAAGCTACAGCAGAAGGTGGAACTTTTGATAGCCATTATTTCTGTAGTGAAATGTTCTTTGTGTCTAGGATGTTAAATCAGGACTTTCTATCCCATGGGTGGAAGACCACTGGCATAGATCAGAACAATAAGTGGTAATAACTCATTTGTTCCAAAGTGGGATGCTAGGCCACTTAAACAGGTCTTACAAAGAGGTGGCTGTGAACTCTTTAAAAAAAACCTAATATGTGGAGGCTGGCACTGTGGCATAGTGGGTAAAGCTGCTGCCTGCAGTGCTGGCATTCTATACGGACACCCGCTCAAGTCCTGCTTGTTCCACTTATGATCTAGCTCTCTGCTATGACCTGGGAAAACATAAAAGATGGTCCAAGTCCTTGGGCCCCTGCACTCACTTGGGAGACCTGGAAGAAGCTCCTGGCTTCTGGCTTTGGATCGACCTAGCTCCGGCCATTATTGCGGCCATTTGGCAAGTGAACCAGTAGATGGAAGACCCTTTCTCTCTCTGCCTCTGTCTCTCTGTAACTCTATCTTTCAAATACATAAATAAATCTTTTTAAAAAACTAATATATGACTGAAATGTAAAAAAGCTGTCTATATTTTAGGCATAAGCATACACCTGGGGAACCATCACCACCATCAAGGTCAACCACCTCCCAGTGTTTGCTGCAACCCACATTACTACCACTACCACTGCTATCTTGTGGTGAGAATTCTTGACTGCCTATTTCATCCTAATAAGAGGATGGATATGTAAGAGAGGAACTGAGGATTAAGAACACATTTCGTTGTACAGAATTGTTAAACCTTTCCCTTCACTGGGAAGGGAAAAGGAGGCTCCCTTCCAGCACCCGCACCCCTCAAGCCTTGGTGGGAAGTGTTTCCAGGAGACCTCTGGAGAAGTACATTTCCTAGGGGAAAACAGTGAGCTGGAGTCTGACTCACACCTTGCAGATCTGAAGAATTGGAGGTGATAGAGGCATCTCTGGGCAGCAGGATAAAGGGCTCAGATAGAACGAAACTGTATTCCCACTGGAGTTGTATTCCAAACATTCCTGATGTGACTTTTGTGACCTCTGCAAAGAAGATACAGAGAACAGAGCAAGAAGGACCAGTGGTTTATTAGTGAAGGTGGGTGTGTCTGTAGAAGAATAAGGAGGAAGTAGGATTGGCCAGGGAGAGCCTCACACAGCATGAAGACCACCCAGAGCTTTTGCCAGTCACTGGGTAGCTCATGAAAAGCATGTGTCTGTTAAAGGAGTCCAGTGTTGGGGACTAGTGGCCTGGCTTCATATTTCTATAGTACTCAACTTTTGGCTGGAGGATGCCCAGGAAGAATGAAGCCTTGGCACTCATGTGGCTGTAGTGGATTCTAAAGGTAATACAATGGAGACTATCAGCTGACTGCTTTTCACAGCTGAGATATTTCCTAAAAGGATTTCCTGAATAGGGACCAGGAATAGCAAGCTGCTTTTCCAAACATTTTCCATTCATTTCATCATCTCTGCAGCTAACATTTCAGGAAGTTTTATACCTATTCCAGGCTTTAGGCTAGAAGACTTTGAGGCCAAGCAAGAATATTCTATTAAAATTACCTGCATTAGTGAACAAAAGGAAACACTATGCCACTATTTGGGCATTCTGATCATACTGTCTTTGAAATGTGTTCTGCCTATAGTAGTGAATGTACTATAGTAGTGCTGTGGGTGGATAGATGTAGGTTGGGTTGGAAAGTCTCCCTGCTTGCCTGGACAGTTTAGTCCATTACATTTTATTAGAAAGCTTTGATATTAATAAAGAGCAGTAGGATGCTGTGGAACAAGGATTAGATAGACTTGGGGACATTCTCAGCTGAAAAATTCTCTGTGGCTCTGCAGTAGACCTGCCTATTCATTCTCCCCCATAGCACTCTGTTCTGCTCCAGCCAAAGGATATGGCACAAGAAGATGCTATTGCTTAGGGACTAATTCATAGACAGATTTGTTTGCTCTTGTGGCTCTCAGCCAGTGGAAAATTTTATTCTTCCAGTAACCTTCATGAGGCAAAGTGTCCTTAAACTTGCTGTTCTATCAATTATATTTCTACCCACAGTTGTCACATGCTATCTCCTGCCAATTCTACTTGCAATGGATTATCTCTACAATCTTGAGAGTCACCTTGAATGCTAAAATATTATTTTAATCCTCCCAAATTCCACTGCCCCTACGGTGTTGTGCTAAATCCTTAAAAGCATGTTATAATTTTTAACAGCTAACAGAATTAATATTAAATGATATTTCACCTACTAATTGAATTGAATATTTTTATATTTTTAAGTGTATTAATTCTGATTAATTAATTGGTAGTTAGTTGAATATGATTTCTGTTGCATAAGCATTTGCTGAGCATCTCCTATGTTTCAGGCTCTGAGCTTTAATAAATTTATATACAGAGTCATTTGGGTATGATCCTTGCCTTCAGGAGGCTCACAAATTAAGTCTGTTAATTGCCTGTTTGCAGAAAAATATGTATATTTTTCCTATTTAATTTTATCGCTAGATCCCTGATTCTTTGACGGAGTGGGGACATCTTGGTGAGATGGCCACTCCGCATCAAAGAACACTGACAATGCAGTGGTTACCAAAATGCCTTTTTTCTGTTAGGTCACATTAACCTTGTACATTGAACAGCCTGGTAGGTTGAGATGGGGAGGTCATCCAGGTGAAACTTTTTATTTTATAGATTGGAGATCAAAGCTTGAAGAATAGAAATGATTTGCCCAGTGTCACAGTAACTGAAGTGAGAAGACCTGCACACTCTTTGCTTTGTTCTGATCTGTGTTGGTACGTAGACCAGTGAACTATGCCAGGAAAGCCAGAAGAGATTGTGCCACTGGGGAAGCTGCAGGGTGGGTTTGAACCAGGATCCTCAGCTGCAACGCCCTCTGACTCCAGGAAACAAACTGTGAAAACTAATCTAGATTACATATTCAGTTTTACATAAAACATTAATTTTAGGTTCCTCTAAACTTCATTAAGCTTAGATTCTTTAGGTAGAGAAATGTTTAAATATAATATAAAGGGGGTGTTTCAGATATTTGTGGAGTGATGAATGTGAGAAAAATAGAGGTTCCTTGCATATTTTCTTACTATTTCCTTTGCTTGTGAATTTAATCCTCCTCATCTTTGCCTGGAAAACATTTATTCATCTGTCATGAGAGTTCTTTGGTTCAACCTGTAGAGTGGATGGTCTCTTCATCTGTGTTCCAACTGCATTTATGATGCCTATTATAGTACTTATGACACTGACCTTTAGTTAGGCATCTCTGTGTCTTTTTCCTTGACTGTGTTGTAAGTTTGAGTGGCAGAGAATAGCCAATTTATTATCCCTAAGGGCTGTTACGTAAACTGGTACATGATAGGTGTTCAAAATATATAGATTGTAGTACTGGATAATAAAATAGATGAATTAAAATAATTAGGCCAAGTTTATATATTATTTGTAGAAATAAATATTATTGTAAACCATTTTTGATTACAGAACATGATTGTATATCGTCTTACTTGAT